>JAUMIR010000001.1:214416186-216816186 GCA_030847615.1 Gambelia wislizenii | reverse complement strand
GTGGGGATGGAGAGGTGGGAATACCATTATTGAATGCTTTATATATAGGGAGGGAAATCCTTGGAGGATGTAAATGAAAACCTAGCCATATATGTCACTATTGCAATAGATTTCTACTTGCAGGGAGTTTTACACAGGAGAGCAGTCAAAATTTGATCTCCCACCTGCACTGTGAAATGTCAAGCATCCATTTTACCATCTCATTTTCCTTCAAGAATGATTGATTGTAAAGCAATGTTTTGCTTTGAAATGACATGAGAAATTTTATATGATGCTGAAGCAAGTTAATCACAAAGTCATGTACCTATTTGAACTAGGAAATAGCTTGTCACCTCTCTAACATGAAAAAAAAAACTATGCTCCTGCTTCTAGTTAAATGAATAGAAGTCCATGTATGCAGAAATATCTGAAAGAAACAGGGTGTAAGAAATGGTGACCCTCTACTGAAAAGTGTCAGGGCTGGCAACTTGCGCTCCTCCAGGTAGTGGTGTTGAACTGCAATACTCATAATCCTTCTCCATTGGCTGCACTGGCTAGGCTTCTGCAAGTTGTAGTTGAACAAAACCTTAGGGGACACAAGTTGCCAACTTCAGCTCTGTAAGGCAACACTTCAGGACAACCTACAGTGGGTCAGAGGGCTGCAAATAGTCCCATCCTAACTGCGGCAAGGATCATGAACCAGCATGATGCTAATTTCAATATATGGACTTGGTCCAGCAAGTAAGCGTGCTGACAAAACTGCTTCCGTCAGTGAGCTGAGAAGGGGGTGACCCTCCCCTACAACCTGGAGCTCCCTCAAAATGAGCTCCAGAGGGCTGAGAATCTCTTCTGCAACAGGTTTTTGGGTGACACAGAAGGATTCTGGTAAAGGTGTGTAAGGAAGCCCCATTATATTAGCAGAAGGCATGGGTGTGGTGTTGGATTTAGGTGTAACTATGCACACTTATCTGGAAAATGATCACTCAGAGGTGTAGAACAATTCAGACACATATTTCATATGTTCAACCTCCATAACATGGTGAATTCTGCAGTAATCTGGTTGATTGATATAAAGAAACAGCATACAAATATTATGGCATATAGGATGACCTTCTCTGGTGCTCTGATTTAGGCATGCAAATTTATGTTTCTCATCCTTAGGAAATTTTCAGATGCCCCTTACCATGCAAGCAGCCTCCGGAGCAGTAACGAGGCTGCTGTGCGGCAGGGGGTGCTTTTCGGATGCCGCCATCCCTCTTCTGGGACCATTCGTGGCACGTACATGAAGCTTTGGAAGCGACACACCATATTTCAATCACAGAAGTTGCCTGTGATTGAAATATGGTGCGGCCACTTCCAAAGCTTCACAGATGTGCCACAATGGTCCCAGAAGAGGGACAGCGGTGTCTGCAAAGGACCCCCTGTCGCACAGCAGCCTCCTTACTGCTCCAGAGGCTGCTTGCGTGGTAAGGGGCATCTGAAAATGTCCTTACATGTAATGATGAATAGTTGATATAAAACTTGAATACAATATTAGCTGGTTTTAAATCAGATGTGTGTCATTTGTGTTCCAAATATCAGCAGTAAAATGGCTCTGTGTCTTGATCTTTCTGTTTAAAAACAAACAAAAAGTTCCAGCGAAATTTAATTTCTTACTTCAGTTGCTCTGTCTAAAACAAGGAACCCTATCGTTAGAGCATACTTGTAGACAGAGTGAGTAAATGGCCCAAGAAATGCTACATAGCAGTGCGGGAATGGGCAAGAGCTGGCAACTGCCCCCCCCCACTTATACTGTTCCTCCTGAGTCCCCTGGCCATTCCTCTGTGTTGATGGGCAGCACAGTGGTGCTACATGGCCAGGTGTGCACACCCTAATCTAGCCTGCTGCTCCCAGATGAAATGGAAGATATTGTCCTGAGACCAGTGCCAAATTGCCAATCCAGTTTGCTTCAATACACAGAATGTTGGTGGGGGGAATTATGTGCCACCTTGTTTTTTGCCTCAGCTAGCAAAATGTCATAGGCCAATTCTGCTGTGCTACCATTCCCATACACGTTGTATGTTTTGGAAGTCTAGAGTTGTAGGTTTGTTTCTTATCAGATATGTTAAAGGTATGATATAGCCACATACAAAATCTTTCTCTGACATACCTCTTAACTGGCTTAAAGTCAAATGGCCCTGCTGCTTAATTCTTGAATTCACATGGTAATTTAAAATCAAAGCAGTCAAGAGAGACATTACTACCAAGTGATGTTGAACTTGCGAAAGAAAAGAATCCACTCTCCATCTTGTGGTAGGTTATTAAAACTGCAACATTTCAATAGCTTTCTTCTACTCAAATTCTCTGAGTCAGTGAGGTGCAGTTGTTTGAGTGTTGGACTAGGACACTGGGAGACCAGGTTTGAATCCCTGCTTAGACATGGAAACTCACTGGGTGACCTTGGGCAAATCACAATCTCTCAGCCTCAGAGGAAGGCTAGGGTAAATCTCTGAACAAATCTTGCCAAGAAAACACTGTGATAGGTTTGCCTTTGTTGTTTGTTAACTGCCGTCAAGTTGACTTCATTGATAGGTGACCCTATCAGTGAGAGACCTCCAAGTCACCCTATCTTCAACAGCCCTGCTAAGGTCTTGTAGACTCAGGGCTGTGGCTTCCTTGATTGAATCTATCCCTCTGGAATGTGGTCTCCCTCTTTTCCTACTGCCTGCTACCATATCAAGCATCATTGTTTTTTCTAGTGAGTCATGTCTTCTCATGATATGTCCAAAGTATGACAGTCTCAATTTAATCATCTTGGCTTCTAGGGTGAGTTCAGGCTTGATTTGCTCTAGGACCCATTTATTTATCTTTTTAGCAGTCCATGGTATCTGCAGAACTCTTCTCTAGCATCACATTTCACCACATTTTCTATCAGCTTTCTTTATTGTCCAGCTTTTACAATCATACATAGAAATGGGAAATACGATGACAGAGACAATCCTAACTTCAATATTCAACTATGTATCTTTACTCTTCAGGATCTTATGTAGTTCCCTCATAGCTGGCCTTCCAGATCCTAGTTGTCTTCTGATTTCTTGATTGCAGTCTCCATTCTGATTAATGACAGAGCCAAAGTATGAAAAATCATAGGATAACATGGGTCACCTATTGCCAACACTTACGACTCCTCAAACACTTTCATCTGCGCTGTATATGCACAATCCTAAATATACACTGGACTGACTATGTGACGAATGTTGCTGTCCTTGAGCAAGCAGGGATCACCAGCATTGAGTCCATGATATTGAGAACACAGCTGCACTGGGCAGGGCACATTTCTAGGATGGAGGACCATCGCCTCCCCCAAATAGTACTCTATGGTGAACTCGCCACAGGTCAGCGTAAGAGGGGCACTCCAAAAAAGCGATACAAGGACTCCCTGAAGCAACATCTCAGGCTCGACCAAATTGATCACCAACAATGGTCTGCCATGGCCTCACATCGGGAGGCATGGAGACGCACTATCCACAATGCTGCAGCCTTATTTGAGAGCTCACGCCGAACAAGACTTGAAGAGAAACGACAACGCAGAAAGAATCACAACCCAGAAACATCACCCAAGGAAACCTTCTGCTGTGCTTTCTGCAACGGGACTTGATTATCTTGGATTGGCCTTTTTAGTCATCAGTGCGCTCGCAGGAAGCATGGGATGAGTCCTTCCTGAATCTTCGTTTGTGAAGAAAAGCCAGAGAGAGATCATAAGTGAGAAAAGACTTGAAGGCATACAGCAACAACATACTCAGATTTTTGCCTTATCTTTCATAATGATCGGATTGTTTCTCTGGGAGCTCATTCTCACTGGGTTGGTTCCAGAGTTCTCTCCCATCAGCAGGAACATTCCCTGAGGAGAATTCCACTCAGGATGCTCCAAGCAGTGGGAAGTGAGAAGGGAGTGTGGGTTTTTTTCCAATTCTGTCTCCCTCTACAACCCTCAGTGCCACTTCTCACACTGTTCTAGAGGCTCCCTCCACTCTCCAGAAACCAGAGCAAATCTTCTAGGGGTACAGAGGGCCATAGAATAAGGGAGGGGTGAGAAAAAATGGTGTCTTCCACCATCTTACCCACTGAATTGCTAAGGCAGTGCATAGTAGATAGAGTACAGGAATGGAGTTTGGAAACTCCGGATTCTGGTCCTAACTCAGGTGTGGAACTCACTGGATAATTTTGGACCTTTGAGAGTTTTGGGAATCTGCATCTCTCCTGAATTTGTGTGCCTCCTCAATGAGAAAGTGATACCAATAGGGATGTAAGTCTTTGTTTATCTCAGTCCTACATGCAAGAATGAATACTTTCAAAAGTTTTCTCCTCGCTGGCCAATATTATGAGAGTTTTTGTGTCCTTTTGACAATTTTTCACACTTTGAACTTTTTTTCTGAAAAAAAAATCATATGTGTCTTTTGTGCACATATGTGTCCATTGTACACATATTTTTTCAGGAAAAAAACAAGCCCCAAATTATGACAAATCTCATGTTGGTTGGCTGTTTTCTTGACAGAATGTCTGGATGAGTTGAGACAGCCTTTTTAAATCAAGACTGACACCACGGAATGCGAGGTAATGGGGGGAGAATCTAGGGAGATTATCAGACACATCAAAAGTGGTGTTACAGCAACACCAGGAGATCACAAAAGGGCTCTCTTATCAGATGATGTCATTCCCCCCTTGTTATGCACCCATTCTGCTCCTGTTCCACCAACACTGCTTTTTATTGATGCAAGAAGCCGTCAATAGATTCTCCATTCCGTTTATGTTCCAGATTTGCCTGCATGCGACAAGGTGCCCCGTTATGCTGGCAAGATCCCAGCATCAAAGGGAGGTCCCTGCCAGAACACTTCAGGGTAAGATCAGGATATCCAGGTAAGTGACACACTTTTTATGACCCTCCCTGGGTTACTTCTATCTTTTAAAGTGTGTTTTTGTGCTTGCTGTCATTTTTTCGTGTTCCTTTTATTTTTATTTTTGAATTTCCCATGCTCGTATCTTCATGTGAGAATCCATGGAATTTCGATCCAGGAAGTGAATGGAGCTCCATTAGAGCTCTGTTCACTCCTGGGCTGCCAGAACAACAGAAGAGAAGGTTTGTGGGGAGGGTGATTGTTGCATGACAGGGATGGGACAGGGGCAGGAGTAGAGATTGTGGGAGAAGATGCTTTTTTCGTTCCTGTCTGAAAATCTCCATGGAATAGCATTCACACCTAGAATCCCACACTGGAGAATCGAGCCCTGATCATCAGAGTCATAGTGCAATGCTCAAGCTACTATACCACTCTGGCTCTGTTCTAGTATGGTATGTGTGTATATGCCTTCAAGTTGTTACTAATGGAGCTCTGTTTACTTCCTGGATCAAAATTCTGGTCATTCTCGCAAGAAGATGCAAGCATGGGAAATTCAAAACCAAAAACAAAAATATACACAAAAAGTTTTAAAAGGCACATACACACACTAAAATAATTACAAGTAAACCTGGGGAGAGAACACAAAAAAGAGGGTAGCCTACCTGTTCTCATGATCTCACCCGGAAATGTTCTGGCAGGACTGTCCATTGTTGCTGGAATCTCACCAGCATAACAGGGCACATTGTCTCACACATGGAAATCTGGGACAGAAACACCAGGAGATCAGTTGCCAACTTCTCCCCATCAATAAAAAAGAACTCCCTCTGAACACGAGTCAAACAGTTGCAGAACACGGGGGTATGATGTTGTCTGACAAGTAAGCCATTTTGCAGTCTTATGGCTTCATCACAATGCCATATTGATGTGTTTGATAATCTCCTGATACTCAGACTATTCCCTGAGTATTTGGTACACAATATAATAACCTTATGCACCAAATGTTGGGGGTCTACCTGCTGGGATTCTGGCTGGGATGGTGCTGCTCATGTTCATTCTTCCCTGCCAGTAAGGCCGAACAGCCCCAAATTGTGCCTTATGTGCTCCTTTCTCAGTTGCCTGTAAAGCTGAGGGTAGGAAGAATGGGCACCAGCTGCACTTCTAACAAATGGATCCCAGTCTGAGGCCATTTTATTATATACCTAATGTTCCAGGGTTAGTCCATTGTGAGTGTGGTTTGTGCTCACTTTTAGAAAGGGTAGATGCTAGCCATGCTCACAGTGTATTGCTCCTGGAGCATTTAGTACAAAGCAAAATCGCCTCAGATGTGGTCCCTCTATTGCAAGTGCAGCTGGCACCCTTTCTACTCTTGGCTCTACAGATGACTAAAGAAGAGCATATGAAGCAGGCCTATATAAAGATCACCTCCCGTCTCATGAGAAGAGGGCTTCTCATGAAACTTCCAGATAGTGTTGTCCTATATTGGAGTCAGAAAAACATGGCAACCCTAGCCACCCTAAAGGTGCACTTATATCTCTCAGCCCAGGTAGCTGACCCAATGCATCTAGGGAACTTGCTGGCAATTGCTGACTGGGCCTCTTTCCTGCAAAGAGGAACTCAGGTGTGGTGAAAGAGTCCCAGGACTTTATCAGATGCAGCAAATATGTTGTCATAACAACGCCTAACAATCATGAAAGGGCGTGCATACCAGACGATTTTCTCCTTTCGCGATCATGTATTGAGAAAAACCCGTTCCTTTCTATTGACAGGCCAAGCTGTCAATTGATTTGTTGCTGACATTGCTGGCGTTTGAATCCTTGAGCCACTTACCTCACGTGAATACGGCGTCAATGACAGGACACTTCTGGGTGAGATCGCAACAGCCAGGTAGGGTACGTTCTTTTTATGAACCCCACCCCTGTGTACTTGGGACTTTTAAAGTGTGTTTTTGTGCTTGTGTGAACTTTTTATGTCTTTATTTTACTTTTATTTTTGAATTTGCCATGCTCATGTCTTCTTGAGAGAATCAATGAGACCTTAAACCGGGAAGTGGGCTGTCACTTTAATGTGACTAAGGTAAGATCGGGGGGTGGTGTCTTTTGCCAGTGTAAAAATGCCTCAGAATATGCTGGCAAAAGAACTTTTGAGGAGGGTGGTCTGATAAAGTCCCCAGAGTGAAGGAAGAGGTGGCAGATTATTAGAATTTAAAAATATTTGAGATTTGGTGATCTCAGCAGCAGAGTTAAAATAACGCTTAGCAGAAAGTTTTATGGGAACAGATTAAGCCAGTCACCACCACCACCTGCACACGTGATATATCTAGCTGAGAAATAAAACAAACTTAGCCTTCTTTAGAAAATATAAAAAGTAGTTTATGCACAAAATATCATGTGCATAGTCAATTCACAGGTTCAGTCATCTTCAGATGTAGGGATCAAGAAATACGAAGGTCTACATGCTGTTCAGAAAGTTAGAAGCATCTTTTCTCTACAGAGCTACTTTAAAAACACATGCTTACAGTAGGACTCCCATATCCATGAGGGATTGGTTCGGGGGGTGGGCATGGATACCAAAAACCATGGATAATAGTGAACACCATTGAAAATAATGGGACTTTCAGTTTAAAATATCATAGAGTTGCCTTGGAGGACCTAGAAAATGGCTAGAGAGGACACAATTTCTAGGAAGACGCTATGGTAGGTGTGCTACTTTGTGTCCTGTGGATAATTGAATCAGTGGATAATGAATCAGTGGATATGAGGGTCCTACTGTACTGGTGAAAGTTAAAAGAAAGGTGTGCCCACCTGGGCTTGTCCCAGAGATCAAAGAAATTTGTACCTGCTCAGGAAGAGGAGAGGCATCATAAACATGCAAACAGGAAATTAGCCGTAAAACATCCCTTGCATAAACTCCTAGAGAGAACATGCACTTTAACTATTTAAACATCATGGAGTTCATGCATGCTAAATTGTTAATCCCAACAGATGACTAAAGCAGCAAGCTGGCAAATCCCTTTCCTTCCCTTACAAACAGTCTTCAAGTCATATTAAAATTTCATATTAACATACATAGTCTTAATATATAAATGAAGAATGTCAAAAGAGTTTCCTCACACAGGTAACTAGAATGACTTGAATGCCTTTGGAAGTCCAGCATTATCTCCCCCACCCATCACCTCCATTCAATAAAACAATTATAAATCATGAATAAAATTGTTTTTTTCCCTTTCCTTTAGCCATTTGGAGTTTAGAGGTTAATTTTTCAATCAAAGCTAATTGCCACACCTTATTACACCAGGCCTTTATAGCTATCCACTTTAAATCTTTCCAGAATTGGGTAATGACCAACCTGGTAGCTAATAACCAATTAAATGTTTATGAGATACCTTTACATTTATTTGCTGCTTGAAAAATCCCAGGAGGACCATTTGGGAGTATGGAATGGTGTTGGTTGGTAGCATTATCTGCATCCCAGAGTTTAGGTGCTCTACTACAGAACAACCATAAATGTTGGAAAGAACCTCTAATTTTACAGCCTCACTAGCCAAGAGGGAAAGGAGTGGGGCCTATATATGATAGTTGCACCAGAATCAAATACTATTCATGCAAAATTGCAAATGTGTTTTCCCATTTTGAAGCAGATACACTTTTAAAAGAGAATTTACCCAACCTACTATCCCATTTTCCCTTGTCTAGACCAAGATCTCAGTCAACTTCCCACACCCTTCTGAGAGCAAGTGAGGGATTCAAATCAAAATTAATCATACTATTATATATACAGGAGACAAATCACTTAACATAAACATCCATTGTATCTAACATTTCAAATAACAAAACTACTGAAAAGCTTGAGTTTTAATATGCATTTACCAGATAAAATTACCAACCTGACACTGTGCAAGCCAACTTATATTTGAATCCTTAAGTTGTTTATTTCCATAAATCCCCATGGAAGAGTTTGGGCATCGGGATAAAAATCACATATGTTACTTAATCCTACTTTATCAAAGTTTTTTACATAGATTTTTTTTGTCTTCTCAATGAAACTCCAAAGAACAGTGTAGTGATTTTAATGGTGAAATGCCAGGCATCAGAGTCTCTTCTCTATGTTTCCATACTTGGAATGCTACTTTTAATGTTAGATAAGTACATTACAGATTTAAACAACTTCTTTCTCACAAATGGAATTTAGTCAACTAATTGAGAATTAAGTAAGGATTGTTCAGTTTTGTTCCAAATGTTGTTGTTGTTGCTGTTGTTTTGCTTTCTGTTTACCAAAGTAAATAAATTGCACAACTGATATGTTTAATAATAAAAATTTAAAAGCAGGACCTCCCATCCACCCCTTACAGCTGACGTGTATCTTAGAGCATTAGCCATCATGGGGTTATACCGTAGTTACAGAAAATAAAGGCTTCTTTATTACTACTTCTTCCAAGTTTTAAATGTCCTATATTAAAGCTCAAGAAAAAGCTCATAAAATAATTAAAACTTGGGAAGAACCATAATTTTTGGTAGGTGGCAATGTGACGATAAAGTCACCATGCCACAATTTTAAGGCTGCAATATATTTTCCCAAATTACTCTGCAGTTTGCCTCAAAAGATTTACTGCCTTTTAAAGTTATCTGCAATAATAAATAGTGAAATTGTTTATTCATTAAAGGAATGTTTAAAATCCAGGAGACAGCTATTTGTGTGATAGAAGGAATATTGAACACATAAGATCTAACCTCTGGAAGTTAACCCTTAGTCCAGATAATTCTGTGAAGTTCTCAAGTATAACCGGAAGATAGTAAATGACCTCTGTAGATTTACTGAGTATCAAAATCATATTACCAGCATAAAGGCTGATGACATAGTTTGATTTCTGGATTTCAATCCCTTTTATGTTTGCAGCAGATCTCATGTAATTAGCCACAAATTTAATTACAAAAATGAATAGAATAGGGGATAACAAACACCCCTGTTTAGTACTACTGGAAACATCACCCAAGGAGACCTTCTGCTGTGTTTTCTGCAAACGGACTTGTTTATCTCAGTTTGGCCTTTTTAGTCATCAGTGCGCATGGGATGAGTCCTTCCTGAATCTTCGTTTGTGAAGAAAAGCCAGAGAGAGAGGATCCAGATTATTAATGTATACCTTAGGAACTGATGGGGAACACATTTTTCTGATTTAAATTTTAGACTTAGTTGATAAAATGCAATGAACTTAATAGGCATTACCAGTTAACACAAGCAAAAGCTTTGAAAAGATCTAGAGCTATAGGAGCCAATAGGGATCTCTCATGCTTACAGAAATTAATTATACCAAATAGCCTGCAGATTGGGTCAGCAATGTATCTATGAGGTAAAAATCCCAACTGATCAGGTTGTATAAGTTATTCGGACAGGCTTTTAGAAATAAAGGCTTTTAAGGAAAGGACTGTAAGACACGTATTGTTTTAAACTATATAGTTTAACATATTTTATTTTTTAAAAGTGCATGTTTTAAACTGTTTTAATATGATTAACAGTTTAGTTTGGTTTTAATGTTGATTTTTTTAATGTTTTAAATTATATTGTAATCATTTTAATTTGCAAGCTGCCTAGAGTCCCAATCTAGGAAACACATCCAGGGGTAGCCATGTTGGCCATGCAGCACAGCAAAATCCAGAATCCACAAAAAAAAAAAGTGATGTCTTTATTGGCCAACCTAAATGCAAAACACATGATGCAAGCTTTGGAAGCTCTGCTGGCTTCTTCATCAGGCAAAAGATGGGATATAAATAATGGTAATGATAATGGCCAAAATCCTGTTGAGGATTTACGGATGCATAAACACTGTAGTTATGGTGCTATGCAGTCAATCCTGTCCTGATCCCCAACCCAAAACACACTTACTGGGAAGCAGTTACTGCTATCAATGGAGAGTCTCTTCCACTGTTGCTTGGGAAGCAGCTGACTGATGGCCGCACCCTCTCCTGTACGTGAAGCAGAACCTTTGTCACAATTCCCCCTTGCGCCAGAGATTGCTTGTACTGAGGGGAGGGACTGTCTGCTTCCCGATTGACAGGGGAACAGACCCCTGTTCATCACAGTGGCTGCTTCCCAGTAAGTGGAGACTGGGGAACTTTCATAACCTCTATGTAGCCCGTAAACTAGGGTTTATGTAGGGATCAACAATACAAAACAGTCATGAGTGCATAACCCCAGGCTATGTATTTGTAAGTGCCCAACAGGAATCTGGCCATATTGTTTAGATCATTTATCTATCTCTCTATCATAATAGATGAAAATATCTTATAATCATTATTTAATAAAGAAACTGGAAAATAAGAGTCCATTTTCAATGGATCTGTATGCAGTTTTAATAACAGAATGAGTCTGGAGTGTGTCCAAGTTTCAGGAAGTCAGGCAGCCTCCAGAATATTATTAAGATAATTTGTAAATGTTTGTAAAATTCCCCTGGGAACCTATCTGGCCCTGGAGACGTATTTGATTCAAGTCTTCTAATTGCTTTTTGAATTTCCTCTGGGAAGACTGGGGTTTGGTTCCCCCCTCCAGATTTGTTCTGGCTTCAGCAGAGAGGGAGGTAATTTTGGCCCCAGTTGGTAATCCTTAATATCCTTTGCATTTTCTGTAAGAGCTCTGTAAATAAGAGCTGGATTAATCCAAAATTATTCTAGGATCAAAAAACCTTGTTCCATCTTCATCCATTATGACTCCTATTTTGTTTTTCACTTCCCCTTTCTTTAATCAAGTAGCCAATAATCTGGACCCTTTACTATCAGATTTACAATTTTTTTGCTTCAAATGTAACATTCCCATAGTGGCCCTACTGATATCAAGTAAATTTTATTCAACAGGTTTCTTATCTAGACTTCTCCAAACTCTGTCAGAGTGAGTCTCATGAAGTCTGCTTGACAAATCCAAAATGTCTTGCTTGAGGGCTACCACCCAATCTCTATTTTTGTGTTTAAGAATGCTCAGTTTTTTGATGTGTAACCCACACACCAGCCACCATAGCCTCCCATTAAAGATTTACATTGACAGTATCAGAGACTTTCTGATATTCATAATGTTCTAACCCTGTATGCAGACTTTGCTCACACAGTTGCATGAATAATGATAATGTATTAAACCTCTATATTAGTGAAGATGTAACTTGTGGAGAAAATGTTATACTCATGGAGACAGAACTGTGACCTGTCACTTTAATTATTCCTGTATCTGTGTCTACAATCTTATGTATTACATTCTCCTAATAAGGATCATGCCTATTCTGGTGAAAACTTTATGAAATGCAAAGAAAAAAAAAAAGAATGATGATCACCCAGATGTAATTCTGCCCATGCATTTCTCAGCCCATTAGCCTGAAACAATTGAAAGGTTTTTGTCATACCAGCATATTTTTGTGGCTATAAATGCTGTTTAACCATTTTTTTTTTTTTGGTAGGCCAACACTGCTTAAATCCCTTGGGTTCATCCTCTGAATGTTTCAGTTGAGATTGCCACAGGCAAAATTATTTAAATTCTTTGAAAACTTTGTGGATAAATCCCATTTGGCCCATCTTACTGCATAAACTATGGCAAAAGCCACTGCAAATTATGATCTAAGAGCCATTGTACAAATAGATCATGCCCTCTAGAGTCTCTTTGGATCTTATTTTAAAATTTAAATCTGACTGTAATAATATAATAACCCCATTTGATTTAATAAAGCCACAGACCACATTTTTTAAAATCTCATTTTCTGCCTAGGCTTATTTTATACTGCTGCTGTGGCTACATGAATTTCTTGCAAGAAAAGAACCATGGGTTTAAGATTTTTAACTATCATATGTAGCTGAGGCCTCTTAAATGGATAGCGGGCTCTTCTGATGTTCAAGGTAACCACTTTTCAGTTAGATGACATCTAAGCAACACATAATACAAAAGCTTAATTCAAATAACAAAAGAGAAATGGCCACTTATCTTGTCTCTGGTGCCAGGTCTTGAGGAATAATAATTGGAGTGTTCTAGGCTGCATCTGCATTACAAAAGTAATCCGGTTTGACACTGCTTTAAATACCATGGCTTAATGCTATGGAATCATTTGTAGTTTGTTGTGATACCAGAGTTCTCTGACAGAAAAGGCTAAATATCTCACAAAATTATGAATCCCAGAATCCCATAGCATTGAGCCATGGCAGTTAAAGCGGTGTCAAACTGGATTATTTCTGCAGTGCAGATGCTGCCCTAAATTTCATAATAGTATGTAACCATCTAAGAGCTCCTTTCTTTCTGAAAGGGATAAAGTAGACCACAACATCTCTGGGACTTAGCTGCGTCCTTGGGCTGTGGCCCTACTGCCCTGTGAAAATATTCAAATCTCTCCATCCTAATTGGGAACTCTGGCATTAGAATTGTAAACCACTGTGCCATAAACTCTTTCATGTTGCCCTATTCTGCATCTTCTGAAATTCCTCAAATTTGAATATTAATTATGAGATTACACTTTTAAATCTCCTCCAACTTTAGTTTGATAACTAAACTAGCTATTCTTACATTTTAAAAAGTCTCCTCATTACTGGTGGTTAAGTCTAGAGCAGAAAACATGATATTCTTTACACCATCAAGTTGAGTACCAAGCTCTCAGAATTTTGAATCCAATCCAATAAATCTGGGCAGCCTGCTATCAATTCTACTTTGATGGTCTGAAAACACTGTGCTAATTCCTTTTTATTAATGGCAATTTCTTCAGTTTGAACTCTATTAGACATTGTTTAATCTTCAGCAGATTTGTAATCTAGATGCCATTTTAGGGCTTTGTTGTCAGTAAAGATAAGATAGGGAGTTCTCTTTCAGTGAAAAATACTTAGTAATAAATCACTTTGAGTTGTTACTAACCCTTTCCAATGCAAAGATCTTCTCCTTTGTAGATATATAGGTGGATTGTTATTTAACCTTCTCAAAGCTCTTATTAGGGCTAGAGTTTTCAAGTTGGTGAATAGTTTCTGCAATACCCATCTCATGTTACAGTCAGGGGTTCCACCCCCTAATCAATTTCTTTCAATTCTGGATTTCCAGATCATTTCATGTATTTTTAGTACATATGTAGGATTGCAAAGCACATACTAAAGTACATAATAATGTGTAGCAAATTCAACACAATAATTGCTAGGCTTCAAAACCTGCTCCAAGTATTCCTTAGCGGCCCCTGCAATCTTAACAATAGGTGAGTACAGAGCAGAGCAGCAGGAGATAGTCACTTGCATTTCAAAAACTGTATCATTATGACCAGTGGTTAGCTGGAACTATGCCTGTTTGGTTCATTTGTCACTGTTGGTCTTAAATTGGGTAAATTAAGAGTAGCCAACTGAGAAGAAGAACACTTTGGGGTAGTTCAGACAGTGAAATAAATCCTCATAGAATCCTCATGGAATCCCATATGTCCAAACAGGATCCCACAGCGTGCTGTCCTTTTCGGAGGGAGGGAGGGAAAAGTCAGGGAAAGTCCGTGGCCAAAGCCTCTGGGACTTTTCCCATTTTTTTTGACAACTACAGAGGAAATGCACACTCCTGCATGTTAGGACAACCAAATTGCATCAGAGTGCATTGCTGAAGAGGATAGCTGATTGGTCGGAGGTGCACAGGGGGTGGAGCTTGCTAAGATGTCAGATCGTGGATCCACCATATTGGATCGTCGCCATAGCAATTGTACGCTGAGGTGATGAAACAGGCTTTCTTTCTTTCCTTTTTCATTATTTTAGCAGAAGATCGCTCTTCCAAATTAGTATTTTTTTAAAAAATATTGTTTGGTGGGGGCAATTTGGGGAGTAAAGAACCGGGAGTAGTTCACTCATGCCTGACATCTTGATTCACTGGCATGCCTCCGTGTGAACAGCAAACACAGAGAGCTTCGCACACCAGTGACCTTGCCAAAAAAATCGTTGAGACAGATGACAGCTGCTGCGAATTGGCATATGTGCGCACCAATCCATATTTTATTCCCTCATTTATGATTCTATGATTCTATTATCTAGACAGACACTTTGCATATCCTTATTTACAACAACTATTATCCTTAGTCAACATGGCCAAGGGTTATGCTGGTTGGGGACAATGGCAGTTGAAGTAAACAAACATAGCCTATAGGAAAATGGGGACAGGTGTGAAAGTAAGCTTGCAGGCAGGATGGAAGGGATGTGGATCACAGATTTGTAGAATCACAGAGTAGGAAGGTACCACAAATGCTGCCTAGTCCAGAGGTGGGCAAAGTGAGGACCACAGTCAGCATATGGCCCCAGGGTCATTTTTGTGTCTCCTAGGGCCTCTAGAGTTCAACTTTTTCCAAAATGATATTTGATCCCAAATTACCACAATACTTTATAGGGGCAGTTTTGTCATGTTTTTGCCTCTTGTTCAGGTGCATTTGGATGCAAAATATTTTTTGAATTTTTTTCACACATCTTACCACCCCCAGCCCCTAAGATTTGCGCCTAAATGCCCTTGAACAGTGTCTACGGAGCATGGGCAATACCTTTGCCTTTCCCTCTGCTCTCCAAGGTCTTCTGAAGCTCCAACATAATCCACTAACCCCCAACAGTTGCCAGCCTCTATTCTAGCCCAAACCCCTGCCAGTATCCATACCTAAAGAATGCCTGGTAGGTGGTCACCAAGGGTCTGTTTAAAAATCTCCAACAAAGGAGATTCTTCCAGCTTCCAAGGGAGTCTATGTAGATTATTAGATGTATCCAAAAGGTATATGAGAACACCAGGATGACGTTCCTGTCCCGCGAATGGCACCTGGTTTCACATAATGTTGTGCTCGTCATTCTGTTCTTGTGTTTCAGCAGTTAGTAAGGTGGTACTTTTCATTGACGGCGAGCTCCCATCAATGAAAAGTGCCGCCTTACTAACTGCTGAAGCACAACAGCAGAATGCAACGAGCATGATGTCATGTGAAATGGGGTTCCATTCACAGGATAGGAACATCATCCTGGCATTCTCATAAAGTACTTTTTGGATATGTCTGATAATCTCCTACCTCACTGTCAAACAGCCCCTACCATCAGAAAATTCTTTCTTATGTTTAGCCAATATTTTCTTTCTTTTAATTTGAATCCATTGGCTTAGGTTTTAACCTCTGGAGCAGCAGAGAACAAGCTCACTCCATTTGCCACATGATAAGCCCTTCAAATGTTTGATGGTGGCTACCATACCATCAGATTTCAGAAGAAAATCAGCCTGTGCTTTATAGATAAAAGCAAAGTCTTTGATTGTGTTGATCATAAAAAACTTTGGCTCGCTCTTAAAGAAATGGGTGTACCATAATATTTGATTGTCCTTATGCATAACCTGTATGCACAAACAAGAGGCTACTATCAGGACAGTATGTGGAGAAACAGAATGGATCCTAATTTCCACCTTATCTGTTTAACTTGTACACTGAATATATCATATGTAAAACTGGATTAGATGCAGAGGAAGGAGGCAAGAAAATTAGAGGCAGGAATCTCTGGGTATGAGGATAGTTGCAGGTTGATGTCCCTGCTGTGAGTTCCACAGACAGGGAAAGCTGAAACAGCCAAAACTCCAGCTAGCTCCAGCCAACAAATCTCTCTGCAGACAAGAAGAGTAGTGTGACATTGCCCTCACATGCCCGAGAAACACTACTCTTTGCTGGGAGACTGCCGAATTGGCAGCAGTCAGAAAGCAAGTGTGAGTGGTTGGGGGAGCTTTGGAAATACCAGAAAGCTTAGATCATTTCTAGCAAGCCTTTAAAAAGGACATTGAGCCATCACCCCTGCCCCACTTTCTTAATCATTTACCTATCTGATGACTTATTCTACATTTGAAGAGAAATCTTCCATTTTGGTGGTAAAATTGATGCCTTGGTGAGCTTGACTTCTTTCACTGATTAAGAACAGAGAAAACAAGAGTATGGAGATTATCAGACATGGCAAATATGGCATGATAACAATGCCAAAAGAACACGAAAGGGCACCCATATCGCATGACATTGTGCTATAGTGTTATGCAGTTGTTAATAAGGCATTCTTTTTTATTGATGGTCCAAAGCCATCAATTGATCTGCCACGGTCTTTTTTGTCGCAGTATTGCCATCATCTGAAACTGTGTCCCATTATGCTCTCGTGAATACAGCATCAAAGGGTGGTCCCTGCCAGAACACCTCTGGGTGAGAACATCAAAACTAGGTATGAGACACTCTTTTTATGACCCCTCCCATTTTGTGGGCAAGTCTCCCCCCCCATTTATTTATTCAGTTTTCCATACAACTCTTTGATACAACCCAACACAAAATCACATTATCTCCATTGATTATATAATTAGTAGACTTAGTAGAATATTACATCCTAATATATCAGTTGTTTCCCCCTTACAAATTTATCATAGTTTATCATAAGTATAAACAGAAAAACACTATTATGAGTGTGTATCTATCTTCTCCATATCTTCCCTTCTATTTCACTCCTTTTGACCTCCTCAGAATTACAAATCCAAAGATTTTCTTTTATCATTACATTTCTCTGTGTCCTCTTTGCTTCTTCATACCCTATACCTTATTCTATGTCTTTGTAATCTATCAGCCGACTCTTACCACTTCCATCATAATTTGCCCATTACTCTTAAGATATATTTTCTAAATTCCCATTACTTCAGCGTCCTGCCTCTTTTGCTTTTACTTTATTTTACTTTACTTATTCTTTGCTTTGCTCATTCTATTAGTACTACGTATTCCAGTATTTATTCCAGTATTCTGTTATTCTTTTCCATTCTTTATTCATCTCCACCATATTCCCTTTCTTTATTACTCGTGTCAATTTATCATTATCTTTCATTTCTAATACTTTCTAGATTTTCAGACAACACTGTTATAGTGTTACTATTCCACTTTATTTGCTATGGCTGCCTCCTGTTGAATCCTGGGATTTGTGGTTTAGGGAGGGTCATTTACACCTCTCAGCCAGAGAGATCTTAGGCCTCACTAAACTAAAAACCCCAGAATTCCACAGGAGGCAGCCAGAGCAGTTAAAGTGGAATAGTAACACCATAACAGTGTAGTCTGAAAATCTCCCTTGTCTAACCATTCTTCTATTTCAAATGCTTCCTTCTTTTTCCATCCTGCTGTTATCTTCAATCTTGCCACTGCAACTAAGTATAACAATACTCTCCAATATTCCTTTTCTACTTGTTTCTCTACTATCTCAGTTATATTTAATAAATATAACTTTGGTTCCATGACAAAATTCATTCCCAGTATCTTCTGCGGTATTTAGTGTACCTTTCCCCATAACTTTTTTATTACTGGACATGCCCAGCACATATGGTACGATGACCCGATCTCTTTTTCGCATCTCCAACACTTTTTGTTTTCTAATTTGTAAATCTTGCTTAGTATTGCTGGAGTAAGATACCACCTCTTGACAATTTTAAGATGATTCTCTTTTAAGTCTTGGTTTGCTGTGAAATGGTTTGTTTTATTCCAGGCACTCTTCCACTCTTCAAGGTTTATAGGTTCTCCTATGTCTTTTGCCCATCTTATCATTACATCTTTTATTGACTCTTTTTCTAATTCCCTTTCCAACAGGACTTTGTCTAATTTTGTAATTCTTTTCTTACCGACGCCCCATATAATGTTATCAATTTTGTTCTGTTCTTTCTCAAACCCATATTTTATTCTGTCCTCTTTAAATCTATCCTTTAGCTGATAATATGTGAACCATTGTATATCATAATGTTGTTTTTGCATCTCCTCTCTTGTTTTTAGACAATAATCCTTTCCTTCTTTCCAGTTTATCAAGTCTTTATATTTGATCAATTCCTCCTCTTTCGTCCATTTAACCTGGAATACACTGATGGAAATCAAGCTCTACTCCTATCTCCTCTAATACTCCCTTCATGAATGGCCATCTAAGATTGTCAAAGGCCTTCTCGGCATCCGCAAATATTAAAGCTGCTTTTTTCTCATTATTTTTCTCATAATGCTCACGTACATTTAAGGTTGTTCTTATATTCTTTGCTATCATTCTTCCTGGAAGAAAACCATTTTGGTCTGGGTGAATGATTTCTATTAATATTGATTTTAATCTATTTGCCAGCATTGTTGTGTAGATCTTATAATCGGCATTCAGCAATGATATTGGACAGTAATTTTTGACATCAGTTGCATCTCTTCCTTCCTTTGGAATTAAGACTATTTATGACTTTTCCCATGATTCTGGGATGACTTCGTCTTTGATCTTGTTAAATAGTTCATGCATATGTACAATTTTTCTTCTTCTTTTTTTGTTCTTTAATTATTTTATTTTAATAAAGTTTTCATCAATAAAACCAAGCTTAAGTACTCAATAGTTTGTTACAGAATTCTTTCTATAACTGCAATAACATACATTAATCAAAAACAAAATATAACAAGTAATCAGAGAAGGGACGAAGAGTTGGACTTGTTATGAAACCATAGTACTTCAGTCCATACATACAGAATCAATAATGTCTTCTTCAAATATTTTATAAAACTCTGCCATAAACCCATCAGGTACCAGAGATTTCCCTGCTTTCATAATTTTAATGACCAAGGAAATTTCTTGTATGGTAATCGGTGCCACTAATTTTTCTCTCTGTTCTCCTGAAAGTTTCCCAATATTGTTGTTTTTAATGTATTCTCTCAACTCTGCCTCACTCCTCATCTCATTTTATGTATCCCCATATAAGTCTGTGTAGTGTTGTTTGAATTTATTTGTTATGTCTTCTTGTAAAGTATAAGTTGCCTTGTCAGCTTTAATTTCAGTTATAAGTTTCTTTTCTGACTCTTTCTTAAGCTTATATGCCAACCATTTTCCTCCTTTGTTAGCATTCGCAAAATAGTTTTGTTTAGTTTTCTTTAGTTTATGCCCTATTTCATCAATCATTTCCTGGTTTAATTCATTTTGAATAATTTTTATTTCTCCTAAGATCTTCTTATTTCGAGGGTTCTGTCTTAATAATCTTTCCTTTTCTTTAAGTTCTCCAAGTAAGTTTTCCTTTTTTTCTTTTCTCTGCTTGTGTAGTTCTGCTCCTCTCTGTATGAAACCTCCTCTCACTGTTGCTTTGAAAGCATCCCATATTACTTTGGTCATAATTTCTTCAGATTTATTTATTTCAAAGTATATTTTTATCTCCCTCTTAATTCTTTGAAGATATTGCTCATCTTTTAGCAATGTCTCTTTCAGTCTCCAGGTGAACTCTTTTCTTTTAATGTTCACTGTCATTTTCAATGGGTTGTGGTCAGATAGTACTCTTGGCAATATGTTAATCTTTCTTATTCTTCTACTTAAGTCTTTTGCCACCCAAAACATATCTATCCTTGACCACAAACTATGAACCTCCAAATAAAATGTGTATCCTTTTTCCTCTCCTTTCTAATGTGGCCATATATCTACCAAGTTGTATTCTTCAAGTATCTTCTTACATATCAATGGAAGGATACCATGGGATTTCTTACTCGTCTCATGTGTTGACCTGTCTCTTTGATTATCTAAAACCCCATTAAAATCTCCTGTAATTATTATATTTCCATCTCTTAATTTTTCCAGTTCCGATCTTAGAGAATTATAAAACTGACTCTTCTTCTTTAAAGGGGCGTAGATCGCTACCAAGATTATTTTCTGCTCTGTCAATTTTACTTCTACTGTGGGCAAGTTTTTAAGTGTGTTTCAGTGTTTGTATGTGTTTTTTTTTAATTTAGCTGTTTTTAAACTTTTAAGCATGCGCACATCTTTTTGCGAGAAATGCCGAGATCATGTGCCCTAGCGAATGTGGAAGTAAACAGTGCTGGAGATTGTGCTCTGATAATGCTGGAGGTGTTATTGTTGTAATTACAGCAACATGTGATTAAAAGGGTTATTGTGCTGGGAAACTTAGCTTTAAAATATAGGTGTTGTCTATATGAGGGGGGGGAATATGAACATGTCCAGAAAAGCATGCATTTGCAATGATGTGACCTATGTTCATGGCCAAAAAAGCCCTCCCCACTATACTCCACATGACCCCTAGCCAGGATCGTGGCTGCAAGTGATTTACTCATGATTTTAAATCTGCTCCCACCAATTTTTTTTTAAAAAACAATTTCCCATGCTGTGCACAAGTGATAATTCATATTTACAAAAAAAGGAAGAAAGAAAAAGAGTATAAGATAATCTTTTGATCGACTTACCAGAGCCTCACTTAGCCGAAAATCTAACATGGAGGCTGCAGGCACTTTCCCTGTTTGCTAGTCCTGCCCCCATGCTCATCCAGCCAATCAGATTATGCTGCCTCTTCATATCTATGCAAATGCAAGTGTTCAAACAATCACACATTCACATGTTGTATGGAGCTTTTAAAAAAATCTGTATGAAGCCCTGGACTTTGTGGTGGATTTGGCTGCCCCCCCTTCCGAATGACACATATTTATGTGCATCTCCGTATGAACGGATTGCCGTATGTTTGCATTTCATTTGTATTATTTTGACCGTATAGAAAAGACCACAGTGAGAAAAGAACATTTTTAGAGGGTCATCTGATAATCTCCTTTGACTTAAAGGCACAAAGCTTAGTGGGAACATTGATTTAACAAAGATTTCAAAGGATTAAGTCCAGAGTGATTTTAAAAGAAGATTGAGGATTAGTTATTTGAATGTGTTTTGGGAACTTTGAAGTGTGGAAAACAAAGTGTTAAAGTGATTAGTCCTCTGTGAGAATGTGGAATGTTTTGCTTTACAAAAAGATAAGGTTAGACTGCTTTGCTGAGTCTATGGAGTCTGTGTGAGGATCAAATTAAGAAAAGGGGGGAAATTAAAAAAAGAAAAAAGGAAATGAGAAGCTGGTTTTCACTTTTAACCCTGTAATTGCTGTAATTGTGCCATAGATTGAGCCATCATAACATCTACAGTTGGCCCTCTGTATCAATGGATTTGCATCCATGGATTCCACCACAAGGGCTTGAATTTTTTTTAAAAAAAAATTCCAAGAAGCAAACCTTGGTTTGGCCAGGTTATATAAGGGGCACCATTTTACCATGCCACTGTATATAATGGGACTTGAGCATCCATGGATATCCATGGGGGGATCCTGGAAACAAACCCAGCAGATACCAAGGGCTCATTGTACTAGAAGAATGGCAAAATCTACAGAAGAATAACTACTTTTACAGGACTTGCTGATTAAATCTTTGAGAAGGGATATGAAAGATACATCAGAAGAGCCTTTAAAATGCAAGAAGGAGTTGAAGGGAGAATCTATGGGAGATGTAAAGTGAATTGATGTTTTGGTGGAATGTTGGAGAATAAAATTAAAATTACAGATGAAGAGATGGGGGGAAACTTGGACAATTTGTCACTGATAAAAAGTTCTGATATACTGTACTATACAAGCCATGGCAAGGGGATATATTTACATGTGCATGACTGTCATAACTCAGCCCCTGGAATTGGACGATTCAGATGGAGAGGAGGAGGTTCCTGCAGATTTCCAGGAATTTGCAGCTCCTGATAATGTGGACCTCTCTGAGTTCACAGAGCTGGGGGTAGAGGCAGAGGGGGATCCTACTTCCCAACAGGAGGCTGTAGATGCTGAGGACTATTGCTGTCATTCATGGAGTGACAGTGAGTCAGAGATGACATCATTCCCAATATTTTTTTAGTAGGAGATGCTGACCTAATTCGGCACCCGGTATTTTGGAGACAGCTGCCCATAAATCTCCCAGCAGCCCCCCAGCATTTCTGTTGCTCACAACAGTCTTATCTATGTGACTGATAGGACTCTCTGGTGTTTGTGTTTTCTTGACTTTGGGCAGGTTATGCTTAGATGACTCTGTTTACTCCTTGCTGGCTTCTTGTATCTGGACTGCTGACTTGTTATAACAACTCCTGGACCAGTTGATGACCAGCCTCTTGTCTCATCCTTCACTCTAGAAGACCACTCCCATACCAATTTCCTGCCACAGGATTGGCTCCTTTATCCTCTCTTCCCATTCATTCATCAGCATTCCATCAGACACTCATCACATGCTCTCCACACTTTTACCATCTAGGCCACCCTCCTCTGGACATGTTCCAGCTTATCAATCTCCTTCTTAAACTGTGATACCTAGAAATGGACAGAGTATTCCAGGTGAGGTCTGACCAATGCAGAATGAAGTGATATCACTATGTCCCTTGACACGAACACTATGGTTCTGTTGAAGGAGAGATTGAATTTAAATGCAGCATTACACAAGCATCCAAAACAGCCTGTTAGTGTTTCTAGATAAGTGCTGATCCTACTCATTGATCAAGTCAGGACAAGGAAACAATGTGAATGAAGGTCACTGAGTCCCTTGATGAGATCACAGATACTGTCTAACAGTTATTGTCCATGAACCTATTTGATATGTAGACAGATGACTACAAAGCTCACATTCAACACAGAGAAATGTGAATGTGAAGTTCAGTGTGTGCACTTCCTGGAAAAGATTATTGGTATAAGCGACGTACTCTCTGATACTGAGAAATAAAGGTACTTGCAAAATGCCCAACTTCCCAATCATGGAAATCCACCAATTGGGAATGACATTGGACACTTCTGGCCTCCTCTATCTGCTGGTACAGATCTGCTCAAATAAATGTTGATATTGTGGTATAGTGGTTTGAGTGTTGGACTATGAATCTGGAGATCAGGGTCTGAATCTTTACTCGGTCATGAAAGCTCACTGGGTGATCTTGGGTAAGTCAAACACTCTCAGACCTCAGAAAATCCTGTGATAGGCTCACCTTAGGGTCACCATAAGCCAGAAATGACTTGAAGGCATACAATAACACCAAAAATTGTACAGGGATAAAAAAAAAATAGTTATTCAAGAGATCAAAAAGCCCCAAGTCCAGCTCAAGTCCAGCAAGGCAAACATTTCCACAGATGCTTCTGTTTACAGACTGGATGCTAGAACAATGTCTCAATTATGTCCATCTTTGCCTGGTTGCTTTTGTCTGGCTGACATTGGAGATTATCAGATGCATCAAATGTGGCGTGATCACAATGCCAGCGGAACACAAAAGGATGCCAATATCAGACGACAACGTCCTTTTGTGTTCGCTGATGTTATGCCAATGTACCTTTTTATTGATGGCTGAAGCTGTCAATAGATCCCCCGTGCTGCTTTTGTGCTGGCATTGCTGGCATGTGAAACCTCAGGCCATTTAAATCTCATCACTGCAGCAAGAATGGTCAGTCCAGCGTGAACACTTCTGAGTGAACACTTCTGAGTGAGATCGGGACATCAGGAGATTGGGACAGATGACACCAAATTAGGAGGAGTAGCCAATACCCTAGAGGATAGGATCAAAATCCAAAATGACCAGGATAGACTGGAGAGCTGGGCCAAAGCTAACAAAGTGAAATTCAATACGGGAAAATGTAAGGTACTGCACTTAGGGTAGAAAAATGAAATGCATAGATATAGGATGGGGGAGACCTGGCTGAATGAGACTACGTGCGAAAGGGATGTTTGCTGTTGGATGCTTTTCACTCTGACAATTATAAAGCAGCCGTTTTTAGTTTGCTCTCTTTTAAAATAAGAAAATGAATTGTATCAGCTAAATCTGTTAGACACCGGGGCGGGGGGGGGGTGAAGAGGGAAAAATCCAAAGTATCCCATAGTATTGGCATCTCATAGCAGCAGCAACATGTCTAAATGGTTTTTCTGGCCTCAGAAGTCCCCATAATCCTCACATTCCTGATGACGACCAAAAGTGATTTACTCATGTTAGTTCTTCATCGCTGTCATTTTTTAAAAGAAGGCATCCCAAGGTGTACTGCTATGATAGAGCAATCTTCCAATTTTATAGGACAGAAAATATTCCAATTTTATAGGACATAAAATATTCATCCTCTTTTATCGCCTTAGTGAGCAATTGCTAAAGTGAAAATCCAACATGGCGGCATTTGCCCTGCTAGAAAACCCAGCCCCCACTCTTGCCCAGCCAATCAGCTTTGTGCTTTCTTTCAATTTTTTGTTGTTCGATAGTCCAATTGAGCAAGAATATGCACCCCCTTCACAGTTTTTGAAAAAGTACAGGGAAATCTATAAAGGCTTTTACCCCGTTATTTTTGCTGTTTTGCCCTTCCCTTCCAAATAGTGTGGATTGATGCTGGACCCCATTTAGACAGGTAGGATTCCCAGCAAATTCCATGAGGGGTATTTTCACCATTTAGACAGGCCCCTAGTAAACTGTAGTTTTAGGATCAGCCTCAATATTTGGGCTACATCAATAGAAGTATAGTATATAGATCAAGGGAAGTAATAGTGCCACTCTATTCTGCCTTGGTCAGGCCTCACCTAGAATACTGTGTCCAGTTCTGGGCACCACAATTCAAAAAGGATATTGACAAATTGGAGCGTGTCCAGAGGAGGGTGACTAAAATGGTGAAAGGTCTGGAAACCATGCCTTAGAGGAAAGACTTAGGGAGCTGGGTATGTTTAGCCTGGAAAAAAGATGGTTAAGGGGTGATATGATAGCCCTGTTTAAGTATTTGAAGGGGTGTCACGTTGAGGATGGAGCAGGCTTGTTTTCTGCTACTCCAGAGACTGGAACACGGAGCAATGGATGCAAGCTCCAGGAACAGAGATTCCACCTCAACATTAGGAGGAACTTTTTGACAGTAAGAGCTGTTTGGCAGTGGAACACACTCCCTTGGAGCGTGGTGGGGTCTCCTTCCTTGGAGGTCTTTAAACAGAGGCTGGATGGCCATCTGTCAGGGATGCTTTGATTTTGATTTCCTGTGTGGCAGGGGGTTGGACTGGATGGCTCTCGTGGTCTCTTCCAACTCTACAATTCTATGATTCTATGATCCAAGTAAATTTCACTCTTTTATGACCCTCCCCAGGTTACTTGGAACCTTTAAAATGTGTTTAGGTGCTTGTGTAAACTTTTAATGTGTTTATTTTGTTTTTAGTTTTTAATTTCCCACACAACAAAGTCTCATGGGATTTTGAACGAGAAAATGAACAGGTCTCTGTTCACTTCCTCTTTATTGCCAGGGCTGCCTTTGCCAGGAGAGAAGGTAAGTGCTTGGTGGGGCAGGGCATTCATTTACTGGCATAGAAATGATTATTTTTAATGCCAGCAAATGAATGTTTTTAATGGGGTCATCTGATAATCTTCATTGAGAGCAGTGGCAATCTATTGTACCCAGACCAGGGTGGGTGGGGGGTGGGGAGAAGGCACAAAAATCACATGGGGATGTGAATATCTTCAAGAGCTTATTGTATGACTACATGCCACAATCAAAACAGGCTATAAACCACTGGTATTTTATGGAATACAGGTAGGTGGAGTTGTTCATAGACCTGTGTAACCAAGAACTCTGTAAAGAAGAACTCCTTTCCCACAAGGTAGATGTGGAGGAACAGATCAAATGGGAAACAATGGAAGCAGAGGGCTGGAGAAAAATCACAACTTAAAGACTGGAGAGGTTCTTTGGACTAGTGATAAAAGAACACAATGTCATTCATGAAAGCCATACACACCTCACTCTTCCTAGGGAATGTAACTTTCTTCTGCCCTTGTTACTAAAAATGATGACATTACTTTGAATTAGTTACTTGAAAGTTTTGTCTAGAACCTTTGTTGGATCACTTGTTAGATGGCTGGGCTAAGAGCTCAGACAATTACTCCTGCAGTATTTACCAATTAACTGTTTAGACAACCTTTCAACCAAATCTGTTCTTAGGGCAGCTTATAGTAAAACATAGAGCAAACATAACTGATAAACAACTAAAACCTGTGTCCAAACAATAAATAAAATTGAATGATTTCAAGCACGATTTGCAGACATTATCCAAATATACCGTACTTTACATTTAGGATATCCATATCCATCTTGGGGCATGGAATGGGCAGAGGTTGATTCCTTTAGTGGTGTTTTGGATAATACTTTGACATCTACCAGAAGCTGCAATATTATTTGTTTTAGTGGTTTACTGAATTCTAAGCAGAAGTGTGGCAAATGCAATTTTACATCATTGGCCTTTGCTATGCAGTTAGATTCAGCTGTATTTTGTATGTCCACCTATAAACAATATAGCAGAATTGAGAATATTCTGTTTTATGGCAAGGTATTAGTGGAAGGGCCTATTTGTGTGTCATTTCAAAGTAAAATGAGATATCCAGCAGAGGGCAACAGCAGATCAATTTTATACAGGACTTCTGGCAGATTAGCCCGTCTGTTCCTCTATACTGTGACTTGAGCATCATTTCTAGACCATTTCCCCCCATACATTTATATATCAGGTTAGTGCCTCCTAGTAAAACTTTAAAGATGAAAGAAGCTGTTGCTTCAGACGACAGGCAGAACAATTGCCACAATCCAGAATTTCAGTTCTGTTTCATTTTAAATGCTCTTAACTTGTCAAAAACTGTTTTAACAGCAAATCAGAACAGAATGTCAGTAGTCTCTTTCCATTTTGTGACATACCCCAAGTCATCAGCACCTACATTCACTCCACCCTTTCATATAAGAAAACCCACAAATTTGAATTGATAACATTACTTTTAATGTTATCAATTCAACCTCTGCATTGTTTCCAAACTTTTAGATGGATATGAAATTTCATTCTCCCTCGATCTCCCTGCTGCTCCAGAAGTAGCTGTGTGAGCATCTTGCACATCATATATATTTTTTAAATAAACCAAAATAGGTTGAAATCTGAGATGTGTGCACACTACACAACTATAGCAGCTTAATACTACTTTAAGTGCAGTGGCTCCCTCCTATGGGATCCTGGGATTTATAGTTTCATGAAGTACTTAGAATTCTCTGCTAGAGAGCTCTAGCACTATAATTCAGCCAGGGGAGATACATGAGGGAATTCTAAATATCTCATCGAACTACAAATCCCGTAATTTCCCCAAATCCCTGAAGGGTCGTCTGGGGATATTGGAGTTTCATTCCCATCTCAGGGGTTGGGAGCAATGTAGAGGTTCTGCCCTATGCAATTCAGCTGTTGAGCTTTCCTATTTGAGAGGGCACATGGATACACTCCAGAGATTCCATCATTCATTGTGATGCTAGAAATAACCATATATAGCATATCAGCAGTTTTATTGCTTCTGTTACCTGGTCTGTGACATTGTTTTGAGTATAAAGTTTGACCAGTGGACCTTCTGTAAGAGCAATGTTGGCAAACCTAATGTGAATGTTACTGTTTGGTTTGGTTTACACATCAATAAGAAATCCCCATTTCCTGAATCAGTATGTGAACCAGAATGCAGTAATTCTTTGGTATTTGCATTCTCCAGAATATTGTGAAGGAAGTCGCTGAACAAAAAATGCATACACAATATGTATGTTAGGGGAAAGTATGCACAAAATGCATATGTCAGTGGCAGAAATATACAAACAGTGCAGTATCAAAGAAACTGTATACAAAAATTGTCTATTAGAAAAATAGACATGAAAATGTATGCAAGTTTTTATTCAGGCCCCTTTCTTCAAGGACAAAACTGATGCAGAAGCCAGTCAGAAAGAACATAAGATCAGTAAAAACTAGGAACTAAAAGATAGATTTTTCCTTCCCTGTTTTGACTTGTCCAAGGAGTAAGGATGGAAAGAATATTTGAAAATATTAGAAATAAAGTGTCAAGGGAAACCCTGACAAAGTTAATCCTTTACAGATATTTTGCAATTTGGAACTTATTCTGCCTGTGGGTGTTTTGCACAGAAAATGGCAATAGCCACAGTTAAGCTAAGCAGGCACTGATTTCAAGTGAAGACAACTCACCTGGAATACTGTGTCCAGCTCTGGGCACCACAATTCAGGAAGGATATTGAGAAGCTAGAACGTGTCCAGAGGAGGGCGACCAGGATGGTGAGAAGTCTGGAAACCATGCCTGATGAGGAGCGGCTTAGGGAACTGGGCATGTTTAGTCTGGAGAAAAGAAGGTTGAGAGGGGACATGATAGCCATGTTTAAATATTTGAAGGGATGTCATACTGAGGATGGAGCAAGCTTGTTTTCTGCTGCTCTGGAGACTAGGACATGGAGCAATGGGTTCAAACTCCAGGAAAAGAGATTCCACCTAAACATTAGGAGGACCTGCCTGACAGTAATACATAGCTGTTTGGAAATGGAATGCACTGCCTTGTAGTGTGGTGGAGTCTCATCCTTTGGAGGTTTTTAAACAGAGGCTGGATGGCCATCTGTTGGGAACGATTTACTTGTGCATTCCTGCATGGCAGGGGGTTGGACTGGATGGCCCTTGAGGACTCTTCCAACTCTATGATTCTAACCCTTTGGGGTATAGTTATATCAGACACCATCCCCTTGCCCTTACTTTCCCCACCTTTGGACAAGCAGTGATGTGAAATGTTTCCCAGCATGTACTATAAGTTATTACAAACTGCTTATGCCAACAACCTCCCCACTTACCTCCAAGGCTTCCTGTTCACAACCTACCTTTTTCTTCTGGACCCTTCCAGCAGCAGGTGACCTGCCTCGCTCCTGTTGGTACTACTGCCTGTCTGCCCCTTCTTGCTCTTCCCTTGCTAAACCCCTTCTAAGGTCTAGCTACTATTACCAGCTTGCCGAACCACAGGCCTGGCCCCAGAAACAGAGTTATGTTCCTTGGTTGGCGTCTGCTCCTTGCCCCTCCCCACCATTATAAGCATGGGCTGCTGCTCACATGTTCTGGCCCTTAAGAGGAGGTCCTTCTGGCAAGGGCATTTGGGTCTGAATGCCTGAAGGAGCAGCAAGCTCCATAATGCTTCTAGGATGGACCAGAGTGAAGCCAGCAGCTAAAACATTCGCACCTGGGAAGATTTTACCCCAGCTCCTAACTGCCTCTTCCTAGCCCATGAAAATGCTACAAAGGCTTCTGGGAAGAAGACAGCATGCTGGTGAAGAACATGATGGCTCCCTGCCACCCCAAGCCACCCACTCTAGGTTGCCCTAGGTAATTCTGGGTTCTTTTGTTTTCTACACTGAAAACAAGTTTTTTGCACAGAAAATATAATTGTCTGTACATAAAATAACATGCAATTTTTTTCACCGCCCCCCCCCCAAATAATACATCATAAACTGAATAGTTCTTGAAAACTGCAGTTTTGGAGGACTTTGTTGCAGGAAGGTGAAAACGTGTACCATTATTCACTCCTGTCTATAAGAATGAAATTTATACAAATGTTCATCCCTACAAAGGAGTGGCAACCAGTTTTTAACACTTCAGCTTATCCACTGCACCTGCCCCCCTTCCCACTGCTTCTGAGATGTGGGGAACTACTTGGAACAGAATCAAATATGGCACAGAAGACACAGTAGGTAGGGGATCCCCCACAGTAGGTTGGGTGACAATTGGGTGCCCTACTTTATGAGCGCGGGTTGTTGTTGTTTTTGTCCTCATGCAGAGTAACATTGGAGGCAACCCAAAATTCACAATAATGCTCCATATGGAAAGAGCAATATTTACAGTGCTGCACTCTGTGGGCAGCTTGTCAGTTTTAGCAAAAGCTCCTCACAGCCTTCATGCAGTATCGGTCATTAGGACTTAGTGGCAAGGCTAGGCCATGACATTTTGGCTGCCTGTCTAACAAGTGCCCCCATCACCCATTCAAATGAAGGTGCATTGTAGTCAGTGTCAACAACGTTATTTCAGCACAGAAGGCAGAAAATCTCATAAGCACCTTTCCCCATTCCCAGAAGCAAAACTACAATAACAAAAGTGTAATAACAGTAATACATAATGGTTTTTGTGGCTTTTTTTAAAAAAGGAAGAAATGCTGGGAAGGCTTTGAATGGAAGATGACATCTGGGCCTTTTAAAAAAATTCTGTGAATGAAGCAGGGAAACCACACAACAGAAGCTTCATTTGGAAGCTTCTTGAAGTGTATTTATGGGGCAGGGCTTGGAAAATTGTTTTCCCCATGGTCCTGGGATTCTTCCAGTTTTAGAAAAAAGTTATGCAGTGATATATATAGTTATGCTGTATGTATGTGTGTATTGTCACATACTTAAGAAATGATATAATTTTTTAATATGCTAAAACCTAAGTTGTTGTTGTTGTTGTTGTTGCTGCTGCTGTATGTATATGTGAGTAGTATTCATTTTCTATGTAATTACATTACTGTATGAAGTCAGATTCTTTGATGCCAGACTGTTCATTAAAACAAACAAACAACAAAAACCTTTAGCATCCATGTCAAAAACTGCCAAACCAAAAATGTATTTTGTGTTTTTGAACACTTTGCAAGGTGTTACATTTTGCTAAGCCATAACACTAGCTAGCTATTCTTTTAATTAACTAGTTGGGAATTTGTTTTGTAATCTATCTAATTACACATTATGCCTTTGAACTACTTCGAGAGATTTAAATATACAAGATTTTTTGTTTGTTCCACTTTTAGTGAGAGCTTGCCCTGGCATATCTCTACATCCTCTTGAGCTTAGACCATGGCTTGATCCCCGCTCCCTGAAGCACATCAGCATAGCATAATGGGCAAGCAACCAGACGTAATTAGATTAAATTAAGCATAAAATGCTTTGGCACTAAAAAAGAGAGTCTTCAAGGATATTACAGTTTCCAAGGCAGACCCTTCTTTTTAAAATGGCTCAGGGGAACCTACCACAGTACACATTGAGTTACTGTAAATATTCCCTGCATCATCTTATATTATGGTGTTTGAAAGTCATTTTCCAATGGATGAAAGCAGAGAAGTAGCAGGCAGCCAGCCTCATAGAACAAGATTTGTCATTAGTTCCCCCCTTTGAGCATTTGTCCTGGTATTACCAGGCATATTGAACATAAAGTGTGGCAATCTTACAGGATAATCCTCTTATTTTATCGACACTGAATGCTTGGGATAAATTTAGAATGTTTTGAAGTCCTGTGATTTCACTACTGACTTCCTTCATGTATATAATCAAAATGTTCTCCCATCAAGAGGCATTGTTGAAATTAAATGAGGCTGCCACATGGAGCAATGTTCAACTGGCTATGTGTCTCCTTGCTGAGTCACGTGTTCCCCCTTCTTCCCAGCATTTTTTTTTGCAGGGGGGCTGGATAGTTCTGTAGATTCAGAAGCGTCCTGAAGCACCCAGTTCTTGGTCAATCTTAATGGGTTTAGAATATGGAAGGTGCATGATCAGCTATGGCTGTAGGGTGGGGGCTATCTTCTTACAGGCCTCCAAAGAAAAGGACTATCATTTGTAATGGCAAACCCTTCTTTTTCTCAAACAGGCTTTTCTGGCATAGTCATATCCATGAAGTAATGACATCTAAGGAAGGATCTTGTACAGTGAAGATTCTCCTTCTCCCAAGTGTCAGCTTCTTTCTAACATCTGACTACCTACTGTTATTATTTGGGCTCACTGCCGTTTAAACATTAGCTGTGTATTTTAAAGGAGATATGTTTCATAGAAGAATGTCTGCAAAAGGTTTCTTCAAACTCTTTGTTCAGTGTCTGGGCAGGGAAACTGAAAGGATGTGACTGGGCAAGAGGAGGGGAATTGCATTTCAACACACTTATCCAGGGAGAAGATAAATTCTTCAATAGTTCCATGGGGTGGGGTGGAGTGGGATGCCATGATTGGCATTGCCAGTTTCATATCTTCTCACTCCTCTGCCTTGTGTCTGGTGGGAGGGAAGCCACTGCTGCTGATAGCACTAACAGCAGTCACTGGGTAGGCAGCCCAATCAGAACTGAACAATGTCCTTAATATAAGTGTTGGTAGGTGAGGAGGATGCTTGCTACAGAAATCCCCCCCCCTTATTCTAGGTCAGGAGAAGAAAAAATAAACTCTTAGAAATTATCTCAGGGAAAAAAAATGACTTATGAGAAATTTTGGGCCAGCACTGTGAGAAACAGATCAATACCTTGGTGCATTTGATAACTTTACTTGATGAGATATGCAGCCTCATAAGGTGATATGTCAAGTAAGAATGCTTCATAACTGCATTTCAAGGAACTGCCTCCCTTGGACACTAACATCCCCAATGTAGCAATTTTCAAAGCAGTAGCAGTGTTTGTCTGTTTCAATATAAAATGAGAAGGGAAAAAGAAATCTTCTGGCACCTTTAAGTCTAAATGATTATTTCAGTATCAGCTTTCTTGGGTAACAACCTACCGTATTCCTTTAGATGTATTTGAAGAAGCGGGTGGTAGTCCACAAAAGCTTGTGCTGAGACAAATTGTTTAGCCTTAAAGGTGCTACCAAATTTCTTCCCCCTTCCCTTTTTATCCATACAATACTCCTGCAAGCAGTTCACTGTAAACAAGAACATTTCCTGGTCAAGACTGAACTAAGAGTCTCTTCCCGCCCCACCGGGGGTGGTGGACCCATTAGAATGGTCCGCCCCCGAAGGCTAATGGAACCAATAGGATTCCAGAAAGCCTTGGAGGGTTTAATGGTTGGTAACGCTGGTGACCCTGTCGAAGCTTTGGTTAATACTTGGAACACCGATCTTACCAAGGCTATTGACACGATCGCTCCCAAGCGTCCTTTCCAACCCGCCTCTAACCGTAAGCCATGGTATACTTCAGAGCTTAGGAAAATGAAGCGGGTTGGACAACGACTAGAGCGCAACTGGCAGAAAACTCGACTCTTATCCGACAGGACTCGACATAGGAATTTTCTTCGGTCCTATCGAGAGGCAATACGTGCAGCGCAGAGATCCTTCTCCTCTGCACGTATTGCGTTTGCAGAGTCCCGTCCAGCAGAGCTGTTTAGGGTGGTAAGGGAGATGACGCAGGTTATACCTGCACAGAACCCATTGCTTAACCCAACAACGGCCTGCTGTGATGCATTTAACAACTACTTTGCAGATAAAATCTCTCGGATAAGAGCCGACTTAGATGCCAGCATTTTGACAGAAACAATTGACGAGGTGTCCAGCAACTCCGTTGATGTAAGTTTACTGAATCAATTTCAATCTGTGAGTACCGAGGACGTGGACAAGCTACTTGGTAGAGTGAGGAAGACGACCTGCCCTCTTGATCCTTCCCCTTCATGGCTGGCCATCCAGGGTGGGGGTACCTTGATGGTGTTCCTTAAGGACATCATCAATGCATCCCTCAGGGAAGGGTGTGTTCCATCTTGTTTAAAGGAAGCGGCAGTTAGGCCGCTCCTGAAAAAACCTTCCCTAGACCCCCTGGACATGAATAACTATAGGCCAGTTTCTATGTTACCATTCTTGAGCAAAGTGATAGAGAGGGCAGTTGCTCTTCAACTCCAAGTGGTCTTGGATGAAACTGATTATCTAGACCCATTTCAAACTGGCTTCAGGACGGGATTTGGAGTTGAGACTGCCATGGTTGCCTTGACCGATGATCTGCATCTAAGCATCGACAGGGGTAATGTGTCCCTGTTGGTGCTTCTGGACCTCTCAGCGGCTTTCGATACGATAGATCATGGCATTCTCCTGGATCGCCTGAGAGGGTTAGGAATCGGAGGCACTGCGCTCCAGTGGTTCCGGTCCTTCCTCTCAGGCAGGTCCCAGAGGGTGCGGCTTGGGGACAGCTGCTCCAGCAGAAAGGAGCTTACTTGTGGTGTTCCACAGGGCGCCATCCTGTCCCCGATGCTGTTTAACATCTATATGAAGCCGCTGGGTGAGATTATTCGGGGTTATGGGGCTGGGTGTTATCAGTACGCTGATGACACCCAGATCTATTTCTCCTTGTCCCGATCATCGGCCTCGAATCCCAATGGCATCTCTCCTCTTAATGACTGTCTTAAAGCTGTAATGGGCTGGATGAGGAAAAACAGATTGAGATTAAATCCAGACAAAACGGAGGTGCTCAAGGTAGCGGCCCCGAAACCAGGAGTTGAGTTGCAACCTCCAGTCCTGGACGGGGTCACGCTCTCTGCTAAGGACTGTGTTCGCAGTCTGGGGGTGCTCCTTGATTCATCGCTTCAGATGACGAGTCAAGTGAATGCAACGGTCAGGAGCGCTTGTTATCAGCTTCGGCTAATATGCCAGCTGTGCCCTTTCCTGGAAGTAAGGGACCTTGAGACTGTGGTGCACGTGCTGGTAACCTCTCGTCTAGATTTCTGCAATGCGCTCTACATGGGGCTACCCTCGTGCTTGGTCCAGAAACTTCAGTTGGTACAAAATATGGCAGCCAGAGTGGTCTCAGGAACATCTCGGAGAGATCATATAACTCCAATACTAAAATCTCTCCACTGGCTGCCTATCAGTTTCCGGGCCCAGTATAAAGTGTTGGTTATTACCTTTAAAGCCCTAAATGGCTTGGGTCCAACTTATCTCCGGAACCGCCTCCTCCCATACAATCCTCCCTGCATACTCCGGTCCTCTGGGAGGAATCTGCTTCAGCCACAAAAATCTAGGCTGTCTGCAACCTCCCAGAGGGCCTTTTCAGTAATCGCCCCCAAATTGTGGAATGGCCTGCCGAATGAGATCCGTCAGCTGACGAGCTTGAGTAGCTTTAAAAAAGCACTAAAGACGGATCTCTTTCAGCAGGCCTTTCCTGATTAGATCCCGGCCTCAGGAACTCAGTCTCCTGGCTTTTTAAAAATTATGTATATATTTGTTTTTAATGTGTTTTTTAGCTAGAAGGTTTTAATCTTATTGTGTTTAATGTCTTTTTATGTGGGAGGGTGGGGGTGGGTGGTGTTTTTAGTCATTATTATAATGTTTTAATTGTTGGAAGCCGCCCCAATTGTTTTTAGCAGAGGGGCGGGGTATAAATAAATTTTATTATTATTATTATCTATGCCATCAGACATCCACACTATCCTTAGGGTCCACACGCAAGCTTCTTTGAAGCTGGCATTCTTTGGTGCTGCGACGAAATTAAGACCACCATCTTATTCCTGTTTCTGAAACTTCATGCTGCTGGTTATGGCTTGATTGATCTGTGTCATTCAGCTTCATCTCTTGCCCAAGTGACTGCCTTGTTAAAAAAACAAACATGAAACATAAATGCACATCACTTACAAGAATTTGTCATTCCCCAGGGCTGTGGCAGTGGAGGAAAGGGATGTACTTGCCTTTGGATGCTTTGACATTAAGAATTACCACCTGCCACCCTAGCCTCCCACTAGTGTTTTTTCTATTAAGAATGTTGGGCTGGGATTTAGGAGATCCAGATTCTAATCTGAAACATGGAATTCACTGGATGATCTTAGACCAGTCATTCACTCTCAGCCTGATATAATTCACAAGGTTTTGTTTTTTGTTTTTTGTAAAGGATCGAGTGGGAGGTAGAGAGCCATGTACACTACACTGAATGAAATGAGGGATATAAATGTAATAAATAAATTAACCAAGAAGCACAAAAGCACATTTAATTTTATGTCTAATTTGGGTCTTAATTAGGTCAGAAAATACAGTTTCTCTGGTTACAGGATTCAGGCATTTCATTTAGTACAGAGCTCTAGAATGTCATTAATAAAAAATAGGATTCTTTCCTTGTGTTACAGGTTCTGGAGCAAAATACACTTTTGATCAGCTTTGGCTGGCTCATGTGTTTGAGGAAAAGGTAAGTCTTTGGGCTCTTCAACTGTGTGAGAGAATTAGGAAAATGGGACTACATATGGTCTCAATCTTTTCTGTGAGTGTGTATAACCCCCATACCACTCTTTTCCAAAAGGTCATCAGATAATCACCAGCACTGGGCTTTTCTCACAAACCCAACACTTGCCTTAAGGCACTATAACATAGCATGGGAAGTTAAATTAGAAGCATATATTAAGTAATAGCACCTTGAAGTGGCAGGCTTCAAAAAGGCCATGCCCTCACCAAGGGATTAGGAGGCTAACTCACTGAGCAACAAAGCTTCTGTGGAAAAGCAAGAGTAAATCAGTGCACACCTAAAAGGAAAAAGAAATGAAGATGTTTGCTCCCCGAAATTCTCCTCAATGTGACCTGATAGAGTTGTTCTGCTAAAGGAAGCAATTCCAGCTGCAGAACTGGTGTGTGTGTGTGATCCACCCTTCCTCTTCAATCCACAGCATTCCCTTAAAAGAGGCTTCTGAATGCTGTGAAACCCTTCAGTGCAGATTTTCTGGTACCATGGAGGAAGGAGAAAGGCCCACTGAGCTATCAAAGTACCAGTGTGTGTGTTTGTGTAAGTACCTTTCATGTACAGGAGTGCATTGATTCCACTCTGAGTTTTATTCCAGACTTTGAAGGCACTATCCAAGGTGCTGAACTCTTTGCCCAGAATAGGTTCAGCACTTTGGATAGCTCCTTTAAAGTCCACATTTGGATTCTCATGGCCATTTTAAGACCCTAAGAGCTCACCAGCACCTCCCAAATATTACCAATTTTGGGAGGAAAACTTTGGATGGGGCAATTTTTCCACACTCCCCACCCCAGGTCAACTAAAAATTAACTTCTGGCTCAATTCCTTTTCTAAAAAGGCCTCTTATGGATATAAACTGGAAGACTTTATCAGATTACCCCTCCCCATTAATGTTCTTTTGCAGGCATATTTTGTGGCACTTTTATGCCAGCAAAAGAACACCCCCTAGCAGACCTACCTTGAGCAATGGCAATGAGGCACACCCAGCATAAATGGAGCATGAACAGAGCTCTGTTTACTTCTGAGTGTGAGATCTCGTTGATTCTTGCAATAAGACACGAGTGCGGCAAATTCAAAAAGTTAAGCAAGACAAATACATAAAACGTAGACACAAGCACAGAAATACACTTAAAAATTACAAGTAAACCAGTGGGGGTATTCATAAAAAGAGCATCCCCTACTTGGCTGTTGTGATCTCACCTGGAAATATTCTGTCATTGACGCCGCATTCATGTGAGCACAATGGCGTGAGGCACTAGGGGAGATCTATCGGTGGCTTGGGTCATCAATAAAATAGAACAGCTTTTTTTTTTTGACAGTACACGATTGCAAAAGGACAACGTCGTATGGTATGTGACCTTTTGCAATCATTAGGCATCATTATGATGCCATATTTGCGCATCTGATAAAGTCACAAAAATATGTCAAAATTGCCCCATTTGTCTCTAGGGGCTATTGGGGATCATTTGAGGACAAAATTCCTCCCTTCTGCTTATGTTTTCTGGGATCCTCAATGAGATGTCCTGACACCCCAATTGTTACTTTTTATGGTTACAGAAGTTACTGGAAAGTTACTTTTTTGCTGCCTACAACTCCTCAGATTCTTCAGCCAGTAACTTTTCCAAGTGCTGTCCTGGATTTGCTACTTCAATGGCAAAAGCATTCAGAGAAGCCAGACGTGTCCATTTCAATGATATAGTGAAGCTAACCTGTGTTTTATTCCAGACTTTAAAGGAACTACCCAAAGTGCTAAACCTGTTTTTTTTTTGGGGGGGACACATTGGATAGCTCCTGTAAAGTCTGGAATATTTTCCACTGGGTTCACCACACCACTGAGGTAGAAGCCCCTGGCTGTCCCTGCAGGGGCTAAGCCAGTGGAACCTGGTAACTAGGGGCCTACTCACACTACACAATTATAGTTCTATGATTCCATTTTAACTGCCATGGTCCTATCCTATGGAGTCCTGGGGTTTGTAGTTTGGCCAGAGGCATCAGAGGAGCTCCCTGGCTGGGGATTCCAAACACCCCTCCCTCAACTGCATATCCCAGGAGTCCACAGGATGTTGCCATGGCAGTTAAAGATGGAGAATAGTGCTATAATTCTGTAATGTGAATGGGCCCGCAATGTTTGTGTTGGTATAGTCTCACTCTGTCAATGAAATATACTGAGTGCCCATATTGAACCAACAAATTGTTACAATAAAGAAGCAAGACATTCCTGGTATTCCTAATCTGATAGTATTTGGTACACCAGTCTTTCATCTGAGAATTAAAACTCTCTCCTAGACAAAGAAAACTGCTTAGTGGACACAAAGCACCCAATATCATTATGATTAAAAAATTGGTCAAAATGACTAATGTGGAGGTGGCTGTGAAGGATACCATATAGTACAGTAAATAAGTCCACTGTGCATTGTTGTCTTTGCGGCACTCCCCTCTATTGTTTTTAGGGAGTTACACTGTCTGTCAATGATCATTAGAATCAAAAACAGGATGTATTATTTCAGCAATAAAGTTGAAGGCAAAGGGCATTTCCTAAGAATTAATGACTGGCTGGGAAACTGGAGGACTCAAGATAAAAAGTAATTATTGCATCAAGGGTCTTTTTGGGTGAACATTTTATTAGGGGTTAGAATAGATGCATGCTTCCCAGGGCCTTCCAGAGGCACCTTTCACCCATGGTTTATTAGGTAAACACTCACCGATTGGATTCACCTACACTATTCTCTTATTATTACATGGCTTCCTGAATCTACATCAGTCCACCTTTCACATATGTGCTAGATTTTTTTCCTGTGACCCAATTCTACAGTGATAAATCACTGGGCATAATAGTAAAGAAACAGAATCCAGTAAATGCAAGCATTAATACACGAACACAGTCCATCACTGCACTAAGGAGACTGTGAGACAACCAATAAGAGAAGTCCAAGTCTAGTTGTTCTTGCCACTGGAGAAGGAGAGTTCCCTATGTGTGTTCTCTCTCAAGCATAGACCTCAATCTTATTGCTAGTCCCAATTAGAATGAACCCATAGAATCACTAGGATTTGCAGGTATTACAACTGAGTTAGTGGATTTTATTTTGTGTGTGCGTGCATGGGGAGACTAATTGGCATGATTTATTTATTTAGAGTATTTATACCCCACTCTTTAGCCACAAAGACTCTCAGAGTGGCTTACACATTGTTAGCAATAGGACTTATACTTCTACACCACTTTATAACGTTAAGCACTCCCTAAGTGGTTTACAATGCATTAGGTAATTGCCCCTGCAAGCTGGGTACTCATTTTACCAACCTATGAAAAGGATGGAAGGCTGAGTCAACCTTGGAGCCGTGCAGGATCAAACTCACAATGTTGTGGCTGCAGTACCGGCATTTAACCACTGCACCACCAGGGCTCCTGATTTAGGCTCTGAATCCTGTTGCTTTATACAAATTCAGCTGAAACTTTCCCCCCTCCAGTTCCAGAGAAGGAGAGTGGCCGAAAACAACAATGGTGGTGGGCACCAATGCATATGTCAGATGTTGATAGCATCCAGCTGTCCGTTACTAAATGCCATGAGCAAGACAAACAAGTTCATATATCCCTAAAAGTTATACTTTTTGTTTGTTTGTTTGTTAATGTCTGGAAATTACAAATCAGTGTGTGAACCAATCTTGGATGAAAATAAGGGTAGAAATATTTATTATATAACATAATTTGAATTGTTTGTTGTGCTATGCAAATTCACATGCTTAATCAAAGAGTCACCAAAGTTGGTGTGTTCTCCCAAAGGATCAAAATAAAGACTGTAGCAAGGGTTTAGACAGCCAGTGTGGCATAGTGGTTTGAGTGTTGGACTAGGACTTTGGAGACCATGGTTTGAATCCCTGCTTGGCCATGGAAACCCTTGGGTGACCTTGGGCAAGTCACACTCTTTCAGCCTCAGAAGAAGACACTAGCAAATCCACTCTGAACAAACCTTGCCAAGAAAAACCCTATGATAGGGTTGCCTTAGGGTTGCCATAAGTCAAAACAACTTGTGGGGACACACACACACACACACACACGGGTTTGGAACCAATCTGTCTAATACTTTGGATATCTCCCAAACAGTTCAGATTTTGATATTTTTTGTTCTAGAATGCACATTTATGAACTGACTTTGAATAATTTGATATTTAGATTTAGGCTGATATTCCAAACATTTCATGCAAATTCAAGACCAATTAGCAAGTCCACCACCTTCAAAAATTTCTGTTTGGGTCTAGTTTTCATGGAACTTGATTTGAATGCAATGTTATGGATAGTAGGTACTATCAGTCAAACTTCTGTTTCAGATCGTAAGTGAAAATATCAACCTAGACAATACTTGGTATATTTCCTAGTAATACAGAAATAAAAGTCCCTGTTAGTAAAGCTTTGGGCCTAATTAAGGTCTGAGAAGTACCCTTGTTGTCTGATTTAAAAGGTATGTCTTGGGGAGATGGATGAGTGAATGGGCATTTCAGAATGAGTCCCACTTTTTGTACAAGCTGAGCTGAAATTCTATTTTTTTTATTTTTATTTTTTTGCTCAAATTGCAATAAACTTAGCATTTCCAAACATTGTGTCTTTCAAAACCAAGCAGTATGAAACACAGGGCTCCTCCAGATGGCCAATAATCCCTGTAAATATTGGGCTGCTACATCCATGGGTTGTAGACCTCACAGTGATTGTTGATAACAAGGAAAAGGGCCCTTTTAGTTGTGGCCCCTTGTCTATTAAATGCTCTTCTTAGGGAAGCCCACCTGGCCCCAGTATCAGGTAAAGACATACCTTGAATTTTTAAAAAACTCTTGGGAGAGTGTGCTTGTTGTTGAGGGGGTAGAGCTTCTGTGAGTCACATCTGTGAGTCACTAGGGGGTGGAGCTGGGAGCCTAGCTCTATATAACTCCTTGCAGAGGCGCAAGCCTAACGGCACGTGAATTTGAGCAACCAACCAAAAATACAGCATACTTAAAAGTACAGCATAGAGTTCTCAGCATTAACTAAGAGTTCTTAGATTACCTAAAAGCTCTCACCATGGACACTGAGCGGACTGCTGTAGTCACCTGCAACACTTGTGAGATGTTTGTCTTCTTGTCTACAGACGTGGAGAACTTCACATGCACCAAGTGCAAGTTGATAGCCCTCTTGGAGGAGAAAGTCCAGCAGCTGGAGACACGGGTAGTTACACTTCAACAGATTCATGAGCAAGAGGCTTTCCTGGACAGAACAGAACGAACAGACTTGGACGGGGACCACACAGGGGAAGTGGCTGGGGAGGAGAGGGTCACTTCACAGACACAGGAGGTAGACAGCTGGAGGAATGTCACAAACAGAACAAGAAAATCCAGGGACTCTTCAAGCAGTTTGCAGCTACAGAATCGATTCGAAGCCCTTTCCCTTATCAAGGACAACGAGGAAGAACAGCATGGACAGACTTCAGGGGCAGAGTAGGGGTCCCTGAGAGTACTACCGCAAGGAACAGCCACTGTGAAGCCTCAGCAGAGGTATGTGATGGTGGTGGGAGACTCCTTGCTGAGGGGTACAGAAGCAGTGGTTTGTGGGCCTGACAAGATGTCTCGGCAGGTGTGTTGTCTTCCTGGAGCAAAGATCCGTGATGTGACGGAGAGGCTGACAAGACTGGCCAAGCCTACGGATCATAACCCCTTCCTTTTGCTCCATGTGGGAACCAATGATACTGCAAGGCACAGCTTTCTGAAGATCAGAAGAGATTATGAGGCTCTGAGGAGGAAGCTGAACGAAATGGATGCACAGGTTGTCATCTCGTCTCTTCTGCCAGTTGAAGGGCATGGTCCAGGAAGGGAGAGGAAAATAGCTCATGTAAACAACTGGTTCTGTTGATGGTGTCACTGAGAACGATTTGGATTCTTGGAACATTGGCTGCGCTTCCATGAAGGGGGAACTTCTGGCAAGGGATGGGGTGCATCTCACGACAGTTGGCAGAAATGTTTTGGCCAACAGTCTCAAGAATTTGATCAGGAGGGCTTTAAACTGAGTCATATGGGGGAGGGAGACAGTATTCTGGAAGGCAAAAGGGCTGGAGAAAATAGTCAAATTGTCATAGAAGGAACAAGGCAAACAGTGCAAGAACCCAACAGTGGGAGGCAAAAAAAAAAAAAAACCCTTGCACAGGCAGCAAGTAAAGGGAACACATGGTCTTAGATGTCTCTATACTAATGCACAGAGCATGGGAAATAAGCAAAATGAACTTGAACTCCTAGCACAACAAAGCAAATATAATAGGCATTACTGAAACCTGGTGGGATGAGTTGCATGATTAGAATGTAGGAATAGAGGGGTATAACCTTTATAAGAGAAACAGGCCAAACAGGAAAGGAGGAGGAATAGCATTATATGTCAGGGATATTTACACCAGTGAAGAGATCCATGACATCAATACTGGAAGCTAGGTGGAGAGCATCTGGATAAAAATTAAAGAGGAGGGAAACAACAGGGATGTTATTGTGGGACTCTACTACAGGCCCCCAAGTCAGATGGAGGAATTGGATGATGCCTTTCTAGAAGAGATGACACGCAGAAAGGAGAGATGTAGTAGTGATGGGTGACTTCAATTATCCTGATATTTGCTGGAAATATAACTCAACCAAAACTTCAAGGTCTAGCAAATTCCTTACTTGCCTGGAAAACAATTTCATTGTCCAAAAGGTGGAAGAGGCAACAAGGAAGTCAGCTATTTTAGATCTGATCCTAACCAACAGGGATAACCTGGTTAATGGGGTGCAAGTGGTGGGATCCTTAGGTGAGAGTGATCATGTTCTCCTGGAGTTTGTTATACAATGGAAAGGAGAAGCCAGGCACAGTCAGACATGCATTCTTGACTTTAGGAGAGCTGATTTCAATAAACTCAGGGAAATACTGGGGGTGATCCCATGGTCAGGAATACTAAAAGAGAAGAGACCTCAAGACGGATGGGACTTTCCAAAAGGGAGATACTGAAGGCAGAATTTCAAACAGTACCATTGAGGAAGAAAACTGGGAGGTGTCTCAAGAAACCAGGATGGATGACTAAAGAACTTTCAACAGAGCTAAGTTTTAAATGGAACATGTATAAGAAATGGTAAAAGGGGGAAATCGCCAAAGAAGAATTCAAACAGATAGCGAACACGTGTAGGAGTAAAGCCTTGCATGTCCCTATGAGCTCGTCTAGCATGCCAGTTCTTGCTGCTTCCACCATCTCCCTAGTTCTCCTGGAAGCCAGGAAAGAGTCCCTCAGCATATGACCAAGGTTGGTCACAAGAAAGGGAACTTCAGTTACATGTCTTGGGGCCCCTTCCTGCCTTCTGAGTTAGGAAAGGAAATGGCAGTGACAGTGGCTGTAGGTGCCTGTTTAGACTCCTGCCTGTTCCGTACACGTAACAGGGGAAGAAAAGGCCAGCTCTGCAGCCAGGATATCCTAGCTAGCACATCCTGGCTCATGTAGATGAATCCTATATTATCAAAATGGAACCCTTCAGGAGAAGAAACAAAAGAGGAAAGGAATGAGCCAAACAAGAGGTGCCTTTTGACACCTCTTCCTCAGCAGCCACCTAGGGCAGTCTGTCTATGGAGATTATCAGACGTGGGGGAACATGCAAAAAAAAAAATGTGTTCCCAATTGAGTCAGAAGATTGCTAAAAGAACAGAAAGGGAGACCTTACCAGATGCTGCGTCCTTCTGCTGTTTCGGAGGTGTAGTGCTGCTGCAGACAAGGATTCCCTTTTCCATTGATGGGGAGAAGCCACTAATCAAAAGGGATAGCCTTTTGTCCCCGGAACACTTGAGGACAATGTCATTTGGTAAGGTCGCCCCTTCCTGTTCTTGTAGCAATCTTCTGATGCATTTTTTTGCCACGTCTGATAATCTCCTATGAGAATGGTCACTCTTCACTTTCTTTTTAAGATGGGAATGGCAACAGGAAGTGAGTGTAGAGCAGGCATGGGGAAAGTGCTGCCCTTGGCCTGGATGTGGCCCCCAGACTGTCTTTGTGGTTCTTAACCCTTTTAGCCTCTCTGGACCATCTTTTTTTTTTTTTTTTTGGCCAAAAAGAAAGGGTTTAATATGCTTCTCCTGGGACCCACTCACACTACACATTTATAGCATTATGGTTCCACTTTAGCTGCGATGGTTCCATCCTATGGAACCCTGGGAATTTAAAGTTTAGGGGTGGGCTAGATGTACAATGTGATTTTTAATCAGATAGAAATTTGAAGTCATTTTTGTATGTCTAATATTGTGTATAGGTGTGCTACGTTCCTATGTGCATCTATGCGGTTGTTGTTTACCTTGTTTCTTTTTGTCTGTTTGTTTAGATTTTATATGTTTGTTTGCTTGGGTTTGATATATGGTATGTCTAATAATAATAATAATAATAATAATATATTAAGAAAAAAGTTTAGGGAACGGCATTTAGAATCCTCAGGCAAGAAATTCCTATAGTGTCTCTCACCAAATTGCAAACCCCAGGCTTCCATAGGATGGAACCATGGCTGTTAAAGTGGAATCATAGTGCTATAAGTACATAGTATGAAAGGGTCCCAGGAAGCCTCCCAGAAGTAGCAATTTACCTTTTAAATAGGTGTCAAACCACCATCCCCACTATTTAACTTTCAAAAAAGAAAACAAAATGAGAACTGGAGGTTGGGGATTTTTTTTTCCTATTTTCATTTTTAGTACTCTATGTAGCCCCAAAAGAGTTCCAGGAACAAAAAATTGGTCCCCTGGTCCATCCCTCACATACAGGGACAGTATTTCTATTCCCTCACATTTACAATTTTACTATCGGAACTTTTGGAGCAGTAGTCATCTTCTAAGGAGTCTGCCAAACAGTATTGTTCCACTTTCTGCATGGGTTAAACAACAGGAAGTACATTAGGCCCCCACTGACTGACTGCTAACTCTTTTCCAGAGTTCCCTTGTAGGGAAATTTATATTTCAAAATAATTTTCTCCCATATTACTTGGCTAAACAGGCCACCTGGCCTTTTGGAGTTGGCTCACTCAGCCTTGCATCATGAAGTTCCAATAACAAACTTGATTTTCTCTCTTTCAAACATTGGAATGTACGCAGTGCACCTGACATCCATTTTCTGTAAGGAAGACTATTACATAGATTTTATATTCATTCACTTCATGTTTTTAGCCATCTAAGAGTTATTCCTATTGTAAGTTACAATACTTTGGGAGGGAGAGGGAGTAATTGCAAACTCCATATGTTCCCGACAGAGCTGTAGATCATGCTGTGTTTATTCTGCCTCTAACACCCTTTCCAATAATGTGTATTGTACACTTAAATGTTATCTAGCAATTCAATCAAAACTGAAGTAGAAGTGTAATAAAACCATTCCTGCCCTCATACTGTTAATATTACATTGGCCCTGATAGTGATCTTCTGGGCTTCAATTATTTATTTTTTTTTTATTTATTTTTGGCTACAGTCCTGTTGTTTGTTGGGGTGTTCTAATCCCAATAGAAAGAAATGGAGCTCGTTCCAGCAGACAGCTTTTATAGGTCTCCATACTTCAAATGACTAGCCCTTACATGCTGACAAATGTTTTCATTTTCCTTCCCATCCTGCTGAATTGCTCCCTTGTTTTAGATAATGAGTTCAGTTCAAAGGAAAAGAATGTGTACTCTGTAGACCTAAGTGTGCTGGCAGTTGTTATAGGTGTCAGTGAATCTGTTCACCTCATAAGCTCAGAGGAAAAAAATAGCTGTCCATGCAAATAGCTCTTGTGGTTCTTACAGTATTGAGTAAGACCTTCATTTATTGAACCTTCTAACAGACATTTGAGGGCATTTGCTGCAGTTCCATCTTACAGAAAGGGAAGGAAACTGTAGGTTGTTTTCTCAAAATTCCCAGTCAGTTCTTAATGAGCCCAACTGAAGAGCTTTCAGGTATACCTTTAACACTTACATCTTGCATCTGATGGAGTTCTCATATAAATCAGAGATGGGAAACTTCCAGTATAATTTATACTTAAACAAATTAATTGCTTGAACTGCATGATTAAAATCTACGTTGCAGTCAATGGGACAAATTTACCCCAAAACCAGCTCCAAAAGGTCTTCTAGGCCCTCTGAGTTGAATTTTGGGAACACAGTGAGGAATATAGTGGGAGCGGGGATCTCCCCTTTTTGGTTTTTCTGGGTTCTGCTGTCCCACTAGCAGGAGTCATTTCTGTAACTTTCCAAAGCCTTTTTAAAAAACGAAGGGTTCACAGTCTCACTCTCGCACAGGAGGGTAGATACCTCACAGCAGTTGTTGATTTCTCAACAGAATATCTTAGCAAATCAGCCCCCCCCCATCTCACGGATATAACTACTGTAATAATATTGTGAATATTCTTAACATCCCCACTAGTCATTCTCTCTTTTTCTGAAACAAGTTGCTGCTTGAGGAAATTGGAACAGCAGGCAAGGAAAGGAGGAGGATTGACATTTGGGTCTTCTAGCTATTATTGGGTTACTCATTATAGCAAGATTCCCCTGGGAAGAGCATCACAAGTACAGAAAATGGAAGCAGACACAGGAATGTTGAGCTTACCACAGATATAATAGAGTTTTAGAAATTGGTGTATCTAACAGCACTGGGCACAGGACTTGGTGGCCCCCCAAAAAGCTCACCTATTCCAAAGGAGTTGCTTAGTTCCCCATGCACAAAAACCTCACATTCTCAGCTCCATTGTCAGGAATCCATGAAGATTCTGCAGAATCATTTTGTGGATATTTGATTGTGGGCTGGAAAAAAACCTGGGGAAATTCATGAGTAGTTTGTATTTATATTTTTTTTTATTGGTTTTAGATACAAGAGTAGTTTTTTAAAAAACACTCCAGAAGTGTCCTAATGCTGATTCAAGAAATCACTACATCCAGTGAAAAACAGCCACATCCCCAAAAAAGAATGGAAAAAGTGACAGAGTGACAGAGAAGCAACAATAACTAGAAAAACCTAGTGAAGTCCAAGGAACTGTATTTCAGGAACTCAACGGTTCCTTCTTTTAAAGCTCTCCTCATCCCTTTAAAATATTTTTTAAAGGGGTTACCAGTTTTCTACAGCAGCATTAATCCTCCTCCATTTAGAATAGGGAGGATTTTTATTTTATAGCAGGGTAGCATCTTGCCTCAGGTTCATCACAGGGTGAGGTGGCCACACTAACTGCTACATTGTCAGCTACCTCCCAGCCCCAAAAGGGTGCTAATCCATTCCCACAAGTCCTCCCACCTCACAACTCTGACACTTTATTCCACTGCATTTCTAGAGCCAACCTTCTATTATTTTTAATTAATGAGTCCAGAGGAGAGTGATGGTGGGAGGTCTGGAAGCCATGCCCTATGAGGAGTGGCTTAGGGAGCTGGATATGTTTATCCTGGAGAAGAGAAGGTTAAGAGGGGACATGATGGCCATGTTTCAATATTTGAAGGGATGTCATACTGAGGATGGAGCAAACTTGTTTTCTGCTGCTCCAGAAACTAGGACACGGAGCAATGGAGTCAAACCGCAGGAAAAGAGATTCCACCTAAACATTAGGAAGACCTTCCTGACAGTAAGAGCTGCTCAGCAGTGGAATACACTGCCTCAGAGTGTGGTGGAGTCTCCTTCTTTGGAGGTCTTTAAACAGAGTCTGGGTGGCCATCAGTTGGGCGTGCTTTGATTGTGTGTTCCTGCATGACAAGGGGTTGGACTAGATGGCCCTTGTGGTTTCTTCCAACTCTATGATTCTATGACTCCCCTCAGAATCTTGAAAGGGAGTGACTGGCTACAAAGCTTCAGTCATGCTATGCTCAGGCAGAAAGGGAAACCCCCAAAGATAATCTACCCCATCTTTAAACTAGAGATGGCTCAAGTTCATTCTATTCTGAATATGAAGAAATCTGCAAATTTTGATAAATTGTTCAAAAATGAACTGAAGAACATCTTTATTTTATTTATTTTTATTTATTTATTTATAGCCCGCTCTTCAGCCACAAGGCTATCAGAGCAGCTTACAAATTGTTTTAAGCAATAGCTATTTACACATCTAACTGCATTAAACAGTTTCCAATGTGTGTTAGCTAATTGCCCCCACAAGCTGGGAACTCAATTTACCGACCTACGAAAGGATGGAAGTCTGAGTGAACCTTGGAGCCCGCTGGAATCGAACTTGCAACGTGGTGACTTGCAGTACTGGCGTGTAACCACTGCGCCACCAGGGCTCCTCTATTTTTCACCAGTTACATTCAATAGTTACAACCATTTAGAACATGAACAGAAGCATGTTGTCTGACATATGGATGCTAAAAATAAGAAGCTTGCCAACCGTAAAAAGGTGGCAAAGCTAATTCAGCACCAATACAATACACAGGGTTTGAAAGCCAGACTTTGCATGTTTGGCTTCATGGCATGTGATTGTCTTAAACTGCATACTTAACATGCTTTGCATTGTGACCAGTTATTGAAAGAAGGGCTTAATTTGCAAGTCTGATTGTGAAGTCGAAGGCTTTCACGGCCAGCATCCATAGATTTTCTTTGTTTTTTTTCCAGGCTGTGAGGCCGTGTTCTGGAATAGTTTCTTTCTGACATTTCACCTGCATCTGTGGCTGGCATCTTCAGAGAAACTGAAGATGCCAGCCACAGATGCACGCAAAACATCAGAAATAAACTCTTCCAGAACACGGTCTCACAGCCCGGAAAAAAAACCAAGGAAAATCTATGCAAGTCTGATTGCTAAAGCGAAGGAAAATATATTACTTATAGAGGGTAGGCCTTCCTCTTGATGTCAGGTTTGATCCTTCAGATTAAGCACTCAAATGCCTGAACCTAGTTAGAGTAAATTACTAGTTTTGTTTTCTCTCACATTCCGTTTCTTAAAATGTAAAGATACCCCTATCCTGGATCTTAAGGTATTTGCCAGTTTGGGTAAATTTGTATCTAACTGGTACTGAAACAAAATTCTCACCCATTCCTACTGAACACTGCAGTCACACATTTCTGCAGCAAGAGAAAAAACAGGTTCCACAAAAGCAAGGAAAATGTGACATGTCATATTGATGTCCTTAATCAAAACTGACAGTAGATATCTACTATGTCTGTTGTGGTCTCTCATCGATTATTTTCCATTTTATAGCTTCTTTTGCTTTCCTTTGGAAAGCCAAACTGTAGAGCATTATCCCCACACCAATAATTTATTTCTAATTTTTGCTCAGCCATTGTTTTGAAATGCATTTATTAATCTCGAATTTAATCCTTGAGTGGAGCTGATAACATTTGGAATAAACTAGCAATGTTTTCACCACAGCAGATCTTGACTGGAATCGACAACATAGTCCCAGTTATCGGTGTCACCACTGCTTAATGTCCACTCATTACTTTTCTTGGTTCCCTACATAATAAATATAACATGCAATGAATTGATTGTGTGTTTAGGCCTTTTTACAGGGGTTACCCTTCAGCTCATGATTTTGTTAACATCTCAGTGTGGGGGGAATTGGATGGGGAGGAAACTGCTATAAATGTACATTCTCTTCCATTAATCCATGTAAAGAGAAAGAAATCATTTCCAGATGTCTTTGTGGGATAAAGTAGCTTAACAGTGCTTCAGGTGTCCCTTAAAATGTTTTTAATCACTTGCCAGAAGGTATGCTGTAGAATTCCTAAAAGGCAATTATAGCAATAAGATACATAATAAATGTCTCTTGAGTGTATAAACTGTGTAAGGAGCAAGCATTACAAAAAAATTAAAAAATGAAAGAGATATGACCAGTATCCCTAACCTCTTTCAGAAGCACACACACATGCACCTTTTTGAGAAGCACTATTACCTCTGCAATAGATTGGGAAACATACTAGCCACTAATGCAATGAAACTAAGCAAAACATTCTAACTTCTACTTTAAATCCCATCCTGCAACTTCTCTACTTAAATGTATGTAACTGAGGAGCTATGAATATGATTCGCCTCTTAATTTAGGATTTTACTGATCTGCAATTGTTTGGCTTTAATTTGTTTAAAAAATACACACATGTAAAAATTTCCAGTGTAACCACAAAAACATAAATTAAATCTTCTCATGAACCCTGGCAACCAACCCCAGATTTCCCAAAGGTGATCAGGCACACATTTCCAATTTTGGGTCTTCACATGGAAGGAAACGCGTAACTGGAGAAGTCAGTGTGACTAGGTTTCTCCAGTTTTAATGTTACTTAATTTAATTTATATTGATTAGATGCCTTATAAACACTTTCTCTCAGCATTGTACAAAATGAATAACAATAGTACAATAATAGCCTAACAATAAAAACATCCAACCCAACATAAAATACAAATACACAAGTCAAGCACAATTAATAATAATAATAATAATAATAATAATAAATATCATCACAGGAGCCAAAATAACCAACCAACACAGGGCCTCAAGCCAGTGTCAGTGGCATGAATTGAAATAACAAGAACTTTAAAAGGCATGAGAGGACAGAGCAGTGGTAACCTGGAACTCAAAAGAGAAAAGTGAGAGTGCCAGGGGCCCTAGTGGAGACTGAAGGAAAATTTTATTGGGGTCAGAATACTTATTGGGGGGGGAGGGGCAGCCACAGGTGTTGTTACTAGGAGGTGGACAAAATGAGGGCATTGTACTCCAAATAAGATTTCTGTCCCCTCAATTAAATCTTCCTTCAGTCCTCAAATTTCTAACATTGCGGTGTTGTATACCTTTGAATCATTTCTGACTTATAGCAACCCTAAGGTGGACCTATCATGGGGTTTTCTTGGTAGAAGTTGTTCAGAGGAAGTTTGCCATTTCCTTCCTCTGAGGCTGAGAGAGAGTGAGGACTTTCTCAGACATGGGGGGATATGGCACAAAACCGATTCCCAAACTGCATCACAGGAATGCTACAGGAACACAAAGGGCAACATTACCAGATGCCTGCATCCTTCTGGCATTCCAGGGGCATAGTGCAGGCATGAAAATCACGTCACTTTTCTATTGATGGTTTAAGCCATCAATAAAACGGGATGCATTATTCACGCCTGCACTATGGCTCCAGAACGGCTGAGGGGCGACATCGTCTGGCAATGTCACCCATTTTTGTTATTGTAGCATTCTTCTGACACGGTTTTTGCCATGTCTGATAAAGTCCTGAGACTTGCCCAAAGTCACTTAGTAGATTTCCATGGCTGAGCAGGGATTTAGAGGAAGGAACTGGCAAAACCATTTCTGGGTATTCCTTGCCTAAGAAAACCCTATGAAATTCATGGGGTCACCATAAGTCAGCAAGCAACTTGAAGGCACATACACACATACCATACTCAACAGAGCTAGAGTGGTATAGTGGCTTGAGCTATGACTCTGATGACCAGGGCTTGAATCCCCACTGTGGGATTCTAGGTGTGAATGATATTCCATGTCTTACTATCTGCAGCGCTACAGAGACTGACAGAAAATTTCATGGGGGGGGGCAGAATTCTTATTGGAATGAGGGAATGCCTTCATTTTACTCCATGGAAGCTCCACCACTGGAGGCAACACTCTCATTTTGCCCTGCCCCACAGCCCGATCTACACTTTGGAGAAAGCTAAACAGATAGATTCATCCATATTGGCCCAGGGCTTGGTAAGCTTAGCTCTTAAAAAGCTGATTTTTCATCTGTACCCCCCTTTTTCTGTTAGGGTCTGCATCAGCAATGGATGGATGACAGGCAGTACTCTCCAAGGTAGGAATGAATAATTGAACTTGACCAGCACACTGAATAATCACTAAATCTGACCAGTACAAAGTTTTCCTTTCAGTTTAGCAACACTTGCAAATTCCTTCAAATTTGAGACAGAAAGAATTTTAAATTTCTAAACATCAAAATGTGGGAGGAACCTTAAGGTGTCCCCCCCCCACAACTAGAAACATGCTCACAAGATGCTGGATAAACATATTTATCTGATGGCCATATGAAGCAGAAGATCCCTGAACAGATCTCCCACCTGTTTTTTTCTCTCCTTTCATTGGATCTTGCTGTAGGAGAAGATCAACTTAATAATGGATCTAGCCAAGTATGTGCAATTTTCTAAAGGGAAGGGCAGATATAAAAATTGAGGGATAGAAGGGTTGGGGCAGCAGTTACTATAAAAGAGGTTTTTATGGGGGAAATTTCTTATAGGTACAAATAACCCCTAATCAATGCATTTTAATTTGAATGTATGTTCTGAAACTTCCAGAAATCAACTCAATTTAAAACAAATTCTTTCCATTTGCAAAATAGTTTGCAAAATTTGCAAAATAGTTATGTAAACCAAAATAACAGTGACAAGGGAGTAAATGCATATTGCTCAAGCCATCTTACTATGAAACAATCTGGAGGCCATGCCCTATGAGGAGCAGGTTAGGGAGCTGGGTATGTTTAGCCTGGGGAAGAGAAAGTTAAGAGGGGACATGATAGCCATGTTTCAATACTTGAAGGGATGTCAATATTGACGATGGAGCAAGCTTGTTTTCTGCTGCTCCAGAGACTAGGGACTTTATCAGATACACTAAATACGGTGCTATAGTGACACCACATAAACGCAAAAGGGCACACATACCACATGACATCACCCTTTTGCATTTATGTCCCTGCCAAAGCCCATATTTTTTAGTTGACAGCTTAAGCCATCAATAGATTGGCCATGGCGCTTTAGTGCTGGCATTGCTGGTGTGTGAAACCTCACGCCATTGTACTCACATTAATGCAGCGAGAATGGCCGGTCTGGTGCAAACACTTCCGGATGAGATCATGACATGCAGGGAAGTGACACACTTTTTATGACCCTCCCCGGGTTACTTGGGACTTTTAAAGTGTGTATGTGTGCTTTGTGTAACTTTTTGTGTGTTCTTTTGTTTTTGTTTTTAATTTCCTGTGTGATTAAGTCTCATGAGAATCCACTGTATTTTGAACGAGGAAGTGAACGGACCTCCGTTCACTTCCTCTTTCATTGCTGGGAAAGCATTTGCCAGGATTAGAGGTAAGTGTGGTGGAGAACGTTCTTTTGCTGGCATAAAAATGGAATTTTTTTTATGCCTGCAAAAGAATGTTTTAAGGGGCTTATCTGATAAAGTCCTAGGACATGGAGCAATTATTGGAAGTATTTAATTAATGGATTCCAATAACCCCTTTTAAACAAGAGGGCATTTAGCAAATGCTCACCCCACTGTAGTTCACTCCTTGGAAGCACAGCCCATTAGCAGAGTAAACACACACAGCAGTGTTAACATAATAATTCCAGCATGCACAAAGAGAGAGCTTATAGATAACCAACACCTTTTTCCTACCCCAAGTTACTTGTTTAGCCAAATAAGCACTCAAAACACATAAAAGTAGTTAAAGGTATAAAAACTTCATTACTCACAGTCTCAGAGCATAATACATGGTACAATGTCAGCACAGCTTCAGAGAAGATTAAAATCTACTTTAAAATGACTAAAAACTACATGGTTACAAAAGAATATGCAGGACCCCTGAGAGGGAAGTCCTCGCTCTAAGAAAGCATCATGGCAAGTGGGAACGAGGAACAAAGCCATGTGGTTCAGCTTCTAGACAAAGGAGAAGACTTAGACACTCCCCTTTCTCTAGAAGCCCAATAATTAGGAAGTTACATCAACACATCCTGTTTGGCTTCTATCAGTTAACCCTTCAATAGCAAAAACATTTCCACTTATTGGATTGCAAACTATATATTCCAACAGCAATGGACTCAAATACAGGAAAGGAGATTCCACTGAAATATTAGGAAGAACTTCCTGATGGTAAGAGTTGTTTTTTCTGCAGTGGAATTCCTGCAGGGCAGGGCGTTGGACTAGATGGCCCTTGTGGTCTCTTCCAACTCTATGAGTTGGAATAGTTAGTAATGGGCTGTGATTTCTCTTCAACACTGCAGAGAAACCCTTCAGCTGAACTTCCTTCAAATAACTTAGAATCATAGAATTGGAGGAGACCACAAAGGCTATCCAGTCCAACCCCCTGCCATGCAGGAATACACAATCAAAGCATTCCTGACAGATGGCCATCCAGCCTCTGTTTAAAAACCTCGAAAGAAGGAGACTCCACCACACTCTGAGGCAGTGTATTCCACTTCCAAAGAGCTCTTACTGTCAGGAAATTCTTCCTAATGTTTATGTTTTCAAAAGCTAATATTACTACATTTGTTTTTCTCTGGGGAAACAGTGGGTGCCTGTATGATATCAGCAGGTATCAAAGTTAAGAATGAATTTTCACTCACAGCTGTAGATGCACCAGAGGGGAGTCCTGCATACAAATGCATAGAAAGGCTTCCTTGTACATGTAGTTCCTTAAGTGTTAGTGTTGGGGTTTTGCGGAGTCTATCATATCCCTTTCTTTGGATGCCTAAACTGTAGTTCTAAATATTCCAATGAAATTTTAAGGTGCCAAAGGAAAATTTCATTTGGGGGCAGAATTCTTTTTCAAGGGGCAAAGACTGCACTTGCCACCTTGTCACTACACCTTTGAATGGTTAGAAATATGCCCTTGAGTATAATACTGTGGGGGGAGGGAAAATTAACTCATTTCTTCCTGTGTCACATTCCAAATCCATTTCCTCCCACCCCCTCAAAAGCTGCTATAAGATGCAGAGTAGCCCAGCTGGGGAAGACAGGTAGAATTTATATGGGTACCTTCCTTCCTTCCTTCCTTTCATTTCCAAAGCTAATAGTTTCAGGAGGCAATTTAAACTAGGGTAATGGTGTGCAAAGGGTAAACAGTATACAATTCTTACTCTGGAAATGGGCCATGGAAAGATTCACCTTGTGATACAGAAATAATTTGTCCTTCAGTATAGTACATTGTAAGTGTGACCAAAAGGGGGAAGTCAGAATTAAAGAGATCAAATGTTTGGGAGCTTCAGTTGCTGTTCCTTCCAAACATTACTTATATTCTTAGAAATATGCACAGTGTTCTGCAGGAATACTGAGTATACAGAGAATATATACAGTGTTCTAATGTACTGAAGTTGTTCATAAGAAGACTGAAGTGTATTCTGGGCTACTTTAAAGTGTGCCTTGGGTACTTTAAAATGTGCCTTGGGAACCTGTACTTTCTGAACCAAAAGCAACAATTGATGGTGTGTACATGTGGGAGGGGAGACATCCTTATCTCTGGAGTTTGAAAGGAGATTATACAAGTTCATTTATCAGCTCTACTTGCTTCATTTTATGAGTGGGTATGATGAATGCTGAGTGTTTGTAAGAACTGTTTACAGAGGGATCAGAAAGATAAATGGGTTGATGAGAAAGCTCTTAAATTCCTGGATCCATCATTGCACTACATAAAGCATGGACTCTATTATAAGAAAAGGATGAACAGAGCAAAGGTCTTAAGATGTTTCTCTCCTTGAAAGAGACTTGTAATGACACTGGACATATTTTCCATTATGAGCTTAGAATATTTAACTATTGCTGAAAACCAAAGTTCAGCCTTGCTCCATAAAACAGTTAACTGAATCAAGATGGCTCAGTTTTAATAACTAAAATATTGTGTCTGACTCCCCAAAGTAATCCCAGCCCATGGGAGTGATGGGTGTTATTTCCACCCACTGGGCAAACTTATGAATAAAAAGGCCAGCTTCGCAAAACTCATAATAAATAAGTAGGCTTTTCTATGCAATTTGAAGATTTAAAAATAATTTCAAAACCCAGAATGACTGGAAACTGAGGAAGAACTTGGGTCTGTAGAAATCTCGAGGAGACAAAACAATGGATACATATTTAAATTAATGGATCTCTGCTAGGGATGGAAAAATAGTCCTAAAATATTTTTTAAATGGTTGAAAAATATGTTTCTTGAATGTTGGGAAATCCTGGTGAAGAAGATCCTGGACTGATGAGAATCTTTGAAGTTCAGGACTTAATCTGTGCAAAATTTATACATGGTTTTGTGTGTGTGTGTGTGTGTGTGTGTGCAAAAAACAGCATTTGCTTCACACGAAACAGCATTTCCTGTGCAAAAAATAATATAATGCTCATTTTGGGACAGGAAATACTGTTCTCTGTCCAAAAATTCAATTTTTGCACAGAATAGGTCTTGAGTGCCAAATAGTCATCAAAAACTGCATGGTTTTTGAAGACTTTCTCACAGTGGAAAACTGTTGGCTAAAATTGCTCACCTTCCTTTGAGAATGAAATTTGCAAAGAATTACATCCCTCATCTCTGCTTTATTAATCAGATATTTTCATTATTATATCTTTCATTATTATATCTTTAATTTTTGTTATTGCAATGTGTTAGGAAAACTGTTGTCTGCTTTAAAAAAAATGTATGGTGACCTTCCTTGCACCCATGGAAATAGATTAAATGTATCGCATTGTACTGACAATTTGCATTTTTGTCCTTGGGCAAAAGTAGTGCTTTTTGGAGAAGAGGTGGACAACACATGGCCTAATGCAATTCATATGGTCTTCCATAGGTGTTTGTGCCTCTCCCCCTCAGATTTATGTTTCTGCTAACCAAACTGCCACCAACACCCTGCTGCTACCCAAATTTTGACAGTTGCCAAAAAGCCCTAGTGCCAGGAACAATGATGGGGGAAAGAGCTTTATCTCCTCTCCTAACCTGCTGCCTGGTCTGTATTGTGGCAAGACTGAGAATTTGTATGGGAAAGCGCAAGTGGAACCTGAAATATGATTGGATGCTTCTTTCTTAGTGCTGGCAAAGGTGCCAAGTACATATAGTACTTTTTTCTTTGGGAGACAAGCTGATTGCTCTTAACAGCTGGAGCTTCCTCAGGGTTTTGAAATGACTGGGAGACACTTCAAATGGGACATTTGCCTCACACTTCTAGCTAAGAATGGTATCATTTAAGTCTCTGTATGAAGAGAAACTACAGAAACTGAACTTTGAGTTGTTGAGTGGAACAAAGAACGAAAGGGACAAACTAGCTGAGCTGACTTTGTGTTGTGTAAGGCATCAGCATTTGGGGTGTTGGTGGCCTCTCTTTAGCGATCTGATGGGAGAACAGTGGTCTTTGGCTCTCTGTTGGGATATTTAAACCAGGAAAGGGCAACAGTGGTAAGTGCCAGTTTTAACCTTCCTGCCCCTTCAGTGGATAGTTGTTGCACATTTTCAACCAAAGAACAGCTGAAAATGAGTCCCAGAAGTAACTAGAAGTCTACTTTCCATTCACACTACTGGGTTTTTTGTAGGAGGTAATGAACCTAAAAATAAAATTGTATTAAAAAATTCCAGGATCTATTCCTTTTAAAAAGCAACAAAATTATCTTCTTTTAAAAAGAGAGTTAAAAAACATTTACTTTAAAATTCATGCAGAGTGCAACTTAGGAATGTAGACTGACAAAGCTCAATTAACATTTAAAAGTATTCAGAGGTCTGTGGTCTCTGAGATCACCCAGTTAAATTAGACTCATTACAAAAACAAAGGAGTAAGTTTAAAATGCAAATCAAAAGTTTACTGAAGGTATATCAATCTCAATCTACATACTAAAACAAACTTTAAAAAGAGGTTCCTAACTAACTAAGAGGATTTAGGGTAGAAAGACTCACCCAGCCTATAGCGGTAAGAGGCTGCATGGTGAACATCATGGCATGGTTTCAGGAAAGATGGCTAAACAAAGATAATAAGACTTAAGATGGCTACAGCCTCATGGAGACTCCTGAGATTTTCAGACGCGATTTTCGGCTGTATATATTCCAAAACAGCTCTGTTGCTGCTGCGCGGCAGGGGATCAGTTTTGGACGACGCCGTTCCTCTGCCGAACCCTAATGTGTCACTTCCGTGACGGAATGGAGGAAGCCGCATCATATTTCATTCACGATTGTTGCCCGTGAGTGAAATATGACGCAGCTTCCTCCATTCTGTCATGGAAGTGACACGGAGGGGTTTGGCAGAGGAACGGCATTGTCTGCCGCATGGCAGCAATGGAGCTGTTTTGGAATATATACAGCTGAAAATCATGTCTGAAAATCTCTAACATAAAGGGAACTTACACAGAGCAATAAAATTTAAATTAGGTCATGTTTTGAATGACCCAGCACTCCAGTTGGCTGGAAGTGCCCAGTGAAATAAGAGAAAGGGAATTTGGGAGAACAGAAGCATGCAGGGAAAAAACCTAGACTTATCTTAGGATGTGAATGAGGTACACAAGATTGCTTTTACATTACAATGATTATTTCCCCACATACTACATTCCCCTTCTCAATCTCAGGGTACACCATGAACAATCTTCATTTCTTCTCGTAGTCTAAGGCAACTGTCCTTAGGGAGAGGCTTAGTTAAAATATCAGCTATCATTTCTTCTGAGTTGCGGTACTCCAGTTGAAGAAGTTGACTCTGGCACATTTCTCTCACCTTGTGGAAAGCAATGTCTATGTTCTTCTTCAGAGGCTTGCCACTCTGAGAAATTTTGATACAGCTTTGATTGTCTTGCATCAAAATGGTTAGCTTGGGTTCTTGTATCCCAAGATCCAGAAGCAAATTCTGCAGCCATTTGATTTCATCAGAAGCTGTTTTTGCTGAGACGCACTCGGCACCTGTGGAACTATCTGCCACTGTACTCTGCTTCCAACTTGTCCAACTTACTGCTCCACCACCGTAAAAGATGATGTTTCCACTGGTTGATTTTTATCTCCACCAAATCACTGCCCCAATCAGCATCTGCATAGGCAATCAGTCGTGGATGGTCACATGCTGGCAGCATCAGTGTGAAGTCAGTGGTCGATTTTAAATATCTTGAAATTCTTTTCACTGCACTAAAATCTCGAAGAGTAGGAGAATTAACCATTCTACATAAGATGCCAACAGCATTTGCAATATCAGGTCTAGTGAAATTAGCTATGTACAGAAGTTTTCCAACAGCAGTTCTGTACTTTTCTCTGTCTCTCAAAGGTTCAGATGCCTCATTGCTCTTTAAGAAACCTACTTCCATTGGCATTTGAGCATCCTTTGCATCTTTTAAGCCAAGACAGTCCAGAAGATCTATAATCTTTTGCTTTTGATTAAGAAAGAAGCTTCCATCATGGTCTCTTTCAATTTATACTCCAAGATAGTGTGAGATGTCTCCCAAACTTTTAATATCTATTTCTTTCTGGAGATTCAGGAGTATCTCTTGACTATCTGCTTTGTCTTGACTGCACAGAATCAAATCATCAACATAACTTGCAATGTAAGTCCATCTATTGTTTCTGAATCTTTTGTAAACACATTGGTCAACAGTGCCTGGAGTAAATCCTTCTTTGATAAGGGGCTGATTTAACTTTTTGTGCCATTTCTTGGCTGCTTGTTTTAATCCATACAAGCTTTTCTCAAGTTTACATACTAGATGCTCCTTTCCAGGTACTACAAATCCTGAAGGCTGTTCCATGTACAGTTCCTCATCTAGATCTCCATAAAGAAATGCTGTTTTCACACCTACATATTGTACATGCATTTTCTTGGAAGCTGCAACAGCCAATAAGGTTCTAATAGTTGTGTGTGTAACTACTGGGGAGAAAGTTTCATGAAAATCTTCTCCAAATTGCTGATTGTAACCTTTAGCTACAAGTCTGGCTTTATATCTTTCAATCTCCCCGTTTGCATTTTGCTTTGTTGTAAAGACCCATATGCAGCCAATTGCCTTCTTGCCTTTTGGCAATTCTGTCAAAGTCCAAGTTTTATTTTTTTTTAATAAGGATTCCATTTCCACCATTGCTGCTTTCACCCATTCCTCAGAATCAGACTTTGGCATTCCTTTGATCTTCTGCCAGTCAGAGGGTTCCAGAAGGCTTTCCCCTGTGGCTAGATAGGAGAATCTCAAAGGAGCCACTCCCCTGTTACCCCTCGCAGATTGTCTCACCTGGACTTGAGTTCCTGGCTCTGCCCATGGCACGCCGTCCGTTCCTCCATCCTCTGGTAAGTTGTGGGCTGAGGGAGCCCCTTCTGGATGCGAAGCACTTGCAGGAGGGTGAAAGAGCTGCACATGCTGTGGCTGCCACTGAGAATCAGGGTCAGGATCTTCTTCCACTGCAAACACATCTGAATAGAAATCTTTGTTTGGATTAGAATTAAATTAAGGTCTTTCATCAACATAAACAGCACTTGTTATTCTCATTGTGCATCCATCAGGGTTTAGGATTTTGTAAGCACCTTTGGCATAGCCAATAAAAATCCCCTCTTCACTTCTACAGTCCAGTTTGTCTCTTTTCTGTTTGGGAATGTATGTATAAGCTTTTGATCCAAAAACCCTGAGATGGTTCAGTCTGGGTTTCACACCATGCCACAATTCAAATGGAGTAACATCTCTGGATCTCGTTGGAAGTCTATTGTATCAGTATGTGGCTGTGAGAATTGCCTCAGACCAATAAGCTTTAGACATGTTAGCCAGTAAAAGCATTGCAACTGCCATTTCCTTTAAGGTGCGGTTCATTCTCTCCGATAAACCATTTTGTTGAGGAGTATAAAATTCAGTAGTCTGGCGTCTGATGCCATGTTCCTTTAAGAACACATCAAATTGAGTATTGACAAACTCAGACCCATTATCCATCTTCAAATTTTGAATTTTATAATTGAATTTATTAGTGACATAATTAAAGTACTCTTTGAACTTTTCAAAAGTTTGACTTTTCTCCCTTAGGAGGTAGCAATGGCAGTATCTGCTGAAATCATCTGTGAATGTGAGGAAATAGAGGTTTCCACCCACTGATTTCTGTCTAAATGGCCCACAGAGATCAGAGTGTATCAACTCAAGAGGTTTAGTAGATTGTCTTTCTGTGAGAGGCTTGTGTGAAGGTGCAGTAGCCTTAACTTTAATGCATTCCACACACCTTGCATTCACACAACAGTTCTTGAAATGAAAGCCTTTGCTAGCTCTTGATTAGCCAATTTCTTTATGCATTCAACATTTTGATTAGTAAACCTTATATGCCATAAATTTATGTAGTCTTTGTGTTTACACTGAGTGGCAACATTGGCATTTGAGTCACTGATCTCCATGTGATAAAGGCCATCATCTTTTAGAGTGCCTTTAAAAATCAAATTTTTGCCATGAAGACCATAACATGCATTCTTTTTGAAAACTACTCTGTTGCCTCTAGATGTGCTCATTTTGACTGAGTAGAGGGAGCTCTTGAGCTCAGGGGTATAAACAGCATCCTTAATTTTCAATATTTCTGTCCTAGCTCCCAATCTCATAAGAAGATACACAGTCCCAATTCCTTGCACTATAACAGAATCTCCATTGGCAAGAAACACAGGGAATTTTACTTCTTCATTAAAATCTTGGAAATATTCCCTTTTATTAACAAATGTGTTGCTAGCTCCACTGTCTACGATGAAGGCATCTTTATATTCATTCCCAGAAATTTGCATTACTTTTTCATAAGCCAATCCAATGTGAAATTTCTGTTTAGCATTAGCTTCTCTATCTCTATGGCCTTTTGCATTCTCTTGCTTCTGGCCAGTCATCTACTGCTGTGAGAATGACTGTCTCTTTTCCTTTGAAGCCTTTAATTGCACCCCATTTGGTTCAGAAGAGGAGGGGGGCTTGGAGTGAGTAGCATTCCTTTTAAAATGCTCCTTTTCTTTTCCAGCCAAATTAACTTGCTGGTTAAAGTTAGAATTTCTGGATTCAAACTTGTCATTTTGCATCAAGTTTTGCCTATGTTGAAATTCTCTTATTTGAATATAGGCTTCTGGTAGGGTTAAATCATTCTTTAATTGCAAAGTGTTTATGATGGGATTGTAAAACTTTGGTAAGCTTGTTAAGAAAATCCCAACTTGCATAGACTTTGGAATCTCTTCTCCAGGAGATTGCAATTCTGCTAATGTAGCTCTGAAATCATTAATGTGTTCATCTAGACATTTTGGATTTGCTAATTTCATGTTTACAAATTTCATAATCAATGCAATTTTATTTCCCATTGATGGAACATCACATAGATCTTTCAAAGTGTCCCAAGCAGCATTTGCTGTTCTCTTATCTTTCATTTCACAGACTAATCCTTCATCAGTTGTTAAAATTATGAATGCTAATACTTTTTGATCATCTGTATCAAAATCATTCCTCTCTCTTCCCTGATTTGGCCTCTGTTTATGTAAAACATCAATAAGTCCCATGGCCTTTAGGTATGTTTCAAAAGAAAAAGCCCATCTTTTATAATTTCGACCATTGAGTTTCTGCATGCTTAAAAAGGCAGACAGGCTAGCTTCAGCCATAATTGCTTTTATTGCTTTATTGCCTTTGTCTTCAAGCCGAGAGAGACCAAAAAACAGTAACTCTGAGGTGATCAGATAAAAAGAAAAACAAAACTTTTGCAAAAACAAAAATTAAATTGAGCTTTTAAGTCTTCAATCTGGGAACCAAAACCCTTCCATGTAGGAGGTAATGAATCTAAAAATAAATTTGTATTAAAAAATTCCAGGATCTAGTCCTTTTAAAAAGCAACAAAATTATCTTCTTTTAAAAAGAGAGTTAAAAAACATTTACTTTAAAATTCATGCAGAGTGCAACTTAGGAATGCAGACTGGCAAAGCTCAATTAACATTTAAAAGTGTATTCAGAGGTCTATGGTCTCTGAGATCACCCAGTTCAATTAGACTCATTACAAAAACAAAGGAGTCAGTTTAAAATGCAAATCAAAAGTTTACTGAAGGTATATCATTTTCAATCTACATACTAAGGACTTTTTCGGATGGTCAAAAATAACGCAAGCAGCCTCGTCGCATTATGAGGGTGCTGCGCTGCAGAGTGTCGATTTCATATGACGCTCTCCCCTGCCGGTACTGTTGCGGTACCACGGGGAGATTTGAGTGTCATATTTCATCGGCTTTTACTCACGAAAGTTGACTGTGATTAAAAACCAACGAAATATGATGCTCAAATCTCCCCGCGGTACTGCAACAGTACCGGCAGGGGAGACCGTCATCCGAAACCGATGCTCTGCAGCGCAGCAGCCTCGCAACGTGACAAAGCTGCTTGCGTTATTTTTGACGTGTCTGAAAAAGTCCTAAAGCAAACTTTAAAAAGAGGTTCCTAACTAACTAAGAGGATTTAGGGTAGAAAGACTCACCCAGCCTATAGCGGTAAGAGGCTGCATGGTGAACATCATGGCATAATTTCAGGAAAGATGGCTAAACAAAGATAGGACTTTTTCGGACAATGTAAAAATAACGCTAGCGGTGTCGCCAGGTTGCGACGCTGCATCGCAAGAGGGCGTCAGTTTCGTACAACGCTCCTTCCAGCGGTACTGTTGCAGTACCGCTGGGACATTTGACCGTGATATTTTTGCTTCTACTGTCATATTTTACTCACGATTGGGGGGAATCCTCCTCTCTTGCAGTTCAGAGTTTTCCAGAGTAAGTTTTTTGTGCACTTCATGATGTATATTGGTGTGAAGCTGTGAATGGTGATGGTGGGGTAACAGAGGAGGATTTTCTTTGTAATTCTTATAGCAGAGGTTTGGTGTTACTAGCAATGGTGGCTGCAGTGTTGCCCATTTCAGTGGTCTGATGCTGGCAGCCACAGTAGGATAGTGTGGTGAAGAATGCCAAAATGGCAAAGCATGGGACGCACATTGGCCAATGGTTTATGACAAGAGAGGACAGCTTTGGTAGGTATGGAGGACAGTTTACTGGTCCTGGGACACTTCAGGGAACTGCAGGGAATACCTAACCCCCCCCCCACAAAACAGAACAAAACTATTTATTTATTTATATCCCATTTTTCTCCCAAAATAGGATTCAAGGCAGCTTACAATAATTTAAACAGCTAAAACATTAATTACAATGTTACTGTTATAATTATATTTTAATAATAGTAATATTTAATTCTTTTTAAACTTTTGTAATTTATGTTTTAGCTCTTTAAATTATTGTAAGCTGCCTTGAATCCAATTTTGGGATTTAGAAAAGCACGCCAGTTACACACACACAGACACACAGACACACAACACATCGTTCCATAATTAAAATTCACAATTCAAAGGCCTGTCTAAATAAAAATACCTTTACCTGCTGGCAAAAAGAGAGCATGGAGGGGGCCAGTTGGATCCCCTGTGGAAGGGAGTTCCACAGTCTGGGATTAGCCATGGAGAAGGCTCTCTCCTTAGTCCTCACCAACTGTGCCTGTGAAGGTGGTAGGGCTGAGAGAAAGCCCTCCCCTGTAGGTCTTAACACTTGGGCTGGCTTATATAGGGAGATATGGTGTTTCAGATAAACTGGAACCAAACCATTTAGGCCTTTAAAGGCCAAAACCAGCACTCTGAATTCTGCCCAGAAATGGACTGGTAGACAATGCAGCTGTTTTAATAGGGAGTTCCAATGATCCCTATAGCCGGCCCAGTCAGCAGACTGGCTGAAGCATTTTGGACCCACTGAAGTTTCCAAACAGTTTCCAATGACAGCCCCACGTAGAGTGTGTTACAGTAGTCCAGATGGGATGTAACCAAAGCATGTGTCACTGTAGTCAGATCTGACTTCTCATGGAACAGGCACAGCTGGCATGCTAGTTTTAACTGTGCAAATGCAGTCCATGCCACTGCTGAAACCTGAGCATCCAGGCTCAGATCCAAGCCCAGGAGCATGCCCAAGCTGTGAACCTGAGATTTCAGGGGGAGTGTAACCCCATCCAGCCCAGGCTGAATCCCTATTCCTTCATCTGCCTTCCAAGTGCACCTCTGTCTTGTCTGGATTAAGTTTTAATTTGTTTACCCTCATCCAGTCCATTACTGACAGCAGACACTGGTTCAGTTCAGAAACAGCTTTCTTGGAATCAGATGGAAAGGAGAGATATTGATTACACTGAAACCCAAATCTCCAGAAGACCTCTCCCAGTGGTTTAATGTAGGTATTATATAGCATGGGGGACAGAACCGAGACCTGAGGGACCCCATAGGCCAGGGTGTAGCATAGGCATTCTCCAACACCACCTTCTGGCTGCGCCCCTCTAGGAAGGACTGGAGCCACTGTAAAACAGTGCCCCCAAGCCCCATCCCAGAGAGGCAACCCAGAAGAATACAATGGTCGACAGTATTGAAAGCTGCTGAGAGGTCCAACAGAACCAACAGGGACACACTCCCTCTGTCCAACTCCCTGAATAGTCATCCACCAAGGCAACCAAAGCTGTCTCTGTCCCATAACCAGGCCTGAAGCCAGCATCTAGATAATCCATTTCATCCAGGAACCCCTGGAGCTGGGAGGCCACCACATGCCCCAATACCTTGCCCAAAAAGGGGATAGTGGAAACTGGCCAATAGTTTTCCAGTCTGATGGGATCCAGGGACGATTTTTAATTTTTTTTTTTTTTACAATAATGGCCTCACCACAGCCTCTTTTAGACAAGCTGGACTCTTACTTTGCTGGACCAGACGTCCACTTCTGGTTTTTTAAAAAAGATATTCTTTGATGTGAAATAAGGAGTGAGTTTTATTTAAAAGATGAGTTTTCCCTCCCGGAAGCTTTCAGCAAAAGCTAGTTGCCCTTTCTGCCAGAAAAAATATGGCAGTCTGAGGGAGTTGAGGAGGTTAGGGGCCACAAAGCACCCATGCTGCCAGATGTGTCCCCAGGGCCACAGCTTGCCCATGCCTGGTTTGGGCATTGCTTTGTTAGGTGTACTTTGCTGCATCGTAGAGGTGGTGACCCTGGTCTCTTGAAGACTATGCCAGTGAAGCAGGAGGTTCTACAAAGCTGGTAAGTCTTCAGGTATGGCTTTTGGGGTACACTGTATCTGTCTACCATCTGCAAACTAGCCTGTCTAAGCACAGAAAGGCTTGTCCCCAGAAGCTTGGCCACCAGTTGACAAACTGGCCACAGTAATTATGAACAGTGTGGAATATTGCAACCTCCACCAGTGGAGAGACAACCCACACCACTGAGCTGTAGTTTGAGGCATTCCAGAAGGAGTATTATAGCCATGAGCACCAATCAGTGAAATAATGTTTTGATCCACCAAACCTACAGTTTGTGCCATAGCTTGTGACTGAAGAAGTTATATGAGCTTTTCCAATGAGGAAGGATATTGTTCAATAAATATACAGCCATAAATGTACAGCATCTGGGATCAAACAGCTGTTTATAGGAAGTCCTTGAGGACTGAGGTTAGTACTCTTAGGAGGTGCAGCTGGATTGGCGAGGAAGGAGGAAATGCTTCTGTAAGCCTTGGGGCATGTTTGGCAGGGACTTGCTTGCTTAAGTTGCAAACATGGGTGGAACCTTTGGCTCCAAGTAGTCCAGTTAATTTTGTAAAAGGGCTTGAGATAAATATGCTTTAAAGAATTGACACTATATTCATACAAAGAGGCAGGCAGGGAGGGTTTTTTTTAAAAAGCCATTTCAAGCTGTGCCTTGATTTTTTCTGTTTTGTTTTTAGTCAGATTAGGGAATGTGGAAGGCACAATGTTTTCTCTGGGCTTCCTTTAAAGACTAGCCAACAAGTTTTTTTTTTGCTCACACTTTCATAGAAATTTGAAGGTGAGCTGCACTTGACATACTAATTCTTCTAGGTATGTTACTTGAATAAGTATATTAATGCATCCCAATTGTATTTAGTACCTTTTAAAAAGTTCAAATTATTCTTCTTTGAAAAACAATAACTGTATTTGGGAATGGTTGGCGCAGCAAGGAAGGAGAAAGGGAAATTTCTTATTTAAAACGTTTTAGATGGTGGTTTTAAAGGTCTTAGATACTTAGCAGGCATAGCCAAAACACCTTTAAGCAGTAGTATGGGGAGGACTTCATTGGAGGACTTGCTCTTAATTGACAAGACTGTAAATTAGAAAAATGTTTGAAGTCACTCATATTTTTTTTAAAAAAAATACTTCCATATTGTTTGCCGTATTTGTGTTTGATTGTATATTATTTTGCCTCATTGTCTATAAAAGATTATACTAACGGATGTCTTATCACAGAGTGGCAGACTAGCTCAAGACATTTGCTTCCTGAGGTGAAGGACAACATGGCACCCTTTCAGTTACAGAAGATGACAAGACCACACGATACATCTGACACTGGCCATTGACCAGTATCCTCCACTGCGCTGGGATTAGCAGGCTTGCTTGCTTGTGGGCTGGAGGACAGGCCTTAGCCCAAACACAGCTCTGCCCTCCAACATCTTGGTGCCACTCCTTACCTCCTAGCATCAACTGCCTGAAGTATCTAGTAATGGTATGGCTTCCTCTTCAGAAAGATGGAGTAGCTATAAGACTGTATTAGATTGTTATTCTGCTGCTCATTTAGACCAGAATCCTGCTGGAGATATATCATGGCATAACCCAGACATAAATACTTTGTTGGGGAAGGTGCAAGGAAGCATCCAGTATCTCCTTGTGTAGTACTGTTCCCTGGTGTCAAAGAGCAGCCAGACAGCTCCCACAATCACAGATCGGCTGCCCTTGCACAAATAAGAGGAGCAGTATTCTTTCCCTGGGCAAGAGGTGTAGCTATGGTGTAACAGATCTTTATTCTCTGTCTATGGTCCAATAGAATATTTACCATATTTGTAGCAATAAGCAGCTCAAACTAAAGGTATCCAGATTTTTTTTTTCATATTCTTTGCAGTTGTCATTAAAGCCAAAGGCACCTGGGAAAACTGGAGCAGAGGAAAGGCTTGGGAAAAGAAGCTGCTTAAACATCTCACCTCTGCTTCTTTTTAAACTTCAGCAAGCTCCTTCTATGCCCACAGCATCCTTTGTAGTTTTTCTGTATCTTTCTCTCCATCTGAAGGAAGGACACCTTGAGGCAAGTGATTTTCAACTAACAAAAGACTAGAGGATGTAATGGGGAAAGTTTCTTCTGTCCTTCTTTCTTCTGCTAGGTAGATGCAACTGTCTTGGGTTAAACACAAACCCACAGAGAAAAGAATCACAGAAGTCTGCATAGAAATATTTGTTCAAAGGTCAAGAGATGGAGGAAAGAAGAGACAACCAAATGGAGACTGTAAACTTTATTAGGGATGGGTAGAATAAAGCTGGGCTATAACTGTGGATTTCTTACTCTACAACATCTGTCTGGGAAAGAGTAAGAACAATGAACAGCTCAGAATGTGAAGAAACAGTAGATAGATTTTCCTTGTTTTTTTTCCCCCGGGCTATGAGGCTGTATTCTGGAATAGTTTCTTTCTGATGTTTCGCCTGCATCTGTGGCTGGCATCTTTAGAGAAGGGCTGGGTAGGTGTATGTGTGGAGTTTATATGCCTGTGAACCCCTGTTGGGGAGGATATGTAAATTTGTTTAATTGAATGGTTTCTGGGTATAGAAATGCAAGGCTCATTAGTGTCTGTTTGGCTAATGGTTGGTTGATGGGCCATTATCTGCTGGGAATCCCCCTGTCCTTGGGTGGAATTCCTTTGTAAGTGTTGAGTTTTGATTCTATTGTTTTTCAAAACTGGGAGCCAGATTTTGTTTACTTTTAAGGTTTCTTCTTTCCTGTTGAAGTTGTGTAGGTGTTTGTGGATTTCAATAGCTTCTCTGTGCATTCTGACATGATAGTTGTTGGCCTGATCCAGAATTTCTGTGTCTTTAAATAGCATTTTGTGTCCCGGTTGGTTTATAACATGTTCTGCTACTGCTGATTTTTCTGGCTGGCCCAGTCTGCAGTGTCTCTCATGTTCCTTGATTCATGTTTGCACACTGTGTCTAGTGGTCCCTATGTAAACTTGTCCACAGCTGCATGGTATGTGGTAAACTCCTGCAGCTGTGAGATGGTCTCCTTTGTCCTTTGCTGAGCGTAGTATTTCTTGGATTTTCTTGGTTGTTCTATAGATTCTTTGGAGGTTGTGTTTCCTTATCAGTTTCCCTATTCTGTCTGTGACTCCTTTGATATATGGTAAAATTACCTTCCCTTTGGGTGGCTGTTTTTCTTCTTCATTCCTATGTTTTTTTCTGGGTCTGGCTGCTCTTGTGATGTCTGATCTGGAGTAACCATTACCCTGTAGGGCCCAGTTTAGGTGCCCCAGTTCATCCTGCAGGTAGTAGGGTTTGCAGATCAACACTTACAAAGGAATTCTACCCAGGAACATGGGGATTCCCAGCAGATAATGGCCTATCAACCAACCATTAGCCAAACAGACACTAATGAGCCTTGCATTTCTATACCCAGAAACTAACCATTCAATTATACAAATTTACATATACTCCCCAACAGGGGTTCACAGCATATAAACTCCACATACACTCCTACCCAACCATTCTCTGAAGATGCTTGCCACAGATGCAGGTGAAACGTCAGAAAGAAACAATTCCAGAACATGGCCTCACAGCCCGGAAAAACCCCAAGGAAAATCTATGGATGCCGGCCATGAAAGCCTTTGACTTCACATTAAACAGTAGATAGGTTTCATGCAAACTGCCACAGGAACATGATGGGAGTATAACATTCCTGTAATAGTAATAATAAAAATAACGGGGGGGGGGCTTGTGAGTTTGTGGTGGGAGAGGTATGAGTGAATAATGGAACTGATTTGGACTGCAGTGTACATAATTACAGAAATAATTGTAGTGGCTGAGCTTTCTTAAATGTGTGTGCAGCTGCTGACTTTTCCTCATTGTAGGCACATTTGTTATTGCTTTTTGTTTTATTTATATTCCACTTTTCCTACACTGAGGTCAGGGTTGTCTACTTACCCACTATATCATCACAACAGCCTTATGAGGTAGGTCGGGCTGAGAGTGAGTAACTGCCCCAAGATCACCCAGTGAATTTCAGGGCTCAGTGGGGATTGGTGCCTGGATTATTCAAATCCCAGGCCTTGTCTAGATGTGCTATATACCCCACCTTACCCCCGTCTTGGAGCCCTGCAATCCAGATGATGCAGGGCATTCACCCCATTTTGCCCCTGTACACTCCTCATGACCCCCAGGTCAAAGACAGGACCAAGACAAGGGGAAGATGGGGTAAGGCCTGTTACACCATCACCGCAGATGTTGTATGCTCCACTTTTCCATAGCCAGGAAGGAGTCCTGCAGCATGTGATCATGTGCTGTGTTGCCGGCTTCCTGGCTTCAGAGAGAGTCACATGGATGGTGGCAGCTGCAGAGACCAGCTGGCATGGCAGTCTGGACTCCATCCTGTTTCATGCTGGTAATGGGGGACGAATGAGCCTAATCCATGAGCAGAATATGCTGGTGGGGAGCCGGTGTATTCTGCCCCATGTGGATGAACCCTCAGTCTCATTCAGTAACCACTGCACCACACTGGCTCTTTATTATGTTATGTTCTGCAAATATTTGCACATTTCAAATTGCTATATTCTCCTCCTTCTCCTCTGGCTGCATGCAGTGCTGGTCAGCTTAATGCACCCTCTATATTGCTGAGGAGTTGCACAGCCAACACGTTATTAATTTGTTTCTGTGGGTGTCATCAAACTGGATGGAATTAGAAAGGTTGCACCTATGTTTAAAAAATGTATTTGACCTTGTGAAATGTCCACCACTGTTCCTTCTAAGGCTGCAAACTGCTGCAAAAGGTAAGGCCATTTGAACTCAGCAGGACATTTTTTCTGAGGAAACTGAGGGGTGAACTCAGTGGTCTGTAAGCCTTAACATCAGCAGATTATATGGTGTTCAATCAGTTGTAATCTCTCTCTCTCTCCTTTCCATCTCTCTAGACATCCTTTCTTTTCCTTAGGAGCAAGAATCCACAGGTACAATGACATGAGTGTAAAGTTTCTGAAGGGAAGATGTAAATCCCCAGTGGGAGCAATGAATAAGTCTTAAAACCAAACCATTCCACATATAATAACACACTGTATGACATTAATTTCATCAGTTTGCACATTCTCCGTGCAATCCAGCTAAAGGTAAACACTTCTGAACCTTATTTTTTTTATTTCGAGGGAGTTAAACATGTTGTTGGCTAAATGCACAGTATAGCTCCGCCTTACCTCACCCCACCCCAAATTATTTATTCCATAACAGTTAGTATTTTAATGTTATTTTTTTTTAAAAAAAATTCTTTATCTTGGACAAATTTGGAGTTATTCTTTTTCACTGAAGGTCTTTCACATACTTGACCACTACTGGCCGAGTTCCTTTCATTATTCCTTATTTGGTAAGGTCAGCTAGTTTGCATGTTAACATACTCCTGTGGCCAGTGCTTCTATGGGGAGTGATTTCACATCGTAGCTGCAATGCTTAGATGGAGGAAACATATGGATGGGACAGAATAAGAGGGTTTCTTCCCCTCATCACTGCTTCAGTGACATTACCAGGCAGAAACCCACATCATTTATCCCATCCATGTTTTCCCTACATTCTGGGTAGGGGATTTACATGATGAAAAAATGGTCAATTAACACATATGGCTGTTTGCTTATTTCACTCATAACCTTTCTTCTGTGGGACTCAAGATGGTGTCCATGGGCTTCCCAGACAGCATCCCATTCCATTATGGAATAGAACCAGATCCCATTAGCTTCAGCAAGATTGTTGTGATATGTGCCTTCATATCATGCCCCTGGAATTAAGCCTAAGCAAACTGCTATCACTGCATCTTATGACACTGAGTTCTGTACACTGATTATCCATAATTGATTAAACACTTCCTGTCTTGTTTCTGAAGTTGCTCAATCAACCTCATTAGCTAACAGACATTTCTAATGATAGCTAGCTAGAGATAGGTATAAAGAAAGAGAGAGATTTATTTCTTTCAACACAGTGACCAAAGTGGAGGAAATTCCACAACTTCTCATTGAGACAGGTGACATGTTTGAAATAGAACCTCCAAGTCTAATTAACAGAAAAGAAAAAGATAGGCTTTATAGACTCACTGAGTATATCAATATATTCTAAACACTTTCTAGAATTTCCCTATTTGAAGGGCTCACTTATAGGAGTAATGTAAAAGAAATGTGAGATGTTCTTCAGGTAGCATTTAGCAGCAGTTTGCAGTCATGAAGATGATGTCATAATTTATATTCAGCACCACTGAAGCCATTCATCTTTGTGTGTATATCCAATAGCTCAGTTCTGAACAAGTGACCCATGGATGAATTTGAAAGTCGGGCATCATATAAAATAGTTCTTCTTTGTAAAAACAAAGACCTGTACAATTGCTAACTGTTTCTTTAATGGTCTTTGAAACAAACTTGTGACCTGTTGACCCACAGGTGGAAAGACTATCTATAAATTTGCCCAGAAACAGGCAGGCATTTGGCCCGGCAGTAGGAAATTCCCATGGAATATTAAAAAAGCCTGAGTTAGGTTAGGCCAGCATTGTTTAAGTGCCACTGCTTTCTTTTTCTGCTTCAAACCTTGTTAATTTTGCTCAGCTAGAAAGCTGAAAACTGAAGCTATAAAACCAGGAATGCCATTGCTAACAAAAATGAGTATGAGCCAAGTGTTCCAATCCATGTCCGGAGGACGTGGAGGGATTATATGAACCTTGAAGCAATTAGTTAAATTGTCTCCCTTCTGGTAAATTCCAAAAGACATTATTAATTGAACTGCTGGTCCCTATTAGAGAGACCAGCTATTCAAGAACCCTCTCACTGTGCCTGAAGACATTCCTGAAATATATCTCCAGTTTTATGAAACACAGCATAGTAAAACACAACCAAATGGTTGCCAAGTTCATATTTAGTGAATGCAGCTGAATGCAAAGGCAGTTCTGACTTTACATGTTTGGCAAATAGCAATCACTGTTCATGATTCCTGACCAAAACAGAATTAAATGACTGAGAAAACTAATCTCAACATTCAGGAAAATCACATGGGACTGTACTACTTCAGAATATAGGTGGTAGGATTATACAACTGAATGCTTTCCAAAGATAAAAACTGCTCATCTGTGGAATGCTAGCTTGTCAGAAGTCAAATCTACTTTTCTCTCTCATATTTAGCTTTCCATGAGCAGGGAATTTTTTTTATCCTGTATCAATTCATTCCAATGACTTAATAGCCATTTTTCAAGGCCAAATCCTTACAAAGTGAATTAAAAGCAAAATATCTAAGCATAAGGAAGGTGCAACTAAATCTCTCTCTCTGGCTTTTCTTTGCAAACGAAGATTCAGGAAGGACTCATCCTGCGCTTTCTGCAAGCGCGCTGATGACTAAAAAGGCCAATCCGAGATAAACAAGTCCGGTTGCAAAAAGCACAGCAGAAGGTCTCCTTGGGTGATGTTTTTGGGTTGTGATTCTTACTGCGTTGTCGTTTCTCTTCAAGACTTGTTTGTCGTGAGTTCTCAAATAAGGCTGCAGCATTGTGGATAGTGCGTCTCCATGCCTCCCGATGTGAGGCCAGGGCGGACCACTGTTGGTGATCAATTTGGCCAAGCCTGAGATGTTGTTTCAGGGAGTCTTTGTATCGCTTTTTTGGAGCGCCCCTCTTACGCTGACCCGTGGCGAGTTCACCGTAGAGTAGTATTTTTGGGAGGCGATGGTCCTCCATCCTAGAAACGTGCCCTGCCCAGCGCAGCTGTGTTCTCAATATCATGGCCTCAATGCTGGTGATCCCTGCTTGCTCAAGGACAGCAACATTCGTCACATAGTCAGTCCAGTGTATATTTAGGATTGTGCGTAGACAGCGCTGATGAAAGCGCTCGAGGAGTCGTAGGTGGTGGCGATAGGTGACCCATGTTTCAGATCCATAAAAGAGGATAGACAGTACGATGGCTCTATACACACTGATTTTTGTGCTTTGCCTCAGGTGTTTATTGCTCCAGACTCTTTTGTGAAGTCTTCCAAATGCACTATATGCCTTTGCTAATCTGTGATCGATCTCTTTGTCAATCTTGGCATCTGAGGAGATGATGCTTCCCAGGTAGGTGAACTGCTGAACGGACTTGAGCACTGATTTGCCGATGGCAATGTGGGGATGGTGGTGTTCGTCCTGTGGTGCAGGCTGGTAAAGAACTTCCGTTTTCTTCAGGTTGACTTCTAGCCCAAACAGCTCTGCAGCTGTTGCAAAGCAGGATGTTAGGCACTGCAGAGCTGCTTCTGTGTGGGCAACAAGGGCAGCATCATTGGCGAAGAGCAGCTCATGGACTAGATAGTTTAGAGTCTTAGTGTGAGCCCTCAGACGGCTTAAGTTAAACAAGCTACCATCAGTATGGTAGCGTATATAGATGCCGTCGTCTTCTTCAAGCTCTGCCATAGCCCTTTGGAGCATCGTGCTAAAGAAGATTGTAAATAAAGTTGGTGCAAGAACACAACCTTGCTTCACTCCATTAGTTATTAGAAAGGGCTCTGAAAGAGCATCGCCATATCTGACTTGACCACGCTGTCCCTCGTGTAGCAAGATAATCATTTTAAGGAATTTGGGGGGACATCCTAGTCTTTCCAGGATCTGCCACAGACCTTTTCTACTTACAGTGTCAAAGGCTTTGGTGAGGTCGACAAATGTTACATAGAGACCCTTGTTCTGCTCCCTACATTTTTCTTGCAGTTGCCTAAGGGCAAATACCATGTCTGTAGTACTCCTATTGGCTCTGAAGCCACATTGGCTTTCAGGGAGAAGTTCTTCTGCAATAGCAGGAACTAACCTGTTCAGGAGTATCCTTGCAAGGATTTTTCCAGCAATAGAGAGCAGTGTTATGCCTCGATAGTTTGAGCAATCGGATTTTGCTCCTTTTTTCTTGTACAGGGTGATGATGACTGCATCTCGGAGGTCTGATGGCAGTTCCCCTTTTTCCCAGCAATTCACAAGGAATTCGTGGAATTTTTCGTGGAGTGCATGACCTCCGTGTTTCCAAACTTCAGGTGGGATTCCATCAATCCCAGCTGCCTTGCCGTTTTTCATCTGCTGTATGGCCTTAAGGGTCTCTTCCAAAGTGGGAGCTATGTCCAATTCATTTTTCATTGGTTTTTGTATCATATATTGGATAGCTGAGGCTTGGACTACTCGGTTGGCGCTAAAGAGACTTTGAAAATGTTCAGCCCAACGATTCAGGATGGAGGCTTTATCAGTAATTAATGTTTGACCATATGTACTGTATAAGGAGCTCTGGACCTGATAAATAGGTCCAAACACTGCTTTAAGAGCTTCATAAAATCCTCTATGATCACCCAGATCTGCACAGCGTTGTGTCTTTTCTGCTATATTGATCCACCACTTGTTCTGCATGTCTCGGAGTTTTTGTTGTAGTTTGCTACATGTGAGGCGGAAAGCTGCTTTTCTTACATGACAGGTTGGCTGGGCGAGGTATGCCTGGTGAGCAGCTCTCTTCCTTGCCAACAGCTCCTGGATCTCTTGGTTGTTTTCATCAAACCAGTCTTGATTTTTCTTGTGGGAGAAGCCAAGGGATTGTTCTGCAGACTGGAGGATACTGTTTTTGATATGTTGCCAAAGCACTGTAGGAGAAGGATCTGTAGGATGGTCTTCAAGTTTCGTTTGTAGATTTGCCTGGAAGTTGTCTCTCATGGTAGCTTGTTGAAGATTGTGGACTTGGAGTCTCTTCTTTAAGATGCCACCCCTCTTAGGTTTGAACTTTAAGATGAAGATTTAGTTTACATCCGACAAGGCGATGATCTGTTTGGCATTCTGCACTGGGCATCACTTGTGTATGACGGACATCACGAATGTCTTTCTGACGGACTAGAACATAGTCAATGAGGTGCCAATGTTTGGATCGGGGATGCATCCAGGTTGTCTTCAAGCTATCTTTCTGCTGAAAGATTGTGTTTGTAATAGTCAGCTGTTGTTCTGCACAGAACTCTAGCAGGAGGCGTCCATTATCATTGCAATTTCCAACACCATGCTTGCCTAAGACACCTTTCCAGGCTTCGGAGTTCTTTCCTACTCTGGCATTGAAATCACCAAGGATAATAATTTTATCTTCTACAGGGACTTTTTGTATGAGTTGGCGTAGGTCTGTGTAGAATTTGTCTCTCTCTACAGGGTCAGCTTGCATAGTTGGGGCATATATACTAAAGAGAACAACATGTGGGAGGCGTAAGGAAATAATGCGATCAGAGTGTCCTGTTGGCAAGGTTTCGAGTTTGGAGGCAATGGAGTTTTTAATCATAAAGCCTACTCCTGAAAGATGTTTTTCAGTTTTGGGTTTGCCAGACCAGTAAAGTGTGTAGCCGGCGCCATGTTCTTTAAGGCTGCCTTCCTCATGGAAGCGAACTTCACTAAGAGCAGCGATGTCAATATTAAGCCATGATAGTTCAAGGGCTATTAGGGCAGAACGACACTCAGGCTGTCCACTGTCTTCAGAGTCTTGCATGGTTCTGATGTTCCAGCATGCAAGTGTCAGTTTATTTACACCTTTGGAGGCCGGTGTGTGCCTTCGTTTCTTTGCCTTGGTTTGACCGCATCAGAAGATTCCCGTTGGCCGCGGCTAGCCAACCAGGTAGTTGGGGATGAGCTTTCTTTAGGCCATCTTTTCTAGGCCCCTCTCCATATGGAGCAAGCAGTGCTCTCCTTAAAAAAGGCTGCTTGGTTGTTCAGGATGCTGCCGAACAAGACTGTCATCTCCCGGGTCAGGCTTGAGCGACCAATGTCCTGAACCGCCTGCATGCAGGGTTGGGGCTGCGGCTTCCAGTGCATCTTTACACCTGCCCGTTTCGTCCCTCGCCAGTCGCTACAGGGCTTTTTTGGAAATGGATTTGTCCTTCGTGCCTGTGCAATGGATTTTTCTGGTGGAGTGCAGCGTGCACAGAACTTGCCTCACCCTTTAAACCAGAGATTCATCTGCCGTGGCCTTGCAAGCATGGACGTGGCAGTGAGGTCCTCAGGCCATAGGTTTGATTAGAGTTTCCTTCTCTTAGATGGTTGACCTTACAGGGTTGGACGAGCACCATCTGCCCGGGTTTGGGATTGGAGTTTTCCTTCCCCTAGGACGGTTGCCACAAGGCTAGAGAGCCCATCCTGCCCTTTGACGCTCTTTGTCAGACCCTTCGGTTGTGACCTGTCTGGCATGGGAGACCCTACCAGTGGCTATTATGCCACCGCCAGCATAGCTCAAAACATCATTAGGGTACGCAAGCCTCTCTCCCACGATAAGGGGGCGTCAATGGAGAGGCAACTAAATAGAGGTATAGGAATAAGTACAACTGGATAATACAATTGGAACCGTAAAAAGGAAAGTTGGTTAATGTTGAGACTCAAGGGGGGGGTGTCAAGTGAATATTAAGTGGAAGAGAGTTCCATAAATGTGGGGCTGGCAATGGGAAGGCTCTGTTTTGTGTTTTTGTGCAACTAAATAGAGGTATCGGAATAAGTACAACTGGATAATACAATTGGAACCGTAAAAAGGAAAGTTGGTTAATGTTGAGACTCAAGGGGTCAAGTGAATATTAAGTGGAAGAGAGTTCCATAAATGTGGGGCTGGCAATGGGAAGGCTCTGTTTTGTGTTTTTACCAATAGCCACATGAGCAGGACCCCTGGTACAATTCTTAGATTACAGAAAGGATTATATACAAGTGAAAGTGTCATTTTACAGTTCAAAATTCATATGCACAATTCCTGAAATACTTTGTGAGATGGTATTACTCATGAATAACTGCACCACCTACTTTTTATGAACATACACTTGGTTCCCAATGATATAAAGTTTTCTACATAAGGGAAGCCCTGATAGATCAGATCAAAGATCCATGGAGTCTAGCATCTTGTTGGCATCAAAACCTGAAATAATAAGACAAGGTATATGCCATCTGTCTATTGAATAATGAGACCAATAAATAACACATCTTTAGTTATATGTATTACAATTCTAATGCTTATCCCCTTCAATATACTCCCCGTTCATACTCAAAAGCCAATGCAGTCTTGTTTTCCACTGGTCAAAGGCATGGAACGGATCAATTTCTGTCAGCTGTTTTCTTCTTTACTGCATCAATTGACTCAAAACATGTTCCTTTAAGCATCAATTTTACTTTAGGGAAAAGAAACATTTTGCCAAATCTGGTGAATACGGAAGATGCTCAAGTGCTTTGTGAGCAGGTGCATTGTGTTGATGAAGAATGAAACCATTTTTTCACAGTTCTGGCCTTTTTTTTCCCTGACTCTTCCTTTCAGCTTTGTCAAAACTTCCTTATAATAATGCTGGTTCACTGTTCTGCCTTCTGGAAACCATTCTGCCAAAATTACAAACGTGATGTCAAAAACACACAATGAGCATGGCTTTGAATGTGGACTTGCTTTGACATGCTTTTTTCATTCTTGGTCATGATGGTGTTTTCCAGTGTATTGACTGTCATTTTGTCTCAGGAACATACTGGAAGATCCAGACTTCATCATAAGTGATGATTTTTTGAAAAAGGTTTGAAAAGTTGCTGCAGAATGTCAGCGCAAATTTCCTTGTGGTATTTTTTTTTTTTTTTTTTGCTCTGTTGTGAGAACCCTAGGGACCATCTTGGCACAAACTTTTCTCATGTTGAGATTCTCATGCAAAATTTTCTACTTGGTGTCTTTGTCAATGCTCATGGCTTCAGCTATCATTCAGACACTTGGGACTTTTTCAGATGCCCCTTACGGCGCAAGAAGCCTCCATAACAGCAACGAAGCTGCTGCGCGGCAGGGGGTCCATTTCAGACGATGCTGTCCCTCTCTCGGCGTCGTCTGTGACTGTTCCAGGTAGGATTGAGGGCGGCCATGCCATTTTTTATTCACAGAAGTTGTCTGTGAATAAAAAATGGCACAGCCGCCCTCAATCCTACCTGGAACAGTCATGGACAATGCCGAGAGAGGGATGGAATCATCTGAAACAGAGCCCCTGCCGCGCAGCAGCTTCGTTGCTGTTACGGAGGCTTCTTACGTGGTAAGGGGCATCTGAAAATGTCCTGAGTCTGCAGTCTCCTCAAACAATATGGCTGATTTTTTTCCACAATTTCTTTGGTTCTTGAAGTGGAAGATCATCCAGGGTGTTCATCGTCTTCCACATTTTCATGCAACAGCACCACTGCCTTCACCTACCTGCTCAGCTGCCCTCCGTTTCATGCAGCATTGTCAGCTTGGTGTGGCCACTGTTTCTTTTGAGGGCAATCAGGCAGAAACATCAAGTGAAGCAAAGGGGAGAGTAAGGAAAGGAGGACTGGAGGTACAACTGTGGATGCAAAGGAGGCAATGCAAAGCAAGCTGGGGGGTTGGGGGAAAGGGGAAGAAGTGCAGCAAGTGGGTGCAGGCAGCAATAGCATGGAGGTGCAGCAGCTCAAGGTGAGGAGAAAGGGATGAGAAAGAATGAAGAGGGGGGAGAAGCACAAATGATGAAGTGCAAGAAGCTCAAAGAAATGGGAAAAGTCTGATGTGAGGAGGGGAAGGGGAAATGAGGGAAGGTGCAATGGAATACTGCAAAAGGCAAGAGAGGTAAGATAAGGTGACTGAAGGTATGAGAATAGGAGGAGTGATGACACAAGATGAGAAAAGAAGGAAGCAGAGGTGATGGAGATACAAGCAGCAGAGTGCAGGAAGCTCTTCATGAACAATCAGGGATTTGAACTTAGATCTCTCTGTTTCAAGTACAGAACATTAAATATTATGCTAGTTCTCTCAGAAGAGCAAGTACTATACACATTGGTACCAAGGCTAAAACATAGTGGTAGAAAATGCACAATAGGTAAAGTATGGAATTTACACAATTCAAATGCATAATATGCAAAACAGATTACTGGATTGGGGGGGGCTGGAATATGGCAATCCTAGGATAAATATGATTTACTATTATTATGGAGGCTATTGATAGCATTTTTTTTTATTTCAGGGGAGGGGAAGGTCTGAGGGTTTGAAGACCAGTTTTCCACCACCAGAAACTACCACAGGCCATATAAAGTTCCCAAATGCAAAAATATCCTCCCCCAAGAAGTTCCAGTTTCTTGGGGGGGGTGTTTAGGTTTTTAATTGATTTTTCCCCCCAAACAACCTTATTTTGTGAAAATAAAATGTTTAGCATGGGGGAGGCATGGAGAGGGTGCTTGGGAGCACAGAAATGGCCTTGTGTGCTGTACTTTGCCCTTACTCCCCCCCCCCACAAATTTATTTCCTCTTGATTGAGTTCTTTGACCTGCTTGGTTAATTAAGAAGGAAGGCTATGCCATTTCTTTTGGAATGCTGGCAGTGAGCAAAAGCCAAAAGTTTTTAATATTGGATTCTTTGTATAATCACCTAAGCCATGCAGTCAAGTGAATTGGCTCTTGCATTCGGTACAGGCAAGAAGAGCAATTACCTTTGTGCACTGGGGCTTCAGAGATGCCTTTCCAAAGATGTGAGCCTCTACTTACCTTGCTTTGGAGGGAAAAGCTGTGCACTTCAGCAAAGGATGCAAGTAAGTGCCCTGGCAGGCTGGGAGCTCATTTTTTCCTGCTTGTTTGGCATGTTTCCCCCTTCTGAAGAAGAGCCATGTTTGGGCAACAAGAATCTGTTGCTGGGGTAGAAAAGGGAACCACTGTGCACACATCTGCTCAGATTTGGAATCACCATTCTGCCAGATGTGCAGTGCAAATGCTAGAGAAGCCAATCTTTTCCCAGAGGCACAGTAGCAGGTCTTGCAAATACTTGGCTAGCCATGTCAACAAGTTAGATCAGTAGGTTCCTTCATCATTCCTAAGAATAATTGTAATTTATATTTTGCCTTGTAGTTTTCAAAGTACTTTATGTGAGAGCAGCAATGTTTTGTTAATTCACTGACAAAGTTAACTGACCTTTTGATCAGCTAAAAAGTATCCTAGACAGATGATTCAGTCAGTTATTTCTTCCTTCCTTCCTTCCTTCCTTCCTTCTTTCCTTCCTTGCTTCCTTCCTTTTAAAAAGTAAGTATAAAACTTACAGATGGCAAGTGGCATCTGTTCACTGACAGTTTCCTGTCTCTCTTCTAAAATATTGTCCGCTGTGAAATATGTAGACTATCTTTTTTTAAAAAAAGATGTTATTTTTATCTGGATCAGGACCATTGTGCCCAGGTGGGGAAGGGTGAGACCTTGCCCTCAGAACCAATCCCTTTCCCAAGTTCACTGCCCACACAGATGGATTCATGTTCTGCCTAAATGGCAAATGAAATAATTTATTTCAGTTAATTTAGCCATTTACCTCTTTGTCAAAATTAACATATTGTGTTCACATTCATAAATCATGTGATGCACACATTTCTGTCATCATGAAGGGCCCACACTCCAAAATAAGGGATATTTCTTCGCATATTTTTCAATGTATGCAAAAGGAGAACCTTTCCAGCTGTAGAATAGGGGACATCCCTTATAATAAAGGACAATGGCCACCCTATAAGGGACAAGCTTTCTGACCCTTGAACATAAGGGACATCCCTTATAATAAGGGACACTTGGCAATCCTACAGCTGCCAGATGTGCAGGGGTGAATTTCGCAAGAGAAATATCTGGGGGCAAGGAGGAAAAAAGATAGGACTCTGCTCTTCAGCCTTAACATATGGCCTTATTAACTTGCTTTTCGCATCAAAATGTATCCCCACTTCATCTAGATGGATTGTCTAGTGGAGAGCATTCCATCAGTTTCCTGTCCTTAGAAGCTAAAAAGCAATGCTTCATTTTCTCACTTCATCAGGGACATCCACTCCTTGGTATGTGGCTATTTAGGCCTAAATCCTATTGGCAGTCCCAATTAGAATAGATCCATTGAATCACTTGTTAAATGCTGAAACAGCATTCATGTCAATTCCCTTGATTCAATGGGTCTCCTCTACTTGGGATAAGCAATAGGATTTGAGCCAGGGATGGGAATCAAATGGTCCTCCCAGGTCTTGTTGAGCTGCTACTCCCAGCACCCCTGGATTGCATAACCACTGGTGAAGAATACTAAAAGTTAGAGTTCAATAACATCTGGAAGGCCACACAGTTTCCATCTCTGATTTAGGATTTTATCAGAATCATATAACTACAAAAGGGCATGTGTACCACATGACGTCATCCTTTCACAGTTACATCCCCTAAAAAAACCTATACTTTTAAATTGATGGCTTAAGCAGTCAATTGATCCCCCTTGCCATTTTTTTGCTAGCATAGTAGGCAGGTGAAACCCCCCCCCCATACTTACCCCGTCAGTGGCTGGTCCGGCATGAAAACTTCCAGGTGAGATCGTAACATCCAGGTAAGTGACACACTTTTTATGACTTGTAAGTTTCAACGTATGTTTTTGTGCTTTTAAAAACTTTTTTAGTTTTATTTTTGGATTTTTAAAAATTTCCTGCATGATGAAGTCTCCATTCACTTCCTCTTTCATTGTTGGAGCTGCCTTTGCTGGGATTAGAGGTAAGTGTGGGGGGGGGAGTGTTCTTTTGCTGGCATAAAAATGGATTTTTTTTATGCCAACAAAAGAACACTTTAAAGGGGTAGTCTGATAAAGTCCTGACTCCATCGTTCGGCATTGTTCAGCAATTGTGGCACTTGGAAAACTAGATCTCTAAAGTGGAAAACTGTGTTAACTTCAAAGCATATCTTCTTGGATTATACATTTCATTCTTACCCTCTGAGTTTGTTTAGGCTCAGAAAATGCACAGCTAAGTAATAAGCCAATATGCCCTTGTTTACTGTTTAGAATAATGGAAATGAAATATTGGCTACAGAGCTCTCAAATCGGCACTGGTTGTCCCTTTGATCTGTGTGCCAGGAGGCAAAATAAAACTGCTCTTTAAAAAAAAAAATCAATCACCTTCCACAAAGAGTGCCACAAGCACTTTGAAAGTGAATCTTTTTCTACGTCAGAGGCTCTGCCAAAAGTGTCAGTCATGCTTAGCACAAAGGTACAAGTGTAGTATCTTTAAAAAAAGAAAAGACTCTTCAAGCTCTAAACGAGAACCATCCTGGAAGCAACTGAGCTGATGCTGTGTGATAAAACTCATCTGACATGTCATTAAATCAGTTGTTGCTGAGAGAAAAGATGGTGTTTAATGTATTCCATCATACTTACAATACTGAACTAACAAGTTTGCACAAGTAACCATTCCAGCCTCTGCAGGTCTAGTCTAGTCCCAGCGTGTACAGTATGAAATATTCAAGTATAAATGTATAAAGGAGTGTAGCCTAGCATTCCCTCTCAGTAGGCCCCTTGAGTTCAGTGAGGCTTCCACTGAGGTAAGTGGGTATAGGATTGCAGGCTTGGGACTTTATCAGATGTTCCCTTTAAAACGTTCTTTTGCTGGCATAAAAAAATCAATGTTTATGGTAGCAAAAGAACATCCCCCCCACACTTACCTCCTTTCCTGGCAAAGGTAGCTCTGGCAATAAAGAGGAAGTGAACAGAGCTCTGTTCACTTCCTCTTTTGAAAGCGCATGGGAAATTCAAAAATAAAACTTAAAATAACAATGTGAAAGTCACATGAAGCACATACACACACTAAAAAACCTCTAAGTAACCCAGGGATTGTAAAATAAAGTTCATCATTTACCTGGATGTTGCAATATCACCTGGAACTCTCTGCGTTGATGAGAGTTAAATGGTCTGAGGCTTTGCACACTGGCAATGCCGGCAAAAAAAATGTCAGGGGGATCTATTGACAGCTTAAGCCATCAATTAAAAACTATAGGATTTTGAAAGGGCATAACTGCGAAAGGGCAACATTGCCTGATCTGCACGCCCTGTCATGGTTATTTGGCATCGTTATGAGTCCATATTTTGTCCATCTGATAAAGTCCTTGGTCTCAGACGTTTTGCATAAACACCTGAGGATGCAAGATAATTTGTCTGTTTACCCATCTTTCATACCGACCTATCCACATTCCTTAATGAACTGGGGCATGGTGACCTGCCATGGTAGCAACAGAGAGAAGTACTGCAAGAGTGATTCTACCACTTCTGAAGGGAAGAGAGCAAGAGAATTTAGGGGGCTATAGACAGGGACAGATTAGTCAGTTCAGTTGATGAAATCGCTCCAGGGCCCTCACAAGGTAGGGGACCAGTGCTGAAGAAAAAAAGGTGTAGCTTTCTTCCTCTCCTTCCATTGACCCTTTCTGAAACTCCTGATGTTTCTGATATCAGCAATATTTGATGTATCACTTGAATGATTGAATAAAAATTCACAGTTTGAGGCTGTTAGGCTCACTGAAATTGTAGGACTCAGACTAAACTCTTCAAGGTTTCTACCTCCAACAAATGTAAAACTTCTCTTTTGGACTATAATTGGCTAATTTTACCTATACAGTGCCTAAAAATTGTTTCCAGATGCAGCACTACAGAGACTTCTTGAAAAATCCAATGATCTCTGCCTAACAAAGGGACCCATGATGTCAGAATCAGCATTTGATGTTGCCTGATCCTGCCATTTTCAGTGTTCTCTTATAACCTTGCGGTTGTGTTTTCATTTCTTTGTGCTCATTAACGAGTGTTCTGGGGTGACTGTGGAGGGGAGTATAACATTTGCTAAGGGGATAAGCCTGCAGCTACAGAATCAGCTTGGGAAAAATGGGATGGGCGGTGTATGGGAAGAGGAGGTCAGAGGATGATACCCATAGTATTGAAGCCCATCAGATTTCATAGATTGCAATACACTTTTAGGATAATGGTTGCCTTCTAAATTTCAATTATCAGCAACAGACTTGTATGGTATGCTTTCTGGATTTCTGTGCCAATAAAGTTTTCTGTTTAACTCTGAAACTGATGGTCACTGTGTCTGGGAATGCAAGTACATGACAGTTTGCTCAGAATTCCCTAAGTCCTGTTAACCATGACAAACTTGCCTGGAGAACAAAGAAACTTTGGTGTTGGAGATGAGAAAGGCTTGGGAGACTCTCTGGCACATGAACCTCTGAAGGGGCAATTGGTGGCAGAGGCGACCCACACATGGACATGAACTGGGATTCATTCCCATGTAAGACGGTGCTTCATTGGACAAAATTCAGTCCAGTGAGCCACAATTCGCCATGTGCAGATGAAGTGACTATGGAGCTGGAGGATGATGAGGCTCTGGAAACTAAGACAATGGTGCAAGCTCTGGAGGAAGAGAACTGCCCTCTGAGAAATGAGTTGGAAGATCCGGGAGCATATCTGTACCAGCTGTTGTTGGAGAAATGGTCAGAGGATCAAGAGAGCCCAAAACCTTAGCAGGAGATCCCCATGGGGATGCAAGTTACCACAGGAAGTCAGACATTGCTGGTGAGACCACCTAGACCTCAGCCACATCAGCAACTGGTGAGACCAACCCCACAGAGGTACTTGGGAGAACAGAAGCTGGTGGTGAGCTTTGACAGTGACCCTGAGAAGCTGCCCTATTTTTTGACTCGTGAGAAGCTTCTTTGAGGAGTGGGGTGCGGCGTTCCAGAATGAGACTGCAACAGTGAGGTGCAACTTGGCTTGACTGGAGGGTAAAATGGCCAAGTGGGTGACTGAGCTTCACAACATAGAGGCAGCAGAGCTGGGAGCCTTACAGGCATTCATGGATAGTCTCCTGGAACTTCTCCAAAGCCCCAACCACCTTAATTTGACCGTGTCTATAGACTTTACTTGGCATCCTTCCTATAATCAGAATGAAGTTTGAAAATAAATAGATCTGGCATTGATCAAATGCAATCTTGTATTTCAAGATATGAAATTTACAGATTTATTATGGATACTATAGATGCTTTGCTTTGAATATGCTAAATGATGGACAACTAAATAAAAGGAACTTTTTTTAGCATCTATATTAGCCACCTAATCTAATGCGTATTTGATGAATGGACTGTGAAGAAATTAATGTGGCATGGTGCGTGTACATTTTGCTTAATCTTAAAACTGGGATCATTTTATTTCAATATCGGTTTGATTAATGGTGGCTCTTGATTTAGGTCAATAAATAACAATCATGATAATTAGATGACAATAATTAATCATGATAGTACAACAAATGCTTCTGTGTGTTGTTATGCATGGAAACATTTATTGGGAATACAGATGGATTAAGATTATATTAATCATGATGAATGGAAATCCAAGGACATTCATTTCCTTGCCCTCAAACTACCCTTCAGAACTTGAGACCACAGAGTTTTGAAATACTGAAAGGGGAAGAAAGAAGAGGTGCTAAAAGTTATCTAGATCCATTTCAGCCTGACTTCAAGCCTTGTTATGGGATGGAGATATCTTTGTTTGTTTTGCTGAGTACCTACGCTTGGAATTTGATGAGAGAGCCTGTCCCTGTTGTTTTGCTGGATCTTTCCATGGCTTTTGATACCATCAACCATGACACCCTTCTGGGACACCATCGTATAATGGCTTTAGTCCTCCTTAGAGTGACAGGTTCAGAAGATGAGGTTGTTCCTATTCAATGCCTTGGTTGTTGTCCTGTGGAGTCCTCTGGGGCACACACACACACTCTCTCTCCTGCCACACATGCTGTTCAATATTTAGATGAAATTGCTATGAAGATTATTTGGATTTGGGGCTCAACAGAACCAGTTTGCTGAAGATCTCCAGTTCTATTTCTCTTTCCATGTAATCTGAGCAATCTGTGCCCCTTCTAAAGCAGTCCGGTGTCAGTATGGGCTGAATAAGGGCTAAACAAAAAATGGAACTTAACCCTGAGGAGAAAGAAATGCTTCTGTTCAGTAAAAAGCAAATCAGGGAATAGGGACACAAGTGCAAATCCTAGAGTACTTTGTTCTCACATGTGAGGATGAATAATTAAAGTAGTTTTCTCCCCACTGGGGGAGAAAATAAATATTCCTCCATGGTATTTTCCCAGACTTGAACATCCTGAAGTGTTCCATAGGAATTAGTCTGTGTAGGAAAACACTTATTTTCTACCAAACAAACAAACAAACAAACAAAAAAACCCTATATTTTTCTCTACAGAATAATTCCTGCATAACATTTTTTACTGGTCTATTATTATTCCTGATGAGAATTCCCAACTTCTGGGAAACCCATTTTTAACCTGGAAGCAGATAATTGTGAATATTCTCTCTATCCCTATAAATCCGGGGGCTGTTTCTGGATTCAGCCCTGAACCTGAATTCCCAGGTTTTTTGCAGTTGCCAGGAGTCAAAATCAACAATTTAGGTTAATGTATGAGCTGCACCTCTTCCTGGAGATGCTTGATCTGGCCGCAGTAACACATGACTTAGTTACATCCTTTTTGGATTTGTTTAATGTGCTGTTTGTGGAACTGCCTTTGAAGACTGTTCAAAAACTTTAGCTAGTCCAAAGTGCTACAAACAGAATAGATCTTGACACAGGAATCATGTAACTTTCATGTTACAACAGCTCAAATGGCAACTGGCCCTTTCTGGTTATAACCTATACAGCTCTATATAATTTGGTCCCAGGCTAGCTGAAAGACTGCATTTTTCTGTAAAAGGGATGCAAGGAATAGTTATAACGTTTCTTGTCCTTGTCTGGGTTATCTCAAAACATTAAGACATCTCAGAGAGAAAATGGTGAACTGTTATGAGATTTTTCACAATATATATATATATATATATATATATATCATTGCATGTGCAAGAAAACATCTGTGCAAATGGTGGTGTGTTTTTTTTTTTTTTGCACAACAAACAGTGAAATAATTGAAAAATGTCCCCAAAATCTCATTATCTCACCTATCAGATGGTAGAAAAGTTATTCATTCTTGCCCGTGAGAACAAGATTTGTATCTCTGTTTTGTACACACCTGCCTGGGATTTGAGTTCTGCTGCATGAGAGGCCCTTCTCTTAGTGCCACCACCTTCAGGGTTAGAGTTGGTGATGATGTAAGAGAGGGCCTTCTTGGTGACTATGAAACAGCCTTCCTTGACTTTGCACCATGATGCCTTCACCAGATTTGCAAAGCCCCTCGACCTCCCTCCACTCTGAATCCAATGTTAGCAGCAGGCCGGAAGAAGAGGAAGAGGAGGACAGTGGGGTAAGGAGATGGAGTCTCCATGGGCTGGTGACAGCTGCTGCTGCTGCTAACATTGAATTTGGAGTGGAGGGAGGTGGAGGGACTTTGCAAATCTGGCTGAGGCATCATGATGCCAAGGTGGCAAAGAGAGGTACATGTGGCACTGTTGACAGGACAGGACAAAGGAGGGGGAGAGGGCAGGAGGTTGAGCTAGTTAAGCAGCATCTACAAACTCATGAATAATTAAAACCACAAATGAAAAATGTGCAAAAAGGGGTAGTGGTGGTGACTGTATAATAAAGAAAAACCACTATATCCACAAACTTCATCCAAGAATATACTGTCACTTTCAGATCCTCTTTAGAGAGAAAAAAAAATCTCAATTAATATGTGTGGATGCTCTGGGCATGAATAGTTGTGTGGAATCTATCATTGTTCTTTTATATACCCACTAACCCCCTGTTCTATTGCTGACAGCAGTGAGTAATTCTCTGTGTTGAGGTCAATAGCAGCTGACATCCCTACAAATTGGTTTCTATAACGAAAGAAGCTCCAAAACCCATCTTTTTGGCAGTTCAGTTACTGTCCCTGCAGCATGACATCGCTGATAGATTATTTGTCTAGCACTGCCTCAACACGTATAATCACGGGCATTTAAAGCACTGCCTAAAACCTCTTTACTTATTGAAATAAAACACAGGGAGTTGAATGAAGACTGCTTTAGCAATACATTTCCATTTGAGAGAAACCTTAAAGAATTATACAAAATAGAGGAAGATACATCTTTTATAATCACTGTGTTATTCTGAATAGTGGGGAAACTTGCCTTCTTTGACCCAGCTCATATAACATACAGATTATTATTTTTTTGAGAAATGCATTGAAAAAAGGTATTCCAAAAATGATAACAACAAAATGTGCAAGGCTGAGCTCCCCATTCTTTAATGGGGTATATTAGAAACGAGTATTCTTTAATGGGGTATATTAGATAGGTCACCTATCACCACCACTTACGACTCCTCGAACGCTTTCATCAGCGCTGTATATGCAGAATCCTAAATATACACTGGACTGACTATGTGACGAATGTTGCTGTCCTTGAGCAAGCAGGGATCACCCCATTGAGATCATGATATTGAGAACACAGCTGCGCTGGGCAGGGCACGTTTCTAGGATGGAGAACCATTGCCTCCCAAAAATAATACTCTACGGTGAACTCACCACGGGTCAGCATAAGAGGGGCATTCCAAAAAAGCAATACAAGGATTCCGTGAAACAACATCTCAGGCTCGGCCAAATTGATCACCAACAATGGTCCACCCTGGCCTCACATCAGGAGGCATGGAGACGCACTATCCACAATGCTGCAGCCTTATTTGAGAGCTCACACCAAACAAGTCTTGAAGAGAAACGACAACGCAGAAAGAATCACAACCCAGAAACATCACCCAAGGAGACCTTCTGCTGTGCTTTCTGCAACCGGACTTGTTTATCTCGGATTGGCCTTTTTAGTCATCAGCACGCTTGCAGAAAGCGCGGGATGAGTCCTTCCTGAATCTTCGTTTGTGAAGAAAAGCCAGAGGAGAGAGAGATTAGAAATGATGGCATATGCCAGGGTTTCTCAACCAGTGTTCTCTGGATCCCTAGGGTTCCACAAGAGGTTGCCAGGGGTTCTGCAAGATATTGAGACAGGGGGGAAAAAACACATTTTTTTGAGCAGTAGATATAATAATTTTTAGGCAGGGGTTCCCTGAGACCTGAAAATTGTTTCAAGAGTTCCACCAGGGTAAAAAGGTTGAAAAAAGCTGGTATATGCCATGAATTCTGGGGTGAGGGTTGGGTTCTTAGGTTAGTATTCCAGGTCCTGATATTTCAAAGCTGAAACCTGAGGCCTGGGGACAGCCCCCGATGATATCACAGGCAACCGTCTCTTGTCTCATCGCATGAAAAGGCCCTTGAGGATCTCACAGTGGGTAGGCTCTGGTGATATCATTCAGCATGATACATTAAACATCAACCACAGTTGTTCAAAGCATATCATTCAAACAGTAATTTAAAAAATCTAACAAGTTAGAAAATATTTCTCTGGTTGGAAATTAACTTACCGGAGGTCTATATTAAATATGGGGGGTGGGGTGGATCCTTTTCCAGTTCTGTCTTTACCAATTCTGCAAACACTGTTTTTAACAATAGGTGGGAGTTATATTTAAACCTAAGAAAGTTCCTGCATCTGTGCTTGGAACTGAAGAAAACAAACTTTTCCAATTTCTATTTTTAACACTTTCCCAAGCATCACTTTTAACAACACATGTGAGTTATAGGAGATTTTCAGACAGCGTTTAATAGTGCCTACCGCGGGATGAGGTCCCGGGAGAGGTACGGCGCTCTTGCGCGGCAGGGGGTCATTTTTGGATGCCACCGTCCCTCTTCCTGTATCCTTTGTTGCACATCCGTGAAGCTTTGGAAGCGGCTGCACCATATTTTAAGCACGGAAGCTGTCTGAAAATCTCCATAGTCTAGGCAAAAAGAACATTTTATCATATTTACTTTTAAATGGATTCCTCCCATAAACCAGTGTCGTCCCTCCCTCCCTTTCTTTCTTTCTAGAATGGGCTTGTAGAATTTTCCCTCCCCCGCAAAACATTTGTCATTATAATCATAATAATGCTACTAATAAACACCAAATATTTTTGTGGGGGAGATTATGATTAAGATTATGATTATGTTTTTTAATTTTTTTTGTAATAAACAGAACATTAATAAGCAGAATATATCAGAAAGTACAACAAAGCAACCTTAAAAACAAACAATAAGCATTAACAACTTCATTGGCACCAAAATGATTTTACCACTTTAAGAAAGGAGTGAGAGAATCAGCACAGGGCTTGCCTAAACAGTGAAAATACTCCTCATAGAATTTGAGGAGAATAACTTTTGTCTATATGGGAACCCACGGTGATTTGCTGTATTTGGAAGGGCCCCCCCAAAATACCATATACAGCGTGGAAAAACCCTTCACAGCTTTCCCTGAAGTTTTTAAAAAACTGCGAGCGAAATGCGCATTCCTGCTTGTTGGGACAACCAATTCGGATTGCAGCGCATTCTCAGCAAGGATGAAAATGGATTGCTTATTGGCTGGATGTGCATGAGGGGCAAAATCTTGCCGGCAACAAAGTGACCAGAACTGCCATGTTGAATGTTCGTAGTAGCGATTGTGTGCTGAGGTGACGAAATGAGTTTTTTTTAAAGCTTATATAAGCAGAAGGACGCACTTCTGCACCTTGGATTTACTTTTTAAAAAACTGTTTGCCAGTGGCAACTTGGGGAGAATAAAAAAACAAGTAATTCACTTGCACCCACCATTTTGATTCGCAGGCATGACTGTATGAACATCAAACACGGATAGCTTTGCATACCTGCAATCTTGCCAAAAAAACCCATGAAGACGAATGGACACTGCTGTGAATTGGCATTACTGTGCACCAGTCCACATTTTATTGCCTTGTACTGACTAGCCCACAGTATAGTAGCTTGTATGCAGCAAATGTATACAGCAAAAGAATGATCAGAACAAAGATTATTAGAATTTCAGCGAAGATTGCAGGGTGCCATAGGGAGATTTATTTTGTTTGAATAAACAGTAAACTTGTGCCACACTTGTTCAGCAATTCAACTTCTCTAACAATTACATTAATAGATCAATATGCCATTTTTATTTATACATATCTATCGAGAAGCAAGGCCTATTGAGTTCAATCATTTTGAATTTAAATTTAATCATTTTGCATTTCGGGCAAAAAAAAAACACCCTGATTGTTTGTTGGGGGAATGGAATGAGGGGTCTTATTAGGGTCTCTAAGCTCTCATTGGGGGCTGGTGCAGCCCCATACCCTCACACAGTTGTAGAATTAGAACTTCAAAATACAGGACTGTAACATATGATAAATATGGTTTCAAGGTGTTGAAAGCCCCTTGAAACTACCCCTGAAGACACAGGTTCACAGTTTGAGTGTACACCTGGATTCAGCCCTGAACCTAGATGCTCATATTTCTCAAGTGGCCAGGAGCACATTTTCACAGTTAAAACTAGTGTGCAAGCTGTGCCTGTTCCTCGGGACATCTGACTTAGCCACAGTGACACATACCTTTGTTATTGGTGTGTGCCTTCAAGTCATTTCAGACTTATAGTGACTCTAATAATCTGACATTATCAGATGAGCATCTAATAACATTTTTGTCCCACTATATTTAAAAGTGTAATTAAGCACAATAACATTTTGTATCACATGTTGCTGTAATCATGAGAAAAAACCGCCACTGAATTATTGAAACATGACCACTAGCGCTGTTTACTTCCTCATTTTCGCAGGGGCAAGACTTTGGCAGTTCTCACAAGAAGACATGAGCATGCTTAAAACTCTAAACCACTAAATTTATAAAGAAAATGAATACAGAAGCACTGAAACAAACTTTAAAACTTGCTAGCAAAACAGGAGGTTCATGAAAAGAGCATCCTATACTTAGTTTTCGTGTTCTCACCTGGAAGTTTTCTGGTGGGGATCGCCCATTGATGATGTAATCACACAAGTGGAACAGGATACGGTTTTGCACACAAGCAATACCATGGGAAAAAATGCTATGGGAGATCAATTAATGGCATGGTCCTTTAATTAAAAAGAATGCCTTTTTCAGAGCAGTGGAATGCTTGAAGAACACAAGGATGTTCGCTGTATCCTGTCATTGTTATCACACAATTTTTGCTATGGCTGATAATGTCCTAAAACAAACCTATCACAGGATTTATTCAGAGGGTTTGCCTTTGCCTTCTTCTGAGGTGGAGAGAGTGTGACTTGCCCAGGGTCACTGAGTAGGTGTCCATGGCTGAGTGGGGATTCAAAGCCTGGTCTCCAGAGTTGTAATCCAAAACTCAAACCAAAAACCCAAGGAAAAGTCTCCCCACACAAATCAGGTGGGTTTTTAGTGCTGAGTGTTTTCTCTTTTAATAGAAGACCTATCTGGTTACTCAAACATTTTCCTAAAAGTGAACCCTATCAGTTACTCTTGCTTTTTATTACAGTATGACTGCCGCATCCATGAAGCCGGTACCTGCAGATTCACTTACTAACATCCAAAAAATATGGTCTCTCTAGGCCTTTTCCATGTCTTCCAGTTTGATTCCATGGCATGCATCTGCCAGAGGTTGACCATAGAGTCATGCTGGGGAACCTATAGCATGACTCTATGGCAGTGATGAGCAACCTTTTGAGCTTGGTGTATCAAACTTTGCCAAAAAACTGAGCATAACTCAGGTGATGTGTCACTTTGAGGGAAAAAAATATTTCGCGATATTTATTGTTTAAATAACATAAATGTATACAGATGCCCCTCCACATTCGCAGCTTTCACTCTTATGGTTTTGATTATTCGCGGTTTGCTCAGCAAGCACCCCATTTAAATCAGCTTCTCCCCCCCACACACACACTCAAGGGAGAGAAGCTGATTTAAATGGAGTGCTTGCTGAGCAAGCCAGGCGCTCAACTCCCCGCTCTCCTGGGGCTTGGCTCCATTTGGGGGGGAGGAGAGCCAAGCCCCAGGAGAGCGGGGAGTTGGAGGGAAAGGCGCTTTTTACACACACACACACACACCCTTCCAAAAGCTGCTATTGAGCTTTCTAAGCCTTGTTGCAGCTTTGGGAAGGTGGGGGTGGCTGAAAAGCCTCTACTCCATGCTCCCTCCACCCCTCCCAACCTTCCCGAAGAGGCTATATGGGGCTCTCAATCCCCAAAGCCCCTTCGGGAAGCCTGGCCAGACTCCCTCCTTCCTTCCCATCTCCTTCTCCGGCCTTCCCGAGGCAGCTCCGGGGTTTCAAAGCCCTGGACCCCCCTCGGGGAGGCCGGGGAGAGGCTGGGCAGACTTCCTCCCACCGCCTTCTCCGGCCTTCCTGAGGTGGCTCTGGGGTTTCAAAGCCTCAGAACCCCCTTGGGAAGGCTGGGGAAAGGCTGGGCAGACTCTTGTCTGCCCACCCGCTGCCTTCCCTGGCCTCCCTGAGGCGGCTCCGGGGCTTTAAAGTCCTGGAGCCCTCTCCAGAAGGCTGGGGAAAGGCCGGGGAGACTCCAGCCTGCCCGCCCACCCGCCACCTTCCCCAGCCTTTCCGAGGCAGCTCCAGGGCTTCAAAGCCCCCTCAGGAAGGCCAGGGAGAGGCCGGGCAGAGTCCCCCCTCCCTCCCTCCCTCCACCTTCAAAGCCCCCTCGGGAAGGCCAGGGAGAGTCCCTCCCTCCCTTCCGCTGCATTCCCTGGTCTTTCTGAGGCAGCTCCGGGGCTTTGAAGCCTTGGAGCTCCCTTGGGAAGGCCGGGGAGAGGCTGGGCAGAGTCCCTCCCTGCCTCCCACCACCTTTCCTGGCCTTTCTGAGGTGGCTTTCGGGCTCAGAGCCCCCTCAGGAAGGCCGGGGAGAGGCCAGGCAGACTCCTGCCCGCCCACCGCCTTACCTGGCCCTTCTGAGGCAGCTCCGGGGAAGCACAGCAGGCCTCAGGGGGGTGGCCAGGTTGGGGGGGGGCTCCACCCCCGCCTCCCTAAAGTGGTGATCGGGGCTTTGTAGCCCTACCCGCCACTTTCATCCACCCTCTCACCCTCCCTAAAGTGGCGACCGATCGCCACTTTAGGGAGGGTGGTGAGGTTGTGGGTGGGGGAGGAGGAGGCCTATGGCCACGTGTCAGCCCAAATGCCTACATGTGCCAGTGCTGACACACGTGTCATAGGTTCACCATCACTGCTCTATGGCATGCTTGGGGTGGAAGTCATTCATTTTTATTTATTTATTTATTATTTATTTATTTATACCCCGCTCTTCAGCCACAAGGCTATCAGAGCGGCTTACAAATTGTTTTAAGCAATAGCTATTTACACATCTACACTGCATTAAACAGTTTCCAATGTGTGTTAGCTAATTGCCCCCACAAGCTGGGTACTCAATTTACTGACCTACGAAAGGATGGAAGGCTGAGTGAACCTTGGAGCCAGCTGGAATCGAACTTGTGACGTGGTGGCTTGCAGTACTGGCATTTAACCACTGCGCCACCAGGGCTCCACTCCATTTTAATAGGTTTGCTATTATCCTCAGTTTCCTGTTTCCACAGTAAGTCCAGGAACATATCCCCTGTGGATAAGGAGTCATACTGTACTTTATTTCAGAGGGAAATGTGAACCCCTGACCATCAAGAGAACTACATGAATTGTTGCACCTTCTGGAGGGGGAATATCAAAACTTCTGATTGGTTGGGGTGTGGTGTGCAGGTGGGATCCTGCTCTTTATCCTTTTTTTTTTTTTACAGGAGGGATCCATGGAGGGCAGCCACAGGGAGGGGGAAGATGGCTCTCTCCTTTTCCCCCCTGCAGGTGCCTTCTAGCTGCCACTGCTACTACAGGGACCAGGGGAGGGAGGATGGCTCTCTCCTTCTTTTTCCCCTCACTGCAGGTGTCCTCCATGCTGCCCAAAGCTTATGGGGGCCAAAAGAACCATTACTGTGGAGCAAACTGACATTACTGCAGAGCAATCTATTTTAGGGGGACTCGTATAGATGGGCCTTGATATTCATAGGCATACCTCCTCCTCTTCTAGCAAGTTTCTCATTCTTGTAGAAGCAAAAATGTGTATCATTCTTCTGTCCAATTATTTTTCAAGAAAGAAGCCTGCCCCTGCTTTGGAGTTTGTTTAGCCAATGAGTCAAGTCTGATATTTGTGACTTGTCCTCCCTCAATTCCAGTTTCCAATTCCCTGGGTCAATATTCTAACTCTAGAGGAAACACTACCTTTTGGAAGGAAGTCTATCTGAAGTCTGTTTTGCAAAGATTCTTGCAAAGAAACCACAAAATGGCAGCATCAGCATGATACTGTAATGAACCATCTATCTCCTTCAGGTAGGAAGTATCAGCATTAGTTCATAATGTCCAGTCTCTGTCCTTCAGGGCAGGCAGTGTCAGCAATAGGTCACAATGACATGTCATTCTCTTTCTGGTGGGTAGCATCAGCATGGAGTCACAATGGTTCCCATAGTCACACTCTCTCTCTTAGTGAAGCAGGTAACAGCATCAGTAATGTACAGGCACAGTTTCTTTTTCTCACAGAAGTGTGCAGCAGGATCTGGGTCAGAGAAGTGCCTCATAACGAAGTGTTGTGACAGACAGGAATTCTGGCTAGTAAGGGGCTGGTAAATACAGTGGGTGTCCCAGGGCTGGGCTGTACCATATGCAGTGAAATTAGTGGAGGTGGAGAGCAGGACTGCAGGACTGCAGTTAAATTCACTCTCAAATTGAGCCCATCCATTTCCCCCATTTTTCTCAGCTGCTTTCTAACATATCAACATTTATTTAGAGTGAGAACAAAATATATTCAGCAGTACACTAATATATTTTGAAAACATCCTTAGAAATGGGCATTTTGAAGGGGGAATATTTTTTTAAAACACACATAATAGTATATTTCTAAATGCAAAATTTTGTATGAATGCTTAAAAATTGTGTAGATAAATGCGGTAATAGGGCAGAACAGACTTATGGTTACACATATATAAATATGACAGCCAACATGGTATAGTGGTTTGAATGTTGGACTACAGCTCTGAAGACCAAGGTTTGAATCCCTGCTCAACCATGGAAACTCACTGAGTGACCTTGGGCAAGTCTCACTCTCTCAGCCTCAGAAGAAGGCAAAAGCAAACCCTCTGTGAACAAATCTTCCAAAGAAAACCCTGTGATAGGTTTGCCTTAGGTTGCCATAAGTTGAAAATTACGGTACTTGAATGCATACAACAACACATACAAATATGATTGGTATAGAAACCCACTGACTTTCAAGAACAATTCAGAGTTCTAAGATTAGGTCCCAAGGGTTACATACAAATATATTTGCACCAGAGGTGAGATTTTTTTAAATATATATATATATATATATATTTACATTGCTAATTTTAATTTTGACATCAAATTTTGTTTCCAAATCCAGTATTTGAGGAATGAACTGAAACATGCCATCAGCACTTTAATGTTTCTTGTTCATTTTTGTCATCTGTTCAAGAGTAAATAAATGGATTGAATGGGCAACACAGCTTTCATATATTCTTAGAGCTGATTTCCAGTGCCAAAGAGTCAAGTGCTTATAAGGCTGCAATAAATAGGAGGTCTTGAATCATGAAAATGTTTTTGACTTGAGAGGGGAATCATTGCATAAATGCTTATTTTCAGTATTCCTGATCACCTGAGATTTGTCTGGTATCATCTCAGTGGACTCTGTATGAAGCGCTATTTCCATTTTAAATGGGCTTCATTTCACCTTTGCAATATCAACAAACAGCCAGATCTGACTGGGTGCATACATGATCCTCGCACTGCCTCCCTCCTTGCTTCCTCCCCGTCTCCTGCCTGCCTTTGATGATAGTGATCTGGAGGCTATGCCCCCCCTTCCCGCACCTATGTCTGTTGTGTAAACTTAGAAAGGCAAAACTCACTGGATCTTCCAATTTAGCAATAAATTGTGTGAACTATGCTCCACTGGTGCGAAAGGATGGAAATCCAGAATTTCATGCACTTTATTCTGCCGTGTAACTGCCCCCCTTGTTTGACTGGGATGATTTGAGGAAGAATAAAACAGATAAGAAAATTGCCATTTGAGCAGCAGCAAATTGCTTGTAAACAGTAGTGAACAACCAGGGGGAAAAAACAGTAATGGGGCTGAGTTAAACCTCATACCCCTTTCAATGTTAAATTAAATCCCAGCTCTCTCTTTGTGTGTTAAATTGGAGATGGGAAGACATTTTGTCAGACTCAATTGTATCAGTGCAATTAGCATTTTAGCATGATTCAAGACTTGTTGCAAGAAAACACATACCTTCTCTCAAGCACTTTGCACATTTGGAAAGCTTACAGAGCAAACCCAGGAGATAAAATACAAACAAAACATTGTATATATTTTAAAATATAAACAGATAAAGTGTGCATATGTGGGGAAAATGCAGAAGTACACTATTCAAGAGATGAATGTTGTGTAAATTAAGTAAATGGGGCAAAGAAATACGCAAATTATGAAAAATGTGTGAATTTCAGTATGGGGAAAAAAATCCCAGTCTTACAACCTGATATGATTAAAAGACAGGGGGGAAATGCTAGCAGAATTCAGAGGAATTCAGTGAAATAAAGACTAAGCAATTTTCACATCCCCCACCTCCATGGGCATGCATGTGAATAACCAAACATCAACACATCCATCAAATCCTAACTAGACCCTGAGTATGAGGAATCCTTTAGCGATACAAAGCATTATTTCATCTTTTACAATCTTCTGCCTATGGCAGCTTAGAAGAATATCACACTACACTGTTATAGCGTTATTATTCCGCTTTAACTACTTTGGCTGCCTCCTGTGGAATCCTGGGATTTTCAGGTTAGGGAGAGGTATTTAGCATTCTCAGCCAGAGAGCTCTTAGGCCTCACTAAACTACAAACCCCAGAATTCCACAGGAGGCAGCCATAGCAGTTAAAGTGGAATAATAGCACTATAACCGTGTAGTGTGATAAACAACCTGCCCACTTGCCCCCCATAACAGGAAGTAATGCAGAGACTTTTCAATGTCAATGCTGTTCTGATGCCAAGGTTCTTTTGCTGCAACAGTGATGTTACAGCAAACACATTCAGGGGTAGCTGTATGGGCCATGTAGCAAAACAAAATCCAAAATCCACAAAAAAAGTGATAACTTTATTAGCCAACCGGATGCAATATACATGATGTTACAGGTTAAAGATATCCAATTTTAGCATCATTTCAGTAAGAAAGTGAAACAAAAAACAGTGGTCTGACTGAGTAACCCAGGGCTTGTCTAAACAGTTAATTTACCCTGGCTCCCCACCACCATCTTGGAGCCCTGCAGTCCAAACAACGCAGGGCTCTTGTCCTGATTCGCCTCCAGACCATCCTGACCACATCTGAAGCAAAGCCGGAGTAAATCCATATAAAACAGTTTGTTAAAAAACTTGGGAAACCCGTGTTGTGCGGGAAAACCCAGATAGGTACAGTGCAGGAACACAGGCTCCGTACCTGCATGCTGTGTTGCATCTCCAGACACCAACATCAATGCTGCTGGTGTCCTCTGAAGCCAGGAAGTATGCCCCAAGCACATGATCAAAGTCTCCTGCATAAGACCAGCCTTGATCACATGCTTAGGACCTCGTTCTTGGCTTCAGACAGTGTGATGTGCAACAGCGGGGAAGGTTATACTGTGCCCATTTTGTCACAGTAATGGGCAGGGGATCTGGGCCAGCTCCTGGGGCCACTGTGGCCAGTGTAGACAATTCCCCAGTCACAAAGGGAAGATGTACAAATTAATCTGGGCATGGAAATAATGGATTGTTTTCTGAATGTATTATAGTAACTAAAACTGGCAACCTTTTCAGACAGGCTAACAAACAAACAAACCCTGTGGAGGTTGTGAAGAGGACAGTGCTGTCCTGCTTCCAGCAATAGGTTTCGCATGATGTCGTCCTCCTTCCATCCTTTGTGCTTCCTCCATGCTGGAGGGATGAGAAAGGGGTTGCTTTTCATTGACGAAAACTTCTGTCAATGAAAAGCAGCACCTTTCTCGTCCCTCTAGCAAGGAGGAAGGATGGAGGAAGGATGGGAGGAAGACAGGGTGTACGAAATTGATCTCTGGAAGCGGGACAACTCTGTCCTCCTCCCAACCTCCGTGGGGTTTTTTTTAGACCATCTGAAAACATCCTGAGTGTCCAGTCCATCACTGACCAACAGGCAGTCCAAAAAACTTTAAATCTGTTTAATATGCCCTTTCTTGGAAAAAAAATGCAACTGTTCACATGACAAAATATTCCTTTGTATCATGTATAGCTTCAGTTGCATGCATTGTTACCAAATGGAGTTGGTGGTTAAAGCCATGATGAAGCCAAATGTTTCAATCAAGTTCTTATGAAATCAAAGCTTGAAAACCATCCAATTTGTCTTTCATTACAGATGCTCCATCCTATGACTGAGCAATTTAGTTTGTCAAAATTTAGATGTAAGCCAGTTATTGGTGACAAAATTTCCAGTGATATAACTGGAGCATTTTATGGACAAAGCTCTAAAACAGCAACAAGTCTTTATGTTGGTTTTATACTTGCAGAATTTTGGAATGCTATTGCTACGTTCCCAGTTCCTTGTTTGGCCCTAGCCAACGGGATAGCACAAGTCGTTTCATTAATATTTTTACAAATGTTTATGCAGGATATGGACTTTTTCATTTTGGATTCCAAGGGCTCATTTATTTAGCTTTTTCTTGTAATCCCCCCCCTTTCCCCCTCATAGAATAGGCAGATAACTGTAAAAGGATAACTTTTACAGATAACTGTAAAAGGAACATGCTTGCACCCACTAGTAATTGTCCATTGATGGATAAGAAAAAATTTAATTTCTTCAGCAAAACATTTCATAAATTAAAGAACTGGAAGAGACCACGAGGGTCATCCAGTCCAACATGCTGCCATGTGGAAACACAAAATCAAAGCGCAATCATGTAGTACAGCATCTTTTACTTTCTAGTAGGCGACCATGCATTTTTTTCTGAATAGTTTCTCCTCTTAATTGTCCCTTGTTGCTTCACTAAGTTAGCCATTGCACATTTATAGACTACATTGATTTTGCCTGCTTAGGAAATTCTTTGCCAGCTTTTACTATATGTTCCAATTAGTGTGTTCTGTATTTACAAATACTGAGTCAGAGGTCAAAACAGAAAATTTTCTACAACCAAAATAAAATGCAGCATCTCTACTAATCAAGTGTTCTTGCCCTGCCCAGAATTGATACCAAGAATATGTGAACATCTGTGCATGGCCAGACACTGTAAAACCTGAATGTTATGAAAGATGACACTGTGCAAGTTTAGAGTGACCCAGGGTGTTGCCATGGGTAGGGGGAAAGGTTGAGGGCATTGCCCCCACCCAATAACAATTCTGGGGGGGGGCAAAATGAGGGTATTTTCCCCCACCCCATGAAATGTTCCTTCAGTCTCCAAAGTTACAGCATGGTAGAGAGTCATACATTGAAAATCATCCACACCAAAACTTTTATATTTGATGTGCTCACACTCCTTTGGTAATTTTGCCTGCCTCTTTTCTTTAGAGGCTTAAACTGTATTTCTAAAGGTTCAACTAAGGTTCTTGGTTAATGCAATAGTAGAAATTAGGGAAGTGAAGGAAAATTTCATAGGAGAGAACACCCTCATTTTGCCCCCCCCCCACTTGTGGCTGCACCCCTGGAGTCACCTAAGTCCATTGGTATCATCATAGAATTGCAGAGTTGGAAGAGACCACGAGGGCCATCCAGTCCAACCCCCCTGCCACGTAGGCTTCGTGGTTGTTTTTTTTAAAATATATTATTTTATTTACAGTCTGCCACTTTTAAGGACAGGGCTGGAAGGCAGAGGCGAGGAGGAGCAGAGAGACCCTTGCTCCAAAGAGAGCCTTCCAGGGGGCTTTGAGAACTCACCCTTTCCCGTGAGGGGTGGGTGGGAAGTGAATGGCCTGCGGCAGCCATTGTCCTAAATCAGCCTCCCCCCCGCCATTTTCTCTGCCCCCTTCCCGAATTCCGAGCGTGGGAGGCTGGGCTATTGGGCCGCTCCCACTCCGGCCAATGGAGGCAGACCCTTCATCACCCGAGGCTGGACCGGAGAGCGGGAGAAGCAGGGAGGGCAATGTCGGCCGGCGCAGGCTACGAAGGAAGGAAGGGAGGAAGGATGGGAGCGTGTGCGGTGAGGCACCGAGGACCACGACGCCTTTCCCACCGGCCCCGCTTCATTCCCTTGGGTTGCTCTGAAACGCCCGCTCGCCACCAGCTTTTCAGCGAAGCTCTTCACAGGACAGTCAGGAATTTCTTCTTGACTTCTCATTGGTCTGCCCTCTTTTCAAAGTCATAGTGGGCCTACTGACAGTAGACAAAAGTTTAATTATGTTTCCACATCTGGTAAAGGTGTCACCATGTTGTCTCTGACATGAATAGCTGCTCTTGATGCATTCCCAGTAAAGAAATTTATGATGAATGTTTGCTTTGAAGCCACAGGGATGACAATGATGGTACTGAACTGGTAATCAGCACTTCTCCCAGCCAAAGGAAAATATGGCAACCCCTCTGCCCAGCAAGGCATAAAACCATGAGAGTTGTTAAAACAAACAAACAAACAAACAAACAAACAAACACCATTTGCTTAACAGGTAAAACTTTAACCACTGTTAAATTTGGCTATCCTTTAATGTAAATGACTCTACCCTTGACCTACCAAGCAGATATCCCTGAATCCCACCTTTCTGCTGCAGGGATTGCTCTAGAATGGATATCATAGCCATAGAGTGTTGATTTGTTACCTGATTTGTCAGGTAGAAAAATCCACCTGGCTTCTGAGCACTGATCAATGAATTGAGATACACAAGAATAAACTGACCAGTTAGTCTGTCTATCTTCCTTTCTTCCATTTTAATATCTACATCCTGGTCCTTGGCACATGGTGTAGTATGTATACTCCTGTTAGCGTGCCCTACTATCCCTTCCCATGAGATTCCATAACTGGACATATTAGACACTTTTCAGGGTCACATTGTCTTAGGAGATTTTCAGACACGGAAAAATCGTCCCTTGCCGCGCGAGCAGCCTCCCGAAACTGCTGCGCGGCAAGGGTCTTTTTCGGACCGCGCTGTGCCTGTTGCGAAGCCGTCCGTGTCACTTCCGTGAAGCTTGGGACGGCTCCGCGTCATATTTCAATCACGGGCAGCCTCCGTGCTTGAAATATGACGCGGAGCCGTCCCAAGCTTCACGGAAGTGACACGGACGGCTTCGCAACAGGCACAGCGCGGTCCGAAAAAGACCCTTGCCGCGCAGCAGTTTCGGGAGGCTGCTCGCGCGGCAAGGGACGATTTTTCCGTGTCTGAAAATCTCCTTAGGCAGACTGGAGGTCAGTTGAGGGTCACAATGACCTGAGACATGTCTAGAAATATAATGGTGGGAAAGCCCAAATTGGATTATGCAGAAAGTCCCCGTAATAGGTTTATGTTAACGACCCAGTTGTTAAAAGGGTATGTGCTAATCCTTTCTTCCAGCCCTAGGTGTTTCCAGCAATAATTTAATCAAGCAATCAAGTGACTATTCCTCATTCTATACCCTACAGAAATCTCCCCTCACACCCCTTTCTGTCCAACCTTACGGGGTTGTCACAAACCCATCAATGTTCTATCTCTCAGCAATTAAAGCAATCAGTTGAGTTTTGGTTCCTTTTGTCTATTTCATGGGAAAGACACCTAAGCTTTGTTATTAATGACTTGCCCCTCCAAGGCACAGAATAGGGTATAAATATTAGAGCCCAAGAAATAGGTAGGTGTGTCACAGCCAAGGTGTGATATGGCCAGATGTTGTCATTCTCTTTTTTGCTGTGCCACCCCCAACACCTGTCTGAGTATCTTTACTGCATGGAACTCTCTTTCTCTGAGATTGGCAGCTATCACCCTATCTTCCCAGACCTGTCTCTGTATTCCACCTTTCAGTCTTACTCTGCTATAGCCTTGTAAGGTTCATAAGAATGTATGTTGTGTATGTTAGTTTACTTCCTGTATTATTTCAATAAAATACTTTGTTTTACTTTAACCGAATCCTTCTCTACAGTTAGCACTGGTATACATAGGTGAAAAGATCCCCAAAGCTACCCTTCTCTCACAGGCCTCCTATCTGAGCTAATAATTCTTCCAAATATTAAAGGAGATTTGGTATCACTGGTGGGACTCTAACATACCTCCCACCTCTTAGGGTAACAGTCCAATGAAGCACCCCTCTAAATAATAGCATCACTACTTTTGAAGAAGAAACACAAAGGATTTCCTGTTTATATCTGTAATAATTGTAATCACGGTGAATTCCAGGCCTTAAAATGGCTGAGGAATAACCAAGAATGTAGGAACTAGAAGTTATTTCTGGATACTTCCTCACTGCATTTCTGGTTGATTTTCAGCCAGAACCATGGGGGAACCATTTTCAGTGAGAAATGTGGGAATGCAGGCAAATGTGTGTGTGCATGTGTGTGCACACATCTGCACACACCAGGGTGAAAATTGGCTCTGGCCCCTTCTGCAGTTGGCTATGCCTCGCTAAAATAGAATAAATAAATTTATTTGTTTAAATATTTGTATCCCACCCTTTTATCATGCAGTCTCAAAGTGGCAAACAGATAAAAATATAAACAATTTAGACAATTACAAATTAAAATCAATACATAGTTTAAACAAGGATAAAAATATTAAAATAGCTTTAAAGGGCTATGAGAATTTTTTTTAATGTACATGCTTAGAAATAAGTTAGTAAAGTAAATAAAAAATAAAGCCCCAATAGCAATAGTATCTGCATTTCTTATACCGCTTTATAGTGCTAAACACTCTCTTAGTGGTTTACCGTGTGTTAGCTAATTGTCCCCAACAAGTTGGGTACTCATTTTACTGACCTATGGAAGGATGGAAGGCTAAGTAACCTGGAGCCCTGCAGGATCAAACTCACCATGTTGTGGCTGCAGTACTGGCATTTGACCACTGCACCAGCAGGGTCTTTAATTAACCCTAACCCTAACCCTAACCCTAACCCTAGCCCTAGCCCTAACCCTAACCCTTGACATAGTGCTCTAAAGAAACCAATGTTGGTACCCATTAGGCCTCCAAGGGGAAGGCATTCCATAAGTAGGGAGCCACAGCCAATAAGGCCTCTCCTATGCCCTTCCACTTCATATTGCCCCCATTGGTGGCCACAGAGAGTGGGGGGCTCTGGCAGACCTCAGTCCTTGGGCAAGCATATATAGGGGGAGGCGCTCCTTCAAGTATTGAGGTCTCAAACCATTTGGGGTTTTGAATGTCTTCACCAAGGTCCTGAATTCAGACTAGAAATGAATTGGCAGCCAATAATATCCCCATTAATAATCAGTCACCAACTGGGACTGTTAAGCGATACTCAACCAAATAGAATGAGACAATAGCCGCAGCTTGCAAATGGCTTCAATTAGTGTGATAAATGCAAAGAATTCAAGCTATGGAAAGATAGGTGCTCTCTCTCAAAAAACCCCAACCCCTCCCCCTCAATCTAGCAGGTTCCACAGTTTGGCTTCGGCTGCATTCTGCAACAGAATCAGCAGGCCTGAAAAAAGCAAGGGTGGTATCAGTTGCCTGAGAGTCTCCAGGAGCTCAGTTTTGCTCACACAAAGGGCTGCCTCATAAATCACAAGGTATCCAGGCAAGCCCATTCCAGAGCTTCTTGCCACTAGAAGCATGCTATTAAAAGTACTTTATAAGCCAGGCTCAGCTCTGCTTTGCTTTCCACATTTTCTTTTCTTTTCTTTTTCATTAGGGGGACTGAGACTTTCAAGAAGTTCAAGAAATTCCACATTGGACATCTGCATTCCTTAGACATGTTTTGAAATAACATGGGAAGAGGGGAGAGAAAGGTCAGTTTGCTTCAAATGAAAAGTGAATTATCCCGCAATTTCCAAATTAGCATTACTTTCTCCACCAAGGAAATCAATTAATTCATTTCCCAATGGGTTATTTATGTAACCTCTTAATTACAGCATAGTCCCATCAGGAGTGTGCTGCCGTGGGAAAATGTGATGTTATTGAGCAACATAAATAGCACTCCACCCTTTACAGACAGACAGATAGACAGCATCTACAGTAAGCAACAGAATGCATGTTAAGACAGTTCAACATGTTTTCCCCCTCACTTAGAAATCATGACTCATTGAATTTAGCAGGAAGCATACAGACAGTTGCCTAGATGGAATTGTTGTTATTGCTGGGATTTATTGGCATTTCTCCTAAGGCTGAGAAGATCGTTCCCATTTCACTGTTGTTTTTATACTACGGGCTGTTGTCCCATGCCTTCTGATTTAATTTGTAGGCATTCTAAAAAAATAAATAAAGAAATAACAATTTAAAAAAAACACTCCAATGAAATAATTTCTAAAATTAATTTCAGAACCAGTATATCTACATATGTATTTTGTGATCCCATCTTTCACTGAAAGGCAGTGTACAAAAGTATGGATAAAGATATTCACACAAGCCTATAAATGCTACAGGATCATAAAAACATACTGAAGCCCTTTGGGGAGAATAAAAAAAGTTACAGCATACAACTGAATAGAGCAAAATTTCATCTAAAGTGCTTGGGCAAATGGATAAGTTTTAACCCAGCATTAAAATGAATATTTTCAAATATTCTTCCCACCTCTATACTGAAAACACTGCAGAGACAGTGACAATTGGCTCTCCTTGGGGAGGGTATTCAAGGGTTTGGGGGTCACTGCAGATAAGACCCTTTCATTTGTAGCTGTGTAATATCTATCTGGTAAAGAAGTATTCAGAGAAAGACCTCTGCATAACATCTTAAAACATGGGACTTTTTCAAACGGGGAATAAAACCCCCACTGAGATCGCTTACAGTGCTCTGTTTCAGATGACACTGTCCTCCTCCCGACCTTCCCCCATGCCGAGGGCGCAAGAAACATGCTGCTTTTATAAACTGAGAACCCCCGTCAATAAAAAGTGGCGTTTTTCTCGCTTTCCCAGCACAGAGGAAGCACAGGGGAAGGTCGGAAGGAGAATGGAGTTGTCTGAAACAGAGCGCTGTACGTGAGACAGCGCTGTCCTCCTCCCAACCTCAGTGGGGGTTTTATTCCCCATTTGAAAAAGTCCATGGACAGGTTGGTAGGGAAAGGGGTGATCCTTCAGGTATTTGTGTCCCAGAAAATATGTGCCTGCACATTATGCAACAGTTTTAAATATGCAACCTCTGTACTCTGTACAGCAAGGGTGGGCAATGGTGGCAGATACATGTGTATGCATACCTTCAAGGTGAGGATGGATGGTCTCCTCTCAGAGAGGTTTAGCTGTGGATTTCAGTACTGAAAAGGGTGTTAGGTGAGATGGCCCTTGGGCACCTCTTCCATTTCTATGATTCCATGAAATGTATTTCATTTATTGTATTGAGCATTTTAGCACTATGCAGTCTTATCGCTCTCTGTTTTTTCTTTTCGGAACAGTTTAGGGAGGAGAATAAGAAGCACGTTTAAATGAAAAAATAAAATTATTAATAGTATTTCACCACCAAAGCCATGGCAATTTAGCTGTTTTCAAGAGAGTGGTCATGGACACCTGTGTGTGTATATGAGCCTTCAAATCGTCTGTTGAATTTATGGTGACCCAACAAATTCATAGGGTTTTCTTAGGCAAGGAATACTCAGAGGTGGTTTTGCCAGTTGCAAAATATAACCTACAGCACCTGGTATTCAATGGCAGTCTCCCACCAAAGTACTCACCCTGCTTAGCTTCCAAGATCAGACAGGGGAGATTAACAGACAGGAGTGTAAAAAGCATTCCTGTCCCACAATCTCCAATACCACCCCTGCCCCAGCACAATAACCCTCCCCACCACACTTACCTTCTTTCCCATTGACAGGCAGCCCAGGAATGAATGGAGCACTTGATGGACATCCGTTCACTTCCTGGACTGAAATCCTGCCTGTTCTTGCAAGAAGATACAAGTGCAAGAAATTCAAAAATAAAAACAAAAATACACAAAAAAGTTACAAAAAGCACATACACACACTTTAAAGTTTCCAAGTAAACAAGGGAAGTTTTAAAACAGTGTGCCACTTACCTAGATGTCCCAATCACACCTGGAAGTCTTCTGGCAGGACCGCCCATTGAAGCAGCATTCACATGAATTAAATGGCCTGAGGTTTCACATGCCGGCAATGCTGGCACCAAATTGCACCGGGGATCTATTGCCGGCTTGGCCATAATGATGCCAGTGGAATGCAAAGGGATGATGTCATCTGATATTGGTGTCATTTTGTGTTCCTCTGGCATCATTATGGTGCCACATTAGCTGCATCTAATAATCTCCAGGATCTGGTGCATTTCATGGACACCTACTAAGTCGCTATTGTTGCTGCACTCAGAAATATCTCCCCCCACCCCAAGATACCATTTTCTAATTTGCAGAAAAGGAGTCTCGGTTTTGTATGAGTTTGATCTTCCAATGCTAGTCCTTATACTGCTCACCCAAATAGATGGTGGAAACATGCTGTTATGAGCAGAGGATTAATCATCAGTAATGAAATCTGAATGTGATATCAGCAGAGGAGTTTCTCTGAGGCCAGTGGTGGTTAGTGGCTCCAATATCAGTGGGGTTGTAAATTTACTCTGGGTTTCAGTCAGAACTTTGAAGGAGCTACCCAAAGTGCTTAGTCCTATCTTGGCACAAGGGTCCACACCCTGCATAGCTCCTTTAAAGTTCAGAGTAAAATCAGAGTGGATTTATGCCCCACTGACCTGGAAGCCACCAGCTTCTTCTGTGTCTCGGCTTCCAGACCAGTTGGGTGGTATCAGTTTTAGGACACATCTGGCGTGCAATTTTTTTGCTTCTTTTCAGCCAAAAAAGAGGCACAATTACAATAGCAATAGCACTTGCATTTCTATGCTGCTTTGTAGTGCTAAGCACACTCTAAGCAGTGTACCATGCGTTAGCTAATTTCCCTCAACAAACTGGGTACACATTTTACTGACCTTGGAAGGATGGAAGGCTGAGTCAAACTGGAGCCCTGCAGGATTGAATTCACAATGTTGTGGTTGTAGTACTGGCATTTAATCACTGCACCACTAGGGCTGCTGCAAGAACGGTGTGAAAATCACCACAGCCTGCTGCAAGAACGGTGTGAAAATTTGCCCCCACCCTGCCACACTTGCCCACACTTGTTTTTAATAATGCAGTTCCCACTGCCAGGCAGCATAACTGGAATGACACTTCGCTACTATTCTCTCACATGGGATAAGAACGGGTTATTTACCTGTAATTATAGTTCTTCAAAAATAGTCTACTGTTGTTTTTGTCTTTTCTAACTGTTTTCTGATTATGCTGTTGTTTCACTATCAAAGGACATACCGCCTTGAAGCTCTTGATGGAAAAGCTGCATAGAAACACATTTAAAAATATTCTCCTTTAAAAAAGAGAATTTAAAAAATTCTCCTTTGGTGTTCTGCCCTATTAGCCTATAAGCTATAAATAATAAATAATTAAAGCAAAATTAAAAATTAAAAATGCATCCATGTAAAAAGTGAACAGGTCAGCAAGAGGGCCTGGCAAGAGCCCTTCTGATAACACTGAGTTTTCCAGATGTAATTTTTTAAAATGTTCAGTTGTATGAGCTTCCACTTATAACCCAGAAATTGGAGAAGTATAATTTTTTGACTACGGAAAGGGGGTGGATATGCACAAATCCATTTAAACATACTTAAGCTTAGGGCTGTTGGTGAATTCTTCAGGAGCAGGTGGCATGAATTCCCTGGCGTAGAGTGATTTCTTACATGGCAAGAGGTTGGACTGGATGGCCCTTGTGGTCTCTTTCAACTCTACAATTCTATGATTCTATGATTCTAAGTGGTCTTCTGTGAATTCACACAACATCTTAATCTTGAGCCAGTACAGAGCACTTCAAAAACTTCCAGAAACCTCAATTCAAACTTTTGGGTGGTAGCTCCACCCCACTCGCCCCTGGCCCATATAAGCCCCCACCTCTCACCAACTGCTCAGTTCCTAAGAGCTACGAGTTAAAAAAAAAAACACTGTGAGAGGTAGGACATTAGAGGGGTGGAGGGGCAGGTTTGTGTGAATTCACAGAAGACCACTCAAAGAACTATAGTTACAGGTAAGTAACCCGTTCTTCTTCTTCGTGGTCTCTGTGAATGCACAAAATGGGTTGACTAGCAAGCTCAGAGACACCAGGAGGAGGGCGTGTCCCAATACCAATAGACAAGACAAGTATGTAAGGAAAAGAAAATATATTGTAGCAAATATGAAGTTGAACATTTCAACCACAGTTGAGTAAGGACAAGAGTTTCCCCCACTCCCAAGGGCTGAACAGCCCTTCTCACCAGAGTCCAACTTATAGGTTTTCACAAAGGTTAGTGGTGTGGCCCATGTGGCCACCCTACATATGTCCTGAATAGGGACGCCCTGCAGGAATGCCGTTGAGGTAGCTGCTGCTCTGGCAGAGTGGCTACGTATTGGTTCAGGAGTCACTTCTCTCATCAGTTGATAAGAGATATAAATAGCCGAAGCCACCCACTTGGAGAATCACTGCAATGACACTGGGAGACCCTTGTTTGGGCCAGCATAGCCCAAACAACGGCACATGAATTTCAGTAACCAAACAAAAATACAGCATACGTAAAAGTACAGTTTAGCATTCTCAGCATTAACTAAGAGTTCTTAGATTACCTAAAAGCTCTCTCCATGGACACTGAGGGGACTGCGGCAGTCACTTGCAACACTTGTGGGATGTTTGTCTTCTTGGCTACAGACATGGAGAACTTCACATGCACGAAGTGCAAACTGGTAGCCCTCTTGGAGGAGAAAGTCCAGCAGCTGGAGACACGGGTAGCTACACTTCAACAGATTCGCGAGCAAGAGGTTTTCCTGGACAGAACAGAACGAACAGTCTTGGACGGGGACCGCACAGAGGAAGTGGCTGTGGAGGAGAGGGTCACTTCACAGACACAGGAAGTAGACAGCTGGAGGAATGTCACACACAGAACAAGAAAATCCAGGGATTCTTCGAGCAGCTTGCAGCTACAGAATCAATTCGAAGCCCTTTCCCTTATCAAGGACAACGAGGAAGAACAGCATGGACAGACTTTAGGGGTAGAGCAGGGGACCATGAGAGGACCACCACAAGGAACAGCAGCTGCAAAGCCTCGGCAGAGGCGTGTGGTGGTGGTGGGGGACTCCTTGCTGCGGGGTACAGAAGCAGTGGTTTGTGGGCCTGACACAATGACTCGGGAGGTGTGTTGTCTCCCTGGGACAAAGATCTGTGATGTGACCGAGAGGCTGACAAGACTTGTCAAGCCTACGGATCATTACCCCTTCCTTTTGGTCCATGTGGGAACCAATGATACCGCAAGGCACAGCTTTCCCAAGATCAGAAGAGATTATGAGGTCCTGGGGAGAAAGCTGAAAGAAATGGATGCACAGGTTGTCATCTCGTCTCTTCTGCCAGTTGAAGGGCATGGTCCAGGAAGGGAAAGGAAAATAGCCGACATAAAGAACTGGCTCTGTAGATGGTGTCACCGAGAACAATTTGGATTCTTAGATCATGGACTGTGCTTCCATGAGGGGGGACTTCTGGCAAGAGATGGGGTGCATCTTACAACATTTGGAAGAAACATTTTTGCCAACAGTCTCAAGAATTTGATCAGGAGGGCTTTAAACTGAGTCAAATGGGGGAGGGAGACAGTATTCTGGAAGGCAAAAGGGCTGGAGAAAATAGTCAAACTGTCATAGACGGAACAAGGCAAACAGCGCAAGGACCCAACAGTGGGAGGCAAAACAACTTCCACAGGGAGCAAGTAAAGGAAACACGTGGTCTTAGATGTCTCTACACTAATGCACAGAGCATGGGAAATAAGCAAGAAGAACTTGAACTCCTAGCACTACAAAACAAATATGATATAATAGGCATTACTGAAACCTGGTGGGATGAGTCACATGATTGGAATGTAGGAATAGAGGGATAACCTTTATAGGAGAAACAGGCCAAACAGGAAAGGAGGAGGAATAGCATTATATGTCAGGGATATTTACACCAGTGAAGAGATCCATGACATCAATACTGGAAGCCAGGTGGAGAGCATCTGGATAAAAATTAAAGGGGAGGGAAACAACAGGGATGTTATTGTGGGACTGTACTACAGACCCCCAAGTCAGACAGAGGAATTGGATGATGCCTTTCTAGAACAGATGAACACACATGCAGAAAGGAGAGATGTAGTAGTGATGGGTGACTTCAACTATCCTGATATTTGCTGGAAATCTAACTCAACCAAAACTTCAAGGTCTAGCAAAGTCCTTACTTGCCTGGAAGACAATTTCATGGTCCAAAAGGTGGAAGAGGCAACAAGGGGGTCAGCTATTTTAGATCTGATCCTAACCAACAGAGATGACCTGGTTAATGGGGTGCAAGTGGTGGGATCCTTAGGTGAGAGTGATCATGTTCTCCTGGAGTTTGTTATACAATGGAAAGGAGAAGCCCGGCACAGTCAGACATGCATTCTTGACTTTAGGAGAGCTGATTTCAATAAACTCAGGGAAATACTGGGGGTGATCCCATGGTCAGGAATACTAAAAGAGAAGAGACCTCAAGACAGATGGGACTTTCTCAAAAGGGAGATACTGAAGGCACAATTTCAAACAGTACCATTGAGGAAGAAAACTGGGAGGTGTCTCAAGAAACCAGGATGGATGACTAAAGAACTTTCAACGGAGCTAAGTTTTAAACGGAACATGTATAGGAAATGGAAAAAGGGGGAAATCACTAAAGAAGAATTCAAACAGATAGCGAACACGTGTAGGAGTAAAGTCAGAAAAGCTAAAGCGCAGAATGAGCTCAGGCTTGCTAGGGAGGTTAAGAACAATAAAAAGGGTTTTTTTGGGGTATGTCCACAGCAAAAGGAGGAAAAAGGAAATGATAGGGCCACTACGTGGAGAAGATGGCAAAATGCTAACAGGGGACAGAGAAAAGGCAGAATTACTCAACACCTTCTTTGCCTCAGTATTTTCAGAAAAGGAAAAGGAGGCCCAACCCGAGGATAATGGAACAGAGGACACAATAGGGGAAACCCAGCACAGAATAAGCAAAGAGGTAGTACAGGAATACCTTCTTAATCTAAATGAATTTAAATCTCCAGGACCAGATGAACTACATCCAAGAGTATTAAAAGAGCTGGCAAATATAATCTCAGAGCCATTGGCAATAATCTTTGAGAACTCCTGCAGAACAGGAGAAGTCCCAGCAGACTGGAGGAAGGCAAACGTTGTCCTCATCTTCTAAAAGGGGAAAAAAGAGGATCCCAACAATTATCGTCCAGTTAGTCTGACATCAATACCAGGGAAGATTCTAGAGCAGATCATTAAACAGACAGTCTGTGAACATTTAGAAGGCAATGCCATAATCACAAAAAGTCAACATGGGTTTCAGAGAAACAAGTCATGCCAGACTAGTCTGATCTCTTTTTTTGATAAAGTTACCAGCTTGGTAGATGAAGGGAACACTGTGGACATTGCATATCTTGATTTCAGTAAGGCCTTTGAAAAGGTTCCCCATGACATTCTTGCAAACAAGCTTGTAAAATGTGGGGTAGACAAGTTAACTGTTCAATGGATTTGTAATTGGTTGACCGGCTGAACCCAAAGGGTGCTCAGCAGTGGCTGCTCTTCGTCTTGGAAAGATGTGACCAGTGGGGTGCCACAGGGTTCTGTCCTGGGCCCAGTGCTATTCAACATCTTTATCAATGACTTGGATGAGGGAATTAGGGGCATACTTATCAAATTTGCAGATGACACCAAATTAGGAGGAGTAGCTAATACCCTAGAGGACAAGATCAAAATTCAGAATGACCTGGATAGACTCGGGAGCTCGGCCAAAGCTAACAAAATGAAATTCAATATGGAGAAATGTAAAGTACTGCATTTAGGGCAGAAAAATGAAATGCATAGATATAGGATGGGAGAGACCTGGCTGAATGAGACTAGGTGCGAAAGGGATCTAGGAGTCCTAGTAGACCACAAGTTGAACATGAGTCAACAATGTAATGCGGTAGCTAAAAAGGCCAATGCGATTTTGGGCTGTATCAATAGAAGTATAGTGTCTAGATCAAGGGAAGTAATAGTGCCACTCTATTCTGCCTTGGTCAGACCTCACTTAGAATACTGTGTCCAGTTCTGGGCACCACAATTCAAAAAGGATATTGACAAATTGGAGCGTGTCCAGAGAAGGGCAGCTAAAATGGTGAAAGGTCTAGAAATGATGCCTTATGAGGAGAGACTTAGGGAGCTGGGTATGTTTAGCCTGGAAAAAAGACGGTTAAGAGGCGATATGATAGCCTTGTTTAAGTATTTGAAGGGATGTCACGCTGAGGATGGAGCAGGCTTGTTTTCTGCTGCTCCAGAGACTGGAACACGGAGCAATGGATGCAAGCTCCAGGAACAGAGATTCCACCTCAACATTAGGAGGAACTTTTTGACAGTAAGAGCTGTTCGGCAGTGGAACACACTCCCTTGGAGCATGGTGGGATCTCCTTCCTTGGAGGTCTTTAAACTGAGGCTGGATTCCCATCTGTCGGGGATGCTTTGATCAAGATTTCCTGCGTGGCAGGGGGTTGGACTGGATGGCCCTCGTGGTCTCTTCCAACTCTGCAATTCTATGATTCTATGATTCTATGATTAGAGCAGCAGAAGCATGCCGTCCTGTCTATATATAGTGCAAGGGCACGTTGAACATCCAGAGGATGATGGGATCTGTCTGACTCACTGGTCGAGGTTGAACAGAAGGTCAGCAAAACTATATCTTGGTTTAGGTGAAAGGAGGAGATGACTTTAGGGAGAAATGTTACGTCTGGTCTAAGGCTGACCTTGTCCGGATGGAACTGAGTGTAGGGAAGATCCTTCCTCAGGGCACAGAGCTCGCTTGCTTGCCTTGCCAATGTGATTGCCATTAGGAAGGCAGTCTTGAAAGACAGAAGTCGAAAATCACATTTGTCCACAGGTTCTTAAGTGGCCCTTGGCAGAGCCTTCAGTATAGAGGTAGGTCCCAGCTTGGTGTGGAGCCCATCACTGGTGGATGCAGGTTCCTATATCCCTGAAGGAATCTGTGGATCAGTGGGTCTTTGAAGCAGAACTGCAGCCCCAGATGCTGAAAATGCCATGAGGGCACAGCTATGTATGTCCATATAGAGGAGAGGGGCAGGCCCTTCACTGACAGGGTGGCAAGGAAGTCTAAGAGTGGAACCATAGATTTGTTGGGTGGTACATCCTTCCTGCCTAGGAATTGACAAAACTTTTGCCATTTGTAATGGTAGAGTAGACGGACATTGGGCGGCCTGCAGAATGTCCAGAGTCACATTTGACAAGACTGTTAGTGGCAAATTAGCCACGCCATTGGTTTGATGGTATCCAGGTCCGGGTGGAGTATCTGGCTGACTTGCAGCGACAGGGTGTCTGGACGGAGAGGGAGTTGCTGAAAAGTTCTCTGCGATAGGAGAAGGAGAGAAGAGAACCATAGCTGCCTGGGCCACCAGGGGGTTACCAGTATGCAGACCACTCTGTCCTGCCATAGCTTTGTCACTACCCTGGACAGCAACAGGATCAGGGGAAAGGCATAGAGGTGGACTCCTGTCCACTCAAAGAGGAAGACATCCCCCAGGTACCTCCGCAACTTCTGCTGTCTTGAGCAATAGAGGTGACATTTGGTGTTCTCCTTGGTAGCAAAGAGGTCTATGACCAGATCTCCTCAGTCTGTGAACAGCGGGGTCGGGACTTCCTTCACCATGGACCACTCGTGGTTGTTGCTTCATGACCGACTGAGTGCATCTGCAATTTCATTCTGATTCCCTGCCAGATGAATGCCAGGTGTCAGGGAAATCTATCGGTCCATGCACCAGTTCCACATCTGGAGGGTCAGGTCCAGGAGCATTCGGGATCAAATCTCTCCTTGCTTGTTGATGTAAAAGACTGTGGTTATGTTGTCTGACACAACTTGAACTGTATGGCCCCATAAGGATGGCTTGAAAGCCTTCGGTGCCTTAAATACTGCTAGCAGCTCCAGAGCATTGATGTGCAGCTTCAACTCCTTGTTTGACCAGCACTCCCGAATGGCTCGATCATGAGAGTGAGCTCCCCACCCAGTCATGGATGCATCTGTAGTTACTGATCTGGTAGGATGCTGTATGGCAAAGAGTAGGCCACACCAAACCATTTCTGGTTGTGTCCATCACTCAAGAGCCCTGAGTATTGGTCTAGGCGTGGAGAGCATCTTGAAGGGGTCATCTATAATTGGGTCGAATTTTCTGAGGAACTATGTCTGCAAGGGCCTCATTCTCAGCCTGGCAAGGGGTGTGACTGACATGGTAGAGGCCACGTAGCCCAAGATGCATTGGACGAGATGAGCTGTCACCCCCCTGCAGGTGATGCAATGGCATACTGTTCCCCTCAGGACGAAGAATCTGTCCTCTGGTAGGAATGCCCGCTCCAACATAGCATCCAGTTGGGCTCCTAAGGATTGGGCGAGTTGTGTTGGCTGTAGATGGGATTTCTCTAGGTTGACTATGAAACCTAGTTCGTTGATCAAAGAGAGAGTCAAGTCAATGTCCTTGGTGACCTTCTCTTTGAAGGGCATGGAGATAAGCCAGTTGTCCAGTTCCAACATGCTGTTTAACCAGAGTCACGCCACCACTGCTGCCACGCACTTGGTGTAGACCCTCAGGGCTATGCACAAGCAGAAGGGGAGTGCCTTTAAGCGGTAAATATGGGAACCGATGATGAAAGCAAGGAAACGTCTGTGTGGTGGTGCTATGGCAATGTGGAAACATGCGTTGCGAAGGTTGATAGTGGCGAACCAGTCTCCCACCTGAAGGAATGGGAGGATGGAAGACAGTGTGACCATCCTGAACCACTTGGGAACAATATAGCGGTTGACGTCATGCAAATCCAATATGGGGCACAATTCTCCATCTTTCTTGTTGACTAGAAAGTAGCGGGGGGAACAACTCTGCTCTCTGGTGCTGTGGGATAGGCTTTATGACACCTTTTCTGAGAAGAGTGGCGACCTCCTCGAGGAGGGGAGTGGAAGGCGGGGGTTACTCTGTAGACCGCTGAAGGAGGTAGATCATCGAATTCTGAAGTGATTGTGTGCCATGGCATCATTAAGGGAAACCACATTACCCTCCTGTGAAAGAAGTGATGGAATCGCCTTCCCAATAGTCGTGATCTCAGGGTCTGGTGGGGTGGAGGGATGCCAAAGTGTTTTGCTGTGGTTCTCATCTTGTGTGTGTGTGCTCAAGTTTGGTATCTGTGTCTGTGTGGAAGAGACCAGCTTCATCGTAGGGGAGGTCTTCAATCACTGATCTGGCCATATGTGAAAAGCCAGAGGATTGGAGCCACGCATGCCTACAGACTGCCACTGCACTTGCGAGGACCTTGACAGCACAGTCTGCCATGTGTTTGGCCACCTGTCCCTGGTAATTTGCTAGGGCTATGCCATCATCTCTCATTGTGTGAACCAATCTGAGGTCTTGGTCTGGTATCTTGTCCAAGTATGGCAATATAGTGTCCCACAAATGGCATTGATAAGCCCCCATGCACATGCTGTATGTGGCTATTTTCATAAGCAGACATGCTGACAAGTAGAACTTCTGGCTGACTGCATCAAGGTTCTTACCCTCCCTATCAGTCGGGGATGAATGTACCCTTTGCATTTGGGCCGCATCAAGTATAATAGAGTTAGGTTTAGAGTGTGAAGTCAGCCATGGGGCTGTGTCATCCAATATTCTATAAAGATGATCCAGTCGTTGAAAGGTAGGTAGTACTGAAGATGGAGTAGCCCAATCACTTTTGATGATTTGAGTAAGAAATGGCAAAACAGGGATAGAAGGCAGAGGAGGGGCCTGTCATTGAAGATCCTGAAAGATCGGGTCATCTACCTGGATGTCCGGTTGCATAACTGTTAATCCCAGTGAGGCCGCCATGTGGTGAACAACTTTAGCAAAAGTCTTGACGTTGTCCATCGGGGACAATGGGTCCAGGTTCACACTCATCAGGCATGGTGAAGTTTTTGGGGATGGGATCTCCAAGTAGGAGTCATCCAATGCATGACAGGTCTGGGTCTGGGATCTACTTGGTATACTTGGCCTAGGTCGTCTTGCTGAATCTGGTGTGGGGACCTTGTGAGGCTCAGGGTCCTTACTCTTAGGTGTTGGGGACCACCTAGGAGAAGGAGAGGGTTCATGGTGCAGAGGAGAATGTGAGTGCGACCATCCTCCAGCCCCTTGGTCCTCGGCATGGTCAGGGCAGTCCCGTTGATCTTCACACGACTGGTTCCATCCTTGGTCTGTCGGGCAGTTTCGTCCTCCATCCTGGCGGCCTCCCTGGTACACCGGAGAATAGTCCCGACGGTACCGTCTCCTGTACTGCCTGGGGGAGAAGTCATCATAGTAGCAGTACCATGGGTTTGATTCCCAATAGTATCTGTCCAGGAAATATCCTCGGAGAGGAGGGAATTCATACTGGTACTGCTCATACCTGTCCCAAGAGCAGTTGTCTTCATACCACGGGGATTTAGATCCAGAATGCTGAGAGCTGCATGTCCTTGACCATGATCTAGGTACTGGACTGTGTTCTCGAGTGGGATCGGGAGCGGGGTACTGGAGTCTTCCATGGAGACCGAGGGATCGGGCAGGTCTGAGATGGCATCTGTGATCTATCTGGTACCATCTTCCTGGGGGTGCAAGACCTTGAGCAGGACCGGGCCTCAGAGTGGGACCAGTAATGGTGTGGGGTCAAAGAACTTGAACAAGTCCAGGAGCGACGTATAGACGGCAACCAGGAGTGGGACCGTGAGCGGTAAGAGGAAGGGACCATGAGCAGGACCAAGAGTGGCTCAAGCAGTAAAGAATGGTCTCCAACACCAGTGGTGTCCTGGGAGAAGATACCTGAATGGCTGTATATCAGGCGATGACTCTCTAGTGACCCCATCAGAGTCTGAACCCACTGTATCACCACGGGACCAGCTGGGTGAGGGTATGAAAAGTCTCTTCTTCACTGGGGAAGCAAGTGGCTGAGTGCCATGGGAACGGTTTCTGTCTCTCTCTGCGGGTGAAGCACAAGATGAGGAACGGTCCTTGCGAGTCCTTCTATGCTTTCAGGATTGCCCTCTATGAGGGGATTGTCACTCATTCGCTGCCTTTTGCTTTTTCTTTGGTGGCCCATGCTCCTCCTTGTCTTCATGCTCAGCAACATCCAGGGCCTGGGGCAAACGCACTGACTTGTGTTTGTCCTTTGATATTGTAGTGGTATTGCCCACACGAGTCCATGTGATACCTTAGTCACGGAGGCAGATGGGTGCCTGGGTTTTTTTTAGCAGTCCCTTTCGATGTGGATGGGACTGTAGCAGGCCCACGTTTCTCGGTTTCCCTGACCAATTTTGGGGTGGTCCTGGACCCAGAGACTTTAGAGGGGGACGGGGTCACAGAAAAGGCATGCTCATAAAGTAATGCCTTCAGCCTCTTGTGTCAGGCCTGGGGGGTAAAGGCCTTGCAGTGCCTACAGGACTTAACATCATGGAACTCCCTGAAACATAGGGGGCACTTGGAGTGGCCATCCATCTCAGTCATTTTACCCCCATACTGGGAGCAGGCCTGTGGCTGACATTTTAGGCAACTCAGAGGTTTACAAGTGTGCAAAGGCAGTTGAAGAGGAGTACAAAGGTACAATACCATAGTCAAGAAGTCCAGGTCAGAGGCCAGAGTTCAGTCCAATGAAGTCGTGTCCAAAGGAGATTCAGAGCAATCCAGGTCAAAATCCAAAGGCCAGTAGTAAAAACAAAGCCAAAAGAGTAGTCAAAGTCCAATCCAAGGTCAAATATCAGTGAGAAAAACACAAGAGGTTTGAGGAGTATTCCTTCAGTGCTGCTCATGCAGCAGAAAAAAAAAAAAGGAACTGAGCAGTTGGTGAGAGGTGGGGGCTTATATGAGCCAGGGGTGAGGGGGTGGAGCTAATGCCCAAAAGTTTGAATTGAGGTTTCTGGAAGTTTCCGAAGTGCTCTGTGCAGGATTAACCCATTCTTTGCATTCACAGAGACCATGAAGAAGAATGGTGCCATAGGCCATCCTGCAACCTCCCACAGTGGTATTGCCTGCCTGCCTGATTTAAAGCTGAATGTCTCACAGGATCCCTGCCTTCAGGAAGAGGAGGAGGATGAGGATGCAAAGACAAAAGGAAAACTAGAACAAATTCTTAAATCGTTGGGGTCATCTATAAGTGAAATATTGAATTAATTGTTTGAAATAGCAATGCTGATTTTAACCCAAGGGCTTTTCCCAGTGAAACATCAGAAATGAACATGGTGAACACTGTTGGAAAAGATGTGTTCATTCATTACATCCCTGGAGTGTAAATGAATAAGGATCTCAGTTGAGATCACAGCACAGTTCTTGGTCTACAAGGGCCAAACTAGATGTGAATGATGTAGGGGATATTGAACAGGATCTCCCATGTTGGTTTGTTTGATGTAACCTTCCCCAACCATGTGCACTCCAGATGTCTGACTATATCTCCCATAATCCCAATCATAGTCCAGCATGACCAGATGGCACCAGCATGAAAGTGGTTTAATGTGAATATAGTCACTGCAAGAGGGGCCATTTTGGATAGTATGGTTGTGGCATAACAGAGCCAATCTTAGTTCTTAACCAGAGATAAAACATGGTTCTGAAGTAGGCTGGTGACTGATTCACAGTTGCATGGGAAAATGGGAAAACTGGGGCTGTGGCAGGGAAGGGGAGGCTAAGTTTTATATATAGGAAGTAGTTAGACAAAGAATAATGGAAATGCAAGCTACACTTCATCCCATTCCACTCTTAGGGTTCATCTACATGAATGAGCCAGGGTAAGCTGGCTCCCTGCTCGCATATCCTGGTAGCAGAGCTGGCCCATTCATCCTCTGTTACCTGTATGGAACAGGCCAAAGTCCAAACAGGCATACCAGCCCATCCCTGAAGCTACCACTGCCGTTTTCTTTGCTGACTCAGAAGGTAGGAAGCGGGCCCATGACATGTGACTGAAGGCCCCCTGCATGTGATCAGCCTTGCTCACATGCTGCAGGACTCCTTCCTGACTTCTGGGAGAGCCAGGGAGATGGCAGCAGCAGTGAAGGCCAGAGTGCTGGATGGGCTCCTCTGGACACACAGGGCCTTTTTTGCTGGCAGAAATGGGGTAAAATGGGTACTATTTTAAAATGTTGTATCAGGCCCTACCACGCCTCCCCCCCCATCTCAGCCCTGTATCTGCTCCAGTGGTGGTGAGAACTGTCCAAGGGGCAGAATGGGGCAAATGCCCTGTGTCATATGGACTGCAGGGCTCTGAGATGGGGGCAAGACAGGGTATTTAACCCATGTAGACAAGGGCCTTAGAAACAATGTAGAATAGTTAGTGGAAATTCTAGCTATACTACTCTACACACTTGGAAACCAAGTAAAGTGTGAGGTAAACCAAAGAGGTTCAGGAAAACAACATGGAGGAAAGGGTTAACTTTCCCAAGCCATTTTGTTGCCTGAAGCTAAGAAGAAGAAACATGCAGGAAGCACATCTGGCAGTTGAATCTGACTTTGATATTAGTGACAAGATACTGTCTTCCTGCACATCTGATACATGAAGCTAGCTTAGGGTGCCAAGTAAAAGTTGTGTGCTACACAGTCTGGAGTGACCTCCAACAGATGGGAAACAGCCAGAGAGTTGATAATAACAGCTGGGAGACTGCTCTTGTTGCCCCTTCTGCAGTATCTGCCACATCAGGCAGTAATCTCACTCTGCCTAATGACAGTGCCAGCCCTGTGGAAATAGTCAATTATAGACCTGAATCAATTGCTAGAACTAGCCTTTTTGTGGCTCTGAATAAATAACAACTGACAGAAACAACAGGGAAGTGTTATGATTGTTTACCTCCTCCCCTTTGGGCTTTTCCAACTCATTAACCTTCCAGTGGAGTCTGTACTTGAACTTTGGTTCTGCTTTTTCTTTTCCTCTTTTCCGACCAAACCTGCGATGGAGATTATTGTGCTGAAGAGTAACACTAGAGGAGGTGCTATCTTCGTTTTAAAGAAGCCATTCAATTTGTCATGAATGGCCGAGTGTGGGTCTTTTCTTTTCTTTTTTCTTTTTCTGTTCATATTTGGGACTTAAGTTTCAGAGCTCAATGGCATGAATAGAAGCAAAGATGAAGCCAAAGCCCGAAAAGAAAGGGGAATCGGGAGAAGGGAATAAAAGCCAACCGAGACAAGCAATTACAAGGTGTATTACCTACACCGGGCTGGCCTACAAAGAGGGGAAAAGTCATTGTCCCTGAGCGCTCCCCCCATCTCCTGCCCCTCCCAATTAAAGGGTAAAAGAGGAGGGAAATGAATATTTGGAATTGGAAAGCTATTGCTGGAAAGAATAAAAGGAGCTTTTAGGACAAGGCAGCTGCTGTAAGCCCCCCTCCCTGCCAGCCATGGTACTTGATACTACAATCTAGCCTCTTAGTGGTTTTGCAGGCCATCTTTTGAGAACTACTGGAAAGGTATTCAAGGGGAAGACAATAAAAATGTCAAAGAGAGAGGAAATTTAGAGTTTTAAAAGACCGCTGAATGACATGCAGGCCAGATCAAAGGGAGAAATTTACCAAGTATTTATAATTACAGGGCTAACAGGGATCAATAATAGAAGCCAAAGCAGAAGGGAGGGATATCTCTGTTGTTGTTGTTGGCGTTGTTGTTGTTATTGTTTGATATAGTGCAAAAAACAAACCATTCATTCCATTAATCAGTCATTCATGTTTTCCTCTTTGCATTTTTCAATGAAAAGGAAGTTTCTTTGTAGTCACTATGTGGATTTCTTTGGTTTTAAAACATTCTTAGTAGGTAGTTTGGATGAAAAACACAAGATGGGGCTCAAGTGCAATCATCTGACTTGGATTTAAAAAAAAAAATCCTCTTGTCAGAATAGTTTTATCCCTGCCCATGCATACAATTATTTTAACCCTAATTACTCAAGTGGTTGCTGTTATACTTTAGCTTTAGGTTTAAGGGCAGGATTGCCCATTGATGATTACTGGGACCAAGATCCTATAACTTTTTAGTGTAACACAAATATAAACAGTGTAGTTATGCTAGATCCCACACTTGCACAACTGATTTTACAATAGGCACCCCCCTCTCCAGCTCACCTATTGCACAACAGTAGATTATTTCCCCATGTGCAAAGTCAACAATGCGAGGGAGGGTTCTGGGTATGTGTGTTCTTGCAGAATGATTGGCTGCATTAGAAGCCACACTTATGCAACGTCTGAGAAAGTGCAACTGTGTGCACACCATTTTTTTATGCTACTGTACTGCCCCAAGAGGATGCTGGCCCATATGTCAAGTTTGTTGACTACATTTCGGAATGATCTTTGGAAACAGCACCATTTTCCACATTTGGAGCAGCTAACCTGCAAATCTCCCTTGATCTGTTCAATGGTTAAGCAGTGTGGAGACTATATATATGTACTTTACAACAGAATGCTCTAGATCAGTGCTACTGAAAGTGGTGGTCCATGAACCAGCACTAGTTCATGAGGTACTGGCTACCTGTCTGCAGTGATTTCAGAGATGTAGCCTGCAGCGAGATTTCAGGAGAGAAAGAAAGAAAGAAAGAAAGATAGTCAATAGGTGCAAATACATTGCTGATCCCTGGCGCATTGAGGGGGAACCCTCTGCAAGTCCCTCATATCAAACAACTTAAGTTCTGCTTTAACCGAGGCATACATTTTCAGTCCTACCTTCTGTTTACGGGAGCTTAGCAGTGAGCCTTTCAGCCTTCAAGACCCTCAAGGCAATGTTGATGGAGAAGTGAGTAGTTGGGGGTGGGGGCATAGCTTGGAGAAATGGACTCCACTTAGCTTTTCCACTCAGGTGTTGATGCTACTACCCAGATCACCTCATCCATGATCCTTGAACTACTCCTGCCCTCTGTTTTAGGGAGCTAACACTGGATGATTTGTAGGGATTTTGAGATGTTCCCCCTTCTAGACTCTACTTCGGTTTATGAGTTGGTGGGATGTGAAAGTGAAAGGCCCTCCCTCCAGCCCAACTGCCACTGCTCTGCCCTTGGAGAGAGAGATGAAGAGGTAGGCAGAACTTCATCAGGCCTGGGCCCAGAAGCAAGTGGTTTTAATCCCTACCCCCACTGCTATCCCCTTTTCCTTATGTGTCATGGTCTGCCCTGGCCTCACATCAGGAGGCATGGAGATGCACTATCCACAATGCTGCAGCCTTATTTGAGAACTCACGCCAAACAAGTCTTGAAGAGAAATGACAACGCAGAAAGAATCACAACCCAGAAACATCACCCAAAGAGACCTTCTGCTGTGCTTTCTGCAGCTGGACCTGTTTATCTCAGATTGGCCTTTTTAGTCATCAGCGCGCTTGCAGGAAGCGCGGGATGAGTCCTTCGTGAATCTTCGTTTGCGAAGAAAAGCCAGAGAGAGAGAGAGAGAGAGAAAGATGTGTCATGTCTTAATTAGATTGTAAACCTGAGGGCAGGGAACTGTTAAACTGGCCATTTGTAAGCCACTCTGATAGCTTTTGTGGCTGAACAGGGGGGTATAACTAACTAACTAACTAAATAAATAAATAAAATGTTGGAACCTTACTTAAAACAAGTCATACTCTTTGGAGATTATCAGACGAGTGCTTAAAAACATTATTATGGCACTACTAGTTGGACCCGGCATACCATATGCCATTAAGAAACTCCCCAAAAATGTCTGGTAGACCTCACAACAACCATGAAAGGTAGGCTGGTGATCTCATGGTGATCCAACACCATTTTTCTGTTGGAATATATAGTTTGCAATCCAATAAGTGGAAATGTTTTTGCTATTGAAGGGTTAAATGATAGAAGCAAATAGAATGTCTGATGTAACTTCCTACTGTATTGTGATTGGGCTTCTAGGGAAAGGGGAGTGTCCAAGTCTTCTCCTTTGTCTTAGAAGCTAGCCACGAGGCTTTGTTCCTCGGCCACATGCCACGATGACTTCTTTGAGAGAGGACCTCTCACTCAGGGGTCCTGCATATCTTTTTTTGTAGCCATGTAGTTTTTAGTCATTTTAAAGTAGTTTTTAGTCTACTTTGAAGCTGTGTTGATATTATTCCATGTGATATGCTCTGAAACTATGAGTAATGAAGTTTTTTATACTTTTTAACTACTTTTTTGTGTTTTGAGTACTTATTTGGCTAAACAAGTAACTTGGGAACAAATAGGGTGTTGGTTATCAATAAGCTCTCTTTGTGCATGCTGGAATTGTTACACTAACACTTCTGCATGTGTGAATGAACTCTGCTAATCTGCTGTACTTCCAATGAAGTGCAATGGGGGGGCATTTGCTAAATGCCCTCACATTCCCAATATTTTCTGTGTCTGATAATCTCCTTTGTCCACTTATCTCAGGGTAAACCCTCCAGATGTCACTATGGAGATTTTCAGACCTGCCAAAATGCCGTTTTGCCGCGCGAGCAGCCTCCCGAAACTGCTGCGCGGCAAGGGTCTACTTCGGACGACGCTGTGCCTCTTGCGAAACCGTCCGTGTCACTTCCGTGAAGCTTGGGACGGCTCCGCGCCATATTTCAATCACGGAGGTTGCCCGTGATTGAAATATGGCGCTGAGCCGTCCCAAGCTTCACGGAAGTGACACGGACGGTTTCGCGAGAGGCACAGCGTCGTCCGAAGTAGACCCTTGCCGCGCAGCAGTTTCGGGAGGCTGCTCGCGCGGCAAAACGGCATTTTGGCAGGTTTGAAAATCTCCTGAATTACAACTCACATCCAACATTTGGAGGACTGCACTTTGCCCACCCTTGATTGAACCCAATGGTGTCTGTTCTGACTGGCAGTGACTCTCCAGGGTCTTAGGAAGAGGTTGTTTCTTTTATCTGCGACTTGCCCCATGAGAAGTTGATGTGCCAAGCACTGAAACTGGGAACTTCTACTAGAAAATCTCTCAGCTCTGTTGCAGAATTACAGTCCCTCCTCAAAAGGATGAGTTACAAAAACATATTCTATCCTCATTTCACTATGAGTTTAATGTGGAGAATCCCTAAAAATAATTCCAGAATTGAAGAATGCATGCTCTCTGTTTTAGTCATATTTTTCTATGGTCTGGTGAGAGCTTATGTTTAAATAATTCATAGGATTAGCAAATGTTTTATTTACCTCCTAGTTTTCATTGCAGCTTAGAAAGCACAGTAATTAAAAATATTGTGCAAAATTCAGTCTTTATGGGACTACCTGCAATTTAATGGGTGCACATATTTGGTAAACACAGACAAAATAATGAGGGCAAGTCATGCATGGCCAGTGTTTTAACCCAAGTGTGCATATGAAGAGAATTGGAAGGATGGCAGAAGACTAATGAATTCGCCAGGATCCTATTGAGTACATCTGCTGCATTTGTGAGTGGATCATTGAGGATGTCAGCCCTAAAACATCTGCTGGAGGGGATGGGAAAGCTGCCCTAGAACAGAATCCCCAGTGACATGGAGAATAAGTGGAGAGAGAGAGAAAGAGAGCACAACATGTGTTGTTGAGGGGTGAGGAAGTCATGAGTAGGAAGGAAATAAGCTCCTCGTGGATCCATTGAGAAAATGCCTTCTGTCAGCATATACATATAACTGGATCTTCATCGCTGAAACCACTATGAGAATGAAACCAAGGAATCGAGTACCCAAAAACCTGAGAAGAAATTCTCATGTGGAGAATTCCACAGGAATCTCTAGTAATTTGCCCTTGTAGAGACAGACCTGAAACCATGACCATCAGATACTAACCCATGATCCTGCTTGATTTAGAGGGAGAAGTGGTTTCAATGCATTTGAACTCAAACTTTGGTGCAGCAAATTGCAAGGCATATAAGAATGCCAAAGCAGCAGCATTGGTTGTGTTATGATGTCACACTTTCAGTAGCTCCATGATGAGGCATTTGTAAGAGCAAAGCCAGTCTTGGGGCTTATCTATATGAGGCAATAAAATGTGTATTGGTGCACAGTGTGATAAGCGAGTGTCCATTTGTTTCCACATTTTTGGGGGCAAGATTGCAGGTATGTGGAGCTATCTCTGATGTTCACATGGACATGCCTATGAATCAAGATGGCAGGCGTGAGTGAATCACTCATGTTTCTATTTTCCTCAAGTTGTTCCTCAAGTATTTTTTTTTTAAGTAAACCCAAGGTGCAGAAGAAGTGTGACCTTCTGCTTAAACAAGCTTTAAAAAGAAAAAATAAAGTTTCATCACCTCAGCACACAATCACTACTGTGAACATTCAACATGGTGGTTCTGGCCACTACGCTGCCAACAAGCTCTGCCCCTCGCACACATCTGGCCAATCAGCAATCCACTTCCATCATTGCTGAGAATGCCCTGCAATCCAAATCAGTTGTCCCAATTAGCAGGAATGCACACTTACTTCAGGAAAAGCTACAACGGCTTTTCCCACGCAGCAGATGACATTTTGGCCCCCCTCCTTCAGAATATGGCAAATCACCGCAGGATCCCATTTAGACAAAAGGAATACGCCTTGAATTCTTTTTTTTAAATGTTTTTTAATTAAAATTATTCATTCCACAATTTTATGACTAATAATAATAATAATAATAATTTATTTTTAACCTGCCCCTCTACTTGACATCCGGGGCAGTGTACAACAAGATTAAAACAACAGCAAGTTAAAATAATCCTTCCCAATCCTAACCCTCCCACCCCTTAAAACTAAATTAAACTAGTGAAGAATTAAAACAACATAAAACACAATACAATATACAAATTACAACAAAAAATGACAATAGTGGTTGGGGGGGGGGGGTTGGCAATCAACTCCACTTGGGCTGGGAAGTTATTTCGGGAAGGCCTGCCAGAAGAGATCTGTCTTTAATGCTTTTGAAGCTATCAAGAGTAGTGGTAAGACGGATCTCATCCGGCAGGCCATTCCATAGTCTGGGAGCCATAGAAGAGAAGGCCCTCTGGGAGGTCTGCAACAGCCTAGTTTTCATAAGTTGCAGCAGGTTCCTCCCGGAGGACTGAAGTGTGTGTGGGGGATCATATGGGATGAGACGGTCCTGGAGATAAGATGGACCCAAGCCATGTAGGGCTTGTACTGTGCCCGGAAACACCTAATACTGTATTCAAATTCATCTTTCTTGATTTAAATAAAATTGGTCTGTTTGCTACCATCCGTTTGCATGTCTTCCTTTACATTTATATCATTGTCTTATTCTAACAAATATGAAACAAAATAGAAAAGGGTTACACAACTTGATTATTAACATAGACAATTTCCCACCACCTAGTTACTGAGATTTAAACATTTGTATTTCCATTCCAACCATGAATAAACATTGTACACACAATTTTTTTAACCTTCTGCTTCTACTCAAATGTAAAAAAGATGGGGAAAAAACTACACTCTCATCCTTCTATCCCTCAGAGTTAGTTGATACTGTTATCACAAATTCAAGTCTCTTTCAACTATTTAAGATTTTTTTTAACTCCATTTCTTTTTTATAAATTTTTAAACTTCCTTCCAGCACTCATGGTGATTAACGATCCATATTTTATATAATAAGAAAGTTTATCCATCTCCATTATATCCAATGGCTTTGATAACCATTCATCTGCTTGTGGAGTTTTTTCTTTTTCCAGTTCTGCGCAAAAAGCAACCTGACCATTTTAGGTATTTGCTTCCAAAATCTTTTAGGATTTTTTACAGGACCAGCATAAGTGAAAGAAGGAACCCTTTGCCTCCTTACATTTCCAGCATTGCTTGCTGCAGTTTCTGTACATTTTAGCAATTCTACCAGGAGCGAGGTGCCAATGAAAAAACATTTTGTAGTACTTCTCTATTCTCCTTGAATTCTATGAGGAGTATTTTCACCGTTAGACAGCCCCTTGGATTTAAGATCATTGTAGGTTTATAAAAGCACTGTCCAATGAGAGCAGTGTTAATGACCATGCCTTCTTTTGCTACTTGCTTCATGGGGATAAGAGTAAATGTTTGGTTCTTTATGCTGTACCCTGGGCTCAAGATATGACAGTACTCCCTCCCCAATACTTTTTCTTTTTTCTCACTTTCCTCAAGTATTTTGTTTGTTTGTTTCATTTACATCTTTACGTACAAGGTGATACATATGATTCTCTTCCTTTCTGCTTTAGCATCACAACAATCATGCAAGGTAGACTTCCCCCCAAAACCCCGCTCTTTTGCTGGCATAACTTTGCTGTTTTTATGCTAGCAAAAAACCCTCCCCATGCTACATTTACCTTCCCTCCCATCCAAGACTTCCCCAGCAATGAAAGAGGAAATGAACTGAGCTCCGTTCACTTCCTTATTCGAAATCCCACGTATTCTCACGAGAATACATAGCACAGGAATTTTTTAAAAAACACCAAAATAACAAAATAAAAGTTTTAAAAAGCACAAAAACACACTGAAAAGCTTACAAGTAAACTGCGGAGGGTCATAAAAAGTGTGTCACCTACCTGGATGTCACAATCTCACCCGGAAGTGTTCTGACCGGTCCGGCCATTGATGCTGCATTCACATCATTACAATGGTGCACAGATTCAAATGCCGACAATGCCAGCACTAAAGTGCCTCAGGGGATCTATTGATGGCTTAAGCTATCATAAAATACAATGGGATTTTTACAAGACATAAACGTGAAAGGGTGACGTTGTGTGGTATGCGTGCCCTTTAGCATTTACGTGGCACCCTTATGACACCGTATTTGGTATGTCTGATAGTGTCCAGAGTGACCAGCTCAAGATCAACCAGTAAGTTTCAAAGTTTAGCAGAAACATCAACCTTAATCTTTCAGACTCTGGCCCAATACTGCAACCACTATACCACACAGGACTCTTTATCCCGAGGCCAGCAGTCAGAGATCCATTTCTCACCAAACATATTCATCTACAGGAAACCTCAGAGAGGGGGTAAAGACTGTGGATGGGTGTGGCTTTTGTTTATTTTTGTCAGCTGATGCTGGAGATCAAGCCTTACCTTCCCCAAAGGCTAGCAAACTAAGCAAACTTGATTGTCAAAAGCAGCCGCTACAGGGAAATGAAAGGGCGTTCATTTACAATTATTTTGGCACCGAGGTAAGAGTCTCTTTGCTCTCCCAGGCTGTTCTCAGCATTTATCAAATCAAATAAAATTCCCCACAAAAGGATTCACTCCAGTTGCTCAGGGGTCATTTTATCTCCTTTTTTCCTTGTTAGTCCTTTGTTCACAACCTGTGTCATACCATGTTTGGTACTCTCACAGCATTCAGTGCTCAGAGGTTTATAACTATCCAAGTAGAGCCAGCATGACACAGTGGTTTTAGTGTTGGACTAGGACTCTGGAGACCAGGGTTCGAATCCCCACTCAGCCATGGAAACCCACTGGGTGACCTTAGGCAAATCACACTCTCTCAGCCTCAGAGGAAGACACCTCTGAACAAATCTTGACAAGAAACCCCCATGATAGGGTCACCTTAGGGTCACAATAAGTTGGGAATGAATTGAGGGTGTGCATGCATGGAGGGTGTTACATGCATTCAAGTTAATGGCATTGTGGTTCAATGCAATGTGTGATTGCAATTGTGCTGAAAGCAAGCTATGTATAAGTTAGGAACAAAAGTGCAAACACTTTTAGAACAAAAGCATCCTTCAGTTTTGATCTTCATTTGGCTACCCAGTTTATCCCAGAGGAAGGAAGTGGCAGATTCAATTTAGTGTGCAAGTTTTTAAAAGACAAATGCAAATAGCACTGGTGGTGGGACAGCAGTGATCACAACAGGTATGAAAGGGAAATTTAAACAGGGTTGAGCAACATTCCCTAGCTTTATGCCAGCCTGCTTCTGTAGTTTTCTTGGTAAGATTTATTCAGAGGAGGTTTGCCATTGCTTTCCACTCAGGATGAGAGGGTGTAACCAGTGGAAGGTCACCTAGTTAGTATCTATAACCAAGCAGGGCTTTGAACCCTAGTCCCGCACTCAAACTAATACACCATGCTGCCTCTTTCTGAAGACATAGTTGCTTGCCAACAAACCTTTGTAGTTGACGTGTGTTTTCAAGTCATTTCCGACTTATGACAACTCTAAGGTGAAGCTATCATGCAGTTTTCTGAAGCTGAGAGTGTGTGATGTGCCCAAGGTCACCCAGTGGGTTTTCATGTGTGAATTTGAACCCTGGTCTCCAAATTCTTAATCCAGCACTCAAACCACTATGCCACACTGGCTGGCTTGTACAACAAATTGTAGAAGGAATAAATCACACATCTTTATACCTTCCCCCACCCCCCAGCTGAAGATGAATATATGACACACAGAGATAGCCGACCCATTTAACTTTTGGAATGTTGAATTTCCCAGCGGTTGCGAACATGAGCACTTTTCTCTTGGTACCAGTAGTAAAACTTACCACCACTAAGCCACGGGGTGTTGTTCTGAGTTGGAACTGAGGGCAGATTCAGTCCTCCTCAAGACTTAATGTAATACCCCAAACTAACATATATCACTGCTATAAGGTAAGCTTTATTGGTGGTAAAGGATACTGCAGGTGATCTATGGCAGAGAAGTCCTTTAGTTGATGGATTCCAGCATCCCCCTCAGAGGATGTGGTAGAATCAGGGCCGGTTTAAGGCACCAGTGGCATCAGCATCCACAGGGGGCCCCATCATTGTGGGGACCCCCATAGTAACCCTCCTCCTGAAAAAACATTATTAGCAATAATCTGAATATCCTGTACTGTGAAGAGCTTAGGTTGAGTTAGGTTACATTGACCTGAGATAAACATATGGGGCCCCCAAAATAAAGCATTGCAGCCCCCCCCCAAAAAAAATTCCTTAAACCGGTCCTGGGTAGAATCACATCCCTAAACAATGAATCCTGCCCATACTATCCCAGGGCCAGTACATCCCATCCCTATGGCTCAATAATAGGCCCCCTGGCCTGGGGTGCACCTTTCCCTTTCCTCATGGTATACCTTCTTGATGCACCCCCTACCTTGCTTCTTCCTCTTTGCTGCTCACACCTCTCACTCTTTCTTCCCTCCTTCTCCCTCCTTTCCACCACCTCATGCCCTCTGGGTGCACCCTTCCATCACCTGCAGCATTCACTTTCCCTTCCCTCCCGCATGAAAAGTAGGGGCAGACTTGTTCCTTGCATACTGATTTCATTGAAGACAGACTTCACACTTTGCTCCATATCATGACTCCTATAAGGGCTAGAGATGTACTCTCATAACTCACCCCCTGGACAACTCAGATGAGGAGGGGATAGGTTGCCAGGAAGCTACAGCTCCTGATAGTGGAACACGCTTTGAGTCTGAGGAGATGGGGCAATGGGGGACCCTGCTTTCCTGAAGGAGCTGGCAGAAGCTGCAGACTCTGAGGGTGATAGACCCCTGTCCTTTGTTGAGCAACAGAGAGAGAAACACCAAGTGTAGCGCTAGTTAAGTAGTATACACTGACCTAAATAAGCATTAATTAGGCACCTGCAGCCTTAAAGAAACTGCCCATAAATACTCCAGCAGTTGTCTCTCAACCTTAGACTTAGCAACTGTCTCATCAGGTTGACTGGTGGTACTCTTTTGCATTCCTGTTTTTCATGACCTTGGACTGGCTATGTTTTTGACTACTCTGTTTATCCCTTGCTGGCTCGTGTATCTAGACTCCTGACCTGCTTGCTGATAGGACTTCTGGATTGGATAAACTACTCTTATGCTTTTCCGTTCATCTCAGACAACCTGTGACTCACCCAGACTAGACTCCCAACAGCTCCTACACGCCAACCACCTGCTTCCTCAGGCACTCTCTGACTAGAGTTTGGGATACTTACTTTAAAAATAAAAGCTTGGTATCTGGGTGAATTGAGGGTCCAAACAGGCACAGGTTGACATACCTAGTGTGCAAGTAGAACCTAATCAAACTTGGGGTATGGCAACATACCCCAACTGGAAGATGAATCTCCCCAAGTTACATAGGACAGAAGCCAGCAAATGGAACAGAACAATGCCAGTGTGACCCATCTCCCACCTTAGTAGCTCCGAGAACAGTACAGGCAAGTTTGTAACACGAAAGGTTAGTCCCCTAGTCTCTTTCCACCCTGAGGTCTCTTTCTGGTGCTGAATTATCAGTGCAAAGGGAAACTATCTAGCAGGACAAACTAAACAGAAAATAAATTTCAGTCTCCCTGGACAGTTTTGCCATGATGCTGCTAAGGACCCTAGGATGGTGACTAGACTACCCCCATGTAGCCCTTCCCAAATCCTTCACTGTTGGTTGATTTCAAAATGGGAAAACATATATGATTGCATTAATCCTTAAAGCAACCTGCAAGGTAGGCTGGTTTTATCCCTTTACAGCAAAAGGGTTCTGGTTGATGCTGCAGGGCATTTATTGATCTGAGTATACCACATTTCCTCCAATGAGCTGAAGGTGGCATGTATCATTTTCTCCTCACCCCTGTATTATCTCTGCAACAATCATATGAAGTAGGTTAGGCTGAGAGGCAGTATTCACAGGTGTCACCCAGAAAGCTCATGGCCAAGGTGAAGCTTGAATCAGCAATTTCACAACTCAAGCATATGCGTGTTCACACAGGATCCTGGTTCTGCCCTGTTTTATCGAGTGGAGGAAGAGCTTAGTGTGGAGAGCATCAAACACAGTAGGACTTGATATTCACTTATGTTATCTAATGCTCCTTTTCACATTTCTGGTTTAAAACAGGGAAGAGTGACCTGTGCCTAGAGTGTGTAAGAATTACTACCAATACTATTATTTCTAGAACTTTTAGAATTATAATTTCCAGAATCCTGGGATTAATTGATAGTTGAAAGATTCTGGAAGTTGGTGGTAGAAAAAAGTAACTTTCCTAGATCAGCCTGTAGCCTTCCAGAGGTTGCTGAGATACAGCTTCAATTGTCTCTCATCATTGGCCGTGTTAGATGGAGTAGGTGTAATGGGAGCTTGTTTGTTTAATGTATATCTAGTCTTTCTCTCATAACTGGAACTCAAAGCATGACTGGAACTCATTTTTTTAAAAAGATATAAAATTTGGAGTTGGAGTTGAAGAACATCTGGAGGGCTGTGGCTCAAGGTAGGAATGGGCAACTGCATGGGAGCCTGGGGCCATTTCCCTCCAGCCACTGCCAAGGGCCACACCACAGCAAGCCCTAATACCTCTCTTTACTGCTGCAGCCCCTCTCAAAAGGGCAGCAGGAAGTCCTGTTGCCATTTTGAGAGAGACTAACAGAAGTATTGGGCAGTAGCATGGTGTTCAGGAGGGGCTTGTGGAAAATGTGGGTATCTTTGCATATTTTCATGCAGTTCTGTATGGTTTCTGTCTGGTTTTAGGACAAAAATTGCCTGAACATTGCACTTATTTTTTTAAAAAAAAACTTGGAGCATTGGGGTGCTTTGGAGTAATGATGGGAGGCTTCTAGGGTAACAAAAGTGGGGTGCAGGGGCCACGTGCCCATCTCTGGTTTAAAGGTATCAGACAGTAAAGGGATGTCATGTGCAATGATATTTGTAGCTCTCTCTCCCTGCAAGGATAACAAACAGCTAAGCTGCTCTCCCTTTGATTTTCCTTTGACTTCAGTGGGATCTATCAACATGCAGAGAAGATAAAACTGCCTGGCTTGCAAGCCTGGAAATAACTGAATGCAGATCTTTGAAACTCAAAAACGAACTCAGCTTTGCTGATGATATTTGGGTTTCCAATATGAAGTTTGAGACAAGGCTTGGTGTTTTTTTCTTTATTTATTTTTAAGACAGGAAGATGGAATAAGGTTTTGCTTGGAGATATTTTGCAAAGCCAGCAAGCCAGACAAGAACTGGGCAAAATATAATCCATACAATTAATCAAAAGGTCCATTAAGTGGTAACCTTGCACTACGTCACTTCTAGCTCGCTGTTTAAAGCATGAGGCACGCATTCTAACAAAACATTGCAACCCAGCTTGTCTCCCAAATCCATGCTCTGGGATCAAAGTTGCAGGGCAATGAGAGAACCAAGTTTCCCTTGTTTGAGCCAGACTAGGTAGGAAAAACAGAAAGGGCGTAGCTTTTACAAGTGAAGTAATCACTGGAAGGAGTGCAAATGAAATGAGCAGCCAATCTTATGCTATATTATTTAACTTATTCAGCCGACTGTTCATGTGTTAGGATTCTGAAACAGATGGTGGTAGTTCAGTAAAGAGAGAGAGAGAAAAAAATCACCGATGAAGGTATTAATGTCTTTCTCCACTCTTCCCCAACCCCTGGCATATGTGAACTTGTTAAGGGTGTTTATGAGTGTCTGGCATACATGAGTGCATGGCTGTGTTGGGTGTGGTGTACACTTGGGGTTTGGCTTGGCACTGGAGAAAGTCGGCATTACAGATCAAGTGGGCGCAACAAGGGGCAAAGAGTGGACTTTACAAAATGTGAATAGATCACACTCCCAACATTAAAATTTAGGGAGCCTGAAGGAGGCCAGATTGGGATTTTAGTTGGCAAGAGGAAACTTTAGGTGGGGCTTGCAGAATTAACTCCAAGATTCTAAGAGATGGTTCTGGCACAAGGAAAATCAGAAGGATCTTCAGCTCCCTGAGTCAGCCAGACAGCCATGATGTTATTTATTTAAAGCATAAATAAATTTCACCCCACTCTTTGAATGAAAAGGCTGCTTAAAAATAAGACTGTCCTTTGCCTGGCAGGCTTCCAATCTAATCGTTATGACAGAAGAGGAAAAGAGGATGAGGGGTGGAAAGAAAAACAAGCAAACAAAGACCCCAGTTCTTAATGACACTGTATGGTAATTTTTATAATGACCAGCTGGAACAGTTATGGGAGAGGAGTGGACCAGTGGAATGAGTCTCTATGCAGAACCAATGGAGTGGCCATGACTTCTTCTGCTGCAATCTGGTGCAGTGGTTCAATGCAATGTGTGATTGCAATTGTGCTGAAAGCACACTATGTATAAGTTAGGAACAAAAGTGCAAACACTTTTAGAACAAAAGCATCCTTCAGTTTTGATCTTCATTTGGCTACCCAGTTTATCCCAGAGGAAGGAAGTGGCAGATTCAATTTAGTGTGCAGGTTTTTCAAAGGCAAATGCAAATAGCACTGGTGGTGGGACAGCAGTGATCACAACAGGTATGAAAGGGAAATTTAAACAGGGTTGATCAACATTCCCTAGCTTTACAAGACTGCCTGTGTGTGTAGGGGTGTGTATGTGTGAAGAATACTGTAGATAGCACAAGGAGGAAGACTTATAATTATCCAAATTAGTAAAAGTGCTTTTCCTTTCTTTTTAAAACCCTAAATAAACCTAATCAACAATCTAAAATGGTAGTTGGGCTGCACTTGCAAGCTTATTGACTTAGTATATTGGATTCTAGCTAAAATGTCCTTGGAAGCAATGCCACTTTGTGTCACAGTGTTGTACCAGGTTGCATTGGGGAGATACTTCACCATTGCCAAGACTGGCTGAATGAATTTTCCAAGTCCTTCAAGAGAGCTCAGTTTTGGTATAAGGCTGAGATGCCAAATGAGTCCCCGTCACCTCCCATAATGGTTTTCATAACCTGTGCAAAATATGCTATGCATGAAACTCCTGTCTCGGTGTAAATCTAATCACCCCAATCCTTTGTGAAGCTATGTATCTACAAACATACAGTAAGCACAACAGGGCAGACCAATTGAAAACAAAGACTTAGACAATGCAGCTAATGATGCAACTTTTACTGGTTCATGGATAAAGGCAAGAGATAACTCATTTTCTAATACAGTCGGACCCCCCTCTCCCATATCCTCTGAGGTTTGGTTTCCAGACTTACCATGGATACGAGAAACCAAGGATAATAGCGAACCCTAATAAAATAAAGGGCTTCTGGTAAAAAACATACCATAGAGTTGCATTGCGGAACATAAAAGATGCCTAGAGAAGATGCCTCTCAGGGTATTTTCCAGCATGACTGTACTGTAAGTGTCCCACAGATAACTGAAACCACAGATATTGGCTCCACAGATATGGGGGTCCAACTGTACTGTACATTTTATAGGAATGGCCAAAGAACCGGTCTTGAAAATGCACAAATTTTCTCTGAGATCCACCACAATAGCAAAAGCCTACTGTTCCACATCAGGAGAATGTTTTTTAAATACATCAGTTTATCACATGAGGATAATAATAAATATAATAATAAAATTTATTTATACCCCGTCCCTCTGTTAAAACAATCAGGGCAGCTTACAAAAATTAAAATACAATACAGATAAAAATCCCTAAACACCACCCACCCCCACCCTCCCCCATAAAAAGATATTAAACAAATATAAATTAAAAAGCAAGTACTCTAAAATCACATTTAAAAACAATAAATACAATAAATGACCAGCAGACTAAAAGAGGCCAGGAGCTCAAGTCAGGATTTAGACTGATAATGAAGATGTCCAGTGGAGGGTATTCCATAAAATGAGTGCCTATGTAGACATTTAAGGTCTTTCGGTAGACTTTTGGGACTGATATGTCAGATACCCAAAAATTTGCCTACTATATTTAAATATCCATAAATAATGAATGCAGCTAAACCTAAACCATGCTGTCACTTCAGTGCCAGACATTTTCTTCACCAGCTCTCATATTTCCACCAATGGTCTTCTCTTACAACTCTTAGTTCACTCTCATTTGCTGTCCAGAAATAAATTTTATAGCTTCCTCTTTTACTGGAAATATCTTCTTGCCTAGGTCTGTCTCCACAGCCTGATTATGGAAACTGTGTTCATACAGGCATTCCTAATTCAAACAGATGGCTCCTTCACAATGGATGGTATATCTCCTAAATGAAAAGTCTGTTTTGTAAAAATAAAAATAAAAAAATAGTAGCAAGAAATTGGGAACATTGCTTTTGTGGACTACGCTTTCTAGAATCCCTCTGCTAGCATAGGCCATGTTGGCCATGGAATTCTGGGAGTTGTAGTCCAAAAGGTTGTTGCACTAAGACTCTGGAAGACCAGGATTTGAATCCCCACTAAGCCATGGAAACTTGCTGGGTGACCTTGGCCAAGTCACACTCTCTCAGGACATTATCAGACACAGCAAAAATCATGGGATTATGATGTCAGGGTAGTGCGAATGAGCCCCGCTATTGTACGACATTGTTGTCTTTGCATTATTACTTTGTGCTCCATCTGCAAAAAAAGGCGTTCTTTCCCATTCATGGGACAAGCCATCAATAGATCATCGATAGTGCTCTTTTTGCACTATTGACTGTGACTAAACTATGTCCCATTGTAACCATGAGATTATAGCATCAACAGGCAGTCTTGGGCAAGAAAACCTCTGGGTGTGAATGCAAAAATGAAGAAGAGGTCATTCTTTTTATGAACTGTCCCCTTTAGTTTGCATATTTTTAGATTTGTTTCAGTGCTTGTGTGTTCATTTACTTTGTTAATTAAGGGTGTGGGATATGTGTGTGTGTGTGTGTGTGTGAAGTTTTAAGCATGCTAGCATCTTCTCTCAAGAACTACTGGAATCTTGCCCGTGCCAAATCGTGGAAATAAACTCCTGTTCTTAAAGTGCTAATGGTCATTGTGTGATAATTCCATGTTGTTTCATTTGTGTGATTACAACTACATGCAATAATAAGTGTTATAATGCTGCAATATTCCTGCAATCTTCATTCACGGAATTACAGTGTTTTTAGACACTAGTCTTATAATGTCCTAAAATAGGGTTGCCATAAGCTGGAGTCAGTTTGACGGTACATAAGAACAACAACCAACGTTCAAAAGGTAACTTTGCCAAGATCTGGGAGGAGCTGAGTTTATATGCCAAATAATATTGTAAGTGTCACATGTTTTCCCCTATAAAGTAATTGTTTTCTAGTTTTAATAATCAGATTTCCAGCTCTTTCCTGGCTGTAGCATGCTCTATGTTTGCTTGCTTAATGAAATGTATTAGAACCTCAGGTTTTTCAAAAATCAGAATGCAGTCTGGAAGTTCTGAGAAAGATGTAAGATGCAGAGACAAATGTTTGGGTATTAAAGCAAGCTAGCATTAGGAGCTGTAGGCCTTGACATAGCATTTAAAAAGATCCTGCTGAATCTGAGTGTTGAAATGGCAATTGTACAGGATCCCTGTGCCATTTGATGTGGTTTGGCCATGACAGCTGTCCGCCACTTTCAGCCTGCAAATAGCAATGCACTATTGTATAGTATGCATATACTGGGAGAACAGAGTTTGACAGGAGACACACCTTGTTGCTTGCATAAAGGATGTACAATCCCTTTTTTATTTGTGTTTTTGAAAGTTGGCTTCAGTTCCTTAATTTGACATAATAGTAGTGCAATCAACAGACAAAACACCGGGCGGTCTTTCAAGCAGGCAGGTATGTTTTGGCACATACTGTGACATCAGTGCTTGCAACTACTGCCAGCTGGACCCAGTTGTAAAGCAGTGTTTGAGCAGGATTGCTTCCTCAGCCTCACAGCACTTGGCGCCACAGCCCTTGGCTAATAGATGAATGAATAAGGGCTTTGGTTGAGCATGAGCCTTCAGCTTCAATCTGTTCTGCCAATGGCTAGAGAGGCATACAATGAAGATATGGAACAGGGCATTTGTGGTCAGGCTGAGTTCTGAATGTGCTGACAGAAAGGGGATTCACTTGCAATCCCCTGCATGTGTGCATATATTTGTCTCACACCCTGTCTCCTTCTGAGTGATGCATACAGCTCTTCTTCACAGCCACAGACCTGGATGGGATTTCATTGATGAAACTGCCATGCTGAGTTAATTACTTCAGGGTTCAGCTAAGACATTTTGATGTCTAAGCAGAAGAACAAGATGGCACTTTCCCTCTTCCACATACTAAAGTTTGGCATGGGGACAGATAAATGGAAGCACAGACATCACATGGTTAAACTGGGATTCAGTACTGCAAGATGTAGTATTGGCCATGTTACAAGGCATTAAAATGGGGATTAGATAAATGAATTTTATTAGTGCATGCAGTGGGTACAAGTCAGGCTAACTATTTATGACTTCCAATATACAAGGAAACATGTCTCTGTGTATAGCTTCTCGGGGAACATCAGGAGGTATTATTATACACATGGTTGGCTGATGGGCTTCCCATAGGTCTCCATTGTAAACAAAAAGCTGAACTGATCCAACAAGGCTCTTCTTATGCTCTTACAGCTTGGCAATTGCTTCAACACTGGCAGAGGAACACTGGATAGCAGCAGGCTAACTTAAGTGGCCCAGAGCAGGCAGCATAGCACATAGCCCTCTCCTAACACTACATTGACCTCTTTCAGTATCTGCCACCTGAGCTGACCTTCTCACTCCACCTAATGGTGAAGCCAGGGCTGTGTGAGCAAAATGGTCTTCCATTTACACCAGCTCACACAAGGTGGTGTTTAAGGAAAAAACAGCAGAAGAATCACTTTCTCTGTGGTCCAAGATACAGTGTGGGCTGAAGGTCTCCTCTTGGAAGGATTAATCCAATGAAGTAGTGGGGTGTAGCAGGCATTTTCCTAGATTCTTCTCACTATTGTTCATATGTGTTTTTGTGCAGTTGTTGCAAAGACCCATCTATTCTGCTCTTTGAATTCAAGCAAATACTATTACTAAATTGATTTTTTTTTAAAGAAGCAAATGTAGCATTTGTAAAATAGCCGCAACAACTAATAATATGAACTAATTAAAGGTTTTGAACACAAATTACATTCTTCATCTCTACTTTGCTTACACTTACAAAAGTGGTGGTGGGAGATCAGTGGGTGTTTAAAAGGGAAATTCCAGTCCTTCTATTGGTATCTTTGGCACTTTGGGGGAATTTTTTCACCCCTTCAGATTTAATTTTGGGTATGCCTGGGGTCTTTGGGGTGGATTGCTAGGATTTGGTGACTTTAAAATGGGGTTGGGGGTTTCATGTGGTCCATGGGCCACAGTTTCCCCACCACAAAGACCAACCCTAGCAACTCTGATTTCTTTCTAAGACAGGTGTGGCTGCCATTGTTCATTGCCATTGTTCTTTTCTGAACAAGGATTGCTTCTAGTCTAATAGAGATAGTCTATACGTGCACATAGAGATAGACACAGAAGCTCTGGATCATGTGTTCAGACCCTCTCTCTTTCTTCTTCCTAATCACTCCAGTCTGCATGTAGGTCTGTGTCTGTACATGGCCACAGTATGGATTGTACATTCAGAGCATACAAATATTAGGATTTACATATGGATATTCCTGTGCAAGCAAGACCTTGAATGCATGGAGAGTATGTCCAGTGTGTGTCATGGCAAGTAGGTGCAAACCTATACATACTACCATGAAGTATGTGTTAATGCATAGAATGGGTGCACTCATTTGGCAGGTTGAAGTTGGGATCATCTGATCTCATTGTTTCATCCATTTCTGTTTTTCCTTTATATTTTTGCAAAGTCATTGTTTGTGGGATATGCTTTGAAGAGAAAGGGCGGAAAGCAGGGAGGAAGAATTGCATAAAAATGTGCCTTTGAGATTCTCAAGTGCAGATAGAGATGTTGAGTGGTATGTGTGCAGGGGGAAGGAGGGAGAGACTGGGAAACTGGGAAATGAGACTTTCCTTCCAGGAGACTGAAGCCTGGAAGGAAAGGATAAGCACTGGCAAGCATGAACTTGTTCCAAATTAGAGAAGAAATCAGATGCCACGAGGAGGATTGAATACAACTGCAAAAGCTCAAGATGAAGGATGGCATCCATTAAATGTGTCACTTTTCATTCTGGAAAACGGGCATCGATTCTGCAAGCTGTTGCTCCACTCAGTCTATTTAATTAAAGAGAGACAAGATGGATATGATACAAAAGTATCTTGATTAGTAAACAGCTGCTGAAGGGCTACTCTCTGAATTATGGCCTATGATTCTGAATCTTCTCTTGGATCAGAGTTGATAGTTTGAACCAGAGTTTGGAAAAGTTACTTTCAGGGGTGGCAGTTATCACTAGGACCTCACTGTACTAAATGAACAAGAGACACTATTTGCTTTCTTGAAGAATAGGGAGAGGGAGGGATGTTGTGGGTACCTGGCTAACATTCTTCTCTGACTGGGATGGAGGGGAGAATTTGTGATGCCCTCCAGCTGTTTGTTTCCAGACACAGGCTATATGGTTATGAACACAAGAACAGCTGTCCTGAATCAGGCCAAATGCCTATCCAGTGCCTCCTAATGTTCACACAGTGGCTAACCAGATGCAGATAGGATGAGGTGGAGAAAGTGTGATCCTGTCAGTGGTTGTACCACCAGCATGCTTGCTATGAGATTTATTGTGTGGGAATGATGGGATGTGTCCTAGTATAGCGGATCTTCATAGAATCATAAAATCATAGAATTGTAGAGTTGGAAGAGTCCACAAGGGCCATCCAGTCCAACCCCCTGCCATGCAGGAAATCACGATCAAAGCATCCCTGACAGATGGCCATCCAGCCTCTGTGTAGAGACCTCCAAGGAAGGAGACCCCACCACGCTCCGAGGGAGTGTGTTCCACTGCCGAACAGCTTTTACTGTCAGAAAGTTCCTCCTAATGTTGAGGTGGAATCTCTGTTCCTGGAGCTTGCATCCACTGCTCCGTGTTCCAGTCTCTGGAGCAGCAGAAAACAAGCCTGCTCCATCCTCAATGTGACGCCCCTTCAAATACTTAAACAGGGCTATCATATCATCCCCTAACTATCTTTTTCCCAGGCTAAACATACCCAGCTCCCTAAGTCTCTCCTCATAAGGCATCGTTTCCAGACCTTTCAACATTTTAGTTGCCCTTCTCTGGACATGCTCCAATTTGTCAATATCCTTTTTGAACTGTGGTGCCCAGAACTGGACACAGTATTCTAGGTGAGGCCTGACCAAGGCAGAATAGAGTGGCACTATTACTTCCCTTGATCTAGACACTATACTTCTATTGATGCAGCCCAAAATTGCATTGGCCCTTTTAGCTGCTGCATCACACTGTTGACTCATGTTCAACTTGTGGTCTACTAGGACTCCTAGATCCCTTTCGCATGTAGTCTCATTCAGCCAGGTCTCCCCCATCCTATATCTATGCATTTCATTTTTCCACCCTAAGTGCAGTACCTTACATTTCTCCATATTGAATTTCATTTTGTTAGCTTTGGCCCAGCTCTCCAGTCTATCCAGGTCATTTTGAATTTTGATCCTGTTCTCTAGGGTATTAGCTACTCCTCCTAATTTGGTGTCATCTGCAAATTTGATAAATATGCCCCTAATTCCCTCATCCAAGTCATTGATAAAGATCTTGAATAGCACTGGGCCCAGGACAGAACCCTGTGGCACCCCACCGGTCACATCTTTCCAAGACGAAGAGGAGCCACTGCTGAGCACCCTTTGGGTTCGGCCGGTCAACCAATTACAAATCCATTGAACAGTTAACTTGTCTAGCCCACATTTTACAAGTTTGTTTGCAAGAATGTCATGGGAAACCCTGTCAAAGGCCTTACTGAAATCAAGGTATGCAATATCCACAGCGTTCCCGTCATCTACCAAGCTGGTAATTTTATCAAAAATTACGATATATGTGCTAACATACTGGCCAACTTCACACTTGATGTACTCAGATATGCACTCATTATAGGCCTTAAAAACTAACCATATTTCTTCTAATGAAAGCATTTAGAACCTGTCTTTTTTCAAAGTCTCTTTTCTCAGTTTAAACATCACCACATGAGACTACTTCTCACATTTATGCTATAATTCCTTTAAAAAATTCTTCAATAGGTAACATAAAATTCTACCTAGAAACTTGAAATACAGCTTTAGCAAAATACAGTTTCCAATGAAGTATCCAACCTCAGCTTGGCAATTCTTTCCCTTTCTATACCATTCTGTTACAATAACCTGCCAGACTGAATGAAAGTTTAAAATTCAAGTACATATGAAAGAAACTAGAGCATTATTAAGATCAATAGACAGTTACTCATTCCAGACTGGAGTTGATGTCTCTGAAAGATCTTCTTCTCCATCGCCTTGCTAGGCCAGCCTGCCTTGTCTGGACAGCAAAGGACTGAGTACTAGCTGCTCTGCTCTCACACTTCTCCCTATACATTAACTTTATCCTATTGTCCATTTCTTACCTTGAGCACCTACACCTGGCCACTCATGCAAAAAGCTTGGCAGTGCATTCACTGCAGGGGAGGACAAAAGGCTATTCTGAGCCAGTGAGTATGATCTATTGGTGAGAACTATGTGGCCTGTCTGGGACTTGCATGTAGCCCCAAAAGCCCACAATCTCCCACCATCTATGGGGGGGGGATGGAGAATTGCACTTTCAGACATTTCCAAGCAACAGGGTTCTCCAGTTTAAGGTCTTCTCAGGTACTGGTCTCATTTAACCTGCTTGTTTTTGAATTCCTGGTTGTTAGTCTAGCATGGTAATGTTCAAGGCCACTGTGCTGGGAGAACAGTGTGTAGAAATGAAAGTAAGTTAGCCTGGAAAATTAGAATGTTTGGTTACATTAACAAATGAGATTGTAGCCTACCAAAACATTTGAAATGGCTATGCCTTAAATGTATTGTGTTAATGAGGACTGCTCAGTACTGACAATGAAAGTGGATGATTTTTGCTGCTGTTTCTATATGTAACAAAGGTTTGTTGAATTCACTCTGAAGCCTGGATTTCTGAACTGCTAGAACTCTAAACTTGACAGACCCATTGGCTGGATGCTCCTGTTTTGCAGCCCCCAAGAGATCCCAAATCCCCCCCTTAAAAAAATAAACACTTTTCAGACAATATTATCTCATAAATGCCCAAACCACCACAGAAACATAGCCTTTTGGATCCATCTGCTTGCCCATTGCCCCCTAAACCTCCCAAACACACTTGCCCAAAGGGAAGGTTGAGGTCTAAAAACAAAACCAGAAATGACAGGTTTTGGCTGTAGGAGGGCCAAAAGGAGGACATGAAGGCAACTGCATCTTGTGATCCCCATGTACTAATACATAGAAATATGTTGCCACTAATAAGGGAGGGAATATATCCTGTGATATTACTAAGGCCAGTGTCACCCATCCCTACAATGATGCCACCTGCTGTGGTTCACAACCTCTCTGCAACCCCCGAGTGCTGCCACTGAATATATCTCCATCATGATTGATAGTGAGCTGTTGATGGCCCCCTTCTCCATGAATTTGTTCAGTCCCACTTTAAAGCTGTCCAAGCTGGCAGCCATTACCTCATCTTCAGGTAGCAAATTCCACAGTTTATGCACTTTGTGTTTATTGCTGGTAAACACATGAACTTGTCTTACACAGAATGGAAGCCTAGTCCATCCAGTCTAGTCTTATTAGAGGGCAGTTGTCTCATGGTTTTCGGGAAGAAGTTCTGTTCTCAGCCTAGAGCTAACTGCCTCTTTTTTTTTTTAATGGAAGGGGTTGATCTGGGTTCTTCTGCATGCAAAACATAGATTTCACCACTGAGCTAGGGCAACTGAGCTATTAAATTTACATGAAATACAGTATGACTCCTTTACTTTGCCACAGATTTGCAAGACAGATCCTGTAATATAATTTACCTCCTTAATAAATCAGGCAGATGGAACAAAGCCTCATTCCATGTTTCCAAATCTCTCTGTACCATAAACTTTTTAAGCCACATCTTAATTCCAAGGTTTAATACAATTAATAGAGCACCAGTAGGATGAACCCTATTAATGATTCCGGTTGAAAAGTGGGCAAATGGAAAAAGTCTGCCCTGTGGGAAATCTTATGTATGACATGCCTTTTTCACAGCTCTGCCTAATGACATCTAATATCACTGTGGGCATCTGAATTATTCAGAAGAGGAAAGCTGGATTTTCCTGTGAAATCACATTTTCCATTTTGGTGCAGCTGCTCATTAAATAACTTTTCAAGGAAGAACAAAAACAGAAACCTGTATCCTTTCAGGAAGTGTTGTTAATTAGTTTGGCCTTAACTAAACACACCAAATGATTCTGCATACGAGTATGTCTTAGCTCTGACTATCAACAGTGTGGTCATCTTATATGTTTTCCAGAGGAATATCTGATTAGCTGGTTAAATAAAAAAGAACAAAGAATCTACTGTTTTATTGTTCTCATGTGCCTTGAAGACATTTCTTCCTTATGGCGACTCTAAGGTGAACCTATCATAGGATTTCCTTGGCAAGATTTGTTCACGGGGAGATTGCCCTAGCCTCCTTCTGAGGCTGAGAGAGTGTAACTTGCCCAAGGTCACCTAGTGGGTTTCCATGGCTGAGCATAGATTCAAACCCTGGTCTCCAGAGTTCTAGTCCAACACTCAAACCACTACACCACACTGGTTCACTATGTCTACTCTTATGGCACCTTAAAGACTCACAAGATTTTTTTTTTTTTACATAACCTTTTGGGGAGTACAGCTCACAGTCCATGATGCTAATGCCAAATAGAACTTGTTTGTCTTTAAATTAAGGGGTGGCAAGACTCTGATGTTTTTATTTATTTTATTTTCCTTTATTTTTATTAAAGCCTTCTCAAATGACCTGGCTTGAAATAAAAACAAATTAAAACAGTGAAAATCCATGTAACAAACAGTGCCCAGAACCAAGTTGGGCAGTTATGAATGCATAATCAAGTTATGCGCTTGTAACTGGTTTGTATTCATGATCTCTAGTTTAGGGGCTATGTAGGGACCATGAAGGTCCCCCAATTTCCACTTACTGGGAAGCACCTGCTATGATTGACAAGGGCCTGTTTCCTTGTCATCACGAAGCAGCTAAATGATGGTCCTCCCCCATCCCACAAGGCATAATTGTAATGGGGCACTGCTTCTACCTGTTGCACTGGAGAGCACTCATGGAAGCCAGCAGCTTCCTGATCAGCAGGGGAACAGACCCCCACAGTGGTGGCTACCCAGCAAGTGGGAACTGGGAGGATTGGAATGGGATTCACTGCATAGCACTGTAATTGCCATTTTTACTCACACGTAAATCCTCAACAGGATTCTGGCCAGTATAATCAAACAACGAAAGCCATTTAAAATGGAGAGTCAATAAACTAAGGTTAAAAACTAGGAATGTAACCTGTTATGCAAAACTCTCTTTTCTGTGGAAAAAGTCCATGAACATTGGTCTTATATTGGAGAATTATAGCAACTCAAATGGCAATGTGAGAGGTTTCATACCATTCAGAATCTTTAGCCCTATGTATACCAGTGGAGCCAGAAAAGAACATGGAGCCGAGGATGAAAATAACTGATGAAACTTTATTGAACTGACTTAAAGAACATTCACACCACACACATTCATTTAATCAAGCAAACAAGACTACCAAAGTAAAGCAGGAAATAGGGAGAAAGGTGGGATCTGACCAATGAACTGAGATTTTGAGGGTTTTTTATAGGAAAAATCCCCTTTGAAGATGGCATCTGGATAAAAGAAACATTTGTCTTCAGTTAGTTCCCATCAATGTGAACAAAGGGATAGCCAGGAACTGGGAAATGGGAGGTTCTTTGGGTGGGATGACTGACTGGCTACCTTCGTATTGACTTGCAGATAGGTGGAAGATGAACAGGTTTAGGACTTTTTCGGACAGAAGAAAAGTAACGGAAGCAGCGTCACCAGGTTGCAGTACCGCTGGGACATTTGAGTGTGATATTTTTCCTTCCCAGCGTCATATTTTACTTGCGATTTAAAAATATGACGCTGGGAAGGAAAAATATCACGCTCAAATGTCCCAGCGGTACTGCAACAGTACCGCTGGGAAAAGCGTCATTCGAAACTGACGCCCTCTTGCGCTGCAGCATCGCAACCTGGCGACGCTGCTTCCATTACTTTTCTTCTGTCCGAAAAAGTCCTTAGTGTGGCAATGAAACCTTCCAACTGTATCGATGGATGTTTGCCTTTCTAGCCACAAGGCAGGAAGAACCTTTTTTCTACATCAAAGAGATTTTGACTGGTTGTGTCGAGATGAGAATGTTTGGGGAATTTGAGAGGCTCCCTTCTTGGCTTGCTATGTGCTATTCCCAGCATTTCTTTGTTTCCTGTCAGCCTGTGAAAAGCCCATGTTTGGCCAGATTGATATTGAATTATTGCCAATTGTAAGCAAACCAAAGTTGGGGTGATAGGTTTTGCAGATGGGGATGATGAGTATCATTACAACCTGCCATAGCACACTAAGTGCTGAGTGTGATCAGGTAGCATAATCAATCACTAGGGCAGAGGAAGAGGGAGTGCATGCTGATATTTTTCCTTTGGAAAAAAAATAGTGACATGTCGATTTCTACCTCAGCTTGCAGATGGGCATCAGGACCCAAGTATGCAGGAACATATAAATGCATAGCTGAAAAGCCATGAAGGTGACAGCCCTACCAGATTTAATCACAAAAGAATATGTGTGAATGCTGCCCATGAAAATCATATGGTGTATTTAAGAGTCTATATGGATAAGACCAACCTAGCTGGGCCCCACCCAAATGGGAGCATGGGAAGGCAGAAATCTGCCTTTGGAAAATAATGACTCAGCCATGACATCAGTGTCTTTTCTGCACCTCTAATAACCATGGCACCTGTTTGTAGGCCAGTGCTGGAAAAAAAGAGGAAAAAAGTTTAGATTCAAAGTGCTCTCTTCTTAAAGGCTGGCTATCATTTGGGACTGAAATGGCAGCAATGAAAACTCAAGCCCTCCTTAAAGATCATTATCTAGCAAAACTGCACAAGCAAAAAGACTAATATCCTCAGCTGGATCATATTCTTAAGCAGGATACACTCATTTAATACAATGAGGGCTGTTTCCCATGATTTGATTTCTCTGCACCTGAGGGTCATATAGTAGAGATGGCCAAAACTTTCAGTTTTGCTCTCTCTCACATACATTAAAAAACAAAACAAAACAAAACACAATTCTTTCCATCAAATGTATGAAGCAATTGGTAAATATGGAGAAAATGAGAGAACAAAATTCTCAACTATCTGAACCAGCCAAAATTAACAGAATACATCTGTTGCCAGTATGGTGAGGTTAATTTATTTGCTTGCCATGTTGCTGTGGAACTTACTGCAGGGAGGGGGAGAGGAGGCAATCCTAAATCAGAACCATGAACATGTTTAAAATACCTACTTTGAAAAACATAGAACTCAAAGCCTAGTTTCTGGGTGGCAAAATCTGTCAGTTTTGATTTTTCTTGCATTTTAAAAGTCTCAGGTTCTTTCCATCATATTTACAAAGAAACTTGTAAAATTTGGAAAGATTTTTATTACAAACCAAAGTCTTATCCACCCCATTTTTTCAGTACTTTGATTTCTCTCCACTTGATTATAGTTTGAGTAAACATTTGGAAATTATTTTTGTCTTTGTGCATGATGGCACAGTCATCAAATTATGAATATCCATGTATGAACCAACCTTTAGGAACTACATAACGTACCTATCTATGAAAAGGTGAAGTTGGAAAGAAAATATTTGAATGTGTTGCTTGGAGGAAGTCTATGTAGGGTTATAGAATCATCCCAACAACTGGCTTTCATTCTATAGCCAGTTGGCATTCACTTTTCACAATACTCTCCCTCCTTTCTTTCCTTCTTGCCTTTCCTTCCTTCCTTGTTGGATAAAGATGAATACCTATATGGTAATTTACTAGTGCACTTTTTGGAATACTTAACACTTGGTGGTATAAAGCCCTGTAAAGTCATATTCATGGTTAAAGTACTGACAGAAACACATCATCATGTGTTTAAGGGACATCTATCCAAGCTCTTCTTTCAAGATTCAGTTTGTCAGGCCTTTACAATACCAAATTAATTAAGCCTCAGATCTGATAAATAGTTTGATCAGATTAAGGGGGGCATGCTTTTCCTGATACAACTATTTGTAAATATATGGTAGTCCATACAAGTGGAATCTCCTGCTTTATCTTTATCACATACACGCAATACAGATTACAATTAGAATTAAAATCAAACACATGGAAGAACAATTAGAATAAATATAAGCCAACACATTAAAATCAAAGGCAAGGAGACAGAATTTTACCACACTTTAAAAGTTCAATGAAGGCCTTGGTAGTTTAGCTTATAGACCAACAGCAAGGGGGCAGCAAGGAGTTGAGTACACATCACTCTGCACCACCATCTGGGATTTGACAGTCAAGATCAAACCCTCTGCAAACGGGAGCCCCACTTCCCATCCTGGAGAGAAGCATATAATTTAAAGCTCTTGATAGTTCCAGCAGACCAAACAGGGACATATTCCTTCTGTCCAGCTTTTGGCAAAAGGTCATGCACTAAGGCAATCAAAGCAAACTCAACCAGACAAAGTCTGGTTGGTATAATCTAAGGATGTTATCAGATGGGTCTGAAATAACAGACTTACAATGTGATAGTATCACAAATGAGTTCCGTTATTGCACAAACTCATCCTCCTCCTGTGGTCTGTGTGTGCTCCACCCATTAATTAGGTGTAACTTTTAATTGATGGGCAAAGCCATCAATAGCCATCAACATCACTCTTTTTGTGGTATTGATGACCATGCAATAATCATGCCCCACTGTAATCACACAATTATAGTATGAATAGGCAGTCCTCTTCTCCCCTTCCCCTTTCTCAATGAGAAAATATAATTAAACTAGGGGAGAACATGAAGAGTAACTACAGGACACTCTTTTAAATCAACTGTTGCCTTCTCTTGGCACATTTTTATGTTTGTTTAAGTGTTTATTTGTGAATTTCTTTGGTGATTTATTTGTTTTTAGTGTTTTAGAGTGAAGTTGTGTCTTTTCACACAGGCTGGAAACAAGGCTGGAAACAAGGCACCTGGCCTTGATCACATGCTGGGACCCTCATTGTGAGCACAGAAAGCACAACGTGCAACACCAGTGGCAGTGCCACTACATGCTGATACAGCGGACAGCACGTGTGCAGACAGGTGCCTGTGCCCACCATGGAATGCTCTGGTTTTCCCCACAGGATCAAGATTTCCCTAGGTAACAACAACGTTTATTTATAACATCCTTTTCACCAAAGGGTGTAACATCAAACATATATAATAAAAAATGAGACAATAAATACAACATTGTAAAGTACTAAAATACTCAAATAATATACTAATATACTAAAAACAAAATCCTCGCCAGTCGCTACCCATCTTGGCTGCTTCCCATCTTAGCCGTGTATTTTTTTAGAAGCCATTTTAGGGGAGGTTGCTCTAGTTTCTAGTTGGAACTGCGCAGATATCATCTGGATAGTTTGGACTAAAATTGGGGCCAAAACCCTGCTCTGTCTGGACAACTGGGCATGGGAACAGGGAGAGGCTGCTTCATTTGTCCTGTGTGGACAAGGCCTCAGTCTATGAAAGCTTATGCTACCAACTTCTTTCTCTCAGTCTCAAAGGTGCTACAAGATCCCTTTTTGCATTTACAATTTGATATTCTCTGATCTGGTCATATAATCTTCTTTAATCAATAGTATTTTAAGATAATCAGATATCCTACTCAAGGTTTTGCTATCTGTAGTACCATAGTCCTCTCCTTGCACTTCCTTTTTGTTAGATGCTTGTGTACATTGATTTTATATTTTGGCTTTGATTTTACCTATGGAACTGAGAGAACTGCCTGATTGAGCTCTTTGGAATTCCATGTAACCTGCCAAGCTTTTCCTTTCTGCTACCGCAATGGATTAGAGGAGGGGTTAATAGCTCGACCTCTTTGTGAAATATCCTGAACAGCTGGCACCAAAGAATAGCCAGGAAGATAGGAGTCATTTCCCCCACTTGCACCTTATCATTTAGGCTGAATAGAAAATACCTGCCTTCAAATCCTGCAACAGCTGTAACATAAAAGAGTTGTCAGTGTCAAGAGGAAGTGCTGGTCACCATTTCTGAGACTCCACACCCAATTAACAGATGGTCCAGCTACTAAATGGGACCCATATTAGCCTCGATGTCAGTAGAATTATAGTCTGTATTCAGCAAATGTCTGTCTTAATTAAATAGGTTTTTAAAAATGCACATCACTGAAGAGCAATTGAAAATTTGGTGAGAGCTTTGTGGTCCATGGGTCAGACTCTCACACCTTATATCACAGCAGCTCTCAGTAAGGGTTGCCATTGGTCCCAGAAAACCAGGAAAATCCCAGATTTAAGGGACTAAGAAAGGTCCCAGCCGGCTGGGCTACTTGAAGCAGGCGATCCTAGATTCCTCCTTAGTTGGAGCACAGGCCAAGAGATTTCCAGCACTTTTAATGGTTATGTAGAAGAGGGAATTGTAGCAGGCCTTGCTTGTCTTGCAACCAGAGAACAAGCAACACTTGCTGGAATTCCCTCTTCTGCACAACCACTGAAAGTGCTGGAACTCTCTCCAGACTTCAATCAGGCAACTATAATTTTCTGTGGGCAGAAAACCTGCCCCTAGCCTGTCTGCTGTTATCTCTGCAAAAATAGTTTTTTTTTTTAAGCACTACATAAATCAGGGTGGAATGAAGGAGAAAGGCTTTGTGTATACCAGCAACAAGGTGTAAGTATCACATTCCATGTTCAATTTTTTTTTTTTTTTAAAAAAGCAGGGGTACCACTCTGTGTTTGGAAGCAGAATGTACACAATTTGGAGGCAACTGTGACTCTCATTGGCAGGAGTTTGGCCTGTTGAAGGTGATGGCCATGCTGTCTGGGAGGATTTTGGGAATTACAGTCCAAACAAATAATTTTTCCATGCTCTAGTCAAACAACAGGAGAGACATTGGCTTTGTGCCATTTTTGTGAACTTTCAGAAGCTTACATTGGCAAGGAACAAGCAACACCAGCTCTGTAACACCAGGATCCACTGTGTGTCTAAGGACATTTTCAGACAGTGCTTACCACATGATCAGGTCCCGGGGGAGGAACGGCGCACTTGTGCGGCAGGGGGTCCTTTTCAGATGCTGCTGTCCCTCTTCTGGGATCATTCATGGCACGTCCGTGAAGCTTTCGAAGCGGCCGTGTCATATTTTAAGGACAGAAGTTGCCCATGCTTAAAATATGGTGCATCCGCTTCCAAAGCTTCACGGACGTGCAATGAATGATCCCGGAAGAGGGACGGTGGCATCCAAAAAGGACCCCCCGCCACGCACCATGGACACTGAGGGGATTATGGCAGTCTCACCATGGACATTGAGGGGACTGCGGCAGTCACTTGCAACATTTGTGCGATGGTTGTATTCTTTTCTACAGATGTGTAGAACTTCACATGCACCAAGTGCAAGCTGGTAGCCCTCTCGGAGGAGAAAGTCCAGCAACTGGAGACACGGGTAGCTACACTTCAACAGATTCGTGAGCAAGAGGTTTTCCTGGACAGAACAGAATGAACAGTCTTGGATGGGGACTGCACAGCGAAACTGGCTGGGGAGGAGAGTGTCACTTCACAGACACAGGAGGTACACAGCTGGAGTAATGTCACACACAGAACAAGAAAATCCAGGGATTCTTTGAGCAGCTTGCAGCTACAGAATCAATTGAAAGCCCTCTCCCTTACCAAGGACAACGAGGAAGAACAGCATGGACAGACTTCAGGGGTAGAGCAGGGGACCTTGAGAGGACCACTGCAAGGAACAGCAGCTGCGAAGCCTCAGCAGAGGCGTGTGGTAGTGGTGGGGGGACTCCTTGATGCGGGCTACAGATGCAGTGGTTTGTGGGCCGGACAAGATGACTTGGGAGGTGTGTTGTCTCCCTGGGGCAAAGATCCATGATGTGACAGAGAGGCTGACAAGACTCATCAAGCCTACAGATCATTACCCCTTCCTTTTGGTCCATGTGGGAACCAATGATACCGCAAGGCACAGCGTTCCCAAGATCAGAAGAGATTATGAGGCCCTGGGGAGGGAGCTGAAAGAAATGGATGCACAGGTTGTCATCTCGTCTCTTCTGCCAGTTGAAGGGCATGGTCCAGGAAGGGAGAGGAAAATAGCCAATGTAAACAACTGGCTCCATAGATGGTGTCGCCAAGAACAATTTGGATTCTTGGATCATGGACTGCGCTTCCATGAGGGGGGACTTCTTGCAAGAGATGGGGTGCAACTTACGACAGTTGGAAGAAACATTTTTGCCAACAGTCTCAAGAATTTGATCAGGAGGGCTTTAAACTGAGTCAAATGGGGGAGGGAGACAGTATTCTGGAAGGCAAAAGGGCTGGAGAAAAGAGTCAAACTGTCATAGAGGGAACAAGGCAAACAGCGCAAGGACCCAACAGTGGGAGGCAAAAAAATTTGCACAGGGAGCAAGTAAAGGGAACACATGGTCTTAGATGTCTCTACACTAATGCACAGAGCATGGGAAATAAGCAAGAGGAACTTGAACTCCTAGCACTACAAAACAAATATGATATAATAGGTGTTACTGAAACCTGGTGGGATGAGTCTCATGATTGGAATGTAGGAATAGAGGGGTATAACATTTATAGGAGAAACAGGCCAAACAGGAAAGGAGGAGGAATAGCATTATATGTCAGGGATATTTACACCAGTGAAGAGATCCATGACATCAATACTGGAAGCCAGGTGGAGAGCATCTGGATAAAAATTAAAGGGAAGAGAAACAACAGGGATGTTATTGTGGGACTCTACTACAGGCCCCCAAGTCAGACGGAGGAACTGGATGATGCCTTTCTAGAACAGATGAACACACATGCAGAAAGGAGAGATGTAGTAGTGATGGGTGACTTCAACTATCCTGATATTTGCTGGAAATCTAACTCAACCAAAACTTCAAGGTCTAGCAAAGTCCTTACTTGCCTGGAAGACAATTTCATGGTCCAAAAGGTGGAAGAGGCAACAAGGGGGTCAGCTATTTTAGATCTGATCCTAACCAACAGAGATGACCTGGTTAATGGTCTGCAAGTGGTGGGATCCTTAGGTGAGAGTGATCATGTTCTCCTGGAGTTTGTTATACAATGGAAAGGAGAAGCCAGGCATAGTCAGGCATGCATTCTTGACTTTAGGAGAGCTGATTTCAATAAACTCAGGGAAATACTGGGGGTGATCCCATGGTCAGGAATACTAAAAGAGAAGAGACCTCAAGATGGATGGGACTTTCTCAAAAGGGAGATACTGAAGGTACAATTTCAAACAGTATCATTGAGGAAGAAAAATGGGAGGTGTCTCAAGAAACCAGGATGGATGACTAAAGAACTTTCAACTGAGCTAAATTTTAAACGGAACATGTATAGTAAATGGAAAAAGGGGGAAATCACCAAAGAAGAATTCAAACAGATAGCGAACATGTGTAGGAGTAAAGTCAGAAAAGCTAAAGCGCAGAATGAGCTCAGGCTTGCTAGGGAGGTTAAGAACAATAAAAAGGGTTTTTTGGCATATGTCCGCAGCAAAAGGAGGAAAAAGGAAATGATAGGGCCACTACATGGAGAAGATGGCGAAATGCTAACAGGGGACAGAGAAAAGACAGAATTACTCAACACCTTCTTTGCCTCAGGGTTTTCATAAAAGGAAAATGAGGACCAACCTGAGGATAGTAGAACAGAGGACACAATAGGGGAAATCCAGCTCAGAATAAGCAAAGAGGTAGTACAGGAATACCTTCTTAATCTAAATGAATTTAAATCTCCAGGACCAGATGAACTACATCCAAGAGTATTAAAAGAGCTGGCAAATGTGATCTCAGAGCCATTGGCAATAATCTTTGAGAACTCTTGGAGAACAGGAGAAGTCCCAGCAGACTGGAGGAGGGCAAACGTTGTCCCCATCTTCAAAAAGGGGAAAAAAGAGGATCCCAACAATTATCGTCCAGTTAGTCTGACATCAATACCAGGGAAGATTCTAGTGCAGATCATTAAACAGAGAGTCTGTGAACATTTAGAAGGCAATGCCATAATCACAAAAAGTCAACATGAGTTTCAGAGAAACAAGTCATGCCAGACTAAACTGATCTCTTTTTTTGATAAAGTTACCAGCTTGGTAGATGAAGGGAACGCTGTGGGCATCGCATACCTTGATTTCAGTAAGGCTTTTGACAAGATTCCCCATGACATTCTTGCAAACAAGCTTGTAGAATATGGGCTAGACAAGTTAACTGTTCAATGGATTTGTAATTGGTTGACCGGCCGAAGCCAAAGGGTGCTCAGCAGTGGCTCCTCTTCGTCTTGGAAAGATGTGACCAGTGGGGTGCCATAGGGTTCTGTCCTGGGCCCAATGCTATTCAACATCTTTATCAATGACTTGGATGAGGGAATTAGGGGCATACTTATCAAATTTGCAGATGACACCAAATTAGGAGGAGTAGCTACTACCCAAGAGGACAGGATCAAAATTCAGAATGACCTGGATAGACTGGAGAGCTGGGCCAAAGCTACCAAAATGAAATTCAATACGGAGAAATGTAAAGTACTGCACTTAGGGCGGAAAAATGAAATGCATAGATATAGGATGGGAGAGACCTGGCTGAATGAGACTAGGTGCGAAAGGGATCTAGGAGTCCTAGTAGACCACAAGTTGAACACGAGTCAACAGTGTGATGCGGCAGCTAAAAAGGCCAATGCAATTTTGGGCTGTATCAATAGAAGTATAGTGTCTAGATCAAGGGAAGTAATAGTGCCACTCTATTCTGCCTTGGTCAGACCTCACTTAGAATACTGTTTCCAGTTCTGGGCACCACAATTCAAAAAGGATATTGACAAATTGGAGCGTGTCCAGAGATGGGCAACTAAAATGGTGAAAGGTCTGAAAACCATGCCTTATCAGGAGAGACTTAGGGAGCTGGGTATGTTTAGCCTGGAAAAAAGACAGTTAAGTGGCGATATGATAGTCCTGTTTAAGTATTTGAAGGGATGTCATGCTGAGGATGGAGCAGGCTTGTTTTCTGCTGCTCCAGAGACTGGAACACGGAGCAATGGATGCAAGCTCCAGGAACAGAGATTCCACCTCAACATTAGGAGGAACTTTCTGACAGTAAGAGCTGTTTGGCAGTGGAACACACTCCCTCGGAGCGTGGTGGAGTCTCCTTCCTTGGAGGTCTTTAAACAGAGGCTGGATTGCCATCTGTCGGGGATGCTTTGATCAAGATTTCCTGAATGGCAGCGGGTTGGACTGGATGGCCCTCATGGTCTCTTCCAACTCTACAATTCTATGATTCTAAGCACTGTCTGAAAATGTCCTAAGACTCACTGTTTTTAATTGTTGTATTTGTAAAGCACCATGTAAATTGATGGTGTGATACAAATAAATAAATAGATGATGAAGATGATGGTGGTGATGATGACTACTGAAGTATGCGATAAAACAATATTAAATGTCAAAATCTGGTTTGGTTGGTGGGAGGGGTTTGCTGATAATCTGCTCAGTCCAGTCCTGTATACTTTTGTCCAGGTTTTGTGGAAGATAATTATGGCAACCCTACTCAGTGAGAGTGAAAATAGTGGCTAAGAGCATGAACTCTGAACTAAGAAGCCCTCACTACTTTCACTTCAGCTATGAATTCATGAAGTGACTTAGGTAAAAGCTGTACTTTAGAAGAATTTAATAGAAGTTATGGCCACAAACTAGAATATATATAGGCTTCTTAATGCTGGCCTGCCAAATGTCTTGAAGTTTCAGATACCCTTTCCCTCCCTTGTTCATCTTTGGAAGGCAAAAGGGTTTTTGAGCAAGCAGATGATCAGAGCCTGGACGTAATTAATAGTTACTTGTAATTTATTTCTTTCCCAGTATAAAGCAATAGTAACATAACTAGGGATGACACAATCCCTTTTTATGGTGTAACTGTAATTTCCTTCTGTATTTACAAAGAGTTGGCCTCACTGCATGGTGGAGAAGGAATTTCACATGGTTTAAACACTGGCTCATCATGTTCCACTGCATGTTTTGAGGCAACAGGAAAGGGTTTATCAAAACACCTATGTTTTGTACTAGAATAATAGAATCATAGAGTTTGAGGAGACCACAAGGGCCATCTAGTCCAACCCCCTGCCATGCAGGAGTGCACAGTCAAAGCACTCCTGACAGATGACTATCCAGCCTCTGTTTAAAAACCTCCAAACAAGGAGACTCGAAGACCAGACTCAAAGGCAGTGCATTCCACTACTTAACAGCTCTTATGTTCAGAAAGTTCTTCCTAATGTTTAGGTGGAATCTCTTTTCCTGTAGTTTGAATCCATTGCTCCGTGTTCTAGTCTCAGGAACAGCAGAAAACAAGCTTGCTCCATCCTCAGTGTGGCACCCTTCAAATATTTAAATGTGTCTATCATGTCACCTCTTAACCTTCTCTCCTCCAAGCTAAATATACCCAGCTCCCTAAGCCACTCCTCATAGGGCATGGTTTCCTGACCTCCCAGCATTTTGGTCACCCTCCTCTAGACATGTTCCAGGCAGTGGTTATACCATATTTTAGCATATTTGCCATATGCACCATATTTTTAATGAACAGTAACTAAAATATACATAGTTACTTTTGAGAAACATGAAAGTAAAGATTTGTTTTAAAAACGTAATAGTAATTGTACTACTTTTGGACCAACTGTTAGTCCCAAGCCTAGTAGATACATTGAATCAATGGGAACTTGGCAATTCAACATTTATGTAAATTCCATCTAATCTATCTATTCTAGTTCACAAGCATCCAAATACACTGTTAATTTAGTGAGCAAGTAACTATCACAACCTGGAAACATCACCCAAGGAGACCTTCTGCTGTGCTTTCTGCAACTGGACTTATTTATCTTGGATTGGCCTTTATAGTCATCAGTGCACTTGCAGAAAGCGCAGGATGACTCCTTCCTGAATCTCCTTCCTGAAAAGCCAGAGAGAGAAACTATGGCGGTGAGCAAGGTGGCAGAGCTCCCTGGAAACCAAAAGACGTTTACTTGCTCTTGGAAAGAAAAGCTGCTACATCCATGAGGAGGCTTCTGACACCATGTAGTCTCTTTCATTGGTTCTTGTACTAAAGCTCCCTCTTTTACTTTCACATAGGAGCAAAATAAAGATCATTTTATTTAAAGAAGGATATTTATGTGCAGTGCACTAGCAAGCTTCATCAGAATGGAGCAAACCTGAACAGTCAAAAGATAACCCCAGCTGAATTCAACAGCCAAAAGACAATGCCATCTGATTAGATAGGGCAGGAGAATGAAAATACTGTCTTCCGCCAAAGACCTTCCAAGGAGATTTTCACATGGGGCCAAAATGCCCTGTTACTGCCCTGTCACTTTCTTTCCCGTTCCTGCCACAGAATAATGTAAACCTTTCACACACTTACCTTAATTCCACAGCAGGAACGGGCGCCCCCCCCCTCACTGGCCGCCCATAAATGCAGCCATCATAAGGCTGCTTTTATGACCAGCTGTCTGAAACCTTATCACGTTATTGCGTGATAATGGCCAGGCAGTAAATTTAAAAAATAAAACTCCCCCAAACATAAATCAGTTCACCAAGCACAAAAACACACTTTAAATCACACAATCAAAACAGGGAGGGTAAAATAAAGGGTGCCACTTACCTGGATGTCCAGATCATACCAGGAAGTGCTTGGAATGGACCTCCCCTCCACGGCTGTCATTTCGGAACAGGAATGGGGCTCCTGTTCACACACCTGTGATTGTGTGATAGCAGTGGAATGGGAGGTATATTCATGATGAAAAATTGTGATTACATTGTTCCAGAATAGTCACAGGAGCAGGATAGATGCAGGACAGAACGGGGTCAACGTCATCTGAAGGGAAAACCATTCCTGACCCTGCTCTGTTCCTGCCACAGGATATATAGCCCGTGTGAAAATCTCCCAAATATTCATATTTTAAAAATCAAAGATGAGAATTCTTGCATTTCTGGTGGAACTTTAACTAATTTTCTCAATGTAGCCCTCATCTTTTCATCCTTCCCACAGTTCTCTCTTTTATATGGAAAGAACTGGTGCCCTGTGCTCTCCTTGAGTTTAGTACATTTTTTCAAGGAAATAGAATATGTCTAGAAAACAAAATCACTATGTAACATGTCTCTGAAATCCAACATTTAAGTGGGGTGGGCTGGCTCAGCTTTTGAAATGCCTTATTTAGGGCATAGGCATTCCTTAGTAGAGATTTGGGGATGTGGTACCAAAACTCCAGTAACAATAACATATTGACTTTTCTGAGTGAAATTTGAGCAATGATATATACTTGTCCAAAAGCATGAAAGTTTTCACATTCCCATAACTAAAACACAGAAACCCAAGCTCTGGCCAGCTTTTGAGCTTACATTAAAACCTTCTGGAGCTAGAATTTAATGTAGCTTCTCTGTGCCTGACATTATCAAGATCATGAGCTGTGCTGATCTTGGGAAATTGTTATGGAATAAATTGCAGAAGCCTATGCCCTGGAGAAAATCATGGCTTTTTTTTTTTTTTTTTTGCTTTGTACATGCAAAACAATGCTAACTATGGCTGCTGTTTGGGACCTAAGGATTATAAAATGTGTTCAGATATGTGTTGCATAACAACAGGAAGGCATTTGTCCAAGCCATGAATGTCTTAAAAATGACATTTTCTCATTAATAGGCTTGCTCCCACCACACTTTAATGATCAGTCTCATTGATGCCTATAAGAATTAAGTCAATGAATTGCCTTCAAAGAATCTTTGGACTTTATGTTATTACTTACACCTTTCTTCTTACATCAGCTACATTAGAGGTTGGAATCATATGGGCCCTTAGATGCTGAGAATTTTGAATAACTAGCCTCACATTAGAAATTACCCCTCATATGCTTTCAGTCCCGTCCCCCCCGCCATGTCATTCCTTAGAGAAATTCATTAGTTAACACATTTCATGAAAAGGCCTAACTTAGCTGTAAAGTGGAGAGTGAAGACCTCTTAGATGTGATGTATTCCATGATTTTAGAACTAAATTACAGCCTTCTTAGTTTTTAAATGTTTACTGTTCAACAAAGTGCTTCTACACAAGCAAGGCCATTAAGAGCAGGTTTGCACTAGGGCTACCATCTTTTTCAGACAGCAAACAAAGGATAGATAGTCTTTTCTGTTGCCAGACCAAGTCAATATTGGGCAGTACCCCTGAAGCAGGCCTGTATAAAGCCTCGCAGAAATCCCAGGACCCCTACTCAGTATAACCAACGATGAAGAGTGCTGTGATTGTCTGTTCAACACATCTGGTGGGCAGCTTGATTCCCACGTGTGACCAAGATGTTAACAGTTCTTTGAGTAAAATCCACTGGTGTCCATCTGCCACACAGATCAGACACCACTGGTGGAACAAGCTTACATAAGACAAAAACAAGAGCAGACAGGCTGCTTTGTGGCATACATACATTTTAGAACTCATACACATGAATCCTATTGGTAGTGCCAACTAGAATATACTCACTGAAACCATTGCTGAATGGTGACTTAACAATTATGTAAATCACACTGATTCACTGGTTTTACTATAGTTGACCAAGATCTTATAGGGCAAGTGTGGGCAACTGCATTGGTTCATGGACGAATTTCCCACTCACACTCCCCCATTGGCTACTCCACCAGTGTGCCAATACCTCCATTTCTCTTCAGAGTCCCTCCCCAAATGGCAAGTGAAAATAATGTCACATCACTTCCTGTCACCATTTTAAGATGGACTCTAGTGAAAACATGTTTGGAGAGGAGGCTGGGGAATTTGTGGGTTCTATTCCATGTTTTGGGCATGGGGGGGGGGCTTTCTATGCATTTTAAAGGCAAAATTGATTGAAAATTGTGCTGATTTTAAAAAAATGGAGTCTGGGATTGGTGCGGGGGATTCTTCAGGAGGCACAAAAGCAGAAGAGGAGAGGTCAGCTTCTTTAGCATTCAGCACTGAATTTAGGCCATTAATTTTTCAGAGGAGGATGCTAAGTAAAGCCTTTCCTGGTGTGGCTTCTGAAACTGTTTCTGTGGACAATTATTTTATAGTTAGGGCTGTAACATCCCCTCCCTCCTCATTTATTATGCACTCTGGAACACAAAAGTCAAGAGCCACACTTCCTCCCATATATCTCCTAGTCAAAACTAGTTCCTTGAAAACACAAGCAAAGTTTGGAGAAGAGAAGCAGCAAAGAGTTAAGCAAAGAACCTTCAAGCTAATGGACAGGCTTTGCCAGGATTAAAATGAAGGAACCACACATTCAGTCCTTTCTCTGGAGACAAAACAATAAATCATAATATTGCTACAGGGGTGGCAGAGTGAGAAATTAAGAAGGAAAATCACTATGTTTGCAGGTCCCAATCTGCCTTCTTATGCTTGTGGGAACCAATTTTTTTTTCTTTCTGGTGTTGAAATCTCAGTATGATGTGATTTGTTTGCTTTCAAGAAGGGACACGTGAAGTAGCAAAGAGGATCATCCCAACAAATCCCAAGATGAGTACAAGCTAATCTTTTTTTACAAAAAAATTATACTGCAAATACTAAAAAGGGGGTAAGGATAAAAAAGGAAAAAAGTGTGTTTGGGGAGGAAATAAGGGAAGGGGTACATCGGATATCATCATTAATATAAGCTGACTATGGCTGCCATCCTGCTGGTTAGTCCCCACCCACTGATAAATGGTGAATCATTGGACAGGTAGATCCAACTGCCTGATTGATTCTACTCTAGTTGAGATTAAGGACTTTATCAGCCGTCCCCCTGATACTGTTCTTTTGCTGGCATTAAAAAAAAATAAAAATCAATTTTTTAATGCCGGCAAAAGAACATTCCTCCCTGCACTTTCCTCCATTCTTGGCAAAGGCTCCTCCGGCAATGAAGAGGAAGTGAACGGAACTCTGTTCACTTCCTCTTTTGAAATCCCACACGATGAAATCACATGGGAAATTCAAAAATAAAAATAAAAATACATATAAAAAAGTTAAACTAACTACACACACACACACTTTAAAACTTACAAGTAACCCAGGGAGGGTCAAAATAGTTTCGTCATTTACCTGGATGTCCTGATCTGACCCAGAAGTGTTTGCGCTGGTCTGGCCATTGTTGGGGTAAATCCAAGATTTAAAGGGACAGAGGCTTCGCACACCAGCAATGCCAGCAAAAAAGCAGCAGAGAGAGCTATTGACAGTTTAAGCCATCAATTAAAAGGTACAGGTTCGGGGCTCATTTTAACAGTGAAAGGGTGACATCATCTGACCCACATGCCCTTTGCAGTTATGTGACATCCTTTTGATGCTGTATTTTCTGTGTCTGATAAAGTCCTAACAGTAGGATTTGTGCTAGTATACAGTATGTCTAGAAAGTTATTGGCCTGAATGCTGTTGGTTAGTCACAACTAGAGTTAGATCCACTGAATCAACTGAATTATGAGTCAACATATAGGTAAAGCACACTGATGCAGTGGGTCTACTATAGTTGGGACTCACAATAGATTCAGGCCATCAAATAGAAGTTGGCACCTGTGAGTGATATAATCAAGAATAGATAAAGTGCTAAGACATTTAGATCATTTAACAATGGGTGGTGATGGATTGCCTTTCTAGTGAAGATCCATGGGAAGGCTGCAGGATCAGTAGAGAGAGGACTGGATCTGGATCTGTTTGCTCTAGGAGAACTGAGAAGAAGGTTAATGTTAATTATACTAAGTGGAGGGAAATTATTAATTATATGAAGTTTTGTGATTAAGGAGGTTCTTAGTGGCAGAGCACATGCTTTGCATGAAGGAGGTCCACTATTCCATTCCCGACATTTCCAGGTAGGGCTCACAAACATCATCTGTCTGGAAACTCTGGAGATCTACTTACATTCAGTGTAGACAATACTGAACTAGATTTGCTATAAGTCATCTTTTTTTTTTTTTTAATAAGTCATCTTCCCCCTGGGTAAAATCTAACATGAGTAAATCTAACATTTCAGTAGACCTAGGCCAAATTCCCACTATGCTAATAATTCTGTTTGCAACAGGCTTATTTGTCATTGTTCCATCCTATTGAAACCTGTGATTTGAAGTTTTACAAGGTCTTTAGCCTTCTCTGCCAAAGAGTACTGGTGCCTCATCAAACTACAAATCCCAGGATTCCATAAGAATTCCATGGCAAATAATTCAGTTTCTAACTTGATTATTTGTGTAGTGTGGATTTAACCCTAGTCTAGGTAGGATTAACATTAGATTTCACTCAGTATTTCTCCATTTTGTAAAAAGAGGGATCACATTGGGTGGGAGACCAATGCAGGTTTTAATCTTCCTTGTCATCTGATGGTCTGCTCAAAGTAAAGGGGAACATTCTGTGGATTTGTAAATTAGTTGACCGACCAAACCCAAAGGGTAGTCACCAATGGCTCCTCTTCATCCTGGAGAGAAATTACTAGTGGGGTGCCACAGGGATTTGTCCTGGGCCCAGTGCTATTCAACAGCTTTATCAATGACTTGGATGAGGGAAAAGAGGGCATGCTTATCAAGTTTGCAGATGACAACAAATTAGGAGAGGTAACTAATACTCCAGAGGACATGATCAGAATTCAAAATAATCTTAATGGATTAGAAAGCTGGGCCAAAACTAACAAAATTAATTTCAACAGGGAGAAATGTAGGATACTACACGTGGGCAGTAAAAATGAAATGCACAGATATAGGATGGGTGACACCTGGCTTGATGGCAGTGCATGCAAAAGGGATCTATGAGTCTCAGTGGACCACAAGCTGAACATGAGTCAGGAGTGTGATGCAGCAGCTAAAAAAGCAAATGAATTCTAGGCTACATCAACAGGAGTATAGTGTCCAGATCAAGGGAAGTAATAGTGCCACTCTATTCTACTTTGTTTAGACCTCACATGGAATACTGTGTCCAGTTCTGGGCAGCACAATTCAAGAAGGATATTTAGAAGCTGGAATGTGTCCAGAGGAGAGTGACCAAAATGGTGGGAGGTCTGAAAGCCATGCCCTATGAGGAGTGGCTTAGGGAGCTGGGTATGTTTAGCTTGGAGGAGAGAAGGTTAAAGAGGGAACATGATAGCCATGTTTCAATATTTGAAGGAATGTCATACTGAGGATGGAGTAAGCTTTGCTGCTCCAGAGACTAGAGACTTTATCAGATGCACAAAATACAGTGTCATAATGATGCCAAATATCCATGAAAGTGCATGCATATCAGACAAGATCGCCCTTTCGCAGTTATGTCCTCGCAAAAATACATAGTTTTTAATTTACGGCTGAAGCTGTCAATTGATTCCCCATGGCGATTTTTTTGCTGGCATAGCCAGCATGTGAAAGCTCACATTCCCCCGCCCCGTACTTACCCATCAATGGCCGGTCTGGCTTGAACACTTCCAGGTGAGATTGTGTCATCCAGGTAAGTGACACACTTTTTATGACCCACCCCAGGTTACTTGTAAGGTTCTTTTTTTTAAGTGTTTTTTTGTGCTTTGCATCACTTTTTGTGCATTTTTTTTTTGTATTTTTTAATTTCTTGCATGATGAAGTCTCACGATATCCACAGGATTTCAAAGGATATCTTTCATTGCTGGAGAAGCCTTCTGCTGGGAGAGAAGGTAAGTGCAGTGGGGGGGGGGGCATTCTTTTGCTGGCATAAAAATTGATTTTTTTAATGCCAGCAAACAAACACTTTAAGGGGCTTGTCTGATAAAATCCTAGGACATGGAACAATGGACTCAAACTACAGGAAAAGAGATTCCACCTAAACATTAGGAAGAACTTCCTGACAGTAAGAACTGTTCGGAAGTGGAATCCGCTGCTGCCTGGGAGTGTGGTGGAGTCTCCTCCTTTGGAGGTTTTTAAACAGAGGCTGGATGGCCATCTGTATGGGAATGCTTTGATTGGGTATTCCTGCAGGGCAGGGGGTTGAACTAGATGGCCCTTGTGGTCTCTTCCAGCTCTATGATTCTATAAGATATGGGTTTCTTTGGCTGTTCCCCTCCTTGAGGGGAGGTGATTTTAAATGAACAAAGAGAAAGAAGGAAAAGTCTGATTGGTTGAAACTTACCATAGTTACATATCAAGAAAAAACAATGAAATTATACTTATTGTGTATTTTGTCCTTTCGAGAGTCTGCTCATTACCTTTTGTCAGGTTGGAGAATGTGTGGCCCTTTGGATGTCATTGGGCCACAATTGGTGTCATCATCCTGACCCAGTAGGGCCAGTGATGAAGGTGCAACCCAGCAATATCCAAAGCATGCCCATGACAGCTAACAATACAAAAATACAGATAAGGAATGAATTTGTAGTTAAAATAATGGGTTAAATGCAATTGTAAGTAGATCATTTGAATCTATGGGACCTACATAAGTGCTAAGATAACATGCCCTATCCATTCAAGGTGTCTAGTGCAGTGGAACTAACAATTAGATTGAGTCCCAATAAATTAAAAACAGTGATAAATGGCATAGCCAGCACTGGTTAGCAGACTCCCTCACATGCCAATTACCTGCTTGGTTTCAAAGGCATATGTATACCTATTGGTTGAAGGACAACAGACAAATCTCTCTTGGCAGAGACTTCCAGCATCCAGGAGCGGCCACAGAGAACTATCTGCATGTGCTTCAGGGTGAGTGACACACAGAAAAATATAAATGCATTTGGATAGAATCATAGAATCATAGAGTTGGAAGAGACCTCAAGGGCCCTCCAGTCCAACCCCCTTTGGAATACACAATCAAATCATTCCCAACAGATGACCATCCAGCCTCTGTTTAAAAACCTCCAAAGAAGGAGACTCCACCACACGACGAGGCAGTGCATTCCACTTCCAAACAGCTCTTACTGTCAGAAAGTTCTTCCTAATGTTTAGGTGGAATCTCTTTTCCTGTAGTTTGAATCCATTGCTCTGTGTCCTAGTCTCTGGAGCAGCAGAAAACAAGCTTGCTCCATCCTCAGTATGACATCCCTTCAAATGTTTAAACATGGCTATCATGTCCCCTCTCAACCTTCTCTTCTCCAGACTAAACATGCCCAGCTCATGTTTAGATATATGCATGATGACACAGTCTTTCAAACAAGTCTTTCAGATGGAGGCCGTTTGTGATTTCAGTGTTTCAGCTGGTATAGTTATTCTGAAATAATGTAATCTTTGTTGCTAAACTGCAAGTAAGTATGTAAAGCAAATAAAAGAAAAAGCTTCAAGCTCTGCATGGTGGGAATGCAATCTCCTGTTGATTCACTTAATCTCCTAAATAATTAAGAAACAATTTCATTAAGTGATCCTATTACTGTAATTAATAAAAAAAGCATTTATGTGGAGCCAAAAAATTTAGGCAGCATTTATCCTACACCTACAGAGGAAGACACTTCTTACTTCAAGGAGGAATGTTTAATAAAATATGTGTACTTATTTAAAGTTAACATTAAAAAAATGTATGAGTCAATCTTTTTTTAAAAAAATGACCAAGTAGGTAATGTGCAGACTAAATGATGCAGTGAATGATAAAAGTATCTTCATTTTGATACAATAGTAACCAAAATTCACAAAACAGTAACTGATGACCAACACTGAAATAACGAGACCAGACACAGGAAATTGGGGGCTTGGTTACATGGTGAAAAAAAACCGTGAAGAATTCGGCAAGATTCCTAATGGTTTACATGCATTGCGGCACAAAGTTGCCTCTTTCAGAAGGAGGGGGGCACAAAAAACCATTAGTAATGCAATAAAGGATTTTGAGACTTTTCCCGACTTTTTTGAAAAGTGGCGCATTTTCGATAGCCTGAACAAGCATTACACTACATGCTGTGTGAATTACCAGCAATCTTTCAGATACATTCACAGCAGAGCTTTGCCATGATTGGCTGAACTCACCAGGGAGGGGTTTGGACAAGGAGGGGATGGAGGAAAGATCCATGTTGTTTCCAGCCACGAAAAAGACTGGCGTGCTAGCCTTGTGTGTGTGTTTGTGTCTTTCCTTCTCTCCTTCCCGCCTTGCTACTTTCCATCTGTGTGTGTGTGAATGATCTCTCCTCTCCTGCGATCGCGTCCCTTCCCTTCTCCCTGTCTTGTGCTTAGCCACGAAAAAGACTGGATTTTTAGCCTTGTGTGTGTGTGTCTTTCCTTCACTCCCTCCCTCCATGCTATCTTGTGCCCAGCTGCTACGATCTGAAGAATTAAGCAAGTCTTTTCCAGTCTCTCTTGTGTGTGTGTGTGTGTGAATGTTCATCTCAGACATTCCTGTGGTAATCAGAGGATGGGCTTGGGAGGCCACGCCCCCGTCTCAGTCTGTGTGTGAATATCAAAGCAGAACACAGCTGAAAATAAAACTGATAGATCAATTAAGCCATATATCATCTGAACGATGCACTACAGCTGTGAAACAGCAATAAAGTGCAAATTACCGCAATAAAAACTGTCGTGTAACTGAAGCCTGGGTTAAAATAAGGGCCACTTTATTGGCCTAAAACCTATTTGAATGCAACAATCTGAGGATGTGGAAAACCTGGTGCAAATCCAGTGGAGGCAAGGTGTCAACCGAGTTACTACCTCCTCAGTCTTCCCTTGGGTGAAATACCTCACCCCAAGGGCAGTCCCAATTAATGGAGCTGCTCCCCATCTGGTTGTATTAAGGAAGGCAAAACCCAGGTTGACTCCCCCCAAAATAAAAGACTTTTAAAAAGAGAGCAAACCCCCAGACCAGCACCCAAGGGCAGACTCCTTCCCCACTTCCTAGGTTGCAAAACCTGTGGGGGCAGTTCCATTCTATTAATAGTCCAACTATTCACCAAAAGGCTGCCAAGATGTACACCATATAAAATTCTCTCCCTGTTACCTGCCATGGACAAGGGACAAGTGTCCGCTTAGTCTCTTTCTCCCAATAGGCCAGCCAATACAGCACTCACTCCCCTCTGCAGATCCCACAGGAAGATCTTGTTATCTGATTCCAGCAAAATGCATGCCATCTTCCTTGTAGAGCTCTGGCTGTTGGAAAATTGTCAGGATGCAGGAGAACGTGGCCCAATCCCTTCAAGATCAGAAGAGAAAGAGGCACGTGAGGGAGCAGCTGAGGCTTAAGAACCCTCTGCCTTCACCCCACCCAAGTGATCTGCTTGGCGCAAATGCACCAAGCGCAATGTATCCTTGCCTCTCTTCACAGTGGCCATCAAAACTCCTCCTTCCCTGCAGCACCCTCCATCTGCACAGATATGGGGACACAAAACTATTGGGCCAAGCAAAAATGCACAAAATGCATCATGCAAGCTTTCAAAGCTCTACTGGCTTCTTCATCAGGCAAAGGTGTTAAAAATCATGCAGGAGAAGAAGAAAACATTTTGTCAAGATGTTTTATTGTCAGTTAAGATGGTTTGGAGGGATATCAAAGCAGGCAGAGGCCACTCTCCTCTTTGGCCATGTGGTTTCTGGGAGAATATGGGCTTGTCTGCACTGGCCAGAATACTCCATGTTCTGCCTGGAGTATTCCAGCCATGGACCCACAACATTTCCCCCCATTACCTGCCCTTCTGTTGAGGCAATGGAGGAGTGTCCACACACCTGTGGCCCATGTGCAAACTGGCGCTTCTCTTCCCCACGCACGCCACATCTTTCAAGACCAGGAATGAGGTGCTTAGCTGTGGTCACATGACTGGGTGCCTCTCAGTGATCTCAGCAGATGCAACACATGTGGCCTGGCTGGGAAATGTCTGTGCCGGGCACTACACAGGCCGCATGTTTGGACACCTCCCCTTGCGGTAATGGAACTCACCATTTTCTCTGGGAAAACCACAGCAAATGATAAGTTTTTCAACCACATGTCCATTCTGTTTTAAGGGGTGTTTACCCAGATTCTTGTCAGAACTGCCTGGACATCATCTGGGCAGTTCAGACTAGGGACTTCATCAGACCATGAAAATATGGTGTCATAAGGATGTCTAATGATCACAAAGGGCATGTGTACCAGACAAAGTCACCCTTTTGCAATCATATCCATTCCACAACCTGTACTTTTTTATTGATGGCCCAAGCCATCAATTGATCCCCCATGGTGCTTTTGAGCTGGCATTGCCAGCATTTATATCTGCATGCCATTGTACTCACGTGAATGCAGTATGAGTAGCCAGACTGGCCAGAACACTTCTGGGTGAGATCACGACATCCAGGTAGGTGACACACTTTTTATGACCCTCCTCAGTTTACTTGGAGGTTTTTAAGTGTGTTTGTGTGCTTTTTGAAACTTTTTGAGTATTCTTTTTGTTTTTTAAAAAATTCCTGCACTAGGTATTCTCGCAAGAACCTACGGGATTTCGGACGATGAAGTGAATGAATCTCCATTCACTCCTTGTTCATTGCCAGGGAAGCCTTTAGGAGGTAAGTGTGGCATGGGGAGTTCTTTTGCTGGCATAAAAATCATAGAATCATAGAATTGCAGAGTTGGAAGAGACCACGAGGGCCATCCAGTCCAACCCCCTGCCATGCAGGAAATCACTATCAAAGCATCCCCGACAGATGGCCATCCAGCCTCTGTTTAAAGACCTCCAAGGAAGGAGACCCCACCACGCTCCCAGGGAGTGCGTTCCACTGCCAAACAGCTCTTACTGTCAAAAAGTTCCTCCTAATGTTGAGGTGGAATCTCTGTTCCTGGAGCTTGCATCCATTGCTCCGTGTTCCAATCTCTGGAGCAGCAGAAAACAAGCTTGCTCCATCCTCAACGTGACACCCCTTCAAATACTTAAACAGGGCTATCATATCGCCTCTTAACCGTCTTTTTTCCCAGGCTAAACATACTCAGCTCCCTAAGTCTCTCCTCATAAGGCATCGTTTCCAGACCTTTCACCATTTTAGTCGCCCTCCTCTGGACACGCTCCAATTTCTCAATATCCCTTTTGAATTGTGGTGCCCAGAACTGGACACAGTATTCTAGGTGAGGTCTGACCAAGACAGAATAGAGAGGCACTATTACTTCCCTTGATCTGGACACTATACTTCTATTGATGCAGCCCAAAATTGCATTGGCCTTTTTAGCTGCCGCATCACACTGTTGACTCATGTTCAACTTGTGGTCTACTAGGACTCCTAGATCCCTTTCGCATGTAGTCTCATTCAGCCAGGTCTCCCCCATCCTATATCTATGCATTTCATTTATTCGTCCTAAGTGCAGTACCTTACATTTCTCCGTATTGAATTTCATTTTGTTAGATTTGGCCCAGCTCTCCAGTTTATCCAGGTCATCTTGAATTTTGATCCTGTCCTCCAGGGTATTAGCTACACCTCCTAATTTGGTGTCATCAGCAAATTCAGTAAGTATGCCCCTAACTCCCTCATCCAAGTTGTTGATAAAGATGTTGAATAGCACTGGGCCCAGGACAGAACCCTGTGGCACCCCACTGGTCACATCTTTCCAAGATGAAGAGGAGCCATTGCTGAGCACCCTTTGGGTTCGGCCGGTCAACCAATTACAAATCCATTGAACTGTTAACTTGTCTAGCCCACATTTTACATGCTTGTTTGCAAGAATGTCATGGGGAACCTTATCAAAGGCCTTACTGAAATCAAGGTATGCGATGTCCATAGCGTTCCCTTCATCTACCAAGCTGGTAATTTTATCAAAAAAGAGATCAGATTAGTCTGGCATGACTTGTTACTCTGAAACCCATGTTGACTTTTTGTGATTATGGCATTGCCTTCTAAATGTTCACAGACTCCCTGTTTAATGATCTGCTTTAGAAACTTCCCTGGTATTGATGTCAGACTAACAGGACGATAATTGTTGGGATCCTCTTTTTTCCCCTTTTTGAAGAGTGGGGACAACGTTTGCCCTCCTCCAGTCTGCTGGGACTTCTCCTGTTCTCCAGGAGTTCTCAAAGATTATTGCCAATGGCTCTGAGATTATATTTGCCAGCTGTTTTAATACTCTTGGGTGTAGTTCATCTGGTCCTGGAGATTTAAATTCATTTAGATTAAGAAGGTATTCCTGTACTACCTCTTTGCTTATTCTGTGCTGGATTTCCCCTGTTGTGTCTTCTGTACTTTTATCCTCAGATTGGTCCCCCTTTACCTTTTCTGAAAACACTGAAGCAAAGAAGGTGTTGAGTAATTCTGCAATGGCAGAAGTTATGCCAGCAAAAGAAAGGGTTTAGGGGTGGTGGTATGATAAAGTCCTAGGATTGATGAAAAAAAACTTGGATTGTCTGCACTGCTGGGCATCGGCATGTGGGGAGGATATTTCATTTGGCCTGTGTAGACAAGCTCCTAAAGTAGTAAAATACAGGTAATAAATTTTCAACTCCATTAGCAACAGAAGAAGTAACTTCCCTTGAGATCCAGTCTGTTTCTGTCCTGGGTGAGGCTACCCACTCTTGATAGTTTGTCTAGAACTGCAACTGATGGGAAGAGACTGCAACAACCTGATGAGAACTGGGCAGTGGCAAGAGGAAGGGGAAGAATACAACAATACCTTAAAATTGTTGGGGATAAAATTCCCAGAAATACTCAGTCAGCATCACTACTGCCCATGCTAGTTGGGGGATTCTGGGAGCTGTTGTCCAAAAAAGTAACTTTTCCAAGCAGCCTCAGCATAATTTCATTTTTATTTTTTAAAAAAGCCACATTGGGGGTTCTTAGGAATCAAAGGGTAGGACAGAAATCAACTCAACTGATAAAATATATAGTGCCAGATTTTTTGTGTATGTGTGTAAAATTTGTGATCCTAAAAGTGTTCCCATAGATGAAGCTGAAGGACTGAATCCTGTTGTTATTCCCAACTGAAGCAGACCCATTGAACCAATGGGTATTACCTACATATTGACATCATTCAACAATTCATTCCATGGATCTGCTGTAGTTGGGTCTAATCAATAGGATTTAGACCTAAATATCCTTTGAGCCTCCTTCTTGCTGTTTGTTATGTTGCACCTACACTGTAGAAGTAATGCAGTTTGACACCACTTTAACTGCCATGGCTCTATCCTACAGAATTCTGGGATTTGTAGTTTTGAGGGGCACCAGCACTCTTTAGCAGAAAACGCTAATGACCTGTAAAACTACAGTGCTGAGTATTCTAACGGATGGAGCAGCAACATTTGAAGTAAAATAAATACCTAAATAAATAAATAAATAAAGTGGTGTCAAACTACATTATTTCTGAAGTGTAGATGCAACCCTAATATGGAAGAGGAAGTGGACAATGAGGCTTTTAAATGTGAGCTGAGAATTCTGGCTAATGTAAATTTTACAATTATAATTCAATGCCACTGAACTAAGGCAGGGACAATTGTAAGTCTCTTGTGTGGAAGCCCCTTGTTGTTGACCCTTTCCTTTTGAAAACTGAGAAGGCTTTTTTTGTTTTTGTTTTATGTAAGCTGGTTCCACCAGGGGTGTCTGATCTGTGTGACAGATGGACACCAGTGGATTTCACTCAAAGAACTGTTAACATCTAGATCACACGTGGGAATCAAGCTGCCCATCAGATGTGTTGAACAGACAATCACAGCACTCTTCATCGTTGGTTATACTGAGTAGGGGTCCTGGGATTTCTATAAGACTCAAGATGGGCTTTATACAGGCCTGCTTCAGGTGTACTGCCCAGTATTGACTTGGTCTGGCAACAGAAAAGACTATCTATCCTTTGTTTGCTGTCTGAAAAAGCTGGCAGCCCTAGTGCAAACCTGCTCTTGATGGCCTTGCTTGAGTAGAAGCACTTTGTTGTTGAACAATAACCATTTGAAAACTAAGGCAGCTATAGTTTAGTTCTAAAATCATGGAACACATCACATTCAAAGGTCTTCACTCTCCACTTTACATCTAGGTTAAGCTTCTTGATGAAATATATTTACCAATGACCTTTTTAAAAGAATGACATTTGAAAAGAACTGATGGCATATGAGGGGTTATTTTTAATGAAGGACTAGGTGTTCAAAATTCCCAGGGAAAACTAGTGTGGCTCCTTTAAGAGCACTGTACATGGATAAATATGTGATCACCTCCACCTCCTCCTCCTCCTCCTCCTCCTCCTCCTCCTTCTTCTTCTTTTTTCTTCTTCTTCAATATATCCCACCTTCCACCCAATATAGGGTCTCGAGGCGGCTAACAGTGAGTTTAAAACAATACACAAACATTAAAAATATAAATACAAATATGAAATTTTTAAAACAGCTGAAACAATTTACAGCATTAAAACATTTAAAAACATTAAAAAATATTTAAAACAATAAAACTATATACACCTTAAAAACCAAGCTGCACAGCATGTATAAGCCCAGCCCTCATCAGATTGAAAATGCCTGATGGCACAAGAATGTTTTTACTTGTTTACTTGTTACTTCTTTCTCTGTGTGTGCATGTGCCTTCAAGTGATGCTTTGATTGTGTATTCCTGCATGGCAGGGGGTTGGACTGGATGGCCCTCATGGTCTCGTCCAACTCTACAATTCTATGATTCAAGTGGCTTGTTGACTTGTGGAGACCAATGAATTTCATAGGGTTTTCTTAGGCAAGGAATCATTGGAGATGGTTTTGCCAGTCCTGCCTCTGAAATATAACCTACAGCACCTGGTACTCATTGGTGGTCTCCCATCCAAATACTAACCAGGGCTTACCCTGCTTAGCTTCCAAGATCAGACAGGATCTGGTGCCTTTAGGCCTAGGTCTAGTAGAGGCTAAAATAGAGTAGAGAGGGTGCACCTGCTTCTAGTGGTGTTTATAAAGTGATTTGGTAGCATGTACTGGAAGCTGTTGCTGCAAGAGAGAAACAGAAAATAGCCAGTCATTGCCCCAGGCCAGATATTTTGACTCAGAACTGCATTGGACACTCTCACATATATTATACCACACTCCTAGACCTATCTTGGTCTGTCTTTTGATCCCCCCACCACCACCATTCTTAGCCTTATTTAACTCATGAATTCAGATTTTGTGTCACAAGGAATGGACACATCTGCTTTTTTCTTTTTCTAAACTTTTGAAATCTCAGGGTCTTTCCATTTCATGGCACTTGGGAGGGTGGGATTCTTATAACAAACATAAACAAACCCAAAATGCATCTGCACCGGCCAAATTCAGTTGATGTGGCTATTCCCAGCACAGAAAGAACCACATTCTAACTGCCTACCCCATTTCTTGTTGATCATGTGGCACACTACCCAATTCTTACCTCAGCAGCAGCGAGGGCAATGGCTAGGCTCTGCAAAGAGTTGCTTGGCCAGTGAGTGAGGCAGCAGTGCTGGTGCCAAGGTGACAGGCCAGCACAGCTAATGCAGTGGGGGTGTAGATGTGTGGTCAGCTGGGTCACTCCAGATCCAGCCTGCTCCAGCTGTCCACAGGTCCAAAACACCTGTTAAACTGGTTTAACAGCTCTGAGGTCTGTCTATCAAATAACAAGACTGCTTTTCTACCTTTCAAACAAATCAGGGAGAACTGATTGTGAACACTTGAGTGGTGACCTTGAACATGTCTGAACCTGCATGACAAACATCAACACTTTCAGCCAGTCATTTAATTGTCAGTTGTTGTTTAAAGCAGCTGTGTTGTCTGTTGTGTGCTGAAGAAATGCTAAGTTTAAAAGTCAAACAACATGACATTCTGCAGCAACTTGAGGTGGACCCAAATCTTTTCCAAAAAATCATCACTTGTGATGAAACCTGGATCTTCCAGTATGATCCTGAGACTAAATGACAGTCAATGCACTGGAAAACACCATAATCACCAAGAATGAAAAAAAGCATGTCAAAGCAAGTCCACACTCAAAGCCATGCTCATTTGTGGGTTGTTGTTGTTTTTTACATCAAGGGTGTAATTTTGGCAGAAAGGCTTCCAGAAGGCAAAACAGTGAACCAGCATTATTATAAGAAACTTTTGACAAAGCTGAGAGAAAGAGTCAGAAAAAAAAGGCCAGAACTGTGGAAAAATGGTTTCCTTCTTCATTAAGACAATGCAGCTGCTCATACAGCGCTTTCTGTGAATCAGTTTTTGGATAATAAACACATGATTACACTTGAACATCCTCCATATTTGCCAGATTTGGCACCATGTGGATATTTTCTTTTATCTAAAGTGAAATTGGTGCTTAAAGGAACATGTTTTGAGTTAATTGATGCAGTATAAAGAAAACAGCAGATGTGTTGACACAGCTGACAGAAATTGATCTGCTCCATACCTTTGACCAGTGGAAAACAAGACTGCATTGGTGTGTGAGTATGAAGAGGGAATATATTGAAGGGGAAAAGCATTAGAATTGTAATACATATAAATAAAGATGGGTTATTGTATCAGTCTCGTTATTGAATAAACAGACCTCACAAAAGGAGTGGATTCATTCTGTGGACTTTTTCAGATGGGGTAAACAAAATCCCATGGACGTCAGGAGGAGGAGGACGCTGTTCTGCTTCCAGTGCTCTGTTTCAGATGACGCCATCCTCCTCCTGTCCTTAATTTGTTCTGCCTCTGTCCTTTGTTCATTTCCCCACCACCACTTTTTATTGATGAAAGTTTCTGTTAATAAATAGTGGCAGAGGCAAAACTAAAGAAGGACAGAGGCAGAGTGAATGAAGGGAGGGAGGAGGACGCCGTCGTCCGAAATGGAGCGCTGGAAGCGGAACGGCACCATCTTCCTCCCAACCTCTACAGGGTTTTTTTTTTAACCCTATCTGAAGAAGTCATGTGTGTCATGTGTATAAATCACACTGGATCTGGGGTGAGTATATAATTTATCCTTGGTGTAGACAAGCCCTCAAGCAATGGCGAAGTGTTAAATCGACTGCATAGAATACATCAGTGCCAGTTCTTCCTACCTCCATATCCCTAGTCTTCTGCAATGCACTTATTACGATAGATACACTAATTCTTGGGTGGTAGATATGACAAGTTTATTTCTGTTTCTGTCTGCAGTGGTGCACCTAACATTTGTTTATGTATCTTTACTGATAACAAAGCTTAGTGCAATTTTATGCACCCAAATATTGATAAAAGTGGAGATGAATGGACTGAGTGGTGTCAAGAAAACAAAACTGATTTAATATAGATATGGCATTTTCAAATAATGGTTGTGACGGAAGACATATGCTTTTTAAATTAAAAAATATTGTTTAAGGCCAGACACACAATGTGTTCTGGTTTTTCAATTGGCTACAAGCATGAAAACCATGAAAATTATATTTATTTTTTTAATAAAGGAGGTAATAACAGCCAAGCCAGCACACAATGGATGCTGCTGAAGTGGTTTGACAACCAATGGAAATCTATACCATCATTTAAGATGTTTGTCCATTGTGCTATACAATTCCATATATCATTGTGCTATATAATTCCAAATCCATATCAAGGAAGCCCCAAACTTGTTGTGTCTCTAACAGGACCAAAATGAAGATTGTAATAAAGTTTTGAACTCAGTCTGTCATCCAGAAAATACACGTTGGATTGCTGTTTCCCCCGCCCTCTTCTTTTCTGTACAACATACATTGGAGCCAATTTTAACTAATTTGGGCTGGAATCATATTGGGCAGTTATGAATGTGTAATCTAAAGTTACACGCTCGGGACTGTTTTGTATTCATGATCATTACATAGCCCTTAGTTTGGGGGGCTACATAGGGATCGTGAAAGTCCCTCAGTTTCCATTTACCAAGAAGCACATATTGTAATTGACAGGGATCCATTTTCCTGTTGTTCAGGAAGTAGCTGGCTGATGTTTTCACCCCTTGTGTGAACCATCTCCAGCATAAGGGGGAATTATGACAAGGACCCCACTTATTACCACAACCAAACGGAGGATTCTACTTAAAGTTAGTGCAACCTACAAGACACTGTAACTTTAAACTGCATACAAGATATATTTGGAACATGAAATATAATATTTACCATATAATCCACTATACAAATATGAAAACCAATAAAACAGTGTTACAATAAAGGCTTTGTTAATAAAGGTTATTACCATTATTGTGTTACTTCACAATTGTTTTAGCTATGTTATTACAAAAGTACTATGTTATTACATAAGTAACAAAAGCTTCAGTACTGTGATGGATTGTACCCAGCAAACTCCAAACCAACTATGCTAAATCAGAATGTCTTATCTGTGAGGATTATCTTTGTTGGGATATCTTGTTTGTGGAAGTTCCCAAATGTGCTAAGCCAGGGTGTCTTATTTGTGAAGGCTTTGTTGGGATGTCTTGTTTGTAAGAATTTCCCCTACGGTGCATCCAGGCCTTTCTTCAAACAAACAAACAAACGTTTTGGCCACAGAGCCTTCTTCAGGGAATTTTTATCTATTAATTATATAAAGCTTGGATGGCTTTCCCATGTAATAGACAAAAAACCCCGAAACTCAACTGATTGCTTTAATTGCTGAGAGATATAACATTGATTGATTTGCGACAACCTCGTAAGTTTGGACAGAAGGGGTGTGAGGAGAGATTTCTGTAGGGTATGGAATGATGAATGGCCACTTGATTGCTTGATTAAATTATTGCTTGAAAGGCCGAAGGCTGAAGAAAGGATTATCACATACCCCTTAATGACTGGTTTGTTAGCATAAACCCATTACGAGGGGCTTTCTGCATAATCTGAACTTGGGCTTTCCCACCATTACATTTCAAGACATGTTTCAGGTCATCATGACCTTTGACTGACCTCCAGTCTGCCTTAGCCAATGTGACCCTGAAAAATGTCCAGTTTTGGAATTTTGCAGGAGAGGGCATGCTGTCTGGAGGATGGATGTATATCAAACTGAAAGCAAAAGGGCATTACCTGTGTTATGACAGGCATTCCTTTTATGCTAGTGGTTTTGAACAGCAAGGATACTGGAGATATACAAAGCAGTTTCTGAGATGATGAAATCAAGAAACAAAAACCTGCTAATGAGAAAGTAACAGCACACATTTTGTATACTTCCTACATTTGACATGAAGGTCCCACCACTGTTTCATATCATCCTTGCCATAGTTTGGTAGGCCCGTATGCCTATATGGCATGGGTCCTGGTATTTGAAGGACCACATCTCCTTTTATGAGCCCAGTAGAACTTTAAGATCATCTGGAGAAGCCCTTCTCTCTGTCCCACTACCTTCTCAGGCACATTTGGAGGGAAAAAGAGAAAGGACTTTCTTTGTGGCTGCTCCCACACTGTTCCAGACTGTGGAACTCCCTCCTCAGAGAGGCCAGAATGGCCCCATCTTTGCTCTCCTTCCAACAGTAGGTTAAGACATTTTTATCCCACTAAGTTTTTATGAACCAACAAGGACTGGGCTAGTGAGGCTGTGTGATGTGGTTTTTAAAAAAATTTAAGGGTTTTTAAAAAGGCATCTTAATTTTTACTATAATGGTTTTAACTTGTTAATTGTTTAATTCTTTTAAAAAATTTACATTTATAATGTGATTTTAACTTTGTACTGTTTGTAGCTTGTATTGTTTTTATAATAATGTTGTTAGCTGCCTTGAGTCTCATTGGTGGGATAAAGGCAGGATAGAAATGATCATCATCATCATCATCATTATTGATGGAGATTCAAAATGGGAAATTAGCACTTGAGAGGTTGTTCTAGAATTTATGAAAGATCAAATATATTCATTCTAGTAATACATGGAAGACTTCATGCTGTTTCCTCTAGATCTGGGGCTAGAATATGCTGGCTGGAAACCAACATATTCTAGCAGGTCTACCTAAGCCCTTAGTCATCCAATATGCTTTTAGACTGTTGTTATTATTTTATTGTTTAATTTTTTAAAAAGAAAATGTGTTCTATTTAGCTTTATCTGTATGCTTCCCTGAGTTATTGTTATGTGGGTGGGATACAAACATTTACATAAATAAATACCTCAGGAAAACACTGAGAATCCGAAGCAGACTTGCCTGTGGGGGGAAGAAATCTGTCTTGGTTCCAGAGACTCAAGCAAAGATAGACAGATGGAAAGAGCCCTAGAGGAAAGTTTATTAGGACCTCGAATCTTTGCAGAATCAGCAACTGCCAGTGCAGGTCTGATGAAAACTGGCTGATTGTCTCAGAGGCCCAGCTTCTGAAAGGGTAAAAGAATCTCATATTTTGTACATCTAAAAAGCCAACATTAAATATCTCCCCTAATCACCAGGAAAGACTGTGGATTGTGTCAAGGAGGTCCTCTGAATTTGATGAGATGGAAGGTCAAATCCTTCCTCAACCACAAAAATCACTGGGGGAAATCTCTGGCAAACTTTGCTCTTTTGGCCTCTGTTCCTCTTCTAGGCAGTGAAGATGATGCAAGGGTGAATCATGACAAATAAATTTTCATTCAAAATGCTCCTGATTAGCAAGTGGACTCTGAAAATGCAAATCTAGCATGTCCTAAATGTTCAGGTGATTTTCATTTCCAAGTTGTTTTTTTCTTTTAAAAGAAAACACTATTTTGTGAATCTTGCCATCATGCGTTATCTCTAAAATCCTCTTCTTTTGAGTTCCCTTTTAAAATCTTTGTGTGAACCATCTCCCAGCCTTATTTACATTCTCAAAATAATTTTGTTTAGATCTCTTCAATTTCTTTTCTATTTGACTTGTTATATCATGATTGAGTTGTTTTCGAATTACAGTAGGAACCCATATCCACTGATTCATTATCCATTGATTCAGTTATCTATGGGACACAAAACAGCACAGCTACCATAGAGTCTTCCTAGAAAATTTGTCCCTCTAGGCATTTTCTAGGTCCTCCAAGGCAACTCTATGGTATTTTAATCCAGAAGTCCCATTATTTTCAATGGTGTTTGCTATTATCCACAGTTTTTGGTATCCACACCCCTCCCCAGAACCAATCTCCAGTGGATAAAGAGGTCCTACTTTAGTTTTATCTCATCTTGGATTTTTCTATTCTTCGGGTTGATTCTTGCTTGCTCCTCTAATTTCTAGCTTAAAAGATTTTGGATTTTCCTCCCTTTTTCACTCTTAGCTTCAGCTCCTATTTGAATCATCACTCCACTAATCACTGCCTTGCTGACATCCCAGATAATTCTCTTGGGTAGATCTGTGGCAATATTCTCTTTGAAATAAAAGTTCAGGGATTTTTAAAAATCTTTGTTTTGAATTCTCATCCTTGAGTAAGTTTTCATTTAGTCTCCAACTGTATTTTGGTCTGGTTTTCTGAAGAGTTAAAAGTATTGGGTTATGGTCAGAAGTTATTTTGGAAGCAATTTCTATATCTTTTATTTTTGTGTGCAGCTTTCTAGATAACCATAAATAGGTCTATCCTGGACATGAATTTGTGGCTTTCTGTTTTATATTGGTTTGTTTATGTGTTTTTTAAAAGGTGTCTTAATTTTTACTATAATGTTTTTAACTTGTTAATTGTTTAATTCTTTTAAAAATTTTATATTTATAATGTGATTTTAACTTTGTACTGTTTGTAGCTTGTATTGTTTTTATAATATTGTTGTTAGCTGCCTTGAGTCTCATTGGTGGGATAAAGGCAGGATAGAAATAAACATCATCATCATCATCATCATCATCATCTAATAAACTAATAAAACTAATAAAAATAGTTATAGTTATTAATATTAGTAAAAAAGAGAAAGAAAAAAAGAAAAGAAAACTCAGTTTTATTATTTTACAAGCCAATATGGTGCTTGATGGTAGAGGGAAGGGTACTTATTATTTGTGAATAGTCGGACATTTTCCTTGTTATTGTTGATATCCGGATCATAATGCTCTGTGGAAATCTCCCTGAGCCCCATTTGTGTTTGTCGTCACTAGATGTCACTGCATACACAAGTGTGAAGCTGAAAATAGGACTAACAGAAGCAAGAAGACCACATGTACAAAAAGTCAGAACACTCATTTGATGATATCCCATGGGGTAGTAGACTGGATGAGCCTCCTCAAATTAAATAAACAGAGAGTGCCCTAGCACTTTCAAGATTAACCATGTTAAAGAAGTGCAAGCAGCAGACCAAAGGTATACAGAAAAGAAAGAGAAAGTTTGCATGCAAGCAGCCACAACAGTTCTCTCCATGGCCACATTATCTTGGGAGTAACCTGTAGAGCTTGCATAAGTACCATCATGGCACCAGATCCCATCTGGTCTTGGAAGTTAAGCAGAGTCAGCTCTGGTTAGTACTTGGATGGGAGTCTGCCAATGAGTACCAGGTGTTGTAGGCTATATTTCAGAGGAAGGAACCGGCAGAACCATCTCTGAGTATTCCTTACCTAAGAAAACCCTTTGCAATTCATGGGGTCGCCATAAGTCAAATGGTGACTTGAAGGCAAACACACACATAATCTGTTGAGAACTGCATGTGGGCAGTGGGTGGGGCTACAGCAAAAGTGGGTGGGGCCACCCTTTCTGTCTCCACCCCTTTTTCTTTGTCTGCCAGTACCTCCTCTTCTCCCAGAGCTGCGCTCCCCAGTTTAGGGGTGAGGCACCCCTCTTGCTTTGAACTTGAGCTGCCAGTGCTTTCTCCTACTCTGACTTCTCTCTTTCTGCCAACAGCTTTTCTCCCTGTTTCTGCCAGCTCTGATGCTCCCTCTTATTGTTCTACATCCAACAGATTGCCACAGGAGAACCGATCACACTTGTGAGAAGTCTGAACTGGTAGGGCTTTCAGTGGGCTTTTGAAATTAGGCCAAGGGGTGCATGGAGTCTTAGGGCTGTAGGCAGACAACCCCTGTAATAATGGGTGCGAGCAGGGATTCTACTACTCCTGGAAGCCCACTGTTCTAAATATGCTTGGTGTTGGCAAAAATTCTACATAGTCAACCTGAACAAATCATAATTTTTCATTTCATCAGCGCCTTTCTATGTAGCTTCAAAGCACCCCTATTTCATTGTAACTCTGGCAATATAATTGTCATTTGAACAAATACTCTGGATGTCCATCTAGAAAAGCCACCTCTATGGAGATTTTCAGACAGGAATGAAAAAAGCATTCCTGTCCCAGAATCTCCACTCCTGCCCCTGTCCTGTCCCTGTCACACCACAATCACCCTCCCCACTGAACTTACCTCCCCTCCTGTCATTCCGGAAGCCAGGAGTGAATGGAGCTCTAATGGAGCTCCCTTCACTTCCTGGACTAAAAACTCGCAGATTCTCTCAAGATGATGCAAGTGTGGGAAATTCAAAAATAAAAATAACACACACACAAAAAAAATGACAGCAAGGACAAAAACACATTTAAAATTAACAAGTAACCCAGGGAGGGTCATAAAAAGTGTGTCACTTACCTGGGTGTCCTGATCTCACCCAAAAGTGTTCTGGCAGGGCCACCCATTGATGCTCAGATCTTGCCAGCATAATGGGGCACCTTTTCACTCGCAGGAACATCTGTGTCAAAAACAGAAAGGGGGATTTATTGATGGTTTATCCCATCAATAAAAAGCAGTGCCAGCAGAATAGCAGCAGAACGAGGGGGGGGGAAACTATGTCGTCTGAAAAGGGAGCCCTTTTGCGATCTCCTGGCGTTCCTGTAACACCGCTTTTAATGTGTCTGATAATCTCCTAAATCACTTTTCTCACTCAGGCTAGTTCTTCAGAATGTGGTGTATATCCAACTCTTGCTTTGTGGCAACCCTCTTATGTTTAAACATTGTTCTACATCCAACAGATTGCCACAGGAGAACCGATCACACTTGTGAGAAGTCTGAACTGGTAGGGCTTTCAGTGGGCTTTTGAAATTAGGCCAAGGGGTGCATGGAGTCTTAGGGCAGAATTACTCAACACCTTCTTTGCCTCAGTGTTTTCAGAAAAGGAAAAGGAGGACCAACCTGAGGAAAATGGAACAGAGGACACAATAGGGGAAATCCAGCTGAAAATAAGTAAAGAGGTGGTACAGGAATACCTTCTTAATCTAAATGAATTTAAATCTCCAGGACCAGATGAACTACATCCAAGAGTATTAAAAGAGCTGGCAAATATAATCTCAGAGCCATTGGCAATAATATTTGAGAACTCCTGGAGAACAGGAGAAGTCCCAGCAGACTGGAGGAGGGCAAACGTTGTTCCCATCTTCAAAAAGGGGAAAAAAGAGGATCCCAACAACTATCGTCCAGTTAGTCTGACATCAATACCAGGGAAGATTCTAGAACAGATCATTAAACAGAGAGTCTGTGAACATTTAGAAGGCAATGCCATAATCACAAAAAGTCTGTCAGGGATGATGGGAGTTGTAGCTCTTCACCTCTGGCTCAAACTCACCACCTTATTATGCAGCAGAGCCAACCAGCTTAGATCAGTGGTTAATGCTTTTCTCCAAAGCAGCAGAGTTTCAGAGAATAGGCTGAAGATCCTGACAAACTCTCCAAGCCTTCTCACTCTTCTCCAGGTGTCTCCAAAACGTCTCCAGGAATCACCCAGGCAACTCAGTAGTTGTATATAAAACCTACTTTATTCTTCTATATAAATATACTATATGGTCAACAAATCACAATCTCTACACACTACACCACCTCTACTCCACCACCACTACATTGGCAAACATTGCAATTTTATAGCCATTGTTTATCACCACCCACTAATTAGTTTCCACCCAGTGGGTGTGTACTTCCATTCTGATTGGTCCACATAGTTCCACCCATGCCTAAGACCAACCCATGTATTTCAACATTTCACCTTGTACACTTAATGATTCTCAGGTGTTTCCAATCTGCATTCAGTACCTCTGTCCTTGGCTCTCAGGCCTTCTAGATTACATTAGCAGTTTCACCTGTGTAGCCCCATATTTGCTCTTGCTTAGTCATTGTGACTTTCACATACATATTTTATTTCTTTCACTGTATGTCCCATGTTGCATTTTCCTTAACAATCCCCTCCGAAATAAAATATTGTATGTGTCTTACAATGTCATTCCAACCATTTGTGTCAGCCTTTCATGTTTTTCTGCTGTCAATGCTTTTGTGAACAAATCTGCTATGTTGTGTTGTGTTTCTATATATCTCAATTCTATTTCACCCTTCTGAACCATGTCTCGCACATTTTGATATCTTACACCAACATATTTTGTTCTGTTCTTCAAACTTTCAGTTTCAGCCATTGCTATGCATGACTGTGAATCTTCCAGAATTTCTACTGGTATCTTGTAACTTTCATTTAAATCATTTAGCAATTGCTTAATCCACTGTACCTCATTTACTATCTCATTCAAAGCAGCGAATTCTGCTTCCGTTGTGCTTATCGCTACATTAGTTTGTTTTCTACTTCTCCAAACTATTGGACTTTCACTATATTTAATTATCATTCCTGTAACTGACTTCTTGTCTCCTAATTCTGATGCAAATGAACTGTCTACATAACAATCTAGATCTGAACTACTGCTTCTTATAATCAATTTCCTATCTAAGGTTCCTTTCAAATATCTCAATAAATGTTTTACCGCTGTCCAGTCTTCAATTTTTGGATCATTAACCCTTCTAGACAATACATTTACAGCATAGAAAATGTCTGGTCTGGTGTGGCAAGATATGAATTGTAAAGATCCTATTACACTTCTGAAGAGAATCTTGTCCTCAAACGCTCTAGTTGTTTCCTCAGACACAAAACTAGTTGTCATTGGAGCTCTTACTATTTTTGCATTCTGTAATCCACACTTTTCAATCAGTCTTTCAATTTTATTTCTCTGACTTAATAAACAATGTCCTTCTTCTGTCCATTCAACGCAAATACCTAAATAAGACTTCAATACACCTAAGTCCTTCAAAACAAACTTCTTAGACAATTCTCTTTTTACTGACTCAATTTCCTGTTTTGACTATGCTGCTACGCACAAATCATCTACATAAATCACTAATACTATGTCTCCTTTTGTATAAACACAAGCATCTGCAATGCTCCTCTTGTAACCTAGCTTAACTAGCTCATCATTGATGCACAGATTCCACGCTCTGGCACTTTGTTTTAAACCATACAATGCTTTCTTTAATTTATAAACTCTCTGACTACCATTTTCTTCAAAACCTTGTGGCTGTTCCATAAATATTTCTTCATTCAAAACCGCATTTAAGTAAGCTGTCTCAAAATCAAAATGTTCTACAACTAAATTCCTTTTTACTGCTACAGCTAGAACCATTCTCAGACTTTCTGGCTTTGCAGTTGGAGAATATGTCTTATCATAGTTCTCATACTGCTGTTGTGCAAAACCCTTAGCCACTAACCTAGCTTTATATTTGATACTTCCATCTGGCATTTCTTTCCTTTTGTATACCCATTTACAACCAATTACTTTCTTGTCTTTGGGTCTGTCAACAATTTCAAAAACATCTTTATTTACCAGGCAACCAAACTCATTATCCATTGCATCAAACCATCTTTCCTGTTCTTCACTAGAATAACTTTCCAATTCTTCAAAACTTTCAGGCTCTTCTACTGCTAAACAAGCTCTTGCCTTTGTCACAACAAACCTATCTGGAGGCTTTCTAACTCTATGACTACGCCTGGGAATAAAATCTGCTGTTCTGTCTCTTTCATCCTCACTTTCTCTACTAGGAGTTGTAGTTCTATGACTAAATCTCTTGTCTTCAGTCATTCGAGTAGTAGTAGGCCTAGATGCTATCTCATCATCGGAAGAACTACCACTGCTGCTAGGTGATGCTTCCTGCTTAACTGAAACCCCTCCGTTTCCTGAGGTTGGTTCAGTTTGTGTTTTTGGCTCATTTGAACTCCCTAATCTCAAAAACACTTCTTTATTGGCATGCAGTTTGTCCCAACCAGCATGTCTCTCAAAATTTGCAGACCTAGAATACTGCACTTGTTTTCCTCCCAAATGAAACTTGTAGCTATTTCCAGAATACCCCAAAAACCTAAGCCTTTTGCTTTTGGGTTCTCCTTTCCTCCTGAAACAAGCAGGTGTGTACACATGAGCAAATTGTCCAAAAACCCTTAAGTACTTGTAATTTGGCATTCTCCCATACAGTACCCTGTAGGGAATGTCTTCAATTTCTGAATGATACAATCTGTTACTGATATGTATTGCAGTCAATGTTGCTTCTGCCCAAAAACTATCTTTCACCCCTGCATCTGCCATCATACAAGCAGTAATTCTTTTTATATCTTGTATTTTCTTCTCTGCTAACCCATCCTCACTAGGACAAGCAGGGTTTGTAGTTTCATGCCTTATTCCCACCTTTTGAAACCAGTTAAACAATTGATTATTTAAAAATTCTCCTCCTCTATCAGTAATAATGGTGCCTACTCTGCTATCAAATTGTCTTTCCACCATTCTTACCCATGCTTTTAAACTTTGCCCAGCGTCAGATTTGTTTTTCATTATTCTCACAAATGCAAACCTTGTATACCTATCAACAATTACTAGGAAATACTTGCTTCCCCCTAAGGACAAGCAATTAGCTTGGGCGACATCTGCATGTACATACTGAAATGGTCTTTGAGCAATTCTTTTTGTTTTCTTAGCTACTGGAAAAGCTCTGACCTTTACCTGTTGACATACCGTACAATCTAAGTGGTTTTTGCATTCAGTAACTTTTAAATCTGGACACATACTGATTAAATTCTTTAAACATTTGAAGCTTGCATGGCCGAATTTTCTGTGAAGCTCGTGTATGCAGTCTTTGTGGATTGGAATATTTTCTATGTTATTAGCTTCTTCAACCCTGTATCTATCAATATTGTCCTCCAAATAATAAAGTTTGTCCTTTTTCAAACCTATGCCACGCAATTCCCCATTCAGTTTTATCTTACACATGTTCTTTTCAAAGATGACTGTGTAGTCTCTTTCTGTTAATCTGCTTACTGATAACAAATTATTTTCTAACTCCTTTACATGTAAGACATCATTAAAATTCTCTTTTAGCCCTGGAATGTACACAGTACCCATTTGATTTACAGTACTTAGCTCTTTCCCGTCAGCCAAAACTACAGTATTTACATTAGCTGATTTTCTGTTACTTATTAAATTTATGTCATTACACATCAAAGATGTGGCTCCTGAATCTACTAGCCATTTAGAATTTGCATTTTGTTTTTCCTTAATCATGGTTGCAAACCCCTTTTTATTACCACTGTCCTTCAAAAATGGAGGTCTGGACTGTTTTTGATACTGCCGCGGCTGCCATCTGCTCTCTGCTTGCTTGCGTCTCTCAGCTGCAAAATGTTTACAATGTCTCTGCAGATGACCAATCTTCTTACAATAAAAGCACCTCCGTTGCTCCCTTGTAGAGGCTGCTTCCTCCTGCGTTCGCCAGTCAGAAGTTGTTTGTTGTTTTGGCACAGTCTTTAAGCTTGCTGAGTCACCCTGCTCAGACATTCTTCTCTGGTTCTCTTCCAGTATTCTGGCCACAATTAAGTCTCTATTAAGCTCAGCTTCTGACAGGTTTTGCAGGCTGTTCGTTATATTGTCCCACGAAGAGTCTAGTGATTCTATCAAAATGTAGCATTGCTGCTCTTTGCTAATTTGCACTCCCCTCAGTTCAGCTTGCACAAACAAATCTTGCATTATTTTTAAATGTTCTATCACACACTGCCCTTTAGCCATCTTTTGCCTGTATATTCTTTTAGACCATAGCATCTTTGCAAAAGCAGTTGAAGGAGTGTGTAATCTCTGCAAGGTATCCCACACATCCTTGGCAGACGTTTTATCTCTGACATCATTAATTAAGTCTTCTTCAAGCATGAGATAAAGACAGGCTTTTGCTTTACTATCTCTCTCTTGAGTGGCTTCATCAGCATCGGCTGCCAGCCCTGTTTCAACTGTTGACCACAGACCTTCCTTTACTAGTAGAGATTGGGCATAAATCTTCCAGGTAGAGTAGTTGTTTCTATTTAATTTACTAAACTTTAGAAATTCCATCTTGATTTGTGCAGTGACTCAATTTGACACAGTCCTTCTGAGTATGCACAGCTGACCCGTCTGGGCTCAAGCAAAACACAAAATGATTTACTCACGAGGCTTATCAGTGCAGCACAAACAGCTTGCTCTGATCTGTCATCCACAAAGCTTTATTCCACTCTCTGGAACTTTCAGCTTCTGTGGATGCTGGGTGCTCTAGTAACTGGGCCCATAACCCTTGTCAGGGATGATGGGAGTTGTAGCTCTTCACCTCTGGCTCAAACTCACCACCTTATTATGCAGCAGAGCCAACCAGCTTAGATCAGTGGTTAATGCTTTTCTCCAAAGCAGCAGAGTTTCAGAGAATAGGCTGAAGATCCTGACAAACTCTCCAAGCCTTCTCACTCTTCTCCAGGTGTCTCCAAAACGTCTCCAGGAATCACCCAGGCAACTCAGTAGTTGTATATAAAACCTACTTTATTCTTCTATATAAATATACTATATGGTCAACAAATCACAATCTCTACACACTACACCACCTCTACTCCACCACCACTACATTGGCAAACATTGCAATTTTATAGCCATTGTTTATCACCACCCACTAATTAGTTTCCACCCAGTGGGTGTGTACTTCCATTCTGATTGGTCCACATAGTTCCACCCATGCCTAAGACCAACCCATGTATTTCAACATTTCACCTTGTACACTTAATGATTCTCAGGTGTTTCCAATCTGCATTCAGTACCTCTGTCCTTGGCTCTCAGGCCTTCTAGATTACATTAGCAGTTTCACCTGTGTAGCCCCATATTTGCTCTTGCTTAGTCATTGTGACTTTCACATACATATTTTATTTCTTTCACTGTATGTCCCATGTTGCATTTTCCTTAACAAAGTCAGCATGGGTTTCAGAGAAACAAGTCATGCCAGACTAATCTGATCTCTTTTTTTGATAAAGTTACCAGCTTGGTAGATGAAGGGAATGCTGTGGACATTGCATACCTTGATTTCAGTAAGGCCTTTGACAAGGTTCCCCATGACATTCTTGCAAACAAGCTTGTAGAATGTGGGCTAGACAAGTTAACTGTTCAATGGATTTGTAATTGGTTGACTGGCCGAACCCAAAGGGTGCTCAGCAGTGGCTCCTCTTCGTCTTGGAAAGATGTGACCAGTGGGGTGCCACAGGGTTCTGTCCTGGGCCCAGTGCTATTCAACATCTTTATCAATGACTTAGATGAGGGAATTAGGGGCATACTTATCAAATTTGCAGATGACACCAAATTGGGAGGAGTAGCTAATACCCTAGAGGACAGGATCAAAATTCAGAATGACCTGGATAGACTGGAGAGCTGGGCCAAAGCTAACAAAATGAAATTCAATACGGAGAAATGTAAAGTACTGCATTTAGGGCGGAAAAATGAAATGCATAAATATAGGATGGGAGAGACCTGGCTGAATGAGACTATGTGCGAAAGGGATCTAGGAGTCCTAGTAGACCACAAGTTGAACATGAGCCAACAGTGTGATGCGGCAGCTAAAAAGGCCAATGCAATTTTGGGCTGTATCAATAGAAGTATAGTGTCTAGATCAAGGGAAGTAATAGTGCCACTCTATTCTGCCTTGGTCAGACCTCACTTAGAATACTGTGTCCAGTTCTGGGCACCACAATTCAGAAAGGATATTGACAAATTGGAGCGTGTCCAGAGAAGGGCAACTAAAATGGTGAAAGGTCTGGAAACGATGCCTTATGAGGAGAGACTTAGGGAGCTGGGTATGTTTAGCCTGGAAAAAAGACGGTTTAGAGGCGATATGATAGCCCTGTTTAAGTATTTGAAGGGATGTCACGCTGAGGATGGAGCAGGCTTGTTTTCTGCTGCTCCAGAGACTGGAACACGGAGGAATGGGTGCAAGCTCCAGGAACAGAGATTCCACCTCAACATGAGGAGGAACTTTTTGACAGTCAGAGCTGTTCGGCAGTGGAACACACTCCCTCGGAGCGTGGTGGGGTCTCCTTCCTTGGAGGTCTTTAAACAGAGGCTGGATGGCCATCTGTCGGGGATGCTTGATTGTGATTTCCTGCGTGGCAGGGGGTTGGACTGGATGGCCCTCGTGGTCTCTTCCAACTCTGCAATTCTATGATTCTATGATTCTATGATTTGGCAAAATGTGAGTGTTGTAATATTTCTTATGAGATATTTACCTTTACCCTCCTTTTGCTATGTTTTGGGTTTTGGTTCCCCAACCAAATATCAGAAGTACCACCAAAAGAAATAGGCAGAAGGGTTCATGTTTGCTTCTTAAAATTTTATGGAGAAACTGAACTTTTCAAGGAGGGGCTTGTGCTAAACTTTGTGGGGTTGTGAGGGAAACACCACTGGTCTCTAGGAATTAGTGATCTGTGACTCTCAGCTCACCTTGGAAACAGGTTTGATATTTAGTAGGATTCACAGAAAGTATTTGGAAAGAAGCTTGTCTGTTTATTCAAGTTCATAGCTAGCTCAGGCTATTTGTGCTAATGGGGTCTCTAGAGTTGTAGTTCTCAGCATCAGCACTGGTGGAGAATTCCTCACCCGCCTTACATATACCAAAACAAACATACCTGGGAACTTGAGAAGATTTTGGATTTGGGTAGGCACAAAAACAGCTGCAAAACATGCCCAGTATTCTGCATCAGCTGCTTAAGTATACTTAACTAAGGGCTCAGCTAAACCAGCCAGGATACCCCAACTCTCTGCCAGCATATCCTAGTTGTAGAGGTAGCCTGTTCTGCTCCCATTATCTGGAGAAAATAGGCCAGAGTCCACACAGGAACACCAGCCTGTTGCTGCAGCTGTTGCCACTGCCATTTTCCTTGCTCTGCCAGTTCCTGGCACTATTATGTGACAAGCCCCCTGCATGTGACCAGCCTTAGTCACATGCTGCAGGACTGCTGCCTGGACCCGGAAGAGTAAGGGCAATTGGCAGCAGCAATGAAGGGCCAGTCTGCTGGGATGGGCTCCTGTGGACATGTGGGGCCCAATCTGTCATGGTGGAAATGGAGTAAACCAGGCAGTATTTTAAAATGTGGTAAAGGGCCCTATCTTGGCTTGCCCCCATCTCAGCCCCATATCTGCCCCTGGGGTGGTGAGGACAGCCTGGGAGCAGAACAGGGCAAATGCCCTGCATTGTTTGGACTACAGGGCTCTGAGATGGGGACTAGTTGGGGTATTTGACCAGTGTAGACAAACCATAAGTAACCTCTCTTTGTCCAAGGTTGGAGAGGAGAAGTTGCGGATGAGTGACTCTAGGTAACTATTCTATATTGCATACTCACAATCACTATGGACTTTATCAGATGAGACAAATACTGCCAAAAAAACATTATTTAGGATGCGACAATTGCACAAAGTGCCAAAATATCAGACATCCTCATCATTTGCCTGTTCCCACTGTGTCACACTGGCATGAATGAGGCATCAATGTTTATTGACAGGCTAAGCCATCAATAAAAAGTGACACCTCATTCAGTCCAGCATGATAAACTGAGAACAGGAAAACAACAATGTTGTCTGATAATGTCAGCACTTTGTACTATCACTGCATCCTAATGACACAGTTTTTGCCACGTCTGATGAAGTCCTTCATCTTTCCAGCTGTTACACTATTGCCATCAGGTTTGGGGTGCGGGGTAGGTTGGGCCAGGAGAGGTTACTTAGTTAAGTATACTTAAGTAGATGCATAATACTGGCCCATATTTGTAAGAAATAATTAAGGGAATTGGCCCAAATAGAGTGAAATGCTAATGAAACTTAGGTTCTGTCTATATGAAGGTTAAAAAATATGAACACGTCAGGAAAAAAAACAGCCATTTACAGTGCTGCAACCTGTCTAAGTGGTCAAAAGAGCCCCCCTAAACATTCCATGACCCCTAGCTAAGATGGCAGCCATGAGTGAGTTACTTGCGCTTTTAAATCTGCCACCACCAATCTTTTTTTAAAAAACAGTTTACCGTGGTGCGCACATGCGATATTTCATATTTGAAAAAAGAGTATAAGATTACCATTTTATTGACTTACCAGACCCTCACTTAGCTGAAAATCCAACATGGTGACAGCAGGTGCTTTTCCTGTTTGCTAGCCCCACCCCCACGCTCATCTAGCCAATCAGATTATGCTGCCTGGTCACACCAACATTAATGTGAGTGTCCAAACGATCGCACATCGTTTGCGATCGGAGCATTTTTAAAAAATCTGGGAGAAGCCCCGGAGGCTTCCCTCACAGAATTCGTGGTTGGATTTGGCTGCCCCCTTCCAAATGACACGTATTTATCAAATGTCCGTTTGTACAGATCGCGTTCCATTTGCATCCTGTTAGGATTATTTTCACTATTTAGACAAGCCCTAAGTAGTATATCTGAATGGTCTGATCACATAATTCACAGCTTTCAGTCCAGCAATCATTATTCATTTCAACTTGAATAAAGGGCTACCGTTAGAGGACATCTGTGTACCTACACAGCATTCTGGTTAATCTGAACATGGACTATGTATGTACAAAATCTCATTCTATATTCTGAGCTGGAGATGGACTTCTGGTGGAAGGGAGGTGGAGATAACCTTACTCTTAAAGCACAGGAGCATTATGAGTGAATCAGTTTCATATTCTGAATTCTGTTAAGAATATAGGGCATTCGGCAATTCCAAAGCAGAGTGCCATGTTTACACGAAAGCCAATAGTGCTTACCCCGAACACCATCACCATCCAGCCATATCTCCTGATCAGTATTAATTCTAGATATATTTCATTTCCCCCCCCCCAATTGTTGTGTGTTTTAGGACTTTTTTGGATGGCGATTTGTAATGTGAGCAGGCTCGTCCCTGTTGCAAGGCTGCTGCATGGCAGGGGGGCCTTTTCGGATGACGCTGTCCCCCTGGCATACTGTTCCGGAAGAGCTGGGAGGCTGCAGCGCCATATTTGGCCATTTCCTAATCACAGAAGTTGACTAGAAACCAGGTGAACAGTTGTAGAATTGCCTCCGAAGCCTTGCCCCTGCCTGGAGCAGAAATAAAAGGATCAGCTAATTTGGAGGACATGTTGGTTCTTCTTCTCTCCTCCTTAGAGATGGTAGGCACCATGCCACAAGACACTGGACTGGCATATCAAATGAGTGGCCTCTCAGCAAAAGATGGGACCATCCTAATTCAGCACTATAAACTTATGTAATAGAAAGGGAGTAAGACTTTTAATGGCTCATTGAAAGCCTCTTGCCTGGGTGGATGAATGTGTCAGTTTTGCTTTCTCCCACCTTCACTAATTCCCTCCCCAAGTTCAAGTTTTTTCTGCCCTGTTTTAAAAGAGATTTATGATTTAAGTTCTTATTTAAATTAAGTTCATATTTTTAAAGAAACCTCTGACTGAAATTTTCTCCCATTTCTAAAATTCTCTTCCTTTGCATTCTATTATTATTATTTATTCAGCTGTACCATCTACCTCTTCTTAGTATGTCCAACATTCTTTTGCCTGCCTCAACTAATTCTTCATTGTCCCTAGAAGGTCTTTTAGTAGCTTCTTTTCTGAGCGGTGCTAGCCATAAGCAGACAGTGTAATGCAAATAAACAATCAATGTTCGTTTGTCATCCCAGAAAGAACTATGTGACAAGCCTTGAAAGGGCAACAGAAGCAGGTGGCAGCATCAACAGAGACACCATATGCTATGTTGGAAGTTGACCCACAAGTATAGGTCTCAATGGGGGCAATAATAGCAATCCTGTGCACATTGACTCAGATCTAAGTCCCACTGAGTTCAATGGAACTGACTCCCAAGTCAATGTGCATAGGATTGTCATCAAGGGCTGCAATCCTATGCACACAATTGAAATGAATAGACTCTGAACTCGACAGGAATTACTTCTGAGGAAGCATGTGTAGGATTACACTGGAATTGGAAGGCTTTTAATTAAAATACCTTTTTATGTGACTAGAATGAAATACATGGATATATGTTTATGCATCTGGAAGTCTGAAAGGGGATTTCCTGATGAAGTCATTCCTCGGTCACAGCAGCATAAATCCTTGTGCGATGGACATACAAACATGTTGACTTTAAAGTGTGCGCGCATGGATGTGCACACACATACACACACCTATTTCCAGAACTTAAGTATAAATTTATTTCCCCTTACCAAATGAAACACACAGAGTTAGCTCAGGCTTGAAGTGACATGACTTTATGCAAGCTCAGCAAAAATAGTTTATTTCTTTTCAATTCATTTCTTTTTCTGTACATTTTCTCATTTTAAAATGATTGTGATGACAAGTATCTTCTCCATCACTTCTGTGCTGTCCTACATGGCAGATGCATAGGCAACTTCTGAGAGTTCAGAGCTATGGGTTCAAGCAGGGAAGGGAAGGGAAGGTTGATTGGGGATGGCTCACTGATATGCTAATCCTGGAAACATCTGGGAAGCCCATCACCAGCTGTGTGGGTACAACACCTAGGTGGCTGACATGGGACAGAGTCTTGACAAAACTGTCCACTTAGTTTGTGTATGGAGACACTGTAGCTAAAGTGATGCAACCAATTTGGCATACCACTGAAGTGTAGAAAAGTTACTTTTTTCGACCATAACTTATAGCAATCCTGCAGGCACATAGCCTAAGCACTGAGTAAATCTGTCATAACTCTGACCAAAGAAGCACCCACATGACATAGGCATGAGTAACACTTTGTGAAGTCGAAGGCTTTCATGGCCAGCATCCATAGATTTTCCTTGGTTTTTTTCCGGGCTATGAGGCCGTGTTCTGGAATAGTTTCTTTCTGACGTTTTGCCTGCATCTGTGGCTGGCATCTTCAGAGAAATGAAGATGCCAGCTACAGATGCAGGTGAAACATCAGAAAGAAACTATTCCAGAACACGGCCTCACAGCCCGGAAAAAAAAAAAACACAAGGAAAATCACTGGAGCTTTGCTTTGTTCTGATTAAGATTTAGATTCTGCTAACTTAGGGCTCATCTACACTAGCCAGGATACACCAGCTCCCCACCGGCATATCCTGGCTGTAGAGGTGGTCCGTTCATCTCCCCCATTACCTGGAGGAAATGGGCCGGATTCACCCAGGACACCAGCCCAATGCTGAAGCCACCACCACTACCATTTTCTTCAGTAACGTGGAAGCCAGGCAGGGGTCCTGTAATATGTGACTGCAGACCCCCTATATGTGACCACCCTCTGGCTTCTGTGAAATCCAGGGAGCTGGCATCAGCAACAAAGGATGGCTTTCTGGAATGGTCTCCTGTGGACATGTGGGGCCTGATCTGCAAATACTGGATTAAACCAGGTATTTTTTAAAAATGTGGTAATGGGCCCTATCTCAAATTGCCCCCATTCCAGCCCTGTATCTGCTCCAGGAGTTGTTTGGACTGCCCGGGGGCAGATCAGTGTAAATGCCCTGTGTTGTTTGGACTGCAGAGCTCTGGAACAGGGGCAAGCCAGGGTATTTGGCCAGTGTAGAGAAGCCCTAAGACTGCTGCCATACTGCAGAAATAATGCAGTTTGACACCATTTTAACTGCCATCACCCAATGCTATAGAATTCTGGGATTTGTAGTTTTGTGAGATATTTAACCCTTCTCTGCCAGAGAGCACTGGTGCCACAACAAACTACAAATCCCAGGATTCCATAGGATGGAGCCATGATAGTTAAAGTGGTGCCAAACTGCATTATTTCTGCAGTGTGGCAACAGCCTCAGTTAGGGTTTATACCAGCGATTCTCAACTTTGATTCTCCAGAGGTTTTGGATTTCAACTCCCAGAAGCTCCAGGCAACAGTGCAATGGTCAGGGATTCTGGGAGTTGGTAGTACATGTGAAAAGAATCTAGGGGTCTTAATAGACAACAGTCTAAACATGAGTCAACAGTGCAATGCAGTGTCCCAAAAAGCCAATGTAATTTTAGGCTAAATCAACAGGATTACAGTGTCCAGTTCAAGGGAAGTAACAGTACCTTTCTGCTCTGCTCTGGTCACACCTCACTTGAAATACTGTAGTATATCCAGTTCTAGGCATCACAGTTGAAGAAGGACATTGGCAAGCTGGTATATGTTCAGGGAAAGATAACCAGTTTGGTTAAGGTCTAGAAGCCAAACCTTAAGAAGAACAACTTAGGGAGTTGGGTGTATTCAGCCTAGAAAAGAGAAGATTGGGAATCATAGAATCATAGAGTTGGAAGAGACCACGAGGGCCATCCAGTCCAACTCCCTGCCATGCAGGAATACCCAATCACAGCATTCCCGACAGATGGCCATCCAGCCTCTGTTTAAAAACCTCCAAAGAAGGAGACACCACCACACTACAAGGCAGTGTATTCCACTGCCGAACAGCTCTTAGGAGATTTTCACACAGGGGAAATAACCCCCGCGGAGATTAGGAGACAAACGGGGCTGTTCCGCTGCCAGCGCTCCGTTTTGCACACCCTCTTCCTTCTCCTGATCTCCCGTCATACTCCCTCCATCCTGCTTCCATTTTCCTCCCGCTATGTTCTGCTATTTTTTACTAACAAAGAACTTTTGTTAGTAAAAAATATTGGAAGGAAAATGGAAGCAGGACGGAGGGAGGATGATGGGAGATCGGGAGAAGGAAGGGGGTGTGCGAAATGGAGCGCTGGCAGCGGAACAGCCCCGTTTCTCTCCCGATCTCCGCGGGGGTTATTTCCCCAGTGTGAAAATCTCCTTACTGTCAGGAAGTTCTTCCTAATGTTTAGATGGAATCTCTTTTCCTGTAGTTTGAGTCCATTGCTCCATGTCCTTGTCTCTGGAGCTGCAAAAAACAAGCTTCCTCCATCCTCAGGGAGATGATATGATAGCTATACAGTAAAACTGAAGGTATGTCATGCAGAAGATGGAAGGGTCTAATTTTTCTCCAGACACTAGAACATGAACCAGTTGATTCAAATTAAAAGAAAATAGATTCCATATAAACATTAGGAAGAACTTCATGACTGTAAGAGCTGGCTGAAAGCAGAACAGACAGCCTTGGAAGTTAGAGGGCTCTTCTTTGGAGGTTTCTAAACAGAGGTCAGATGGACATCTCTCAGGAGGGTATTAGTTGTATATTCCTGCAGGACAGGGATTGGGCTAGATGTCCTTGGTAGTTCCTTCCAGCTCTATGATTCTGTGATTTCATTATTCTGTTAATTGAAATCCAAGACACCTGGTGGGATAAAGGCTGAGAACCTCCACTCTACCTTCTGATTCCTGTTCTGTATATATGTGATTTGAGCACAGATCATGATTATCTTTGAGAAAATACCTGAAAAAAGTCTCAATTCTTAAATATTCTTAAATAGTTCATTTTACTCTTCCCTGGAGTGACACTCTCCTTCCTTAAGAACCTCATTCTCTATGACAGCAGAGCAGCTGTTACACTAGTTTCATATCCTCAAAGGTCTTGTTGATTAATCTCTCTGCCTCCCTAGACTGCACTACGTCATGCACAGTGCTAGGAAGAAACTAATTACAAAAAAACTAGTTATTTGTTGTGGTGGGATGCTACTCATGCTCCTGAGTAGGAGATGGGACCCCTTGAAACCATCTAGCTTGCACTACTCACTGATTTTAATGCCCCTGAACCAGTAATTTAGTAGGAAGTTACTGGGGAACTTGACTGACACATTTCTACCTATGACTATGTAGAGACTGAGCAAAAGGCATGTGAAAAGAGTATGGGGAAGCAGAGATCTTCTAAGGAAAGTTTTTTTTTTCTATGCAGAATTCTATATTAGAAAAAGGGTATCTTTTACATGAAGGCACTTTTCTTCAGGCTTCACTTAAGAGTAATACAAAGTTACAAACAGCCTTGGTTATATTCAGCTGAGGTTAAAAAAAAAAACAAACTAACTCCCTAACATGACTAGGTAAATATTTCATGTTCTACTGATAATCCAGATGTACTGGATCTTGGGTATCATGGGGAACTGGGAGTCAGGACATCTTTGTCCAACCTGCAACCAGCTCCCTAGGTGAGGCAACTCTTTGGACTTTATCAGATGTGGCAAAAAATGCAGATTTGCTATGCTTTCCTGTGTCTTCAACATTTGGTTGGGGCTACATTACCAACTGAGTGATGATTTATATATTAAGATAATCAATGGAAATAGAAATATATTTGGTGCAATCCTGGATGGGAGAAAGTTGGGATGAATGGAGAAGTAAGTGGGAAGGTGAGAGAATGTGTCGAAGGAGATGAGAAAGAGGCGAACGGGGGAAGGAAAGGATGAAAAGGAAAAGAAAGGAGAAAGGAGAAGGGAAATAGAAGATAATTAGAAAAGATGAGGAAGGGTAGCTGGATGATCTTATGGAAGAATGTAAGTTGGAAAGAATATTCAGATGTTTGTTTTAAATTTTAATTTATTGTGTTTTTTCTTATATAAATGTATTTAAGATGTTTCGATTAGAAGAATGATGAGATGAATGTAATTTTTTTCCAAATTTTTGAATAAAAAATTATGTTAAAAAAAAAAAAAACATTTACTGGGGATAAAGCACAGGGGCCTGTGTTGCATGGCCATCTCCCCTCCCCACGACCATTCCTTCTGTGTTTTCGCCTGTCAGGGAAACTGCTGATGTTTCTGCAATACAATTCCATGTGATGGGGAAGAGGGGAGGGAACTGAGCAAAACATATAAACACCTGCAGCCTAATCTATTGGTGTGAATTCTCTTGGTGTAAACTAGTAACTCTACCGTAGATAGAGGAGTTACGTAGAAGGAAAAACCGTTGTTTCTGAGAGCTGTTTCTGAGCCTGGAAAGACACTGGCAGGTCCTGTTGGAGCCTCACAATGGGCCATGAGGACTTCAAAGGGTTTCTGTATTCTTTCCTGAGAACAATCAGCACACAAAGCAACCTTGTTTATCCAAAGGGCTCAGGTAACACCCCAAAACCTTCTGATAAATAGAGGCTGGGATGAAGGAGCAAACTGGACACCTGGCTTTGAAAAGGCTGCCCTCGGAGGATTGCTAAGCCTTTTCATTTGTTGAAATCCCAAAGGACATCCCTTTTAAAGACCTATTGCCAGCTGTCGCTCTGTCTCTCTTTTTAACTTTTTTTTTTTTAATAGATGCTTTCTGGGCCCCTTGGGTGCTTGAAGGAATGTACCATTACCATTTTCAAGCCTGCCATATGCTTGAGCCAATGCAAAAAGCTGTAGTTTGTTCTATGGTGACAATTCCTTAAGCTAAAGCCCATGACATGGAATAGATAGTTGGTTATATTGTACGATGTGACTACATGTACAATATGACTACAGTGGAGCCAGCGGAGCGAAGTGTTTTGAGTGTTAGACTTTGACTCTGGAAACCAGGGTTTGAATCCCTGCTCATCCATGAAAATTCACTGGGTGATCTTGGGCAAGTCACACACTCTCAGCATCAGCAAATCCAGGGATAGGGTCACCTTAGGGCTGCCATAAGTCAGAAATGACTTGAAGGCACACAACAACAACGACTCCCTATATATGCCTGCCCAAAGACTGAGATCTACTTGAGGGGGCCTTCCTGTTTGTCTGGCCAGTGGAAGCAATACTTTGTGTAAGGCCATGAGAGATAGTTTTCTCCATTGTAGCACCCTGGTTGTAGAATGCCCTCTCTTGGGAGGACTGATTGACATTGACATTGATTGCAGTCTGGCACCTATTTAAAACTTGGCTTTTTATAAAACCTTTTGGGGGTTGATGGTTTCATCAAAACCTCCCTATATACGTGGTTTTAGATTGTTTTAACTCTAACTTTTTAAAATATTCAATTGTTTAATATGTTTTAAACATAATTAAATGTAATTGTTTAATATGTTTAATAAATGTTAGAATGTTTAAATTATTTTTAATAATTTAACATTAGAATATTTAAACTATTAAATTATTTTTATTGGTTTAAAATGCTTTTGTTCTAATTTTAAATTATTTAAACTGATTTTACTCTAAGCTGCCCAGAGATATTATGATGTGGGGGCAGGTTACAAATATTTTAAATAAAGAAATACAATAAATAAATAGTTATATGATAGAATACTATGAGTCATATCAAGCCATGTATTTTTTAAAAACCTTTTAACTGCTTGTGGCTGGCCAGTCTTCATGAGCTTATAACCTTGAATAATGATGATACCTCTGTAGTTCAGGGATCAAAACATTTTGTGGTGGCTGATGTCCTCAACTTGTTCTATATGGCAAGAAAATGTTTAGCTCATCTTTGACTGCATACATGACTTTGTCTTAACTTAACATGGCATGAATACTTAGAAATATCCTGGCATTACAGTAGGACCCCCCTGTATCCACTTATTCATTATCCACGGATTTAATTATCCATGGGACACAAAAGAGCACATCTACCATAGAGTCTTCCTAGAAAATATGTCCTCTCTAGCCATTTTCTAGGTCCTCCAAGGCAATTCTATGGCATTTTAAACTTGAAGGCCTGTTATTTTCAATGGTGTTCACTATTATCCATGATTTTCAGTATCCAGCCAGAACCAATCCCCAGCAGATACGGGGGTCCTACTGTATCCAGAATACCTTTCCTCATGTATACTCTGTGCCAACAATTTAAGTAATAAACCCCTCTCCACCCCCACCCTAGAAAAAGCATTGTAGCAACCATTGCCTTGATGGTATTGTGATCAGTGGTATAGTGGAGTCAGGGCTCTCAGGGTTAAAGCTCCAGGGCATTTCCATTAGCAGGGGCAGTGATGGCATCTGCCATTCCCTTGGAGTTTGTTGTTCCATCTGAGTTTAACTGCAGTTTTAACTGCAGTCTCCAGAGTAGCTGAAGGGGAAGCAGGTTTCCTGGTAACACTGTTTTTCAATGAACTATCTCTGTGGTAATCCAATGTATTTGGGAGGTGGCTGTCAGGGAAAATAAGTATTGTGATTAGAAATCTATGCCCCCCTTTAGATTATTTTGATCACCAGGCATAGAGGCGCCAACTAGTCTGGTTGGGGCCATAAATCTGTCTATTGATAATTTGGTTTCTGTTCTCTGTCCTTCAGGGTAAGAAGAGCAGAAACGAAAGTAAGTTTAAGTTTTGTTTCTCCTCAAAAGGGTTGGGTGTCTTGAGAAGAAAAAATATATAAGCAGGGAGGGATTTTGGTACCAGGCGCTTGAAGCTCCATTTTTCCCTCTGTTAGTTCTCAAGAAACCTTGGAGAATACAGAAGCAGGGATGAATGCTTTCTGTCTTTTATTTTGACTTGTTATTCCCTTTTTTCCTTATAATAAAAGCTGTGAAAGAAACCTTTAGCTTTTATTGCAATCTTTCACCAGAGTATGCAAGTTTTGCTCAAAGCCCACGTTTTTGCTGCAAACTCTGAAACAAATCTCACTGCTTGGCTAAGCAGAGAGGGAACGGACTGCATTTTCTCAATAGTGGCTTGGTCTTGAATGGACAACAAAGACCTATGAGTGGTACAAAAGCCTGTTTTTGTTTTTGTTTTTTGTAGATGAACATGGCTAGAATTGATATGGGTCAACATAGCTGCCTGCTTTTTGTAGTTCTTCTTCAGACGGGATTCTATGGGGACTATCATGGTGGGTGCCTGCACTTCAGCATTTATCACTACACTGCTTGCTGCTCACATTCTTCATCAAAAGCCCTCAGATTGGGACTGGGCCACAAAACCACACGAGATGTCATGGCAACTCTGTTCATCTGAAGAGCAATAAGGTGAAGGGGAGCTGATTTTTCTCTAGCTGCCCTCTTTACCAAACATGCAAAGAAGGAGTCACGTTGCACGTGCCAGAGAATGGGCATGTATCAGGAATTGGTAACATGAAGCCCACAGACAACATGCAGATCTCCTGCTTATTGGTGTAGCCACTGGAAACCTCATCCGTACTAGAATGCAATTATTCTTTGCTGTTTTTATTCTTGAAGGAAGAAACATGCACTTTTAGCAATTTTTGTCTTGCTTCTGTGCAAAACAATCACATGTGAATTTGGGGTAGAATAAGTCATAAACTGCAAAGATACTCATCAGTCCAGAGTTTTCTCATCATGGTTTGTCAACACTTAAGAAATACATTTTTTGCCATTTTTAAAATAGACTGTATTTCCCATCTCTATCTCCGCTACTATGGGGAAAATCAGAAAAACAAAAGAAGATTTGCCCTTCCTGTAAAGCCTCTAGGGGTGGCAAATTCTCCTTTAAAACACAGCACAACTTCCCCACACCTCGTTTCACCCCAGGAAAGGATTTTGATGAAACCAAAGTGGACTTCCAACCTCTTTGGAGGCTAGTTTATGCACATGGCAGGAACCCTGCGGTTTGTTCACCCCTGGTGGATAGCCAAATACCCCAAATACCCCAAATATGTATGTTTGTGTGGGGTGGTGGTGGTGGTGAGGATAAATGGAAATTAAATTCCCTCAAAAAGTAAGTGCAAGAAACATGGGGGAGAAAATCTTGATATTTTTACCAAAATATTTTCAACCTTCACCAGAGAGTGCCTGGTTGTGCTTACATAGCCAAAATGTGACTGCACATGCACCAGAAGAAAGTGTCAGTAGGGATGTGGAAGGATTAGTTTGGCTCACGTTTTTAAATAAACAGGACTAACTGTTTATTTCCCAATCCAATAAATCAACCAGAATGCAATTATTCTTTGGTTTCCCTGAATTTTGCGATCAAGTGGTCTGATCAAAATATATATACAAAATGCATATGTTAGGGAAAATTGCACCTGAAAATTGGAACATTTGGAAACATTTGAGAAAATATGTAGAGCCATATCTTAAGGGAAAGGTGCTTGCCAAAAATATATGTATTAGGGAGAGATGCTTATTGACTTTTTAATGACTTTTCATGCACATGAAAATGTGTACAATTTTTTGTGGGTGCACTTAAAAGGAACATTCATAAGCTGATTCAGGAAATAAGACAGAATGAACTAGTAATTGAAAAAAAAATGTGGAAGTCATATGAAGCCAAAGAGACATATTTGTTGATCCATGTGAAATCAGTAAAATTGGGGAGGGAGTTGTCACAGAAGTGTGTGTGTTTCATGGGAATAAGTGAAATAATAGAATCTGAATATGATAGATCATACATGATGACTCCAGCAACAAAAAATGATAGATCTCACATCATGAATATAGAAAAATGACATCATTAAACATTTCAGTAAGAGATCTGACTGAAAGGTACTTAGAGTAAAGTAAATTATCCCATGTTTTTATAATATACATTCACTATATCTCTGTCTTTATCTCAGCTTGTACACAATGGGGCTCTCCTAATACAAGATGATATCAGAACTTATATGTGAAAATATAAGAAAGGCAAAATCCAGGAAATAGGGAGTCCCACTCTTAGCTTTGGACATTACTCTTTTTGTAGCTTTGAGTCAGACTCATGGTGTTAATGTAACCTATTTTTTTGTGGTTTAATAAATCACATACTTTGGCTTATGTAATGACTCAGAGTGAGTGATTGTGTTCTCTTTTGGCCCAGAGGTGGTGTGATCACATCCCAACACTGCAGAGCAATGGAACGCAATGGTTGCAGCTGGAATCCTTTCAGGCCGGCCAGGGTGTGTGGAGGTGGCAAAGGCCTGGCCTGGCTTGGAAAAGTTTAGTAATTCCAGATGGATTTGTTTACAAAACATGGAACAGTTAACAAAAAAGGGGGGGAGGAGTAGCTTGTGGCAACATTTCCCTTTATATCTCCCACCCCCTACCCCCACAACAGAGGTACCAGGTTCCATCTGTGGTTTCCCTTACCCAAGTAATAAAGCCATGTTTTCTCGTCCTTAATAAAGTTTTCCAAGGACAATTACCTGCTGGAATTCTAATATCCTTTAAAACGCAGTGCTGGATCATGAAGTCACTCACTGCTTGGTGCCAAAATTTACTCTCCTACACATCTAGTAGTGAAATCTGAAGCTGCTCTCGACAGCACACACCCTCTTCATTAAACAGCTTAAGCATTGTTGTAAAAGTCCCTGTAGTAAGGTCCTTTTTACACGCAGTTTAAGAGAATAATTATGAGGCAAGTTTTCTTGCAAATTCTATTATCATTTGCTTTATTACTCTCTTTTGCCATAGCATTGTTGTCCTCTTCCATTCTACTTAGAATGCAGGAGCTGAGGAAATCCCACATTCTCATTACTAGGGTCAAGAAAAATCTGGAGACAGGCCTGGATTACCTCAACTTGTAATGCAGACAGGGCCTATGAGATTCAGATGTGGGCCAGAATACATTTTGGGATAGTTTCCAGAAGGTGGACTATAGGGAGCAAGATATGTTTTAATGGCCTCAGATGTGCTACATATTCTTCAATGCCACCTAGTGGCACTTTATCTTATATCCAGATTGACAGTCTCCATATAAGGAAAGGCACACTTAGGCTTGTAATCGTCTTTCTTTCCTAAACTTATGGGATAGGAAAATGAATCAATCAACATGCCCCTCAAATTTCTAATGCCAAGACATAGATTTCCACCATCAGGACCTGAAATGCATGTAATTCAGCTCACATCTTTTTCTTCTTCAAACTTTAGCGTTTGTTCAGTGCTCATAAACCTGATTAATGAAAAAAGTCAACCAGTTACTGCATCAGTGGGGCAATAAAGTAGCCTAAGGTGGCAACAGAGATTTGATCCATGTACACAAACAGTAAAGGGAATTGATAAAACCTATGCTTGGTGTGTCTGGACATTCTGTTTGTGTTTTGTGGGCATTTTTACAAGGAAAGGAGGGAGGGAGAGAAAGAGAGAGAAAGAGATTTGTTTTCCGTACAGTCTTCCCGCTATGATCTACAAAAAGAAAATTGTATTGTTGAACAGAACAGAATGGTGCTTCTGATCATGTAAATCAGTCAAACCATCCTCCATCCAATGTCACTATTTACCAAACATTAAAAAGGTATTACCAATCAGGAGAGGTTGGTTTACTTCCTCAGTGTACTACAAACAGGCCCTGCGAGGGTGCCACATAGTACAGCAGCAATAGGTCTATTTTCCTCTCCTCACCATTGCTTTTAAATTACAAAGCCTGTTATTAGCTTTCTTTCTATGTATTGTAATTTATTGTCTGTTTGTTATTCAGTTTAACCACCCCTGTTTTTAGGGTTCATAGAGGCTGGATGGGATTGACATCTGTCATCTCAGTACTGCATTAACACAACAGGTACCTGCAGCCTAAGATGTAGGTAGCTCTTTCTTGTTTTAGCATTTTTGTAAGCCACTTTGAGTCCCATGCTGGGAGAAAGGTGGGATGGATGGATGAATAAATACCCCTTCTCCCTGACTCCAGAAGGCTCATCCTTGGCTTCCCAATTCCTTTCCCTTTCATTAGTATTTTCCAAGCTGTGTCTACCTTGTGTCTACCTTTCTTTGCTCCTGAATAGCCAGAGCTTCTCAGGAAGCTCTCCAAGTGTCTCCACCACCCATGCAACAAGTTTGTTCCTGATTATTTGTGTGAGTGATACATGGTCTGTCACTCCATACATTTCTCCATTTCCACTCTGTTCCTAAGTTCTAGAGAGGGTGGGAGGAGAGAAAGGTGGTGCTGATAAGTTAAGATCTTCACCACCTTTCACTTTTTCTCAGTCATTTCCTCTCTTAAGATCATCACTTTCCATCACACTGTTTCCATTTGGGGCAAAAGAGTATGGAGATGGGGTTGACTTTATGAGAGAAATGGCTGAGATCTGACACTGATTCAACACAGCATATATATCTGCCATTGGAGTTGTGTTACTGCACTGTGGATATATGTGGATTACTGGTCAAGGTACATGGCTGACAACCCATGTGCAACTGCAATGTGCAGTACACAAAAGCAATGCATAAAACCAATGCACATACACACACTACACTGTGAACGTTAATGCACAACATGCCCACATGCACAACTCTTATGCTGCCATCAGCTGGTTATGACCACTGTACATTGTACCAAAAATAAATCATATATTTTGTCATTGTGAAGCTAAGCGCACACACTAAGCAAACAAAAAAAGACAGCTTGGTTGCTCCAAAGATGCAAACAGCTCATCCTATGTTTCTGCTTTTTAATAGTCCATGCAGCAAGGCTGCAATTACAGGACATTCAAAGTTTGCATATTTACGGGAATGCACACACACACACACACACACACACAAATATTTGCCAATGTACACAATCTTGTTTACACAGTTACAAAATAAGCTAAGATTTACACTTCTAGGGTGAAGAGGGTCTTCAGTGATCATTCACATTTTGTTTGGTTCCAATTGGTTTTGGAGCTGGAAAAGGCACCAGACCCACACATGCTTACAGGAGTTAATTCTCCTGGCCCGCCCACGCTCCCTCTCTCCCTCCACACCTTCTTTATTTTACTGACTTTAAGATACTGTTTCTGAATCTTCACATGCCACATTGCTTCACATGCTTTGAATGGTTAGGAGGGCAGTGGTGGCTGGTGGCTTCCATGCCAGTGGGGCAGTGAATTTGTTTGGCATTTAGCCTCAATTTATCAGGAGCTATCTAGAATGCTGAATGTATTTGTGGGGTAGAGTTTGACATCTTGGATAGCTCCACTGAAATTCAGCGTAATGCCTGGAGTGGATTCACCACCCCAGTGACATGGAAAGGCACCAGCTGCCATGGTGATAGGAATGGATACACCTGTTTGCTTCACTTTCTGATGCTTTCAGATAGTTTTGAAGCATATGGTTGTTTGACCCATTTTCTGCACAACTTTGCCATTTCCCCCTAAACGTTCTACTTGAAAATGTGCATGCATTCATTTTTAATTGCTCATTTTTATGCTATTTCCCTTAACATATGTCTTTTTGACAAGCAATTTCCTCTAGTGTATGCTTTTTAATAGTCTGTGCACATTTTTGTACACACTTTGATTGAAGAACTATGGAGATTTTCGGATGCCTCTTTCAGCCTCTTGCCGCGCAAGCAGCCTCTGGTGCAGTACCAAGGCTGCCGTGCAGCAAGGGGTCCATTTCGGACGATGCAGTTTCTCTCTCGGCATCGTCCATGACTCTTGTGGCTAGCACTGGAGGCGGCCGCGCTGTTTTTCACTCACTGAAGTTGTAGACAGTGTGGCCGCCTCCAGTGCTAGCCGCAAGAGTCATGGACGATGCTGAGAGAGAAACAGCGTCATCCGAAATGGACCCCTTGCGGCACGGCAGCCTCGGTACTGCACCGGAGGCTGTTTGCGCAGCAAGAGGCTGAAAGAGGCGTCCAAAAATCTCCAGTGTCAAAGATGTGTGTGAAAATTTCTCCCCCATCCCTAGATTAGGATATACCTGTATAAAAGAAGATTGAAAAAAGAGGTAGACCTCAGCATAATGTTAGAAACTGTTGATAAATTTATGAACGATGCTGGAGGTTTTTTTCCACAGTACTCAGTTATATTGCTATGATTCCACTTCAACAGCTGTGACTGCATCCTATGGAATTCTGGGATTTACAGTTTCAGGATGGGCATTTAGAAATCTCTGCCAGAGATCCTGTGGTGCCTCTGACCAAACTATAGACCCCAGGATTATACAGAATGCAGCCTTACAATTAAAGTGGAGTCATAATGGAATAATCAGGTAATGTGAAAGGGCCCCATGATTTGTTCTCAGAGCAAAGGGGCTTTGTGTGTCTTACTCTGGTGCAAATTTGTCTCACTCAGTACATTTGGAAGAGATTCCAAATATGGGAAATACAAACAATGCAAACCAAACATTTCAGGAAAGTGTGAACATTTCTGATGACTGGGCAATTAGCTATCATTTTGAAATAGATGTGTTAAGTTTGCATTATACTCTTTCCCCCATTATTTGAAATGGAACACAGAGGACTTTATTATACCACCCTCCAAAAATGTTCTTTTGTTGGCATAATTTGTGCAGTTTTAATGCCGGCAAAAGAACTCCCCATACCACACTTACCTGGCATCCAGCAAAAAGGCAGCCCTGGCAATGCATGAGGAGTGAATGGAGCTCTGTTCACTTCCTTGAATGACATCTCATGGATTCTCGCAAGAAGATGGAGTGTGGAAATTAAAAAATAAAAACAAAAATAACACTCAAAAAGTTTTTTAAAAGCACCTAAACACACTGAAAAACTTGGAAGTAAACTGGAGAGGGTCATAAAAAGAGTGTCACCTACCTGGATGTTGTGATCTCACCTGGAAGTGTTCTGGTTGATCATTCACACTGTAATAACATTTAAAAAAAACAAAACGAGTGAGGTTTCAAATGCTGGCAGTGCTGGCAAAAAATTGCCACAGCCAATCTATTGACAGGTACAAAAATGTGAAAGGTTGATGTCATCTGGTATGTGCACCCTTTCATGTTTATGTGGTGTTGTCATGATGCTGTATTCTGTGTGTCTGATAAAGTCCAAAGTTTACTTGAAAGATCCCAGTAATATTAAACAAAAATGTTTGTTTTATCAGAGAGGATGGAGGTGAGCCTAAAAAAGAATTGGAGAGGTATTAGCATATTTAGCATTTCTAAATTGCCTTTTCTCCAGTGTTCTAATTTTAGATACAGTTTGGATGCTGCCTTATTTATTCTTTATTGATTTGATTTTGGTAAGGGGATGTTCCAGCCACCCACAATAATAAAATTCAGCACAACTAAAAGCAACAAGAACAAGAACTTCAGATAGGAACCTGTCTGAAAAGCAATTATGATGGTATCAAGAATCAAAAGTATTCTTGCATGTTAACACAGCTGTGAGTATTAAGTGCAATGAAACTTCTGGTTTCAAGTTTCATTTTGAACTTGGACCAATTTTTTTCCACTTCATCATCTTGAGAAAAGGGTGTTTAATATTCTTGAACACAAGGGGAGATTTGTATATGCAAAATTGCACTTAACATCCTCTGACATGGTGCTTACCACCAAAGGGTTTTTAATGCACTGCTTTCCCCCCATTAAACAAATACACTTTTCACTGGCTTCATTATGATTAAGAGGATGTTATCTGCTGTGGGCACATTCTTTCAGCTTGCATGGTGAGTAGTTCCTTTCTTTCTTTTTTCTTTTTGCAAGCAAACCCTTGCAAAATAACTTTAAATTCAATATAACTTTAAATTCAGCCCCTAGCAATGTTGTTTTGACTATACTTTTTGTACCCAGCTCTAGTTAGGGCTTAAAAATGATTGAAACAAGCACATTACATTGCTCATGGTAATTCTTATTCCTGAGACTATTAGGAATTGCAAGAGGTCCATAAAACCAGGGCTTAGCAAAGATACTTTTGGGGATTACAGCTCCCAGAATCAATTCTTGAATTTGTGGTCCAAAGAGAAACTTTTCCAAGCTCTGCACAAAAGTATGATTATGACCCAGTAATGACTAGTCTAGGGCCTAAATACTCTAAAGGCACCAGTTTCTGTCTGATCTTGGAAGCTAAGCAAGGTCAGCTCTGGTTAATACTTGGACTGGAGACCTCCAACAAATCCCAGGTGCTGTAGGCTATGTTTCAGAGGAAGGAACTGGTGAAACCACCTCTGAGTATTCCTTGCCTAAGAAAATCCTATGAAATTCATGGGGTCAGCATAAGTTGACAGGCAACTTGAGAGCACATAGACACACACACAGTGCCTAGTCTGCCTCAGTGAAGTGATGAGCTTGTGTCTGAGATCTGCTAAGTCTGCTTGAAATGACTTCTCACATTTTGCAAAACTGTGGCAAGACTATTCAATCTGGATGGAATTCAGCCAGTGTTGTTGTTTTACCAGATAGTGAATGCCATTCTGTAGGTCTACAGTAACTCTAGGCCATTTGGAGGGTAGAGATAGAGTACACAGTCACAGCACATACACACCCCTGAGTTGCTCCTGCTCCTTCCCCCTGCTCCTTTGTGGTGGTGGTAGTGGTGGCCACCTTTTCCTTCTTAGAATGTTCTAGGTTTCTTCAAAGTCTGTCACATACTGATAGGAAAATGGTGGCCAAAGAGAGTAGTTGACACCGCTAAAAAAGGGCAGCAGCCCAAAAGAAAGTATGTAAGACTGCTGTCAACCACAGGTAAGTCCCACCAAACTTCATCCAGTTTTACCAGTTTCATCCTTGAAATCACTTCCGCCTGTCCACCCTTTCCCGTTCCATTTGTAACTGAATGTTCAACACTGCATACATGCACATTTGCCTCAGGAAGTGCCATTAAATGTTGGAGGGCTTGGTTCACATGATGGAATGTTTCCCCAAGTTGAATAATTCTCTCTGCGTATACAACTGGCAGGTCAGGGAGAAAGAGGCAGGAAACTTTCTCCTGAATCTGCTATTTTCTGTGTGGAAGGAGTTTTACATTCAGTTATGTAATCCTCGCCTACTCTCTGAAGTAATAGATCCTCGACACAGGCTGACCTAAGAGAAGGATTCTTCTTAGTTGTTGTTGTGTACCTTCAAGTTGTTTTTGACTTATGGTAACCATAATGTGAATTTGTCACAGGGTTTTCTTTGCAGGATTTCTTCAGAGGAGGTTTGCCATTGCCTTCCTTCAAGGCTTAGAGAGTATGACTTGCCCAAGGTCACCCAGTAGGTTTTGATTGCTTTGTGAGGAGTCAGACTTTGGGCTCCAAAGTCCTAGTCCAATGCTCAAATCACTACACCATGCTGGCCCTCTTATTTTAGCCTAAATCCACGTTTAGTTCTGACCAGAGTAGAAACAATTGATTGAACTGGTCTGCTCTAGTTGGGACTAAGCAATAGGATGCCAGCCATTCTTTCATACTTCTTACTTAAAAGTTTAGTCAATTACATTAGGCAACATGATCAGTGTTAGTAAACAGTCTATAGTTCAAAAGGGCACTTGCAGTACCATATGGACAAATGATAGGTGCATAAATAAGTATGATTAATCTTACCCTTTTGCTCCGAAATAAGTCCACAAAGACATATCTCTGTGTCCCAGTGTTTCTCAGCTTCACTGATTCCTTTGACCTTTGAAGAAGGGATGCATGAAGAATTTGATCTTTGCAAATTCCACATTCACCAGATCTGCCCCTTCCAGGCTAAAGTGTGGATTAGAAGGTATTTATCCATCATCTTTCCTTCTTTCTGAATGTTTTGACCAGAACTTGAAATACCTTTCTTTGGTCTAGAATCTGCAGAATCCTTCACCCAGCACCACCAGTTGAGGAACTGTACAGTAGTCTAAAAAAGTAACAAATCCAAAGTGTGATTTTGACACAATTCTCATCTGCAAATATCTATAATGATATATTTAAACTGTAGGTTTTGAGAGAAATTACATTCAGAAATGTCTGTTTTGAAAGAATATATGTTTAAGATATACAAATGCATGTTTTCTTATGCATATTTTGAAAATGCACATTTTGAGAGGACATATATTCAGAAATTCGTATTGTGAGAGAACATATATTTAAAATTCATGAATATGTATTTAAATGTGGATTTTTAATGTAGATTTTTTTTTAAAAAAGTATAGACTAGAATGTAGCAGATTGTTGAGTGAACACATGTGAACATTAGCTAACACACATTGGAAACTGTTTAATGCAGTGTAGATGTGTAAATAGCTATTGCTTAAAACAATTTGTAAGCCGCTCTGATAGCCTTGTGGCTGAAGAGCGGGGTATAAATAAATATATATTTTTTTTAATAGATTCATCCATCCCTACTTAAAATGATTTGGCAACTGGTGCATCTTAAAATCAAATAAGTACAATTTTTTTTAAATTCTTTATCAGCAAGCTGATATCAAGAGTCACAAGTATGCTAATGAAAAACTACCGTATATTCCGGCGTATAAGACGACGGGGCGCATAAGACGACCCCCCCAATTTTTAAGTTAAAATATAGAGTTTGCCCCCACCCCAGCCAGCCAGCCAGCCAGCTGGCTGGAAAGCCTGTTCCCCACCAGCCAGCCAGCTCAGTGGCTGTAGATGATGGAATAATCTGTGAAATTAAAGGACTGAGAACAGCTAAAAAAGCATGGGATACTTTGAAAAATCTCTGTGGTGTTCAATCTTTGGAAAGTAAGGTTGCATTAATACTGTAAGTTGGTTAATATGAAGCTATCAAATCCCAAATTTTTGAATGAGCACATTAATGAATGAGCACATTAATGGTTTTAGAGCCACATTGGCAGACAAGAGAATTTCACCATAGACAAAACTTGATGCAAAATGAGAAGTTGAATCCAGAAATTCTAATTTTAGGCTAACTTGTCCTGAAAAGAAACATCATTTTGACTCTCCTGAGCTAAATAGAGGGCCATTTAACTCTTCAAATGCAAAGCAGTCATTCTCACAGCAGGAGGAAGGATCTGCTGGGAAAACTGCCCAGGCCATTTTACACTTCAATCATTCTCACAGCAGGGGAAAAGGTCTATTGGGGGTATAAGACCACCCCCCCACTTTTGAGGAGATTTTCAAGTGTTAAAAAGTAGTCTTGTATGCAGAAATATACGGTACATGTTCATTGTCTTAACAATTCTGTGCAATAGCTAGGTATCAAGAACACCAGAAGCCTGTGAAAGTGACATTTCAATTTTATCCTTAAAAGGCAGTTCAGATTTCAAAAAGCCTTACACAATATTTTAGGGATGTCCATGAAGTTTTTCCCATGCTAATTTCCCCACAGAATTTTGGATTCTGACTTATTCAATCTTGTTTCCAGAAGAACATTCACCATTATTTCATTTTTAATTCCCAGACATTAGACTACAGTGCAAGTTCAGCTTGCAAGAATCCAATTTGCATCTCTTATTTATTACAGGTTACCTTTACTAGGAGATATCCACTACAGGTTAACCACCATAACCATGGGGGACACGTTCCAAGAACCACTATGTATACCTGAAACCATGGATAATAGGCAATTGTATTGTTTTGAATGAGACAAACGCTGGAAGTTGACAGTTGAATCACATTGGAGGACCTAGAAATGCCTAGAGAGAACTTTTTTTTTTTTGATGTGGATAAGTGAAACTGTGGATATTCATTAAATCACAGCACTGAAAGGTATATTATTACACAATGATTGCATTTTGACATAAAGAGTTCTTTTGTGTTGATTTAACCCTCTTGCAATAGGATTTTTTTTAAAAAAAGAATAAACTTTCATGATGAGATTTGTGAGATATTTTGTGACCCCAATAAGAATTCCAATATATTGAAGATTGAGGTCATGTTTAGGGCTGAGTTTAGGATTAAGGTATGAAGTACATTTATTATTTCCTGACTTCAATAAATATTCCATTGTCTCCACAGATGAATACATTTTGATTTCACTTGAATGGTGCCAGCCAACTGAAAATCAGAAGGTATCATTTCTGCTGTGATTCAACATGGTTAGCGAAAAATGGCACAGGGCACTTTTTATCCTAATATACTTAAATGGCTGGAAAAAAGAAAAACATACCCTCAAGTGGCAAAAAACCAACAGATTTCTTAGAACATTATTCTTGTTCTTGTTGTTTTTATTTTTATGTTTTTAAAAAACCAAGTCTAAGGACTCTTTCAGACAGCCCTTACCGCGCAAGCAGCCTCCGGAGCAGTAACGAGGCTGCCGCACAGCAGGGGGTCGTTTTCAGATGCCGCTGTTCCTCTTCCGTGACCATTCGTAGCACGTACGTGAAGCTTTGGAAGTGGCCGCACCATATTTCAATCATGGGCAACTTCCACAATTGAAATATGGCATGGCCGCTTCCAAAGCTTTACATATGTGCTACGAATGGTCACGGAAGAGGGATGGTGGTGTTCGAAAATGACCCCCTGCCGTGTGGCAGCCTCGTTACTGCTCCGGAGGCTGCTTGCGTGGTAAGGGCCATCTGAAAAAGTCCTACATTGCAAGTAGCTGAAACTGAAAGAAATGGTTTACAAGTGTTCAAGTGACAATACCACAGAATGTCTACATTGTAGGTCTAGTTCTGAATATATCCTACAACAATACAATGTGACTCTGCATGACTAAAATGTCTTGGCACGTGAGGATTTATTGATGTGTATGTGTGCCCCAGTGCAGTGGGCCCTCCTGATTCTCGGGCTCTGGATCTGCAATTTTGAGTGACTGTGGATCATCATGTCCTATACTTAAAATGGCAACAACATGTATGTGGATGCAGAAATCACTGCCATTTAATAATATGGGATGAGAACATCTGCATTTTTTGTCATCTGCAGGGGTCCCAGAACTGAACACCCACAAATCCAGGGGTCCCACTGTAATATCCATCCATAACCTGTTTGAAAATTAAGGTATGAAGTTGAAAATTAAGGTACGAAGTGGAAACTGTGGCACACTGCACATATTCTAATTCAAAATTTTTGCTAAGGCTGTGAAATATCTTATCAGGAGGACTTTATACTGAGTTGTATGGGGGAGGGAGACAGTAATCTTGCAGGCCAGAGTTCATCCAGTGCTAGAGATAATAGCACTGTTATACAGAGAACAAGGCAAATAGCACAACAACCCAACAATGGAAGGAATAAACACTTTAAAAGGCAGATAGGGGAAATGGGCCATGGTCTTAGATGTCTCTATACTAGGGAATACTAGGGAACTTAGGGAATTACTGGGGCTGATCCTATGGGCAGGAATACTAAAAGAGAAGGGAGTTCATGATGGATGGGAGTTTCTTAAAAGTGAGATACTGAAGGCACAACTTCAAACAGTTCCAATGAGAGGGAAACATGGCAGGTGTCTAAAGAAAACCAGGATGGATGTCAAAAGAACTCTCAACTGAGCTAAAACTTAAAAAGGACATGTACAAGAAATGGAAAAAGGGGGAAATTATCAATGAAGAATTCAAACAAATAGTGAGCTCATTTGGGGGAAAGTCAGAAAAGTTAAAGCACAGATGGAGCTCAGGCTTGCTAGTGAGGTTAAAAAAATTAAAAGGCCTTTTTTGGTTATGTCTGTAGCAAAAGGAAGAACAAGGAAATGGTAGGACCACTGCATGGAGAAGATTGCGAAAGGCGAACAGGGGACAAAAAAAGAAAATGAAAAGAAAAGAAAGAAAGGCAGAATTACTTAACACCTTTACTTCAGTCTTCTCCCAAAGGGGGAACAGTGCTCAACCTGGGGAAAATGGAGCAGATGATGCAGTAAGAGAAATACAGCAAAGAATTGGTAAAGAGCTAGTTCGGGACTACCTGGCCAGTATAAATGAGTTCAAGTCTCCAGGGCCAGATGAACTTCATCCAAGAGTATTAAAAGAACTGGCAGAAGTAATCTCAAAACCATTGTCAATAATCTTTGAGAATTCCTGGAGAACAGGAGAGGTCCCAGCAGACTGGAGGAGGGCAAATGTTGTCCCCATCTTTAAAAATGGGAGGAAAGAAGGCCCAAATAATTACTGCCCAGTCAGCCTGACATCAATACTAGGAAAGACTCTAGAGCAGATCATTAAACAGACAGTCTGTAAGCACTTAGAAAGGAATGCCGTGATCACTAAAAGTCAACATGGGTTTCTCAAAAACAAGTCATGCCAGACTAATCTTATCTCTTTTTTTTATAGAGATACAAACTTGATAGATTAAGGGAATGCTGTGGATGTAGTTAATCCTGATTTCAATAAGGCTTTTGACAAGATCCCCCATGATATTCTTGCAAAAAAGTTAGTAACCTGTGGGCTAGATAATGCAACTGTTAGGTGGATTTGTAATTGGTTGACTGACTGAACCCAAAGGGAAGTCACCAATGGCTCCTCTTCATCCTGGAGAGATGTGACCAGTGGGGTGCCACAGGGTTCTGTCCTGGGCCCAGTGCTATTCAACATCTTTATCAATGACTTGGATGAGGCAATAGAGGCCATGCTTATCAAGTTTGCAGATGACACCAAATTGGGAGGAGTATCTAATACCCCAGAGGATAGGATCAGAATCCAAAATGACCTCAACAGATTAGAAAGTTGAGACAGAACTAACAAAATACATTTCAACAGGGAGAAATGTAGGATGCTACACTTGGGAAGTAAAACTTAAAAAGCACAGATAAAGAATGGGTGACACCTGGCTTGATGGCAGTACATGCAAAAGTGACCTAGAAGTCTTAGTAGACCACAAGCTGAACATGAGTCAGCAGTGTGATGCGGCAGCTTAAAAAGTGGATGCAATTCTAGGCTGCATTAATAGGAGTGTAGTGTCTAGATCAAGAGGAGTAATAGTGCCACTGTATTCTGCTTTGGTCAGACCTCAGCTGGAATACTGTGTCCAGTTCTAGGCACCACAATTCAGGAAGGATATTGAATAGCTGGAATGTGTCCAGAGGAGGGTGACCAGGATGGTGGGACGTCTAGAAGCCATGCCCTATGAGGAGCGGCTTAGGGAGCTGGGCATGTTTAGTCTGGAGAAGAGAAGGTTGAGAGGTGACATGATAGCCATGTTTAAGTATTTGAAGGAATGTCATACTGAGGAAGGAGCAAGTTTGTTTTCTGTTGCTCCAGAGACTAGGACACAGAGCAAGGGGTTCAAACTACAGGAAAAGAGATTCCACCTAAACATTAGGAAGAACTTCCTGACAGTAAGAGCTGATCAGAAGTGAAATACACTGCCTCGTTGTGTGGTGGAGTCTCCTTCTTTGGAGGTTTTTAAACAGAGGCTGGATGGCCATCTGTTGGAAATGATTTGATTGTGTATTCCTGCAGGGCAGGGGGTTAGACTGGATGGTCCTTGTCAGGAAGTCTCTTCCAACTCTATGATTCTATGATTCTATGAAAATTTAAAGGCAGAGAAGAGCAAAACCACAGAACAATAATGGGAAGGGGAAATCCATATCACTACAACATAGCAGTATTCCCAGTGGCAAAATTGTTTCTGGGCATTGCTTTATGCTACAGAGAAATAACTGAAGTGTTTTAGGGCTCATGAACACTAAACAGGATATGCCAGCTCCCCACTGGATGCAGAGGTGGCCCATTCCCTGCCCCCTGTTACCTGCAGAAAATGGGCCAGAGTCCAAACAGGATGCTGGCCCATTACTTAAGCCGTGGCTGCTGCAGCCTCCATTTTCTAATTAATGCAAAAGCCAGGCAGCGGTCCTGCAACATGTGACTGCAGGCCTCCTGCATGTGACCAGCCTTGGTCACATGCTGCAGGACCCCTGCCCGGTTTCCGGGAGAGCCAGGGAGCTGGCGGTGGCAGTGAGGAGCAGCATTCTGGGATGGGCTCCCATGGACACACAGGGCCACATCTGTGATAGTGGGTTAAACTGGATATTTTCTTATATCATTGTAAAGGGCCATATCCTGGCTTGCCCCTGTCCCACCCCTGTATCTGCCCCGGGGGTCATTTAGACTACCTAGGGGCAGATCGGGGTAAATGCCCTATGTTGTTTGGACTACAGAGATCTCGAATGGAGGCAAGCAGGGGTGTTCGGTTAGTGTAGACAAACCCTTAGTATGGTCTATCACAGTTAGAAAGTGCACTTTTCATGTTAATTTCACAAAATAACCCCCATATCCAATACTCCTGTTAAGTCCAACATTGAGAAAGTACTTCTCCATTTATTTAAAAGTACTCCCACAACAATAGAGTCTTGTATCCAGCCGCACATTAAGAGAATAGATATGAATTACCAAGAATATAGGAGTTCCATCTCTTATACATTTTAAAAAAAGATATTTATTTTGGTTGAGGATTTTCATCTATTGGTAAAACAAAACAAAACTTTGCCTAGCATTTCAGATGCTAGGCAAGACAATAGCTAACAGAAAGTCTTCAATGTCCTCCACCTGAATTTTGAAGCTTTTGAAGCAGAAGTTTTGAAAAGGGTGAATTTCCGAGAAAGTGGCAGCGACAGCTGACGTGAAAGGACTGAAAATGAACAGAAGGGGAGATAAAAGGGACAGAAAGCGCACGAGATTGTACAATGACACTTTCTCCTATAAAAACACCTAATTCTCCTATTTGGTATTCATCGCTGTCAGGCGCCTTTGTGGCACTGAATGAAGGCTTTATGCTTAGACTCATTATCAGCTCAATGACAGAGGGCAGACCATGCAAATGAAGTTCAGGACCAAAGATATGTTGTTAAAATGCTGCAATTTGTCAGCATTTAGATAAACAAATGAGGGGCAGGCTATGTCTATGAAGTGACCCTTGGAGCACTTTCAGAATATTTTCTTTCCACTTGTTCACCAAAATATCTTCAAGGCCTCATGAGTTTTAACCCTGTTTTTATTCAGACAAATAAAGGAAGAACAATGACTTTTCTTGTCTTTTTTTTCTTTCTTCAACTCATACCAAAAAATAAAACCCGCTTCCAGATTTGTCCTTTTAATAACGTTCCTGGGTGGGATCCAAACTGCTACGAATGCTTTTCAATCATCCCTTCCAGCATCACCTACATCTCTACATTTCCAACAGACCAAACCAAAGTCAGAGTCCTCACGAGTACGGTGCCACAAAATTCAAGAATTCGACACTTTGAGTTGGGATGGGAAGAATATTTTTTAAAATGGTTGAAAAACATGTTCCTCAAATATCAGAAAATCCTGAAAAGAAGAATTTTGGACAGATGAGAATCTTTGAAGTTCAGAACTTATTCTGCACAAAATTCAAACATGATACAGTTGTCCCTCCATATATTTGGTATCCATGGATTTAAGTATTCACAGCTTGAAAATATTCTTTAAAAAATAACAATTCAAAAAGCAAACTTTGATTTTTGCCCTCTTATATAAGGGACACCATTTTGCTATGCCATTGCATATAATGAGGCTTGAGTATTCACGGATTTTGGTATCCACGCGGGGTCCTGGAACCAAACCCCAGAAAATATGAAGGGACAACTGTATTTCTATGCAGAACGGGAAATAGCATTTTTTTTCACATAATTTTTTTTCTGCAAAGAAGCTAGGATTTTCTGCACTGAAAATGGCTGTTTTCTGCACAAAAATAGCATGTGTGAACTGTACAGTTTTTAATGTCTTTTTCACAGCAGGAAGAAAATTGCTAAAATTATCATTGCTGAATTACTCATTGCTTAGCAAAGAAGTACAGTATGACCCCTGTATTCATGGGAGATATGTTCCTGGACTTACCATGGATAATGAAAATCACGGCTAGTGGCAAACCCTCTAGGCATTCCTCCAGGTTCCAACTTCTGCTGGAAGCTAACCATAGAATCATGCTGGATGACATAGAAAATATGTAGAGAGAACATATTTTTTTCAGACACGAGTAAGTGAAACTGCAGGTACTGGCTGCATAGATATGGGGGGTCAGACTGTACATCTCTACTTGTAAGAAACCTCCCTCCTTTTCCACGTGTACCTTCCATTTGTACGTAGGCCATGTCACTGGGATTTCGATTCCAGTTGTTTGAAACAAGATGCTTGCAGCTTTATCATTCTCCACTTTATAATCTATTTCAAGGATGGGGAACATGTGACACTCCAGATATTGCAGGACTGCATCTCCCAGCAGTAAATGCTGAGGGCTCCTGGGAGTTGTGGGCCAACAACCTCTGGAAGGCTGTATGTTCCCCCACTTTCTATTTTTAGGAAGTGTGGAGTTGAACCTCAACAATAAGAGGAGGTTTTCCTTGTAGAAGCGTCTTACAGACTCCCTACCCCTCCCCTATACTATATTGACATAGAAATTAGTAACAGAATTGTTCTATCATCCTGAAGGAATGATAGGACAGAGTCCCACTGTTCTTTGGAGTATTTCAAAATGTGCAATACACCATCATAAAAAGCTACATATGTGCAGAAAAGTGTTTCCTCTGCTTATTAACACAGCAACAAATAAGAGGATTTTGTAGCACCTTTGAGACTAAGGAGATTTTCACACGGGGAAATTATTCCCCTGAGAGATCAGGAGAGAAATGGGTCTCTTTCATTCTTAAAAAATGATGGAAGATACTGGCAGAGAAATGGAAGCAGCACAGAGTGAGGACGACGTCAGATCAGGAGAAGGAAAGGGGCGTGTGAAATGGAGCTCTGCTCCCGGAAGAGCCCCATTTCTCTCCCGATCTCTCAGGGGAATAATTTCCCCGTGTGAAAATCTCCAATGAGAGAGAAAGAAGTTGTAGCATACGCTTTCATAGACTTGGTCTGCTTTATCAGATCCACAGCAACAAATTAACACAATAAATAATTCAAAACATCCCTGGCACATTTGCCTTTGCTTTGCTAACAATGTTATGTATATTCCTCAGCATCTGTTTTATCACATACGGACAGCAAGTGGGCAGATTCACCTTCCCAATCCCAGTTGATCAGTGCTCTTTGGCTGTTTTCTTCAGTGTTAATCGGCTGGGCACATGGAGGCAGAAGTCATGCAATGAGGACACAAGAAACTATGGTTTAAACCTCTGCATCCTGCATGCACTGAGAGACGGAAACAAATATGTGTGGATGTGAGAGAGGGAGAGAAGGAAGAATGGAAGAAATAGAATGTTTGTGTGTGTATGAGTGTCAGTGAGCTTTGTGAATGGGTCTGGGTGTGTGTAAGAGAGAGAAAGGAGGAACCCAGTCCCTACACACAGCTAACCAGAGTCACGTTCCTCACTGACGTAGGGTTTCATCCAGCGACTGACTGTCACAGGTGACTTCTGAGGGCAGAAATTTTACCCATCCCTGTGCAATTGCAAAAATATTCCAGAACTTTCTAGGCACTAAGATAATATGGAAGTCTTACTTCAGACTCAATGCTCCTTGGAACAAATTGGAGAACAACATATAGACCTTAATTCCTTTTCTGGCTGCCTTCACTGTTTATCCATCATCATCATCCACAGGTAATACTTATTGCCATTTTATTTTTAAAAATCATGGGATTTTTAAAAATATTTTTTTAAAAATTGAGCATATCCCCAAATATATGGATTTGATGGCTGGAATACCAGCTTTGGCACTAGACTGATTGGATGCTTGCTTTGGTCCTAGATCTGATATTTAGACACTAGCAATTGAAGCTAGATTTTAAAAAATAGTGCTAGATTTGGAAAAAACTAAAGAGAAAGAAAGAAAAGTAATATGCCCTCTGGGTGTTAAAAAAATATTCATTAGGAAGAGAATTTCCAAAACTTACAATTTTTATAGGATGTGCCAACCACTGGACCCCACAGGAATGGCATGTTCACACTCCCTGTCTTTTATTTTTAACACATGGACCAATTGCTTTGTTACAAACTAAAATAAATGTACCTATCTTTATCTGGCAAATGTTGGGGGGCCTGCTATTAAAGTCTCCTCATACACACATCTGAAGCAACTTGAACATACTTAAAAACATGAACAAAGGCCATTGAGTCTATTCTCCAGTTTCTTAAAGGGCTTTTAATGATCCCTTGAAAATGGAGCACCTTAGAAATCTACCCGAATGAATTGTAACACTTTCTGAAAAGCAAGATTAGGCCACAATAGGGCTTCAGTCACCCCAAGGAGCAGGCCTGCCTGAAAGCAGGCCTTCCTCGGATTATAAACAGCTGTTGAGCTGCCTAATTCTTTCACAGCTTCCCTCTACATAGCAGGAAACTATGGTGGCATGGGATGGCCATCCATCTCAATCATTTTGTACAATACAGAGTCACTAAAGTCTCATTTGCAAGCCCTTTCTCTTCCTTGGCCAGCACACAATCTTTTCTGCTCATTTGAGGGGAATTATATGGGCTTAATTAAGTGTACTAACTTATTGGTAGCATTGCACCCTATCAAAGAAAGATGCAGATGTGGTGTGAAATGATGGGGCAACTCGGCTGTGAGGAATACAATCCAGGGTGAGAAAAACCATTCTGTTGTACCCAAAAGGAGTTATTTGGAACTCCATTATTCTATTCATTGTAACTGCTTCACACCAGATGGTTACAATGCAAAAGAGTTTTCTATGACTATAACATTATTCTGAACACCTTTTCTTCTTCTCCAGTTCACCAAGACAATTAGTTTCTCATTGGGTGTTTTGTTGATGTGCCTGGCGTGGGGTGGCATGAACAGATTTAGTGCATCTAGGTACAAAAAGAAGAAGAAGGCAGGGCTATGAATCAAAAGAGGAGATTGCAGCATGCCTCTGTTGTTTTGAAGAAGCTTTGGAATAAGATGCCTTACAGCTTATCCCAAATCGGATCCCTCCTGGCCCCTTCCACAATGGGGGAGATGTAAAGTGTTTTGAATCTGACCGGCTGCTGCACCGGCTGCCAAAATGTTTCCACCCAACTGAGCGAGGTTTCTTTCCCCCCCATTTAATTCATTGAGTTGCCCTCAATAAAATTAATTCCTTCTCATCGGCAGCATTCAGACACACAGTGGGAACAAAAGCAAATGAGGTTGTGAATATAGTGCTGGTCATTAAGTGGAGGCACCCAAGTCTATCGTGTGCTCATTCTTTCCTCCCTGCCCCCTTGTGACATGCAGAGACCTCCCCATCCAGTAAAAATGGAAAATGCTTATTAGAGTCACTTATAAGGAATCTTAAAAGTGAAAACATGAGCAAAGTCTCAATTGGCAGAAATAAGCACCAACTTTCAAAATATGAATGGGGAATAAACTTTTGGTTTTTTGCTAGTACCGGTATTTGAAAATTGTGCCCATAAATCTTTGATGCATAGGATGCTACCTATTGCCTTGTTTGTGACATATGACCTCTAGCTAATCCCATTCTATCCAAATGGTTCTGTTGAGTTCCAAGCTTAACATATGCTCCTCAGTTGAAGTTCTCCCAATATATGATCTATTCTATACATTTCATTACTTCAGACTCTAAGGAATTTGCAAACGATGTCTTCTCTAATACATTTGTTTGGAGGCCAGAAACAATCTGTTGAAGGAGTGTTTCTCATACTGTGGCCATATGCTGCCTATTCCCACCTCTCTGCAAAAACATTTCTCAACTGGACTGATACGAAATATCCTGGGTAGGGTAGCTACAGAACATGTAGCTCCAATAGTTGTCCTGCATTGATTTGTCCTCTTATAGGAGATTATCAGATGGGGACAAATACCATATATCCCAGCGTATAAGACGACTGGGCATATAAGACGACCTCCCAATTTTCAACTAAAAATCTAGGGTTTGGCATATATTCGCCATATAAGACCCCCCCCCCCAATTTGGCTGGCTGGCTGGGGGAGCCTTGCCAGCTGATCCTCTTTGTTTCCCAACTCAGGATGATCTCCTCGTGAGTTGGGAAAGCGAATAGGATCAGCTGGCAGGGCTCTCCCAGCCAGCCAGCCACAACATTCACCCCTCTCTTCCACCTTCGGTTGCTCCACAAAGGGGGTGAAGGCAGAGGAGGGGGCCAAATGACCCTGGTTTGCCTCGACCACTGCCCATTCCCTCCGTCTTCGTTCGCTTTGCAAAGGGAATGAAGACGTAGGGGATGGGCAGAAGGGTGGCTGGAGGGGGTCTTCCCAGGTACCCATCCCCTCCCCGAAGCTGCGATCGGGAGCTTGATCGCGGCATTATTATTATTATTATTTGTATCCCACCTCTCCCATCAGGATCGGGGTGGCAAACATACAAACATCAGAACTATCCCATACAAATATTAAAACAGCACCATTAAAACAATTTCTATTATTATAAATAACTTCACACTTTAAATACTTTAAATATAATACAAATGTTTAAAACCTAAATAAAAGAAGATCATAGAATTACTTTTGCCGTACAGTAGGACCCTGAATCTTCGTTTGTGAAGAAAAGCCAGAGAGAGAGAGAGAGAGAGAGAGAGAGAGAGAGAGAGAGAGTAGGACCCTCGTATCCACTGATTCAATTATCCACTGATTCAATTATCCACAGGACACAAAATGGCACACCTACCATAGAGTATCCCTAGAAAATGTGTCCTCTCTAGCCATTTTCTATGTCCTCCAAGGCAACTCTATGGTATTTTAAACTGGAAGCCCCATTATTTGCAAAGTTCAGGTTAAAAAAAATAATAATATTCAAAACAACATTTTTGTAAAAATTACCTTAGCTTACCAATTAAGCAGGGCATGGGTTTAGTCAATTGGACAAAAAGTTGATCAATTAAAAAAAATATTGATTTTTATCTTTTCTTTCTTCCAATGAACTCAAGGGAATATACTGTATGTAGCTCTCCTCTCCCTGTTTATCACATTACACTGTTATAGCACTATTATTCCACTTTAACTACTATGGCTGCCTCCTGTGGAATCTTGGGATTTGCAGTTTAGGGAGGGACAATTAGAACTGTCAGCCAGAAGGCTCTTAGGCCTCACTGAACTACAAACCCCACAATTCCACAGGAGGAAGCCATAGCAGTTAAAGTGGAATGATAGTTCTATAACAGTATAGTGTGATAAAGTCCAGGTGACTTTGGGCAAGTGACATTCTCTCAGCCTCAGACGAAGGCAAAGGTAAACCACCTCTGAACAAATCTTGCCCCCCCCCCAAAAACCCATGATCTGGAGCCAGATCGTGGCTTTGGGGAGGGGGTGAGTGGCTGGAGGGAGGGGGCTTCGGGGATGGTGGAAGGGTGGCTGGAGGGTGGGGGCTTCTCAGCCATCCACCCCTCCCCGAAGCCATGATCTGGAGTTGGATCATGGCTTTGGGGAGGGGGAGTGGCTGGAGGGAGGATGCTGGAGGGAGGGGGCTTTGGGGAGGGTGGAAGGGTGGCTGGAGGGAGGGGGCTTCAGGGAGGGTGGAAGGGTGGCTGGAGGGAGGGGGCTTCAGGGAGGGTGGAAGGGTGGCTGGAGGGAGGGGGCTTCTCAGCCACCCACCCCTTCCCCAAAGCCACAATCTGGAGCCCAATCGCGGCTTTGGGGAGGGGGGTGGAAGGGAGGACTGGAGGGAGGTGGCTTCGTGGAGGGTGGAAGGGGGGCTGGAAGGGGGGCTTCCCAGCCACCCCCCTCCCCGAAGCCATGATCAGGAGCTGGATCACGGCTTTGAGGAGGGTGGAAGGGTGGCTGGAGGGAGGGGGCTTCTCAGCCACCCACCCCTTCCCCGAAGCCGCGATCTGGAGCCCAATCGCGGCTTTGGGGAGGGGGGTGGAAGGGAGGACTGGAGGGAGGTGGCTTCATGGAGGGTGGAAGGGGGGCTGGAAGGGGGCTTCCCAGCCACCCCCCTCCCCGAAGGCATGGTCAGGAGCTGGATCACGGCTTCGAGGAGGGTGGAAGGGTGGCTGGAGGGGGGAGCTTTCCAGCAACATTCACCCCCCTCCTCTGTCTTCGGTTGCTCTCTAAAGGGGGAGAAGGCAGAGGAGGGGGGCGAATGAACCGTAAGCACTTTGTCTCACCCCCCCGCCTGATCTCCTGCCTCTTCACTCCATTTACAAAGGGAGCAAAGAGGCAGGAGTTCAGACAGCGGGGTGAAGCAAAGTGTATCTGCCGTATAAGACGACCCGTGATTTTGGAGCCTATTTTTCAGGGCTCAAACCTCGTCTTATACGCCAGAATATACATTATAGCGTCCCTATCTTGCTTTCTAATTCCTGCTCCGCTTCTGTCCCTGTCACAATTTTTTTTTTCACACACCTAACTTTTTCATGGAATAAAAAGTCCTCCCCTCCCCTCCAGCAGCCCAGGCATGAATGAAGCTCTCAGAGAGCTCAATTCTCTTCCTGGAGACCAAATCCCAGCCATTCTTGCAAGAGGACGATCACATGGGAAAAACAAAACTAAAAATAAATGTCTAAAAGTTAAAGCAAGCACCTAAATACACTAAAAACACACACACACAAGTAAACAGGGGAGGATACAAAAAAGACTGTCACTTACCTGGATGTCCCAATCACCAGTGGAAGTGTTCTACACTGACCTTACAGGGAGGCCAGTATCGCACGGGGGATTTAAAAATAAAAATACAATCAAATCTCAAAAAGTTAAAGCAAGCACCTAAATACAGTTTTTTTAAAAAAAAGTAAACAGGGGAGGGTACAAAAAAGGTTGTCACTTACCTGGATGTCCTGATCACCACTGGAAGTGTTCAGCATGGACCTCCCAGATCTCACCACACGAACAGGGTGACTTTTCGCTCGCCCATGATACCATTACAGAAATGGAACGGGTGATCTATTGACAGAGTTTGCCTGTTGGTAAAAAAAAAAAAAAAAAGGAACAGAATGGAAGCAGCATGGAGGGGGGGAGAATGGGACAGGGATGACGTCATCTGAAAAGGAAGCCCTTTCTTGCTCCTGTGGCGTCTCTGTCCCAGATTATTAAGCTCGTGCGATAATAGCCAAAAGTAAAGTTGCAACCTAAATCTGATGACTATAGTCAATGAAAGTAGACCCACTGATTCAACTGTTGAATGGTAAATCTACACTTGTGTAAACTGCATTTCTTTGAAGGGTCTACGCTGGTTGGGATTAGGAGATTGGATTAAGATTTATAGCAATGAAATGCAAAACATTTGTAACTCTCCAGTCTGTTGTAGTAATTTGAATGTTGGACCAGGACACTGGGAGACTTGGGTTTGAATCCCTGTTTGGCCATGGAAACCTGCTGGGTTAACTTGGGCAAGTCACACTCTCTCAGCCTAAGAGGAAGGCAAGGGAACCCCCCCCTTAACAAATTCTGCCAAGAAAATCCCACTATAGGTTCCTCTTAGGGTTGCCTTAAGTCAGAAATGACTTTAAGGCATACAACAATAACAACAGCAACAACACCTCATACACAGACATATGCTGACAACTGGGATAAATCTCCAACAATATCTCTGAAAGTAGAAATTCAGACACACATGCTTCTGTGTCACTGGACCCAGGCCTAAAACCAGAATGGGGGACAGTGTGAACACTGTACCACCTGGAATCTTTTGGAAACAGAAATTTTCATTTTAGGCATGACTACACCTTCCACTTTGAGAAACAGAGTGAGGTTTTTTTAAAAAAAAAATACCAAAATTCTGAGTTTAAAAATCATTGTTGTTAGTTCTACCTAAAAGCAGTAGTTGAATTCTAGACTCACCCAGCCTACTAATTTCTGCCCATGTAAGATGATTGCTTCTGATTTAGGCCTTGTCTACACTGGCCCATTGCTCCTCTGTTACCTACATGAAATGGTCAGGAGTCCACATGGACATTCCTGCCCCTCTCTGCAGCCACCACTGCTTCTGTCCACTTTTCACTCTCTCAAGCCAGAAAGGAGCCCACAGCATGTGATTAAGGCTCCTTGCATGTGACCAGCCTTGCTCACATACTGTGGGCCTGATTCCTGGCTTAAGAGAATGTGATGCAGACAGAAGTGGCGGCAGCTGAAGAGATGGACTGGCATGGTGGTATGGCCTCCTGCAGACCCGCGGGGCCCAATCTGTCTTTCTTTTAAGAAGTGTTTTTTTCCTAGGTGTTTTGCTATAACATTTTGATGGGCTTTACCCCTTCTTTCACCCATACTTTGCTTAAATCATTCTGGGGGAGGAGGGAATCTTCCAGCTATGAATAAGGCAGAGGCCGAGAAATAACTTCTAGAAATGCTTATTTCATTTAAGAAGGATGTTCATTAAGGCTTCTGGGCCTTAAAGTAACATATTAGATAGAGGAAAGGGGGGAACCTCTTACTCAGCTTTTATATTGTGATGGAAATAACAATTCATACTGTAGCCACCAAAGTTTGCAGGGTTATAACAGATTCCCTTAGTTACAAAGAAATTACTTGTTTCTCCATGAATTTCTTTGAAGCTCCACCTGGAAGAAAGGCAGTTTAGCATAGTGAGGAAGGCCAAACCTGACCCTGACATTACCTATTGTTATGGTGGAATTGGTTTGTTGAACATACTGATGCTTTAAGACTTAAGACTTTCCTGTTTAAAACAACAACCCAGCTCCGATGGCGTCTTCTTGAAACCTGATTGTGTGGTTCCAGAGGCTGGCAACCACATCCTACATTGGGGTTAGCCAAATAAAACTGTATTTTGGTTTAAGAGCAGCTAGTTTTGAGGAAGTGATGGTTAGGATATTTGGGCCAGAGTTTATGTTGACTTTAAAGTTGAAGCAGGCATGAGACACAGCTCCTATTCCCCAGCTTAACATTTAAGGGGAAGAAAAACTTTCTCCAGAAATACATGCAATAACTTTCTAAGAAGTGAAGGGATGAAGAGCACAATCCTGTCTGTGATGCCATCGCAGTTATTTATATAGGGTATTTTTATCTCACCCTCTAGCAAGTTCCTTCTACTGAATAAGTACTAGTACTACCATTGCTGTGTTTGCTTCTCTATATTACTATTAAGTATCTGTTGATTGATTGGTCCTATGCCTTTCTGACCTAAATAAATAAATAAATTCACTCAAGGAAGCTAATGACAACAAAAGTGAAATAAAAACAAATACAATTAAACCACAAAGGCACTATAGAAAGTACATCACCCACCTTCACCCCACCTCACCCCACTTCAACAATGAACCTGTTTAGATACCAAACGTCTATTTGAATAAAAAAAGATCTGTGTCTGCCAGTGGGAGTGTAACAGTGGAAGGGAGAATGAGTCTTGCTCCCCTCAGCAGGGAGTTCCAGAGTCTGGGAGTGATCACTAGGAAAACAGTTTCATCTATCCCCACCAACTGTACTTTGTGTGGCACTAGGGTTGAGAGAAGAGCCTCCTCTGAAAAATCTTAGATTTTGAAGTAGAATGGGTTCTTTTAAGCGCTGCTATGATGATGGTGGTGGTGGTGGTGGTGGTGGTGATGATGATGATGATTTCACCAGATAAAATATGTGAAGCTATCTGGTCATAACACCATTGGTGATTCTAGTCAACTCTCCTGCCTCCAGCCACCCCACCCCCCGCCGGAAGATGCTCTCCAATACCTCAAGTGAAGGCCTCTCCCAACCTGACAATCACTTTTTTAAAAAAAGGCTGAAGATGGCAGAGATTGAAAAAGGAAAGTATATGCTCTGCTACTGAGCTACAGGTCCAAAGGACAGCTGGCCATGTACTGATCATGGACAGAATCAAGTCACTACATGAGACTTAACATCTACATTACATAGGGCTTGACTCCCAACCCTTCCATTTGATAATACATTTTGGTTCAAGAAGGCATGACCACAATTTGTTATGAAACAGCAGAGTGAAGTGGACATGAAATAAAGGTCAATATGGTGAGGAGAACTCATAGGAAGTTGCCTTATAACTGGGTCTGACCATTGGTCCATCTTGTCCAGTACGGTTGATACAAAATTGGCAGTAGTTCGATAGGGATTTAGGCAGGATTCTTTCCTATCCCTACCTGGATATGTTGACAGATGGTTGACTCAGCCTTCCGTAAGTCAGTAAAATGAGTATCAGCATAATAAAGAGCTGGGGTGACATTCTGTGGAAGCTGTTAATTCAGTTTCAAAAAAAAAAAGCAGCAGTCGTTATTAGTGTACAATGCATTCTGCAGTGTCACTCTTGCAGCATTGTTTGTATGCCAACAGCACCATCCACTGGCACTCACATTGTACAATTGTCTGTACTGAATGTACTGTACTCTGAAATGTATTGTATTAAAAATTGCATTGTGATGTATTGTATTGAATTTACTGTATACTGTACTGTGTGATGTTGTACCCTGCCCCGGTTCTGAGGAGAGAGGTGGGTAATAAATAACTAAGTATTAACATGGGGCAGTTCAGAGCACTCCTTCCAAACCTTGTTCCATTAATGGAGAAAGCCCAAACACTGATAAGCCATTTCATTCAAACTGTCATTACCTCAAGCCAATTGGAACAGAAGAAACTGGATTGGTTCAGCCACTGATGAGCTGGGATGCTTTTTTGAAAATTAACATTTTGGTATGTTATAGATAAACTGACAAATTGCTATAAAGGATTTCACATTGTTACAGTTGTAGTCTTTGCCAATGTTCTGATTTCTCATTGTGTTGGTGGCAGAAAAAGTCAGTTCCTGTTTCCCCATAGTATTTTACCTCAGAGGTGGGCAGACTTCAGACACCCACTCCTGGTTACTCCCACTCCAGCCACCAACTTTCTTCATTACAGCAGAAGGGGTGAGGGCATCGGTTTGTTGCCACTCTGGTTAAAAGACTGGGAATCAGAAATCCTTGTTGATGTATTGGAAATCACCCAGATACCTCTCAGTAGATCCAGATCTGCCCTCTGTCCACTCTGTTCTAAACTAGGGATGTAATTCTTCACTAAGGACTTTATCAGACACAGGAAAATGCAGCACAAAACCACATCCCAAATCAGAAGAATGGGCCAAGAACAAAAAGGGTGACAGGAACAGATGCCTGTCCTGAGAAAGTCCTGAATTGTGAATAGGCTTTGAAAACTGCATGTTTTTTAAAGACTTCCTCACAGCAGGAAGTAACTTATTAAAGTTACTGGTTTCTTCTCTTAAGAATAAACTTAGGACTTTGTCAGCTGCATGAAAAAATGTGTCAGAAGAATGTGACGTGAACAAAAATGGGCAACATTACCAGACGATGACATCCTTCAGCCATTCCAGGGGCATAGCATGGGTGTTAATAAAGTGCCCCTTTTTTATTGATGGACTAAGTCATCAATAATAAGGGACACTTTATTCATGCCCACACTACACCCCCAGAATGGATGAAGGATGACATCATCTGGTAATGTTGCCCATTTTTGTTCACGTCGCATTCTTCTGACACTTGAAAACATGCAGTTTTCAAAGCCTATTCACAATTCACAGAGGACTTCCTCTGTGCAAAATTTGCACTGAGTTGTTTTGCACAGAAAACACCATCTAATGTAGGAAACAACGTTTTCTATGAATAAAATAGCAGAAATATTATTCTCTCTCTAGAAAATACTATTTCCTACACAGAAAATGCTGTTTTCTGCACAAAAGAACAGATGCAAATTTTGCACAGAATAAGTTGCAAAATGTGAAGATTTTTTATCAGTCCAGGATTCTTCTCATCAGGACTTCTCAACCAACCTTTAAGAAATGTGTTTTTTTTTTATCAATTTGCATTTTTTTGAATATTCTTTCATTCCCTATTCTATTGTAGTCTATTCTAAAATCAAAAGTATAATTAAAAAAAACACTGTATCTTGGTCTGCTAAGTTTCCAAAATGTATTTTTCATCCAAAACTGAATCAGATGTTTGACTAAAACCATAGTTTTAAAAGAAGCTAACATGTTCATAAGGTGATAGACATGATGGAAAAATAACCACGATAAAGACATTCCCAGGACAGATTTCAAGAAGTTCCTCTTAGAAGCTGACACCTTTCTACTTTCAAATTTAAAAGAAGAATTCAGCCTCCACTTGATTGTCATTTAAGTCTGAGGATGTTTACAACATTACAAATGCTCAGAAACTGTAAAGTAAAATTTAAGATAACTTAAACTTTGGTCATGCAAATGCAAAAGTAGCTGTGTTGACAATCAAACAAATCTGAAAGTCCAAATTGTGGTACTAATGGCTGGAATACTACATCAGGCTCTGTGTTATATAACTTTGCATATACTTAGCGACATAGTAGAGGCACTAAGGAAATTTTCTTTCTCTCTCATTGGAGATTTTCACACGGGGAAATTATTCCCCTGAGAGATCGGGAGAAAAATGGGGCTCTTCCGGGAGCAGAGCTCCATTTCGCACGCCCCTTTCCTTCTCCCGATCTGACGTCGTCCTCACTCTGTGCTGCTTCCATTTCACTGCCAGTATCTTCCGTCATTTTTTACTAATGAAAGTTCTTCGTTATTAAAAAATGACGGAAGATACTAGCAGAGAAATGGAAGCAGCATAGAGTGAGGACGACGTCAGATCGAGAGAAGGAAAGGGGCGTGCGAAATGGAGCTCTGCTCCCGGAAGAGCCCCATTTCTCTCCCGATCTCTCAGAGGAATAATTTCCCCATGCGAAAATCTCCTAAGAAACCCTGTTAGGGCTCATTTGCACTGCCACTATAATCTGGAGGCAGTCTGGAGCATTATGCTCTGGAGCTGCCCTGGATCAACACAATGCTGGCTACATGTACCAGCACAGATACATTCGGGAGCCATGGGTCAACACATCACCCCCACTAGTCTGTCCTCCTTGGTGCCATCGCCATTGCTGCTGTTGCTTCACCCACCAGCCAAGCAGCTCTCTGCAAGAGCCTGGCCATCACTGTCATTGCTAGTGAGGTCAAAATGGGGTGCCTGTGTGATTGAGGAGGGTGTGCCTCATTCTGACCTCAGCAGCAGCAGCTGTGATGGCCAGGCTCTTGCAGAGAACTGCTTGGCCAGCGGGCAAGGCAGTGATAGCTGTGGCTGTAGCACCGAGGGGGGTGGGCCAGCGGGGCTGATGTAATGGGCATGTAAATGTGTGGACAGCTGTGTCACTCCAGATCCAGCCTCATCCAGCTGTCCACACATTCAAAACACTGGGGCTACTCTGGAGTTTTCTGGAAATATATAGTTTTCTGTTAAGCTGAATTAATAAGCTAATAGGAGCAGATTTGCTGCATCCGTCGTGCGTACAAATTGCACTGAATCTGAGATGAGTATGTGTTTTATTCTTAGCATAGACAAGACCTTAGTGAACTATGAATGGGACACTGGCAAGAGTGTCTCTATATGCATCAGACTTTACCAATGCATTTGGCAACTGGCTAGTGTTCCCATGCACCATAGGACTGGTGTGTAATGGTCCCATTGTACACTGGTCATTTTGCTGGCTCCCCTTTGTAGTAACAGAACAGCAGCTCCTTACTGAAATGAGTACCCAGCTTGTGGGGGGCAATTAGCTAACACACATTGGAAACTGCTTAATGCAGTGTAGATGTGTAAATGGCTATTGCTTAAAAAACAATTTGTAAGCCGCTCTGATAGCCTTGTGGCTGAAGAGCGGGGTATAAATAAATAAATAAATAAATAAATAAAATACTGAATACAGATGTTACAAAACTGCCCAGTTTTAATTCCCACAGATGCAAGCCCGCTTATGGTGATGTAAGTCACCAACAGGATTCCAGCCACCTTATTAAGCCAACCAAGAAGGTGCCAAAATATCCTACAGGAAAAAAAATGTGAGGAAAATATGGACTTTTGAATTAAGTTGTGTCAAACTGGCTGAAAATGAAGAAGTAATAATGGGAATGTTGGTAATGTTAAAAATCACTGTCATCTTATGATTTTTAAGGGATTTGATTCCACCCTGTTTGTCTCCCTTTTGAGTTGTCGGCATTTCAGAAGACAAAGAGGGGAAAAGGTGAATGGTTCCTTCTCAAATTATATTTTGGCTACCTTCTTATTCCCATTTACACTCTGGTTACTATAGTTGTACACTTGCCTGGCTTGCTCTTTGTAACTGAATGTATGAGTTAGGAAGCCTGACATGCTGTCTCTCAATTTTTGCTTTGATAGACACATTGGGCTACAAGGAAGTGACCCCTGGAAGAAATCAGGAGGACTGGGCATGGATTTTGTTCAGTTTGTTGTTTAAAAAAGTGAAAGCTAATAACCTATGAATTTAAAAAAATGCTCACTAGGGATATTGTTTGGTGTACACTATTGATGTGCCTCAAATAAAACCCAGAAGTGAATTTTTCAGTGTGTGTGTGTGTGTGTGTGTGTGGTGGGGCAGGATCAATTTGTTGCCTGCATTACATGGCTTCTATAGGTTGTTTATAATGGAGTCATTAGCACTTCAAGAAGCCACAGTACTGATTAAAATCTGGTTACCAGATTTTCTGTTTAGCACCTGCAATTAATGCTTGAATGAACTGGATTCATTCAGTCATTCCTACACTCATTTGTGAGGAACTGCCTTAGTACAACAACAACAAGTACTACAACTGAATCCTTTTCTGTAAATCTTAAGTTTCCTGAAACATTGGGAGAGTGAAAAATCAGAACAAAGATGTTAAGCGCAATTATATTTGACACTGCTTGTAAAACTGGCTGTTGGAGGGGAAGGCCTTGTTATTCCATTTGCCCCTGAAGGCTTCTCTCACTCTCCAAGGCACTCTTTGGGGAACAATTTCTGCTCCTGATCACTGTCTCCTACTTGCCCTGACCTGTTGACAACAACACTTCCAAAGTCCCCCCCTCCTTCCTTTCAGAGAAGCGGAGGAAATGCATTTCCTGATAGACTGCAGATGCTGGGGTTTAGCAATGCTTTCTCAGGGAATTCACACTGTTTAAAGAGGTTTAACCTTGTGCTGAATTTTTAGACTCACAAGGCTTGGATTCTCCCACCTAGACCCCCCAAAAGCAAATTAATGAGAGAAAGACCCTCCGTTGCTTTTCACAGGGCACATGAAAAGAAACCTAACAGCTCCTTTCCAGCATACACACATTCTCAATGCTAATTAAGCAATAACGATCAAGGCACCAAGTGTTTCCTGAGGATTAATAACTAACTGGGAGGAGATGATGACCCCCAGACTGTCATTAATCCCAGGAAAAGCCCTGTGTGAAGGTTATTATTGCTAAGTAATCTCTACTATGAGAGAAAAGCAGGCAAAATTTCAGTTGGTAGGATTTTTTTTTTTTTAAAAAAACAGCAACCCAAAAGCTACATAGAATTGGGAAAAGCTGAAGCCCATGTGAATCACACATCTGCTTCCCTGCCTACATTGTGTAGTGTAAGCTTGTCCATGCTAGATATTTCAGTATCTCGTGCAAATAGTGCAGAAATAATTTTCATTAAATCATGCCCCTGATGCAGTGGAACCATTTTGGAGGACCAGGGAGCCTCATGAAGTTAAGACTAATTCAAATTTAAGCATGATAAAGCAGACTCAAGTCCCTCCCACCCCAAAAATGGCATGCCATAATAATTGTCATAGGACTTTATCAGATGTGACAATAACAGAAATAGTTGAAATTATCAGATTATGTTATCAGATGATGTCATCACTTACCCGTTCCTACTGCATCACACTGTCGTGAATGAGGCATCACTTTTTATTGATGACTTAGCCTGTCAATAAAAAGTGATGCCACATTCACGCCAGTGTGACACAGTGGGAACAGGTAAGCAATGAGAACATCTGATAATTTTGTCTTTGGTGCTATCGTCACATCCTAAATGACATGGTTTTTTGCCACTATTGGCCTCATCTGATAAAGTCCTATGTCTTTCAGGTGCTACAGCAATCTACATGGTTTTTGCCATGAGAGACTGACATGGCTACTGCTCTGGAAATTCCAGATTAGAAATGTGGGTCATAAAATTGTGTGCCCCATTGATTTCTGTAGATCTTACATCCAAGTAATTAGTTTGAATTGTGATGAATTGGCCAGCAATTTTTTTGTGAAAGTAAAGTCTCTCTCTTTCTCTCCTTTCTTTCTTTCTTTCTTTCTTTCTTTCTTTCTTTCTTTCTTTCTTGTGGCATGTCAAAATTTCTGCACATTGGTGCAGTATCTGCACAATGCTGGGGTAAGTTAAATCAATTTTGTTAAATTTCATGAGATTTCTCAGGGTAATATAACTACTGTATGTAGCATTAGGTCAGTCTTGTTATGGTTGTTATTCTAAACACTTTAAAATTCAATTTCATTCAGTCTTTCTCCCTTCTGAGGAACAGTGGAGACTGTTGGATCTACTTCCTCCATCCACAGATTAGAGGAGTGGCTCTGAACTAACAAGGCTACTCTATGTGTGTGGCCTTATGTAGACTTTTGAACCCTGACCACACAAGTTTTGTAGGAAGCCAGCCTGAGTATGGAGAAAACTTCCTTTTTTGGATGACACCCTTCAGAAACCCCCACAGGTAGTCATTCTCGGGGCTGGTTTAAGCACACCACCAAATCAGCATCTGTGCAGAGCCTCACAGCCAGGGCCCCCCACTCCCATCCTAACTCTCCTCCTGCAAAAAAACTCTGCTGGCTTTTTTTAAAAAAAGCATCTCCCAACCTAGAAAGAGAAAGAGAAAGAGAAATAAGGAGCTGCCCTCAGTGTGGCTGAAGGTAGGGGGAGTTTGCTGCTCCCAGGGGATCATCAAAACACAAGCCAGCCAGGTGTGTGTCAGAGAGGGGTGAGTGTGTGTGAGAGAGACGGGGGGGGGAAGTGTCTCTTCAGAAAGGGCTTCTTTCTTTCATTCATTCTTTTTTTCTTCCTTTTCTTTCCTTCCACATAGATCCCCTCCATCCCATCTTTCCAGCTGCTCTTAACATGTCCTGGTTTCTCTCCCCTCCCTCCCTTTCCCCCTTGGTCTTCAGCTTCCTCCCCTTGCTGCCAACTGAGTTACACCTGCATAAGGAATTTGTGTGTTTGCCTATGTGCCTTCAAGTCATTTCTGACTAAGGTGAACCTACCATGGGGTTTTCTAGGCAAGGTTTGTTCAAAGGGGGTGTGCCTTTGACTTCCTTTGAGGCTGAGAGAGAGTAATTTGCCCAAGGTCACCCAGTGGGTATTCATGGCTAAGTAAGGATTCAATCCCTGGTCTCCACAGTCATAGTGCAGTGCTGAAACTTCTACAATCCCTGGCTCTTTTAACAGAAGAATATAAAAAAATATAAATAAAAATTTGGAGTAATCTTACTGGGAATAATGGTTTTATTGTTGTCACTAAAACACCAGTATCCCATTAGTGTTATGTGAGAGGCATTGGCCTACAGCAGTGGTTCTTAACCTTTTCTTTATCAAGGACCCCCTTTAAATGCCTTTTGTTGCCCCAAGACTTAACTCAAGATTTAAAACCCTAATAATAATAGCTAACAACAACAACAACAAAAATAGAATTACACCATCCATTAAACTTTCCCTCAGAGGCATTCTTGCTTCTTCCTGCAAGTTTGTGGTTGGAGTGGATTGAATGGCAATGTACAGGCCAAGCCAGCCAGCCTCTGCCTTGGTTCCTGTCATGTGGCTGATTCACTACAGGGAGGAGGTGGGCCAAGCAGCCTTCAAGGTTTTGTGGACCCCCTGTGAGGATATCGCAGAGCCCACGTTAAAAAACCACTGGGCTAGAGAATGCTGAAAAGGGAACAATGCAACCAGACCTCGAGAAGGGTGCTGGCAGGGGAATTCTGGGAGGTGTGATCCAAAAGTAACTTTCCCAGGCTCTGAATGCACCCTAGAATCATAGGGCTGGAAGGGACCCCAACAGCCATCCCACCCAATCAGCTTCTGCCCTGAAGGAACGCACAATCAAAGCCCTCATGACAGATCACCATCCAGCATCTGCTTAAAAACCTCCAAAGAAGGAGACTCCACCACACTCCCTGGCAGCAGCGGATTCCACTTCCGAACAGTTCTTACTGTCAGGAAGTTCTTCCTAATGTCTAGGTGGAATCTCTTTTCCTGTAGTTCAAACCCATTGCTCCGTGTCCTGGTCTGTGGAGCAGCAGAAAACAAGCTTGCCCCATCCTCAGTTTGATATCCGTTCAAATATTTAAACATGACTATCATGTCCCCTCTCCACCTTCTCTTCTCCAGGCTAAACATGCCCAGCTCCCTAAGCTGCTCCTCATAGGGCATAATGGCTTCCAGACTGCCTACCATTCAGGTCGCCTTCCTCTGGACATGTTACAATTTGTCCATATCCTTCTTGAATTGTGGTGCCCAGAACTGGACACAGTATTCCAACTGAGGTCTGACCAAAGCAGAATACAGTGGCACTATTACTTCCCTTTGATCTAGACACTATACTCCTATTAATGCAGCGTAGAATCGCATTGGCCTTTTTTGCTGCTGCATCACAGTGCTGACTCATGTTCAGCATGTAGTCCACTCTTTCTTTTCTTTGAGGAAATCTACTCCATTACGTTAATTGCTAATAAACAAAAAATACTATGTTAGTGCCTATAATATAGTTTTTAAACTAAATTATTGGTGGCAAATTATGTAATACCCTAGGCCTCCCCTTATGCACTGGGGATTGGTTCTGGGGGGCGCGTGGATACTGAAAACTATGGATAATAGTGAACACCATTGAAAATAATGGGGCTTCTGGTTTAAAATACCATAGAGTTGCCTTGGAGGACCTAGAAAATAACTAGAGAGGACATATTTTCTAGGAAGACTCTATGGTAGGTGTGCTGTTTTGTGTCTCATGGATAATGAATCCGTGGGTATGGGGGTCCTACTGTAATCTGAACATCCTGTACTGTGAATAGGTTAGGTTACATTAAACTGAGATAAACATATGGGCCCCCCAAAATAAAGCATTTCAGGGGGCCCTAAAATTCCTTAAACCGGCCCTGGTCATTCTAAGTGTGGGATTGTGGGAGTTGTAGTGCAAAAAAGTAACATTTCTGAGTTCTGGAGCCAAGTCACATGGAGCAGTCACTTCTCTTAAGACTCGCCAACACACGGAGTGTCAAGGGGAGAAGATGGCAAGGGACCCTCCAGCAGGGTCCATGAGCAAAGAAGCCCTGCTCTTCTTCTGCAAGAAGAAAAGAGAGGACCAATCTGTTCTGAATGGAGAAGCTCTAACCTGAAGGGGCCTCCCTGTAGAGATGCCTATGTGCATGATATATGTGCACTTTACAGATGCATTTCTTCAGCGTGTGCTGTGCCAATACAGAGTGTTCATGGGGAAATGAAAGACTTTAAGAAGGTGCAATTGGCAAAACAACATTCAAAATAGCTCTTCTGCCCTGCATTCCTTCAGATACTAACCACAGCTCTGCTCAGGTATATCTGCCTCATATTTCCTTTCCAGCTACCCTTCAATGTTCATTGGCAGGTGCAGAGAACATCATGTAACAGATCAGAAAATCCTACTTCCACGTTTCTGCTCATATAGTAGTTTTCTTATAGAACCAAATAAATATTGTCTGCTAGGGAGGGGAAGAGAGTGGGACACTGTTTAATAAAAGTGAATGACTTTTCAGAAGAAATTCCCCTCCCACAGTTCCTCTGCAACTCTTACTGTTCCATTCCACAAGAGCCGTCCCTTGGTCTAAGGTTTCTTGCTGGCCTATTTCTTATTAGCCCAGCTAAGCTGGCATCAAGGGGGCTATCGTCTGTCGAAACATCAGCAAGAGGAACAATGGACAAAGAAACCACTTGAGAATGTTGAGTAAACTGGGTAAAATGAAGTGAAAGAAGTTAATGTGCAACCTGGCACACAGTGCCAAGCCCAAGCCGTGAGAACTGCTTATGTGATAATTGCCCCCTCACAATATCTTCTGCTCTGTAAAACATTGTCTTGGGCTTGTCTTTCAGCACAGGAACCGATCTCTTTGAAATGCACTGAAATAAAAAACCCAGCCCTCCAAGCTCCCACCCCTCTCCCAGGTATGAATTCAGGTGGGAAAACTTGTGCTTTTTTTTGAGCATCTACAAGCTGTTTCAGGTAAATCCAGGCCAGTGTAGTATCAAGGAGAAAAGTAGGTTGTGCTTTCAATAATGGGGCATGTATGTGAATAAGAAATAACATTAGGTTTAGATCAAACCCAAATATGATGCTTTCAGTACCTATCAGCCTTCTCTCTCTCTCTCTCTCTCTCTCTCTCTCTCTGTATATATATATATATATATATATATATATATATATATATACGTACATACACACATAATTATGAGTATAAAAAAATTATAAATGGTACAATCCAGAGTCCTTGGGATTTTATTTTGGAAAATTACAGACAAAGGCAAGTTTAAAAGTACAGCACCTCTATATAGTTGTGATATTCTATAGGTGAGAATTATGCACCCCTCCAGATGTTATTCAATGTGTCCTTCCTGCATTCCTCACCATTGGTTATGCTGGTAAGGGTTCCTAGGACTTGTAGACCAACAACATCTGGAACCAGCGTTTTCATGAACTCAGGACCTGGGCCCTCTTCTTTGGTTGCCAGGGCAAGGAGAAAGAGGGCTTGTCTGCACAGGCAATTTACCCTGTCTTGCCACTGTTTTGGAGCCCTTCAGTCCTGATGATGTAGGTCTTTTGCCCTGTTTTGCTTCCAGGCAGTCCTCACGATCCCCAGAAAACAGATGGGGCTAAGATGGGGGGAAGACTGGGTAGGGCCCATTAAAGCATTCTAAAATAATACCTGCTTTAATCTGCTGCTGCTGCTGCAGGGAAAGGGGATTGGGCCCTGCATGACCGCAGGAGCCCATTCCACCCCACCAACCCATCACCTCAGCTGTCCTCTGCTTCACTCTTCTGCAGGAGGAAGCAACCCAACTGCATGTGACCAAGGCTGGTCACATGCGGGGCGGGGGGGGGCTTGGTCACCTGTTACAGGCTGGCTTCCTGCCTTCAGGGAAAGCAGGGGAGGCACCACTGGCGGCAGCTTCAGTGATGCTCATCTGGACTCTGGCTCATTCCGTTCCAATAACAGGGGAGGAACAGGCCTGATCCATGGCCAGGATATGCCGGTGGGGAGTTGGCATATCCTGGCTCATGTAGATGAGCCTGGTGTCTCAGGAAAAGAGTGTTGCCCTGAAAGTGTTCTATATATATATATATATATTATTCAGTTAATAGACTTGGAATCTGTTATTTAACTGGTATACTCTGTGCAACTGTGGTCAATGTTTAATGTATCACATTTAATGGCATCATTCACAACTGTCTGATGTGATGTTACCCTTTTAACGTCATCCAAGTCCATCTCCTGCTACATCAAAAGGCCGGTCCCCAACTCAAAGGTTTTTACCCTGAAATCCCAGGGTCTGGGACAGTCCTGACCTGGCAAGCCTTTTTGAAGGGCCAGGTGATTCCCACCCCTGAGTTAGAAGGTAAATGTCTTTTATACTACAATATTTTTATGCTGTTTTCTATCCCTAATTTGTACAATTTTGTTTAACGTGGGCAAGTGTCACACTCTGCCACACCATTCTTTACAGCTACATATATTCTGATTCCTTCAATTATGTTCCTCTTACAACTTTTGCAGCAGCTATAATATTTGAGATTAAGGGAGCTTATCGCTTTGTTATCATTTGAGGAAAACATTTAAGTAATACTACTTTGAGATTGAACAACGTGAAATAATTTGCTGTTCCATAGACATCCTTCTTAACCTTGGTTCAAAATGTCAACATGGCAACAAAAGTGGGAGACTAGGGAGATTTTCAGACCGGGTTAATATAGCGAGATGATATTAAATCAATTTCGCGAGATAACGCCCGTTTCGGACGACGCACAACAGAATCTGACCCTGTCTGGTTTCTATCCCGCGTAACTCCGTAATATTTCAAACACGGGGAAAAATCGTTAATGAAACCTTTTTCCGTTGCTGTTACGAGAAGAAAGTTTGTCCGAAAGTATATTTGTTTCTGTTTCGCGATACTGTAACATTCTCTCTGCCCTTAGTTTCCACCCCTTATGACGTAACGTTGTAGCTGTTTGTGGGCGGGGAGTTCATTTCAAATTGAGGCGCGTGAGTTGTTAACAGCCCCCATGGAGGATAGGTATGTTATTGCTGAATTTTATTTCTTTTAATAACGTTATCACGTTCGTTTTATTTATCTCCCTCCTGAAATAATTATTATATAGCCCACTCGTTATGCCATCTCGATGAAATCCTTTTACTGCACTTCTATTATTACGCCCGCCCACTGGTCTTTGTTTTCCGTGTTTTATTCTCCCCCCCCCCCGGCATTCTCCATCCACTTTTCAATATCTCCTATTTCCAATGTTTATAAAATTGAAAGCTTCAGGTTTACGTTTGTTAAATATTTTTTTTTTCAAATTTTAACAGCTGGGCAGTATTGCTGAGGTGTTAGTGTTACTTTTTCTTTTTTTAAAAAAAAGATTTCTTTATTAACGTCTTCCTATTTTATTTTTTAAAGGTTTTCCTTTTTCCCTGATGTACTGGTAATGTATTCATCCTCATTGACTGTATGGGTTTTTTTTTTTTTTAATTCTGGAAATTATAAGTACTTTATATACTCTGATCATAATAAAAAAAAAAACCCCTGGCTGCCTTTTATAAAAAAAATTGTTTCCCCTTCTATTACTATCCATTTCCAACCAGGTTTTGCTTGAAAGGTATACTTTTAGCTTGTAACACACATATTATTCCTTTAAATTCATCTCTTCCACTTTTTGCTTACATTATTATGTGTTCATGGGGTTTGGGTTTTTTCATTTGCCTCCTTAAGAAACATTCAGTTTGTACTGAGGGGTGATTTTCCATACCATTCTATTGGTTCAACCGGTTCAAAAGCAACTTTACTTTGTTGGGTGTTCCTCAAGATGATTGCCGTGTTCCTTCATGAGGCTTGGGTTGTCGTGGTGGACACACTTTATATGGCGTGAGTATAAATTCATTTTTCCTTTGGTTTTTGGTGAGTTACGATTCCATTAACCATTATTAATCTATTAATTATCTTTGTGCAGGGGATCAAGACATGTTCATAGCTCTACATTGCTCAGGAATAAGAGATGTAAGTATTGAAATTCTCATTTTTTATTGTCTATACTACTTTTGCTTTTTTGGTAATGCTTCATTACTTAAAAATTAACAATCTTCGCATTATGGTTTTAAGGTGATTTTCAGTCCTGTAAAAATTGTGCTTTACCGCACAAACAGCCTCTCTACGCTGCTGCGCTGCGAGGGTCAATTTCAAATAATGCCGTTTCTCTTTCGGTATCGTCCTTGAGTTATGCGGGCAGCACTGGAGGCGGATTCGCTATATTCAACTCACTGAATTGGTCCGCAAGTAACAAAACAGCTCGGCCAACTCCTGTGATGGCCGCAACAGTCACGGACGGCGCCAAGATAGAAACGCCGTTGTTCGAAATTGGCCCTTGCAACGAAGCATAATCGGGAGGCTGCTTGCGCTGCAAGGCACTATTTTTACAGATCTGAAAATCATGTTAATGACGCAAAATTTTAAATTATTTTTCTAACCAAAGCTTGTCTATTTTCTACTACTAATAATTTTACATTGCAGCATGCTCATGTCGATAATAACGGCTTGAAATTTGACATTTCAATTGATTTTTTGTCTTGCGTGTCCCTACCTGCTGCCATTTATTATTTATTTCAGGGAAGGAATTAAAAATTTGAAACATGGTCCCAGGTATGTTTCCCCCTGTAAACTTTGCTGTTGGGGTTGTGGCTTGTTCTGCACTTAATTTTTTGTAATTTTAAATGGAATTTACTTTGTTTGATAAATTTGGCAGAACACAGTGTAAGATTATAACACTACTCATTCAATGTACAGACGATCTCGCTGCTAAGACGGGGTCGTCTAAAATGTTCATCCTTCAACGTGTCATTTGCAAGCCTCTCCAGGATGGTTCATGCGTTTGAAAGATTGTTAAAAAATATTTTTTTGATATTGCTTATTATATTTTACTGATGGATTGTACTTGTTTGGGGGTATGGCTGGATCATTTCTGAAACAAATGTGTTTTTTTTTCTTCTACATTAAATTATAGGTCCTGTTGCTTCATATCGCTGGAGAAAAGTCTTAATAAAAGCTTTATACCTTTCTTGGGATTACAGTGGATGGCGCAATGGTATTTGCTTTCATGGGTGGATAACTTTCCTCTGATGTACGCATTATGTCACATTGTTAATTGATTTCTCCCCCCCTTTTCCTGTATTTTCATGCTTGCCTGATTAAAACAATCTTTACTAGCAGGTTTCAAATATTAGATGAGGAAGGAAATGTATGGCTTCCATTTCCTGTTTACCCTTACTCTATTTTGCTGGAAGGAGGGGTTTGGTTGACGGGGTATTGTGTTGAAAGGGCTCCACAGCCAATCTTCTTCCCTACTGAGCCGAATGTGGGATGTTAGCCCCTTCTGCCCTACTTCCTCTAAGGTGGGAATAGGGGGCGAATCTAGGGGTTTGACACGGCTGCCACTGCTTGCCCCGCGTTGGTCCCCTTCAGAAGAGCCAAGACGAATGGAATGGGGGCTGCTGGGATAAATTTGCAAGTTTCTCCCCTTTCCTCCACCTTTGAGTCATGTTTGACTGCAAGGTTGAATAGAGGGGCAAATTTTGCCTTGCAAGCTGGTCCTGTTCACTTTCCCGACTCATGATGAGATCAACATTCTTTTGAAAACAAAGAGGATCAGCTAGCAAGGATCCCCCTGCCAGGCAAATTAGGGGGGTGGGCTTATCTAGCTAATATATGCCCCTACAAAGATTGTTGGTTTGATATTTGAGGGGAGGGTTTAATACTCCCAGACGTATTATGCGCCCTAATTATCGATACTTAAATTGTATTTTTGGAATACGGAAGATTTTCAAAGTACTTACGTGTAATAGCTGGGTGCATGATCTTCCTTTCTTTTACACCGGTAAACATTTGAACTATGGAGATTTTCAGACAGGCAAAAATCGCCCCTTGCCGCGCGAGCTGCCTCCCGAAACTGCTACGCGGCAAGGGTCTTTTTCGGACAAGGCTGTGCCTTTGGCGAAGCCGTCCGTGTCACTTCCGTGAAGCTTGTGACGGCTCCGCGTCATATTTCGATCACGGGCAGCCTCCGTGCTTGAAATATGGCGCGGAGCCGTCCAAAGCTTCACGGAAGTGACACGGGCGGCTTCGCTAGAGGAACAGCCTCGTCCGAAAAAGACCCTTGCCGCGCAGCAGTTTCGGGAGGCTGCTCGCGCGGCGAGGGGCGATTTTTGCCTGTCTGAAAATCTCCTATGCCACTTTATTACAACCATAAGAAAAGGGAAGGCAACAGCTGAAGACACAGTTATAGCATTGAGAAAATTTCTAGATACAGCTCTGCATTCATTCCATTGCTATGGGTAGGAGTGGTTAAACTTTTCACATTTTCATCTTTCTGATGCCATTCTAGTTATTCAACGGTTACGGATTGATAACTGCCGTCTGGTTTGATCTTGCAAAAATCACCATTTGTCTTGGGTATTTATGGTTTTTTTTATTAAATTAAGACATGGAAAATAATCCAATAAACATCATCTTTAATTTTTATTTATTAATGCTGGATTAAACATTTTTCCTTTTGAGATTTGTACTTCGGGAACATTGTTTTTTAAAACAATTTAGAACATTCATTTATTTAAAAACTTCACATCTGTAAATATGGCAATAAAAAAAAATACAAAATACAGTTATAATGAAAACAAAATCATTTTTCAGAAGTGCCAAAATGTTTGGTTGGTGTGGCCTTGAAAATGCCGCGTAATCTCTTGTAGTACTCTTCCATTACTACCATTTTCCTTATTATTTCGAGTTGCCGGTGCTCTATTGTGCTTATCCTTCTTTCGAAGTTTTCTCTCATAGCTTGGACTGCAATGAGAAGGGATGTTGTCAATATAATGTATGGACATGATTAAAAAGAAGGCCAAAAACATAAAATCAAAATTTGTAATTGAATACCATCCAAGGGTGAAGTAAATGGGTGTGTATACATTACGTATTACTAATGTTTAACATATTGAAGATTTTCAGACAGGCAAAAAACGTCCCTTGCCGCGCGAGCAGCCTCCCAAAACTGCAGGGCGGAAAGGGTCTTCTTCGGACGCCGATGTGCCTCTTGGGAAGGCGTCCGTGTCACTTCCGTGAAGCTTGGGACGGCTCCGCACCATATTTCAATCACGGGCAGCCTACGTGATTGAAATATGGTGCGGAGCCGTCCCAAGCTTCACGGAAGTGACACGGACGCCTTCCCAAGAGGCACAGCATCGTCCGAAGAAGACCCTTGCCGCCCAGCAGTTTTTGGAGGCTGCTCGCGCGGCAAGGGACGATTTTTGCCTGTCTGAAAATCTCCATTGTGCGACTTTTTGGATCATCTATGTGTAAGGGGCCACGACACCCTAACCCAGCTTGCATATTTTTTTTAAAATTTCCTTTTTTTTTTGGTCCATAGGGAGATCCAGGTCAGGGAGAGAATGATACACCTGCTTAACATTTAACATGTAAGTACTTGTTAAAAAGAAAAAAATTTTAACAAAGGTAGGAGGGCGGAGATCCTTAGGCATTCACTACTATCTTGATTTTTATAACTTATGTTACGTTGTGTAAAACAACTATTTATTTCTCTTAATTGTGCTAAAAATTATATAGTCTTATTATTTGCCGTTAGTAATTGGCATCAACCTCCCTACTATCTCATGCCTCTTATCAAAGGGAGGGAAGAGGCAGGATGTGGGGCGGGGGCTGAAGCTAGCTGCTTCTCCAGTTACTGGCCCTCCACAAAACTGGCATCTCCCCCATTGGAGAGCAATGGAAGACAGATTAGGGCGACTTATTTAGTGGTTTGCCGCTGGCACCTCTTTTTTGCTCTTGCTGCGGCAGAGGCAAAGCAATACGTTTGCCTCTTTCCATAAACTTTCTCGAAGGTGGAGGAAAAATGGTGTGAATGCCCCCTTTTGCTCCGCCACAAACATTTATCCTTCAGGGATACCTTCTAAAGGAAGCCTATGAAGAGGATGTTTGGAGGAGGAGCCAAACCCCGGGATTAGCCACCTTGCCCAAAGCCATCCGTCTAGGCGCCCACAAGTACCCTTGGTCATTCAACCACTCCCCAGAGCCGTGAGCCGGCTGTAGATTGCGGTTTTGGGGTGGGGGTGGGCCTGGCTGCAAAGCCCACAACCTTCAAATTCACTTCCACCCTCCCCATTGCGAGCTACCTCCACCCACCTTCCAGGTGCCCATTCCACATTCCGCCAGGAGAAAGTGCTGTCTCCTGCGGCTTTGGAAATCGCAGGAGGATGGAACCCAGAAGGAGGGTTTTGGTGCTGCGCAGTAAAACCCCTACATTGGCTCCCCCCCCCTTTTGGTGGGTGAAAGGGGGCAAATCCAGGGGTTTGACTCTATCCAATCGTCCTCCCCATCAAGCCAAACAGTGCATTTTCGCAACATCTCCCAACATTCCATGTAGTTGGGAGCATGGGGAAAGTCTAAGGGTTTCTCCCTGATGGACAACCTTACACCGGCTTGTTCCACTTTGGAAGAGCTTGGACGGAGGGAAGGTGTCTGATTTTTCAAAAAGGGGAATTTCCCCACCCTCCTCCACCATGAAGTCATGTTAGATAGGAGGGTTACCTAGAGGGGCTATTGTTTCCCTGCAAGCTTATACAGTTTACTTCATAACTCTTGAGGAGATCCAAATGATTTTGGATACTAATAGGACCAACTTGCAAGGTTACACTTGTCATCCGAATATGGGGGGGGCATCTTGTCCAACAATAACATTCCTAAGACTAGAGTTCAGACTTGCAATTGGAGGGGTGTTATTAGGCGCAGAGTTGTATTTAACGCTGCAATATATTGGAATAAATTTTTAATTATTTCAGTTAAGCTTTAGGCCTTGGGGGGAAAATATTTTTCATCTTATTTATACAATGCCAACCACGTAACAATTTTGAATTTTTTTTGAAGTACAGCTATCCAAATTTTTAAACTAACCTTCGGAAATTAGCATCTCAAGATCCCTCCTTGGATCACAACAGTGCTTATATGTTTCTTTGTCAGAAACTGATGATGGAGTGGCCACATCCTCTTCCTTTTGTATCTCTGTTACAAGTCAAATAAGTGAATAGTTATTACGAAATTCTAAAGAAATAAAAACACTACAAGGTCATTGATATTCCAGTGTTATGGATATTGTTTCCCCACTTTTAATGTTTTTTAAAGGAAGGGTGCTTTCTGATAAGACTACCTTTACTCCAAAGGAACTGCAAATTGTATCCTTAACAACATACATATAGAAGAAAAAAAATAGAGGTAGTAATAAGGAAAACCTTACAGATATTTGCACTTTTTCAAGGTGTGTAGAAGAAGGCTGGAGGAAAACACATGCAATGTGAATGGCCAGACCATTGTCATTATTTCGAAATATAACCCTTCAATAATGTATGTGAAAATGTTCTGCTATCAACGTGTTTTAGTGTTTCAGTAAAAAAACAGTATATGGCTGTATGTGCCTAAAAGTTGACCGATGCTTACAAAATAAAGCTATGACTAACTTGAATTCAGAAATATAAATACTTTTCCATACTCTTGTTCTAGCCATGAAGAAAAAAAACCTTGCCTTCCTCGATATTCGCTTACAGGTTCTAACTGTCTTTATACTTAAAAAAAAAAGGTAAATAAAGATGATACATGTTTGGAATCACTTCAGCAAAAAACCATCCTCATCATTCGGCTTTGGACATTTTCCCATGGTGCAGGATGGGAAAAATGCCATTTCCGACATCTTTCTATTGTTTCATTTTATTGCGCTCATCTGAACTGGTTTAATGAGCACCCATCGTCGGGTAATCAGAGTCTTCACCCTTTTTAAACAGTGTCTCCTTCTTGTGAAAATGTCTTTGAACATGGATAAATAGAAAATCTTGCCTTTAAAGTAACCATGTGAACCTTATTGTAATTGTAGATATTTATATTACCTATGTTACAATAATGTAGCTCTTTTGAAAATAATAATAATAAAAAAAAAACCACTCACCCTCCGATGTATCGTCGTCTTTGTCACTGTGTGTTTCGGATATGGGTTCAGATATATCGGGATCCTCCTCTGCTGTTTCGTCCGGCTCTACCTCTTTTCCTGCCTGGCTACTGCTGCCTTCATCCTCGGCATCGACAACACTGACAGCGGCTGGAGGTTGAACTCCTCCTCCTCTGGAGGTCGATGCCGACTGTCCAGATGACACTGAAGCAGTTTCTTCTTTAAAAAAAAATATATATATATAAATATATATATATACACCATAGGGTTAATAGGAGGGAGAGTATATCTTCAAATGTTGGCAATATAATTTTAAATAATACTTTCTTTGCTAACAGTAATAAAACATTAAGTTGATCGGCATGCTTATGGTTCCTGGTTGTTATGTTACTGGCAGCAAATAATGATTTACCGAGGGCATAACAAGCATGCTCAAAGTACACGTAGTAATCCTTACCCTTATCCCTCTGTGCCCCGATTAATGGATCGCCCTCCATCTTCCTCCTCTTCCTCCCCATTGCAGAGTTCGCTAAAACCGGTCTTTTCTTTATCAGAAATGTAAATAAATGGTTACATTTCTGGTACTTTGTACAATATTGCTGATGGATGTTTTGATTGTTATATCAATAAATGCTCCAACAGAAGGACCGCACACGGAAGATTGCAGATAGAAAACTGTAATAGCAACAGACTAAAATTCTACAATGTAATTTATACACCAGTAATAATTAAATGTACAATTTAAAAAACTTATAGTGACATTCCTTAAAAAAAAAACCATAGTTATTTTAAGATTACAGTGAAACGTTAATACTATCCTACCCTTTTTGAGATGGGTGCCTCCTATGGAATGCAGGAATTTGCAGTGTGGGATAACAGCGTTAAATACTCTCAGGCTTTGACCTCTTTGCCATCTGCTTACTCAAAACCCCAGAGTTACACTACAGTAACAGAGAGCATTAAAAAATGGCTGGTTTCCCAATTTAGATATGGTCTACACATCCCCTATTAAACTTTATGGCATTGCACATCAAGGGGAAAAATGTTGTGTATATTCCAGGTATATGAGAAATTATGATAAAGTTATAAAATATGAAAAAGGTGAATCACATTCCCATCTGTCTCTGTAAACAGCTGCTTGTGCGAATAGAACAGACTGCATTTTTATTGTGTTTTGAAAAGCTAGATAGATATTTGGAAAAAATATTTATTTGGATACTGTCAAAGTAATATAAATGTGATTCCTCATCTGTGTAATTTTTCCTGTTACTTAAACATCTCATTAGTAGAAGTACATGTTATGGTGGGTTAACTTTAAAATCCAAAACAAGGAACAATCCTGACAGCATATTAACAATCCCCCTTTTTTTCCATAGGGGAGGGGGTGGGAATACTTTTACAGTGGACCAGGAAAAGTAAAAAGGTGTGGACCATAAATCTAAAAAATAAGTACCAGGGAAATACATGTAATGGTGTTTATGGTCCAATGATTATAGACGGGAGTATAGGTGGGAGTTTAATTCCTAGGGTAATCATCGCTACACATTCCCACATCAAACTTATAATTCCTATAGGGCGCTCATTTATAATCGTTAATGTTAATGCTGTTCTTCTACAAATAACATCCCGTCCTATGTTGATGGAGGAAATGATAAGAGAGTAAAAATTGTTTTATCTCACAACTAGTCCAGCCATTGGGAATCCTTATTATTATCATCGGTATAATTTTGAGTTAAAAAAGATTTTTAATGAATTTTTAATGACAATATAAACCTTTTTTATTATGTACTGTCAGTATGTGGTTACTTGCCGACATATTGGTTGGAGGGGCTCCAAAAAGAAAGGGACAATTATCCTTGTGTACTCACCAGCTGTCTCTTCAGGGCTTGGCGATTTCTCCTTTACAGCCTGTCCAGAAGCTGTGTTTTAACATAAACATTTTATAAGTTAAACAAAAACTTTTAGAAATTCATCAAAATAAAAAAATTATGCCTGTAAAGGTAGAAGAAACAGTTTTCCCCTGGGTATTCATATGCTTATTTGTCCATGTGGGAAAATACTACTCCCTTTCCATATAATTCGTCACATACTTCAGTTTCTTTCTGAGGCAAGAATAACATTTTCTTCTAATGCTGAAGAGGAACAGTAGAAAAGTCTAGAGGTCGAATTAAAGCCTATTTTCACAGGAACTTATATATTCTTCTAGTATGAAGTCTATATATATAAAAATATATATATATGCTACAAGAAACATTTAGATCATGAGTAAAAACATTGAGTACATGTATAACAAAACAGGGGATAATGTATTTTAAAAAGAATTTTTTATAAAGCTGGATGATAGTACAAGCATCTATAGAGCAAATGTTGAATCTATGCAATGTAAGGAGTTTCCACTGTATGAGGAAGCGACATCAAAGGCATACCTATTGAATATTGGCAGACAACACATAAACGTATGACACATGATAAAGCTATCTAAAGACAGTGCAATGATCCCACATAAAAAAAAAACGGTTTTCCACATCACTTTGAGAAATACTTATTTAAAAAAAATTATGAAAGGGTTACATAGAAAAAATTAAAGGTAAAGAAGGTACTTACTAGCTGGACGTCTGTCGGACCAGTGAGGTCTCCCACTTTCCTCCCACAGGCTGTACATTTCTTTAAAATGAGGGAACCTTGCATCTTCAGGTGGGTCCCCCTTAAAAAGCTGCATTATGTTGAAAAACTTAACCTTTAGTACCTTGAACTTAGACGCTACTTGCGTGGTCGTCCTTGAAAAGCCCCTCCTCTCTAGATAAGTGGCAACCTCCGAATAATAGCAGTTGTTTGGGCTCGACGTAGATCTCATGAGTAGATCAACCTTGCCAGTGCTCCTTATCCCTCTGAACAGTAGAGATATTTCCCTTTCACCCCAATAATGACCTCGTCTGGACATGATCCCCGGTGAAAACAACGCACCTTTGACACGAGCAATAGAGAGGGTTAAACAGGAAAAAGGCGCGCGCCACTTCCTGGTTGCGGTCACTTTAAGAAGGCGGTTGCCATGGCCGGTAACAAATGAAAGCTCGTGTACGTGATCGCGTAATCACGCCGCACAGAGATAAACAAACCGCACATGGTTCACGGATAACTTCGCGCACGCGCAATCACGGCCCCATTAAGAAACTTGCCGGAAAAGCTTCGGAACCAGATTTTAAACGGCCCTCTTTTTGCATTAGTATCTTAAACCAAAATGAATCCTCCAGGTAAAGAAGGGCGCAAGCAAGGAAGGGGGGTTGCATGGAGGGATGACGAGATCAGAGACCTTTTAGAGATATGGGGAGAAAGGCGGCTACAGGAAGCTTTAAAAACCACTCATAGGAACCTCGATATTTTTGAAAAGATTGCTGTAGAAATGAGGAACAGGAACCACAATCGCACTGCTGAAGAGTGTAGATCGAAATCGAAATGCATGCGTCTAGAATTTAAGAAAGTTATTGCGCATAACAAAATAAGTGGCAACAACCCAGCAACGTGTCCATACTACAAGGAGCTCGAGAACATCCTTGGAGGAGATGCTGGCGTGGTGCCAAAGAGACTATGCAGAAGTCTATCGCTGAAAGCTGTGTTAGCCACAGGATCCAGTGAGCAGGGTGCTAATGCTCAAGCCGGGAGCCAAGCACCAACGGAGGAAAGCGACCTTCTTTTAACCATTGATGCCTCCCATATTGCTGAGGAAGGTAAGTTCCTGGCTATTATGCTTCCATGGGCTTTCTTCAGTATCCAGGGATTCAAGGTTTTCCCAACAAGGAAAGAATTGAGTAATCTCCCTGGTACATAGTATAATCCTACAAGTAATAATTTGCAAGATAGTATTTTTAAAATCTAAACTCCCAAACATCTCAATGTATGAGACCGTGGGTATGTATAAGTGTCCCATTTTTATTTTTTATTATTAAATGCTTTTTCCAATGTGCCCTAGAACCACCAAATAAAAGGGGTCAACATCAAAAAATCTGGAAAAAGGGGTTCTAGATGGCCCCTTCAACAACTTGAAACCTCTAATCATGCATACAGTTGGAGAAAAAGGAAACCCACAGAAAAAATAAAAAGTAACATCATGTTTTTAGGTGTATATCTATATACGTCAACCTTTCTACATCCACCTACCGCCAGATTAACTTTAATGTTCCACTTGTAGATTTTTCAAATTAAAGGTCATCATTGCGAGTTACTGTAAAAGACATTTTAGAGCGTTGTCCAAAACAAGTCTTGGCAGTCTCTATATACATGAAAAAAATTTTTTAAATAATATTTAAAAATTTCTTATGTATTTATTGAACTCCATGTACATCTTTTGAAGATTCGGGTGGAGGACTGAGGGAACTGGAGGAGGCAATGGAAGAGGAAGAAAGAATGGAGAGAGAGCAAGGACTATCCTTTGGATCAGATCCTGTCTTTTCCCAGACCGCTTATGCAGATGCCGGGGAGACTGGTATGTCCTTATTTGCACTGCAAAATGTTGAGTTTTTAATAAAAAAAATTATGTAACTTGATATAAGTTAGCTTGCCCAGTAACCGGAACACAATGGAAGAATTAATAATACCTAAAAATGTATAAGTATCATCAATCCTGACCAATGTGGACATGCCACATGTGGCATTCACGTTTTTCGGTTGGTAAAATTAAAAGCACCAAAAATGTTAAGTCAAAATTTAGAGGAATATGTATGCAGCGGGTCTATGTATTCCACATGCACCAAAATTATATTATTCGAAGAGAATTTACCTATGTTGTTTTACCGAAAAAGTAACACAATGTTCCTGTGGTTGATAGGAGGAAACAACGACTTGGAGGATGCAGATAACTCGCAAAACACTCAAGTGGAAGTTGAAGACGAAGAAGGTAACTCTAAGAATTGTCCCAAGTATTTAAAGCCTCCAGTGTGTTTAGATAGTTAATATAATACCTATAACAGGAAAAAAAAAACAATAACACTTGTAGGACTACCTGGAGCAAACCCGAAAAGGATTCCTTAGGGATATTGTAACACAGAAATAGGTTTCCTCTCTACAAGCAAAATGAAAAAATAGAAAGAGTAATAAACCACCAGTATACGCATCCATGAATACATGTATCCTGCTGATATGAAGAGAATACAGACCTTTTATTTTTTCCGGGCCAATGAATCAATAAAATTGCAAACCTGTGCAGGTATTTAACAGTAAAATAATTTCCTTCAAAGTATAAACCGTATTACAATGTTAATCTCTACCTTGCAGAGGTCGAACAAGCCCCAGAAATATCCACGATGTCACCAGGTGCACGTTTGAGAAGGCTTAGAACACATGAGAAAAAGGGAAGAAAAGGAGAGGCAATAGCTCTGGCGATAATGAGAAATGCAAATGAGCAAGCCAGGATCGCCCTCGAGTACCAGGAACGTCAAGAGAAACGTTTGATTAAGCACCTTAGTGTGGACACAGCAACTCTAGGCCGCATAGAGGAACTGCTGAGAGAAGACATGATGGATAGCAGCAAGGACAGGAAGGAAATGATAAACTGTCTCCGTCCTCTTGCGAATCTTGCTGGAACAGTGATGCAGTCCATGGTGGATAGCCGTAGAAACATTGACACCCAATTTATTCATCAAGCTACCCTAATTCCTCAGATACCATCACCTGGTGGAGCATCAAGACCACCCTTAGGAACCAAGAGGAAAACAAAGAAATTGCACAGACAGAGGCTCCCAACAACCGTTCCCATGGCGGAGCAAGGTGAAAGTTTTCAAGAAACTGTCCCCTGTTCCCATGAAGTTGAAGTGGAGCACACCACTCAAGCAGAAGAGCCAATGGGTAGCCAGCAAACAAGTGTAAGGCAGGGGAAACCGAAGAGGGACAGGAAGAAAAAGACAACTTTTAGCCCTTGATTGTTATGTACCCCTTTTAACAATGTGAGTAGTATAACAACATAGGTTGTAGTGATGTTAGTTATAGTTATATAAACAAGAACCAGTCTGGATTCCTTGGGAAAGTATTTATCCTGTGGACATATGGCCAAAATCCTAGTCCTTTAACAAGAACCCCCTATTCACAGAGGAGCAGCATTGACAGTTTACCCTGTATTTCCATTATTAAATATCTCCGGATGCAAAGTTATGTTTCTTAGTGATCCTACATCGATGTAGAAGAGAGATACACATCTAAACATGCAACGTAAAAAACTTTAACTTTTTGTAGTCAGGTATGTTTCCATGTTGTTTTTCTATGTTGATATTTGGTTACCCGCCACTTCATAAGGTAAGCATATTAAAATTGCAATAGTTAAGATTTTTAAACTGAAATCTTGGTTAAATAGTTTGATTTTAGCTGAGTCAATCAAGCATCCTGTATTTCGATGTTTTGCCCATCAAAACGTTCATGTTTAGCCAAACTTTTGTGTTCTTCCACTGTTTCACCTGTGGCATATCTAACAACTAAATTTTTAAAATAGAAAAAGTCCTCCCTTGAATTCCAAATGCACCCATAGAATTCCAATACTGCTGTAGAGATGTTATTCCTATTTGTTATCACCAGTAATATGTCCTGGCACCGAGTTTGATATCGCTTAACCTTTGAAAAAATTAGTACCGTGGACATGCCCACAGACCTAGAATATATCTAGTTTGATTTGCAACACAGTTTAGTAAGATATGTTTTTGTGCTTGTAAACCTTTATAATAATTGTAGACATTTGCTGTGCAAAGAAAGGTGGTAATTCGGAATGGGTAATTACCACATTGTCCCTACCCTGGTTTTTATCCGACAATAAGGTGAAGCTTAATAATCATAATAATTAGAGATGGATGTTGTCATTCACAAAGTGTAATGTCTAGAATTTTTGGAAAATGTTCTTAAAGTGCCATGTTATTTATATATACTAAAAACTTACTAAAAAATTAAAATAACAAAGCTAGTTGTTTATAAAAACGTTAGGTTTGGTTTTCAAATTGTTGAACTGTTTCTTAATGCATATCAACATTGTTTCTGTGAGTTGGATTTTGAATTTCAAGGAATAAACATAGTTGAAATACAAATTTTACACATATGCATGTGCTATCTTCGCAGCTAGTCTGCAGTCCTATAACTCATTCCCCGTGCGCATCCATAATTACAGCTTGACCATTGTTAAAAAAAATAAAAATGGAAAGGACAACAAAGAAAGCAAATGGACACACTTTTATTTGCAATGTTCCCACTTAAAAATTAATAAAAAATTAAGATAAACCGTACATGCATGCATATCGGAACAAATTTGAAATTAGCCAGAGGTAGAGAATGACCCCCTTTTCAAAAATTTAAAGTCTAACAATACAACTGCAATAATACAAATTCACATCCACCATCCTAAAACCACAGCAAGCACTATTAAGTTATGCAAGATCGCGCGAGGCTGTAGTTAGGCAAGGCAGAAGAAAATAAAGATGTAATTTTCCATATTAATCCAAAAAAAAAAAAAATCCAACCCACATTAATCCATTGGTCACTCTAATTAGATAGGTACTAAACCTAAAATCTGAAGCCATCAAACTGCAAGAATAATTGCTGTCAGCATAGAAGACGTATAAATCCAAACAAACAAAAAAGTAATGAAGACTTCCACCACTCAAGAAGGTAACGGTGTGTCATAGGAAAAAACTATCAAAGTATAAATGAGAAAGAAAATTGGAAAAGTAAAAGAAAAGGTGGGCAAAATTTAAAGTGGCATCATACTCGAGCAGGCGAGGGGATTTCGTAATTTTCAGGTGACATATATCTACATCAGGAAAAATGATGCAAATCTAATGATAAAACAACATGTCCGCTATTGCGGAACGAACAACCTCCCCCTCCTTAGCCCGAGTATCGTACTTCTGATATATTTCCCCAGCAGCAGGCAGTATAACTGGCGAAATAGGCAAATCGATCTCATCCAGGATTTGTCCCCTACTCTCACATATATTATGTAACACCACACAGGTAGATACAATGGGCACAAAATTTGGCTCGGTCACAGTAAGTCTCGCGGAGAGACAACCCCAGCGAGACTTCAGGCGGCCAAAAGCACGTTCCACAACATTTCTCGATCTACATAGCGCCTTGTTGAAACATATTTTTTTTTCGTCCAATGCCCCTGTGTATGGTTTTAGCAGCCACTTTCGCATTGGGTATGCTCCATCAGCGATAATTAGTGGGGGGATTTGCACACCATTGTAAACCAAAGTTGGATTGCCTGGAACGAACACCCCAGCATCCATTGCCTGACGCAGAGCGGAATGTTTAAAAACATGCGAATCATGATGGCGCCCAGTGTATCCCAATTCAATGTCAATGAAACGTCCTGTGTGATCTGTAGTCCCCTGCATCACAATGGAAAAGCCCTGTTTCCGGTTTATATATTCATCTCCCCTTCCCAGGGGAGGACATACAGGGATATGTGTTCCATCAACAGCACCAATGCAATGTGGAAATCCCAGTGTCTGGAAGCCATCCATTATCTTAAAGTAGAAAGAAAAAAAATAATAGTAAGTGTTATGTCAAGGCACAATAAAAAATATAAATGTAAAAGGAAGAAATTATAAAAATGGAGAAAGTAACCAGAAAGCAGAAATAAAGTCTCAAATAAAAAATAAAATCTTCCGCAGACTCCCCACAAGGGTTAGATACTTAGCAAAGTAAAGGTTTTAATAGTCATCCTTTTAAGAAATGAAAAATGATAACTCACTCCGCCAAATCAAAGGAAATAATGGACACAGCAATGTTGTTGGCACCTTTTTTTAATTTAAATATATATTATTTGTGACTGGTGCGGTAGCGGAATATTTGGGTATTTTTTCAATTAGTTTTATTCGAAGTTTTTTGAGCCACCACAATTGTCACCACAGAGTGGCAGTGTATGCATAATGTAATGTATTTGAAGTTCATTTTTTTGTAAAAACCATTTGCAAGAGAAAGATCAAAAAAATTAAAGATTAGCATTGAACTGTTTTGGAAGGCTACTATCTCTAGAGCCATATGAAATTGATATTTGTGCTTCCTTTCCCCGACACCCCAATCACCCATAGAAGCAAGTCATTACGAAGAACACAGATGCACCACTTGATGAACCATCCATAGTTAACGTAATACTCTGTTGGTGTTATCAACCAATAATTATGGCTGCGGACAATGAAAAAGTAGTACTGTTAGATATCTGAAAATGCATGGAAAAATTTAAGAATAGAATACTTCAAACTCCCAAATATACTAATAATTCTAAACAGTCCTGCAGGCCCCATATAGCACAAATAGGTTTCTATAAACACAATAAATGAGATCTCAGAAGCCCGCACACAGTAATGAAACTCCTAGAGTAAATAGAAGATTAAGGAAGATGTAAGCTGAACTAATAAAGGAAAATCCAAAAGTAAAGCATTGAGAAAAAAACGAAGAGAGAGACCTAAAGCAATCATCAGAATGATACAAAACATACTGCCTTAGAAAAAGCAAATAGGAAACCCTGTTATTTATTTTTATTTTTGAAAATTGATATCGATATAATCTAAACACAAAACTGTTCACCTAAAACCCATATCAATTGTAAAGTTTTCCATGTAGAAATGTAAAAATTGAAACAAGTTTAGAATTTTTTAAAACAAGCTTTAATGCTCATGTGGTACATATCAATACCATTTAAACCATTAAATACTATGTACAACGTATTTCTATAATTCTTGTCTGTAGAAATGTCAACAGAAACGAAAAAAAAAAAAAAAACAAAACCCTACGAGTAACACAACCTCAAAGGATGGATGAAAGGCACACACGCAGGACAACTTTCCTCCAGAAATACTAGACACCACAATTAAACCATTTTTTTTTTTTTACAAAAAAGTAATTATTCTCCTGCTCAGGAGAAAAAAAAATTGGATTCAGAGAACCAAGTGGCAGGAACCAAGAGTGGCATTGTACATTTTCCGGGCGTCCTAATTGCGCATAGAATTATTGCCATACCGAAAGCATCCAATTCAACAACTTTTTAAAGCAACTCTGTAGCGTAACCCCCAAACCCAAAATGAGAAAAATGAATAATCCTAAAAGTACTAATTTGGAAAGGAATAAATTGCAGAGATAGTATCTGGAAACCCAAGGAACGTCATTGGTGCAATAACCACAATATTACAGATAAAAGGAACATAAAAAAAACCTCATGCAGCTGTAAAAATATATTTAAATAATGTTTTGACAACCCCAACACCCCCCTGCATGACTTGTCAAAAGGTTACAAATCAAAGCCCCAAGAAGAAATCATTTTACTAAAAATGGAGGATGGGGTACCCCTACAATCATACACTTTTAACAGAAAAAAAAGCAAACAAACAAAAGTATACATGGGGGATAACACAACAATGTACGAACACACAAAGTGAGAAAAAAAATTTACAAAGAAAAGAAACAAACCTTCTTGTAATTTCCAAGGCGCACAACCTTTGGCAGTAGCTCCTTTTCGATTGCCAAGCAAACCTCTATTACAATGTCATACACCGTAGTAACACCGATCCCAAAGTGTGATGCAACCTTTCTGTATAAAAGGGGCGAGGACAACCACCAGACAGTTATAGCAACCCTTTCTTCCGCAGAAATGGGTTTTCTCATGATGTTCACTTTCTTTACAAGGTAATGTTTTAGGAAGGCAGCTATGCGAAATAAAGTTTCTCGCGTCATCCTAAAGTTCCTAATCCACATGTCATCATCCCATTTCACAAGCACCTCATCATTCCACCACCCAGCTCTTTTGCGTGGTCTCACCCACCAACGTCTAGACACAGGAGCTGTTCCAAACCATGCCAACACCCCAGTGTCAGATAGTGGAGCCGGGGCACGGCTCCTTAAAGCGCTTCTGGAAGTTAATTTTTTTTTCCTATTATAAAGGGCAGACAGAAGGTGGCCTATAAATCGCCTCCTTAGCTTTCTGCGTCTCTCCATCTGTAGGAAATTTTGCAAAAGATTAGCCATAACACTCAATATAAATTGCAAGACAGCTGTTCCACTGAAGGCTGTCAGTAAAGGTGCCATAGCGACAGATTAATGTTTTTCCGCCAACCAATCACAGAAAGAAGAAGTCGCCATGCAACAGCAGCAGCTCCTCCCAATTTGAATAGTAAGCGAACATAGTATCGCGAGAAAACGGAAAAGGAGAAAACTTCCAGGACAAAAGATGGAGAACAGCATTCAACATGAAACTTGTACGCATGCCCGCGTCTCGGAATTGCGTTTCTACGGCGGAATATTCATTTCGCCGAAAGGGAGGAACGTGATAACGAAACTATACTGACATGGAATGTAGCGTCGCAGTAACGCGACGGCTTGAAGTACGAAACGAAAGTTCCGGGACTGTAACGAGAAAACGAGGCGTCCGAAAATAGGTATGACTATCGTGCTTCTGCAACGCGATTTCTACTTCTATTACTGCAACGCTACAAAGTGCTGGTCTGAAAATCTCCTAGGGCTGCTGCTGAGCAAAATACCCTTCCCTTCCTCCACCTCCCTAAGTACAGCACTTTCAAGCCTGTCTCCATATAGTGCCGTTTCCTTATATGAAGTTATGCACACTGGGCCCTTTCACACTACCAAGTTATTACACTATGATTCCATTTTAACTGACATGACTACAGTTTAGGGAATCCTCGGGCTTGTAGTTTGGTGAAGCACTAGAGCTCTCTGGCTGAGAATTTTAAGTACCTCTCCCTAAAGTTCAGGTCCCAGGATTCCATTGGATGTTGCTATGACAGTTAAAGTGAAATCATGGCACTATAGTTGTATACTGTGGAAGTGTCCACTGCCTGGTTACCCCTTCCGCAATTTGGTTCATCTAAATCTAAATTAGCTTTAGACCATGCTGATTCACTCCAGATTCAAATAAGACTGATCTTTGGATTTTATCTGAATTGGTCTGAATCAGCCAGATTTGCTTTGGAATTCAAGGTCTGTACAAAGTGATTGCATCACTGTAATAATTAGCTGATTTTTGAATATTACCGTTTTTAATTTTAGGCCACATTGAAAATGTTATGGTCTGGAAAGGCAGACTAGATGGATAGATGGATGGACAGATAGATAGATAGATAGATAGGCAGATAGATAGACAGACAAATAATTTTCTGTGGAGTTTATGGCTGCAGTTCTTATCCCCTGTTGAAACCAAGCCTTAGTATATCTAATTGAACTGTAAATACATTTGCTTTCCTCATCTCTACCCTCTTTCTACTCTGTCTTTGGACTTTATCAGATGCACTAAATACGGTGTCATAATGATGCCACATAAATGCAAAAGAGCACATATATCAGACGATGTTGCCCTTTCGCATTTATGTCCTGTCCAAAACCCATACCTTTTTATTGACAGCTGAAGCTGCCAATAGATCCCCATGGTGTTTTAGTGCTTGCATTGCCAGGGTGTGAAACCTCTTGCCATTTAACTCACGTGAATGCAACGTCAATGGGCAGTCCAGCCAGAATGCTTCCAAGTGAGAGCGCGACATCCAGGTAAGTGACACACTTTTTATGACCCTCCTCAGTTTACTTGGGACTTTTAAAGTGTGTTCCAGTGCTTTTTAAAATTTTAACTTTCTTATTTTTGTGTTTATTTTTGAATTTCTCACATGAGTATCTTCTCACAAGAATCCACAGAATTTTGAATGAGGAAGTGAACAGAGCTCTGTTCACTTCCTTTTCATTGCTGGGGAAGCCTTTGCTGGGAGAGAAGGTAAGTGTGGCAGGGAGGGTTCTTTTACTGGCATAAAAATGGGGGTATTTATGCCAGCAAAAGAATGTTTTAAGGGGCTTGTCTGATACACTCCTCTGTCTACTCTATTGCCTCCCCTGGGCTGTGGCAAACTCCTCAGTGCAGGTGATTTTCCTTTGTTGTTACTCTGTAATAGGCATCTAACTTTTTTTAAAAAGCTTCCCTTGATGATTTGGGTTTTCTCCATGCTGTGTGAAACCTCAGCAAGGAAAGCTGTATCACTTCATAGGCTCCTGTCAGAGGTATGGAAATGAGAATGTAAGGTCTTCTATTGCCTGAAAATCTTCTCTGTAATCTTCAGGGACTAAAGGTCCTTTCACACTCCACAGTTGTAGGCTGTGATTCCACTTTAACTGCCATGGTTGCATCCTATGGAAACTTGGACACTCTAGAGCTGTCTGGGAAAGAATTCTAAATACCTCATGAAACTACAAATCCCAAGATTCCATAGGATGGAGCCATGGTAGGTGATGTGGAATTGTGGTACTATAATTGTGTAGTTTGAAAGGGCTCTGAGAGAAGAGAACTGTATAATACATCTTGCACAGAATCTAATAAACCCTGATCAAATGCCTTCATAATTTAGGCCTGTTTCAGACAGTTTATATTGCTTGTATATAAAGTAAAATTTATGAACATAGAGACAAACACATGTGAGAGACACAAAAACATACCTCCCTACTTTGTGAATGATGGGGGCAGTATCCATTTATTGGAGGTAAATGCTATATATGCTCAGTGACAGTGCTTTACTCTTTCATCCTAACTGAGAAATTAGCTTGCATTACCTCCCTCCCCCTGCACATAATGCGGATTGCCTGGAGTCTGGGAATTGACCTCAGACGCTGTTTGAATAGGGGATATTTTCTGAAGTAGGAGGTTCTGGTTTGTCGATACTGGAAAGTATGAAGAACATGTATGCTTTGGCACACCTGCAGACCCTCAAGAACCAAGAAACAGACTGAAGAGATTTTTTTGATGATTCACATTGCTTCTGCCTGTCCCAAAAAAGTGTGAGAACCAACTGTTACTCGAGCTAGTCCCATTTCCTTTGTGATTGGAAATTTCCTACTGTATATATCATTATATTTCTCAAGCCTCAGAATGATTCCTTGGAGCTTCTGCCAAAACTGTGTGATTACATGATGGGATTTTGCTTTAGCTATAACTAACAAGTCTATTCTCTGACCCTTGTATGTGGAATTTGATCTTGTCACATCGAATTTAGGGAAGATAGCCTAAATGAGCTGTGGCAGAGTTTCCTTGATTGTGGGAAGACTAGGAAGGATGGTTTGTGAACCAGGAAATGGTAGGAAGCATCCCCAGCCAGGAAGAGCTTCAGTGAGGTTTCCCAAAGTCCGCCAAGAGCATTAAAAAATATTATATAGAAATGAAACTTTAGCCCCTGGCCTGTTTTGTTCTCACTCAAAATGGCTGAGTTGGGGATTTCCAAAATGGAACAACTCCAGTCTGGTGCCTGTCAAAAAGTGAAAATAAAGACAGCAAAAAGGGTTGGGAAAAGACTGACAGATTTGGACCAGAGATAAGGGAGTAAAGACAATATGTTGAATGCCACAGAAATGGTGGGCTATCATCAGTGCTATGGTTAATGAAGGCTGCAGTTATCTGGGCATGTTACCCTAATTGCTCTGGGGTCTTAAGGACCCTCTGAATATCGATATTAACTTGGGGAATTTAACCTACTCAGATTGGCAGTGCAAGAGGGGACAATGGCAGGACATTTTGACCTATTTATACCGGTAATAGGGAGGAGACGTTAAATTAGATAGTACAAGAAATGATTTTTATTTGAGAAAAACAGTAATAACAACATTCACACACACACATTCAGGCATCGCATTCACGCAAGTCTAACAAATAAAGTGGGAGAGATTGAGATAGAGAAATAGTGAAGGGAGTTTCCAGTGGCTAATACTGCACCTTTCCTATAGAGATGAGGTCATAGAAGAAACCAGCAGAGTGAGGATCCTGACTGGAATGGCTGCACAGTTTGACATGGAATCGAGAGGAAGATGGACTGTGCATGCTTGAGTGGCATTTTGGAAGGGTTTTATAGTCAATATTTGCCTTTTGGGAATGGGATTTAGAGTAGAAGACAATGCTTTGAGTTGTGGCTCAGAGAGCGACAAAGGCATTCTGGATATGTTAATAGTGTTTCAATGGGTGGATACTTTGCGACTGAAAGGAAGGAAGCAACTTCTTTTGTTTAGGTAAAGGTAAACTAATGAGGGTCATTTACAGGTTTGAGTTTGTCAGCCTTGGCAGATGGAATTAGCCATGTGTATGTGCCTTCAGTTGCCTTGCAATTTAACAGTTCTTTAGAATTTAGGTAGCCTGAGTGAGTGCACACCTGACTGAGTCTGAATGCTAGTCTTCAATGGAATTTTCCAGGATTAATGGCCAGACTGTGTGGAAGGCCACATATCAACCTAATTATTAAATATTGCCAGTTCTTAGTATAGATATGGGGCTGTGGGTGTCAGGGTAGGTAACAGTCACAGGACATTTTCAGACGCCCCTTACCGCACAAACAGCCTCCAGAGCAGTAACGAGGCTGCTGTGCGGCAGGGGGTCCATTTTGGATGACCCTGTCCCTCTCTCGGCATCGTCTGTGACTGTTCTGGCTAGCATTGAAGGTGGCTGTACTATTTTTTACTCACTGACAACTTCCGTGAGTGAAAAATAGCGCGGCCGCCTTCAATGCTAGCCAGAACAGTCATGGACGACGCTGAGAGAGGGACCGCATTGTCCAAAATGGAGCCCTTGCCACGCAGCAGCCTCGTTACTGCTCCGGAGGCTGCTTGCGCGGTAAGGGGCATCTGAAAATGTCCATAAACCCTACTGATACCCATGGGATTTACTTCAGTATATAGGACTACATTGTAAGGCAAGCTCAAGGGTGAAGCCTTTGTACGGTCCTTAGTAGTATTTTAATGATATCCAGAAGGTGTTGTGGCCAGGGACCTCCTCAAAGAAGCAGTGCCTCAGCATAATTCATCTAAGCACAATGTAAACTATAGCTTAAAGGGCCCTGTCTGCAAATTACAGTCCTCCTCTCTTTTGAAAACTTAGATTGATTGTGGTGTCCTTTATTAGAAAGATTGTATAGTTACTTTTCAGTATTGTTAAGTGTATGTCTACCCAAGTTGTAATTCCAATCACTTAAGGATGAATGACAAGCGTGTGTGCATTCTCTGTGTGTACCTGCACATATCTGCACATATGCAAATCCTGGAGATGTGATTTTTGAACTACAGTATAAGCTCCAGAACTCTCCAGCCAGCATAGCCAGTTATACTCCATTAGTGACCTGGCCCTCTGCCAGCAGGCACATGGATTTTAGAGTCCTTGTTAGCATCATGGCTAAATGCTGTCTGGTGACGTCAAAGAGTTTACTTGTATTAGTGACTCTGGGGGATGCTTTTTGCATTGGCTTTGCAGTTTGAGGCTGGGAGAAGATATGAAAGCTAGGAATGGATGTGGGAGTGATTTTTTTCCTGTTGCTAACCTGTTTGTATAGTTCTCCTAGCTATTGGGGGGAGATGGGTCACACTTGCACACTTTGATTTTCTTTGTCTGCTTCCTTTAGGAGCCCATCTTCAATTGGCCTCATCTTGTGGGGAGGGAGGGAGCGGTCCCCAGCCCAAGGGGTCCTTATATGTCCAGTGATGGTGAATTTGCTTGTTGGCCAAGGGATAAGTCTGGGGAGAATTTGTTTGGGGGATGAGGTCTACCATTGACTGTGAAGGGTGCTGAACTGCGTCAGAGAAAGAGCTGTAATGCTTCTCTGCTGGGTAGCATCAGCTGCATCATTTACTAGCAATAAAGTACATGCTGTAGCAATGTCAATGTTTGGCACTGAAAGAATCCTTGGAGAAGCCTGGAACAATACCTAGTTCTGGCAGTAGACAACTCAAAAAATGTGTTTTCTAAGCACACCCATTCTTTTTCCCTTTCCCTGTTGGGATCAAGTCCCAGTTTCTCTATGCACCCTGCAGACCAGATGCTCAGCATATTTAACCATGTATTATGGGGTCTGGCTCCCATGGTTTTCCCTTTTGGATCCCACTGTCCCACAGTTCTTATGGTGCTTACTCTTTCCTTCTAATACCAGTCTACTGGCATACCCTTCAGCTTCATCCTGGCTGTGCACAGGAAAAGCCAATAGGAGCTAAAGAACTCCTGGGCTGCTGCCACACTGCAGAAATAATGCAGTTTGACACTGCTTTAACTATCATGGCACCATCCTATGGACTCTTGGGATTTGGACTTTGTTGTCATACCATAGCTTTCTGGCAGAGAAGGCTAAATATCTTACAAAACTACAAATCTCAGAATTCCATAGCATTGGGCCGTGGCAGTTAAAGTGATGGCAAACTGCATTATTTCCGCAGTGTGGTAGCAGCCCAAGCCTTGCAATTCTTGCAAGAATATGTCACATATGGAAAGGCACACATCCATCTGTCATCCATACTCAGTAAGTCCTAGAGTTCTCTGTACAAGTGGCTTGTGTGTGTTTTCTAGAGATGGCCCTGGGACAGCTACTCACTGTTCAATAGGAATACTTGTGTTACCTGAAAATAGGTGGGGGTCCATGGAAAGCCTAGTCATGATGCCAAATCTTAGTTATCAGTTGGAGAAATTATTATGGAGATTATCAAATGCTTTAAAAAAAACCAAGGAGCTTACAAGAACAACATCATTGTACCACCAAAGGGTCTCGATATTGCACAATGTCATTCTCTAGGCATGCTTCCTCCCTTCTCCCTCCATTCTGAGGCGATGAAAAAGACACTGCTTTTCATTAGCAGAAACTTCCACCAATGAAAAATGGCACCTTTTTAATCACTCCACCATGGAGGGAGAATGGAGCAAGCACTCCAGAAGGATGACACATGCCATATTGGAACTCTTTGGTGGTACAGTGATGTCATTCTCACAAGCTCCTTGGTTTTGTTTTTTTTTAAAAAGTGTCTGATAATCTCCTATAACTCAAATGGGTGGCTGCAAGAGGGTGGGTAACTTTTGGGGTCTTTACACCTATGTATACCATTACTAACTGCAGAGACTCTGAGTTAAAGTGAAATAAAAAATGATTTTTATTGGAAAATAACAGGGAAGCATTCACACATGCACTAGCTCACTCACAAGAACCATACACAGCTAACAAAGAGTTTTGAGGCAGGAAGGTTGGATAGAGGAATAGATTTGGGAAAGGGAGTAATAATTACCAGTCCTGAAGAGTAGAGATCTGTGCAGTGAAGAGACTCAGATTGCTATGGAGAAAACAAAGAGAACCTGGGAACTGGTGAACAAATACTGGTCAGAGGACTGGTCACTAAATATAGAAATACTACAAATTTAGCAAACTGTTATATTTAAATATCATTTACTGATTTTTAAATGCAACAGATGGAATTACTAGATAAATCCCAGCTGTATCTTATGTAAGCATTACTGATTTGTATAATAGATAAAACTCACAGTGATGAATGAGGGAAATTAAGAGGGAAGATAGTCAAATGAGAAGTAGATAACGCATGTTTTAATTTGGTGTTCTAGTTAAAAAAATTGGTAACTGCTTTGTTATGAAGACAATGTAATTATTATAACAGTGCTATAGGACTGGATATCTTAAAGGAAGTCAAATGCAGTTGAAGTTTCATTTTAAATTCATAGATATATCAATTTTAGTTATTTATTTGTAAATGCAACATGTCCCCTTCCTTCTCCCTATCTATCGTTGCCCTCCCTCCATCCTGCTTCCATTTCCCTCCCAGTATGTTCTGCAATTTTTTTTACTAATGAAGAACTTTCGTTAGTAAAAAATAGCGGGAGGGAAATGGAAGCAGGTCGGAGTGAGGACGACGGGAGATTGGGAGAAGGAAGAGGGTGTGTGAAATGGAGTGCTGCAACTGGAACAGCCCCGTTTCTCTCCCGATCTCCCCGGGGGTTATTTCCCCCATGTGAAAATCTCCTGAGACTTGAATATGAGGGTGGCACAGTGATCTGGCAGAGTGATGGTGTCCAACTGTGGCACCCTTGGCTATTGTTTGGGGGTTAATAGTTATACTGTATTTCATGTCCTGAAGGGGTGTTTGGGCTTAGGAAAAAGCCATAAGCGTTTTCCCACCATTAAACAAAGGAAACCAAAACTTTGCTGATTGCTGTTAATGGTTGGGAAATTAGAACTGATGGATTTATGACAACCTTCGTATTTTAGGATAGGGAAGGCTTGGAATTGTTCTGGTCATTTGTTTGTTTGTGATAAAACTCATTGCCAAGGGTGCCCAAGAGGGGATTAGCACATTCCACCTTGATGGCTCTGTTTACTAGGGGCTTCACTTAATCCTATTTTGAGTGTGTCTGCTGGTAGTTTTCCATGACACCTTCCTCAGGTCCTGGTGACCTCCATCTGACCTCACTTATTGTCCACCCTGGTTTACTAGACCTTGTGGAACATCTTAATATTGCCAATTATGAAATGTTATAGGGAAAGGATGAAAGGCATGGTAACACTTCTTGTATTCTAAAACTCCTCACAGAATATTATTAGGTGTCTCCTCCTCCCCCACACCATCTGCAACAGTGAATCTCCACCTTCATTTTTCCAGATCTTTTGGTCCTCAGTTCCCACAATCTTCAGCCATTGGTCAAGCTGACTGGGACATCTGATAGATGAAGTACAAAACATTTACGTTGGGGCCCTTCAGAATTTTTGGACTTCAACTCCCATGAACCAATTTGGCCTTGCTAGCTGTGGCTGATGTGAAGTTCAGCCATAAACATCTGCAGGGCACCAGGTTGGGGAAAACTGATCCATCATTTAATCAAAATTACTTAAGATAAAATGGTAATGATAATAAACTAGTAGGTCAGACCACACACACACAAACTGAGACCACATAGTTTCATTATACTTGTTCCTTGCCCAAAATCTACCTCTCATACTTTGCCTCCATAAATGAGCTTTACTTCTTCCATCATAGGTTTTCAAGGGAAATAGGAACAATCAAAGCCAACCCAAATATGATGGGACAGGCATGTGCTTTTACTCATGTGTCTGACCAGTTCACATATAAACCCCATGGGAGGAGTAGATTGGGAGCATCTATCTTATACCCAAGAAGGAGTGAAAGAAGTTAAACTATCCTAGACTTTTTTCCTTACTGAGGAGAGGCAAGCATGCAAGCTATTGAGCATTTTTCTTTCTTTGTATTTCTTTGTACAAGGTGTTGAATTGATAGAGGGCTTGTCTACACTGGCCAAATAAAACATCCCCCTTGTCCCCACGGTGATCAGTCCAGGCAATTCTGGTGTGAACTGTTGACATGACATCCGATCAGTTCAGCACAGTGAACTCACACTAAACCACCGTTAAAATAGAGTAAACTCACAATTTGCTCCAGACTTTACAGGAAAACCTGGTGCACTCCATGCTGAGACTGGGCAGATGTCTATATATGCATCCCTGCTGTATTGCCCACTGGCGCTGGCATAAGTCACATCTTTTAAGGCCACAATGATGTACCCAGCCATGTGATCAATGCTGGGCACCTCGATTCTGGCCTCAGAGGATAAAACTTGTGCTAGAGGCAGTGGTCTCAAGCAACATAGTGGTGATGCATGTGAAAACATCTGCCAGGTGTCACCATGGAGTGTACCGGTAACAATGAGAATTCAAGGCAGCACTGGGGCCAGAATACTCTCGGCTGCACCCAGATGTAGATGAGACCAGAGAAACCACTTCTGTCATTTAGGGTTCCAAAAAAATTGGACCAGTGACCATAGAAAACACATGTCTGCCCACAAGTATTTGGGAAAGCAATTATTTAATTGTATTAGCTTGCTTAGAAGCATTTTAATTAGAAGTATATTTGAGAATATGGTTCTGGGTGCTTTGAAATATACCACACCAGATAACCATGTGTTACCCAAATGCATGGGGATCTGCAGGAGACCCGCTCATGAAGCCAAATTTATGACATCGATTGTGGGAATTATGATAGCTCAAATGGATGGCTACGAGAGGTTGGGTAACATACGGGACCTTTGCACCTGTGTATACACTACTAACTGCAGAGACTCTGGATTAAAGTAAAATAAGATGATTTTTATTGGAAAATAAAATGGGAGCATTCACACACATACTCATGCTCACAAGAGGCATACAAGGCTAATGAGACATTTTAAGGCAGAAAGAGGAGTAGATTGGGATGTATGGGTGATAATTACCAGTCCTGAAGAGCAGAGTTTCATGCAGCAGAGAAGACTTAGACTTGGTGCTCAGGATGGCACAGTGATCCAACAGAGTGACAGTGTCCAACTGTAGCACACTTTGATATTCTCTGGGGACTAATATTTTGAGTCCTGAAGGGGTGTTTGAACTTTAAAGCAATGCTTAGATAAGTTTCCCACCATTAAACAAAGAAAACCACAACTTCACTAATTGTCATTAATGGCTGAAATATTAGAATTGATGGGTTCATGACAACCTCTGTATTGTGGGATAGGAAAGGCTTTCTGGGGATAATGGGGATTCCAGTCACTTGTTTGTTTGGGATGAATGACTCATTGCCAATGTGTCTAAGAGGGGATTAGCACATACCTCAGTGATGGTGTTGTTTACTACGGGGTTCACTTAATACTCTCTTGAGCATGTCTGTTGATAGTTTTCCATGACACCTTAATTTAGGTCCTGGTGACTTCCACCTTACCTCACTTTTGATCTGCCCTGGTCTACTTAGATCTCGTGAAGTGTCTTATTATTGCCAATTATGAAATAGTATAGGTAGGGTGTGTAAGGTGTGATAACACATGAACTGACCTTGTAAACTGGCAGTCCCCAAAAAACTATATGTTGCAATGGGCAAGTCATATGAATAAACATGAACATTTGTCACAATTTGAAATAGTTTGATGGGAACAAGGCTTGTTTGTTGGGAGCAAGAGAGAGGGTCTTCTTGGTGGCTGCCCCCAGACATTGGAAGTGGCTCTCTAAAGAGCCCAGGATGGTCCTGTCCTTGCTCTTTTTCTATCAGCAGGTCATCAGGTTTTTACAAGCTATGGTTTAATGCTATGCGATGCTGTTCTTAAGTCTTTTACATAGTCTTTTAATGAATTTTAATATTTTTAATGTTTAATGTTTTAACTTTATAAATTATTTAATATTTTTAAAATCTTATATTTATACTTTTATTTATGCTTTTGTGTCGCTTTTCATTTGTACTGTTTTAAATATGTTATTAGCTGCCTTGAGTCCCATTACTGGGAAAAAGGTGGGATAGAAATGAATCAAACAAACAAATAAATAAAAGTAGTTCTATTACTATTACAGAAGGGGAAAAGGATCATTTTGTTCATATACCAATGTTTTTCTTTCTTTCAGGGTCTGAAGAGGCTGAGATCATCTTTTATGAACCTGCCCTTCAAAAAGTACAGAGCTAATTGTTTTAGATAATCTTTATTCTGCGCTTCATCTGGAACAGATCATGTGAATTTTGAATGCATCTGTAAATGAACCTCAGATATATGTGCTTTGGCAGGTCCACAGAACTCCTCCACAGAAAATTAACTTGATTGTTTGCATATGCATGGTCCACATCTGTATGTATGGTGCTCTGCACTTCGGTTCTACTCTGTGCTATCACGGGGAGGTGGTTTTATTGGACAAAGGTTATATGCATTCACTATAGGTGGCAATAATGCTTAGAGAAGGTCTGCTGCATACTGGCTAATTTAGGTTGCAGGCTGGTATAGAAAAGCCAAAACAATTGGCCAGAATACCTGGAGGAGATTTTACCACAATTGCAACTCCCCAGCACAGACCTTGGAAAGCTATTTTAAAATGCAATTAATTTCAGTCATTGTTCCAGCCCCTCTCTCCAAAGTAGCTACTCAAGCCACCACAAAATTTTGAAATGTGCCAGTGGCCCCACTTCTTGGATCTTGAGCTGCCACTGGATGCCATTACAATTACAATTCTATATTTTAATTTCTTAAGACTTTAGCAGACCACCCTCCATAAATGTTCTTTTGCCAGCATCTTTAGTGGCGTTTTTCTGCTGGCAAAAGAACTTCCTTTATCAGACCTGCCTTGAGCAACATCAGAAAGGCAGACCCAGCATAAATGAAACACAAACGGAGCTCTGTTTACTTCCTGGTTTGAGATCTTGGCGATTCTTGTGAGAAGACACAGGTGCAGTGAATTTTAAAAATACAAAAAAATAAAGACATAAAATGTTCACACAAGCATAGAAACACACTTTAAAAGTTCAAAGTAAACTGGGGAGGATCATAAAAAGAGTGTCCCCTACCTGATTTTTGTGATCTCACCCAGAAGTGTTCTGCCCATTGACACCATATTCACATGAGCACAATGGTGCAAGGTTGCAACCACCAACATTACCGGCACAAAAACACAACAGGAGATCTATTGACAGCTTGGCCTGTCAATAAAAGAGTATGCCTTTTGGACAATACATAATTGTGAAAGGACGACATCATCTGATATGTGCGCCCTTTCATGTTAATTTGGAGTTGTTATGAAGCTGTATTTACTGCATCTGATAAAGGCCTTAGTTTCATGTTTCTCAAAAGTAACATTAGAGATACTTTTAGTTACTTTTAAAAAAATCTGAATTTTGCAAACCTCCGGTACAAACACACTTTCTTCCTGCCCACTTCATTGTGGTCTCAGCATTCACAGCACAGGTTTCGTCTATATGAGGCAGGAAAAAAAAAAACACCAAAAAACCACAAACAAACAAGAACCTGGATTGCTCTGCAGTAATGGCAGTTCACAGCAGCTGCTATTTGTCTTAATGTTTTTTTGTTTTTGTTTTTGTTTTTTTGCAGATTCCAGGCATGTGAAGCTACCCACATTTGCTGTGCAAATGCCTGCAAATCAAGATGGTGGCCGTGAGTGAATTACTTTCTTTTTTTACTTGCCTCTATTTGCCACTGCTGACATTTTTTAAAAAACTATATCCAGTGTGAACTAGAGTGATATTTCACATTAAGAAACACACACACACACCATATTTTATCACTTTAGCACTCACTCACTAAGGCAAAAATCCAACACAGCGGTTCCAGGAACTTGCCTTGTTAGCAAGCTCCACCCTCCACTCTCTTCTGACCAATCATCTGCTCATATTGGGAAAGCAAATCAATTTGGTTGCTTGTCCCAATGAGCAGGAATGTGCATTCCCCTTGCTGTTTTTTCAATAAAATAAAATGGGACAAGCCTCAAAGGATTTTCCTGCAGAGTATATGGTATTTTGGGTCCCCCTCCTTTACAATACGGCAGAATGATGTGGACTCCCATTAAGACAGATAGCATTCTCCTCGCATTCTGAGGTGTATTTTCACCATTTAGACAACACCACAGAATGAGGAAGCAGTACAAGCCAGCTCTTGAACCATCGATAGTCTTCTTCTACCATTTGATGAGATCACACTCATGCAAACATAAAAGTAACTGAAAGTATAGATATGACCCCAAAGCACAGACAGTACCCCTCATTAGTTATAGTTGTAATGTGTTACAGACATAGCTATACAATTATCTTCCTTATTGGGGGAAAAGGATTAATTACAAGTAACTCATTAACTAATGGGGTACTTCTGAGTTCTGCTTATCACCATTGCCACTTTCCAGAATTTCCATCTTGCTCTTCTAAGGGCTCACCTTCATGGGCCAGAATACCCAGACTCCCCACTGGCATATTCTGCCTGTGGATCACCCTCATTGCTCCCCTGTTACCTAGACAAAATAGGAGGAAGTCCAGCAGGACAGCTGGTCCCTGCAGCCACCACCACCACTGCCTGCATCCCACTCACCATAGCCAGGAAGCTGGCTTGCAGCATATGACTAAGGGCTTCGACCAGCTTTGGTCATAGGTTGTGGGACTCCTTCCTGGCTTCAAAAAATGTGACATGGGTGGCAGCTGCTGCAACAGGCCAGTATGCCAGTAGGGTTCCTGCCATCACGCAGGGCCTGGTCCAGTTTTTCTGGAACTAAGCGTGTTTTGGTAGGTGTTTTTTAAAAAAACATTTTATCAGGCTTTACTCCATCTTAGCCTTGTGTTTTCACCAGGGGTCATGAGGACAGCCTGCGGGCAAAGCAGGTCAAAAGCCCTGTATCATCAGGACTGCAGGGCTCTAAAAAGGGGGGAAAGATGGGGTAAATATACCATCTAGACAAACCCCAAGTTTCCTCTGGAGAAGAGATGAGAAAGCCAGCTGTGAAGCATCTAACCTGGGGAGAGGAAAACTCCACTCCTTTGGAATGCTGTTAAGCCAGCTTACCCTGAAGTATAGCGAGACAAGTGTGCTAGCAGAAAGGTTTGTTTTTGCTTTTGGTTTGATCATTTTGATTTTGGTTTGTATTTCTGTATTAAGCATTGAATGCTGTGTTGAGAGATTGAATTTGTCCTAAACTTGTTGCACTGCTTTTCATTAAGTGATTAATATGGTTTGTAAAATATTTTTCTTTGAAAAATACTTATTTTTCTCTTTACTTTTTATTAATATAATCTCTGGCTTTTCTTCGCAAACGAAGATTCAGGAAGGACTCATCCCGCGCCTTCTGCAAGCGCGCTGATGACTAAAAAGGCCAATCCGAGACAAACAAGTCCGGTTGCAAAAAGTGCAGCAGAAGGTCTCCTTGGGTGATGTTTTTGGGTTGTGATTCTTTCTGCGTTGTCGTTTCTCTTCAAGACTTGTTCGTCGTGAGTTCTCAAATAAGGCTGCAGCATTGTGGATATTGCGTCTCCATGCCTCCCGATGTGAGGCCAGGGCGGACCACCGTTGGTGATCAATCTGGCCAAGCCTGAGATGTTGTTTCAGGGAGTCCTTGTATCGCTTTTTTGGAGCGCCCCTCCCACGCTGACCCGTGGCGAGTTCACCGTAGAGTAGTATTTTTGGGAGGCGATGGTCCTCCATCCTAGAAACGTGCCCTGCCCAGCGCAGCTGTGTTCTCAATATCATGGCCTCAATGCTGGTGATCCCTGCTTGTTCAAGGACAGCAACATTCGTCACATAGTCAGTCCAGTGTATATTTAGGATTGTGCGTAGACAGCGCTGATGAAAGCGCTCGAGGAGTCGTAGGTGGTGGCGATAGGTAACCCATGTTTCAGATCCATAAAGGAGGATAGACAGTACGATGGCTCTATACACACTGATTTTTGTGCTTTGCCTCAGGTGTTTATTGCTCCAGACTCTTTTGTGAAGTCTTCCAAATGCACTATATGCCTTTGCTAATCTGTGATCGATCTCTTTGTCAATCTTGGCATCTGAGGAGATGATGCTTCCCAGGTAGGTGAACTGCTGAACGGACTTGAGCACTGATTTGCCGACGGCAATGTGGGGATGGTGGTGTTCGTCCTGTGGTGCAGGCTGGTGAAGCTCTTAAAGCAGTGTTTGGACCTACTTATCAGGTCCAAAGCTCCTTATACAGTACAGATGGTCAAACATTAATTACTGATAAAGCCTCCATCCTAAATCGTTGGGCTGAACATTTTCAAAGTCTCTTTAGCGCCAACCGAGTAGTCCAAGCCTCAGCTATCCAACATATGACACAAAAACCAATGAAAAATGAATTGGACATAGCTCCCACTTTGGAAGAGACCCTTATGGCCATACAGCAGATGAAAAACGGCAAGGCAGCTGGGATTGATGGAATCCCACCTGAAGTTTGGAAACACGGAGGTCATGCACTCCACGAAAAATTCCACGAATTCCTTGTGAATTGCTGGGAAAAAGGGGAACTGCCATCAGACCTCCGAGATTAATATAATAAAAAAGTAATAACCATATAAACATAAGGATATATTAACATATACAAATCCTTCTGCCACCCATGACATAAAAAAACCAACCTAGTAACACATAGCATCACACACATATTTACCTACAACGAACACAAAACACATAAAGACTTAAAAGTGATCTCCTGATTTCTCAGCATTGGCTTAAGTAGTCTATTAAACTATTCTTCCCCCTAACAGCCCCCCCCCCAAGTTTTCTTATACTTCTAGTTATTTTACAAAGCATAAATAATTAATCTTCAAGCTGTATTAATTACATCTTTTCAACTCTTTTTCTTAAAAATTGTAAAAAAGGGCTCCCACTCTTCCAGAGATTTTTCTACATTTTTTTTTACTCTTAATGAAGTAGTTAGCTTATCCATTTCTACTAGGCTGAACACCTACACAATCTAATCCTCTATTGATGGGATCTTGACATTTTTCCACCACTGGGCATAAAGCAGTCTTTCCACTGTAATCATATATTGTAATATTCTCTCATGTTGGTTCATTGTCTGAACATCCATCAATCCTAATAAGAAAAGTTTTGGCTTAAAGCAAATTTTTATCATAAGAATCTCTTGAATCACCACATGGATTTGCTTCCAATTTTTAAAAAGTTTTACATGTCCACCACATGTGATACTATGTTCCCAGCTGGAGTCTCCAGTTCCAGTCTTAACAAAATCTATAAATGGCTGCCAAGTATCTAAGTGTAGTTATGTGGAATAACCATTTATCATATTGCCAACTTATTTGATTCCATTAATTCCCACAGTTTTTGTATCCATTCTTTGATAGCTGGAGTCTTATTTTGTTTCCAGTATTTGGCATAAACCAATCTTGCCACTGTAACCAAATAGCAAATTAGGTTTTTATTCTCTTTTTCAATTTTGTTTTCCATATCTATTATATTTAATAAATATAACTCAGGTCTAAATGCTATATTTCCCTTTAAATTTTTTAGTACCATCCCATTAATTAATAACCAATATTTTCTCACTCTCTTGCACATCCACCGAAGATGATAGAAGGAACTTCAGCTCTTATGATGAAAAGCAGCATATTGCCAAGATCACAACCCAGAAATCCAATTTTTGAGAGATGGATTCTTATTGTGAGCCACTTTGGGCTTAGTCACTTGTGGGAACTCAGCATATAAATTTATTAATCTACATGTGTAAACGCTTTCAACTTCATTTTTCTCCAGTTTGTGTGTGTGTGTGTGTGTGTGTGTGTGTGTGTCTGAATGCAGGACTCATTGCAGAACTAATGCTGAGTATACAGTCTTATCTTCAGATATCCTAGTATTAATACAAGACACCTTAGGAAGAATTACATCTGCCTCTTCAGGGATGCATCCAGGTAAGTGACAAACATTTTAAATAATAATAATAATAATAATAATAATAATAATAAGTATTTATACCTCGCCCCTCTGCTAAAAACTATTGGGGTGGCTTCCAATAGTTAAAACATTGTAATAATGACTAAAAGCACCACCGACCCCCACCCACCCCTATAAAAAGACATTAAACAATATAAAATTAAAACCATCTAACTAAAATCACATTAAAAACAAATATACAGAAGATTAAAAAAGGCCAGGAGATGCAGCTCCTGAGGCCAGGATCTAATCAGGAAACCCTCCCCGGGTTACTTGGGTTTTTTTAAAGTATGTATAGGTGCTTTTGTAGACTTTAAATGCTTTATTTCTGTTTTTAATTTTGAATTTCCCACACGATGAAATCGTGTGAGATTTTGAACAAGGAAGTATGCTGGCAAAAGAAGATTTTAAAGACTGCATCTGATAAAGTCCATAGTCTTTTTTCATTCCATGGGCTTACTCTGGCCTGTGTTCCTCTTCTCACTTTCTGTTTCAGTTTCTTAAACTGGAACATGAGCAATTTGTTGCACCTGCCCATTTCCTTTCTCCCATTTGCAATATTCCTGCTTCTATATTGCTAGTACCCATGCCATGCACATCAATTAAAAACTGGAAAAATCAGTCTTGATGTGATTGCTTGTTTGATTACACCAGGGCTCTTTTCATCTGATGTCTTACCAACACAGATGGGTGCTTGTATGCAATGATAAAACAGAACCAAATTCATTTCTTATTTGCTTGTACATATGGCTAAAGTTTATTTTGTGTGTGGCGTTATTGTAGAGCTAGAAAAGTGCAGAAAGGGGTAACCAAAATTTTAAAATGGCTGGAGCAACACTCCTGTGAAGAATGTTTACAATGGGCAAAGCTTTGAGGCTTAGAAAAAAAGGCAAGTAAGTGGAGATGCAGGGTGGGGGACATGGTAGATGAGTATTTAAAAATGCAAGGTGAAAAGTAGTGAATAGGGAGATGAAGTTTTTCACTTTTCAGAAGTGGTTGGGGAGAAGATTTTTTTCACTTTCACTTGAACCTGGAGTAATCCAATATTCTAAATGGTGGGAAGTTTAGGACAGAGAAAAGGACACATTTCTTCATCTAGCAAATAGTTAAACTATGGTTCTGTGTTAATAGATTTTTTGTATGGGCTGAATAGGCCTTTAGTAGGATCCAACATGGCTTAAGTTTATATCAGTACACATGTGCACAATGTAAACAGAATCGTATTCACCTATACATCAATATTGGCCAGTATTCTACATCAGCTACATTGTTAAGTCTACTTAACTAAGCTCTCCTGTCCTGACCCCCCCCCCAACATGACAGAAATGTCATTCACCCATGCTCCAATTGTTGGCAAAATGAACCTCCTTCTCCCCGTGCAGCTGATGCCTGCTAAAAGTAGGTTGTGGGGAGAAGTTACAATCATGGCAATAGTATCACAATTATGACTAAGTAACAATCTTGGATATGGAACAATTACTAGAATTACTCATCCACAAATGTATTCATTCTTGCTACTTTGTCACAATTGTGACACTACTGCTAGGATTGTAACTCCCACAGGAAGGTTTGGATACCATTACTTTCTCCCACATCCCTAACCAATGAACTGAAAGTGGCACATATTCACTTTGTTCAAAATTCTGTTGTTGTTGTTTAAAAAAGAAATGTAGCAGTGGAATATTCCTAAAATTCCAGAAGCAAGACCAGATTATTTGAAACCTAAAAATCAAGGCAGACATGAGGATGGGGAGAATTTTGGAGCAACCTGCTTAGAGTGGGATTATAGCAATTCAACTGTTACTAGAACATGCAACAGTGTCAGATTTTCCAGATCTATGTCTGCACAAGCATTCCTGTTCAGGAAAATAATACACTATACAGAACCATTCAAAAACCAATGTCAAGCCAACATGATTTATGTCTGCACTACTGCTTCTCTCATATGCACTATACTACACCACACAACTTTTCATTGTCTACATTTTTAAAGTCGCAAGAATGCTGCTTTTCCCTCTCAGTTTTGAATCTACAAAAGTCTTTGTCTCATGGTGATGTAGGGCCTCAATGAATCAAGTGTGAGTCAAGAAATGAGGAAAAAGTATTGGGTACAATCCATATGTTGCTGAAATGAATAAGTCCCATTCATTTTGAGGGCTTGAACACTGTCATTGCTCCCAACTCCCCCACCTCATAGCAACTACAAGAGAGGAGACAACATTTGCAAGCCATTATGAGGATCAATCCTACCATGCAAGATTTTCCTGAAATGGATTTGGAGGTTTCTTTCTTGTGAGCAAGGTGCTGAATTCCGAAATAAGCCAGCCTATTTCTTTGCAAATTGGGAAAATGTCAGTTTATTTTCCATGCCAACCTGACTTTGATAGTTGGCCATGCCTCTTCTCCTGCCCAGCTCCTTCGTTCACATTCCTTGAACTGTCCCCACTAAATCTCACTCTGTGGCATGGTAGAAGTAACTAAAGCAGCACAGATAAGAGAAGACCAAGAAGGGAGGTGAGAGCTCTCCTTTACTCTTTAGGGAACTGCTAAGCCACCATGCCAAGAGGAAAAGCCCCAGTAGCTCTTGGAAGCTGTAGCTTTTCCAAGCTCTGGTGCCATTGCCACTGCTTCTGTCTAAACATCTCCTTATGGATTCTCTGGGTTAAGACTTTCATTACATTCCTCATATAGGTATTCTCTCTCTCTCTCTCTTCCCCCCCTCTCTCTCACACACACATACACATACACACACACACACACACACACACTCTACACCTCAAGGCATGATGTGAAAGCACTTAATGCAGCAAATTTCCTTGCCTAGGGTAGATGGGAAATGACCTGAAAGCCATATGTGCCATCTTGAATTCCAAGGAAGAAACATGGAATAAAACTGGAATAAATACATTGCTTACCAACATTGTGCACAACATGATATAACCTGATTCCTTAATTATATGATTACCTGGGATTTAAACATTGTTCTCATTCCTTTGTATAATTTTGGATTCATTATTTTTCAGTGAATTCATCAATCTGTGAATATTTTTCCATGGAACAGTTTAGGGGGGGAAATCATTTCGAGAATGTTATTGGCCTACGTATGCATCCTCAAACTAGTAACTGATGTTGAAGTGGCATCAATTACTGCAGCATTTTCCCAGGCCATAGTTGGGATCCTGTCTTGACAGGTGCTAGAACAATATAATAGAAAAACATAATGTAATCTATACTCTTTTGTTTAGATTCTATTGCCTTTATATTAAAAAAATTAATGTACACCATTATTGTTTGGAAGTATGGTTTAGGAAAATGTTGCTGGTTATATTGTGGGTGTAGTGGACTGATTATGCTGTAGTCTTTTCCACTTGTAATAAAAGTTAATGCAGCTGTTTTGGGGGCAGCTGTATAAATTCAACCCAATTGCAGGAAATACTATTTATTCATTAAAATATAGCTAGGGGGTCAAAAGAAAGCTGAAGTTATTAAAGCATAAGTAAAAGTCAGTTCCAGTAAACAAGAGAGATGTTAAAGATTAAGAGCAAATACCATTGCTGTTTTAGGGGTACGCCCTTCAAATATCAGGAGAGCTTAAACCTTGTTTCTGCTTCCCCACTGTTGCCACCCCCTTTTCGTTTGGATAAGAAAGAGAAATAACTAGAAGTGGAAGGGTAAAATCAAATGTTTCTACCTGTGTGCAAATGACCTCGGCATTTGAAACTCCATGTGGTATGATGTGTGTCTGTGTCATTGTGTTTAAATGAAGGTAAATTCCAGCAATATTGGTTTAAAGGAAAGGAAGTGCTTGCGAGAGGCATCCCTCTTCCACTAGAGGGATTATGGAATTATAGAACTCTTTAGAAAATGCATCAGGAGTTGGCCCGGGATAAACTTTTATCAGCGATTGGCCATTGTTACTTGTATTTATGTAGCCTTATGGTAGCAAGAGGTCACATTTCCGTGAAGATAAATTCCTTATTAGACTCAACTGCGATCTGAGGTCATTGCATATCTGTGCCAGGACAGACTTAAAAGTGATGGTGAATAGGAAGTTTTTGTGTTGCATTGTCCTGGTTTACTGAGTCTGGAGCCAGACGGCATTTGGACCAATATCAGCGTGGACTAAAGCCGGCATATCTTTCTATTTGCTCATCACGCAACAATGAGTAAATAAACACTTTCCGCCATTGCAGACTGAACTGTCAGCCCAATTAGGCATGCAAGTGTTCCAATGTGCCGTATTTCCTATATCTTTACCTATTGCTTCCACGACTCATGTGCCTGGGGGCTGATTTTAGACAGACACAGCTGTATTCAGGCATAGATATATGGCTAGAAGGGGTCAGGCCTGCTGTTTCAACACTAATCCTTCCTGCCTATTATCAGCCAGTTTGACATTTGATTCATGTCAAGTTTCAGTGTCCACTGGAAGCGGAATATCAGAAAACTAAGATAACTTTTTGCCCTGTTTTCCTCCAATCACAAAAAAGACTTTCTGTTTTTCTTGCTCAATAGACCAATCCAGTCCACTGAGACTGAGGTCAGGGTGATTGTTGATGTGTTTGTGTTTTTATTAAAAAAAGAAAGTCTTCCTCAAAAACTTCCGGTGGCTTGCTCTTTTGTCCTATGCATATCTTACAACACTTCACTTTTACTTGATATTTGGCTGTTCTGCTCAGCAATGGATCCCTGCTTGGCACTGGAGTCAAGAGATGTCAGATCTCTCTTTCTAAATCTAATATGTACTTAATGAAAATGTTTCACATCCTTGTCAACTTGTTTATGCAGTGTGTTATGACTATCTGCTAAAGACAGCTATTTATTGAGCGATCAGCTATGACTTGGGTTTTCAAAGCACATTGAATTCCAGTGTAAATGGATACGTCTGTCATGAAGTGTACCATATCTTGCAAGTAAGCACATCCTTTTCTGTGTGGTATGTGAGAGAAGATTTTTCCCCATAAAGGGTAGCAATGGGGTTCTCCTTGGTGTATTTCACAGTCTCAGTAAGCATGGAGAGCTAACCAGCATGCTATTGACGAATTATAATAATCAGCAAATTATTGATCTGAATATAATGAAGATTTGCTTTCATTTGCTGTGATTTTATGACTAATGTTTGGTACAATATAAATTACAGATTACATTCCCAGGTTTGGTATCCCTCTAAAGGAAAAAGTCATATCACCAACTTAAAGAAGGGATGCCACTTGAGTTCCCTTTGGCTAACCCCGATTGTGTAGCTGTGGAGGCATAGATGGACAACTTGCGGCCCTCCAGGTATTGGCCTAAGTCTAGTTGCTAGTCTTAGCCAGAGTAGACCAATTGAGACAGTATATTGACTTATTTAATTTATTCATTAACTAATGCTAATCCACTTGCTTCAAAGGGTCTAATTTAGTTGGGACTAGCTATTGGATTAGACTTCAGTTGGATTGCAACACCTGCTATGCCCCACCATTGGCTGATATGACTAGTAGCCAGGGCTGATGGTAATTCCTGTCCAACAAGATCTAGAGAGCCGGGTTCATCTGCAGACTGTCTTGGGGATTCTCTTCTTACACCCTCTTTTCTTGTGTGGATTAGTAACCCATTTCTGGCTTTACTTTAGCTTTCACTTTTTTGTATGAGTCTAATGATTTTAGGTGCCAGATATTCCACATGCACACACCCTTTTCTGGAACTTCAGCTTATTGCTTCAGCTCCCTACTTTCCACATGCCAAAAGGTTCCTTCCTCTGTGTGGTCTTCATCATCTGTGTGGGCTCTTAAACGGGAGTGGTAACCATGGGAGGAAAGACACTTTCATGTACTCTGTAAGTATACACACACACACACACACCACATATCAGGAATTTTTTAAAAAATGTTTGGTGATTTTGTAAATTAAATTTAACCAGGGACCCATCTATATGAGTGGGGGTGGTGGTGGAGTACCTTGTAGTAATGGCATTTTGCTGCAACAGCAACATATCTTAATGGTGGTTTTGGCCCCAGAAGCCCTGAGAAGCTTCACATGCCAGATGGTGGCTGTGAGCGATTTGTTTGCATTAGTTCTTTGCTGTCACCAAACCTTAAGAAAAATAGTCTAAGGTGACCTGGAGAGATATAGCAATTTTTCGATTTAACAGGAAAGCAAAATTTTAAAAACCCGCCCTGTTTTATCACCTCAGTGATCACTCACTAAGGCAAAATCCAACATGGTGACAGCGGGCACGTGCCCTATTAGCAAACCCCGCACCCACGCGCACCTGGCCAATCAGTTTTGCACTTCCTCTCATATGGGGAAGCAATTCAAAGTGAATCGCTTGTACCAACAAGCAGGAATGCTCACCCCCTTGCTGTTTTTTTTTAACTGTGGAAAAAGCTGCAAAGGCTTTTTCTGCATTGTTTTTGCCATTCTGGGCCCCCCTCCTTCCAAATACTATATATTGGTGCAAGATTCCATTTAGACAGGTAGGATTCCCAGCGAATTCCATGAGGATTATTTTTACCATTTAGACAACCCGCAGGGCAGGATTCTCATTCAGCAGAATGAAATGACTCACTTCAGGTGGAATCATGGATGATCGTGGAAGGGTACAGATGATAGCAAAAAGTTGTGTCTGAATGTTGCAGTGGCACTTCTCAAGTTGTCTTAGCAAAACAGGGCTGGACCAGAACATTTTGCTGCCTGAAGCAAAGCACAAGATGGCACCTTCCCTATTCCATGTACAATAGCTGATTGGACTGGCACCCAACAATTATTTCAACACTGGTGAACAAGACAGCATCTTCCACAGCAAGTGAGAAGAGCAGGGAAGCTTAGGAGGGTAGGTGTGCAGGATAAGTCACATCCCACACCTACAGTAGCTCTCTCTATTTTGGGCCCTTCAGCATCAGAGGCTGAGGGGTCTGCTTTGCTCTGCCTCACAACCCTATGACAAAGAGAAGGTGCCAAGGTGTCATTTGGGTTGTGTATCTAGGAACAAAATATCTTTTGTAAATACTTATTTAATTACTCACAAATATTACACTGCTTCAATTAAATGTAGGAAGAAAGGCCTGAAACTTGAGACTTTATCAGATGTGGCAAAAATTGCATGATTATGACATCATGGTAGCGCAAACAGGTCACGCTATCACGAAACATTATCATCTTTATGTGGTCAATCTGTGCTCCAGCTGCAAATGAGACATCACTTTTTATTGATGAGAGAAGCCATCAATAGCTCTCAATATTGCTTATTTCATGGTATTGAAGAGTGTGCGATATCATGTCCCACTGTAATCATGAGATTACATGAATGGTGGTCCTCTTTCCCTCCACCCCATTCCCAGCAAGAAAACTTCTGGGTAAGAATGTGAAAACTATCCACAGGATGCTCTTTTAATGAACTGTCCTGTTTTGTTTGCACATTTTAGGTTTAAGTCTTTGTGTGCTCACTTACTTTTTAAAATCGGGGGGGGGTGGAGTTTTTATCCATGCTTGCATCTTCTTGCAAGAATGGCCAAAATCTCACCCCCGCTAAATCACAGAAGTAGAATCCTGTTCTTAAATCACTAGTGGTGGTCATGTGATAATTCTGTGGTGGTTGTAATAAGTGTAATAATGCCACTATGTTTCCGCTTTCCTTATTTATGGAATTACAGTGTTTTTGGACACTAGTCTGATAAAGTTCTTGGTCACCTGAAACGTCTAGTGATCAAGTATACTTCGACCTTAGTGTATTCTCATGCAAATATATTCTGGTTTCTCATAAACCAGATTGTTCTTTATAATCAGTTGATAAGATTATTAACACAGTTTCTTAGCAGATTTTAGCCACAGTTCTAAGTATATATATGTTAGAGTGGTTCTTCTTGTATTTGGTGGAAGTTGAAAGCTTGGAAGTGTGATTTAGAATGGGCCAAAGTCTATAATTAGCCATATGAAGGGGATCTAAGAGTCTTAGTAGACCATAAGCTGAATATGAATCAATAGTGTGATGTGGCAGCTAAAACAGTCAATGAGGTCCCAGGCTGTATCAATAGTATAGAGTATAGATTAAGGGAAATAATAGCACCACTCTGTTCTGCTTTGGTCAGATCTCAACTGGAAAACTGTGTCAAGGTCTGGGCACCACAATTTAAGAAGGATATTGTCACAGTGGAACATATCTAGAGGAAGGTGACCAAAAGAAGGCGACTCCACCATACCAGGAGGCAGCATATTCCACTGCCAAACAGCTCTTGCTGTCAGAAAGTTCTTCCTAATGTTTAGGTGGAATCTCTTTTCCTGTAGTTTGAACCCACTGCTCTGTATCCTAGTCTCTGGAGCAGCAGAAAACAAGCTTGCTCCTTCCTCAGTATGACATCCCTTTGAATATTTAAACATGGCTATCATTTCCCCTCTCAACCTTCTCTTCTCCAGTCAAAACATGCCCAGCTCCCTAAACCGCTCCTCATAGGGCATGGCTTCCAGACCTCCCACCATCCTAGTCACCCTCCTCTGGACATGTTCCAGCTTCTCAATATCGTTCCTGAATTGTGGTGCCTAGAAATGGGCACAGTATTCCAGGTGAGGTCTGAACAAAGCAGAATACAGTGACACTATTACTTCCTTTGATCTAGACACTATACTCCTATTAATGCAGCCTAGAATCTCATTGGCTTTTTTAGCTGCTACATCACACTGCTGACTCATGTTCAGCTTGTGGTCCACTAAGACTCCTAGATCCCTTTCACATGTACTGCCATCAAGCCAGGTGTCACCTATCCTATATCTGTGCATTTCATTTTTAGTGCCTAAGTGTAATATCCTACATTTCTCCCTGTTGAAATTCATTTTTTTAATATTGGCGCAGCTTTCTAATCTGTTGAGGTCATTTTGGATTCTGATCCTATCCTCTGGGGTGTTAGCTACCCCTCCTAATTTGGTGTCACATGCAGACTTTTAAGCATTCCCTTTATTCCCTCATCCAAGTCGTTGATAAAGATGTTGAATAGCACTGGGCCCAGGACAGAACCCTGTGGCACCCCACTGGTCACTTCTCTCCAGGATGAAGAAGAGGCATTGGTGACTACCCTTTGGGTTTGGTCAGCCAACCAATTACAAATCCGCCTAACAGTTGCATTGTCTAGCCCACAGGTTACTAACTCCCACAGGACCAGAATGGGAGAACAGTTGAAGCACGCCAACATCATGTGATAAGGCAAGGTGGGACATGCTACTCTTGGGCTTCACATCCACTTCCTTCCCTCGTGCCATAAGCCCCTGAGAGGAAGCCCTTTACCAAGGATCTTAAGGCTCTGCCACACTGCAGAAATAATGCAGTTTGATAATGCCTTAACTATCATGCCTCCATCCTATGGAATCCTGGGATTTGGAGTTTGTTGAGGTACCAGAGCTCTCTGACAGAGAAGGCTAAATATCTCACAAAGCCACAAATCCCAGAATTCTGTAGCATTGAGCCGTGGCAGTTAAAGCCGTGTAAAACTGCTTATTTCTGCAGTGTGGCAGCAGCCTCAGGCTCTTATACGGTGTTTCAGATAGTCTGTACCTAAAGCATAAAAGCCTACAGGTTATTAACAGTGCTTTGGATTTTGTCCAGAAACAAATTAATAGCCAGTGAAGCCATTTCAACAAGGGAATTGTATGTTCCCTGTCATCAGCTGCTGTGAATACTTGGGCCTCAGTATTTTGGACCCACTGATGTTTCTGATTGGTTCCCAAAGGCAGTTCAACATAGAGTGAACTACAATGATCCAAACAGGATGTAAAAAGGCCTGTGTTTCTGTAGATAGAACTGATATCTCTAGGAACGGACATACCTGGTGTACTAGTTCTAAATGGGCAAATGCACTCCTGCTGAAATCTGGACATCCAGGCATCCAAGAAGTGAACCTGAGATTTCAGTGTAAATGTTACCTTGTCCAGCACAGGCAGCATCCCTATTCCCTAATCCAGTGTTTCTCAACCAGGGTTCCCCCAGAGATTGCCAGAGGTTCCACAAGAAAATAGTAATAAATCATGGAGAAGCGGTGACTGAAACGGCTTATCTCTCCCCTCCACAACAGAAAAAGCAGGGGAGAAATGAGTGTGTGTGTGATTGTTTTCACACCAACAGAGCCTGCAAAGGGGCCTCTGATGGGTCAAGGGGGGGAGGATGTTTACCGTGCCAAATACCTGCTCTCCCTCCCAGCTTTGGAACTGCCTTAGATGTGCTAATGAAGTTCCTCATGTCAGCCTGACAGCTAAAGGGAGGAGGCAAGGAATAAGTGTGTGTGTGTGATTGAGTTTGCTTCCTGCAAGCAGCCACGGACCCTTATCATTTGCCAGAGCTGACGACAAAAGAGGATGCTTGTTTGCATAAAACTGATTTAATGGTACAAATGCAAAATGATGGGTTTTTTTTAAAAAAAAAAACAGAACAATGGAAAGAGAGTTTCAATATTGTACAGCTCTTAGCCAATTGGGGGAAACTGACCAATTAATTCAAGTAACCCCCTGGTCAGTCAGCTACTCAGGCGCCAGCTATGGGTGGGAGAACGCTGATAAAAGTGACTTAGGCTTATTCTTTTAAAACCAGACTTGGAGAAGGCAGAGCCATTACAGTAAAGGAGTCATTATAGAGAAAAGGTTCTTAAACTGTGGGTCTGGAAACTGAATGTGGGGGTCAGAGCTCAATCTTTGGGTCAGAGTCAGTGAGGATGGGGTAAGCTTGTTTTCTGCTGCTCCAGAGACTAGGACACAGAGCAATGGGTTCAAACTACAGGAAAAGAGATTACACCTAAACATTAGGAAGGACTTCCTGATAGTAAGAACTGTTCGGAAGTGGAATATACTGCCTTGGAATGTGGTGGAGTCTCTTCTATGGAGGTTTTTAAACAGAGGCTGGATGGCCATCTGTCGGGAATGATTTGATTGTCTCTTCCTGCAAGGCAGGGGGTTGGACTGGATGGCCCTTGTGGTCTCTTCCAACTCTATGATTCTATGTCGTTGCCTCAGGCAGCAGATCATGGTAACCTGAATTCTCCTCAGAAACCAAGATGTTTAAACTGAGACTGTCTTACTTTGGAGAGATATATTCATATTTATATTTGTATTTATATTTATATTTAATTTATATTATAGAAATTTCTGACCCTGCAAATATCAAATATGTATTGCTAGCAATGTGGAATATAATAAGCATCTATTTTTTTCACTGTTTCTGTAATTTTTTTAAAAAGGGAGCTGTAAGTATAGTTTTTACATAGGGGTTCCCTGAGACCTGAAAATTATTTCAAGCGTTCCTCCAGCGTAAAAAGGTTGAGAAAGGCTGCCCTAATCTGTCTTTTAACTGACCAGTAGCACTTCTGTCTTCTCTTGATTAAGTTTCAACTTGTTTGCTGTCATCTCACCCATTATTGACAATGGTTAACGGTTTAGGATTGAAACAGCTTCCTTGGAATTAGGTGGAATGGACAGACAGAATTGGGTGTCATCATTGTACTGGTTAACACTGGATACAAAAACTTTGGATAACCACTCAAAGCAATTTCATGTATTTGATAAACAGCTTGGGGACAGTACGAGGTTCTGGAGTGCTGATAAGGGTGCGGGATTTTGCATATTTTCATGGATTTGAGAGGCTTTCTGCATGTTAGGGAGCAAAAAATGCCTGGAAATGGTGCTGAAAAAAATGGGGATGGGGCTTTGAGAGACTAATGGGGGCTTTAGGAGCCACAAAAGTGGGGCCCATGTAGCGTACTCTAGGATGGGATACACTCCCTCTTCTGTTTGAGATTGCTGAGGAGAATAAAGATTGATTGCCAGAAAGTACTAGAATAGCCTTTATGGCATTTTGTGGAGAAATATAATGTTTTCTGGCACCTCTCGCACAACAACCCAATGGGCTGGCTTAGAAACTAGATTGGATTGAGCAGCACTGTCTAGTTCATCACCAAGTTGCACTAGAAATATGATGGAACAAAGTTCAGCTCTGGATTGTGTGTGGCTGTGTGTGCTCATGTGTATATGCATGTCTTGTGCTTGAACAGGAAAGAGGGAAGGAGGGTGGGGAGAGGGAGGGGATGACAGAAGATGAGCAGTTAATTTAATGTCCAGGCAATGATGGATGGGAGACTGTCCAACCAGGTGTGGAAGATTTTGAAAACACTGTAACCTTTTGCAGAAGTCTTCACTTAAACTTATGTGTAGGATTGGCAAAACAGTTTAAAATGCCAGTTTGAGGAGATGTAGCTACACACCTTTCCTAAAAGCAGAGTGATTTGAGCACCATTCATCATGAGATCTCCTTCTGGCAAACAATATCAGAATCAGCACGACATAACAAAGGGCCAATCTTTTTCCTTTCAGGTAACCAGCATCAACATGAAGTCACAATGTCCAGCCTCCTTCCATCAAGGGAAGAACATCAGTGTGAGGTCACAATGGCCAGCCTCTCTCCTTCAGATAAGCAGCAGCCTGGTGAGCTCCCAGTGACCAGTCCCTTTCTCTCCTTCAGGCAGCCAACATCCGCACGAGCATTACAGTAATCAGTCTCCACCAAGAAGTATCACCTCTTTCTCCTTTTAATGAAGGCAGTATGATAAGTATAGGGACACAATCCCTCTCTTTCTTTTTCTCAACCAGCAGCATGCAAATAGAGTATTTCTTTCTCACTGAGGTAGCTGTGGCAATGTGTAAGGCACAGTGGCCATCTTGGTCTCTGTTTCTGAAATGTGAATTAATATGTGGACAAAGAAGCATCAGTCAAGGAAAGAAGAGGTGCCAGATGAGAACCCCAGCTATTACAGGACTTCCACTTACATTATAGGCTGGTGTCCTGTTTGTTAGTTCCAACTATGGTAGATCTATTCAATCTGTCAAATGGTGAGTCAACAATTCAGACTCTTTCACCTCTCATTCAAATGACAATTCCATATGGATAACTGACACCCAATCACTGCTCAAGCTTACTGTAATCTTATGGCCTGGATTGGCTCCATAACTGGCTAGATCAGGACCAAATATGGGGAATGAATAAGAGTGATTCTTTTCACTGGTCTGCCTCACACTCTCTGGACTAAATTTACAATGGGGACATTCTGAGCATGCATGTCTACTGCACATAGTCAGAACATTTTGCTTTAGTAGAAGTAGCAGTGTTCAAGGCCAGAAGCAGGGAAGCTACATGCCAGTCAGACCACATAGGCAAATGCTGGGTGATGGCAGAGGGGAAGATGGAGAGGGCATGGGAAATGGCAAAGAAGGTGCTATTCCCTATTGTCCTGTGTGTATGTGCTTTCCTGTCGCCTGCCAATTTATGGCAACTCCATGAATTTCATAGGGTTTTCATAGGCAAGGAAGACTCAGAGGTGGCTTTGCCAGTTCCTTCCTCAAAAATATAGCCTACAGCACCTGGTAGTCACTGGTGGTCTCCAATTCAAGTACTAACCAGGGCTGAACCTGCTTAGCTTCCAAGAGCAGATGGGATCTGGTGCCTTTAGGGTATTTAGATCTGCCCCTAGTTTTTCTTGCCTAAGTGGGTACACTGTTTACTATCACAGCAGCCTCACGAGAGACAGCTGTGCAGTTGTATTAAAAGTAAAATGAAATTTCATGTGCTTTATTTAATGTAGGAACCAATGTAGAATACTTTCATCTTAGTCATTATACTGAAATGAAATGCACATTTCTAACACAAGACCTTGATTTCAGGTATGAATGAACCCTGGGAAATAGGGATGTACTTAAAATTTGGATGAAGCCTGAACTCCAGATTCATGACTTTTTCAGCTGTTCTAAAAAAAACCCCACAAAGGTCAGGAGGAGGACAGCACTGTCCCACTTCTGGCAGTCGATTCCACACACTCCGTCCTCCTCCCGTCCTTCGTTCGTTCTCCCTCTGTGCTGGAGGGATGAAAAAGGTGCTGCTTTTCATTGGTGGAAGTTTCCATCAATAAAAAGCAGTGCCTTTTCCATTGCTCCAGCATGGAGGAAGGATGGGAGGAAGATGGGGCATGTGAAACCAACCACCAAAAGTGGGACAGCACTGTCCTCTTCCCTACTTCCACAGATTTTTTTTAGAGTGTCTGAAAAAGTCCATAGTTAGTCTAATTCAGACAGATTCAGAAGAAGTTCAAATTGAAGAGGTACTCTTTTGAAATGGCCCAAAGCGAAATTTGAATACTCCTCAAGATTTGTTAGTAATTTGTTAGAGGTACATAGACATGGATACTGTCTCTAAAAATGTACATATTTCTACCCAAGCTCTCCATATAAGGCAAATGTCAGGGTGCGGGAAGGAAAAAAGGCAAAGGAGGGATATAAGATTGGTAACTGGGAGCTCTTGCTTCTAATCACTGTAAATGGTTTTACCAAGATTCTCCAATCCCAATGCTTTGGTGTAGAAAGGTGGAAGCAATATATTAACTGAGGTGGAGGGGGAGTCTTTGGCTGCACCTTCCAAGCTCCTGCACCTATCATTTTGAAATTTTTCATATTGCTTCCCAGTAGAGACCTGAGTATCATACATCATTTTCATGCAAATTGCAGAAATCTCAGGAAGGGGATAAGGGGAGGGAAATCACCCATCCCATAAATATGAACATTGCCTTTCTCTCCAAAACATTGCATCTGTTCTGAAATTTTACAGGTTTCTTATCTAGAACTACCACTGCTCTGTATTTCATTTTTGTAACAATTTTTCAGAAAAACCTGTAAGTACCTTTTCCCTCCCCCTCTTTTGAAACTGTAAAGGCTGCTTTTGCACAAAGCTGCCTGCACCTGTTACTTGGGACACTGACAGGCTTATTCTACTCTATGCCTGCAAATTTCATCAAATTTGACCAAGAAATGAAAAAAAATGTTCAGGGTTGCACTGTGAGATCGCTATGCACTTTATCAGACAAGACCCTTAAAACGTCCTCTTGCTGGCATAAAAAATAAATTTCTCAGCAAAGGCTTCCCCAGCAATGAAGGAGGAAGTAAATGAAGCCCCGTTCACTTCCTTGTTTGAAATCTTGTGAGACTTCATTGTGTGAGAAATTCAAACATAAAACAAAAAATAAAACACAAAAAGTTACGCAAAGCACAAAAACACACTTAAAAATTCCAAGTAAAACAGGGAAGGTTAAAAAAAAGTGCATCACCTACCTGTATGTTGCAATCTCACCTGGAAGTGTTCTGACCATTCTGGCCATTCACAAGGTGAGTACGTGAGAATAAAAAAGTGAGGTTACACACGCTCTCTATGCCGGCAAAAACCAGCACAGCTGCTCTATTGACAGCTTGGGCCATCAATAAAACAGATTAGCTTAAGGACAAGACATGAATGCAAAAGGGTGACATCGCCTGATATGTGCACCCTTTTGCATTTATGTGGCATCATTATGATGCCATATTTAGTGAGTCTGATAAAGTCCTGTGACTGTAAAGACAGAAAGGATTCCAGTCCTACCTTTGGGACTAAGTGGGAAAAGGTACCACTGCATTCCTTTTCTCCTCTTTTTATGCTAAAAGCAAATATACGGAGCTATCTCTTTGAATGTGACTATATCATAAGGCAGGGTGTTATTTTTTGAAAAAACAAAAGGACTATTGGACCCAGTTAGAAATATTTCTAAAGAAAGGCGAATTAAACCTGCAGGGTGGGGAGAATTTTCCTTCCCCTGATGAACATTTATTTCAGTAATGTTTACAACAAAACTACATGTAGGACAGTTTTATGTATCTCATTTTTTGAAGAGTTTCCCCACAGCAGTGAATAGAAAAATAGAATGAGGATGCATCCAGACTGATTAAAAAGACCAGAACGTCCCAGATTTTGTTCTTGTTCTTTCTGATTTTATGTTGGAGAACCATACATGTTTTGTTTGTACCCAAATATTTTCTGTCAGCTCCCAGGGACATTTTATATCAGCTCCACAGGTCACTTTATTTTGGCCCAGGACTTTATCAGATGTGGCAAATATGGTGTCATAACGACGCCTAATGAACCCAAAAGGGCACCCATACTACATGATGTCATCCTTTAGCATTCTCCTGCTGTTAATAAGACATTCTTTTTTATTGACAGACCAAGCCGTCAATAGATCTACTATGGCATTTTTGTCCCAGTGTTGTCTGCATTTGAAACTGCGTGCCATTTTCCTCTTGCGAGTACAGCATTAATGGGCAGAACAATTCCGGGTGAGAATGCGAAAGCCAGATATGGGACACTATTTTTATGAATCTCCCCAATTTACTTGCAAGTTTGTAAGTGTGTTTCTGTGCTTGTATGTATGTTTTGTGTTTTAATTTTGCTTTATTTTTTTTAAACTGTGCTCATGTCTCCTTGCAAGAACTGCTGAGATCATGAATACAGAAGTAAACAGTGCTCATGTTTGTCCTCTGGAAATGCTGGGGCTGCTTTTTCATGCTATTACAGGTATGTATGGTAAAAGGGGTTATTTTGCTGAGACAATTATGCTAGAAAATATGGTGGTACAGAAACGTTTTTGGAGGTTCATCTGATAAAGTCCCCAGTATAAAATCAGAAAGAACAGGAACAACATCGGGGACTTTTCAATCAGTCTGGGTGTACTCTATAACAATAACTAAATACATTAAAATAGCATAAACTAGCAAACGCTCCAAACAAAACAGAAAACATTTTAAAACAGGGGGAAAAACAGTTATAAAATGCCTTTCTCCTCATTTATCAGATGAAGGCTCAAGCTGAAAAACAGTGATTTGCACAAAGCAGAGTAGTAAAAAGTAGATTGGATGTGTGAGAATTCAGTGTCCTTGCTCTCAACCCATCCTGCCCCATGTACTTTAAATCACCCTTGTCCTACTTGAGACATATTTTGAACTAGAACTTAAGACTAAAAAAATGATCTTGAAAACAATTTTTTTCTTAGAAAAAGAGAAATCTAGGGACTTTTCTCAGAAAAGTTCTCAGATTTTTCTTTTCTTTTCTTTTTACCCCAACTCATTAGAAAAGAACTGTTGGAGAATTTCTCCACCTCCTAAAGAAAGTGGTGGAGTGGTTACCCCAACTTTGCTGCCCATTTCAAGAGGTCAGTTACTCACTATTACTACTAATAGGAGCAAATCTATACTTAGAGCATGAGAAGGTATTGTTTTGGACTAGAACTCTTCAAATTCTCTAGCCAAGCATGGCTGCTGTTTATTTTCTGCTTCTGAGAGATTCTGGGAGTTGTAGGATTTTATCAGACCACCCCACTTTAATGTTCTTTTGCCGGCATAAATTGTGTTGTTTTTGTGCTGGCAAAAGAAACCCCACCAGACCTACCTTTACTGGTGTTAAGAGGCTTCCCTGGCAGTAATGGAGCACAAATGGAGCTCTGTTTACTTCCGGGTTCCTGATCTCAGTGATTCTCAAGAGAGGATGCTAGCACAGAAAATTTTAAAATAAAAGCAAAAAAACAAAACAAAACAAAAAACCCCACAAAAAGTACAGTAAGGCACAAAAACATACCTTAAAAGTCCCAAGTACCTGGGGGGGGGGGAGTCATAAAAAGAATGTCCCCTACCTGGCTGTCGCAATCTTACCCAGAAGTGTTTGCCCATTGATGCTACATTCACGAGAGTACAATGGTGTGAGTATTCAAATGCCAGCAATGCCGGCAACAAATCATTATGGGAGATCTATTGACGGCTTGGCCTGTCAATAAAAAAGTATAACTTTTTAACAAGATATGATCATGAAAGGGTGACACCTTCTGGTATTTGTGCCCTTTCACAATCATTAGGCATCCTTATGATGCCATATTTGCCACATCTGATAAAGTCTGTAGTCCAAAGCATTAACTTTTCCAATCTCTGCCTATATTTATACACCCTTCAATATTTCACAAATGAAAGCTAGGACATGTGTTGCCAAGCAACATCAGAGTGTGGTCAAGATGGCAATAATTACTAATGAGGCAGAAAAGACAAGTTAGGAGAGACTTCAGCAGTTTGCTGTTGCCTGAGTTTGCTGGGAACAGCAAGATCCCACCCCTCCCATCCTCCTACCCCCAAATTAAATTGATTACAAACTACAAGCTGAGGATAAAGTGGGGGAGATGGAGGAGGAGAAAGAAACTGGGGAGATGGATCAGACAAGCCTCTAAAAATGTTTTTGTCCCACTATATTAAAAGCATGAGTGTCCCAGCATAATAACACTTTTAATTATTTTTTTATTTATTTAGTTATTTATACCCCGCTCTTCAGCCACAAGGCTATCAGAGCGGCTTACAAATTGTTTTAAGCAATAGCTATTTACACATCTACACTGCATTAAACAGTTTCCAATGTGTGTTAGCTAATTGCCCCCACAAGCTGGGTACTCAATTTACCGACATGTTGCCCCAGAATTATTGGAGCATGGCCGCTAGCACTGTTTACTTCTGTGTTCGCCGGGGTGTGTGCTCTCAGCAGTTCTCACGAGAACACACAGGCATGCGTAAAAGTCTAAACATAGCTAAATTAACAAAGTAAAAGAAAAAGCAAGCACTGAAACACACAAAAAGGTTCACAAAAAGAGTGTCCCATACCTAGTTTTTGCATTCTCACCGAGAAGTGTTCTGGCAGGGACATGGTTTTAAATGCTCACAATACTGTGACAAAAATGCCATAGGAGGTCAATTGATGGCTTGGCCCATTAATAAAAAAGAATGCCTTATTCACAACAGCATAACATGAGGAGCATGACATCATGTGACAGGGGAGCCCTTTCACATTATCCTGTCTTTGTTATCACAGCACATTTGCCGTGTCTGATAATCTCCTAGGACATTTAAAAGGCAGTTGGAAAATTGGGATAACAGAACAGAATAGTTAGAGGGTATGTATTTGAAGATGTGAATTTGTCAGCATCACATTCAGTTTGGGTTTGAGGTTAGGTTTGAAGAGATGCTGCAGACCAAAGCTCACATGATTGACTGTGTTGCCCTCTCATCTGGAATTAGTTCTATTTACATTTTCTCAATGTTTCAGAATCTTAACAAAATAGCTCTAGTTTCATAGCCCTTGTTGTCATCTCCAAGCACTTCACTTTTATAGTTGCAGATCATTTGTTTGCTGTTCACCACATCTTTGGAACTCTTTTATCCCATCTGCCCTCCATTGCCATTAGCAGGGGTTGAGCAACCAATGACTGATTGAAAAGGCAGACTCAAATATCCTCAATCATCCCTGTTTATTTACCTTTGTGTTTCTCTTTCTTTTGATGTGAAGTGGACTTTCAGCAAGTCCTTGGGAAGTGCAGGAGAAAAATGGCTAAAGGCCTGGTAGAAAAACTGTGTGAAAATAGAATGTGTGTTCCTTTTGAAACTGCTAACAAGAAGGAGACAGGAGGAGAGAAATTGAAATGACTGACAAATAGTTTCCCAAGGTCATTGGCTCTAAACTTTAGAGTCTAAAGATTCAAGATACTTTTCCCATCCCAAACAGATAATATGGGGCTAATTTGGGAGCAGCATGCCCTAGTTGTTTTTTTTACTGTTGTGTGCCTTAGGGCAGAGCCAGTCCTATCATTAAGCAGAGTAAGTCAGCTACCTCAGGCAGGAGATTTTGTGTTTGTGTGTATGTGCCTTCAAGCCACCTATCAACTTATGGCAATCCCATGAATTTCATAGGGTTTTCTTAGGCAAGGAGTACTCTGAGGTGGTTTTGCCAGTTCCTTCCTCTGAAATATAGCCTACAGCACCTGGTAGTCATTGGCGGTCTCCCAACCAAGTACTAAGCAAGGCTGACCCTGCTTAGCTTCCAAGATCAGACAGGATCTGGTGCCTTTAAGATATTTAGGCCATGCAGGAGACTTTAGGTTTTATAAAAAGGCAACATATACATGTGTTTAAACTATTGTTTCTGTTTTATTTACTGCTTATGGGATTTTCTGCCACTAAAACAACTGGGGTAGCTTTGGGCACTAGACACTCCCAACAGGTTGAGACAGCCATTTCTGCCTCAAGCAGCAAAATGTCTTGGGCTGGCCCTGCCTCGGAATTTTGCATATAGATTTCCAACTCCTCTCCACCACTGTCCCACAGAGCAAAGATCCAACAATGTCAGGTAAGACCCAGAGAGGCTCTAAACTTTTGACTGTGAGAAAATACCTGGCACAGCACTCTCTCATCATAGTTAGACAGACAGGTGTTTCCATTTCAGGTTCATACTGGAGAAGATGAATTAAAAGCACACACAAAAATAATGATAATCACATCCAGCCAAGGACACTAAATTAAAGGTTCTCTAGTGGGAGATGCACTTGCTGCTGAATCATTATTTGGCCCTCCAGCCATGGAGCTGTACTGTTTCAGGGAATAACATTCATTTTGTGTCTCAAAGGTTTTCAGTGTGAGAGCATCTTTGCTGCCAGCAATGCGGGGAGATAACCATCACAGAGGCTGAGTCATCAAGCAATATTTCTCAGGGTTTTCACATCTGAAGGCCATCCACACAGGCCTTTCCATTTACATTAATGTTCTTGTATGGAGTCTTATCGCCAAACTTTACTCTGCTTCTCCTGAAGTGCCTGTGACAGCTGCATTTTGTCCAGGAGTCAAATGAGTGATGGCTAAACAGTTTAAGCAGAATACATTTGGCACAAAATGTGGGCTCATGCTATCCTTCAGATTCTGTTGCAATGAACTGATCTTCCATTGGCCATATTGACTTATACTGGTCAGCTTGTTATGCTTGCCAATAGTTTTAAAAACCCCAAACTCAATTTAGGGCATGAGACAAATTGATATGTTTATTGTCTATGAAATATCCCCTCCTTCTTCCTTGCCAGCTCTTTCCAGGAGACAGCCCCATACTATTTGTCTCTGGCTGGCTGGCTCCATGTTTTCTCCCACCTAAAAGCTAGTTTTCCTTCTTACTAGGCCAAAGAACAGCTGCCTAGAATGGACTGCATGCTAGCCACGTTTTTGCCCTTATTTCTTAATGATCAAAAGTGTAGTATCCAGGGGGCCGTTTACATGGCAAAATAAATCCTCAAAGAATGCGACAAGAAGTCTGATAGTTCCCATGCATTTCGAAGCAACAGCGCCCTTTTCAGAAGGAGGGGGTGCAAAAAACCCATAAGTTGCGCAGTATCAGCTTTTGCTAGTTTTCCAGACTTTTTTGATTAAGTTCGCGAAAATGTGCATAATTTGTCATGGGAACTAACCATCGTGTAAACTGGCATCGACCTTTTCGAATTACTGTGAGCAGAGCTGAATCCTGATTGGTTGGAGTGACCATTGTGCTTTATCCGAATAGACTGAGGGGTTGGAGAGAAGAAATTCGCCCTCCTTCTGCTTGCAGCCCACTTTGGAAAATCTGCTCTGAGCCCTTCCTGTCTATTTCAAAGGAAGGCTTTGGGCGTTGGGAAGATGATCGGGATGAGCCCCTGCTTCGCTGGTGTGTGTGTGTGTACATTTGTGTGTGCAGGGAAACAACCGATCGCATGTTCGTTCTTTTGTTTGTTTGTCCTTCCCTTCATTTGCCTTTCTTCAAGGATTCGGAGGCAGGGAAAACAATCAGGAATTAGGTAAGCCCATGGCTTCTTTGGTGTGTGTTTGTGTGTGCATGCGTGAAGGGAAGGGGAGGAGATCGCTCCACCATGCTTTTGCTTCTTTGTCCTTTCATTCACTCCTTTCTTTATAGAAGACTTTCGGGGCTGGGGAAGACGGGGGAGTTGACAGATCGCTCTTTCAATATCTTGTTTGTTTGTCCTTTTCTTTCCTCTCATTATTTATGGTCTCCATGACCCCCTCCTTGCTCCCTCCCCGCCTCCTGCCTGGCTTTAATCATCTGGAGGCAATCCCCCCCCACACCTTTGCCTGTGTGAACTAAGGAAAACCGAAAGTGGCTGCATCTGGCTGCATCTTCCGAATATGCCAGGAGTCATGTGATTTATGTGCTCCTGATGCAAAAGAACGGTAATCTGGAATCTTGCGAACTTTTTCCTGTCATGGAACCAGCCCCCAGGAGATTTAGATTTCAGATTCACCTGGAGCTTCCTGTTACAGAGTGCAACTATAGGTTCCCTTCTGGCTCTCTGTTTTTTTAATTCTCTGGCTAATGTGAATTTTGCACATTTTTAGTAAATTCTCATTTTAAAAACCACCTGAAACAAAATAATCACCCATCCCAGTGATCATTTCTAGGGACCCTTTAGTCTGCCCTGGTCAGAAATTGAAGGTTTAACCATGCAATCCTATAATCTGTATTTGGAAGGAAATCCTGCTGAGTTTGATGGGGTGAACTCCCAAGAGTGTGGAGAGAAGATTACAGTTTTAAGAATTGATGTTCAAAGCACAAGAGCTGAACTCCTTGGAAATGAGAACAATTCCAAATGCACATCTCTAATATGGATACAGACATGAGTAGAATGAATTCTCTGCATCATACTGGCAGGTTTTTTTCATTCGGCCAAGTGTATAAAAAAAGCAAATGTCATTTATCTACACTCTGTATCAACATATTAGTCTCTTTCCAGAGTGGTAGTTTTGCCTCTTTTCACAAATGTGTTTTGTCCAGTTTCCACATTTAATTTGCAATTTAAAAAATAAAAACTACTTTAAATTCATATTTCAATACGATAGGGGTGTATAAACATCCTTTATTTCCAAGTATGCATTTCTAAACTTATTATCATTTTTATATACGGTACATATTTTTGAGCCAAGAACCCCATTGCAAATTTCAACAATCTGCAACATCCAAACAATATTTGTTCTGATTGCCAGGACAATACATATCAGACTGTGCAAAGATTGCTGCTCTCGGCCATCCTTAACCTATACAACATAAACTTCTATTGGAATGGCAGGTTTGATTATTTGCCACAGCATATATTCCATCTGAATTTCGATGAAAAGGTTAATATTTCTCTTAGAAATTTTGAAGACTCAGCTGTGTGGTAAAAACCACACCATGGCTACTGCCACACAGCAGATATAATGCAGTTTGACACAGCTTTAACTATCATGGCTGCATCCGATGGAATCCTTAGATTTGTAGTTTGTTGTGGCTCCAGAGCTCTCTGGTAGAGAAGGCTAAATATTTCACAAAACTATAAATCCCAAAATACTATCGTATCCAGCCATGGCAGTTAAAGTGTTGTCGAACTCCATTATTTCTGCAGTGTGTCAGCAGCCCACATGTCTACTCCAATTTTTAGTCCTGTGTCTTTTAGAAAACATACATAATTTCGATTCTTGCTTGTTTCTTGTCAGTTTTACTGGTTTAAGGCCCCAATGTAAATAGAGGGAACGATGATGCCAGTGACAATACAGTAGGAATCAGGAGCTACTCAGAAAAAACCCACCACATATCCTTGGGGCCATTTACATGGCAAAAAAATGCGATAAGAATTCACCCAGATACCTAATAGTTCACACTACCTTTGGGTCAAAGTTGCAATATTCAAAAGGAGTGGGGGCCAAAAAAATCCTAAGTCACACAGTTACACCTGTCGCTATTTTTCCCGACTTTTAAAAAAAGTATCAGAAGGTTGTGCAGTATTGGCTGTGTGATCTACCTGCAACCTTTTCGAAGTAGAGGTTCACAGCAGAGCTGAGTTGTCATTGGTCCAACCTCAAAGGGGGTGGGCTTGTAATGGATATAGGATATGCCAATTTTTTAATGACAGACTGGCACCAGCACTCTCCCCATCCCCGATTGCCAGAGCAGCCCAACCTCTCCACCGCTGCTGCACTTTCTTCCCTGCTCCTGCACCAGCCCTTGGCAGCCCGTACTGCCCTGCGCAGTGGCGGAGAGGTCCAGGACATCCACAGGGCAGTAAAGGCTGCCAAGGGCTGGTGTGGACACCACTGCAGCCTCTTCCTCCCTCCCCTCTTCTCTGTTCACCCCAGCAATCCATTGCCAGCCTGTCCACCGTTGCAGCCTCTTCCTCCATGCTCTCCCCTTCCCTCCGTGGTCCCCCCTCTCTTCCCTATTCACCCCAGCAGCCCATTGCCCACCTGTCCGCCACTGCAACCTCTTCCTATGTTTTCCCCCTCCCTCTGTGCTCTCCCCTCTCTTCTCTGTTCACCCCAGCAGCCGGCAAACAGGGAAGAGAGGGGGGCCAAGGGAGGAAGAGGCTGCAGGGATGATCAGGTGGCCAATGGGACTATCAGTCCCACTGCCTGCCTGTTTGCTGCTGCAGCTTCTTCCTTCGTGCTCCCCCTCCCTCCATGCTCCCCCTCTTTTCCCTGTTCATCCAAGCAGCTGGCGAATGGGGAAAAGAGGGGGGCCAAGGGAGGAAGAGGCTGCAGCAGCGGACAGACAGGCCTATGAGTCCCATTGACAGACAGGCCTATGGGAGTTGTCCACTGCTGAAGCCTCTTCCAGCACCCCCTTCCCCGTTCACCCCAGCAGTTGGCAAACAGGGAAGGGGGGTGCAGTTAGGAACAGGCAGCAGCAGTGCACAGATGGGCCTATGGGACTTGTCCTCCCTGCTCCCCCCTTCCCTGTTCACCAGCTGAAGGGGTCCCCGGTCCTCTCTGCTGCTGCCACCCTTTTCTTCCCGTTGCGAGAGATAGGCCTCCATGAATGTCAGTCACAGAGGCCGTGCCCCTCCCATGTGAATTGCAACATTGCTCGTTTTTCAGATTTTATCAGAAAAAGGACTTTCGGACAAAATCATGTAAACTGCTTGGCACTGGTTCGAAAGGGAGGTAAGCTGGCATTTTCTGGATTAAAAATGGTTGTGTAACCGACCCCTAAGATATATGAACTCCAACCTGACTACTGCTGAATTCTACCAATGTATAAGTAGTCAAAGGGCTTGTTTACACCAGCCAAATAACCTGGCTTCTCCCCATTCCAGAGTCCTGTAGTCCAATTGATGCAGGGCATTTACCCCAATCTGCCACCAGGCAGTCCAAATGACCCCTGGGGCAAATACAGGGCTGGAACATGGGCAAGCCAGGATAGGGCCTAATAAAACATTTTGAAAAAATACTTGATTTACCATGATTTACCAAGGGAAAAACCAGATCAGGCCCCACGTGTCTATAGGAGCCCATCCGGCACACTGCCCTCCAGGAAGCCAGGCAGGAGTCCTTCAGCATGTTATCAAGGCTGATCACCTGCAGGGGGGATGCAGTCACATGTTGTGGGATCTGACTGTCTTCCATGTTAGCAGATAAAATGGTGGCAGTGACTTCAGCAATGTGCCAGCATCCTGTTTGGACTCCAGACCATTTTCTCCAGGTAATGGGGGGTGGAATGGGCCAGCTCCACAGCCAGGATACAACAGCAGGGAGCCGTCATATCCTGCCTAATATAGATTAGCCTGCAGACTAATTCACAGCATGTTTTGGGACATCTCTGCTTCTTTCTTCTACCTAAAAGGTATTTCTTCATTAGTTGGTAAATGAAAGTAAATTGTTTCAGTACAAAGCCTTGCCACTTACATACTGAGAATGAAGCTGTTTGTTTTGGCACTGGGATAGGGAGTGTTTTGATTCCACCCACAGTCATTATAATCATAATAATAATAAAAAAATTCTGCATGTTAAGCAAGAAAGGTTACCTGCACCTTTGCCTTCCTGATCAACCCAAACAATATGTCTGGCAGGATCTTTTCTTTCATGCTGACAGTTCTGATTGCATTATATTAATGCTGGTATAAATTGTGCATCAGTATTCAAAGGGATAGGCTTACTAGGGCATGATTGAAATTTTCATTGGTTTTGTGATTTTTTTCAGAACTCAGGTGCACATTATATATGTAAGCATGTTCCAATCTCCAGAGCTAAGAAAGCATAACAAAAAAAGAGGTGGGAGGGGGAGAGTCACTTTGGGAAATACTCCACCCTGTTGCTATATGCTAAGTAATGTCAGAAACAAAAGAAACATTATGTATCAGTGCCTATTAGGGATGGGAGATAAATGTTTTTGGTACATATTTTAATGTGAAGTGTCCTAATTTATACATCCTGAACTAATGCACAAACTGGAACATAATAATCTTCCATTTCTCTTACTTCTCCAAATGTTCAGAGGAAATTCTCTAATTAAAAAAATGAATACATTTGGTGAAATTGCTTGCAAAATGACACATGTTAATGGAAATTACTCATACTAGGTGAAATGTATACAAAAAGTATGAATTTTCAGGTGTATGAAAATATGCCTACCACTGATTTCCTGATGCTGATGCTGATTTCCTCTGACCAATTCACCAATGTTTATGATGAATCGGTACACCTGGAAAATTGTATCATTTGGGTCTCATTTTAAACAGGTAGGCCACTTCTTTGTTGTCTTTCACCTCTGCTGCAGTGTTAACCTAGAAAAAAAGTTAATGGAAGGAGGATGGGTAAGAGTAGGACTAGTCCCTCCTTGGCAAGGCTATCTTTCCACATCATGGCTCTTTGGGCTCCCTTCCATCCCACAGAAATGATTGTCACCTAAGACCTTCCCCCCCCCTCTCTCTCTCTTTCTCTCTGGCTTTTCTTTGCAAACGAAGATTCAGGTATTGGATTTGTCCTTCGAGCCTGTGCAATGGATTTTTCTGGTGGAGCGCAGCATGCACAGAACTGCCCTCACCCTTTAAACCAAAGGTTCATCTGCTGTGGCCTTGCAAGCATGGACGGTAGCAGCGAGGTCCTTGGGTTTGATTAGAGTTTCCTTCTCTTAGACGGTTGACCTTACAGGGTTGGACGAGCACCATCTGCCCGGGTTTGGGATTAGAATTTTCCTTCTCCTAGGATGGTTGCCATAAGGCTAGAGAGCCCATCCTGCCCTTTGACGCTCTTTGTCAGACCCTTCAGTTTTGACCTGTCTGGCATGGGAGATCCTACTGGTGGCTATTATGCCACCGCCAGCATAGCTCAAAACATCATTACGGTATGCAAGCCTCTCTTCCACAACAAGGGGGAGTCAATGGAGAGGTTGCTTATGTAGGCATCATGAAAGAATATAGTTGGAGTCTGTTTTTATCTATCATGCAAAAGAAAAGAACTCTTCAATCATTTCACAAAGGTTGCACTTATTTCTAGATTGTTGAAGAATTGTTGAAGAATGATGTAGAGTAGTGGAATGATTAAATACAGATGATTCATAGTACAGTTGGACCCTTGTATCCACAAGGGTTCAGTTCTGGACTTACCATGGATACCGGAAACGTATCCACAAGAGTTCAGTTCTGGACTTACCATGGATACCAGAAACCATGGATAACAGCGAAAATAAAGGACCTCTGGTAAAAATATACCATAGAGGACCTAGGGTGCCTCTCTAGGCATTTTCCAGCATGACTCTATGACATGCGTCCCTATTTTGTGTCCCATGGATAACTGAAACCATGGATATTGGTTCCATGGATATTGGAGTCCAACTGTATCCCAAAATGAAGGTAGTGCTACCATCTGCTGACATTTGCAACCAATAGGGCACGGATGGGCACCCTCTACCCCCAGTGTTGCTAGGCCACAAGTCTCAACATCCTTCACCACTGGCTGTGTTAGCTAAGACTGATGGGAATTTTGGGTCCAACAGTATCTGGAGGGCCACATGTTCCCCAGTCCTCAAACATAAGAAAGCAGGAATGGACCAGTCCTGAGGCTCTGCTTGGTAATAGCTGGGGGGAAATATTGGGGAGGACAGAGAAGCATGTATTTGGAGAGCTTTGATGACCACTTATTTGATTTAGAAAGAGGTCCCAGAAAATATATTAATTTCCCTCATTCCAAACACATGATGGACATTATTGGACTAGCATCTAAAAATGCTGTAATCCTATGAATGAAGATAGCTGACACATCATGTATTATTGCACATCACTGTAATCGCACAAAAGAAACACCACAGAATTATTGCATGACCACCACTAGCTAAGAACAGGAGTTTACTTCCACGATTTGGCATGGGTGAGATTTCGGCAGTTCTCGCAAGAAGACGTGAGCACACTTAAAACTCCAAAAAAACCTTTATCACCCAAGGAGACCTTCTGCTGTGCTTTCTGCAACTGGACTTGTTTATCTCGGATTGGCCTTTTTAGTTATCAGTGCGCTTGCAAAAAAACGGGGTGAGTCCTTCCTGAATCTTCGTTTGCAAAGAAAATCCAGAGAGAGAAATGAATACACAAGCACTGAAACAAACCTAAAAATGTGCAAACTAAACAGGACAGTTCATCAGAAGAGTGTCTTGTGCTTCATTTTCACATTCTCACCCAGACGTTTCCTTGTTGAGGACTGTCCATTCATGCTGTAATCTCATGGTTACAACAGGATGTGTTTTTTGCACGTAGTCAATAGCATTAAAAAAGTGGTGTTGGTAATCTATTGATGACTTCTCCCATCAATTAGAACTGATGCCTTTTTCACAGCTGAAGTATGGAATAAGAACGCAAAAATTTTGATGTCATGCAATAGCAGGGCCGATTTGCACTACCCTGACGTTGTAATCCTGTCATTTTTGCCATGTCTGATAATGTCCATGGTAATAGCAGGGATGAGCTCCATGCCTGGTGATTGGACTGAAACAGACATCTGAAGCTCAATGCGGATAAACAGAGTAAGGGGACAGAGAGAGCTGCAAGCATTGGTGGAGGCTTCCCCAAAATGTTTCATATGTATGTTTGTCAAGGGGAAATTCTCACTTCCTCCTCCATGAGAGTGGCTCACAAAGTATATACCACATTGACCACAAGCAGCAAGATGCTTTGTGCTCAGGGCCAAACTAGACATTACATGGAAGCTAAAGGATGCATCTGTTCTCACATGGGTAGGAACAACTGCTTGGAGGGCATATGGTATGAAAGAAAATGTCCTGAAAGGGAAAGGGCTTAGACTGCTCCTTGCCCTGCCATCCTTCTGCTCCCAGTGGCAGTTTTTGACAGCTGCTTTTCATTTAAAGCCATGGAGAGACTGCCATGCAAGCCTGCTGTGTAACATCTACTTCAATCCCTGAGCATTTATTTTTTGTCATTGCCATAAATTCATGGAAAAACAAGGAAATCCATCTATAAACGGCTGATAATGTTCTTCATGACAGCTGTTAACACATAATGAGAGGGGCCACTGGAAGTCTGCAGGAGACGTCTTGCTATTCCAAATGGCTTGTTTTCAACACCACTTTATTCTTCATCCCCTTTCTGGTGTTGAGATCCTTGTGATGGATCTGGTGAATGTCTGCTCTGGTACAACTGGGGCTTAGGGGGATTGGGGCTGGGCCATATGTAAAGGATGGAGGAACAATTTTGGTGGTTTTGTGATTGTAGACAAAGTCACTCATTTAATACCTTCCAAGGGTGGTGAAACAAGTGTACTTTGCCTCAGAAATCTGTTGGGTGCACTGCAACAGATATTTTCCCAGCTCCAGAGATCCCTGAGCATGGCATTATTCGGTGTGTCTAGGTGAAGGAAAATAGGTGGGTATATTTCTACTGCTACCCCTACTTTCCTCCTACATGGAAATGGGTGTCTGGAGTGGGGGCTGCCATACTGAAAAGGTGGGGTATTTTGATTGTTTTGTAGTCAGAATTGCCTCTGCAATGACCAAAAGAGTGGATTATGATGGACAAAACTGGATTTAAACCATTGTAGCTCAGTAACAGGATGCCATTCACTTCCAATAATATGCATCCTTTGAAACCAGAGTGGACTTGTTACCCGAATTGCATGGGGTCCACGAGGATTCCATGGGGAATATTTAATTAACTCAAATATGGCAGCGAGAGGCCAGATAATGGCAGGATCTTTTGACCTGGTTATACCAATAGTAATGGAGGAGACTCTGAGCAAAATGTACAATTAAATGATCTTTATTGAAAATTTATAGAAACAGCATTCACGCAACCACTCAGGCTTCAGACACATGCACAAGGCTAACGAAGATAGCAGGAAGTATTTGGATGGAGGAATAGAGTAAGGGGATTGTGGGTTATACTATACCAATCTTGCAGAGCTGAGATCACAGAGTAAATTGACAGTGAAGAGGTCCAGATGATAGAATGGTGACATGAACTGAAGTGGAGTCAGAAAGCAGGGGGTTCGTGCATACTTGGGTGTTGCTTTTGGGGTGATATTTATATCTGATAATTCCCCTGAAGGGATGGGGTTTTGAGTGGAATACAATGTTTCTTGGAGTTTCCCAGGACTAGACAAATGGTGCTCAGGAAGAGTTAATGGGTGACATATTTAGAATTGAATAGGAGCAGGCAAGGTCTATTGTTGGAGGGGGAGAGGAGAGGAAGAACCTGTTTTACAAGCCTCAAGGACTCTGCTATCATTGAGTGGATTAGTGAATGACTCACCTCCAGGTGTTAACTCTGACCTGAGTATTTGTTTGGGGAATTTCCAAAAGGCCTCTCCTCTGGTTATATGTGACTCCAGCCTTGGTATTTCGGGGTGCCCGGTTTATACCCTAACCACAAGGAAGCCCACATCGAGTCAAATTATTAAATACTAGCTGGACCTGGCATACCATATGCCATTCTCCCAGAATCATTGAGAGTGACTTACTCTGTTGCCCTGCTGCCGCCACGGCTGACACTGCCACCAGTTGACTGCCTGGGTCCTGTCGCAGCATCAGCAGTGGCATCCTACCACCACTGCTGCCACCAGTTGACTGCCTGGTTTCCATTGCAGTGGCAGCAGTGGCACCCCAATGTCGGCACTGATGCCAGTTGACTGCCTAGGTCGTATTGCAGTGGCAGCATTGGCGTCCCACCAGCGTCACTGTTGCTAGTTGACTGTCTGGGTGCCATCATCAGTTGCCTGCCGGAGTCCTATCACAGTGGCAGCAGTGGTGTCCTACCACTGTCGCTAGTTGATTGCCCGGGTGCTGTGACCAGTTGATTGCCTTGGTCCCGTGACAGTGGCAGCAGTGGTGTCCCGCCTCTACTGCCAGTTGACTGTCTGGGTCCCATCATAGCCCATGACTGGTGAGTGACTGAGGGAGTGAGAGGAGGGAGGGGCCTCCACCAGTCAACTGGTGAGGCTGGGGGGTGTAAATGCAGATTGAGTGGCAGGAGTGGATTGTGAGGTGGAGAGGGAATTTGCATGTGGGTGGTGATTGGTTGGGTGTGTTTGCTGAGCAGCCAATCAGCACACTGGGAGAGGAAACATACCCAAGCCTATTGTACATACAGAAGCCTTTTGTGTGTGTGTGTGTGTGTGTGTGTATTGCCAATTATTTGATACTCAAGGATGGGGGCTATCAGGGTAGGTAACAGAGTCTATGCTGCCTTTGTCATTGTAGAGCATGTTTTGCAGTGTTGGCACACGCTTCTTGTCTAAATCTTATTTGGGGCACTAGTTAGGGGCCTCCTCCCCAAAATATTTTGGGGAAAATTCTTTTATTGTTCTGAGATGGCTTGTAGAATTGTAGAACATGCATGTTCAGGTAGTGTCACCACAGGGGTAGTGTCCATTAGCTACAATGTGCTAATGGACTGTTTTTACATGGTTACAGTGTGATTATGCTATACAGTGTATTGTAAGCTGGTATTTAAAACAACCAAGATGTGAGAACAGGGCAGTGTGTGAGTGAGCAAGAGTGTCAGAATGTTGGAGTGTGCTGGATGTTGACTGGCTGGAGAATGAGACACCTGAAAACAGAGGGTGAGAAACAACACCAGGTGACTGAGGGCCAGGATTTGAAGGTGGTAGGTGGTAGAGGGTAGAGTAGGTAGGAATTTATTGGGAGTAGACCTGTGGTGATCTATTGAGACAAAGGACTTTTTCAGACAATGCTTACCGCACTAGAGGCTTGCGGGAGAGGCACTGTCTCTCTGTGGCACTGTTGCGCAGCAGAGGGTCCTTTTCGGACGATGCCATCCCTCTCGCAGAATCGTCTGTGTCACTTCCATGTATGATTGAAGGCAGCCACACCATATTTTACTCATGGAAGTTGTCCGTGAGTAAAATATGGCACGGCTGCTTTCAATCATACATGAAATTGACACGGATGATGCTGCGAGAGGGACATCGTCATCCGAAACAGACCCCCTGCTGCGCGACAGTGCCGTACCTCTCTTACAAGCTTCTAGCACGGTAAGGATTGTCTGAAAAAGTCCAAAGTTTTAAAAAATAGAATAAGAAACTTCAGCCACAAGCTCATATGAACACATTTTAAGTCAATATATTTATTCTGCATATTGCTTTAAAAAATTTGCTTGATGAACCCTGCCGGTTTATTTTCCCTGGCTGTCAAAAGAGCAAAGAAAAGCTTTTGGATATGATGACATAGAATTACCAGTAAGAGGTAGAATTTTTTTAAAGTATCCTCTTGCTCCTGAGGTATGAACGGAGGTGGAGAGACTATGGACATTTTCAGACAGTGCTTACCGCGGGATCAGGTCCTAGGAGAGGAACAGTGCTCTTGTGTGGCAGGGGGTCCTTTTCAGATGCCGCCGTCCCTCTTCCAGGATCATTCGTGGCACCTCCATGAATCTTTGGAAGTGGCCACGCCATATTTTAAGCATGGGCAACTTCTGTGCTTAAAATATGGTGCGGCCGCTTCCAAAGCTTCACGGACGTGCCACAAATGCTCCCAGAAGAGGGATGGCAGCATCCGAAAAGGACCCCCTGCCACACAAGAGCACTGTTCCTCTCCTGGGACCTGATCCCGCGGTAAGCACTGTCTGAAAATGTCCTATGACATGCAGTTTAGGGGTTGAGGGCAGGCAGCAGGACTTCATGAAATCACCAAGCAGCAGCAACAGAGCTTAGCTATGCTGAGACTAGCTGAAAATGCAACTATCAGGAAGGAAGCACCACTTCTCATTAAGAAAGGAATGGATGAGAAATCCATTCACTGTGTATTAAGGAAGAAGCAAAGCTTTCCAACTCAGAAATGTCTTCATCAACATGACAGAAGTTTGAAGGCAGAAAAGCAAATGTCAGATTCACTTACCCAGGCAGAGGGCTTTGAATGCATTAATTTGCTAAAAGTCTGTCTTCAAAATCTGGTGTGTTTGATGAAGGAGTTGTTTGTGGTGCCAACAAAGGGTTGCCGAGTTTTACTTTGTTTTGCTTTATTCTGATTGGCTGCTCATCTTTAACACTACATGGTAGTCAACTGCAACATCCTCCATGCAGGGAATAGCTTACTTTCTGAATTTCACCAGTGCACATGTTTGAGAATTTTATTGTGTTCATTTTCCTTTTCTTTTTTATATAAAAAGGTACGTTTCTCCAAATATGAGATGGAGGAAATTGAGATTTTAAGAAAAGAAATGAAAGGGGGGAAGAACATGGGAGAAACAGACACTGAGGGAGTCATCCACTCCTAACATGACACCAAACAGTGGGGCTCAAATGACCAAGTTCTGAACATGTGCCAAAACCAGGAATGAACTTTGCTTGTCTAGTCTGATAAATGGAAACCTGAAAGTGAGACTTTAGTTCAAAATACATATAACTGGTAATTACAGTAGACAACATTTTTCATCATCATCATCATCATATTTATTTACACCCCGCCCCTCTGCTAAAAACAATCGGGGTAGCTTCCAACAATTAAATTATAATAATGATGATTAAAAACACCACCCACCCCCACCCTCCCCCATAAAAAGATATTAAACACTATAAAATTTAAACCATCTAACTAAAAACACATTAAAAACAAATATATACACGATTTCAAAAAGCCAGGAGACACAGCTCCTGAGGCTGGGATCTAATCAGGAAAGGCCTGCCGAAAGAGATCCGTCTTTAATGCTTTTTTAAAGCTACTCAAGCTCATCAGCTGATGGATCTCGTTCGGCAGGCCATTCCATAAATTGGGGGTGATTACTGAAAAGGCCCTCTGGGACGTTGCAGACAGCCTAGATTTTTGTGGCTGAAGCAAATTCCTCCCAGAGGACCGGAGTGCGTGGGGAGGATTGTATGGGAGGAGGCGGTTCCGGAGATAAGTTGGACCCAAGCCATTTAGGGCTTTAAAGGTAATACTTATACTGGGCCCGGAAACTAATAGGCAGCCAGTGGAGAGATTTCAATACTAGAGTTATATGGTCTCTCCGAGACGTTCCCGAGACCACTCTGGCTGCCATCAGTTGCCATAAAACCAACTGATCTAAAATCACATTTAAAAACAATAAATACAATAAAATACAATAAATGGCCAGCGGACTAAAAGAAGCCAGGATCCCTTGAGGTCGGGATCTAATTAGGAAAGGCCTGCCAAAAGAGATCCGTCTTTAGTGCTTTTTTAAAGCTACTCAGGCTTGTTATCTGACGGATCTAGGGGTGCTCCTTGATTCATCACTTCAGATGACGAGTCAAGTGAATGCGACGGTCAGGAGAGCTTGTTATCAGCTTCGGCTGATAAGCCAGCTGCACCCTTTCCTGGAAGTAAGTGACCTCGAGACAGTGGTGCACATGCTGGTAACCTCTCGTCTAGATTTCTGCAATGCGCTCTACATGGGGCTACCCTCGTGCTTGGTCCGGAAACTTCAGTTGGTACAAAATATTATTATTATTATTATTATTATTATTATTATTATTTATACCCCGTCCCTCTGTTAAAACAATCAGGCAGCTTACAAAAATTAAAATACAATACAGCTAAAATCCCCAAACACCCCCCACCCCCACCCTCCCCCATAAAAAAAATTAAACAATTATAAATTAAAACCAACTGATCTAAAATCACATTTAAAAACAATAAATACAATAAAATACAATAAATGGCCAGCGGACTAAAAGAAGCCAGGATCCCCTGAGGTTGGGATCTAATTAGGAAAGGCCTGCCAAAAGAGATCCGTCTTTAGTGCTTTTTTAAAGCTACTCAGGCTGATGGATCTCGTTTGGCAGGTCATTCCACAATTTGGGGGCAATTACCGAAAAGGCCCTCTGGGAGGTTGCAGACAGCCTAGATTTTTGTGGCTGAAGCAAATTCCTCCCAGAGGACCGGAGTGCGCGGGGTTGATTGTATGGGAGGAGGCGGTTCTGGAGATAAGTTGGACCCAAGCCATTTAGGGCTTTAAAGGTAATAACCAACACCTTATACTGGGCCCGGAAACTGATAGGCAGCCAGTGGAGAGATCTTAACACTGGAGTTATATGGTCTCTCCGAGACGTTCCCGAGACCACTCTGGCTGCCATATTTTGTACCAACTGAAGTTTCCGGACCAAGCATGAGGGCAGCCCCATGTAGAGCGCATTGCAGAAATCTAGACGAGAGGTTACCAGCGTGTGCACCACAGTCTCGAGGTCCTTTACTTCCAGGAAATGGCGCAGCTGGTGTATCAGCCGAAGCTGATAACAGGCGCTCCTGACTGTCGCATTCACCTGATTCACCATCTGAAGTGATGAATCAAGGAGCACCCCCAGCCTGCAAACACAGTCCTTAACGGAGAGCGTGACCCCATCCAGGACTGGAGGTTGCAACCCAACTCCTGGTTTCGGGGCCGCTACCGTGAGCACCTCCGTTTTGTCTGGATTTAATCTCAATCTGTTTTTCCTCATCCAGCCCATTACTGCTTTAAGACAGTCATTAAGAGGAGAGATGCCATTGGAATTCGAGGCCGATGATTGGGATAAGGAGAAATAGATCTGGGTGTCATCAGCGTACTGATAACACCCAGCCCCATAACTCCGGATAATCTCACCCGGCGGCTTCATATAGATATTAAACAGCATTGGGGACCGGATAGCGCCCTGCGGAACACCACAAGTAAGCTCCTTTCTGCTGGAGCAGCTGTGACCAAGTCAGGTCACAGGTGCCTGAGTTGCATTTAAACAGCAACAACCACCAAATATATTCAGGCCTGAATCCTTTCGGTAGTCCCAATTCCATGGAATTAACTATGGGCTTGTCTAGACAGGCTACTTACCCCATCTTGCCCACACCTTAGAGCCCTGCAGTTTAAATGACAAAGGGCTTTTGCCCTGTTTTGCCCCTTGGCAGTCCTTGCGACCCTGGGGGCAAAGATGGGGCAAAGACAGAGGTGAGACAGGATAAAGCCCATTAAACTGTTATAGCAAAATACCTAGGAAAAACTGAGGAAGAAATGGATTGGGCCCCATAGAACTGGAGGTCAAGCCATCATGCTGGCCCATCTCTGCAGCTGATGTTCCCATCACACTCTCTGCAGCTAGGAGGCAGGCCCAGAGCATGTGACCAAGGTTGGTCACATACATAGGACATTGCTCATGTGCTGTGGGCCTGCTTTCTGGCTTCAGACATGGAAGGCAGTGGTGACAGCTGCACGGACAGGCTTGTGGGCCCGTATGGATTTCTTCTTGTTTCATGCAGCTAATGGGGGAACAATGCGCCTGATCTGGGGCCAGAATATGCAGGTGAGAAGCCGGTGTATTCTGCTTGTGTAGATGAATTCTATGTCAACTATGACATTAATGTAAATCCCATTGATTCGATGAGTCTACTCAAGCAGGGGTACCAAAAGGATTCAGGGTTATGAATAATGAAAGATTCCTAGTATGAATCTTTTATTTGTGGGTTTCAGTAGCATTGCTAGTTTGTTAGAATGAGTTGGGATGACAGTGGCAACACAATCCTTAAAAATTTCTATGAGAATATGCGTTTTAACATAGACATGCACATTTATAAGTATATTTCATATGCATCTTATCAGTAATGAAATGCAAAGCAAACTCTTCTGAGTGGACTGAAAGATAGCCAAAATCTGTAACAATAAAAGTGTGTGTGTGTTTGTATTTATCTGTCTGTCTATCTGACTGACTGATGTAGTTCCAAGACTATTAAACACAGACTCCAGATACTTAGCCTGGATACCAGCAGTACCCTAGGATAATGTGCCCCAAGGCTATTTTGTTTTAAAAACAGATTATTAATTTCAGTTAATTAAAATCTGTCTGTAGCCTGAAGAATTCTCTTCACTCACTAGGTGGGAGACCTGCTTAAATTTTCCTAACTAGCAAAGAGAAAGCTGAATTCAGACATGGGATATTCACTCCTTCAGAGGACTTACAAGCAGCTCCATGTGACACATACCCAAACATTTTGAACAGTTATTGTGGGGAAGAACTGTAACCTGATAAGGAGGGCAGAAGAAAAGGCTCAGTGAGTAGTGATATAGACTAGTCCATAGAAGGAGATATAGACTAGTGGGTGGGGGGAGTGGAAAGAAGAAAGTGCAGAGGGAGAGAATGAGCACGTGGGTGGGCTGGATTAGCAGTTTGTGTAGCTAGGTACTTTTTCTAGTATTATTATAATCAGAATTCACATAAAGAGAACTAAAGTTTATGCATTGTTACTTGCCACCAGACAACATGGAGGCACAATTGTTCATTTTAATGATCAGAAGGTTCAACTAATGGAAGTTCAGCTTTTGAGATTGGTCATTTTATATGGGAGATTACCATTTTCTGACCCTTTCTGTTATGTTTAACACATTGATATTCTCCAATATGCCTTTATGAAAAGCCTTAACATGTCACTTCCCAAATGTACTCTTGAGAACAGAGATATTGGTTTCTTTTCTTTACCTTCAGAGCCACAGCATATAAAAATCACCATTTACTGTCAGAACATTTTCAATTCCTCTCCTGCTTCTCTACCTGAATATTAATTAGCAATAAACAGTAACCATGGCAGTTTTGCTGTTCCAAATAGTCACAAACTGGGACATTTGCAAGTACATACATGGTGAAAGGATGTTTCGCACATGAGTTGGGTGGGATTCCTGGGGGTAATGGTGATAATGATTTATGAAGCTGGAAATCATATAGTACACACTTGAAAACATACCGCTTAAAAAACCCCTACTAATACTGATTCCGTTTGGCTGTACTTCTTAGTCCCTCTTAGTCCGTGGCTCTAAACTGCCTTTTCAATAAATGCTTATACCAAGTTATGTGCAAAGACTTCACCATTATGGGCCACATATTTATATTCAGGCCAATTTAATGGACATGATGTGTACACACTGACTAATGCAAGTAACATACAGAAGTTGTTTGAAGTGTGTGTATCCCCACTCAGCAGCAGAACTGGTGGGAGAAGAAATGGATTTTACAGTCCCAAGAGGTAAAGCTGCCATCTTGCACTTCCTTTCCCCTCTCTTACTTTTAAAATACCACCTGAAATTCATTAACCAAAATCATTTTATAGTGCCAAAACCTCAGCATCACATAAAAGTGCATTATAAAATATGTTTGGGCTGAGGTTATTTGGAGAGAGGGGGTGTAATATAGGATTAATGCATGATTTTAATGACTCACTCCAAATCTAGGCTGGTCTCTGTGGATAGAACGATGGAGCTGGGTACATACAAAACAAGTTTCACTGCTATAGGACTCAATTAATGAAGGCCAAGTGAGATATAAAGAATGAATGGTATTTAAAGGATAGATCCAGCTCTACATCTGGCATCAATTGGACAACTCTGCTGAGCATATTTTCAGCTGGTGCAAATAAGCTTCACGTAGCACCTTTGGCTGTTGCCAGATGTTATAATGCAGAAGAAACTACAAGTCTGTGCTAGAAGCCACAGTGATGTGAATCTTGTGCTAGATTCAAAGCTGCCCTTGTGTGGGCTAAATCCAATATTACTCCAGCCTAAAATAGGAGCCCTCTTGATGTTGTTGGACTGCAACTCCCAGCAGGCCTAATCAGCCTAGCTAATGATGAGGAATGCTGGGAGCTTCTGTCCAGGAATATCTGGAAGGCCACATGGTTGTTGCCCCTGATTTCAACAAAAGGGGTATATTAGTCACAACTAGCTTAAGTCCCACTGATTTCAATGATTTTACTTTAGGTGGGACTAAAGCCCTGTAAGTGCAAGATCCCTTGGTCTGGTGGAAGCTTTAACTAATGTGAAGGAAGTGATCTTTGCTGCTTCCCTGTTCTCCTGAAGCTCCCCCATCTCCTACACTGTTCTAGTAGGTTCCTCAAAACTCCAGAGCAGATCTGCAGGCTGTGTCGGTAGGAGGGGAAACCTGCAAATAAATAAATAAATAAATAAATAGCAATAGCATTGATATTTATACACCGCTTATCACTGCTGAAGCGCTCCCTAAGCGGTTTACAATGTGTTTTTAGCTAATTGCCTCCAACAAGCTCAGTACTCATTTTACTGACCTACGGAAAGATGGAAGGCTGAGTCAACCTTGGAGCCCTCTGGGATCGAACTCATAACCTTGTGGCTTGCAATACTGGCATTTAACCACTGCACCACCAGGGCTCTCTAATCACCTCTCCCATTTGTATCCTCGTGGGGATACAAAGTGAAATCTTCACGTCACCAGAACTATATTCATGAGAGGTTATATCTAAGCTAGAATAGAGAATACAAGCCAAAAGATGCAGCTGGCACTGTCAGTTTCCCAGTTGGGTTTGTTCTGTGCTCAGATGTAGCAGCATCAGTGGTGGCTAATGCTCACTAAGGGTGGTGGAACAGAATGTGGTGATAATGGCCAGAATCCTGTTGGTGACAGACACGGATGTTGTTGTTTTTGTTATTGTTTCTTACTCACCTCTCTGAGGAACAAAAATTTACAAATAAACATAACATCAGTTTTAAAAACACATATCAGTTTAAAAGAACAAATAAAACCAAGACATTTTAAACCAATCAATATGCAATTTAAAATTCTCAATTTAAAATAATCTGGATAGGCCTGCTGTAAGAGACTGGTCTTTAATGCTGCTTTAAATTCAGACAACATATTCAGCTGTCATCTCTCTTCCAGCACGCCATTCCACAGTCTAGGGGCAGCTGAAGAAAAAGACCTCTGGGTAACAGTTGCCGACCTAGTCCTGGCTGGCTGGAGCAAATGTCCCTCAGAGGACCTGAGTGTAAGGGGTGGATTATACAGGAGAAGGAGATCCTGTAGGTAACCTGGACCCAAACCATGCAGGGCTTTAATGGTAATAGCCAACATTTTGTACCTTGTCTGGAAACTAATTGGCAGTCAGTGGAGTGATTTTAATACTGGTGTGATATGATCACTCCTGGTTGTACCAGTGACTAATCTGGCTGCTGTGTTTTGAACCAATTGAAGTTTCTGAACTTGGTACAGAGGTAGCCCAATGTACAGTGTATTGCAAAAGTCTAGTCTTGAGGTTTCCAGCATGTGCACTACCATCTTTAGGTCCTCCACCTCTAGGAAGGGGTGCAGCTGGTGTGAACAGCCAAAGCTGGTAGTTAAGCACTCCTAGCCATTGTATCTATCTGGGTTGTCGTTTGGAGTGATAGATCCAACTCTACAATTCTATGATTCTATATCTGTCGGGGATGCTTTGATCAAGATTTCCTGCATGGCAGGGGGTTGGACTGGATGGCCTTCGTGGTCTCTTCCAACTCTGCAATTCTATGATTCTATAAGTTGCACTATGGATGCAGGAGATTATCACATGGGTCCCTGGAAACTATTTCTGTCCTGCTACCCCCTCACCCGACCCACTCCCTCCCCACTCCCAATCCCTGTAAGACTAAAACAAAAAAACTTTTCAAACACTTACCTTAAAGTGGGAGAGAAACGGCTCCCCCTCTCCTCTGCTTTCCTGCAATAAATGCAGCAGTCATAAAGCTGCTTTTACTGCAGTGAAGCCAAATCCTACTTGTTCTCGCAAGAGAACGATCGCGCAGGAAATTTAAAAATAAACCCCCCACCAAATGTCAAGAAAGAAAACCAAGCCCCCAAACAGAAAAATAAAATCCCAAGTAACCCGAGGAGGGGGGGGGAGGGTGTCACTTACCTGGCTGTCCCGATTGAACCCAAAAGTCTTTGGGACGGACCTCCCGCTGATGTCACATCATGATCTCATTTCGCCATCATAACGGGTCCTCTGTTCACTTGCCCATCATTCTGTTATAATAAGGGAACGGGCTTCTTATTCATGGATTTTCCTGCTAAAAAGAGGAAGCAGAAGAGGAGCATCCAAGGACAGGGATGATGACATCTAAAAGGTAAGCCTTTTAGCTATCTCCTGTCATCCCTGTCCTTGGATATTTTCACTGTGATAATCTCCAGAGAGGCATTGTAGATGAAGAGCAGGCACATCCAGCTGATGGTAGCAAGAGCAGAGTTCCATATGTGGAACTGATATAGTTATGCAACAATGCACCTAGAGTAGAGTGCCAATGCACATTGTGCATTTTGTACTACCTCCGTGTATTGTGTGTTGTGCGATGAAGTCACAGCTATGTTGATTCACCATTTCAACTACATTGTGCTATGGTGGTATTCAGAACAGGGATTGCATAGTGATTGCATAGTATAACTGGCATAGCATAGCTCTGCCAACGGTTATTTATGTTGTGCTGAGACTATGAAGGATCTTGGCCATAGTTCACTCCCAACCTCCTCACTTGTAAATTCTAAGCACAGTTCTGTACTCCCACTGGTTGGGAAGGGTGTTGGGTGTTAAGTGGGTGATGTCCCTATCTGCACAAACACTAAGACCATCCCTGGACTACTGGAGATCTTATTCAGACTCTTTCAGGTTGCAAACCCTGATCAGGGATTGACCACACAGTTTTAAGTTTTTCTCCCTGACCCTCAGCCAATCTGTTGTAAAATTTTCTGCATGTCCACAGAAACACTATGCAGAATATCCATTGGATTTGTTTTTATAAACCATGTTTCTAGACCATTAGGTTGTAGAAAAAAAATTCTGAGCTCTGGGCCATATTTAGTGAGACTGCAGAAATTTAAGAGTGGTTGAGCAGGATGTCTAATACTCATACCTGGGGGAATTAGGCACTGGTATTTCTAATATATATATATTTAGTCTTCCTTAGTTTATGTTACATGGGCTGTGCTTCTACAACCCTTGTCCAGTCTGTGTATGCTTCACGCATTTAATTGTATTGTTTCTGGTCATTAAAAAAAACACCCTCAATTTTTTGGAAACTCTGGCTCCGAAGAGTGGAATAGAATCAGGGGGCTCATCTACACATTCTGGCTGCAGATCTGCCCATTCCTCTCCTGTTACTGGCACAGAATGAGATGGAATCCAGACTGCCACACTGGTCCATCACTGCAGCAGCTGCTGCTGCTACTACCCACGTCCCACTCCCTGGATCCATGCAGGAGGCCCGCAGCATGTAAGCAAGGCCCCCTGCATGTGACCAGCCTAGTAACATGCTGCAGGCCCCCTTCAAAGAATGGATCCAAAAAGTGTGATGTGGAAGGCAGCTGCAAGAGATGGGCTGGCATGGCAGTAGGGCCTCCTGCGGTCCCATGGGGCCATTCTGTTTCTTCCAAAGAGAATTCCCCCCCCCTAGGTATTTGAATATAACATTTTGGGGGGCTTTACCTCATCTTAGCTCCATCTTTGCCATGGAAGTCATGAGGACTGCTGGGGGCAAAACAGGGCAAAAGCCCTATGTAATTAGGACCGCAAGGTTCAAAGACAGGGCCAAGATGGGGGTAAATAGTCCATCTAGACAAGGCCATAGAATCTTAGAATCACAGAGTTAGAAGAGACCACAAGGGCCATCCAGTCCAACCCCCTGCCATTGTGCCAAGGAGGCAATTATGTTATAACTTACATGCAGAGTGATCTTATTCGTGTTTATTGGCTTTACTACTGCATAAGTGAACATAGGAGTGCAGCCTTAGGTTCTAATCCTATGCACCGTTATCTGGGGCTACGAGTGAGCCCCATGGAGCAGAGCTTACTTGTGAGTAAAAATGCATTGGATCTGCATATTCTCCAACTGTCCCAATTTGGCAAGGACAGTCCCAATCAATTCTCTGTTGTCTCACTTGTTTGGCTGCTTTTAAAATGTCTCAGTTTCTCTCTCTTCCCCCCCACTTTCCCCCTTTCTTCTCAGCATACTTCCAATCCAACATCAACAATCTAAGACAGTGGTTCCCAAACTTATTTGGCCTGCCGCCTCTTTTCCAGAAAAAAATATATTACTCAGCGCCCCCTGGAAATTATTTTTTTTTAAAAAATTAATAGCAATTAAACAGAAGGATATATGTATTAATGTTTCTACCTTTTTCGTAAAATATAGTAAAGAAAGGTGTAAATTAGGAACATTGAAGTTTGAAATTATGAAACTCTTTATTGAACTCAAAAAAAAGTTAAAACATTCAAAAACAGTTAAAACATTCAAAATCATCTTAATGAGAAGGATGAACCCAGTATGCTGCTACCAATTTAGTAATCCTCGGCTCTATTTTCGTCAGCAGTAATCTTAAATCACCGTGATTGACTATTTGCAATTGGTTTCTTTTTCTTTTTCTTTTTTTGTTAATAAATTGGTTACAGCACTGAATCCACGTTCCACTAAATATGATGAAGGAAATGCAATTAAGAACTTTTGAATTACAGCCCATATTTCAGGATAAGCCGTAGGGATCTCCTTTTGCAGCCAGAATTGTTGGTAGCTGCTTTTGAATTTAAATTTCAATTCACCATTTGTAGTTACTTCCATCAGTTCTTCTTGTAACTGTGGAGATTCTTCTGTGTTTGCACTTGAAAAAGAATCCAAAATCCAATCAGGTATGTTCATTTTCAAAATATCATCAAATCGTTGATTAAAATCTGAATGGAGGGCATCCAAGTGCTCACAATAAGAAAGTATGTCTTCATCTTTTTTTTTTTCTGCTCCTGATCAATTTGGGAACTTGCTGAATTCCCCTCGTCCAAAATTTTGTTTGTACAGAAGAAGTTTTGTCACAAGTGCAGAAATAACAGATTTTGTTTTTATTAAATTCAGTTCATCACCTTGAAGCTGAAGATTGCTTTCATTAAATTTTTGAAACAAGTTGGTCAAGTAAGCGATGTCACTTTTGGATTGAATTAAATTGGATCGTAAAGCATCATTTTTATCTTTCAAGAATTCCAACACCGAGTTAAACAGCTTATAAAACCTATCTAAACAGGCACCCTTTAACAACCAACAAACTACTGTATGAAGCAGCAAACGATTAAATTCTTCATTGTTTTCAATACAAAGCTGTTTAAATAATCTGTCATTCAATGATTTGCTTCTAATTGTGTTGATAGCTTTAATTACATATTGTAATGAATTATGTAGGCGTGCACTTAAATTTTTGGCAACTAGATGTTGACAATGGATGATACAGTGTACTGTGAATGCATTCGGCACCTCCTTTTTTAAATATGCAAGAAAACCCCTGTAGTGCCCTAGCATTGCTGGAGCACCACCTGTGGCTATTGATAAGATATTACTCAGAGGGATTTCTTTTTCTTTAAAAGAACTCATCCAGTGCATGAAATATTGATTCTCCTTTAGTATCAGTTTGCAAATATTTAGCAAATAATAATTCTTGGCTAATTTGTTCTTCCTTTGTGAACCACACTTATGGTAAAAGTAAAGCTACATTTCCTAACAAAGTTGACTCATCAAGTTGAATCGAAAACCGAGATGTTTTTAAATAGCCACACAATGAATCTTCAACATCTTGAGCCATTTCATCAATTCTTCTTTGCACTGTATTATTGCTCAATGAAATTTTCTTGATAATATCAGATGCTGGCTTGTGTAGCACAGTACATATTACTTCAATTATAGCCGATATAATTAGTTCTTCACCAATAATACGAGGTTTTCCCAATTTGGCAAACATTAATGAAATATTATAAGAAGCAAGTGAGCCATTGCTAACTTGTGTGGTTGCGGTTGAAAAGAGTTTTGCCAATGTCTGTTGTTTGATACATTTTTCTTTTAGTATTCGAAAATAAGATAAATCCTTATCTTTTTTTATCACCATGAATTTTAGTCAAATGTTCTTGTAGTCTGGAAGGCTTCATAGCTTCATTTGACAAAACTTTCTGGCAAATCAGGCATATTGGTAATGTATTGTTTACAGGTGACTCAATAAACTCATATTTCAAATATCCGATATTATATTATCTACATTTTTTCTTTGGTTGAGCCATTTTTATCTGTAGAAAAAATAATTTTTTTATGGAGGTATTTTTAATTAATATTTTTTGTAATTTTTTGAAATTTTTTTGTAAAAAACAAACTAAAAAAAATACTAATGAAATAAATAAACATATTATTAATTGTAAAGCGCATATAATTATTACAAAATAAATAAATAATATCCACCAATTATAGTCGCACTATTTGTTAGTTAACTTTAACTTGTCACAATATCACAACAATCTAACTTAAGACTTTTTCGGATGGAGAAATACACCGCAAGAAGGGTTGTCCCTCTTGCAACGCTGCTGCACAGCAAGCGGGGTGTTTCGTATGACGCCATCCCCCTGCCGATTCTATTCCAGTATAGATCGCAGCTCCAGCATCATATTTGGCCGTTTCTTAATCATGGAAGTTGACCATGAAGCAAACTGCTGCAGCCTTTCCTGGCTTGTGTGTCCTTCCTCATTAATAACCTTTGACATCTTGACCACACTCTGATGTTGCTTGGCCACAGGTGTCTTGGTTTTCATCGGTGAAATGTTGGAGGGTATGGGACTGCACTATTCATTTACATGTTTTATCCTGACTATAAATCTAATGGCTGTAATGCAAAACCTGGATTCCCTATAGTCCTAACTGGAAACCTACTCCTTTGAAATTAATTGTATTTTTAAGGTTCTAGAGAAACAGTCTTCATTAGAGTGGGCTTCTTTCCATATGTTGCACTGGGAGGACAGCCATGCTGATTTCCCAGAGTGCTTGACTGAATGGAAATGCATTTCTTCCAGCTTTTCACAGCTGGGTGCCTTCTGTCTGCAAAGGCCTCCAGTAGCTTCTTTATAGGACAACTGCAATGCTGTCAGAAAAACAAAACAAAAACACACCACATGCATTTATGGAGACTTCTCACCAGGACAAGTAAGATTTTCTTTTCTTTCTCTCTTTAAAAAAAAGGGGGGGTTAGTATTTTGGTTACCTCCCCCCCCCCTGAAGACTATGCGGAAGGGCAAGGACAGGAATTTTGGCAATAAAAGAAGCAATGGACATGAAAGTATTGGCTGCTAATTAAAAAGCCTTAAAATCATATCACAATGACTTTAAATGAGAATGATCTCAGTCTAATCACATAATACTTTCCTTTGTCCTGTGGGTCATGCAGTCACTCAGATGCAATATTCAGGAAGCACATTTCATTAGACTAAATAAAGCTTCAATCATGTGTAAAATTTCCAAGTTGAATAGGCAGCCATCATATCATTCATCAGTCCCCACGTATTTAATGGGTGTAATTTCTTCCTCATATTTCTGTGTTTATTGTTTCATTTTCTCTATAGGAATCCAGGCACCTTATCGGGGTTGCTTGTTGTCAAGGCCAAGCTTGAGTAAATATAATGCTGCCGAGGGTGGACTCGCTAATATGTTTCCTCTAGATTGTCAAGGAATGGGGGAAATTTGATTGAACTTAGCCTGACATTAAAATAAAAGCTCTTGGCTATAGGGAGATTGGGGTTGGGGGTTGGGGCAGAGAATGGGGGAGGTCCCTTCCTTGGAACTGGGCAACGGCACCAAACATGTGTTGCTTGCTGTGAAATCTCAGCACTTTATTAGAAGCTAACTATGTTAGTTTTATTTGATCATCACCCACCCACCCCCCTTTTCAGATTTTGTACAGTATCTGGGAATTGTAGCAGCCTTGTGATCTGCCTTGATTCCCCTGGTCTCCAGCAACTGAAGAACTTTTGCAACAAAATTGGTATGCTACTTAACAGATTGGTGGGTTACCCCTCAACCTTGGATACTTGTTTAACCAAATAAACATAATATCACCTTTTTGCCAAAAGTTAAAAATAGACTTTCCCATGGTTAATGGATTCTTAGAATATCTTAAAGGAAATGTATTCTGGCTGAAATACAGATCTGATTCCCACTGATTTGGAAGAGTAAAGTCTGGTAAATGCCATTTCAGACTGGAAGAGAGGTTGGTTCATAGTGGTTTCAGTTAGACAAGGGCCTAATGCACACTACACAAATAATCCAGTTCAAAACTGGATTATTTGCTATGGCTCCTTCTATGGAATCCTGGGATCTGTAGTTTTACAAAGTCTTTGGTCTTGCCCGCCAAAGAGTGCTGGTGCCTCACCAAACTACAAATCCCAGGATTCCATAGGAAGGAGCCATGGCAAATAATCCAGTTTCAAACTGGATTATTTGTGCAGTGTGGATGCACCCCTGGACACTGGAAGAACAAGGTTCGAAGCCCTGCTTGGCCATGGAAACCCATTGGGCGATCTTGGACAAAGCACACACTCTCAGCCTCAGAGGAAGGCAATGGCAAACCCCCTTTTGAACAAATTCTTCCAAGAAATCCCTATGATAGATTAACCTTAGCATCACCATAAGTCAAAAATAACTTGAAGGCATACAACAACAACAACAACAACAACAACAGGGGGATTATATATTTTAATGGACCTGTCTCTAAATAGATAGATCTTATTGCTTGGAAAAATTGGTTTTTGGACAATAGCTCCCCAAATGCTCAGGTCACCACGGCCAGTGAGTGAATGTGGTATTAGAGTGTGGAAAGTTAGCCTGGAAATTGGGACATCCAGATGCAGGATCCTTGGGCCACTTATTGTCTCTCCTCCCAGCCTGCCTCACAACATTGCTGTGAAAATAAAGCTCAGTTCTTAGCACTACCCCATCCTGAATTAAGAGACATACTATAAGACATTAGGGTGTAAACCATTTTCATATCTTCCTTAGATTCCATCTCTTTAAAATTTTGTTTAAAATTATTTGCATTGTAGGATACAAGTCTGTACAAGATTGTTAAGTGAGGAAAAATCCCATAGTCATTTCAACTCTTTTCTTTCTCTCATTCCTTCTTTCTTTTTGTTGTTTAAATGGATTGGGCAGGAGGAAGCTAATTTATGAAATATATGTAGGGTGGGCCCTTCCTTGGAAAGAAAAAAAATCCCAGTGGTCTGACTTCAAGGCTAATAAAAAATGCTTTATTGTTTCTTTTGTTGATCCTACTAACCAGACAGCAAGCCTCTTGGGCATAGTTAGGTCGGCGAATTTAAACTTGCATATCCAGTGTCTCACATGGCTCCAGTTAAGAATTAGGTTCCTGACATGGAAAAAGCCTTGTGTTCCTTAAGATGCCTTGCTTGTCTTGAGGTGTTTCTGAGTGTGTTCATGATACAGACAATTCCGTATCAAAAATGTTTCTTCAGTATATTGTAGTAGATTTGCAGTGCAATCACAGAACACGCACTCAGAAGTAAGTTCCACTGAATTCAATGGGACTTCCTTCTAAGTATAGGATTTCAGCCCCATAGGACAGTCCAACATAGGTTTACATCACTGTTTTCTCATACCCTCTAAGTGTAACAGTTTGATAAGGACAGTACTGATTAATCCTCTGTCATCTCACTTTTTCAGCTGCTTTTAAAATGTCCCAATTTTTCTCTCCTGTTCCTACTTTGTTCTCAGCTTACTTCAGTTGTGGGAAACTGAGTTCAAAGTTCAGCTGAAGGAAAGACAGGAGGGGCCCAAATCATGCTGTATCCTGTAGACTCAGGCAAAAGGACACTACTACAGCCTCTGCTAGTTTGCCTGTCAGTGGCAGCACTGGGGGGGGGGATGCAGAGAGGTTGGACTGCACCAGGTGACACCATTGGAGGGCAGGGTAACACCAGCCTTAGTGACGCCATGGTTGCCTGTTCTTCCTTGTTAATAACCTATGCCCTCTTGCCCACACTCTGATGTTGCTTGGCCACATCTGCCTGTGTTTTCATCTGTGAAATCTTGGAGGGTATGTTTTCAATGGAGCTTACTGTCTGCGGAATAATCCCTCGGGTTCTCCCACAAGAAAAATCAAGACTGGTTTGATGAAAACAACCAAGAGATCCAGGAGTTGTTAGCAAAGAAGAGAACTGCTCACCAGGCATACCTCGCCCAGCCAACTTGCCATGTAAAAAATGCAGCTTTCCGTCTCACTTGTAGTAAACTTCAACAAAAACTCCGAAACATGCAGAACAAGTGGTGGATCAATATAGCAGAAAAGACACAATGCTTTGCAGATCTGGGGGATTCTAGAGGATTTTATGAAGCTCTTAAGGCAGTGTTTGGACCTACTTACCAGGTCCAAAGCTCCTTATACAGTACAGATGGTCAAACATTAATTACTGATAAAGCCTCCATCCTGAACCGATGGGCTGAACACTTTAAAAGTCTTTTTAGTGCCAACCGAGTAGTCCAAGGCTCAGCTATCCAACATATGATACAAAAACTGATGAAAAATGAATTGGACATAGCTCCCACTTTGGAAGAGACCCTTAAGGCCATACAGCAGATGAAAAACGGCAAGGCAGCTGGGATTGATGAAATCCCACCTGAAGTTTGGAAACATAGAGTTCATGTACTCCATGAAAAATTCCACGAACTTCTTGTGAATTGCTGGGAAAAGGGGGAACTGCCATCAGATCTCCGAGATGCAGTCATCATCACCCTGTACAAGAAAAAAGGAGCAAAATCCGATTGCTCAAACTATTGAGGCATAACACTGCTCTCTACTGCTGTTCAGGATACTCCTGAACAGATTAGTTCCTGCCATTGCAGAAGAACTTCTTCCTGAAAGCCAATGTGGCTTCAGAGTCAATAGGAGTATTACAGATATGGTATTTGCCCTTAGACAACTTCAAGAGAAATGTAGAGAGCAGAACAAGGGTCTCTATGTAACATTTGTCGACCTCACCAAAGCCTTTGACACCGTGAGTAGGAAAGGGCTGTGGCAGATCCTGGAAAGACTAGGATGTCCCAAAAATTCCTCAAAATGATTATCTTGCTACACGAGGGCCAGCGCGGTCAAGTCAGATATGGCGATGCTCTTTCAGAGCCTTTTCTAATAACTATTGGAGTGAAGCAAGGTTGTGTTCTTGTGCCTACTTTATTTACAATCTTCTTCAGCATGATGCTCCAAAGTGCTACGGCAGAGCTTGAAGAAGACAACATTACTGTACTGATGGTAGCTTGTTTAACTTAAGCCATCTGAGGGCTCGCACTAAGACTCTAAACTATCTAGTCCGTGAGCTGCTCTTCGCTGATGCTGCTGCCCTTGTTGCCCACACAGAAGCAGCTCTGCAGCACCTAACATCCTGCTTCGCAACAGCTTCAGAGCTGTTTGGGCTGGAAGTCAACCTGAAGAAAACGGAAGTTCTTTACCAGCCTGCACCACAGGACGAACACCACCATCCCCACATTGCCGTCGGCAACTCTGTGCTTAAATCTGTTCAGCAGTTCACCTACCTGGGAAGCAATCATTTCCTCAGATGCCAAGATTGACAAAGAGATCAATCACAGATTAGCAAAGGCATATAGCGCATTTGGAAGACTTTACAAAAGAGTCTGGAGTAATAAACACCTGAGGCGAAACACAAAAATCAGTGTGTATAGAGCCATTGTACTGTCTATTCTCCTTTATGGGTCTGAAACATGTGTCACCTATTGCCACCACTTACGACTCCTTGAACGCTTCCATCAGCGCTGTTTACGCACAATCCTAAATATACACTGGACTGACTATGTGACGAATGTTGCTGTCCTTGAGCAAGCAGGGATAACCAGCATTGAGGCCATGATATTGAGAACACAGCTGCGCTGGGCAGGGCATGTTTCTAGGATGGAGGACCATCGCCTCCCAAAATAGTATTCTACGGTGAACCCGCCATGGGTCAGCATAAGAGGGGCCCTCCAAAAAAGTGATACAAGGACTCCCTGAAACAACACCTCAGGCTCGGCCAAATTGATCACCAACAATGGTCCGCCCTGGCCTCACATCGGGAGGCATGGAGACACACTATCCACAATGCTGCAGCCTTATTTGAGAACTCACGGCAAACAAGTCTTGAAGAGAAACGACAACGCAGAAAAAATCACAACCCGGAAACATCACTCAAGGAAACCTTCTGCTGTGCTTTCTGCAACTGGACTTGTCTATCTCGGATTGGCCTTTTTAGTCATCAGCGTGCTTGCAGAAAGTGCAGGATGAGTCCTTCCTGAATCTTCGTTTGCGAAGAGAAGCCAGAGAGAGAGAGACTCCCACTTATGTGTGTATAGCAGAGAAGAGAATATGTCCCTCAAGATATTGGACTGTAGCTTCCAGCTTTCCTCACTATTGGCTATGAGCTGTCAGAGATTGCAATCTAACAACATCTGTTGGTTTGCTTCTTTTCCACTTCTGGTGTGAAATATTCTGGACATGTCTAACACTATACTGTTAATTATTTCAAGCAGGTATCAGGCACAATGGAAATTATAACAACAACAATAATATCATCAGAGAGGTCTTAAATCAGAAGGGGGTCCAAATCCATGGGGAAATCCCTGAATATGGATAGAATGACCAAAAAAAAAATAAAATCATAAAAGCAAATTGACATTATTTGAGTTCCAGATTATAGTACCTCTGGTGCCATGCCATTTTATATATTTGGTGCATAGTCTAGCATGTTGTGAGTATGAAATATACATGGATACTGTATTGCAAAACACTGACAATTAATGAAATTTGCAGCTTCACAAAGGAAAATGGGTATGTCCCAAGTTAACAATCCCAAAAGAACAACTGCAAAGAACATGCAAGGAGAAATCTAACATGAAAACTTAATGAAAAACATTCTGAACGTCATGGTTCATGGATTTTCCAGGATTTTTGTGGCAGACAGTTTAACATCTGCACTGGGTGGAGCAGACAGAGAGGTCGTAAGTGTCAGAATAATTATATCTGAAAGGAAGTTGGAACAATGGACATAGGGCAGGCATAACAACCGCTGGCTTGGTGCTCTTCAGGGTTATAGAATGTTTGGCATTTGTCAAGAAGCTGAATTTGTGTACTTCTGAAATATACAATGGGCAGTATTGGTACAAGTGAAAGTAAGTATTTCAAAGGATTGGAAGGTTTGTCTGATCTAGGTCTTGTCTAGACCTACCAGAATATGCCAGGTTCCTGTCGGCATTTTCTGCCCCTGGGTCAGGCCTGTTTTCCACCATTACCTAAACAAAATGGGAGGAAGTCTGCACAAACACTTGGGCCTGCACTGGTGGCTGCTTCTGCTGCCAACTGCATTACTCTCTCTGAAGAGAGGAAGGAGGCCCACAGCATGTGATCAAGGTCCCCTGTATGTGACCAGCCTTGATCACATGCTGCAGGTCTCCTTCCTGGCCTTAGAGGGAGCAATGTGGATGACAGTGGAGGCAGCTGCAGACATGAGCCAGCATGCAGGTATAGACTCCTGCATTCCTGTGGGGCCCAACACAGCTTAATGGGCTTTACCCTCTCTTCCCCCCTGTCTTTGTCCCAGGTGTCATCAGGACTACCCAGGGGCAAAACAGGACAAAATCCCACCATTACCAAGATGGGGGCAAGATGGACTAGGTAACCCATCTGGACAAGCCCTTAGATTCACCATCCTTAAAGCTGAGGTTCTTGCATTAGCCAGTACAAAAACTCATAAATAACTAATATTGTCCAAATCATTTTGGCACCCTCAAGTAGAACATAGAGCATTTTCAAGGTGAAAGTACATGGGTGGGTGGGTGTGAAAGTATCTAATACTGTTATGCCTGTATTCACACCTATTTGCTGCTGTTGCTTCGCTAATCTACTTCTACTTTGGAAATATTAAAAAAACACACACACACAAAGAGATCCTTTGGATCCCCTCAAAACAGCTATCATATAGAGGATATGAGTTACTTATTCATTTCCACACATACCCTTCCCCCCACCTTGAAGAAACTTCTCTAACTTACTTAAAATCCTTTCTTTAGATTAGAGTTTATGAAGTTATCTGAAGAAGCACTCTAAGTTTTAGCAGGGCAGGTTTCTAATGTCATCTGGTAGCTCTGGAAAATCCCAAGCTTAACTGAATTTTTCACATTAAACTTGATGTCTTGAACCCTCAGCATGTTGGTTCCTGACTTAAAAGCATATAAAGGCAATTTGTTGAGGTAGAAAGTGATAATCAAGTGATGAATTTGTTGTGGTGGAAAGTGATAATTTGTTGTGGTGGAAAGTGGTAATCAAGTGATAAATATTGTGAGCCACAAGCTCAAATAATGCTTATTTTGAGTCGTGAGCTCAAATAATGCTTACTTTTAACAGCACTTACAGATATTCCCTTTTCTTTTAAGCTTGAATGTAAAGTGACTCCCACTTCTTAATTAATAAACCTATTTGTATGTATTGCATCATGTGCCTACTTGTTTACATTCTCTACGCCTACTCTTACTCAAATAATTTGTGATACTATGTTGTTATTGGCAAAGAGATACTTTAAGTTTATGAGAAATGGAGACATCCTTAAATGCCTAGCAGTTATGGATGAGCATGAACCCCAGATTCAGTCTGGATCCCAATTCTGCACTCCAAAAATTTCCCAATTCTAGTAGGAGCTAGTCTTGACTCAAATCCTGAATGAAAGTTTAAATTTGGAAATCTGAAGTAGTTTTATGTCTCTCATTGAGTACCACAGGAAATCTAAAAATGGCTATAACTTTATTCTCTTTGTCAACATTGGATAAAACTAGTCACTTTAGTAGTCTCTTGGGGGGCTTACAGCCTGCCAAATTCCAGCAAAATAGACACTTTTTTTTTTGTCCCTTTTCTCCTTTTGAGATTAGGTATTTTTCTTTCTTTCCACCTCTCTTTCCAATTTCTAGGAACTGCCAATAATGCAGCTTCTGCTAGGGGATTATATTAGCTCTTCACAAACTACAAATAAATCTATTGATACAAATTTTATTTTATACCATCTTCAGATCTTTAGGTAGAGGGTAGGACATAAATATTTTAATAATAAATAAATAAAATGGGCACAAAGTTGTGTACAATATTTTTAAAAACTCATAGCCTTAGTGTAGGGAAGATTAATCCAAAAAACAGGTAGTCCTGGGGCCAGCTACCTTTGGTTTTCTCCCTAGCATTTATTCAAGGCCTTCCTATTATATTGCTCCAACGGGAATTTAGAAAGGCAAGGTGGGATTCAGAAATAATAAAACAGACTTATGCTCCAAAATGGCTGGCCATAAGCCTTTCCATTGGCACAGCTGGAGAAAGCTGGGCTCCTGACCCCAAATTGGTTTAAAAATTGAACCAAAGTAAAAATGTATAATGCATTTAATGTGGATCATGAAGAATAAAATGAACATGTCAGGGTCTTAAGATAGTCAGCGGAGGGCTTTCATTCAGACCCACCACCATCACAGGCCTGCCTGGTAAGGAAATGGGAGAGAGTCTTCTAGGTGGCTGCTTTCAGCCTGGGGGACTCCCTTCCACGAGACGCAAGGCTGGCCCTTTTTCTGCTTTCCTTTTGCCCGCAGGCAAAGACCTTTTCATTTAAACTGGGATTTAATTATTCATTTTCGCAGGGACTCTTATTTATGGTGTGTGTATGTTGAATTTTTAGTTTTATTGTTATGTTTTAAAATTTTTACACTTTTAAAAATGTAATGGTGTTGTAATATGTTCGCTTGTTTAATTTTTAAAAAATCTTTTTAATTATCAGGTATTTAACATTATCTTGTTTTAGCCTCTCTTTTTTTAATAAGCTGCCTTGAATGGGAGGAAGATGGCATATAAAATGAATGGATGGATGGATGAATCTCCTTTTTTTAAAAAAAATAAATAAACACCCTCTCTAGCAAGCATGCATAGCCCTGGTCAGACTAAAACTTGCGTACATATGTGGAAAAGGCTTAAGCTTTTTTCAACTTTCCCCATCCTTGCAGGAGTTTTTAAAAGGCCAAATATAAATGACACCAATTGAGGGGTTTTTTTTATTCCCCCACAATCCAAAAATGTTTAAATAAAAAATAGATGGGAGAAAACCTCCTCCACTTGTAGGTAAGCAGTCCTGTTTGAGATCAATGAAAACTTATTTCATTTTTTAAAAAACCCACAAACCTTTCTATAAAACTTACATACACCACAGAAAAAGGGTGCACATAGCCAGGAAATGCAATGTACAGAGAAAGTAGTATCCCTAGACATAAAAATGCAACATTTCAGAAGGGCAGATGTAAGTGCTAGTGTGTGAAAATCAGATTAAAGCTTTTAAAATAATGGTCCATGGTGGTATTACAAAGGAGGAAGCAAGTGTCATTATTACAATCCCCCCAAGACGACAATGATTGGAGAGTCCCTGGTAAAAAGTGCCCTAGGATAAGAAGGTGGGTCTGTCAGTCGCCCAAACTCCTTTCCTCCCTTACCCCTCTTCCGTGACCGGGCTGTTTTACCACAGAAGGGACACATTTTCTGATAACAGGCTATTTGCCTTTCTAGGTCCTGAAACCTCAGTGAAGTCTCAAGCTGTGTCAAATCATGGTTGCATTAGCTTCAGAGCGAAACCCTCTTCATCTTAGGAAACATGTGGACTGATCCAAAGTAGCCTCCTTCTGCTTGGACTGAATCTGCTGCACATCTCTACTAGAAGGCTAAAGAAAAGTATGGCTGATGATGTGGTGTCAAGTGATATATATGAATTCGTCATTTATGTTGCCCTAGAAACCAGTTTTCTATACAAGGCAAGATTTGGGGGGGGGGAATCTTGATCTTGAGTTTCATATAAAGACACGAGGAATGCTGCTGTTAGTGTTACTACTAAAGGAGATCATATGATTGTTAAATTAATAAAGAAGGAAAGTGCTTACCCTCTTCTATTTTTCATAAAGTGACAAAATAGAAACTTCATAACTCTTCACTGGCACGTTTTCCATTTTAGCTAATTTCAACATCCTCTTTGGGAGGGTGGGAATGGAAAGGAACATGAAATGAGAAATGGGAAACTGTTGCTAGAATAGGAGATGTTTCAAATAAGAAACTGGGAATCTGCGGGTGTGTTAATAACCTGAGGTTTATCCTCAGGAAGTGTATTAGCATCTTTGACATCCCAAACAAACATCCCAAACAAATGACATGTAGAAAGAATTCATATATACTACAGACCACCTAATCTGAAAAATCTCTGAGTAGGGCCCCCACAACAAAGACCATCTGCTCTTCATAGAGGTTGCGGAATATAAGCTGGCTCATATGAAGTAATTTTTATGTATCCCATTAAATATATGGGCCCATGCTTTTCCAGTTGACATTGTTACTGTCTGGAGATATAAAGTTAGCAAAACTGTATATTATTTTCCTTTTCAATAATGCCTTGTCTGGCAAATGTCTCACTGAAAAGAAAAGAAGAATAAAGGAGAGGGAGGAAGAAAAGGTAGCTGTGGCATCACTAAGGCTGGTGTCACCTCTCCCCCTGAGGGTGTCTCCTGGTGCTGCTACTGGGATGGGGAAATGTGCAAACTCCCATTGAATTACCATGTACCTAAAATAGCTCCCATGACCGCCAGTACTGAATCTTCTACTGATCTGATCCATGATTCTGCACAAATCCCCACTGCCCAATTTATGATCCTGATGTAGACCAGAGGGAAGAAATGTTACTGCTCATCTTTGTCAGTCAGAATCTGGCCATGGTAGTGAGTACATGGACAAATAAAGCATCACCAGCAAGGGAGTCATGGACCAGGAGTAGGGCAGCCAAAATGACAACAACACCACTGCTCTTCATGGCCTGCCTCCAAACATGGTTTAAACAAATTAAGCACATTTTCAAACAGATTGAGATGCTGGACCATCACATGAAAGTATCTGATCAAATCAAATCAAAATATTTGAGCCCCATCTAAAATACATCAAAATCTTAGTCTATTAAAATATATCAAGAAACCTGTCTGCACTGTTTGTTTGTTTAAAAAAAAAACTGGATGCAGAATTGTGAAAGAATTGTTAAAATTATTCGACTTCTAATTCAGAATTGTTGGTTCTGGACACTTTGCTGCCATTACAATTCAATTCTTTTAAAAAACCTGTAGCTAATAATAAACAAAGGGGCTGACAAAGGAGATTATCAGATGCTCTAAATATGGCATTATCATGATGCCAGGAGATCGCTAAAGGGCTTCCTTTTCAGATGACATTGTTCCCCTCTCGTCATGTTCCCATTCAGCTCTCGTTACACCAGTGCTGCTTTTTATTTATGACTAAGCCATTAATGGATCCCCTGTTCCGTTTCTGTTTCGGAATGTCCCATGAGTGAAAAGGTGCCCGTTTCACTGGCGCGATCCCAGCGTCAAAGGGAGGTCCATGCCAGAACACTTCCTGGTGAGATTGGGACATCCAGGTAAGTGACACACTTTTTTCTAACCTCCCCAGGTTACTTGTAAAGTTTTAAGTGTGTTTAGGTGCTTGGTGTAACTTTTTGGCTTGTATTTTGCTTTTTATTTTTGAATTTCCCGCACTCTCATCTTCTTGTGAGAACAGCTGGGATTTCATTCAGGAAGTGAATGGAGCGCCGTTAGAGCTCCATTCACTCCTGGGTAGAGCTCTACACACTAATAAGGTAGGTCTGAAACTTTTAGTTACTATGTCAGGATAGGGAAGGGAGAGTGGTGGGAGAGAAGATTACAGGACGAGAATGCTTTTTTTGTTCCCATCTGATCATCTCAAAAAACAAACAAACACACACACCAGCTGCAGGAAATACACTGCCATGCCACCTATCACTACTTTTTCCATGCAAGCTCTCAGTGCTAATCTCGTGTTTTGCATTCATGAGGTAGACTGTGATAGCTGCTTCATATGGGGTATGTAGAGCAGTCTTAAAGGACAGATAACTGGAGGTTAAGTTTCTAATTGCCTCATTTAATCAAGCCCCTCATCCAGGAAATGCCATGTGAATGTCAGGGGCCAGATTTCTTGAGCTTCCTCAATTGTACATTGTTTGCATTCAGTATAAGGCTTGGGCTCATTTTCATAACTGGCACTGAGTGTTCTGAGTGGTCCCATTTCCATTAAAACATCTGCCCCCAACTTAAAAGGTCTTCTCCTTTTTTTGGCAGTGTTAACTGGGGTGGGGTGGGGTTCACTTGGACAGACATGAGCATGTTAACAAGTCCTCCTGGTTTCTCTTTGGTCAGTTCTAGCTTAACCTTGAGAGGAGGGAGGATTCCTATGATCTTTTCCTCCCTTTACACTTTGCTTTTAAAAGAGTGACTAAGGATGGAGAAGTTGCTGTGCTTGCAATGTACATGCAAGCCCTCCCTCCTTCCATCGTAACAGGGTCATGGTTGCTAATCATATGACACTAACAGTTGCACTACTCAGCTGAATTCTATGGAAATCTAAGTCCATACAGCCCCAGCAGTGGGTTGACCTCAGGCTGCTCTTATGGGCGAACTGCAACTCAGCCCAAGCCAGCATCAGAGGCTAATCAAGGGTGTTGCCAGAGGCCAGCCAAAAACCAAACCAAGGACTGAGTGGCTACTGCCAACATCTACATTCCACTGTCAAGAGTCGTCATCATGTTGCTGTCTTGTTTGCTCCGAGTGTACCCACATCCGTTGGTTGTGAGGCCAAAGTGACTGAAGGCCATTATCTTTTACTCTGATTACTAGTCAGAGAGGGATTCATGTAACTCTTTCCCCCCCAGCCAGTATTTTACTATTATGAAAAGAAACAGAAGTTACTATATTTCAGCCACAAATGTAACCTTACTCAAGAAATGGAGAAATGGGACCTAGTTTCATTTGTCTAGCCACTTGTCATTCAACTTGTAGTATCAGGTAAAGCTAAGCAAGTCAGAGAAGAAAAGCAAAATAACATGATAGAAATACAGGGCTAAATGAGCTCCCCCATGACCATATATTCAGACTATATGCACTCCATAACCAAAACAAAACCTCAAGACACAAAGATAAGAAGCTTGAAACACTGGCTACATATGTATGCATGCATGTATGTATGTATGTAATCAACTCTCAACCCAGCAGGGCCCCTGAGCCAATGTACATTTAAAACATTAAATTTATGACTAGAAACAACTAAAAACTAAAAGTACTTATTAAAGGTAGTTTTTAAACCACTGACAGTTTACAAACTTAGATCATATTTGTGTGATTTTCTAAGAATTAGCTGTGTTCACCTGTTTCAGTGTAAGAAAAGAGAAGGAAGAGGGAGAAGAAGCATAGTAGCACATTTAATTCTAATCAGTTTATTTCATCATGGGCTTTCATGGACCACCACCACTTTTTAAAGTTTCATTTTTCCCCCCTTTCCTCTCCTCATTTTATATCTGAGAGATGATATTTCAGCTTAATAAACCAAGGTATGAATGAGCTTTCTGACCATACATAAAGACCCTTCATGTGGGTAAGATGTCCATGTTTTCGACTTTACAAAGGAAAACCTTCTATTGGAAGGCTGCAGTCCTCTGTTTGAAGAAGTCCTTTATTTGAAGGATTGTCCAGTCCAATTCCTGCTTGAAGGTAAAGGAGATTATCAGATGTGGCATATACCCCATGAAAAGATTATGACGGGAACAGGAAGGGACAAAATTATCAGATGACGTTGTCCCCCAGTGTTTCAGGGGTATAGTGTGGCCATGAGTAAAGCATTCCTTTTTATTAGTGGCTTGTCCCCATCAATAAAAAAGGGAAGCCTTGTCCACAGCGACACTACACCCCCTAGAACAGCAGAAGAATGTAGGCATCTGGTAAGGTCGCCCTTTCTGTTCTTGAAGTGATCATGTGACATGGTTGGGAATGTGATGTTTTGGCACATTTCCCCATGTCTGATAATCTCCTAATAGGACTTGAAACTCCTCATCAACAGTACCTGGACAGTAGTGGAGGAGACACATAGGTTAATTCTAATTCTATTCCTCCCCATTGTGAAGACATGCGGTGGATTTCTATTATACTCATAGCAAACTCCTAAATTGGCAGCTATATACAATAGTACATGTAATCTGTGCCCTCTTTTGTTCTTGTTGATCATGCACTTCCTCTCTTTTTGGCAATGCAAAAATGTCCACCATGTGTACAAACTAGTAAACAAATTAGGATGTTTTCAATTAGCAATGGCCTCATTTCATCAGAGCTGAGAAATTGGTTACAAATTTCAGAACACAAGTTGAACCATGGTTTGAGGTTAGTATTTTGTCACATCAGTTTCCTGGTATGCCTGAAATGTAAGTTGTGCAGTAGAGATGTATAAAGTATACTTGCAGATTTTCTTTTCCTCAACAGAAAAGGTGTCTTGATGCACTGAGGCACCCGATCAAGAAAGTGGTCAATCACTACAATTCTTTTTTTAAAAAAATCTTGATTTTTTAATGAAAAAAATGTTTATGCAAAAATCCTTCCTTTTTTGAGCAGAAACTAATAATAATAGTTTTGTTCAGAACATGGTATATTTCCCACAACATTCACTGATTTATGTATGCAAAATATTTTTCTGAAAACAAAGCATTTTGTACAAACAAATTTTCTGCAAAAAATAATTCAAAAATGCACAAAACCATCATAATTTCAACTACCAAGGAGAAAATATTTGCAGTTATTGATTCTTGCATGCAAGTAGTGAAGATTTACATCTCTACTATACACCCAGGGAAGATGTGGACTGGATTCTATACCTATACCTATACAAATGTACATATTAAAGACTTCCTGTTTCCTTGGGATTTATGAGTAATTAGGGTCCTAATCAGACTCAATAGGAGTACTACAGATATGGTATTTGCCCTTAGACAACTGCAAGAAAAATGTAGGGAACAGAACAAGGGTCTCCTATGTAACATTTGTCGACATCACCAAAACCTTCGACACTGTGAGTAGAAAAGGTCTGTGGCAGATCCTGGAAAGATTAGGATGTCCCCCAAATTCCTTAAAATGATTATCTTGCTACACGAGGGCCAGCACAGTCAAGTCAGATACGATGGTGCTCTTTCAGAGTCCTTTCTAATAACTAATGGAGTGAAGCAAGGTTGTGTTCTTGCTCCAACTTTATTTACAATCTTCTTCAGCATGATGCTCCAAAGGGCTATGGCAGATCTTAAAGAAGACAACGGCATCTATATATGTTACTGTACTGATGGTAGCTTGTTTAACTTAAGCCGTCTGAGAGCTCACACTAAGACTCTAAACTATCTAGTCCGTGAGCTGCTCTTCGCTGCTGCTGCTGCCCTTGTTGCCCACACAGAAGCAGCTCTGCAGCGCGTAACATCCTGCTTCGCTGCTTCGCAACAGCTGCAGATCTGTTTGGGCTGGAAGTCAACCTGTAGAATAGGGAAGTTCTTTACCAGCCTGCACCACAGGACGAACACCACCATCCCCACATTGTTGTCGGCAAATCTGTGCTCAAGTCCGTTCAGCAGTTCACCTACCTGGGAAGCATCATCTCCTCAGATGCCAAGATTGACAAAGAGATCGATCACAGATTAGCAAAGGCATATAGCGCATTTGGAAGACTTCACAAAAGAGTCTGGAGTAATAAACAGCTGAGGCGAAACACAAAAATCAGTGTGTATAGAGCCATTGTATTGTCTATTCTCCTTTATGGATCTGAAACAAGAGTCACCTATCGCCACCACCTACGACTCCTCGAACACTTTCATCAGCGCTGTATACACACAATCCTAAATATACACTGGACTGACTATGTGAAGAATGTTGCTGTCCTTGAGCAAGCAGGGATCACCAGCATTGAGGCCATGATATTGAGAACACAGCTGCTCTGGGCAGGGCATGTTTCTAGGATGGAGGACCATCGCCTCCCAAAAATAGTACTCTACGGTGAACTCGCCACAGGTCAGCATAAGAGGGGCACTCCAAAAAAGCAATACAAGGACTCCCTGAAACATCATCTCAGGCTCGGCCAAATTGATCACCAACAATGGACCGCCCTGGCCTCAAATCGGGAGGCATGGAGATGCACTATCTACAACACTGCAGCCTTATTTGAGAACTCATGCCGAACAAGTCTTGAAGAGAAACGACAACGCAGAAAGAATCACAACCCAGAAACATCACCCAAGGAGACCTTCTGCTGTGCTTTCTGCAACCAGACTTGTTTATCTCAGATTGGCTTTTTTAGTCATCAGCCCGCTTGCAGAAAGCGCAGGATGAGTCCTTCCTGAATCTTCATTTGCGAAGAAAAGCCAGAGAGAGGGGGGGGGTCCTAATTGCACATATTGTTATATAGGAATTAGGATGGTGTGAGAACTTTGCTCCACAAAGGATTTTTAATGGATTAACCAACCCTGGTTAGTACTTGGATGGGAGATCTCCAACAAATACCAGATACTGTAGGCTATATTTCAGAGGAAATAACTGGCAAACCACCTCTTGAGTATTCTTTGCCTAAGAAACCCCTATGAAATTCATGGAGTCACCATAAGTTGACAGGCGACTTGAAGACACACACACATATACAGTCTGCATCACCCAGACTGAACATGGATGGACTTGCAATGCATTCTATGAAAAAGGGGAAATGTGTTTGGCAGCATGCATAGATTTGCACAATGCTCAAAAACCACTCCCTGTATTTCTAAAATGTCCACAACCATGCTTTAGTTGACAGAAGCATGCATCTTGGAAATTCCAAGAAAATATCAAATTTCTAATATGTTGGGGAAATTAGCAGCAGCTTGACCTTAGCAATGTGAAAGGGGGCAATATAGAGAGGGATCTTTACGCCAATTATATACCTCTTCTAACTCTGAACAGATACACACAAACACAAAATGAAAAATTAACAATGATATTTATTAGAGACTTAAAAATAATAACGCAAGCATAAAACACTCATAACGATGAAGCAGTCACACAAGACCACTAGGAATGGAAGAAGAGAGGTTGCCAGAGGGATAGATAGGGAGATTTTTGGGGATATACGACACCTGTCCTATAGTCCAAAGTCATCAAGCAGACCGGCAGTGTGGATGGATGGATGAATTTGGAGTGGCTATCACAGAGAGATGTAGTGTCCCCAGGCAGAGGCTCTGTATACCCTGGCTACACAGAGGGATGTGGTGTGCTCAGGTATAGCCTCTGTGTGCACTGAGGCATGATTTTTGGCCAGTATTTATACCAAAATATGCCCTGAAGTAAGGCATTTCATGTGTTGAAACAATAGGCCCTGAAGTGAGGAGATTCATGTGTTGAAACAATAGATTCCAGGTGTCTCTAAAGATTGCACAATGAGTCTCAGGAAAAACTGGTCTTGACAATAGGTTCCAAAGTTGCAACTGCCTTAAATGTTCTGGTGATTAGATTTACAATGCTTGAGCTGCTTCGTTGGTTGGGTGATTGGGAAGGCGAACTCGGTACCTTTCAGATAAAAGGGTTACTCCAGTTAATGGAATAACTGTCTGTCACTTGGGTGTATGCAAACAATGTCCTTTTGACCTCATTATGTTCCTTCATAGTTTGGAATTTGTCAGTAGTTCTTCCTTTGGGCAATGCATGGCTTAACATGTGCCTTTTGGGATCCTTACAACAAGTCCCTGATATTTTACTGCTCTTCCCTGTGGAAGACCACATTAATGTGCCAAATTATTAATAAGCCTATTTTGGGGGGTTCTGGAGGTGGGACACACTAGGGGCACTAACACTTCCACTAATATATCCCCATGGGGAAAATGCACAAAATTAGATACAGATTCCCTTCCCTATAAACAAACAGACAACTCTGCTCAGAAAGGGGGCAGGATGGATTTGGGGGTGGGGGGGAGCCACAGAACGAGATTTGACAAACCTGCCTGTCCCTAATAAATCCAAAGCCTCATTTCATGTATAAGTGTCAGGATTGGGGGTGACTTGAAGCAATCTCCTTCTCCATGCCATTTATCTCCTGATTCTAGGTAGCTAAATGTAATTTCTGCACTGATATTTCAGCTCTGAGAAAGAATTTATGGGTATGGCCATTTCTAATGTCATATTTGTGTCCATTCATCCACTTGTATAGAGACTGTTCTGTTTGTCCAATGCAGAGCTTAGAGCACTGCTGCTAATAGAGGATGATATATATCACATTGGAGGATGAGCAAGTAACCTCACCAGTGATGCTGTGGGTGATGTTACTACAATTTGTGATATTACTACCAGGGTAGATGCAGGGATGGCACTGGCATATTCATTTGTAGCAGGATCTTATCCCTCTATTTCCACCCATATTATTTTTCCTGTTGTATATGAATAATTGTTTAAAATTAAGGACTGCCAGTAGGCACATACAGTCCTACCATGCAGAGCTTGTGAGAAATATTGCCTGTGAGAAAGCAGTATTATTCTCCAAAACTGGTTGTAACTCATTTGTGATGCATTTGAGTAGTCTCAGCTGGAAGTTGTAGGTGACAACTAGTGGTACTCTGTCATTTTGTTTTTAGACTGTTTTGTAGTAGATTTTTCCTGGGTACCAGTCTCACCTTGTTACTTTGTCTTTTCACTTCATTGGGTGGTCATTGTAGTTTGAGAAATGCTTAGTGCAATTCCATGAATTTTGAGTCTCTGCCTTGTGGGTTCGAACAGCTGCTATTGGTCTAATTCCAGAGAATAATACTGCTCTCTCATAGACTCTGGTTGGATAGCATGGGTGGAAATACATGGACAATACCCTGCTGCAAACCCAGATGTCAATTCTGTCCCCACATATACTCTGTCAGCAACATTATAGGTCCTGATACTTTCACCCACAACATCAGAGGTACTTAACTTGCTCACCCTCAAATATGGCATATGGCATCTTCTTTCTTTGTGGCTGAGGTTTTTCCACATTGAAGCACATTCTGCCACCATTGTATCTGTTTTTTTTTTCTTCAAACCCCCCCCCCCCCCAACATCTGCTGTTCTCACTGTTGGTACCACAAAAGTGAAATCCTTGATCCCAACCAGAAATGTTTTAATTTTGTGCAATGAAATGATATGAAGCGTAGTGGTAGATCATGGATAGGCCATGAAAGGTTGTCCATTCTGGCCTTAGATTATGATCTTACACTCACATCCCAGTGTTATCTGCAGCAGTATAAAAGTCTTTCGTTCTCTCATCACAGTACTAATGGAAGTACATAGTCTCTATGGAGGGATTTATGCAATGTCTACTTCCTGTGCAAGGATCACCCTTCTTGAGTAGTGTTTCTGGATCTCTTGCTTAGTGTTGTGCTTGCACTAGGAAAACTGAAGAACAACAAAAACATACAAAAGATCTAGTGCCATACTATCTCTTAACTCAGAGAATCAAAAGAGCTGTACATCTTTCAGAGGGTTTCCAGCTGTCCAGGAAACCCATTCCTCTCCCAGAATTGGAATAAAGGGAGGAATACATTTCTGAACTCTAGAGCAGCCCTTCCTTTTGATGAGGCCCTCTCAAAGGAGAGGCACCTTTAGCCTACTGGAATTTTGAGAAATGAAATACAGCTCTTGCTAATATCTCAGGCAGAAGCCAAACACAGAAACTGAACACAGGAAGCCCAGTATTTGTTTTACATGACAAATATATCAGAACTAAGAGAACATTAAAAAAAAAAGCCTGGGGTGTCAAGCAGTGTTTATATATTAAACTCAACTCTATAGGAAGATGGCTTACTGGCATCAATCCAGATGTGTTGTGCGTAACATGGCCAGATTTGTGAGTAGTATAAAATGTTGCGCTCACAGCTTCTTTTGCTGCTTTCAAATTTCTCATATTCTTGGGCTAAATAGTTAGTCCCAGCTCAGGTAAACTCAAGGAATAAATAGGATTTCCTCAGGAATTGGCTTACCATCCAGCAATTGATTAAACAGGTCTACTATAACTGGAACTAGCAATTGGATTTAGGCCTTTGCACTCCATTCAAATGATGGAACTGTAAGTTTAAAGCCTGCATATGCACACACCAAAAGAAACCTGTCCAAAAAAAGGTATCCACTTACTTGTTTGGTGTTTGAAAAGAGCTTTTTTTTGTAACACTCAGAGGTAAAGAAGAACCTCATATACTTCAGTTTTAAATTCTCACCTCTTTAAACGTTCTTTTTAATTTTAAAGTGCTGCCATTTCACAAATATTTGAAAATGATTTCTTTAAGCATAGACTTTTTTATCTAGTCAGAGTCTCAGGACTTTTTCAGACACGTAAAAAGTGCTGTGGAGGGCTCAGGAGAGGTACGCACCTGTTTCGCAGCAGGGGGCCAGTTTCTGACGACGACGTCCCTCTCGCGTTACCCTCTATGTTCCTTCTGTGTCTCATGGAAGGAAAAGGAACCACTTTTTATTCAAGAGAAACTTCTGTGAGTAAAAAGTGGTGTCTTTTCCTTCCATGCGACATGGAAGGAACACAGAGGGTAACGTAAGAGGGATGTCGTCGTCAGAAGCTGGCCCCCTGCTGCGAAACAGGGACATACTACTTCTGAGCCCTCCGCAGCACTCTTTACGTGTCTGAAAAAGTCCTCAGTCTGTTGTTTGTTTGTTTTTACTTACAGAGGTAATGGAAAGTTTCTGATATGAAGGAACATCTACCGTGGTTTTATAGGGATTTCCATGTCAAATGATAACTAGCTCAATCTTTGTACCTTTTTGTTTGATCTTCATAACTGTATACTTCCAATTCAAACCTGCTTTTTAGAAATATTTTATGCTCTTCAGTGTCACAAGCACTTCCTGTTGTTCAGTCCTTCAATAATATCTGATACTTTAAGATCTAGAACTTTTTAAAATATTGCCAGTTGTAAGAAACCTGACTGCTATTTCCGATCCTTAGCCCTTTTGAGGAACCTACAATTTATTGTTTTACTTATCACTATTTGACTGCTTTAGAATGTGTTATCAAGTTTGAATCTGTCCTATTTTTAAAAAATATAATGATATCAACTGTTACATGCTAGATTTTAATGATCAACACTATCTCGTAATGAATCTGAAATTCAGTTATGGTGTTAGATTATTGGAATGATCTGTTTTTTATTTGGATTGATTTATTGCATTTTGAAATGATTTGGTAGGAGGCAATCACTATAATTATGTTTTGATAAATTACTTTTGATAAAGGTTTGATCAGTTACTGCTATTGGGTTATTTTGATTGTGTTTTGAGCTCTTTGTAGAGTCCCATTTAGAAAAGCAAAATACAGTAATCATAACTGTAATCCAGCAGCAACAACAATAATAATACACAGTAATGGATAACTTTCAAAATTCAGTACCTCTGAACACCTAACTTCCAGATTGGGGAAATGCAGGAATCTCCTATGCTATGGTGTGCTCATTGAGAAAGTTGTCACCAGGACCAGTTTAAGGAATTTTGGGCCCCCCTGCAATGCTTTATTTTGGGGGGCCCATATGTTTATCTCAGGTCAATGTAACCTAACTCAACCTAAGCTATTCACAGTACAGGATATTCAGATTATTACTAATAATGTTTTTGCAAGAGGAGGGTTACTACGGGGGCCCCCACAATGATGGGGCTCCCTGAGGATGCTGATGCTGCCGGTGCCTTAAACCGGCCGTGGTTGTCACTTCCAATCTATTTTCTTTAAAGTCAAACACTTGGAAGGAATTCCTAGATAAGGTAGGTGTGGACCAAAATAGCAGTTGACAGCCCTACAATTCATTCATTTCCTAACATAGCTGGCCATGTACTGCATTTTAGCCTAAACAATAAGGTCATTGTTCGGACAAGAAAACATGCCCAGTTTATTTAAAGGTCAGCAAGATTTTCCAAGCTATAGGGGTTTGCTGTACTTCACCCTGATTTGCTTTCTGTTGCTGCAGCAGGTAAAATTACCAATAACCTCAAAAGCTATTCACGCAATGGAAATATCTTCAGAATCTTACATCTCTACCACAAACTAAGAGTGAGTTGCCAGTATCTGCATTTTTTCAATAAATAATGTTGCCAGTAGACCACTTCTGACTGTAAGCAGGATGTTGACTTGGTTTGTACATTTTCCCTACTAAGGACATATCTAAAAATACTTCAAAATAACATCTTACTGCACTTCTTTGCTGTCCAAATAACCCATATTCAACCCATTTCTATGCATTATAGCAAAGTGAATACTTGCTTTCAGCTCTGGAAGAGGGGTGCCTGTGGAACCATCATTGTGAGAACAACAAATCTGCTCTTGATTTTACAACTGCTCTTCTCATGGCTGCTCCAAGCTGAATCAGATCTCTAAAGGGAGGTTCAGAGCAATTGTGGGAGGAATAGTGGTAGAAGAGTAGATTTGCCACCTGGCAACACCATTGGCTACCCCTGCTCTGGAATATATTCCTCTCTATCCAAATATATACAGGGTGTCCCCACAAAATGTACTTACCCCCTAACAGCTAATAGTATACATGATGATTATATGAAGGGTAAGTACATACATTTATACTGAAGAATAAATATCATAATAAGGATTTAACCAGAGTCACAAATTCCATCTTAAGTTACAATTTTACATAAGGTATTCACATTGTTGTCCCTGCACAGTAATATACTGCTTGCATTATATGCTTGCATAGAATTGCAAACCTCACTTTAAAGTTTCTTTTGTAATTTCATGATATGTCTCTACTATTGTAATCTTTAATCCTGTTAAAGGTGTATTAATTTTTTTTTAAAAAAATACAGAATTATATACTATTAAGGGTACATACATTTTGTCGGGGGGGAATATCTTGTACATGCATGATTTAAAAAAAAAAACACCAATGCTTCCGTTAAAACACTTAGATTGGTTGGAGGTATTTTCATGAAGAATCATATTCTTGAAGATAAAAGAAAGACTTGTTTTCCCAGGGTACAAAGAAATGGCTCTAATACCAAAGCTCTTATAACCTAAGAGAAACACAATCCACATTATAATCTAAGAGGAACATAATATGCCCACCATATCTTACACAGCAATATACAGACAGGCTCCATACTTTCAAGCATTTACACTGTATACATGGACAGTAAGGCTATTTGGGAGCACTGTAGTGCAGTGGTTTGAGCATCAGATTACAGAGATTATCAGAAGCATTAAAAGTGGCATTACATGAATGTCAGCAGATCACAAAAGGGCTCCCTTTTCAGACCATGATTTTCCCCCTCGTTATGCACCTGTTCTGCTGCCATTCTGCCAGTGCTGCTTTTTATTGATGGGATAAGCTCTCAATAGATTCCCTGTTCTGTTTCTGTCACAGATGTTCCTGTGAGCAAAAAAGGTGCCCCGTTATGCTGGCGAAATCCGAGTGTCAATTGGAGCTCCCTGCCAGAACACTTCTGAGTGAGATCAGGACGTCGAGATAAGTGATACATTTTTATGACCCTCCCTGGGTTACTTCTACCTTTTAAAGTGTTTTTGTGTGTGTGCTTGTTGTCATTTTTTGTGGTTTTTTTTTTTTAAATTTTTGAATTTCCTGCACTTGCATCTTGTCTTGTCATGAGAATCCACAGGGTGTGATTCTGTTAGAGCTCCATTCATTCTTGGGCTGCCGGAATGATGGGAGAGGAGGAAAATGTGGTGGGGAGGATGATTGTGGCATGACAGGTGTGGGAGTGGAGATTCTGGGACAGGAACGACTTTTCCGTTCCTGTCTGAAAATATCCTTCAACTCTGGAGACCAGGGTTTGAATCCCTGTGTGACCATGGAAACCCAGTGGGTGATCTTGGGTAAGTCACACTCAGCCTCAGAGGAAGGCAAAGGCAAACCCCCTCTGAACAAATCTTGCCAAGAAAACCCCATGATAGGTTTGCCTTAGGGTTATCATAAGTCAGAAACAACTTGAAGGCACACAACAGCAGCAACAAGGCTAATTGGTACAATGTCAGTATTTCAGTTCTTACCATACATTACTCCTGCATTAGGAGGACACGTGAGTCAAACTGAGTCAATTGACAAGAAGACTATTGAAGGAGTCTGTTTTGTCAGTTGGGTTTGTTTCACCTGGCTTCAGTTGGTAGATCAAATGAATCAGAGCTCTAACTGCATACTGTAGAAAAATGGATACCATGAAATTATAATAGGACAAATTGAAGGAACAGGAACACTGTGAAGAAGATAATGCTGGAAAGAAGAGCACGAGTCTAGGAGAAATAGAGTTTGTCAGATGCTCTAAATAATTATAATATTTTAAAAAGAAATTATGCTTTAGCTGTTTGTCACAAAAGCAATCTCTTTTTTGAGAATTGCAAGCTCTACACATGAATGTTTCTCTCTCTCTCTCTCTCTCTGGCTTTTCTTCGCAAACGAAGATTCAGGAAGGACTCATCCCGCGCTTTCTGCAAGCGCGCTGATGACTAAAAAGGCCAATCCGAGATAAAAAAGTCCGGTTGCAAAAAGCACAGCAGAAGGTCTCCTTGGGTGATGTTTTTGGGTTGTGATTCTTTCTGCGTTGTCGTTTCTCTTCAAGACTTGTTCGTCGTGAGTTCTCAAATAAGGCTGCAGCATTGTGGATAGTGCGTCTCCATGCCTCCCGATGTGAGGCCAGGGCGGACCACTGTTGGTGATCAATTTGGCCAAGCCTGAGATGTTGTTTCAGGGAGTCTTTGTATCGCTTTTTTGGAGCGCCCCTCTTACGCTGACCCGTGGTGAGTTCACCGTAGAGTAGTATTTTTGGGAGGCGATGGTCCTCCATCCTAGAAACGTGCCCTGCCCAGCGCAGCTGTGTTCTCAATATCATGGCCTCAATGCTGGTGATCCCTGCTTGCTCAAGGACAGCAACATTCATCACATAGTCAGTCCAGTGTATATTTAGGATTGTGCATATACAGCACTGATGAAAGCGTTCGAGGAGTCCTAGATGTACTCCTAGATCACTCCTAGATGTACCAGTAACCAATCTGGCTGCCACGTTTTGAACTAATTGAAGTTTCTGAACTTGGTACAGAGGAAATTCAATGCAGAAGTCCAAGCTTGAGGTTGCCAGTATGAGCACTACCATATCTACATGCACTACCACCTCTAGGTCCTTCAGTTGTAGGAAGGGGCACAACTGCTGTGACAGCTGAAGCCGATAATGAAAGGCAATGTTTAAAAAATTAAAGCATACCCAAGGGGAGAAATGAACAAGAACAGAAGCCCATTTAAAAGTCCCATCCTCAGTAGACAATCATTATTTTTTTTAAAAAACTGCCAGAATATAAAGAACTTTGCTGGGCAACAGAAGGACAAGAGGGAGTAGCTAACCAAGCCTAACTTGGGAGTTCATCCACATCCTGTGATCACTGAGAAGGCATTCTCTTGTATCTTCACCAAATGTACTGTGAGAATGGTGGGACCAAGAGAAGGGAATTTAAGATCTTAAACCCAGGGAGGTTTTTGTGGGAGAGGCAGTTTTTCATGTGGTATAGGGCTTTATCAGCCATAACACCTGGATCAGATCTCCACCAATTTTCCCCCGGTCCCTCAGGAAGCATTTCTGGGACCATAGATTCAGCCTTAGATAAATACAATAAGCTTCTCTCTCTCTCTCTCTCTCTCTCTCTCTCTCTCTCTCTCTCTCTCTGCCCTTCCCATGTATAATTTATGTAAATAAAAACTATGATTATATAAACATCTGATTTTATAAGACAAAACTAAGATACTAAAATCCAAAATAAAAGTCACAGGGGAGAAAAAAATAGGGTGCTAAACCAAGACCATGGAGCAGCCCATTTGGGAAACTGGTTCTAATTTGAAACTCTTGGGAGCATAATAGTGAGTCCCTGCCTGAGGATTCTTATCCCTCCATTGTATAAACCATTGTTCATTTTGAAAAATAATTCCACTAGCACATGGCATGCAAATGTATTTATGAAAAACATGCCAAAACAATCTCTATAATTAGATTCCAGCTTGAATTCACTGGGAAAATTTGCCATCAAATTTGATAGATTTTAATACTTGTGGCTTCCCCTGCTCCTTCATTAATTGACTGAGAAATCCCTGCAATGGCAACACATTAAACACCAGACAACTAATTTTCATTGATTATTAGCAGCTGTTGAAGTGTGTTTTGGTTAAAAAAAATCATTACTTCTTTCGATGCAGAAGTATCATCAAGAATGGAAGGGACATAGGGTCTTCATTATATGATCCGAAGATCTGCTCTATGCTCATTCATGTCAGCCATTTTGTCCTTATTTGGAGCAAGGATTCTTTGGCTCCACCAAGCAGAACCCATGGTTTCACTACACATCCATTCTCTCTCATTCCATTATTCACAACCTCAATCATACTGCTTCTTCCACACCAACTACATTGTGTACATGTGTTTTGCACCAGCCATACCTACCTTATGTTGTCTGGCCAGTTGAAGAAGAGCTCCAGCAGATTGAGCCCTGGCTCCCAAGCTGCGTTTGCACTGTTAAACATCATCTTTTCCCCTGTAGCTTCAATTCAGGAATAACCAATGAAAGGACACCATTGACTTTCTGCAGAAATTACAATCCATCCACAACCTTCCAGGGAATACCATCTTAGCCACTATGAATGTACAATCACTATATACCACCATCCCACACACATTGCCTCGGGAGCCTTTGTGGGCCAAGAGATGATATGGGAATACAATAAATAAATAAATAAATAAATAAAGACTACAAGCATTCAGGAACATCATTCCAGATGGGACCATAGCAGACCTAGCCACCAATATCTGCCACTTTGTTCTCATACACAACTACTTAACATATACCTTCAGGTTAACAGTACTGCCACAGGCACACATGGCAGCACAATATGCCATCATCTTCATGGGTGATCCGGAATAATGCTTCCTTAACTTCTGGACCCAAAAACTTCTCCTCTACCTGAGATACATTGATGATATTATCATCATTTGGATTCATGGAGAGGACTCAATATATTCCACAGGAATTTCAATGACTTCTACCCCACCATCAGTCTCTTTCTGGTAACCACTGTTCAGCTACACAATGGATATCTAAGCATCACATTATATCGCAAACTACTTGCCTTCAGTTTCCATCCTGAACAACTATCAAATCCATAGTTTACAGCCAAACCCTCTGATACAATCACATCTGCTCAGACCCACAAGACAGGAATGCCAAACTTATGGAATTACAGCAAGCATTCCTCAAGATACAGTACCCACCAAATGAAGAAAAAGAAGGAGGAGGAGGAGGAGGAGGAGGAGGAGGAGACAAAATCAACAAGGGAAGATTTGTACCCAGGACTAATCTATTACAAACCAAACCAAAAACAGGAAATGTTAGAACCCCACTAGTGGTCACATACAGCTCCCAGCTGAGACCAGACAAACATATCATCAATGAACTGCTACATATTTTGAACAATAATGCTGCAGCTTCTCACCTACAGTTACTTACCTACAGAAGACCATAAAATATGGATGGGGAGACAAATGCAAGACTTCACCACAAACCCAGATGCTGACTCTGCCCACATATATACTCTGGAAATGTCATCACAGGACCTAATCAGACCTACAAAATTGAAAGGTACTTTCACTTGCTCATCCTCTAATGTGATATATGCCATACTCTGCTAACAATGCCCTTCAGCATTCAACAAACAGGCCAGTTTGCATCAGAGGATAAATGGACATAAATCAGACGTTACGAATAGGAATACACAAAAACCAGTTTCAGAACACCTCAGTCTTCCTGGACATTCCATTTCAAGCCTCAGAATAGCAGTTCTTGACTAATAAAAAACTTCAAAGGGTTGGGAAAAGAAACAGTAGATGTGGGGTATATTCACGAACTCCAGTCCATTGACAGTAGGTTTGACAGAGAAAGTGGTTTCCTGACACACTACACATATCATAACACTAGTTAACACCCCAGCCTTGTGAGGGCTCTTTTGTCCATTTTACCACAACTAGCTGTACCCAGCATAACATACACTGTTATTGTGCACTGAATTTCTATAACAACCATCTATTAGCAACATCATACTTTCCTACTGTAGCAGCGGGTCCTTCTCTTCTCTTATATTTTGGATACTCGTTAACATAGGCAATCCTTTACTGCACATACCTTCTTGAATACAGGACTTACTCTAGAATACTATTAACATAGCATAAAATGGCATGGCTTATTTTATGTAGCTCATTGTTTGGTCACTCCCAGTGTGCTGATTGGCCAGCCAACAGAGCACTATGATTGGTTGGGTATGTTTCCTAAGTGGCCAATCAGTTCACTGGGAGAGGAAACATACCCAAGCTTTTTATACATACCCAAGCCACACACACACACACACACACACATATATATATATATATATATATATATGGTATATATGGTGTATATATATATATATATATATATATATGGTATGTATGTGTGTGTGTATATATATATATATATATATATATATATAATTTTCCTTTCTGGTTCCCAGCCAGCATCATATTACATTCTAAGTACTCCCTTCACCGTTTTTATGATTACCTACTCATCTTGCCTTTAGGCAGTATCTTTCCTTCGAACTTTGTGCCCCAACAGCCATCATTAATGTGCCCGTCAATGAAAAGTACTGCCTTACTAACTGCTGCAGCACAGGAGCAGAACACAATGATGATGATGTTGTATGAAATCAGGTCTCATTCACAGGACAGAAGCATCATCCTGGAATTCTGATAAGGTACTTTTTGCTATGTCTGATAATCTCCTATGTCTCTGAAGTCACAACCAGCCAGAGGTCATGTGTTGATGTGACATAGCCAATCAGATTTGTTTATTTGCCTACACTAAATATATAGAACTTCATACAACCTATGCAGGTGCTGCTAGCCAATCTGGAATCACAAATAATTTAATAATTGTAATCATTCTATAACAAGCCCCTGAATAAACACAAATGGGGGGGTTCTTTACATTCTATTTTTTTTAATGAATCAGAGCCCTACCATCATTTAAATCCTATTTAGAAACTCTGTAGGTTCCATCCTTGATAGCCTTGTTGATCTTACTTTATTTATTTCAAGTTATATCGCTTTTGTCATACTATGTGCTTTCTAGTCCTCTTTGGCACTTAGAAAGCAATTCTAACTAATGCAACATGCCCTTATTTTTTAATTAATGTTATTTAAATTTAATAATCTCTTGGCAATGTTTTGAAGTCACCCCCCCCCCTGTGCTTGGCAGTAAGCAACCGTGTCATTGTTCAAAGTTTGGTGGGAAGACTACATTTTATACTTCATTTACATCTCTTTGAGCAAGCATATCAAAAGCATCAAGATTAGTTTCCATGAACTAGAACATAAAGCAATATATCTTCCTGAATCATAATCACATTTGTGTTCTTGTGAAGTATTTATTAATCTGAAAACCATTGTGGCATTTATGTACTACCTCCAAATCTGATAAAATATAACTTGACAAAGAAAACTGCAAGAAAGAATACAATTGCTTTCTAATTTAAAACCCAGGAAGTTCCAAGCAGATTTAATTTCAATTTTGGCATTCATATTTTTTTTAAAAAATATTAATCCTTGATATCTTCCCACATCCCCCCCCCACAAGCAAAACATGTTGCTTGAACAATCACACTCCTAGCCAGAGGGATGAAGGGCATGGAGTCAGAGGAGATTTTCTATCCCCTATGTCTGTGCTCCCCACCCCTTCAAAACCAGATTTTATTTTTCATCATTTGGTTCCTGTGAAAGTAAGCAGAAAAACATCAAAAGAACCATACTGGATCCTTATTATCTTTGATTAATCAAAGAAAATATTGAAAATACATTGGCAAAAGATTGGGAAATAGTAAAATCGCATCTCAGTAATATTTGGGATGATTGGGCAAATTCGGGTTTTCTAACATGACTAAATCTATAAGATTAAGTTGTAACAACTGCTTTATTCATTTAACTATTTAGTTTCTGTAATGTAATAGTTTGCTGTAGCAATCTAAAAATTAATTTGAGTATGGAAAATTGAAATGATTGTATATATTACAGTGTGAAATCTTAATGGGAAGTAATGAATGATGTAAGAATGAGGCAAGAATGGAAGGTGGAAGAGAAAGAATAGTAATATTAATATTTAGCAAAATGAATGAAAGAAGAACAGGGATATGTGTAGGAATGTAAGTATGTTAATAAGGTATGTATGTAATTTTCTATTTGTAAACAATAAAAAAAAAACATACTGGATCCAATATAAGATCTATCTAGTCCAGTATATTCTTTTCCCACATGGGCCAAATAGATGTCCATGTAGAAACCCACAAATCTGGCATGAAATGAATCCAACTCTTCCACTCCTATTCTCTAGCAAATGGCATTAATAAACATTTTGCCTCTAATTCTAGAGGCAAACTTGGGCTGACATAACTGGTAGCCATTGACTGCTTTATCCTTCATGGATTTGTCTTAAGTTCCCTTAAAAGCTGTCCAACTAGTAGCCATCACTACATCTTATGGAACTGACTTCTATAAATCAGGCATATGCTTCTGGACAGGTACCCAGTGTGCTTGCTGGATATAAGCCAATGTGTAGTACACATGCAAATTTAGAAATATTTTAAATCAAAATGCAGTATATCTCACCATTGAGTAAAAAAAAAAGTATAAACATGTGACCAGTTCAGTCTGGTTCCAAATGCTGATGGTTGACTTCCAGTGTCTCCATCCTTGTCATTCTCAGTCTTTAAAGCAGATTTGCCTTAGGCAGATGTTCAAATAGTCAGACACATGGGGCAAGCACCTGCATCATGCTGGTGAAACATAGGTCGCTTCCAGCTTGCTCACAGGAGAAAGGCAGAAGCAGTGGAGGCTGCTCCCTCTGCCCAGCTGCATCCAGCAGTGCACAGAACCAGCTTTGGGGGGGGGGGTGTGCAACTGTGCTTCCCAAGCCACTGATAAGCTGTAAGGGCATATCCAGTTTTTTCCATCTGTTGCTATGCATGGAATGGAAAAAAAGAGCAATGTGATGACTCTGCTAACACTCACATGCTAAGACAATATCCATTGATCAGAAATGGTTTATTGGATCAGGAATAGAAGCATTCAGGTTCATTGCATAGACAGTTCTGGCGTTTTGTACCAGAACACAGAAGATAAAAGAAAAGCTAAGTTTTGATTACAACACCCGTACCTGCAGTGGTTCATGAGAGCATTCCATTCTGTACCATCATCCCGACCTCCCTCCATACTTTCCCAAAACATAATTGGCCAGATGGCCTTGAACACTCCAGCTACAGATAGCACACTCAGCAGCTCTAATCCGGCACCCCAGCTCCCAGCATGTTCTCTACTCATGTCAGACTCTGGCATGCTAACTACAGCCTAGCAGCAACAATACATTTGAGCTAACTATCTTTAAAAAGCCCATGCCAGAGTCCTGACAAGCAGCCTCTACTGCCAGATTAAGTCTCCTCCTTCCTACTTTGATACTCAAGAGCAGCCAGAATGAACCTGAGTGTACCCCTAACCATGCAGCTGCTGTGGAGATGGAGCTGCACTGGCAGCCCTCCATTGTTGTTGTGTGTAGGTTGAGGGTCTTGTGGAAGGAGGAACTGTATAGCTCTGTGATGAGCGGTTGATGGAATGCTGATGAGCGAATGGGAAGAGAGCATGAGGCAGACAATCCCAGAGCAGAAGACTGTAATGGGAGGGGTTTCCTAGAGTTTGAAAGATGTGTATGACAGTTGAAAGAGTCAGGAGATTATCAGACAGGAATGCAAAAAGCCCCTGTCCTGAAACAATAACCCTCCTCACTGCATTTACTTTCTCTCCCATCATTGAGGCAGCACAGGCATGAACAGAGCAGTAATGGAGTTCCGTTTACTTCCTGGAGTGAAATCCTGCCCGTGCTCACAAGAATATTCGAGCACGGGAAATTCAAAAAGAAAAAGAAAAAGAAAAAGAAAGCATTAAAAGTTACACATAGCACCTAAGCACAATTTTAAAATCCCAAGTAACCCAGGGAGGGTCATAAAAAGAGCAAAACTTACCTGGATGTCCCAATCTCAGCCGGAAGTGTCCACACCAGAACGGCCGTTCCCGCTGCAGTGATGGTATTTAAATGGCCCGAGGTTTTGCACGCTGGCAATGCCAGCACCAAAACAGAATGGGGGGGATCTATTGACGGCTTCAGCCATCGATAAAAAATGGACACCAGCATAACACCAGCAGAATACAAAAGGATGACATCATCTGATATTTGCGTCCTTCTGTGTTATGCTGGCACCATATTAGCCACATCTGATAATCTCCTCAGTTTGAGTTTGAGTTTGTGTCTGTTTGCTTTTGAGTTCAGTTAAGTGATGGCTGTGTGAAATATGGTCTGTGTTTGAAAGAGTGTTGAGGCTGAATGGATTATAGAGTGAGTGGAAATTAAGAGCATAAGGAAAAGTGATTGAGTCTGGTGTTTATCTGGTTTTGTTATTAAGGGCTGAAAGAGTATTATCTGAGCTTCTATATGTAATTGGTTACCACAGAATGGGACTAAGAGATATTAAACAATTAACAAAGTTGGAGGAACAGTATTGAAGCATTGTTGTTACTAACATACCATTAATAAACCAATCTTTGAGTTCTGTTTATAAAGCCCAGACGCCTCATGAATTATTTCCCTCACTGACATCTATTAGGCATGCTTACCAATAGAGTCCACACAATCACGTATACTATCCACAGAATGTCAGACCCCAGTCCAAAAAAGGAATAAGGGGAATATGAAAGATAGGTGGCAGTGGAACTGGAGAGGCAGCCAGGCTGATTAATTGGGTAAATTTGGCTGGTGCTGTGTGTCCTCTCCACCATAACCTCCTTCTTCAAGGTCCAATAAAGTACAGTTGCCCCTCCACATTCACGACTTTCACATTCACGGTTTTGATCATTCGCGGAAAGCTGCCTGCGCCCCCCCCCCCGCCTGCTCAACACCCCACTCCCTTCCCAAGGCAGCCAGGGGCTTCTTAGGAAGCTCCTCGCTGACTTGGGAAGGGGTGGGTGGGAACCAGGTGGCGCGCTCACGCTACACCCCACTCCCTTCCCAAGGCAGCCAGAGGCTTCTCAGGAGGCTCCTCGCTGTCTTGGGAAGGGGGAGTAGGAACCAGCTGGCGCGCTCGCACTACACCCCACTCCCTTCCCAAGGCAATGAGGGGCTTCTCAGGAGGCTCCTCGCTGCCTTGGGAAGGGGGGGTAAGACCCAGCTGACGCGCTCACGCTACACCCCACTCCCTTCCCAAGGCAGCCAGGGGCTTCTCAGGAAGCTCCTCACTGCCTTGGGAAGGGACTGGGGTGGAAAACCACTTGCCGGCAGGCTCATTTCTTATTCGCAGTTTTTTCACATTCGTGAGGGTTGTCTTCCCCTAACCCCCGTGAATGTGAAGGGATGACTGTACATACACAGGTAGAACCCCCTGTTGTAACTGCATGTGTCACCAACAGGATGCAGGCCATGGCTTTCCTTCTTGTGCTTACTTATCAGTGTCTGCCTCCATTATATTTGTACTCCATTGTTCTGTTCTGATTTTCTACACACATACACATTGCATACCTGTCTTTAATTGTTCCTGAATGCACGAATGTATATATTACTTATAATTACAGTGGTGGTGAGTAATAGTGAAGTGTATAAACTAGAGCAGGGGTGGGCAACTATGGGATGCTCAGGGAATGCATTACCTCCCCAGGAGACTTTGAAGGGTCCCCCCTCCCGCACACAAAAAATATTTCCACACAAATGCCCTCTATGGGTATGGATTCATTTTCACTATGTTTTTGGGTCTCCCTGGGCCATTTTGAATCTAGGAGAGACCTTTTCAGTGACAGGAAGTGACCAAAAGTCACTTCTTATTTACTTCCTATTTTTAAAAAAGCCCCTCCTGGGCCTTAAATGCCCCCCCAAAATGCCAAATGCCCCCCAACAACCTTAGAGAGCATTTGGGATAAAAAATTGATTTTTTTAAAAACACCTGGGGCCCTGGAGGCACTGCATGCAACCTGTGGGTCACACTATGGAGATTTTCACACAGGGCCAAAATGCTCCGTTACTGCCCCACCACCTCCTCTCCTGTTCCTGCCATGGAATAAGGTAAATATTCCACACATTTACCTTAATTCTGCAGCAGGAAGGAGGATTGCCACTGGCCAGCAGGCCTTTTTGCGGTCCGGCCGGCCACCCCGATCACCAGCCCTCCTGCCCCGCCCCATTCGCTTGGCCTTGTCTGCGGCTGGGGGGGAGGCTGACCACATGGCATGGCTATGCGCGCCGCCATCTTCCCTTTCTTCTTCCCAACAGCCCTTGCGGCTGGGACGGGGAAAGGAAAGTGGGCCAATCAGGGTCGAGTTCGCTCGGCCCTAATTGGCCAGGTAAGGGAGGGAATCTGGGCTTAAAAGGCTGCGCAGAGGCACGGCCTGCCCAGATTGGAGGCGGTGATGGAGGTGGCAGCAGCACGCTCCGTTGTGCCAAAAAAGAAAAGGCTCACCCCTCCTCACCAGGTTTCGGGCCATGGGGCAGCGGCTGGCGCTTAATTAAAAAAAAAACCCTCAATCAAGCATTTATGCACCTTGCTGGCACTGCACACCACCCATCACATCTCCCAATCAGTTCAGGGCTAAAGAGTTCTGGAAGCCATGGGGCCTAAGAGGACAGCAAAGCAGCGCCACCTATCGGAACCTCGGCCTATGCGGGAGGAGGAACCCATCCCTAGTGGTGAAGGGGCTGGGTTGGCGGGATAGGAAAGCAGCAGTGGTGCCACCACGGCGCAGGTACCTCGGCCTCCAGTGGAGGCTTTTGGCCAACAAGCACCCACCCTGGCCGATGTCATGGGGGTCCTAACAGTAGTCCTGCCGAAGATGGACAGGGAGGCCACCTCTGGTAGCATGCCGGACCAGACGGCACCAGCGGTGGCTGAGGCATCCGAGGCCGGGGAACCTAGTACATCTTCCAGTTTAGGTGATCCCAGCAGCAGCAGACGGTCCAGACATTCCAGGTCAAAAGGGAGGAGCGGTTCCAGGGAGTCGAGGTGGTCGGACTCACATGGGTCTTCATCATGGTGGCGCAGCAGATCCAACGGTAGGCAGAGTCCGCACAGGAAGCGCTGATGGTCCCGATCAGGTTCCTCCTCAGGTGAGTCCTCGGATGAGGACAGATACAGGTACTGGGAGAAAGGAGCTTTCAGGCCGGGTTTGCCAGCATGGGCCCTCAAGCTTCGAAGAGCCAGGGAAAAGGCCGGGGTGGAGAGGAAGGCTGAGGGAAAACACCCACAGGGGGAGGAGCTCAGGGAAGCCAAGTCCAAGGAGGATCCCCCCAGGGGTCATTTGGATCACAAGGTGCGTTCTAAGATTCTGCAGGGTTATTACGTCGACGTTTTTACGCTGGCTCCGCCTCCCAGGGCTGAGGCCAGGGTACATAAAAGCGGCAAGAAGGAAAGTGACAAGAATAGTGTGGAACCATTGAAACGCACCTTCACCAACTGGCTCAATGGTTACACGGTCTTCATGGGGGGGTGGCTTTGGTCTTCCCTGAGCGGGCCTGGCACTTGATCAATCACCTTCGCCAGGTGCTGCTGGTACGGGCCCAAGCAGGGGACTCCAATGCCATACTGTATGACATTGAATGCAGGAAGAAAGCATCCCGGTCTCCCATGCACAGATGGGAGACCATCGACTACCCCAATTGGCTGCAAGCCACCCGGCCAGGTAGGCAGGAAAAGGGTGAACCCCAAAAGGCGGCACGCAAAAAAGAGGGGAAGAAGCCGGTATGCTGGGAGTTCAATGGAGGCAAGTGCTCCAGGTACAAGTGCAGACTTGAGCATTCATGTGACAGCTGTGGGGGCAAGCATCCAAAAGTGAATTGTTCACATCAGGGTGGCGGCAGTCAGTTCTTTCGGAGCAGCTGCCCTGCCGCAGCTGGCACTAGGAAGGAGGCCAGATCCGGTGGGAATGACAGCAACAGCGCCCCAAAATGAGGTGGGAGCGGGGGTGGGGAGGCGCATGGCATTCACACCAGTGAAAGTGGAGGCCATGCATCCTCTCTTGGCGGCCTACCCCAAGAAAGAGGCGGCAACTTATTTGGCAGAAGGATTTGAATTCGGGTTTCGCATACCTTTTCAGGGACCAAGAGAGGCCTCCACCTCAGGCACCCTAAAGTTGGCAGCACAGCTGCCTGAGGTGCTGGTGCACAAGATCAGGAAAGAGATTGAGGCTGGGCGCATAGCGGGGCCTTTCGACCAGTGACCCATGCCCAACCTAAGGATTTCACCACTGGGGGTGGTGCCCAAAAAGGCCCTGGGTGCGTATCGGCTCATTCACCACCTCTCCTACCCAAAAGGGGCTTCTGTCAATGATGCGATCCGACCGGAGCTCTGCACGGTGAGATACGCCTCATTGGACTATGCGGTTCGTCTCCTGCAGAATTGCTGCCAGGGTGCACTCATGGCAAAATGTGACATTCAGTCGGCCTTTCAGCTACTGCGGGTGCACCCTGATGATCATTGCCTATTGGGCTTCAGGTTTCAGGACAAGTGGTACTACGACATGGCATTGCCCATGGGCTGTTCCATCAGCTGCTCTGCTTTTGAGACATTCAGCACATTCCTGGAATGGGCTTTGCAGCAGCGCACAGGTTCCCCCTTTGTCACACACTATTTGGATGATTTCTTGATGATGGGCCCAGCGGGGGGGGGGGGAAGAGTGTGGGTTTCTGCTTTCTTCTTTCCAGGCTATGGCAGCGGAGCTAGGGGTACTGTTGGTGCCTGACAAGATGGTTGGACCAAGGACATCCCTGGTGTACCTGGGCATACAGCTTGATTCAGACAAGGGAATATCCAACTGCCAGACGATAAGATCGACAGCCTGCGGGCGTTGCTAGCTGACCTCTTGAGGAAGGAAAAAGCCACACTTAAAGAAGTGCAGTCGTTAATGGGACATCTGAACTTTGCCTGCAGGGTGGTGTCCCCAGGGAGGGCATTTTGCATGCGCTTCGTGAGGCTCACTGCGGGGGTGCGGGCACAGCATCATCGCATCCACCTCATGAAAGGGGTAAAAGAGGACTTGAGATTGTGGGTGTCTTTCCTCAAGCATTACAATGGGGTTACCACATGGCAGGGTCGTCTGGAGCTGGGGAGCAGTCTGCAGGTTCACTCCGATGCAGCAGGCAGTCTGGGTTTTGGGGTTTATTACGATGGGCACTGGTGTGCGCAGCCCTGGCCAGAGGACTGGGGAGAAATGGCCGTCACCAAAGATCTCGCATTTCTGGAGTTCTTTCCCATTGTGGTGGCCATCACTTTGTGCAGTAGGGAATTCAGAGATAAGAGGGTCTGTTTCTGGTGCAACAATCAGGCTGTGGTAAGGATCATCAACAGGCAGTCCCCCAGGTCAGAAAGGGTCATCAGGCTGTTTCGCAGGTTTGTGCTTGCCTGCCTGGAGGCCAACATCAGTTTCCACACCCGGCACATACCGGGAGTGGATAATGAGATCACAGATGCCTTGTCTCGGTTTCAGGACAACCGGTTCCATCTGCTGGCACCGGACACGGACGAGGTGGTGATCCCGTTTCTGGCAGATCTATGCAGCCTTGGGAGCGAATCGTGCTCCAGGGCATAGCCGATTCCTTGGCACCCTCTACGCAAGCCAGCTACCAGAGGGCAGCGGCACAGTTCGTGAGATTCAGGTAGAGGCATGGCTACAGGTCTGCTGGCCCAACATCCGAATGGGAAGTACAGTTGTCCCTCCACATTCATGGGGGTTAGGTTCTTGAGACTCCCACGAATGTGGAAAAACCGCAAATAACAGATGCTACTCCTGCGCCCTCCCCCAGAGGGTGGGAGGCAGCGGGAGGGTGTCTGGCCAGCCTGGCTGGCCTCTCCGCGCCTTTCTGAGGGGACTCCAGGCCTTAGAAGCCACAGAGCCTGCTGAGGAAGGCCGGGGAAGGCAGCGTGTCGGCAGAGAGAAGGCTGTGCTGCCTCTCCCCGGCCTTTCTCAGCGGGCTCCGGAGCCCCAAAGCCCTGGACCCTGCTGAGAAAGGCCGGGGAAGGCAGCGTGTGGGTGGAGAGGAGGCTGCGCTGCCGCTCTCCAGCCTTCCGAAGAGGGGTCCGGGGCTTTGGAGCCCCAGAGCCCACTTCGGAAGGCCAGGAACAGCAGCGTGTGGGCGGGGAGGAGGCTGCACTGCCTCTCTCCGGCCTTTCTCAGCGGGCTCCGGAGCTCCAAATCCCCGGACCGTGCTGAGAAAGGCCGGGGACAGCAGCGTGTGGGTGGGGAGGAGGCTGCGCTGCCTCTCCCCGGCCTTTCTCAGCGGGCTGCAGGGCTCCAAAGCCCCGGCGCCCACTGAGAAAGGCTGGGGAAGGCAGCGTGTGGGTGGGGAGGAGCCTGTGCTGCCTTTCTCCAGCCTTTCTCAGTGGGCACCGGGGCTCCAAAGCCCCGGACTCTGCTGAAAAACGCCAGGGAAGGCAGCATGTGGGTGGGGAGGAGGCTGCGCTGCCTCTCCCCGGCCTTTCTCAGTGGGCTCCAGGGTTTTGGAGCCCCGGAGCCCACTGAGAAAGGCCAGGGAAGTCAGCGTGTGGGTGGGGAGGAGGCTGTGCTCCCTCTCTCCGGCCTTTCTCAGCGGGCGCCGGGGTTTGGAGCCCCAGAGCCCACTTCGGAAGGCCGGGGACAGCAGTGGGAGGGCGGGCGAGCGGACGGGCGGGCGGGGAGGAGGCTGCGCTGCCTCTCTCCGGCCTTTCTCAGCAGGCGCTGGGGCTCCAAAGCCCCGGACCCTGCTGAGAAAGGCCAGGGAAGGCAGCGTGTGGGTGGGCCATAAATGCAGTCGTAGTAAGGCTGTATTTATGACCAGCTAGCTGAAATCCTGGCAGTTCTTGCGAGAGAACAGCCGGGTGGTAAATTCAAAAATAAAAAATACCCCAAACATAAAATCAGTTCACTAAGCACAAAAACACACTTTAAATTATACAATCAAAACAGGGAGGGTAAAATAAAGGGTGCCACTTACCTGGATGTCCAGATTGTGCCAGGAAGCACTCGGCACGGACCTCCCCTGTGCGGCTGTCATTTTGGAACAGGAATGGGCCTCCTGTTTGCACGCCCGTGATTCCGTGACAGACATTGAACGGGTGGTCTATTCACGATGAAGCATCGTGAATACATTATTCCAGAACAGGCACGGGAGCAGGACAGATGCGGGACAGAACGGGATTGACATAGGACATTTTCAGATTCCCCTTACCGCGCAAGCAGCGTCCAGAGCAGTAACAAGGCTGCTATGCAGCAGGGGGTCCATTTTGGATGATGCTGTCCCTCTCTTGGCATTGTCCGTGACTGTTCCAGCTAGCATTGAAGGCAGCCGTGCTATTTTTTACTCATGGACAACTTCTGTGAGTGAAAAATAGCGTGGCTGCCTTCAATGCTAGCCTGAACAGTCACGGACGCCACTGAGAGAGGGACGGCATCGTCCAAAATGGACCCCCTGCCACGCAGCAGCCTCGTTACTGCTCTGGAGGCTGCTTGCACAGTGAGGGGCATCTGAAAATGTCCATAGTCTGAAAGGGAAAACCTTTCCCAACCCTGTTCTGTTCCTGTCACAGGATATATAGCCTGTGTGAAAATGTCCTCTGTCTAGAGGGTAGTGAGATGTCAATTCACATTTGGGGGTAAGGGGGGAGGAAGGGAAAAAAATGCTAAATGTGGGCACCTCATTAAACATATTCCTAAACTGATAGAAAATGAGCCCTATTCCTTCTACTGCAATATGCAGATTGCAAGCATGCTAATTATCAATGCCAATGGTTAGACAACACATTTCTCCATTGTTTACAGAAAGAGTGTGTGTGTGTGTGTGTGTGTGTGCTTGCACAGAGAGAGAGAAAGAGAGAGTTCACCTTCTTTGGGTAAGACTTCCTTATCGCTTTACTGATTTTGTAGGCAAACAGCCTTGTGTGAGCTGAGTTGTGTTATTCTGATAGGGAAGAGGGTCCACACCTGTATTTAATTCCCACACCTCTTTTCTCCTGAAAGTGCTGCCAGATCTCTCTGTGAGAGAGCTTCCCTGGTGCTTAGTTTGTTCAACTGAGACCAATAAAAAGAATACCATCAAAAGGGAGGGAAATCCATAAAATAAGTGAAACATAACAGCCACTATCCCTTCAACAGAGGCCTCATAATACACCCTTGTTCTTTTCTGTTACCATGCATACTGTGCTACTGAACTTGCCCAAACAAGTAATCTTTTTGCCTCTCATCAGGGTTTAGACTCTCCAAAAGGAGATAATGCCCTCCGTGGAATGTTGTGATCTCTAAAAATCAACATGGGTTTCTCAAAAACAAGTCATGCCAGACTAATTTGATCTCTATTATTATTATTATTATTATTATTATTATTATTATTTAGAGTTACAAGCTTGGTAGATGAAGGGAATGCTGTGGATGTAGCATATCTTGATTTCAGTAATGGCATTGACAAGGTCACCCATGATAGTCTTGCAAACAAGCTAATAATGTGTGGGTTAGACAATGCTACTGCTAGGTGGATTAGTAATTGGTTGACTGGCCAAACCCCAAGGATGCTCACCAATGGCTCTGCTTCATCCTGGAGAGAAGTGACTAGTGGGATACTACAGGGTTCTGTCTGGGCCCAATGCTATTCAACAGTTTTATAAATGACTTGGATGATCTAATAGAAGGCATGCTTATCAAATTTGCAGATGACACCAAATTAGGAGGGGTAGCTAATACCCCAGAGAACATGATCAGAATTCAAAATGGCCTTAACAGCTTGGAAAGCTAGACCAAAACTAAAATAATAACAATAATAATTTCAACAGGGAGAAGTATAAGGTACTACATTTAAGCAGAAAAAACAAAATACACAGATATAGGATGGGTGACACCTGGCTTGACAACAGTACATATGAAAGGAATCTAGGAGTCTTGGTAGACCACAAGCTGAACATGAGTTAGCAGTGTTATGTGGTAGCTAAAAAAGCCAATGCAACTCTAGGCTGCATTAATAGGAGTATAGTGTCTAAATCAAGGGAAGCGATAGTACCACTCTATTATGCTTTGCTCCCTCAGCTGGAATACTGTGTCCGGTTCTGGGCACCACAATTCAAGAAAGATACTGACAATTGGAACATGTCCAGAGGAGAGAGACCGAAATGGTTAAAGGTCTGGAAACTATGTCCTATGAAAAGTGGCTTATGGAGCTATATATGTTTAGCCTGGAGAAGAGAAGGTTAAGAGGTGACATGGCAGCCATGTTTAAAGCTCCGAGACTAGGGACTTTATCAGACCACTCCACATTACTGTTCTTTTTGCTGGCATAAATTGTGGTGTTTTTATGCTGGCAAAAGAAACTCCCACACACACCAAACTTACCTTGAGCAGTGTCAATGAGGCTTTCCTGGCAGTAACGGAACACAAACAGAACTCCATTTACTTCTGGGGTGAAAATCTCTCCAATTCTCATGAGAAGATGTACCATGGGAAATTTTAAAATAAAAGCCAAAAAACCACACAAAAAGTACAGCAAAGCACAAAAACACACTTTAAAAATCCCAAGCACATGGGGGGGTCATAAAAAGAGCATCCCCTACCTGGTTGTTGTGATCTCAGCCGGAAGTGTTTGCCCATTGATGCTGTATTCATGTGAGTACAATGGCACAAGGATTCAAATGCTGGCAATGCCAGCAACAAAGCGCCATGGCCTATCTATTGATAGCTTGGCCCATCAATAAAATAGGATTGTTTTTTAAGAATATATGATTGCAAAAGGGTGATGTCACCTGTTATGCATGGCCTTTCGCAATCATTAGGCATCCTTATGATGCCATATTTGCCTGGTCTGATAAAGTCCTAGAACACAGAGCAATGTTTTTAATCTACAGGAAAAGAGATTCCAGCTAAACATTTAAGAAGAACTTCCTGATGGTAAGAGCTGTGGTGTGGTGGAGTCTCCTTCTTTGGAGGTGTTTGATTGGATGGCCATCTGTTGGAAGTGTTTTGATGGTATATTCCTGCATGGCAAGGGGTTGGATTGGATGGCCCTTGTGCTCCCTTCCAACTCTTTTATGATTCTATGAATGTTCATCAGCATCACATGTGCCACTCTGTTTCTGCAACCTTGAACCAAAAGCAGGCATTGCATATCAGACAGAAATGCTCCACCACTTCCACAGGAGAAGATAAGACGTCAGTAGGTTTCCAGCCTATGAGTGCAAACTTCCACATTTGATATGCATGATACATAGGACTGACTGAAACAGCACCCTCTGTTTTCAGTTCTCCATTCTTTGAGCACTTAAGTGGTCAAAATGGCACAACCCCCACACAAGAGGGGGGTATTGGAAGGATAGGGAGAACTCCAAGATTTGAAGAAATACAAAAATACTTTTTGGCTAGCAACAGAGAAAGAGAAGCCAGAACGCAGTCCAATATGGACTGAGCATGATCACTGGTCCCGGAAACCAACTGACTGGGGAGAAAATGAAATCCTGAACAGCAGCACTCTACACTGTAAACATTGTGTCCTTGTATAAATGTATCTTTTGTTATTTGGAAAACCTAAGGCAAGATTATGTCTCCTGCTCCTGCAGGCCAGACATCCCTATTTCATAGGAACCAAAGAAACTACCTTGAACTGGGGCAGAACTATTATTTTCCTAGCCCAGTATGTTCAGCTGTGATTGGCAGCAACACCTCTCCAAGGTGTGAGGCAGGAATACTTTTGTAGTTCTACTTGGACAACTTTGGTTTATTCCCTGGTGGTCTCCCATCCAAGTACTAACCAGGCCTAACCCTGCTTAGCTTCCGAAGTCAGCTGAGATTGGGTGTATTCAGAGTGCCATGGTGGTGACCAAATATATCAGATGGGATAGAAGTAAATAAATGGAATTCAGTAATTTGCCACCATGAGAAGAATAACAATCTGGTCCCACAGCAGCCAAAGGTGTTCTCCACAGCATGCTAAGATGAAGTGGCTTCTTTTTGTAAGGCAAAGGTTATTGCAACCACATGACACAGCAATTTTCTCTAATCCCCCACAGCAAACATGCTAACCACAGTCTTATATAAACGGGCTTGACAGAGGTAAGGCGGAAACGAATCCTTCGTTTACAGCATGCTTATGAACAAAGCTCAACTTTGCTTTCTTTTTACTGTGGGAAAATTCCCCACTGTATTAATAGTTTTCCTTTTTATAGATCCCTTATGCTTAACAAATTGAATGCTACACTATTAATAGTGATTGCCATGGAAATGGAGGTACCTCTGGGATACAGTGCAAGTTGCACTTGGCGGCAGACAGAAGTACCACACAAATATTTGTGCAAAGGAAGCATGGATTGCTTTCTCAAGGATGCCTTGGCCCAGTCTTTTCAAACATGATGGTTTCAAATATGTGACACCCAGCATGTTGAGACAGACAAATGGACAGATGGATGGATGGATAGACAGATGGATAGATGGACAAGTGGACTGACAGACACTTGACTTTTGATATCAACTAGCTGTGATACTCTTTTCATAAAGTACAAGCTTTTCCACCTCAGCAGGAAGAAACTTTGCTAATGATTTGTCATGTCACCTGTGTGTGTGTGTTGTATGCCTTCAATTCATTTCCAACTTATGGTGGTCCTAAGACAAACCTATCATAGGGTTTTCTGAGAGATGGGATTGTGAGACTTGCCCAAGGGCACCCACCAGATTTTCATAGCTGAGAAGAGATTCAAACCTGGTTGCCAGAACTGTAGTCCAACACTCAAACCACTATGCCACACTGACTATTCAAACCAAACTCAAAAGCTGACTGTGCACAGCCAGGACTTTTTCGGACATCTCAAATACACCGCAAGCAGCCTCCTCGCGTTGCGAGGCTGCTGCGCTGCAGGATGTCGCTTTCGGATGATGCTCTCCCCTGCCAGTACTGTTGCAGTACTGCGGGGACATTTGAGCGTTATATTTTGCCGGTTTTTAATCACGAGAGCGTCATCCAAAAGCGACACCCTACAGAACAGCAGCCTCGCAACGCGAGGAGGCTGCTTGCGGTGTATTTGAGACGTCCGAAAAAGTCCTCTGACTCTGGATTCATTTTGTGACCCTGAGCATGTCATCTACTTCAGCCTCAGTTTCTCAAGGCAGAGAAACTGTACCAACACATCTGCTCATTGAAATAAGATGCTCTATTAAAAATAATGTTATGTCTGGGCATATAATCATTACTCATAGGTCCCATTTGTGGGAACTTTTGGATGTATATTTTCAAGCAGCTGAGCAGTGGAAGTTGCTGACTCAACCATGAGATTTTCATGAGATTTGTCTTTATCTGCTGTAATGTAATGTGTGAATTGGCCCTTTCATATAGCTATTTAGCATTGTCCACTAATTTCTGGATAGCACAAGAGTCCTTGCCCACTGAAGTAAAGCTGGCTAGTACTAAACTAATACCAGTGTCATAATTAGTTCTCAAATGATCAAATTTAAATTAGTCTACAATCTAGTGGCTGTGAATCATGGGAGATGTTAATTGGCCGATACTTGGGTATGAATGGTAAATAGATTTCTTCCGTCCCATAATTTTGTATGCTTCCATTAATTCTTTTCCCTGCCCCTTCTCTCACCTCTCTCCTTCCCTCTGTAGCTAAAGTCTTTCTCCCTCCTTCCTTTACTTTTCTTTTTCTTGCACCCTGATTTGTCCTTTGATATTTTTCCCTTCCTTCCTGTTCTTTTGTTTTGATTTTTATTTATCCAAATACAAGAGTGCATGCATATTTAAATGAAAGTACACAATCTTAAGTGTCAAAATCTGCTCATACAGTCTTAACTGATACAAAAGAATGAAGATTTAATATACAGTACAGTCAGCCCTTGATATCCACAGATTCTTTTTCCATGGATTCAACTAACCACAGCTTGAAAATAGTCAAATATATATATATATATATATATATCCAAAAAGCAAGTCTTGTTGTTCACCATTTTATATAAGGGACACTATTTAACTATGCCATTGTATATAATGAGACTTGAGCATCCACAGATTTTGATATCCATGAGTGGGTTCTGGAATCAAACCCCAGCAGATACCAAGGACCCACTGTGGTTCATTTGGTCATCAAATCACCACAAGCCCACATTAGGAAAAATAATAACATCAGTCCATTTCATGAAATTCTTAATTTGCTCCCCAAATTACACTGGTTAGATAAACTCCCAGACATTTCTGTTCTAGAATATTATGAAGATGTTCTATTAAAAGCAGCAATTTACTCATAGCTAAATTCAGAATCTGGCAAGATCTGCTATTTACAGTGAGGTCAGATGTATGATTTCACTATAAATTAAGAAATCCTGCCAGATTCAGAAGTCAAACCTAAGTTTAGTTTATTTTGATATTGTCCTAAAATGTAATATCTTTATATAGTCCTAGAATATAAAAATAAAATAGCTTATTGAAGAATGTGGCCAAAATGGAGGGCATGCTTCCAGCACAAGTCAAAGTAATGAGTGAAATGCTCACCTCAGTGAAAAGTTGATTAGCTGAGGTGAAGCATGCTGAAGTAAAACCCATAAAATGGTGGCTGAATTGAAAAGCAAGCATGAAAAGCAAATAAAGAAAAGGACACTACTGGGCAAGACAGATGAGGAGGAAAGCTGGATGTTTATATATTTATTTTTTAATTAAATTTACCACTCTATACAGAACTGCACATTTAGATGCAATCTTTAGTTTTACAGTTTCCCAAAGGCTGTTGAGGGAAATTAACCTGGAACACTTTAAAACAAAAAACAAAAAACAGGCCACTCATATGCTCCCTGGAAATTTGCCAAGTAGGAATGCAAATAAATATTCAAAAGTATTCAAAAATAATCAAAACCATGTTTCTCTGGTATTGAGAAACCCTGACAAAAAGAATCCTGGACAGATAAGAATCTTTGCTCTTTAGGACTTATGCTATGCAACATTCACATGTGGCTTTTTTACACACAAAACAACATGAGAAACCAAGGGAGAAAGCACACGCTGACAGAACTGCTTCTCTCAATGGGGCCACTGTGTTTTCTGCACAGAAAATGCTATAGCTGGGAACTTATTCTGCACAAAACTCACAGCTGGAGTCATTCTGCTGTCAAAAAACCAAACAAACCTTTGATGATTATTATTTTTCTGGATATAAAAATGCTGTTTCCTGCACAGAAAGTGCTGTCTTCTGCACAAAAAAACCCAAAAAACTTGTCTTGAACTGAAATTTTGAAGACTTTCTTGCAGCCAGAAGAAGATATCTAAAATGATTTGTTGCTTCCTTTAAGAATCTAGAATCATAGAATTGTGGAATTGGAAGAGACCACAAGGGCCATCCAGTCCAACCTCCTGCCATGCAGGAAATCACAATCAAAGGATCCCTGACAGATGGCCATCCAGCCTCTGTTTGAAGACCTCCAAGGAAGAGGACTCTACCACGCTCCAAGGGAGTGTGATCCACTGCCAAACAGCTCTTACTGTCAGAAAGTTCCTCCTAATATTGAAGTGGAATCTCTGTTCCTGGAGCTTGCGTCCATTGTTCCGTGTTCTAGTCTCTGGAGCAGCAGAAAACAAGCTTGTTCCATCCTCAGTGTGACACCCCTTCAAATACTTAAACAGGGCTATCATATCGCCCTTTAACCGTCTTTTTTCCAGGCTAAACATACCCAGCACCCTAAGGACTTTTTTGGACAATGTAAAAATAACGCTAGCAGCGTCGCCAGGTTGCGACGCTGCAGCGCAAGAGGGCGTCAGTTTCGTACGACGCTCCTTCCCAGCGGTACTGTTGCAGTACCGCTGGGACATTTGACCGTGATATTTTTGCTTCTACCGTCATATTTTACTCACGATTTACTCATGAGTAAAATATGATGGTAGAACCAAAAATATCACAGTCAAATGTCCCAGCGGTACTGCAAAAGTACCGCTGGGAAGGAGCGTCGTACGAAACTGACGCCCTCTTGCGCTGCAGCGTCGCAACCTGGCGACGCTGCTAGCGTTATTTTTACAATGTCCGAAAAAGTCCTAAGTCTTTCCTCATAAGGCATGGTTTCCAGACCTTTCACCATTTTAGTCGCCCTCTTCTGGACATGCTCCATTTTGCAATATCCTTTTTGAATTGTGGTGCCTAGAACTGGACACGGTATTCTAGTTGAGGTCTGACCAAGGCAGAATAAAGTGGCACTATTACTTCCCTTGATCTAGACACTATACTTCTATTGATGCAGCCCAAAATCGTATTGGCCTTTTTAGCTGCTGCATCACACTGTTGACTCATGTTCAACTTGTGGTCTACTAGGACTCCTAGATCCCTTTCGCATGTAGTCTCGGTCAGCCAGGTCTCCCCCATGCTATATCTATACTTTTTGTTTTTCCACCCTAAGTGCAGTACCTTACATTTCTCCGTATTGAATTTCATTTTGTTAGCTTTGGCCCAGCTTTCTAGTCTATCGAGGTCCTTTTGAATTTTGATTCTGTCCTCTAGGATATTAGCTACTCCTCCTAATTTGGTGTCATCTGCAAATTTGATAAGTATGCCCATAATTCTGTAATCCAAGTCATTGATAAAGATGTTGAATAGCACTGGGCCCAGGACAGAATCTTGCAGCACCCCACTGGTCACATCTTTCCAAGACAAAGAGGAGCCACTGCTGAGCACCCTTTGGGTTCGGCCAGTCAACCAATTCCAAATCCATTGAACAGTTAACTTGTCTAGCCCATATTCTACAAGCTTGTTTGTAAGAATGTCATGGGAAACTTTGTCAAAGGCCTTACTGAAATCAAGGTATGTGATATCAACAACGTTCCCTTCATCTACCATGCTGGTGATTTTATCAAAAAAAGAGATCAGAATAGTCTGGCATGACTTGTTTCTCTGAAACTCATGTTAACTTTTTGTGATTATGGCATTGCCTTCTAACTGTTCACAGACTCTCTGTTTAATGATCTGCTCTAGAATCTTCCCTGGTATTGATGTCAGACTAACTTGGACGATAATTGTTGGGATCCTCCTTTTTTCCCCTTTTTGAAGATGGGGACAACATTGCCCTCCTCCAGTCTGCTGGGACTTCTCCTGTTCTCCAGCAGTTCTCAAAGATTATTGCCAATGGCTCTGAGATTATATTTGCCAGCTCTTTTAATACTCCTGGATGTCATTTATCTGGTCCTGGAGATTTAAATTCATTTAGATTAAGAAGGTATTCCTGTACTACATCTTTACTTATTCTATGCTGGATTTCCCCTATTGTGTCCTCTCTTCCATTCTCCTCAGGTTGGTCCTCCTTTTCCTTTTCTGAAAACACTGAGGCAAAGAAGGTGTTGAGTAATTCTGCCTTTTCTCTGTCCCCTGTTAGCATTTTGCCATCTTCTCCGCATAGTGGCCCTACCATTTCCTTCTTCCTCCTTTTGCTGCGGACATACCCCAAAAAACCCTTTTTATTGTTCTTAACCTCTCTACTGAGCCTGGGCTCATTCTGTGCTTTAGCTTTTCTGACTTTACTCCTACACATGTTCGCTATCTGTTTGAATTCTTTTTTGGTGATTTCCCCTTTTTTTCGATTTCCCATACAGGCTCCGTTGAAAACTCAGCTCTGTTGAAAGTTCTGCAGTCTTCCATCCTGGTTTCTTGAGACACCTCCCATTTCTCTTCCTCATTGGTAGTGTTTGAAATTGTGCCTTCAGTATCTCCCTTTTGAGAATGTCTCATTCATCTTTAAGTCCTTTCTCTTTTAGTATTCCTGACCATGGGATCACCCCCAGTATTTCCCTGAGTTTATTGAAATCAGCTCTCCTAAAGCCTAGAATGTGAGTCTGACTATGTCTGGCTTCCCCTTTCCATTGTATAACAAACTCCAGGAGAACATGATCACTCTCACCTAAGGATCCCACCACTTGCACCCCATTAACCAGGTCATCCCTGTTGGTTAGGATCAGATCTAAAATAGCTGATTCCCTTGTTGCCTCTTCCACCTTTTGGACCATGAAATTGTCTTCCAGGCAAAGAAGGAATTTGCTAGACCTTGAAGTTTTGGTTGAGGTAGATTTCCAGCAAATATCAGGATAATTGAAGTCACCCATCACTACTACATCTCTCCTTTCTGAGTGTGTGGTCATCTGTTCTAGAAAGACATCATTCAATTGCTCTGTCTGACTTGGGGGTCTGTAGTAGAGTCCCACAGTAACATCCCTGTTGTTTCCCTCCCCTTTAATTTTTATCCAGATGCTCTCCACCTGGCTTCCTGTATTGATGTCATGGATCTCTTCACTGGTGTAAATATCCCTGACATATAATGCTATTCCTCCTCCTTTCCTGTTTGGCCTGTTTCTCCTATAAAGGTTATACCCCTCTATTCCTACATTCCAATCATGAGATTCATCCCACCAGGTTTCAGTAATGCCTATTATATCATATTTGCTTTGTTGTGCCAGGAGTTCAAGTTCATCTTGCTTATTTCCCATGCTCTGCACATTAGTGTAGAGACATCTAAGACCATGTGTTCCCTTTACTTGCTGCCTGTGCAAGGGTTGTTGTTTTTCTGCCTCCCACTGCTAGGTCCTTGCACTGTTTGCCTTGTTCCCTCTATGACAGTTTGACTATTTTCTCCAGCCCTTTTGCCTTCCAGAATACTGTCTCCCTCCCCCATATGACTCAGTTTAAAGCCCTCCTGATCAAATGTTTGAGACTGTTGGCAAAAATGTTTCTGCCAACTGTCATGAGATGCACCCCATCCCTTGTCAGAAGTCCCTCCTCATGAAACCGAAGCCCATGATCCAAGAATCCAAATCGTTCTCGGTGACACCATCTATGCTGCCAGTTGTTTACATCGGCTATTTTCCTCTCCCTTCCTGGACCATGCCCTTCAACTGGCAGAAGAGACAAGATGACAACCTGTGTATCCATTTCTTTCAGCTTCCTCCCCAGAGCCTCATAATCTCGTCTGATCTTGGGAAAGCTGTGCCTTGCAGTATCATTGGTTCCCACATGGACCACAAGGCAGGGATAATGATCAGTAGGCTTGACCAGTCTTGTCAGCCTCTCCATCACATCATGGATCTTTGTCCCAGGGAGACAACACACCTCCCGAGACATCTTGTCAGGCCCACAAATCACTGCTTCTGTACCCCTCAGCAAAGAGTCCTCCCACCACCACCACACCTCCTCTGAGGCTTAGCAGTAGCTGTTCCTTGCAGTGGTACTCCCAGGGTCCCCTGCTCTGCCCCTGAAGTCTGTCCATGCTGTTTCTTCCTCATTGTCCTTGATAAGGGAGAGAGCTTCAAATTGATTCTGTAGCTGCAAGCTATCAGAACAGTTCCTGGTTTTTCTACTTCTGTGTGTGAATTCTTCCAGCTGTCTACTTCCTGTGTATGTGAAGTGACCCTATCCTTTGCAGCAACTTCCTCTGTGTGGTCCCCATCCAATACTGTTCATTCTGTTCTGTCCAGGAAAACCTCTTGCTCACGAATATGGTGAAGTGTAGCTACCCGGGTCTCCAGCTGCTGGACTTTCTCATCAAAGAGTGCTACCAACTTGCACTTGGTGCATGTGAAGTTCCCCACATCTGTAGACAAAAAGACAAACATCCCACAAGTGTTGCAGGTGACTGCAACAGTTCCGTCAGTGTCCATGCTGAGAAGTCTTAAGTAATCAGTGAAACAGGACTGTTGGCTTCCTCCTCAAAAAAATCCTCCGGTATTCACCAATCTCTGTCAGTGAGCTCAATCTACTGGGAATATAACTTTATAGAGATCTCCTGGCTGCAAGTTTGTTCTGAAGGCAAGTTACTGCTTCACTTCCTCTAAGCAAGAAACCCTAAAAAGTATTTTTTTTTTTTAGAAAAATAAAAATTTGTAAAGGAGAGCTAAATAAAAGCAAAGTTCGTTGCTCCTCTGCTGCCTATGCTGTACTTTTGCTTGGTTGATAAAATTCTGGGAGGAGTTATATAGAGCTAGGCTCCTAGCTCCACCCACTAGTGACTCACAGATGTGACTCACAGAAGCCCCACCCCCTTGGCAACAAATACACTCTCCCAAGATTTTTTTTTTTTTAATGGACAGTTGCATGCTAACTGGAGGTCCTGCACTGAGCGGGGCTGGACTCAAAGGCTCAGGAGGCCCCTTCCAACTCTATGATTCCATCCTGATTATCACACCGGGCTTTATCAGTGGTACTAGAGTAGGATAATAGTGTATGAGGATGTTTCTTATTGTACAACAACTGTGTTTGTGCTGTTGCCAATCTGCATTCAAACCATTGCTGGAGAGTACCTTTTCATTGATGGTGGAAACCCATCAATAGCCCCTCAATAGTTTCCATTATTGCCTCTGTGTGATAGGTCCTCTTCCACTTCAGTTCCAATAGTGCCCATCATGGGTGAGTAGGTGTGTTTTTCCTCTTCCCGCCCTTTGTCTTACCCTTTTCCCTGCCCTCCCTCCCACCCGCCCAATCTGACTATTTTTCCCACCCTCTCACCTGCCTGCTCTATTCTCCTTCCCACTCTATCTATCTCTTTTCTCCCCGCACCTTTCCACCACCCAATTTGACTATTCCCCCTCACCTACCTGATCTACCCCTCCTACCCCATCTGTATCTTTTCTTCCTCCCCACACTTCCGCTGCTCAATTGAACTATTCCCCCCTCACCTGCCCAATCTATTCCCCCTCTCACCCCCATTTGTCTCTTTTCTTTCCTCCACTGGTATTGCACAGCAATCAGATTAGTGAAGCGAACTAATACATACCAGTAGTGAAGCAGAAGTGTGATAAGGATTGCTTCAATACTGGTATGTTTCTCTTTGCTTTACTAATGCAATTGTTGCACATTAGAAGCCTGGTGTGATTATCTCCTATGTCTCTATGATTCTATAAGAATGACATTAGCATGCAACCAAATCCCTACTGCCAAGCAGTTGTGGCTGGTGACTGCCAAGTCAGTACATCAGCTCTGTGATTCAGTCTGAATATCAAAGGAGCTGATAAATGTATTGAATCTATGCTCAAAAGAAATTCAGCAGTTTGGATAGGACCTTTAAAGTTTGGACCAAAAGGAAGAACAGATTCATTGTCCCACTGATGTAGAAGCCATCAGCCCAGCCAGTGCTGCCAGGATACATTTCTCATAAGCATACATTTTGTTTGCATTTCTGTGGAGAAACATCCATTTCACACTTCTTAAGAGTGGCAATGGAACCAAGTACATCTTGCCCCAGATATCAGTACATTTGCAACAATGTATTTGAAAGTGGAAAAAATGCACAGAAAACCATGGGTTGTCTAAATGGTCTAAATAACCCTCATGAAATCACTAGGAATTCTACCTGTCTAAATGGGATCCTGAACCAATCCACACCATTTGGAAGGAGGGAGGCCCAAAACGGCAGAAACAACACAGGAAAAGCCTTCAAGATGTTTCCCGTAGTGTTTTAAAAACAGCGAGGGGTGCGCATTCATGCTCATTAGGACAAGTGATTCAAGAGGAAGTGCAAAGCTGATTGGTTGGGCAAGTGCGGGGAAGGGCTGGCTAATAGAGCAAGCACCCACTGCTGCCATTTTCGATTTTCCCCTTAGCGAGCAATCACTTGGGTGATGAAAGGGGGTGGATTTTTTTGTTTTACTATCCTGTTCAATCAAAAAAAATCACTATATTGCTCCAGCACACCTTAGACAATGTTTTTTTAAAAAATTCAGCAGTGGCACATGAAGCTTTTGGGGGCTTCTGAGCCCCAAAACACCATTAAGGCTTGTTGCTGCTGCTGCAAAATGCCATTACATTACTACAAGGTACTCCATTCTCCCCTTGTATGGATGAGCCCCATGTATCCATTTCAAACTTGTGCATGATTGAAAATATGTGCATTTGAAAAATAAGGGAAAATCAGCTTTATTCAATGAAAAATGAATTTGCTTTATTCAATGAAAAGTGTGTACCAAAGCATGTACAGTAAAGCTCGTGAATCCTGAAAAATACACACAAAAATATGAATGGAATACATTTCTGCAGGCAGGGAAAGAAAATTTCAAAACCCAATATAGAACCATACTAGAATGCCTGTGAGATACTGATAAGCAACAAGAACTTAACTGACAGTTTTCACATCACTAATTCAGCCCTTTGCATTTTACAAAAATGATGCATATGGTTTGCTGGTGAGCTCGAGACCATGATAACATTACATATAATAGGATATATTTAATACATCCTAATATTTCAGGATTTACATATGAGATGTTGAAAAGGAGAGCAAATTTGAGGGCCATCACAGAAACTCTGAGAGAGGCAGCTATCAGAGACCCCTGGGAGCAAATTATCTCTAACCTGGTTAAGTCCTATAGCAGCAGTAAAAATGTCAACATTCCCTAAATTGACCTTCTGTTTTCAAACACTCACTACAAAAAATTCCACCCTTCCTATAAACATTCCATCCTCTTTTTTTCCTCGGTGGCAGATGCTGTTCAACTTTCCTATTTATTAGTGAAATAGAGACTCAATCTATAGGCCTAAATCTAATGCCATATCAACACTGTAGTGTCTAAAAAGATTGAGGTATCCTTCTCCCTCCTCCCACTGCAGCCCTCAGCACAACTTGAAAATGAGACCTGGTGAGTTTCCAGCCCTCTGGGGCAGCTTTTTGGGTACATGGTGTCTGCAGTGGGCAGGAGAAATCACCCCTTCCTGGTCCCACAGACGGAAGCAGTCCTATCACCAGGTGTATCCTGTTTTATTCTAAATATCTGTACATCTGAACATTTCCATCTGTCATGAGACAATGTGACTCATTGGAAAAGGCTGTAATTCTCAGTAAAGTGGATGACAGTAGTAAAAGAGGAGGACTACTCTACAGACAGGTTGACTCAATCCAAGGAAACCACAGCCCTGAGTTTGAAAGCCCTGAGCAGGGCTGTTGATGCTTGGGACCCTTGGAGATCTCTCATTCATAGGATCATCATAAATTGAAGTTGACTTGATGGCAAATAACAGCAAAAACAAATATCTGATCATCTCCTCCACTCAACACACACACAGAGACACCACAAATACTTTTTTTAAAAAAGGCTGGTTAAGCATGTTGTTGTTGTGTGTCTTCAAGTCATTTCTGGCTTTATGGCAACCCTAAAGCAAACTTTTCACAGGGTCTTCTGAGGCTGGGTGTCTGTGACTTGCCCAAAGTCACCCACTGGGTTTTCGTGGCTGAGCAGGTATTCAAACCCTGGTCTACAGAGTTGTGGTCCACTGCTCCATGTGGGTTCCAGGTACTGAATATAAAAAGGTACCCTGATGCCTTTCAGCACAGATTACTAATGTATATGTTAGGTTGTACTCTATGACATCCTTTCAAGTATTTAAACATGGCTATCATCTCCCCTCTTAACTTTCTCTTCCCAGGCTAAACATACCCAGCTCCCTAAGCCACTCCTCATAGGGCATGGCTTCCAGAACTTTCACCATTTTGGTCACCCTCTGGACATGTTCCAGCTTGTCAACATCCTTTTTGAATTGTGGTGCCCAGTAGTTGACACAATATTCCGGATGAGGTCTGACCAAAGCAGAATAAAGTGGCATTATAACTTCCTTCAATCAAGAAACTATACTCCTATTGATGGCTGAATTGACACTAGTATGGATATACGGCTGGATTAACATGAGTATGAGAAAAGGATTATGGATGGAAATAAGACCTGTCCAATTCACTTCTTTGTGGCAGAAAAAAAGTCAGGATCTGCCCAGATCAGGGAAGAAAAAAACTGTATAAAGCCTTGCAGTATTAGTACTTCAGTCCACTGAGGCTGTACTATGCTCCTTGCCTGACCAAATGAAAATGTTGTTGTGGGCTGTGAAGAAAGGGGACTTTTATCATACACTGTGAGGATGTAAAACTGTGGTACATTTTAGGAAAGTTCTTTGGTGATTTCTCAAAAATGGTAAAACAGATTTTGTTTCATGAGCTGAATTACCTCTGCTGTTAATATGGTCTTTATCAGATGCGGCAAATATGGCATCATGATGACACTCAATGAAAGTGAAAGGGTGCCCATTTTGCACAACATCATACTTTCGCATTCTTGTGCTGTAAAAAAGGTATTCTGTTTTATTGATGGGCCAAGCCATCAATTGATCTGCCATGGCATTTTTTTTGGTAATTGCAAGCATCTGAAACCATGCCCTGTTCTGCTGGTGTGGTTTGCCCCAATGCTATAAAATGTCCACTGGGGGCATGGTTTGCAATTCCACCATATTTTGCAGCCCCTTGGGCCAATATAGGCTGAGAGGCCTTTTTTTGAAACCTAAAACGTGGTGAAAATGCCCCCATAACCCCTAGAGGTTCTTGGGGACCATTTTTTCTTATTTTTTGCCTGGTCCCCCTCCCAAGGTCTCCTAGATTTATAATGTTGTCCCCTAGCCTCCCACGGTTGCAACATCCCAGAACTAGAGGTTCATTCTGACTTTACTTCCATAGAGAGACACACCATTTAAAGAAGAGTTTGTAGAAACTTTCTTTCTTTCTATTTCTTTGCTACTCGTTTTTTCATTAGCTCTTAGAAAAAGTTCTGGACTGTAATTGGTTGTTAGATGTGGTGTCATTTTGTTGTTCACACCTTGCACAGCAAACTAAAAGTAGCGATAACTTGCAAACAATGCAGAAACAGGCTTCTTCAGTATTCTGGGAATATTTGCATCTGATAAAGTCATTTTGGAAAAATGCAGCAGGGCAAAAGGTTTTGTTAATATAAAATTATATGGTGCTTAAATGAAAAAATGAGTCACTTCAAATAGTTTTTATTATCCATTAGTGGAACTGTAATAGAGTGAGAACTTTTTATTACTGTGTTTATTACAAAAAGCTGTAAACTCAGATCTTTAATTTAGAAGTTGATCGTCCATGCCCCCATGGAGGTCAAAACTACTTATCTGGATGAGTAAAAAAGACTTCTTTCTGTTGACAGATTCTATGTGCTGATAATTAGTGGAATGCTTCCTTATAATGGAGTCCCATGTCCATGTAAATATGTCCCAATCTGAGCATGATGCCTTATTCTGGTGATATGAACATTCATTTACACTGTGAATCATGCCATGGGTTCATTAATCACCATGCCCAACATTATGAATGTTAAAGTCTATAAATGGGCTTCTTCCATCCAGTTTCATTCAGGGCAGGGTGTAGTTCTATAAATGTGTTCCCTTGTAGGCATGGGGCTTCTCCTTCTGGTGAAGTAGATGGAAAGTTTTAAGAGGTGGGTGGGATTTGTGTAAGCAACAGAGCACCCACTATGGCAAGAACATTTGTTGCAACATGACAGGGATGTTGCAAGTTATGACCCTCTGGATGTTGCTGGATGACAACTCCTATCAGAACTATCCATCACAGCCAGTGGTGAAGGCTGATAGGAGTTGCAGTCTTTAGATCATGACCTAAAACATGGCAGGAACCATATGGCCCTCTAAATGTTGGTGGAATGCATCTTCCAGAATTCTTCACCTTTGGAGATGGTGGCTAAGTCTGATAGGAGTTACAGTCTACCAACATCTCGAAGTCTCGCGGCATTTCAAGCAAGGAAGTGAATGGGGATCCATTCACTTCCTCTTTATTGTCAGGGCTGCCTTTGCTGAGAGAGGAAGGTAAGTGCAGGGGGGAGCGTTCTTTTACCAGAATAGAAATGTTTGTTGTTGTTGTTTTATGCTGGCAAAAGAACATTTTAAAGGGATTGTCTGATAGTCTCTGCAGTCTCAGCCTAATTTAGGGGTGAGAGTTATATAGCCCTCCAGATGTTAAACTGCAAAGCTCATCTTGTCACCATTGGGTATGCTAACTAGTGCTTTTGGAAGTTGCAGTTCAACATATTGAGCACTGTGCAATTCCCACCCTTACTTAATTGACATTACCTGCCTGACATTTTTCAGAGAACAGAAAACTGCAGTGGTGACCTGCTTTTGTGATACAATTCAAGCAAACAGAAGATATGCATTTCATATCATAGGCTTTTTCTTTCAGTTTCTTTCTAGTTTATAGCTGATGAAAAATTTAGTATTAATGCTTTGATGCAAAACATTATATTTTCTTGTTAAAAAGCATTATTGTCCTGTAATAAATATATACATCTGAAGAGCTAGAACTGATGCTGGAATAAAAGACCCATGCAGACTTCACTGATAAAGCATGCATTTTAAATAAAGCCTCAGTGAAGAGTTACAGAGACAGTCTCCATTCCCATTCTGAGTAATGTCTGCCTTCTATTCAGCAGAACAACCCACGATGAAAGTAGCAGACAAAGACATACCAGATGAAAAACATCACGCTAACAAAATCCTTGTATGCAGGGCAAAAATCTTATAATTGCTGACTGATGATATTTGCCTCTGAAAATATGTGGGGAAGACAGAGGGTATATTTTTTTAAAAAAATGTGTGAAAGAGAAAATATACAAGATAATGACTGGATGATGCTGATTTACTTTGAAAGTTTTATTCTAATCAGAATCTCAGTACTGTGGTTTTGGTTGTGGAGCCACGTTCAGTTTCCCCGACTCAGCTCTGAAATGCTTAATCCAGTATCAAACAGTGAACACTGCTTGGCACCGATCCTCCTCCACCCAGACTGAGGCTTTGCCAATCTTTCTTGATGAGGAGTGAAATATGTCCGCGTGTTCTAGATGGAAGATGGCCCACACTTACGATGTCAGAATGAGTTTTCCAATTTGTGTTCAGGATAGATCAATGAAATCAGACAGCCTGCAGAGCTTCACCAAAACAACCTTTTTTGAGCAATAAGTTTAATCAAATGCGCATCCTTCTACTAAACCTTCGTGTCATTGATGATAGATCAGTAGTTACAAATTAGGAGCTCACTAATGACAGTAGAAAGATGCCAGGAGACCAATGCATGCCTTGCTCCCAGCTTATCTTTTATGTAGACTGTTACACACAACTGTACCTAGTGCAGGGGTGGAAATTACATGTCCCTCAATATGTTGCGGAACTGCAACACCCATAATTCCCCAACATTGGCTATGCAAGCCAACAGCCTCTGGAGGACTGTGTGATTCCCATGCCTGAACTTATTTGTGATGGGCCTATAAGATTGCTCAAAAAAAAATTATGGAAAAGAGAAATTGTCTAGCAAAAGTGAAGGAAGAAGGGTAGGAGGAGGCAGGTGGTAAGGAAAAAGTGAGTATAAAACTATCCATCAGATGTATATTTCTGGTGATCTGTATGGCCTAAATACCTTAAAGGCACCAGATCACATCTGATCTTGGAAACTAAGCAGGGTCAGCCCTGGTTAGTACTTGGATGGGAGACCACCAATGAATACCAGGTGCTGTAGGCTATATTTCAGAGGAAGGAGCTGGAAAAAACACCTCTGTGTCTTCCTTGCCTAAGAAAACCCTATGAAATTCATGGGGTCACCATAAGTTGACAGGTAAATTGAAGGTACGCGCACACACACACATATGTGCCTATGCTGTGCCCACAAGTTGTTCTGTCCTGAACCAGCAGTCAAGGTAGGCTCATACTTGCAGTACCCTGGAAATCTCCAAGTGAGTAGCTTGCTCCAACAATGCCCAGGACTTGACTGAAATATTTTATGCCTCTAGCTCCAGATCCTTCATCTGAGGCCCCAACCTTTTCTGGTGACATATCTTGGGTGGGGCATCTTCTCTGTGGATTCCTTCCAGGCTCAGTGCTTTTGCTGATGAGCCACTGTGGGTGGATGGGGCCAGTTCCTTGGGGAGGTATATAGACTAAGAATAAAGAGTACTCTGGAAGTTTGGTTCAGAGCTCCTTAGACCAAAGACTCCTTATTCAACAGCATCATGCTCTACTCAGACCCCCCTCATGATGCTTTGGGCCTGGGTTGCTTTTCAAAATTTCTGTCTCTAGTGCCACTGGTCCAACAGATGTGGCCAGGCCCCACTTCTCTGAATCAAAGTCAAAATTGAGGCTGCTGCTTAGAGCAGAGATCCCAATACAACTGTTACAAACTAACAGACGCTCCTCCAGGCAAGTTGTTTTGGAGTAAACCGATTGGTGCTTTCTTCCTTTTTGGCATCAGTGAATTTAAAATTTACCCCTCCAAGCAATAGGATTACAATATTGGCAGTGAGCAGTGAGAAACTGGGCAAAGCAGTTTTACCATATATTCCAGTTACATGAGGGAAGGGGAAGAAATGGTGCTGCTACACTGGCCCAGCATCAGCCAATGTAGCAACAGTATCATATCTCCCCTGCAACTCATCAGCATATAGGATTATGCTTTTAACTCCTCCCCAACTTGGTTATAAAATTATTCATGAGATGTCAGACTGTTAAATTCTTTGTTGGGTCATAATGTAGCTGGTTTAGCAATTGCTATGGTGGTCTGAAAATTCTTTTCTTTGGAGAGGCCCTATGAAGCATATGTTTTAAATCATATACTTATCACAGCATATCACAGCACTGATTGGTTTCACTTTTCCAGCAGCACTGTGATATATAAAATGAAACATCAGTTAACTTCAAGCCACAGAGCCCTCTGTGTGAGTACAAGACACTTCTGCTTACAAAAAAGTAAGGAGATCTCTGATTTCTCTCATTGTCCCCTTCCCACAGCTGCGGCTCCAGATGCTGCACCACATGCCATTCTGGGGGTCCCCCACTACCAGGGACACAAGAAGATTCTTCAAGAAAATAAGAACAAAGGGTAAGAACACAACACTACTTGTGGTTCTTTAGACCTGAGCCAATGAACTGAAGCCAAGGTTATATAAGATGGGTGCCATGCCCATGAACTTCCCATTATGTTTTAGCTATTACAATGTAGTTGTTAAAAACTCTGAATAATAGAATTATAGTTTGGAAATTACAGATTACCCCCGTATCCACAGAGGATACGTTCCTGGACTTATTGTTTATAAGTGAAACCACAGATAATAGCAAACCCTATTAAAATAGAGGAATTCTGGTACAAGCATACCATAGCGTTGCATTGGTGGACCTAGCGATTCTTAGAGAGGACACCCCTCTAGCCATTTTCCAGCATGACTCTATGGTATGTGTCCCTATTTTGCCAACCATCAATAACTGAAACCATGAATATTGCTTCTGTGGCTACGGGTGGGGCAGGGTGGGGTAGCGACCTGTGTCTACAAGTCACTGAAGTCTGCAACCAGTGCCCTCATAAATTCACTTCTCTAATTTAAATGGACTATGGTATAGCATGAAGACCATAGCATGCTGGTGCTATGGACTAGCAAGAAAGAAGTTTTAATGTTGTCAAACTCTATTTGTTTAAGAAAGTTGCACACACTCTCAGTTTACCTTTACCTTTGCCATGACAACAAGACAACAGCACTGATGGTTCAAATCTATTGAATGTTGATTTGGAAGCAAACCCTTTGGATTCAATGGGACTTCCTTCTGAATGAGCATGCACAGGAATAAGCTGCAAATATTTTATTACTATTTAAGAAATATATTTTTAATTTTAACTTCCTTAACTTTGATCTTCTGCATATTCACTGGGATTATTCAAAAGCAGAACCTCTAAGGACTTTATCAGACCACCACCCCCAGTAATGTTCTTTTGTAGGCATAAATTGTGGCGTTTTTACGCTGGCAAAAGACACACACACACCCCAGACCTACCTATAGGAGTGTCAATGAGGCATCCTTAGCATAAATGGAGTACAAACGGAGGTCCATTTACTTCCAGGTTCCAAAGCTCACTGATTCTCACAAGAAGATGCTAGCGTGGCAAATTCAAAAATAAAAGCAAAAGCAAGATGTACAGCAAATAAAACATACAGCAAAGCACAAAAACACACTTTAAAAGTCCCAAGTATACAGGGGGATCATAAAAAGAGCATCCCCTACCTGGCCATCATGATCTCACCTAGAAGTGTTCTGTCATTGATGTAGCATTCACATGAGTACAATGGTGCAAGGATTCAAACACCAGCAATGCTGGCAACAAAGCACCATGGAAGATTAATTGACAGCTTGGCCCATCAATAAAAAGGAATGGGTTTTAGACTTTACGTGATCATGAAAGGATGATGTCGTCTGGTATGTGTGCCCTTTAGCGATCATTAGGTGTCCTTATAACACCATATTTGCTGAATCTGATAAAGTCCTAAGAGCTAGACTGCCATAGCATGAATGTCTGGAATTCGATATCAAATGACTGATTGTTGAAATTAATGATTCATATCAATGACTGCTAAGCTAATGTTCCAGTTTTCATGAATGAAAGTGATAGAAAACAATGAATAGTGAGGCTTTTGACAGAGAATGGCTTATGTGGAATCTGATTGCAACACAGAGCTCTGGAAAATATGAATTTCTCAGTTTGCTTCATTACAAGGGGGCACTCCTGCCCAACAGATTCCCTTGGCATTAGAACTGCCTGCATAGATAAGTTTGCCACATCAGGGTAGGATCATGAAATCATAGAGTTGGAAGAGACCACAAAGGCCATCCAGTCCAACCCACTCCCATGCAGCAGTACACAATGTGTGTGGGGGGGTCAATAGCTAATTTTCATTTTTCATTTGGAATGCTTTCATTTCTCATTGGAATGTGAAAGAAATAATAGAGATGTGAAATAATCTAACCCTCTATGTGTCTTTGTGGAACTGATGCAGAGAGTGAAATTTAATAAGATGACTACATCCAGAACCCATATACTGATCTTGCACTATCTAACTCAAACAGAATATTAGCCATTGATCATAGATGTCATTCAGTGCCATCTTGAATAGTCTTCATATGAATTTCACCACAGCTGTTGATCCAATCATACCTTCACACTAAAAATGTAGATTTGGTTTAAGTTAATACAATAATTACGAGTAAATGGCTCAGTATCAGCCTTTGTTATTGCATTAATGAAAACTAAGAAGAAAGCAGACAGGGTTGAGATTTAGGCCTAAATTAAATGGTTAGTCATAACTAGGGTTAGAATAAATGGTAATTTAGCAAGTTGAAATTTATGTCAGTTCCATTGATTTGCTGGTCTTCTCTAGTTGGGAATAACATTTGGATTTAGCTGTTAGTACTTATCATAATGATTTCTTAAAGAAATGGGTTTGCCACAACATTTCATTGTCTTGATTCATAATCTGTACTCAGGACAAGAGGCTACTGTTGGGACAGAATACGGAGAAATGGAATTGTTTCCAATTGGCTGGGGGGTCAGGCAAGGCTTCATTTTATCACCCTATCTGTTAAACTTATCACATGTAAAGAAGGATTAGACTTGGAGGAAGGAAGCATGAAAACTGGAGGAGAGAACATCAACAATTTAAGATATGCAGATGACACCATACTGTTAGCAGAAAATAGCAAAGCCTTGGAACAATTACTGAAGAAAGTCAAGGAAGAATGGAAAGAATGGAAAGCTGTAAAAAGGTTTACAGCTGAACACTAAGAAAAAAAATAATGACCACTGATTAATTACATAACTTTAAAGTAGATGATGAAGACACTGAAATATTTCTATGTATGGCTGTGAAAGCCAGACAGTGAAGAAAGCTGATAGGCAGAAAATCAACTCATTTGAAATGTGGTGCAGGAGAAGAGTTCTACAAACACCATGGATTGCTATAAAGACCAATAAATGGGTCCTAGAGCAAATCAAGCCTGAACTCTCCCTAGAAGCCAAGATGACTAAACTGAGACTGTCATACTTTGGGCATATTGTGAGAAGACATGACTCACTAGAAAAGACAGTAATGCTTGGTAAGGTAGAAGACAGTAGGAAAAGAGGAAAACCACATCCCAGATGGATAGACTCAATCAGGGAAGCCATGGCCCTGAGCCTGCAAGACTGAGCAAGGATGTTTATGATAGGGTGACTTGGAGGTCTCTCATTCATGGGATAACCTAAGTCAAAACCAACTTGACAGCAGTTAACAACAACAAACTTATAATGACATCACTGTCTACCACGAGACTAGAGTGATTATCAGACGGGGACAAAAATAGCATCCCCATCTCGCTATCTCCTTTCCTGCCCCCCTCCCAGCCCCGTCGTGGCATAGTAACAAAAACATTCACACTTACCTTATAGCATGTCCGCCCCCTCCCCTCGGCAGCCCAGGAGTGAACAGAGCTCTCACGGAGCTGCATTCACTTCCTGGAATGCAAATCCAGGCTATTCTCATGAGAGTTCGATTGAACGGGAAATTCAAAAATGAAAAGAGAAATAAAGGTTTAAAAGTAAAACGAAGCACAAAAACACACTTTTTAAAATACAGGTAACCTGGGGAGGGTACAAAAAAGTGTGTCATTTACCTTGTTGTCTCGATTGCACCCAGAGGTGTTCGGCACGGACCTCCCACTAACTCTGGCATCGCGCCAGCATAACAGGGCACCTTTTCACTTGCCTGTTGTTCTGTGACAGGAACAGAACAGGCAATCTAGTCACAGCTTAAGCCATGAATAAAAAGCAATGAGGGCAAAACAGAAAGGGCACGAGAGCATGACAACTGCAGAATGACATTGTCTGAACGGGAAGCTCTTTCACTATCTCCTGACATCCTTGTCACACCATATTTAGGTCGTCTGATAATCTCCTTACATACAAAATTCTGCAGCAATTTAAGGCCCCATTTACACAACAAAAAAATTCTGAACGGCATTCAAAAGATCAATGATGTTTACATATGATCATTTGGATACATTTGTGTGTTTCAGAAGGCGGGGCTGCAAATGCCCCATAAGGTCTGTGAATTCAGAGTTCGGGAGGAATAGTGGATCTTGGCAAAAAAATCCATACAACCATTCAAATTTGTGATTGTTTGTACAGGCTATCCATAATTCGAATGATCGATCATTCAAATTTGCACGGATTTTTTTTCTTATCATGTAGATGGGGCCTATGTCAGAAAGCGATTGAGGAGATGACTGATATCCCTGTTGGCTATCTGATACTGCAAAGATATATTAGGCAGCACATTAAGAACTCCTGCCATAGGGCTCTGTCTGAAGATGCCCCCACTTGGTCATACCCAGTCAGAGGCACTGGGTGAGGGCACTGTGAATGCTATTATGACAATACATCATTGTTTTGAGTTCCTCTGTATTGTATACAAAAACCTGGCATAGTTTGAATCAACCCATCTCCTGCATATCTCTTTTTGTGCACTATTTCTGTACTTTATTCCTTCCTCCTCAGTGTTACTTTCTTGATCAGTTTTTGCCAATTGTATTTTCATTTTAGTCTCCATGTCTTAGATCTCTTTCCCACCACACAGTTCTTGCCATTTGATGGCTACCCTATGAAATGTTGGTATTCACAGTTTCACAAGCAATTTGAAATCCTCTGCCGGAGAGCAATATTGCCTCACCAAACTACAAATCCTGGAATTCCACAGGATGCATCCATGGCAATAAAAGTGGAATCATAGTGCTTTAATTGCATAGTGTGAAAGAGACTTTAGTGTGTCTGCATATACAGTATTTGTTATCTCCAGTTTTTCCAACCCCATCAATAGTTCTTTCTGAAGATTAACCTTGCATTATTTGGAGTTTCCTGACCTCTCTGGGACAAGAAGCACATTGTCAGATCCACGATTAGCATTTATACTCCTAACAAGATACAGCACCTTTCCCCTCTGCTTCCCAATCCTCATGCCCATTTAGTGGTACTGGCTGCTCCCTGCTTCCCACATTATTTCTTTGTGAGATATATCCTCTGTGCTGATCAGCCCTCCACCTGCTGTCTCTCTCTTTCCTCTATTCTGTATCCCAGGACACACACCATAAGTTGATGCCCACTGTAAGTTGGAGGTTCCTTGCATGCTGCTCATCTGTCCACATGCTATTTTCATGGCAGACAATCTACCTGCCTAAAAATTGACTGATATATTTGCCCCTGTTGCCCCACCTACCTAAAAGACAGGAGTGGGGGTAATATGTCCTCACGCTGGTATGTGCCTGAAGGAGAGAGGTGAGCTACTGTGACATCATCCTGGTGCTTCCTGCTTGAAGAAGAGAAAATGGCTATTGTGACCTCATGCTAATGCTCCTTGCCTGAAGAAGAGAGACTAGCTATTGTGTCCCTCTGCTAATGTTTACCTGAAGGAGGAATACTGGCTAGTATGACACTCATAGTATTGATGCTATCTACCTGAAGGGGAGATTGGCCATTGTGACCTCAGGTTGAGGTTTCCTAGCAGAAATCAAGAAACTGACCATTGTGACCTCACGCTGATGCTGCCTGAAGCTGCTGTTCACCTGTAGGAAAAACACTGGCCACTATAACTGAAGGTTGGTCTAACAAATTCAGCTGCAGACCATATAGAGGATACTTTCTCATTCTCTCAAAATTCACCTCAATTCAAGCAGGCTGGCTCCACTGTTCACCAACGCTGATGAGAACATGAGATGGCAACTGTCCTGATTTTAACTGGCTTTCAAAGGGAATCTCTCACTACTCTGTTCATGAGGAACTTGTTGGTGTGATGATCAATGAATGGGAGCTGATGAAGAGTTAGTATCCACCTTTATGGAATCTGAAATGACCAGAAAGCCCTTTTCAGAAGAGATGCAGCTAGTGCCATAGAGAACTAAAATGGAATAAACGTTACATAAATTTTTAAAAATTTAAAAGAAAAAAAATAGACACTCAAGCTAAAAAAAAATTAAATGTTACATCACACACATTTGAAGCTCACACATTCCAACATGGATGGACAATGTGATGAAATTATTCATTTAGACATTCATTAATGATATCCCTTGTAACATCTTTCTATGGAAAGTGGTGTTGATTAATTCCCTTTAATTTATCATAGATACATTCATCAATCTATGCATGTACTTAAATCTCTCCCCCTGAGATAAATGTGAGTTTTTAAAACACATAGCTTTGGATGGATATCACTCTTTGGGTTTTATTCATTCCATTTTATGTTTTGAAGAACAAGGTTGAAAATAAGGCAATATAATAGCAGAATTATGTGTCAGTGTTCAGTAAGAACATTTATTAGAGAAAAAATAGAAAGCTAATAATTTTGCATCAAAGCATAATGATTTGAATACCTTAAAATGCAATAAAGAGGAGGGAAAGGGAGGTTTATGTGAAGTAATTAGTGAACCATGATACCATTTCCTACAATATTCCACTTTGCCATGGAACAAGACTCTGCTTAAACTGGTGGCATCTGTGATTCTGATTAATGCAGAATTGCAGAAGACATGAAGATTTCCCAGAGCTTCTGGATAATTTGGATCTACCAAATGGTTTGAAGGCTGAAACTGAGAGTTTGCTGTTTCTTAAAATGAGTTACATGAGTTAAAAAAAAAAAAAGGAGTTGTGGATATTCATCAAAATCAATTACCATATTCTAGCTTCAGACTGGTAGTATTCCTTTATTTGTATTATTTTATTTATTGCCCCACCATTCTCCCAAAATGGGACCCACGACGGCTTACAACAAAGTTAAAACGAGACAGAGCTAAAAACCTGATGATAAAATAGTTAAAACACAATTAAACAAGCTCTCGCGTGAAAGCACAAGTAATTTTAAAAAGTATAAAATCATTTTAAAACGTAACTATAAAGATAATAATACAGCAACTCCTCCCACCATAAAAAAAGATCCTTCTGCACATCCAATCGATCATCAAATGCCTGTTTAAATAAAAAGGTATTTACAAGACAGCAAAAAGAGGGGAAAGAGGGAGCCAGTCTAGCCTCCTTTGGAAGGCATTCCATAGACTAGGAGCTTGGTGGGAGCAACCACCAAGAAGGCCCCCTCACATGTTCTCATTTTGTTGTATTGTTGTCCTGTTTTATTGTTGGTGGGACTAAGGAGATTTTCACACGGGGCCAAAATGCCCCATTACTGCCCCGCCACCTCCTCTCCCGTTCCTGCCATGGAATAACGTAAATCTTTCACACACTTACCTTAATTCCGTGGCAGGAATGGGTTCCCCCTCCCCTTGCTGGCCAGCTGTAAATGTAGCCGTCATAAGGCTGCTTTTACAACCGGCCATCTGAAACGTTATCACGTTATCGTGTGATAACGGCCAGGCAGTAAATTAAAAAAATAAAACTCCCCCAAACATAAAATCAGTTCACCAAGCACAAAAACACACTTTAAATCACACAATCAAAACAGGGAGGGTAAAATAAAGGGTGCCACTTACCTGGATGTCCAGATCATACCAGGAATGCTCAGAACGGTCCTCCCCTCTGCAGCTGTCATTTTGGAACAGGAACAGGGCTCCTGTTTGCACACCCGTGATTGCGTGATAGCGATGGAATGGGAGGTCTATCATGATGAAAAATCGTGATTACATTGTTCCAGAACAGTCACGGGAGCCAGATGGATGCAGGACAGAATGGGGTCAATGTCGTCCGAAAGGGAAAACCTTTCCGACCCTGTTCTGTTCCTGCCACGGGATATATGTCCTGTGTGAAAATCTCCTAAGAGAATGCCCTCACTTGAGGCTCTTAAGACTTGAGCAGGCTTTCAGATAGTCTGGACCTAAGCCATATAGGGCCTTATAAAGCATTACCTATGGTTTAAATTATGCAGGTAGCCAGTGAAGCTATTTCAACAAAGGAGTTATAGGTTAGCTGTAACTGGCTGCAGTCAGCACTCTGGCTGCAACATGTACCAATAACTCTATGAGAATAGTGAGAGTTGATATCAAAACCCATAAATGACCTTTGAAGAAGAGGTTCAGGTTGAACAAACCTCTAATTCCAATAACATTTTGCTGCATTTTTTCCCCCTCTCAGTATACTGAAAATGTAAACATATGTTTAAGAATTCATTTTGCACACGCTCTCTCTCTTGCTTCAGAGCCAATGGAACTTTTAGAAAAACGTTCATACAGTTTTGATGAAATTAACAGTTAATCCAATTAATGGTACCACAATGCTGTAGGCTCCCTTGAAGGATGCCACCAACTGAGAGCAGACTGAAACACTGAGGGAAAAGTGAGATTTAAAAAACAAAAACAAACAAAAAACTAGCACTTTGCAGGGGAGTTTCACTGCCTGGTCTCCCTGCTTGGGATCTGGCTTTTCTATATGCTGGCCACCCATCAAACAAGGCATATGATTTTATTATCCTTGGAGCCTGACTGTCAGAAATATAGTTAATATACCCTGTGGTATTCTTCTATGATGCATGATAAGAGTGTTATACTGGTACTTGGGAAGGGGGGGGGAAACCTTTGATACATTATCCAGAAGAACTAAGTCACATTAAGAATCCCATAGAATGCTCCTTCCCTTCCCTTCCTTTCCCAACCTCTGTTGCACTTAGATAAGAACTGCTTGAGGTTTTCATAACAGGATTCTAGGCTTTTCTGACAGAAACAGAGGTGAATTTCATTTGGTTCCTTTTTGAGCACTTATCTGTTAGAAGTATGGTTTTGAATCTACATTCAACCTTGTTGAATAAAAGGTTGAACTAGGCTCATCTGCAGTCCCCCGCCCTGCTCCCCCATCTCTCTCTTGTCTGTGTCTTTAACAGTCACATCTTTAACAGATACACAAAGGGAATGTGCAACAGTATCTATTATACACTGGAAGCACATTTTGGAAAAGTTACTTTTTATGCTATAGTTCCAAACTCAGCCAGCTAGCCTGGTCAGGAAGTGTAACTTTTCCAGGCTTTGACTGGGGACTTTATCAGACGACAAGTTTTAAAATGTTCTTTTGCAGGCATAGAAAAACCCATTTCTATGCCGGCAAAAGAACGTTTCCACCCCCCAAAAAACACACACACACACTTACCTCCTTTCCCAGCAAAGGCTCCCTGACAATAAAAAGGAAGTGAATAGAGCCCTGTTCACTTCCTCGCTCGAAATCTCATTTGATTTTGTTGCATGGGAAATTCAAAAATAAAAACAAGAAAAGTACATTTAAAGTTGCACAGAGCACAAACACACATTTTAAAGGTCCCAAATAACCCAGGGAAGGTTAAAAAAAAAAAAGATCATCACTTACCTGGCTGTCCCGATCTGACCCAGAAGTGTTCGTGCCAGAGAGGGCATTGTTGGGGTAAGTACAAGATGTAAAGTGATAGAGACATCACATGCTGGCAATGCCAGCAAAAAAACGGCAGGGGATCTATTGACAGATTAAGCTGTCAATTAAAAATGACAGGTTTTGGTCTGTTTTTAACCATGAAAGGCCGATGTCATCTGATCTGTGCACCCTTTCGTGGTTATGTGGCATCATGATGATGCTGTATTTTCCGTGTCTGATAAAGTCCTAGGTGTACATATTGAATTTTTCCTCATAACTTTGTATAGTTTCTTTATACACACATACACTAAGAAGAACTTACCAATATTCAGAAATGTCTTCATAAATTCAAGCTGACTTGCAATTTTTTAAAATCTGAATGCTAAACAAAAAACAAGAGAATCATCCATCCCTAGACCAAATTGAATTTAATTACAATTTTTATCTAAAAGTATGATCACACTTATGTTAAAATACCATATATCTCCCCTGGAATGTGTTAATATGCACTTACCACTACTATGAACATCAGTGCAACTCACTAAGGGTGTAACTTGGTCTATATTGCATCTCAGGGTAAAACCATATTAGAGGTGAGAGTAAAGATGTGGGAAACCCTTCCTTTTCTTTTCCCTGCACCCTGACTATCTTGGGCCTATTTCTTCCTTGGTAGGTAAACCAATGCCTCCCATTCAAACTGTAGTGAATAAAGCATAAGGAGAAGAGAGACATTAGAAATTTTCAGACAGGAATGCAAAAAGCGTTCCTGTCCCACAATCTCCAATCCCGCTCTGTCCCGGCACAATAATCCTCCCCACTGTGCTTACCCCCTCTCCCATTGACAGGGAAGCCCAGGAGTGAATGGAGCTCTGTTCCATTCCTGGAGTGAAATCCTGCAGATTCTCATGAGAAGACACAAGTGTGGGAAATTCAGAAATAAAAATAACACCAAAAAAGTAACACCAAGCACAAAAGCACACTTTCAAATGAACAAGTAACTTGGAGAGGGTCATAAAAAGTGTGTCGCTCACCTGGATGTCTCGATCTCACCTGGAAGGGTTCAGGCAGGTACCGCTCATTAACACTGGGATCTCTACAACAACACGGGGCACATTATCACACACATGGAAATCTGTGACAGAAATGCAACAGGGGATATATTGCCAGCTTCTCCCCATCAATAAAAAATTAGAACAGGAGCAGAATGAATGCATAATGATAGGGAATGATGTTGTGTGGTAAGGGATCCCTTTTGCGATCTTCTAGCATTGTTGTAATGCCACTTTTGACCATATCTGATAATCTCAATTCTGTGGATGGTTTATCTGACACTGCATGGAAAAGTGAAACTAAAAGCCAAAGGACAGAAACAGAAGGTAGAGAAGACTGCAGAGCTTGGAAAGGCCTATGTGATGGACTACACTTATATGATCCTGCTGCTGCTGTTAAAATGTCATGGGCCGCCATTATTCATGGGCCGCCATTATACACTGGCCTTTCCCCACTACTAGGTGACTCTCCATCACATTATTACTGCTACCATAAATCCCAAGCCCAGCTTCAGGTAGGTATGGCTAGGTGTAAGACAAAACAATGAGATTTTAAAATGCAAAGGTATTTCTGCATTTCAAAACCAAGTCTCGGTATAGTAACCTAACTATCTAGTGTTAAACATATTAGTCACTGCTGTTTACCTACCATCTAGAAAAACATGCAGACCAAAGATCCACTCTCTTCTTTATTCATAGACAATGCCCCTGTCAGAAACTGGAGACAATTCTGGCAATTCATAGACAATTCCCCTACCAATTCCACCCCAGTAATTCATGAGTTTAGGGCAGTCTTTATGTGTTTGGCTTTGATGGTGACCAGGACTCCACAGCTGAACTCTTAGAAAGTCTTCTCAAAAGTCCAGCAGAGAGAAGACTCTTAACCCAGGTCTTCTCTCACTGTCAGGCTCTCTTCTCTCTTGAAGGCTACTGCCTTCTCGCTGTCTACCTTCTCTCTCTCTCTCTCCCTCCCTCCCTCTAGTGCAGATCCTTCTCAGCCTTGCCTTCTCCCACAGTTTCAGCTCTGGTCTCACTGTTGACCACTTCATCCTCTTTCATCCTGTCCTCCAGTCCTTTACCTTCTTGCTGGACCCTTTTACTGCTCAGTCTACTTCTTAGGTCTTCACAGCTTAAGCACCAGCTTCCTGTCCTCCACTCTTGCTCTGGATATTGCATATTATGTATCCATTCCAAAGTCTGCCTCTCTGACTGAACATTCTCCACCAGTCAGATTCCATGGAAGGTTGGCCATTCCCCCAATCAGTGAAGCACAATTTGAATCTCCTCTAATGAAGAAAAGCTAGAATGGGTCTAACAGTCACTGTCTTATTTATTTATTTATTTATTTATACCCCGCTCTTCAGCCTCAAGCCTATCAGAGCAGCTTACAAATTGTTTTAAGCAATAGCTATTTACACATCTACACTGCGTTAAGCAGTTTCCAATGTGTGTTAGCTAATTGCCCCCACAAGCTGGGTACTCATTTTATCGACCTATGAAAGGATGGAAGGCTGAGTGAACCTTGGATCCCTGTGGAATCGAACTTGCAACGTGGTGACTTGCAGTACTGACATTTAACCACTGCGCCACCAGGGCTCCTTGTGTACTCTAACACAAGGATTACAAACAGCTACTCATCTTTATGTAATATATCCCCAGACACAATCCTCGTTTCAAAGCACCTTCTATGACTGTTTAACCGTACCATGGCCTGTGAAATATCAGTTAACCTAAATATGTATAATATTTTCTCTCCCACATCAAGGCTATTTGCATACTCAGTATTGATGCTAATGTATTAAGGTAAAATGGCTGAAAAAAATTAATTCTACAAAAATGCTAATAGAAAATGATACAGTCTTCCTTGTATCTTGCATGGAGAAAAGCATGAAGTCATGGGAGTTGCCCATTGTACTTTGAAGTCCATATACATGTTTACCATCTGAGAGAGAACTGGTCTTCCTTGATACTCTTGATTGAATCATTGCTTGAAACTCCCAAAGCTGGAAGAAAGGGATGAGCACATACCCCTGTAATGACTGGATTTCTAGCATGAACCCATTACAGTGGTTTTCCACTTAATCCTAATTTGTGCTTTCTTACCATTATATTTCTAGATGTGTCTTGGACATCTTGATCTCCAGCTGACCTCCAGTCTGCCTAAACAAAAACAATCCTGAAAAGTGTCCAATATTTCCAGTTATGGAATCTTGCAGGGAGGGGGTAGTAGGGTATGCTAACACACTGGTTTAACACAATGGTTGTTCTTTCTTTTTAGGAGTAATAAATCCCTGGAAACAGAATTGTGACTGTTGGATTATAAGTATGGCAACCAGGGCCAGCTCTACTATTAGGCAGAGTGAGATTATTACTTTAGGTAGGTGGTGTTCTGAAAAAGCAAGGGCAATTGCCATCCGATTGTGGAATAAAGAGACCACACACATGAAATGGGGTGAAATAAAGTATTTTTATTCAAATTAACCTATTTAATTCCCTCTAATATCTTCAGTAGGGGGAGGCAACCTGATGAGGGACCAGCTGAGGCAGCAGGTCTATGCTAGACCATACCTTTCAGCCTTCCTGGGTGAACACATGGGTCATGGAGAGGAACCCCAGCTGCCTGGGGTTGCTCTCCAGCCGGCCCGCATCTGGAAGGTTAACCCAAAAGTCCCTCACCCAAGCCCCACAGATTGGGGTGAAGGATTATCCTTTAGGCAACCCCAAGGTGGGTCTCCTTCTGTCCCCTTAGGCCCCATGACCTGAAGTGGCCCTTCCAGAGACCCTACCTTCACTGAAATCGGTGCCAAGGTGCCCACCGAAGCTACGCCTCCCCCTTCCCCACCACAGAAAGGGGCAAGTGTTCACTTAGTCCCTTTCTCCCACCAGCTCGCCAAAATGTTCCTCAACCCCTGCTGAAGATCACTTAAAAACATCAAATTTCCAGCATCTGAGACGTGAATCCCATCTGCTCTGTAGAGCTCGGGTCTCTTGGACACGATGTCGGAGTGTGGCACATAATAGCCCAACCCCTTGCCCATAGCGTTCTCAGTCTTCCGGTTAGCTCCACTTTGGGCTTTATCCAGCAAACGTGGATCACCTTCACCTCTCCAATGCCACCTTGGCAGCATGGCCGACCACATGGCGGTAACCTCAGGCCACCGAGACCTGATTACCCTCATGTCATGGATCGCCTGCAGGACCAATGCTTTTCCTTTTAACAGCCCCAAATCATTCCCCCCCAAATGTATAATAAGAACATCTGGCAGAGGCCCTTGGCACTCCCCAAAAAGCAATGGCATAAGACCATGCCAACGTAAACCCCTCCTTCCCACCCACTCAACTGTTGCCCCATTCTCCAGACCCAGGTGAGGCCTGAAATGACTCAACCGGGCCTGTCGGGCCGCCCAGTATACCATACTGTGACCACAAATCAGCACCCGCAGCCTCACCGGCGCTGACCTAGAAGCTGAAAAACAAAAGGGGAAGACAACAGGTTAGTAGGTAAATGAACACACGTAGCGCCAGTAGGAGGAGGACCTCCACCGGCCAATCCCTTGGATTGCTGCCGCCGGCATTCCCAATGCCGAAGCCGTAGAAGCGGCCCCTATCCGGAAGGAGTGAGTAGCAAAACGGACACCATGAAGGCCCAACTTACCCAATGCTTTGTACGTCAGTGTCCAGAATTGATATTTGGTCAATGGGGAGAAGTCAGCATGTACAAAAAGCGGACCCAGTTGCAACCCCCGAACACTTAAAAACGGCTGTAGAGCCCTAACTGGGCATAATTCCGGGTCACTGCATGGTAGCAAGCAACATTGCTTACCCTTCCCGCACTGGTCAGTCTTGGAGAAACATAAGATCAAATTCACCTGGCGTTCAGCCAGACAGACATCCTTCAACTTCAGAGCTCTACAAGAAGCATCCATCTTGGATGCCTGTACAAGCTCGCTGATGCGCGATGCGCCAAAAAAGGCTACAAGCGCAGCAGCATGAAATAGCAGTACTTCGTAAGGAGACTTACAAATACTTACCCAAACCTTGGCCAGCCCTTTTAAAATGGCAGGCGAAAGCGGGGCCCTACTGTCAACCCTACAACCCCTTTCTCTGGACCACCCCTCCAAGGCCTTCCTAATGCAGAAATCCCCAGTACTATCAGGCACCCCCTGGGCTTTTAGCCAAAACCCAATCGCTGATAGTTGAATCCATATAGATTGTGGGGACAGGCCTTTACGATATAAAGAGACGCAGAACTGAAACAGCTGGTCAAAAGGCACTGGGACACCTTGTGTGAAACCTGAGAGCTCCCTAAACTGGAAGGATTCCTGCAATGCCCTGGTGTATCCTTTCATAGTGCTAGGTGCCAAGGACATACCTAGTGTCCTCACGAGCTCAGCCTCCCAAGCCTCCACAGGCTTGCTGGCATTGGATGACCCTTGGGTGCAGTGTCTGGGGCCAACTCTCTGAAGCGCTCCATCTGCATGCGGGAAAGAGCGTCAGCAATTCCATTGTCAACACCCGCCACATGCCGCGCAACAAAAGTATATTAAACTTCAAACACTGCAACATGAAAGCCCTCACTAGCACCATCACACAAGGGGATTTAGATATAAGGGAGTTTATCACTTGGACGGTAGCCATATTATCACGCCAAAAGTAAACGGATGAATTTGCCAACTCATCAGCCCAAATAGTGGCAGCCACCAAAATTGGGAAAAATTCCAGGAATGTCAAATCAGCCACAATATCTGAGGCTGCCCAATCAGGAGGCCACCTGCTTTCACACCACCGCCCAACAAAATAAATTCTAAAAACCCATGGATCCTGCTGCATCTGAGGCTATCTGTAGATTACCCATTAGTTTCTGTTCCTCAAGCCAAAAAGAGATGCCATTAAATTGGTCCAAGAACTGTTGCCAAATGGACAAGTCAGCCCTCAAATCTTTGGTTACATGGATCAGAAATGGGGTTGCCGTACACCCTTAATGGCATCACATAGTCGGCGAAAGAATGCCCGGCCAGGTGCCACTACCTTACATGCAAAGTTCAAATGCCCTATCAATACCTGGAATTCTTACAGTGTGGCTTTATGCCGGGTTAAAAACTAGGTAACTCTCTCCTTCAGATCGATAACTTTGGCTGGGGACAACTGACACAGCTGGTTAACCATGTCAATCTCGACGTCCAAAAAAGTCAAAACTTGGGATGGTCCCTCAGTTTTCTCAGGTGCAAGTGGAACCCCAAGTTCCCCTGCCAAAGCTTCAAACTAATCCAACAAGTTCTTACATTGACCGGACTGATAGGGTCCTATCATAAGAAAGTCATCTAAATAGTGCACCACACTGTGCAATCCCGTCCTAGTCTTCAAAGCCCATTCAAGAAAGGTGCTGAAGGTTTCAAAAGCATTGCATGAAACCGAGCAGCCCATGGGAAGAGCCCGGTCCATATAAAACTGCCCCTCGAACTGGAAACCTAACAACTCGAAGTCATCTGGATGAACTAGCAAAAGCCTGAATGCAGATTTAATATCGCATTTTGCCAGCTCAGCCCCCCAACCCGGCAAGTGGACAGCCCTGACAGCAGCGTCAAAGGATATATATCTCACTGTACACAGCTCATGGGGACTAGAGTCATTCACTGAATCCCCTTTGGGGTACGATAAATGGTGAATAAGCATAAATTCCCCAGGGGCCTTTTTGGGAACAACACCCGGGGTGAGACCCGCAAGTTAGGGACCAGAGGACTAGGAAAAGGGCCTAAAACTCGGCCTTCAGAAACTTCTTTCTTAATTTTTTCCCTAACTATATGTTCCATACCTGAAACTGACTTCAAATTGCGTGCCCAAAAAGGCCGTCGAACACCCTGAAATGGGATTCTAAAACCAAACTGAAAAGCCTCTAGTAAATATTTAGCCGCCCCCCTGTCAGGATAGATAGTGAGCCATTGCTGCAACACATCATTATTGATTGGGCTGGGACCCTTTTTGAGGTTCAGCAGTGGAACCTCCGCCCTTCTCCTTGGGTAGCCCTATCCCCTCAGGACATTTTTCCTCTAGGGCAGTTTCGAAAGGAATGCCCAGCTCCACAGATGGAGCACTCATGGCTGAACCTGCAGGGTTTACGGGCACAAAACCGCTAACAGCTGAATTCCCAACAAACTTGCTTATTGGCCGGGACAGTGCCAGCAGGGGAACGAGCCATGGAACTGCTGGATAACTTAACCAAGTGACCACTATGGGTCCTTTCCCCTTGAATTGGGTGAGCCGGAGTCATGAGCTGCATTCTATAATTGAGGATGCATCATGTCCCACCTCAATGAGGGGTAGATGGCAGCTCTCATCCTGAAGGCTTCATCATACAGGAGCCATGCCAGTCCTGCAAAATCACCATACGCCCTGTGAATTATGTCTAGGTCCTGAAACAGGGCTGCAGCCCGGTCAGGCTGTGCCTTGACCACCACCCCGGCATATATGAGGAACCTGGAAAGCCAATTGGTCCAGTTCCTCTCTACCTTTCATTTTTTCAACTTTTCCTTATCCTTCTCGTCAATTTCTTCTTTATCTTTTTTCTCCACCTCTCTATAAAGTAGAGAAAAAAGATCCACATACTCCCCTTTCACTATCTTATCCCTCGTAGACTGGAGTAAATGATCACCCAATGGGAGGGACATTTCACCAAACAGGATGGCCAAATAGGCAACTGCATCATAGCCAACGCCCTGTGAAGTGCCCATGAGACCCTGGCTCGGCTCAATAGGGTTAACCAAAGAACCAGGCCCATAAGGTAACCAAGGAGACTATTGTGGAGCAACCTAATTCAATGCCTGGTGGTAGCCTGGCCAATTAGTATGCACTGGCTGAGTGCCTGAACTAGGGTTTGACATGTTTTGAGCCATGGGAGGCCAAGGGCCCCAAGGCCAGGTGACTCCGGCAAATGAAGAATTTGACTCATTAGAAAACTCACCTGTAGTTCCAGGCTGTACGTTGTCATGTCCTGATGTATCCCATGGATTGACATGAGGGAGTTCATCACCCATGGCCTCATCCACCTGCTTGGACCCAGACGCACCGTCGGGATGAATATTCTTTTCAAGAGCATCTAAACGAGAAAGGATATCCTCAGCAAACTTCCTTTTTTTAACATGTTGGCTAGTCAGAATTACATCCAACTCCTGAACACCTTGGATCCTCTCAAGATGCTGTATCCTAGCCAAAATTGCCTTCCATGGGATATGAGCATCCTCATCACTAGATGAATTAGGATCTGGTTCCACAGGAGGTTTGGGTGGCTGCTTAGGAGCCTGCCCTTTCCCCTTATTGCCACCCTTACCCTTGCTTTGAGCCATTCTGCCAAGGCAAATCAATAGAATTCAAATTCCAAGGCCTTAGAGTTTAGCTACCACAACTATAATTGCTATTATTATTATTATTATTATTATTATTATTACACAGTCCCTCCAAGCCTAAAACAGGCCCCACACTACAATCACACACACTGTAGCAACAATCAATTAATAGTAATAATGACAGAATTATTACTATTATTGTTGTTGTTGTTGTTGTTGTTATTGAGAATAATAATGGACGTTAGGCTTGAAACTATCAGCAGCTTGAACCCAAGAAGGCCCCCAAATGGCGTCTGGAAGCAAATGCAACTATCACCCTCCCCTAGATGGCCAGTAACTGCAAATAGCAGTTGCAAGCAGTTGATAAAAGGAGCCCCCTGGTGGCCGGCCAAATTCAGCCAGATCAATTAAGCAAAAAAAGGGGGGAGGGGAGTGGTGAGTAGTTTCAAAAGGCCCTCTGTTGGCCCACCAAAAACCGGCTTGTAAGGAAAGATGCCCACAGAAGCCCCCTGGTGGCCCGCCAAAACTGGATTAGCAGTAAGAGTAGTAGAAGCCCCCTGGGTTAGCAATAAAAGTACTATCAAACCTAATTGCCCTATGGGGGTATAAATGGGAGGGGGGAAGAAGGGCGTACCACTAGAGACCCACAGGCCAAAGACCCCACCGCTCGATGGGAACCCAGCGCCACCAAATCCCTTCCCAGGAACTAAACACCCCCCTTAAGCAGGCAAAAAAACCCACGGCCCACGACAGCCCAAACAAGGACAACCCCTCCCCTCAATACTCTCTGCATGCTGACGCCCAAAGCTGTCCACCGACAGCAAAGTCCAGACTCTCTCCAAACGTGAGGCAAACCCTCTGTGAGGCCATCCCAGGTGCCCGACAACGGCCCGCCTCAGGCCTCCAGCCAGCAACTGGGTCACTGCCAGCTGACAGCGAGGTCCTGTCAAGAGCCCACAACCGGCCGCCCATGAGCCCCTTGCTGAAGACGGGTCGCAGCCACGGCCCAGCAAGGCAGCACCGCTGGACACCCAACTAAGCAAAACGGTCTTGAAATCCGCCTCTTTAGCCTGAGCAACTGCCTAGCAGCGATCTCAACAATCACTTCTGCTGAAGAGGCATAGATGAGGGGCGGCAGGGCTTTTATATTCTCTGGCTCTGCCCCTCATCTCCCATTGCAGGTGACGACGCCTGCAATGACAGGGTGGTCTCCAGACCACCAACCGGCGGCAAAGGTGGCTCCCCTCACCTAACGGCTCTGCCGCACAGCGGGGAGCCGAATATCCTGGCTCTTTCTCCAGGACTTCTAGGCTGTTCCCATCTGTGCAAGGACAATGCTATGTATGCCTCACAAATTATCCTCACCTCACACCTGAAACTAGCATGCTGCCACAGGTGAGGTGGACATTATTCCATCAGTAAGGTGGAAGTAAAATTCAATTACCAGATAGTTCTGTATATGGAATATGGAACTATTTTAACCTTCACTTTGAACAGCAAAACCTCTGGGGCTGTGTCTGATATCACGCCTCACTGGTAGACACCCCAAAGGTAATTGTACCCACTTACCCAAGGTTCTTGTAGTACACAAACCCTTCCTCTGCACCCACCCTGATAATCATTACAAGCATTTTGCTCATAGCTTATGAACTATCTATACATTTGGGGAAGAGGGAACCATTGGTTGTTGATGCATTTCTACATCATGAATCAGATGCTCTTTTAAATAGTCTTAAATGACAGCTACATGTGTCTTTGGTCATATTTCCCCCTTTTTCTTTTGTTCTGGAAACACATGTAGGAAAACATCTGGAAAATAGCTATATTAGTGACTCCTTGTTCAAAGGAATTTAGAGCTGAACATAAGATACATCTGGCAAAGGCCATAGAGGTTTTTGAGACTACTTTGGACAGACTTCATTGGCTTATTCCTAGAGTTCCACAAGTACGTTGCAAGAGTTTAATTTACCAGGACATTTTGAGATCTGTAGTTTGCAGTTAGAATAGAAATGAAAGTTGGATACATTTTTTTGTATGTATAAAACTTTGTGGCATAACTGATGAATATACTGCATTTGCATTGAGTGTTTTGGAATTAAAAACAGTGTGGGAAAAATAAGGCTACAGAAGGACAGGAGGGGAAAACCTTTATAGTTCCCATAGCTCAACGGAGCATGTTGTTAGGGTAACTCCTAGGCCAGTGCCTCTAAGGGATCCAATCAGTGTTTGGCAGAACTAGAATCTGATTCATGCTTTCTTAACTCCTACAAGTGGCAACAGGGAATCAGAACATTCCATGGGAACTTTACAGCCCGTCTCCTCCTTATCAGCTCAGAACCAGCTCCCAGACTTGAAGGTTGTTCGATAGAGAATTTAATTCTCAACATTGCACATTAATTTTGAAATTCCTCCTTATCCAACCGTGGGCTATGATTCAAGACCACATTGACTATAACCCAACACAGAGTTGATTTTTCCATCCACACCCCTCTTGGCTGGCTCCGAACTTCCTCGCTGAAGATTTACCCAGAGATCACGGTGCTAAATGAACTCTCCATTTTCAGCTAGCAGATCTGGTCCTCTTTAAACTCTTTGCATAGGCTTTATGGATTTTGCAAATATAATTGTACAAGTGGACTCTGCAAAGAAAAGTCACAGCCTATCCACACTCCTTTAGCAATGTATTCAAGGATTCAGCCAGACTGAGACAGGAGCCATGGAGTGCTCCTGAGATCATGTAGTAAGACAACAGAGAGTCTCATCAAGTGGGGACAAGAAAGGAGGGTTTCAGTTTTCCTGTGGTGCAAAAAGACACAGGGATCAGGTGATGTAAAAGACCCTTTCCTGTGATTTTCTAGCAGGAAAATACTTCCCACAGTTTTACACTTTAAGCCAGGGAACAACAACCAGGGTTGGAGGTCCACGTTGCCTTGGAATGCTACACTGGGGCCATCATGCACATTTCAAACACCTTTTCCCAGTTTTCAGTGTGCTGTGAGCCCCTGGGGAGGGCCTCAAAATGGTGCTGGGAGCACATATGTCCCACAACCCTCACTTTCCCTACTCCTACTTTAAACAATTTCCATTTCTGAAATTATGAGAACTTAGTCTGTAGTTCCTTAATAAGATTCCTTTCTGCTGCAACAATTAAAAAAAAAAAAAACCTTCCAGGCAACCCGGTACTCTAGGATTAGGTAGGAGATGATACACACTCACTTGAGGGAGTCTACACCAGATGTTCTGATACTTTGGTCTCCCAGAACCGTCAGGCAGCATAGCCAATGGTTAAGGATTCAGTAGGTGGGAGTCCAACACATTTGCAGGACTAAATGTTGAGAAGCACTGTTCTAAACTATTAATGTACAGTAGAAAGAAAGAAAGAAAGAAAGAAAGAAAGAAAGAAAGAAAGAAAGAAAGAAAGAAAGAAAGAAAGAAAAGACAGACAGATTATTTTTTACAGTAAGGGAATATTTTTGGTTCTTTTGTCCACCCCACCCCAAATTGCGTAACAGTAGTAGTTTCTAAAGACTATTGGAGAATCTATTGCTATCACAGGCCTCTCACAGACATCTTCACTCAACCAAATTTGCTAAATTCTTTCCTTGCAGATTCAAATTACTCAGAACCATCACACACATCTATAATCTACACCATCATTCATTTCTATGATAGTACAAGTTCCTAGAAAAGCTAGGGATGGGTAACTAAGCAATATGAAAGGGGAATTATTTCCATCATACAATCCACCAGTATAAATGTTTCAGCCCAAAGCGGGGTTGTAGGGTTCTTGTAGCTCCTCTACATTAACAAGAATATGCTGGCTTCCCATCAGTGTATTCCACCATGGATCAGGCCTGTTCCTCCCTCATTACCTGCATGCAATGGGAGGAAGTCCAGATAGGCATGCTGGCCTGTTGCTGCAGCCACTGCTACTACCATCTCCCTCACTCTCTCTGAAGCCAGGATGCTGTAGTATGTGGGGAAATTATTATTATAATGCAATACAATCTTGTGTATCCCATGTTAAGTTCAGTTTAGGAATTTCCCTGCATGCATGAGTTTTTCCACTTCCCCTACTTCTTTCCCTAGGCAATTTCAGCCAACTGGAGCAATGGGTCATTCATCACATGACCTAATTTAAATATTTTATTATACTTTGTTTAAGTTTCCTTTGTGTTTGTCTCCATGTGGCTGTAGCCATCTTTTAGTCTTGCTTTTTCACCCTTCACCATGTAGCCCTCATCGCTTAAGGCTGGGTGAGTTTTTCCTACCCTACTCTTAGTTAGTTAAGGACCTTTAAATTTGTTTTAATATGTAGATTAAGATTGATATACCTTCCGTAAACTTTTGATACGCATTTTTAAACTGACGTCTTTGTTGTTTAATGAGTCTAATTGACTGGGTGATCAGACCACACATTTAAATGTTAATTGAGCTGCGTCTGCATTCTGCTTACTCTGCTTACTTTACTCTGCTTACTTTGAAAGAAAGTTTTCTTTTTAAAGAAAATATTTTTATTTTTAAAAGGGCTAGATCCCTGGAATCTTTAATAAATTTTTAATTTTAGACTCATACCCCCTCCAACAGATGCTGGCTTGCAACATGTGTCCAAGGCCCCCTGTATGTGACCAACATTGATCACATGCTGCAGGCCTGCTTCCTGCTGCAGAAGAGCAATGGCAGAGGGCAGCTTCAGTGATGGGCTGGAATGCTGGAATGGGCTCCTGCAGTCACACATGATCCATTTTTGGCCAGTGGAAGCGGTTGCTCCTGGGTGTTTTTTTTTTTAAAAAAAAACACTGTAACAGGCCCTATGCCATCTTCCTCCTGTCTTGGGACTTTATCAGACACAGAAAATACAGCATCATCATGATGCTACATAACCACAAAAGGGCACAAGGATCAGATGATGTCACCCTTCTGCGGTTAAAACCAGCCAAAATCATGTGCCTTTTAACTGATGACTTAAGCTGTTAAGAGAGCTCCCTGCCACTTTTTTGCCATCATGTGAAGCCTCTGTCCGTTTAAATCTCGTGTTTACCTCATCAGTGACTGGACCTGCGTGAACACTTCCAGGTAAGATTGGGACATCCAGGTAAGTGATGAACTTTTTTTGACCTTCCCTGGGTTATTTTGAGGTGTTTTTTTAAAAAAATGTGTTTAGGTGCTTGGTGTTAATTTTTGACATTTATTTTTAGTTTTCTTTTTTAATTGTGCGGGATTTCAAAACAGGAAGTAAATGGAGCTCCGCTCACTTCCTCTTTATTCATGAAGGAGCCTTTGCCAGGAAAGGTGGTAAGTGGGAGGGAATGTTCTTTTGCCAGCATAAAAATTGATTTTTTTTATGCCGGCAAAAGAATGTTATCAGGAGGATTTCTGATAAAGTCCTTAGCATCAACTTTGTCCCAGGAGTCATGAGGATTGTCCAGGGACAAAATGGGACAAAAGCCCTGCATTGTCTGAACTGCAGGGCTCCAAGATGGGAGAAAGATGGGGTAAATTGACCATGTAGACAAGCCCTTGGTTTGTTTTTACATAGTGTGTAAAATGTTGGAATTCCTGCAAGTTGGTCACCCTTGTTTTTATTACTTTCTCAAAGATTTTAAATGGTCAAATATAACTGAAGAGGGAAAAGAACATTTTACATCTTGTTAAAATGACAAAAATAAGTGGGGGTTTTTCAGGAGACGAAGAGCAATGATAGGCTCCAATATAGCCTACACTATGTGAATCTAATTATGTCACTCAGGGAAAAAATGTTCCATGAAGTCTGTACTTTTTTAAAAAAACCAGAATGCTCTATATAGGATAATGAACCATCCAGTCCTGCATCCTGTCTCCAGCAATGACAACAGTATCAGACATTTTCAGAAGACGTTTCCTTGGGAATGGGCAGTTGAGGGGCCGCTTCATTCCCACACTGATCATAGTGTGCTTCACACCCACTTTGTAACACTGGCTGTGGCAAAGGACAGAAGCTATGCAGAGCAGAGCATGGGCACCAATCCACCCAATGAACCATTTATGCGCTGGGGATCCTGCCTGTTTTAAGCCATGAAGAATCAAACCCCTGTCAGATGGAAGCCTGGTTTCACATTGAGACTGTTAGAATACTGCAATATGCCTCACACACAAGCTTGGTACAAGTTACCCACTAATCCCTAAACTGAGGTGGGCAACTTGAGGGCTTCAGTCTTATTGAGCTGCTCCCTGAAAACAATGGCCAGAATCCTTTATGGCAGTGACAAATGCAAAACCTGGACTTATGCACCCATGGCTGTTTCATATACAGTTGTCCCTTCACATTCGCTGGGGTTTGGTTCCAGGACCTCCCGTGAATACCCAAATCCGTGAATACTCAAGTCCCATTATATGCAATGGCAAAACAAAATGGTGTCCCTGATATAAGATGGCAAAATCAAGGTTTGCTTTTGGGATAATTATTTTTTTAAGAATATTTTCAAACTGTGAATACTTAAAACCGTGAATGTCAAATCCGTGAATGTGGAGGGACAACTGTATATGGTCCCTATGCAGCCCCTCATTAGGGGCTACCTAGAGACCATGAAAGTGCCCCCAAACCCCACTTTCCAGGCAGCAGCCACTGTGATTGATACGGATCTGTTCCCTGTCAATTGGGAAGCTTCTGGCTGCTGTTTCCACATCCCCTCATGCAAGTGATCTCCAGCATGAGGGGAAATTGTGACAGGGGTCCTGTTTCTGCCTGTTGCACCTGAGGTCGCTCATGGGAGGGGGTGGAAACAGCAGCAGCTGCTTTCTGAATGACAGAGGAACAGAATCCCATTGACTGCTGCTGCTGCCTGGCAGTTGGGGATTGGGGGGCAGATCAGGCTGGGATTCACTATGTAGCACTGTAGCTACACTACTTACCCATACAGAAATCCCATACAGCCAGTCTTTCGGTTTTCAGCTTACTAGAGAGAGAGCAGGAGGAGGAAAGAGGGAAGGGAAAGGAGAGGGAGAAATGTATTTTTTTCTTTTTAGTGGCAGCTGCATTGGGAGGGTGGTGGGGGATTCTATGAAGAGAAGGGTGCTGCCATTACAGTGGTGTACACCACAGCATCCCTGTCATGACGTGGATCCAAATAAAGTTGGTGATGTCTTGATTTGCAGTGTGCTGAGCCCAAACTTTCAAATATCACCCAGGTTATTAGCAAGAAGGCCAGCTGACCATTATAATCCTGTTAGGCATGTTCATCAAAACTGTAGGAGTAATGAGTCTAAAAAATAAAATTGTATTTAAAAATTCCAGGATCTAGTCCTTTTAAAAAGCAACAAGAATTATCTTCTTTTAAAAAAAGAGTTAAAAAATCATTCATTTACTTTTAACTTCATGCAGAGTGCAACTTAAGAATGCTAAGACAAGCTCAATTAACATTTAAAAGGTGTGTTCGGAGGTTTGAGATCACCCAGTTAAATTAGACTCATTACAACACAAAGGAGTCAGTTTAAAATGCAAATCAAAGTTTACTGAAGGTATATCAATCTCAATCTACATACTAAATCAAACTTTTAAAAGAGGTTCCTAACTGACTAAGAGTATTTAGGGTAGGAAAAAACTCACCCAGCCTATAGTGGTAAGAGGCTGCATGGTGAACATCATGGCATGGTTGCAGGAAAGATGGCTTGAGATGGCTACAGCCTCATGGAGACTCTAACTTAAAAGAGAACTTACACACAGCAATAAAATGTAAATTAGGTCATGTGTTGAATGACCCAGCACTCCAGTTGGCTGGAAGTGCCCAGTGAAATAAGAGAAAGGGAATTTTGGGAGAACAAAAGCATGCAGGGAAAAACCCTAGGCTTATCTTAGGATGTGAATGAGGTACACAAGATTGCTTTTACATTACAATGATTATTTCCCCACATACTACAAAAACTAACTGAGCAACAGGTCCAGGGAGTAAAAGGTAAGTAGCTCCCCTAATGTGCAATAATGATTCCAGGAATGCTTTTACCTATCAAATGGTAAGTGAAAGCACCATGTGTGTTGTGTCTTAACACAGAAAAACATCTAAAGTAACAATAAGACACAGATACAAATCAATTACGGTCTGCAGAAGTGATAATGGTATTCATCCAATCTAGTGATGAAGATGGAAATAATGGTTGGCCGAAGTTAGGAATGGACAGGTCTGTCAGTTTCACTTTCTCCCCAGATAAGCTAGAATCCTGTTGGTGCACTAAAATAGTGATTGCTGTTTTCCCAGAATTGCACAGAGATGGTGAGGAAAGACAGACAAAATGTGTTCATAGAATCATAGACTCATAGAGTTGGAAGAGACCACAAGGGCCATCCAGTCCAGCCCCCTGCCATGCAGGAATACACAATCAAATCATTCCCGACAGATAGCCATCCAGCCTCTGTTTAAAAAACTCCAAAAAAGAGACTCCACCACACTCTGAGGCAATGCATTCTGCTTCCAAACAGCTCTTACTGTCAGGAAGTTCTTCCTAATGTTTAGGTGAAATCTCTTTTCATGTAGTTTGAACCCATTGCTCCGTGTCCTAGTCTCTGGAGCAGCAGAAAACAAGCTTGCTCCATCCTCAGTATGACATCCCTTCAAATATTTAAACATGGCTATCATGTCACCTCTTCCAGACTAAACATTCTTCAATGTCTAAGTCTTCAGTGCCTTACCCCCTTCATGGCTATGGAGACCACAGACTTTTTCTTCCTCTTACTGTCACCAACACTGGCATAGCAATGCCTGTGTGGTGCACCAACAAGATTCTACTTCAATTTTCAAAATTTATTTATGTCCCAAATACAAACATATTTGTGAATTTGGGTCAATTATTTTTATTAGAACTAACAGAAACAAAAGTCTTACCCATTCCTAATGCCTAAGTAAGACGTTATGCTCTTCTATAGGGCTTTTAGAGGTTTTTTTTTTAAAAAGGGGCACACTGTCTTATACCTCTATATGTTGGATTTTAAGGTCACATCAGACTCAGCTACCACAGGTAGTGCACAGATATCATGGGCATTATAGTCCAAAAACACCAGGAGAATACTAGATTGTTGAAGGCTGATCTATAATGTCTGTCTGGCATAGACTGACTCTGCAATCTCTAAGGCCTATGATCCAAAAAGACATGCTAGCACATATCCCTTAATCTCCAGTTTGTTTTAAGTGCTGGATGTTCTAAGAACGTAAAGTTTTTGTTTGTTTGTTTGTTTGTTTGTTTTTTGAGGTATTTGTTTAAACCCTTGATAATCAGCTATTTCCACCGTGGCTGGCAGTGGAATCCATGGACCAGCTCCCTCAGGTTATGCATGAGGCTCTGGCTCCAAATCTCCCGTATTACACAGGTCTCTTGAAATCCCTCTTGATTCACAGAAGCACAAATCAAGCAGTAGGATGTGCATGCCAATTCCCCAATAAGTCCTTGGAGAAAGGCCCAGCATTTGCTACATTTAGATAACAAATAAGCCAAACCCCTGTGTATCTTGTAGCTAGCATTATGGCCAGCAGTTAAGAGACATACATTCAAATCTCACATCTCTTCATGGAAGAGTGTCTTTTGCCCAAGACAAGAATCACTATTCAAACTGCTAAACCAGACTTTATCAGCAATTTTGACAGCTATAGATAAACATGCACATTTTTAATATTTTCTACTTGCTAAAAATCAGTATAATGACTAACATTTTATCAAAGAGTTTTACATAGTTGGCCTCTTATCTCAGTCAGAAACAGTTTTCACTTATACAAGGGCTTAGCACACCCCAACAAAAAGCAGCAGGGGAGCAGGAATATTTTGTCTTGTGCTGCCTTACTGCATGATGTCATTCTTTTGCTCCAGTCCCATGGGGGACCGACGTAAAACTGTGTCTTTTTGTTAACCAGAAAAATCCATTAGCAAAAAGACGTGGTTTTATCTCATTCCCCCACAGTACTGGAATGAAAGAACACCAGAAGAATGACAACGTCATGTGGTGAGGCAGTGCGGAAGATGAACTGTTCCTGCTGCATTGCCGCTGTTTTGTTTGGTTTGTTTGTTTGTTTGTTTGTTTGTTTGTTTTGAGTATGGTAAGGCCAATAGTCTCTTTCCAGAATCCCCAGGGGTGAAATTCTTGAAAGTATTACACACATAAAATCTGATAAACATTTAAATATTTATTTCCCACCATTTCCTACAGGATTTCAGGGTGCTGTGCAGATAAAGCAATAAATCATTTAAAACAATGAAATTAAACAACAAAATAGCTAAAACACAATAAAAACCTATTACAAGCACTCTGTTGTCAAAGTGGATGTGTTCCAGCTAGACAGAGGACAAGGATAAAGGGGCAACTGGGCAGGCATTAATAGCCTTTATAAAAAGTAGTTTCAATATCCGAGGCTTTGTTAATGGAAATATGCCTGTAAATACAAGTTCAAACAGCTTAGAAGGATACCACATTTAAAAATGTATATGTGTACAATTAAAGTAAAATAAGCCTGAAAAGCTTTAATAAAAGGCCATGTCTTCACTTGGTGCCAAAAAGAAAGCAACTATGATACCAATGGAGCAGGAACATTCTACAATTGAGGTGCAATACCTGGGAAGGCCCTCTAACATGTCCTCCCATACCATATTGGCCCTACTGGTCAGACATGAAGAAGGGCCCCTCTTGTAGACCTTATTTGTTGAGTAGGTATATATAGGGAGGGATGCTCCTTCAAGTATTGAGGAACCAAGCCATTTAAGGCTTTAAATGTCATCACCAGCACCTTGAATTCAGACTTGAAGTGAACTGGCAGTCCACACAGCTGCTTTAAGTGTGGTGTTATGTGTTATTATGTGCTCAGACTAAAATAGCTAAGTTATCACTGTCCAAGAAAGGCTACAGTTCACCCTCTCCCCCATATCTGTGGGAGATATTCCTAAACTTACTGTTTATAAGTGAAACCATGGATAATAGCAAACTGTATTCCGGTACAAATATACCACAGAGTTTCATTGAAGGACCTAGTAATTCCTACAGAGGGCATCTCTCTAGGCATTTTCCAGTGTGATTCTATGGTATGTGTCCCTGTTTTTTCAGCCATAGATAACTGAAACTGTGGATATTTGTTCTGTGGGTAAGAGGGGCAACCTGTATATCTGACACACCAGTCAAAGCTGGTGCCAAACACTTCAAGCTACAGAGTCTACTTGGACAAAGATAGATCTAGAAATACTCACACACTATACACCTGCTCAAAGTGCACCTCTGAAGCTACACAATAAACTGAGGCTGGATCCTATTGGGACAGAAGCCCTATGGACTGGTAACCAACTTGCTTAAGGTAGGCAGGCAGGCAGGGAGGTAAGTTAATCAATTCATGGACTTGAGAACCAATCTACGGGCTTCCATCCCATCAGGATTCAGCTTCAATTTATTGGCCCTCACCTAACTGATTACAACATCCAGGCACTGCTCTAAGACCTGTATAACCCCAACTGATTCTGCTGATGAGACGTAGAACCGAGTGTCATCCACATACTGATTAGGTATTTAAATCTTTATTAATTCCATTTCTGAAGGAAGCAACAGGTAATTTTAGCAATTTTTATCACGCTGCAAGAAAGGCTTCAAAAACTGCAGCTTTCAATATCAATTCACAGTTCAGGACTTATTATCCACAAAATTCATACTTTTTTGTGAATATAACAGCCTTTTCTGCACAGAAACATTATTTTCTTCACAGCCAATTCTGTTTTCTGCACAAATTGCAAATTTTCTCAAGAGTAAGCCCCCAACTATAACATTTTCTGTCCAGGAAACAGACTTTTCTGTGCATAAAATATTTTCATGCAGAAATATTATTTTATGCACAGACAATACTATATAATCTGCAGAAAATGCTGTTTCCTGAATAAAATAACAATGTGCAAATTTTGCATAGAGTAAGTCATGATCTGCAAAAATTCACATCCAGAATTCTCCTCTTCAGGGTTTATGAAACTTAACAAGCACATTTCCCAACTGTTTTTAGATTTTTTTTTTAATATTCTTTTCCTCCCTAAGACTGATGGTGGCTGAATCCAAACCTCCTTATGATTTCACCTGTAGCCTCATACAGATATTGAACAGCCTGGGGGACAATTTGGAATTCTGTGGCACCCCACAGCTTACGGGCCATGTAGCAGAACAGGAGTCCCTCAGTGCTACTCTCTGGAACAAACCCCACATATATGAGTTGAAGCACTATAACACTATAATATGGTGCTTTCTACTCCCATCCAGTGTAGCTGGCACAGTAAGATACTATGATCAATAATATGAAAAGCCACTGCAAAAGCCAGGAAAACCAACAAGACAGCACTCCCCCTATCTTTTATCCAAAGTAGGGTATCAGTCTGAACAGCTAAGGATGTTTCAGTGCTGTGCCCCAGCCTAAAACCAGACTGAAATGGGTCCAGTTTCCCCCCCCCCAAGAATGTCTGAAGTTGCCCAGCCACTGTGTATTCAATCACTTTCTCCAAAAAGGGAATGTTAGTGATGGGGGCAGTAGTTTTCATGTACTTCTGGGCCCAAGGAGGTCCTCTTCAAGGAGGCACTGTAGCCTCCTTGAAGGCAGCAGGCATCTCCCCCCGAAAAATTGAGGCATTTAGTACCGCTTGAATCCACACAGTTGATCCACCTCTGCTCAATTTTAATAGCCAAGATGGGCAAGGGTCAAGCTAACATGTGGTGGGATGGACTAATGCAAGCATGTTGTCCACACCATCAGGCCACAATAACTGAAACTGATCCCATGGAAACCAGCTTAGATGGAGCACTGGGACTTCCTCAGGCCCTGCAATAACTGTGGCATCAAGTTCTGAGTGAATATGAGCAACTTTCTCCTCAAAGAGCCTGGCAAACTCATCACAGCAGGTAACTGAGGGGAATCTCTCTGCTTATCTCTCTGAGCCTGGTCTCTCTGAGCCTGTTCTCCTCACCACTCAGAATGTCTCTGCTAGGTGGCATGTTGAAGATACAGCAGTGGAGTCACCATATAATTTTTTGCCAACCTCACTGCTCAGTGCTGCACAATAAACACAAGCAATCAAGATCCCAGGCAGGAGTTAAATTTCCACAATAAACCTAAGATGTTTGTACTAATGCCTATCACTCCTGGAGTGAATTCTCCCTGTTCTAATTGTATATACTGTATATTATCTTTGTAGAGAAATGGTACAGACTCAGTTGACCTCCATTTCACCTCCTTTGGGCAACACCATTTCCAATATTCTCACTCTGTACCCACAACATGTATGGAGATTATCAGATGTGTTAAAAAGTGGCATTACACGAATGCCAGGAGATCGTGAAAGCGCTCTCTTACCACACAACATTGTTCCCCCCTCGTTATGCACCCTTTCTGCTGCCATTCCACTGGTGCTGCTTTTTATTGATGGGAGAAGCCATCAATAGATCCCCTGTTCCATTCCTGTCATGGATGTTCCTGCATGCGACAAGGTGCCCCATTATGCTGGCGAGATCTCAGCATCAACGGGCGGTCCCTGCCAGAACACTTCCGGGTGAGTTCGGGACAACCAGTTAAGTGACACACTTTTTAAAAAATTTTCCTGGTTTATTTGGAAGTTTTAAAGTGTATATATGTGCTTTTTGTACCTTTTTTGTGTACAGTATTTTGGTTTTTATTTTTGAATTTCCCGCAGTTGTGTCTTCTCACAAGAATCTGCAGGATTTCACTCCTAGGATGCCCTGTTGTCAGAAGAGAAGGTAAGTGTGGTGTAGGGAGTGATTGTGGTGGGACAGGGATGGGACAGGGGCAGGAGTGGAGATTGTGGGATAGAAACACTTTTTTCATTCCTGTCTGATAATCTCATATATCTGTAACTCTCGCCATGCATTAGAGTGAGCCACAATAAATCTGTTAGTCATAAATTGTACAACTTTCTTTGTTGTTTTTCTATGGAAGACTAATATGGCTACCTCTCTTCAATTTTATGGGGGGAGGAAGATCTGTATGGTGTTTTGAGAGCTCTTTCGTAGAGTTTGGGGAATCTAAGCATAATACATTAAAAACATATATATATAGTTGAGGGAAAATAGTAATTGGAGGGGAAAGGGGATTTCCAGAGATGATGCCACTGGAAAAAACTGTTCAGGACCAGCTTAAACAAATATGGCACCATGCCTTGTTAGAAAAAGCCAAGGGACACAGGCCCATTTCTGCACTGTCAAATGTCATGACACAAAGATCCATGAGAAAATGCCTTCTAGCTCCCGGGAAATCACCCTCACATTGCATGGTTTTGCCTTTGAGTTCTGCACATCTGCTTTACTGCGTGCAGGAATTCATTGGGCACAGAGCATAAATGAAATTTTTGGAGAATCCACAAGAGACCACGTTCCCTATAAATTCTTTAACAAAGTTTTCTTTTAAGCACTGGTACATGTAATGACATGACATTTATTTTTATTTCCTCCAATTTCCCAAGCATTCTCAGCAAGGTGGATGATGAGTCTTTTCCTTCTCCTCATGTCACATTATTCTTAAATGCCTGAGAAACATCGATGAGAAGAATCTGTTATAAGGCCAGACACTCTTTAGAACTACCGAGGAGAAATAAATTTGAGGGAGATTTATTCAAAATCAAAAACCAATATCTTACAAGGATGTATAAGCAGAGGTTTATTCATACTAATGAACAAAATGTCTCTTTCAGTCCTGTCTTTTAAAAAAAAACACTCTTCTAAAAGCCCACTTCAACCAATACCTGAGTTGCTGTAATTTCAAAGAATGTTCACAAACTATCTAGTTGTTGGTGAGAGGAGAGACAGTAATGAAACAAGGAATGAATTCTAATCAATTTTAATATTTCTACTAGAGTGAAGGGAGAATCTCATGAAAAACCTAGAAATAGGCAGGGCACATGTGGGGTGTAAGGTAGGACCAGGAATTAGCTGGCCGGTTCTTTGGCTTTGGGAGAATTTATGATTAGACAACATAGAGAGAGAGTCTATGCAGCTCTGCCACAGGCTTATAGAATGATAAATAATTTAAATAGGCAGATATAAAATAGAGGGTCAGCATTCTGGCTGAAACAGAGAATTTGTTTGGCACTGCATGAGAAATTCTGTGACATCTCAAAGTATGTTTACTCCCAGTGGACCATAATTTGGCATGCATGCACAAGTCCTCTCTCACTCTATGTGTGTGTGTGTGTGTGTATCTCTCTCCACACACACATGCTTCTGTCCACTGTTAATGTGGCTTGTATACATCCATAAACATATATTTGCCTTTTGGTCTGCAGAGTAAATATAGTTTAAAGGACAACCTAGTAGACTCTGATGTGGTGTTCATCCTAGATCTGTCATTGCAAATGCTCTGTCTTCCTACAATCTCAGCACACAGATATCTCAGTATATTTGATATTCTTGACATTTAAAGAGTGATCTGGTTTGTTTAATGGCTCCAAGAGCATCTATGAGTCACTGAAGCTATTAGCCCTTTCTCAGTTTGCCATTTGTGCTCTGAAGAGCATCTGGTGAAAAGTTCCAGATACAGCCATTTGAAGAACTCTTGGCACTGAAATTTAGAAGTTGACTCCACACTATAGTTTGGTTCAGAGTTAGCAGCTAGGTTACCAAAGAGTGCTAGTGTTTAGGCAGGCCTTGATACTTCATTTACTGGTATTAACAAGTTGGGGATCCTCGCAGTCTTTTGACAATGTATTAGAACAGGCTTGGTGTCCTTCCACCCCATACTCCTGAGTGGTAAGCTGGGGTGGGGAAGTACATGAGATATATTAACTTGTTTGGGGGATGCGTTGAACACATGGATGTTCTTCAGACAATTAGGGATACTCTTGTGTTTTGTTCCTGATTGTGTGGAGATTGTTCATATATGCTCATTACTTTTTAGGTGAGGAGAAGTGATGAAACTGAGATGGCGGAGTGGAATGGGGTAGCACAGCCCCCTCTTTGCATGCTGATTCAACACACTTCCACAAAAAGTGAACAGAGCTAGCAAGTGTTCCCTGGCTTATACCCTCATGTGCTAATACTTTTCAGTGACTTCTTAGGAATATCTTTCTTCTTGTCTTAAGTGGAAGGTTGAGAGGATTCTGGGGGATTAGATGGTTATTGTGTTGGCATCTGATCCAGACTCTGCATATAAGAGCCTCAGGTTATTGACAGAGGAGAAAGAATTGGAGGTAGCATCCTTTTTCTCAAGGCAGGACTATAGGCTGTTTTCACTTACACGGTAAAGCAGTAGTTAGGATGTTGAGCTTCAGTGGGAAATCTAAGGTCAAATATATGTGTGTGTGTGTGTTTGTGAAATATTGGACACTTGGACTCTAATTATGAAAACAGGGGATTTCCTAAGGCCTCAGTAGCATGTTTCTGCTTCTCCTAAGAAAGAAAAATAAATAAATTCCAGCCTGCATCTGTTTGTGTCCCCTGTCTGACAGAAGATTCTTTGCTTGAGCAAAGGCTTATAGGAACAGAAGCAGTGGAAAGTGATCGTAACAGATTCTACAGCCTCTTGTCACATGTCAATGCTGTTTGGGAAGGGTGGGGGACCCTTTAGAATAGTGTGAAAAGTGGCACAAGGGTCTTCAGGATAAAGGGGTGGTTTTCAGCTCATATCCCTGTCTGTTTACAAAAGCCTCCACAGGAGCAAAAAGCCTCCAATGAGCAGAGGGACACAATCAGATACTCTTAGGCTTAAATCCAAGTGTTAATAGCAACCAGAGCAGACAAATGGAATCAATGATAACTTGGTAAGTCAAACCTTTTGCTATCATCACGGATTCAATAGATCTACATGTGGATTTACACTTTACTCTTTACATCCTATTTTTGCATATGGTAAATGGCGAGATACCATGCCCTGTTTTGAAGCCTGTGCATAGAGGTTCTAAGCTAAGAGTATGAGTAGATCATCTCCATTAATTCTAGCAATTTGATCTCTGACATTTTCCCCACTGATTTCTACAAGTATTAATATCTAAGGTTTGGTTTTTATAAAATATGTCAAAGTCCAAGTTCAAAAGTGAAATCTTAGTATTAAATGTTCAAAATTGAAAAGTCAAGCTTCTATTCATTTCAGCTCTAGAACAGTAGCATAGAGATGTAGTCCAAGATCCTGCGTGGGACACATAGCTATGATGTCATAGCTATATTCCATCTCCCTAAAACCCACCTTAAAAGCCAGGCAGCCATACCGAGTGAAGTTCTGCAGCACTGGTGAGAGGGGCACACGACCAGCCTCCTTCTCCAAATGAGCTGTGATGTGACAAGCAGAAGCAGGGATCCCTGCAGCACTCAGTCACAACTCCTCATTGCACCATGGCTTGCAGGCAAGAGAGGGCTATACATGTTATCCTTCAATGCCCTGTTCACCAATGCTACAGAACTCCTTAGATTGGTACGGCTGTTTATCTATTTAGTGAGTTTTAGGGGCATGTGCAGCCACGACAATGGTCTCACAATCCTAAATGTGAATATGAAACAGTTTTCAGGTTATAAGTTTAGCTTACAACATTGTTAACTGTCTAACAAGATGCCAGCTGCAATATATAGATATAGATATAGATATAGATACAGATACACACACACACACACACAGAGTTGTTCCTCCACATTCACAGATTTGGCATTCACGATTTTAAGTATTCAGAGCTTGAAAATATTCTTAAAAAAATAATAATCCAAAAAGCAAACCTTGATTTTGCCATCTTATATAAGGGACACCATTTTGCTATGCCATTGCATATAATGGGACTTGAGTATTCACGGATTTGGGTATTCACATGGGGTCCTGGAACCAATCCCCAGCGAATGTGAAGGGACAACTCTGTATATATATATATGTGTGTGTGTGTGTGTGTGTGTGTGTGTGTGTATCCCACCCTATATCCTGAGATAATTAAACTACAACTGAAATTTTTTGTGGGATTCTCCAACATCTCCCAAATATTCCATTGGATATTCCAGCATTTGAGAAAGTGTGCTGCAGTGGAAAGAGTGTTGCACAGGGGCTTGAGAAATCCTTGGACTAGTCACTTTCCCAGCCTGACTTACTTCACAGAGTTGTTAGTAGGATATAGTGGAGAGGTGGAGACCCATATATTTTACCTTGAACTCATCAGAGGAAAGGTGGAATATTAATGTAACAAACAAACATCTACAAGTACTTTGAACACATTTACAGCAGTCTGATAGGGCTGTCCTATTGTTTCCTGAAGTGAGGAACAATGTGGTATTCCTCACCCCCACGTGCCAATTACAGAAGCTGACTTGATGGCAGCTGAGGTGTTGTCTAGATGGTGAATAAAACATCCTCAAAGAATTCAAGGAGAATACCTTTTGTACAGATGAGCTTCCACAGGGATTTGCCATATTTGGAAGGAGTTGGGCTGAAAACTCCAAGTACAGTACTTCACAATAATAGCCTTCGCTGTTTCTCATGAAGCTTTTTAAAAAGATACACAGAAACATGCATTCCAGCCTGTTTGAACAACCAATTTGAATTAGGGCACATCCTGGAAGTCAAAACCTGATTGGTCGGATGTGTGTGGAGGTGGGCTTGCTGGTGATGAAGTGGCTGGAGACACCATTGTTGATCTTCATGGAAGTAATCATGTGCTATTTTCAAGTGGCAGAGCAAAAATAATATTTTTTAAAAATGTAAGATTGCTCTTCCACATCTCTCATTTAAAAGAGGGGGGGAGAAAATGGAGTGAACTTCTGGGAAATAATAACTCACATAATTCACTCGTGGTCACTGTCTTTTCTTGTGGGCATGCTCCATGTAAACTTCAAACTCATATAGCTTCCCATGCCAGCAATCTTCCGAATGCATCATGGAGACAAATGAACACTGCTGCAATAGTGAGTTAATGCTCTATTTTCCTCAATTAATTCTCCCATCTAGCTGAGCCCTGAGTTTTCTTTCAACACTGACATAGGATAGATGTCCTTCACTGTATCTGAAGATGCTAAACTAGTTTAGGCCATACAGCCTCTGGCTGTGTCACACACAGATAGAGAGGTCTATCCTTCAACAGAGAATGCAGAAAGAATAGCCAGAGGCTGCCACTGTTGCCTCACCACGCCAGTATCTACCACCCAAAACAGCTATCTCATTCAAATCTAGTAGGCTTCACCCAGAATGATTTGTTTTTTAATTTGCTTGTACAGTTATCCTTTCAAATTTGCAGGGTTGGGGGTGGAGAACCACCATGAAAGTTAAAAAAAACATGAATAGGTTAAGCCTCACTCCCAACATGCATACTACACTACAGTATTGTAGACACCTCTTCCACCAACAGGACTGCCAATACTTGCCACCACAGTAGCAACACCTGCCCCTGGGCACACAAACCATGCCCCTTACCACACTTCCCTTCCCTCCAGCTCTCCCTACCTCTGCCCTGCCAACAACACAACTCTAGCTCACTTTCTTACTTTGCACCAAAATAGTGCTGCCAGTTTAAAACACTCAGTAAGGTCACTCCTTTCCTGAACCAAAGCTAAAAGTTACAACCATAGCAACACCTGCCCCTGGGCACACAAACCACACTCCTCACCCACACTCACCTTCCCCCAGCTCTCCCTCCCTCTGCCCTGCCAACAACACAGCTCCAGCTCACTTTCTTACCTTGCACCAAAACAGCACTGACAGTTTAAAACACTCAGTAAGGTTGCTTCTTTCCTGAACTGAAGGTAAAAGTTGCAAACATAGCAACACCCACCCTGGGCACACAAACCACACCCCTCACCCATACTCACTTCTCCCCAGTTCTCCCTCCCTCTGCCCAGCCAACAACATGACCTTACTTATGTGCCTGCTGTTGCCTTGAAGGAAGTGATGGTTCTTCCTCTCCTGAAGACCAAGAAGTATATAAGAACTGCTGCCCTATTGCACATATCCTCTTCGGGGAGCAAGGTGCTTGAGCATGTGGTGTCTGGGCAACTTCAGGCATTCTTGGAGGAAACAGCTTATCAGGACTCTTTTCAGCCTGGTCTCAGGCCAGGGTATGGCTCTGAAATGGCCTTACTTGTTCTGACTGATGACCAACTCCAGAAGAAAGACAGGGGAGTACTACCCTGTTTATCTCCCTAAATCTCTAAGCCGCTTTTGATACCATTGATCATGGTATCTTACTGAACCAGTTATGTGGGGTAGGAGTAGAAGGCACTGTGCTACAGTGGTTCTGCTCCTATCGAGAGGGCCAATTCCAAACAGTAGCATTGGGGTTTCCTCTTCAATCCCTTTGCTATTAAGCTCTGGGGAGCTACAGGGTTCCATCTTATCCCCTATGTTGTCCAATATCTACATGAAGTTGCTGGGTGATGTCATAAGGGGATTTAGAGTGGGGCTGTGCAGGTGCTTGGCTCAGTGCCTAGATACTGTAATTGGCTAGATGAGGCCAATAGACTGACGAGATTTTCAGACACCTCTTGCCGCCTTTTGCCATGCCGTGAGTGAAAAACAGCGCGGCCGCCTCCAATGCTAGCCACAACAGTCATGGACGACGCCGAGAGAGAAACGGCATCATCCAAAATGGACCCCTTGCCACGCAGCAGCCTCGTTACTGCTCCGGAGGCTGCTTGCGCGGCAAAAGGCGTCTGAAAATCTCCTGAAACTGACACTCAGTAAGACAGAGACTCTGTGGATAGGTGGTTCTTAGTCATGGAATTGGGCAAACAGCCAGTCTTAGATGGGGTTGCACTCCCTAAAGGAGCCAATGCATAGTTGGGGAGTACTCTTAAATCCTTCCCTGCCACTGGAGGCCCAAGTGGGCTCTGTAACTCAGGACTTTTTCGGACGGGGTTTTGTAATGGAAGCAGCCTCATCCCCATTGTGAGGCTGCTGCGCTGCATGGGGTCCATTTCGGGTGACGCTGTGCCTGTGCCGATACTGTTGCGGAAGTGCTGGGAGGCTGCAGTACCATATTTGGCGATTTCCTAATCACGATCAACTTTCGTGATTAGAAAATTGCCAAATATGGGCTGCAGCCTCCCAGCACTTCTGCAACAGTATCGGCAGGGGAGAGCGTAATCTGAAATGGACCCCCGCCGCACAGCAGCCTCGCAACGGGAACGAGGCTGCTTCTGTTACAAAACCCTGTCCGAAAAAGTCCTCATAGTGCTTAGTGCTAGCTTTGACTGGTGCACCGGCCTTTCCTGGACAGAGACAATGTAGCGGCAGTAGTCTATGAACTGGTAATCTCCCAATTAGACTACTGCAATTCACTTCACATGGAGGTGCCCTTGAAGAAGATTCAGAAGCTTCAGCTAGTGCAAAATGCAGTGGACTGCTGACTGGAACACCATATAGACAGCATATAATGCAAGTATTAAAAGGATTGCACTGGCTGCCAATACATTTCCAGTGTGAATTCAAGGTGCTTGTGATGACATTTAAAGAAATTTAAAATGGCTTGGATAACAACAACAACAACAACAACAACAACCTATCTATATGATGAATAGTTTTTCTTTAAAAATAAATAGCCTTCTATTGTTTGAAACTTTATTAAGCAGTTGTCTAGTACAAAGGGAGGCTTCTAGTCTTAACTTTTTACGTCTTTCCCTTAGTACAGGGCCTCTATTTCATTCAAGAATTTTGATACAAACATTCTTTATTTTGTGCCTATGGTAAGCTGGATGGAATATTACTTCTACATTCTACTTTGAGGAAAATCACACATTTACACAAACAGCAACATGGGTGTTGTCTAGACAAGAAGTTATAATGTTGATTGCTGTGCATTAATGCAAATTCACAGCTGTGTCCATTGGTCTCCAGAGTTCTTTAGCAAAATCGCTTGTATGCAAAGTTATCTGTGTTTGAAGTGTACATGCAGCCATACCTGTGAATCAACATGGTGGCCAAGAGTGAATTATTTGTGTTATTATTCTCCACATGCCGCTGCTGTACAGTTAAAAAAAAAATAGCTGTAAATCATAGGTGCACAAGTGCAACCATCCACTTGAAAAATCTGTTTTGTTGCCTCAGCACAGAACAAAAGTGCATGATCAATAACACAAAACTCCAAAATGGTACTTCTGGCCACTTAATTGCCAGCAAGCTCACCCCCAGCACACATCTGACCAATCAGCTTTCCACTTCTGAGAATGCACTGCAATGCAAATCTAATGTCCAAACGAGCAGGAATGTGCATTTCCATGGACTATTTTTAAAACTTTAAGAAAAGCTGTGAAGGCTTCCCCCCCCCACACTTTTTTTTAATTTTATTTTTTTTTTTTAGTTTTTGGGGGCCCCTCTTTCTGAATAAGGCAAATCTTGGTTGGATCCCATTGGGATAAAAGGTATTCTCTGCAAATTCTATTAGGATTATTTTCACCATCTAGACAACCCCAAAGTTTTAAAAGTACATAGGTCTGGATAATTCTACACCGTATTCCAGGGAAGGAGAATAGCAGATGTATCATAGAGATCATGAATCAGGGTCCTAAGCAGATGTAAAGCCAAAGAAAGAAGAGAACGTGCACTGGAGTGGCTGTGCTCTCTATCTGGACTACATTGCTTTCAGCCGAATATTGTGTATTTTAATCCACATTTTTAATCCCTTGTTCTGGCTTCTGCTCCAGGTTCAACTCTAAAAGAGCTACCCAAGACTCTGAACCCAACCCCCAAATAGGTTCAGCACCTTGGATTGTGCCTATAAAGTTCATACCAACACCCAACAACCAGGAAGCTACAAGCTACCACTGATTTAATGTGCTTCACTATTCCCATTCTGACAGGATTAGTTTTGTATAAGCATCTTCATTAAAAAACAAAGCTAGAACTGATACAGGCTAATCACATATATAGTATCTCACTGGCTAATCATTAGGTAACACATACCTCCATGAAAAAAGGACTTTTTTTTTAACCATTGCATAAGAGATATCACCACTGATACATTTTTGTGGGAAATGGGTGTGCTCTTCTGGAATATTTCTGCTGGACAGTCCAAATGCTTTCCAGTTTTAAGTGCCAAACAATCTGGGCCAAAATCACAACCATTAAATGCTGAACTCAGTGCAGTCATCCAAGAAAAAGGATCACAATTCACTATTGTTCTGTCTTGACTTTACAGAAAGAAATCTGGAAATGTCAAATACATGTCCCAGTTCTAATAATAATAGCTTGAAACCTGTTGTTTGTCCTGACTAGAGTAGATCCATTGAATCAATAGGATTTACCTACATATTGACTCACCATTCAACAATAGACTGAATGGCTCAACTCTGTTTGGGGCTAACCAAGAGGATACCAGCCAATAATAACAGTCATATCAAATAAACTGTTTTAAAGTACAGCTTAGTGATTGTATGTCACAAAGGAAAACACTTTTACCATATATTCTGGCGTATAAGACAACTGGGCATATAAGATGACTCCCCCCCAATTTTCAACTAAAAATCTAGGGTTTGGCATATATTTGCCATATAAGACCACCCCCCAATTTGCCTGGCTGGCTGGCTGGCTGGCTGGCTGGGGGAGCCTTGCCAGCTGATCCTGCTTGTTTCCCAACTCATGAGGATCTCCTCGTGAGTTGGGAAAGCGAACAGGATCAGCTGGCAGGGCTCTCCCAGCCAGCCAGCTGCAACATTTGCCCCTCTCTTCCACCTTAGGTTGCTCCCCAAAGGGGGTGAAGGCAGAGGAGGGGGGCGAATGAACCCGTTTGCCTCAGCCACTGCCCATTCCCTCCGTTTTCATTCCCTTTGCAAAGAGAATGAAGACGGAGGAGATGAGCGGCATCTGTGGCAAACTGTGGCATTTGCCCCTCTCTTCCACCTTCCAGTCAACCTTGACTTGAAGGTGGAAGACAGGGGCAAATATACCCAGTTTGTCTCGGCAGCTGCCCATTCCCTCCATCTTCTTTCCCTTTGTGAAGTTTAGAGAAGTAGACAGATTGCAACTTGGAAAAGTTAGTTATTGGGCTACAATTCCTAGAATTCCCGTGTCAATATGGCCAGTGCTGGCTAGAGGTTTCTAGGAACTATAGTCCAAAAACATATTTTCTCCCCCAAGCTCTGGATGAGGTGACTGTTCTGCTAGGAGTCTAGCCAAAGTGCAAATACCATATATTCCGGCCTATAATATGACTTTTGAGCACTCAAAAATACCCTCCAAAATTGAGGGTCATCTTATACACCGGATATACTTTGCTTCACCCACCTACCAATCTCCTGCCTCTTCACAACTTTCGCAAACGGAGCGAAGAGGCAGGAGATGGGGCAGGGGGGTGAGGCAAAGTGTTTAGCAGTTCATTCTCCCCCCTCCTCTGCCTTCTCCCCCTTTGGGGAGCAACCAAAGACAGAGGAGGGGGGCGAACGTTGCGGTTTGCCGCGGCTGCTGCTCGATCACCTGTGTGTTCAGCGGCCGAGGCAAACCGGGCATTTTTGCCCCTTTCCCCCACCTTCCTTGAAGGTGGGGGAAAGGGGCAAATCTAGAGGTTTGCTGTGGATGCCCCTGCTTCCCCCGCCTTGGTCCCCTTTGGAAGAGAGCCAAGATGGAGGGAGGGGGGCGGTTGAGACAAACTGGGCATTTTCAAGGAAGGTGGGGGAAAGGGGTGAAAATGCCCAGTTTGCCTCGGCGGCCCCATTCCCTCTGTCTTGACTCTCTTTGGAAGGGGACCAAGACGGGGCAAGTGGGGCCACCGAGGCAAACCGCTAGATTCGCCCCTTTCCCCCACCTTCAATGCCTGGTTTGTCTAGGCCACTGAACACACAGGCGATCAAGTCTGTCTTCAGTTGCTCCCCAAAGGGGGAGAAGGCAGAGGAGGGGGGAGAATGAACCGCTAAACACTTTGCCTCACCCCCCTGCCCCATCTCCTGCCTCTTTGCTCCGTTTGCAAAGGTTGCGAAGAGGCAGGAGATTGGTAGGCAAGTGAAGCAAAGTATATCTGGCGTATAAGATGAGCCTCAATTTTGGAGAGTATTTTTGAGTGCTCAAAAGTCATCTTATACGCCGGAATATACGGGTAGTTAATATTTCATATACCAGATGAACAAACTGCAATCCTCTAAATGTTGGACTGCAGCTCCCAACATTGTTTACCAATGGCTAAGGCTGTTGGTAATTTCTGGTGGGATGCATATTGTTCACCCTTTTTTTGGTACACTTGAAGCACTGGAAGTTCATGAAAACTTCATCTGATTGGCGTTGTTGCTCATGGCTTGGCTGTTTTAGCTTGGGTAATAATGGCATGGCATTGCACTTCCTCACCATGTGCCAAAGACAGTTTCATTGAGAATAGAACCTGAGACTGAAATTGATGCCCTCCCCCAATCCATGTCAACATCTCTGACTTCCAAACATCCTAATATCAACATAAACTTTACTCCATTATCCTTTGCCCCATGTTTATGCCAGCATCAATGGGACTAGCACTCAAATGTTTCACAGAAGCAAATGTAACATGGCCTTAACCTACTAGAAACAGCTAAGGTCAGAGCATCTATCCAAGCAGCCTTCTTCAAACACACTACTTGGGATACATATCCCATTTACTCAATCATTATACATGTGACCACATCAGCCAATTTGTACACTTCTCTTTCTCCCTCACTGACAAGGGCTTCAGGCAATTTATATCAAAGGCCCATCTAAAAGTTGAAAATACCCCTCATGGAATTCGCTGGGAATCCTACCTGTCTAAATGAGATCCAGCACTAATCCACACTACTCAGAAGGAGGGGGGAAAAACAGCAATAATAATAATAATAATAAAATTTATTTATACCCCGCCCCTCTGTTAAAACAATCGCAGATTTTCCCATACTTTTTTTAAAAAACTGTGAGGAGGGTGTACCTTCCTGCTTGTTTGGACTATCGAACAACAAAAAATTAGAAGGGAAGCACAAAGCTGATTGGCCAGGCAAGAGTGGGGGCAGGGCTTGCTAGCAGGGCAAGCGCCCACTGCCGCCATGTTGGATTTGCACCTTAGCAGTTGTTCACCAAGGCGATAAAACAGGATGAATATTTTCAGTCTTGCTTTCCTATCAAATTGGGAAATCACTCTATCACACCAGTGCACCTTTGGCCGACTTTAAAAAAACACAGTGGTGGTGAAGAACTAATTCAAGTAAATCACATGCAGCCATCATCAGGAACGTAAGGCTTATGGGTGCTTCCAAGGCCAAAAAAGCCATTGAGACATGTTGCTGCTGCTGCAGCAAGATGCCAATACTACAAGGTACTTTGGATTTTTCCCCTCGTGTAGATGGGCCCCAAGATAATGTTCTATCCTGTTGTTTTAATTCTGTTTTACAAAAGTCTCCATCATGTTTTCAGATCATATTTTTTAAAATGGAATACATTTATTTAAATATTGTTTATTTTTTAGCAAAGTGACAGATTCACATTATTTGGAATACATTTTCCCCCCACTGAAATTCCTTATGGCCATAAATTACTCCAGGTTCCTAGTCAGCTATAAGGAAATGGTAACAAAGAGAGAGGCACCTGAAGGTGGGCTTATGAAGTTGTCAAACAGCTATTTATTCCTCATTTGATTAATCAATTTGTTTCAGTTGTTTTAAAGAGTGTGCTGAGGTTATTGCTGGTACACAGACCTCTGTTGGTTTGTTTCCTAATGATAAAAATCTGTCATAACTGAGCTATGGTTGTCATCAATAGATATTCTGAATGAAATGAAAATGCTTTGACTCCCACCTGAGCAGCTACTGGTACCACTGTTAGCCATTGTTTGTTGGCATGGGCCTCTTTTAGTGGCTATCAGCCAATGGTCTTTATCATGAATGTTGCCTGATATCACTTGCCCCATGATATATTTTGGATGTATACCACAAGGTATTTCATTGCCTACCAACAGTGAACAGGCCTGAATATTTTGAACACTAGAATGGTGTTAATATTATACCAGTGAATTGTATACCGTCATCTATCCCAAACTGTGCTTTGCTGCGTGCTTGTGGATCCCTACCCAACCACCAGTTGAAGTCCACAAGAAACATTTCCAAGTTCTTCATAGGTCCTTATATCATGTCAGACTATTTGTCCATCCAGACCAGTACTGCATATTCTAATTGGCAGTGGTTCTCCAGCTGCTCAGACAGAGGCCTTCCTAATCATCTGCCAACCAAAACTTCTCAACTGGGACCTTCCACTGAACTTTGCTCCCTCCACCTCATAGTACCTTAATTAAATAAGTGATAAATGTTGTAAAATCACTTTATATATTCAACATGCTATAAAAATTATAGTAAATACCCTTGTCGTGGGGGAGAAGCTTGCGTACACTAATTAAGTTTTGAGCTATGCTGGCGGTGGCATAATAGCCACCGGTAGGGCCTCCCATGCCAGACAGGTCAAAGCCGAAGGGTCTGACAAAGAGCGTCAAAAGGCAGGATGGGCTCTCTAGTCTTATGGCAACCATCCTAGGAGAAGGAAAACTCTAATCCCAAACCCGGGCAGATGGTACCCGTTCAACCCTGTAAGGTCAACCATCTAAGAGAAGGAAACTCTAATCAAACCTATGAGCTGAGGACCTCGTTGCTACCATCCATGCTTGCAAGGCCACAGCAGATGAACCTTTGGTTTAAAGGGTGAGGCCAGTTCTGTGCATGTTGCGCTCCACCAGAAAAATCCATTGCACAGGCTCGAAGGAGAGAGAGAGCTAATGGGCAGGTTGCTATTCAGCAGATGGGTGCAGCATGCTATTCCTGTATTTGGCCCCACAAAATAAGTCTCATAAACAGATGCATCCAATCTGAAAGAAACTGGTACAGTGGAAGAGTCCATGCTAATTTCCTTGTGTTCCTTCGGAAAGAGCATCTTTATACAGGTAAAGCAACAGATTTATCAACTGGTTTAATGAAATTCACCTCAACCCAAGTATCCTGGGACTTGCTATTTTGTTTGTGTCTTTGTTTGTTTAAACCTTTTAACCCACTCCCCCTTCCTCAGCTGAAAAGTCTGCTGGGGCAACTTCTGAAAGATCAGTAATAAAGAAGACAGTCCCTGCCTACACACTTAAAGACATAGCACAAAAAGAAGAAAAGGATGAGGGGGTGACACAAAAACAGGCAAGTGTAGGCACCAGTTCTAATTATGTTGTGAAGCTGTTGAAAATACTCTATTAGGAATATTTAATTCATTTACAGAACTGTAGATCTCATAGTTCTGGGAGGAGAAAGGAAGGAGAGGGGAAAGAATTGAATTGGTTCAAGTTTGGAGATAGGATATGTTTGTACTAACGGTAATGAAAATAAAAAAAATATCTAAGCATGCTTATGATACGGTGAGGAGAAGACTTGCTTTTATTTCTGGATGGGAAAGAGAGATACATTTCACAAAAGACTGTTTCTCTTTGTACGTCGGCTGCCCTTTAGCTTCCACATCTGGAAAGCATGAAAAGAAGAGGACAGCCTGCTGCCAGGCCTTAAAAGTGTAGAGGTGTTTGGAAAACTTGGGCTATCCCAAACTGGTTAAATCTGTATAAAGTTAAAAGGGGTGAGTCGAAAAGAACCAATACCACATTCTTCCTTAGGAGTGTGTGTTTTCCCCTTGCAGCTAATTTCTGAAATACAAAATAGAAGATGAATTCCCCTATGGGATTCTTTCTTAATTTTTATTTTTGGGCACATCATACAAAGGAAGTGATGAATTTGGCACACGGTAGTTGCTACGTCCTCCTCTCCAGATATCAAACAGCCCTACCACATTGCACTCAGTGAAGAAACAGGAAAGAGTCAGAAAACACAGCTTGAGTTCCTTGTCTCCAGTGAGTCAGGAGCACTGCCTCTGATGGGGTTGAAAATCCTCCAGTCTTCCTGTGGTGCAGGAAGTACCTGTAAACATCTTGGAGAAAATATTCAGCTCCAACACAGACAATAAACAAGGCAATGTCATCTCCCATGACTGGGGCCTTGTAAGGCGAAAGCAGCAGAACGACCTTGGTTTCAACCTGGAGGAAGAGATGGCAAGGGAACTGACTCATACAACTAGAAAACTGGGGCAGGATCTGACGATGACCCAAATAGAGTCAGCCAGGAAGAAGGAAGGAAGGAAGAACACCTTTGTGCCTACACGAGAACGTACAAACTATTAACCAAACTGGTTTAGGCCAGCAGAAGGGTCATTTCACCAAATATCCTGTAAATGATGGAAGCCAAACCAGGATGTTCCCAAAGAATTTGTGCATGAAATAGGTCAAATATGGAGAACTGGGGCATGTAACTTCCAGTCTTTGAAAACCAGGGTCCAAAGTATTTAAGGCAGGGGGAGGCAGCAGATTTTGAATCTCATGAAAAGTCAGGAGATCCTTGTTTATTAATTTATTATTGTTTTATTATTGCAACCAAGCAAGTGGAGAGGTGCTTGTGGGGTTTTCTGCCTCAGGTACCAAACTTTGGTTGGTCTTAGGTACGATGCAGCAGAGATGGACACCATTTCCAATCTCAACCCTAACATTCCCTGCTCAGGATTTGCAGACTAGACTGAAATGCCTGGCTGAAAGTTGATTTCCATGCATTTCCCAGCTGAAATAGTGGGATGCAAAGTAAGGAGCAGTAGCAAGGACTGGGGTGAGGATGATGGGAAAGATACTGTAGGTTGATGACCTTAGAAGATGGCCCTCTGTTTTTCATGAATAGCCCTTGAATGTTGGGGACAGTCTGGGGAAAACCCATCCACACTGCAGTGTTATAAGGGATAGTCTTAAGAAGTAGATTCTAATACTGAATGTAAACGGTACAATTGTCAAATAAAATTTAACGTAACTTTCCAGTAAACACAGGCAAATGGCAATAGTTAAAAGCCTAACATTTTATAACCTCATAAAACTACAGACTGAATTTGATACTCACATCTTACATAAATGATTTTCTAGAACTCTGTTGCATATTTTTGGTAAGATACTGCATAGAACCAAAAAGAAAAAATATCAGACGTTGGGCATCATCTCATAGGAGTGAACTGTACTAAATGTGCTAATGTGCAGGACATTACAGTCCAGATTGGATCCAGCTGGTGCAGAACATTTAAAGCTATGAGTTCTTATGAATTTCACACTATGATTCCAATAATACAACCTAATGTTGCATTAGCCTGTTTTGCAGCCATGCCACTACTGACTCAGCTCACTATTGTCTTGGAATACAACAATACCTGGGAAGCTACCTGGGCATACCCATAGGAATATGCGGAGAGACCTGGTATTCCCTAGTGATTCTCATCCATGTACCATAGGCCTTCCATATCCATGGGGGTTTGGTTCTGAAACCCCACACAGATAGCAAAAACAGCAGATGGTAGAGTCCTATTAATCAATGGAACCAGCCATTTTAAATATGGGTTCTGCCATTTTAGGTATGGATGGCACCATTTTAGGTATGTGGCAGTGCCATTTTAGGTATCCAGTGACAATGTGTCAATGCTCAAATACACACATATTGAGCCTACAGATACAGTGGGTGACTGTACTAACAAGTGCTGACTGTGCTTACCTTCTGCAACCAGAGAAGATTTGTTGTGTTCAGGGTAGTATGGTGGATGCCAGTTGAAGCAAAAACCTGGATTTTGGATTGCCCTCAATTATAATTAATTAATTAAGTAAGTAAAAACATAGCACACTATTGCTATAGCAGATTTCATGGAACACCAGTGGTGGCTGATGGCTTCCATGTTTGTGGAGTGGTAAACCCAGGTTTTAATCTGAACTTCTAAAAAAGCTATCCAAGGTGCTGAACATATTTTGAGATAGGATTTAACATCATGGATAGATCTTTCCTAGTTTGGAATAAAACTGGAGTGGAGGCATCATATCACCGACATGGAAGCCACTAGTTACCACTGAATATAACCCCCCCCTTTTTTTTTCCTGTAATGCAAGGATCTATAAAAGTCAATGCTTGCAGAATTCCAGAGTGAAGTCAACATGCAGAGGAGGGAGGTAATTATTTTTCAATTTTCACCTTGAAGGAAGCAGTGAGTAATTTTCATAATGTTCTTCAACAAAGTCTTTAAAAATACTGTGCTGTTTTCAAAGACCATTCACAGTTCTGGACTTACTCAGAATAAAATTGTCACATGGTATTTTTGCTCAGAAAACAGTATTTTTGTGCAGAGACATTTACTATGTAGAAAATGCTGTTTCCTGTACTGAAAATGATGTTTTCTGTGGAAAACAATCACATGCAGATTTTACATAAAATAAGTCCTGGACATGAAGATTGCTTATTTGTACATTTATTTGTGCTCAGTTTTCCTAATTTAAACAACTTCCCCCATTTTCAAAGCCATGTTTTTGCAAGGGGTGTCCCCCCCCCAGTTACATTTTAGCAGTTTGCACTTTGAAATATGGGCATTATTTTGTACTCTATTTCTTGGAAATTTTCTATAATAGCAATAGCACTTACATTTCTATACTGCTTTATAGTGCTAAGCACTCTCTAAGCAGTTTACAATGTGTTAGCTAATTGCCCCCACAAGCTGGGTACTCATTTTACCGACCTTGGAAGGATGGAAAGTCGAGTCAACCTGGAACCCTGCAGGATGGAACTCATAACATTCTGACTGCAGTACCAGCATTTACTGCACTGTGCCGCCAAGGCTCACAACTGTATAAATGCTCCAGCCAAGGTGTATACTTGTTATAATTCTTGGAAGGAGCAAAAATGCTACTTTTGTTGAAACTTTGAGTCCAATGAAATGTCTTTCCATCCCTAATGCACAGGTACTCAGGCCAAAGATCCACAGTTGCTGCCAGTGAAGGAAAACTAAAAACAAGGATCTGCTGGGTAGAAAAGTCGAAGGAAGTAACCACCATCCACCTTCTGCCCTGAGCACTGCAGGTTGGCAGAACTGAAGATGAAGCAGTAGATCCATCACATCTGTCCTCAACAGATCAACTCAGGATTCATCCGCCCATCTTTGAGGTGTCACAAGACTCTGTTGCTTTTGAAGATAGCTGTATGTGAATCTTCTTCTTCTTCTTCCCTTCCTCTTCCTCTTTCTCTTCTTCTCCCACCTTTTCTCCAAATTACAAATTAAAATGATGACCATATTGTTAATATATACACACACACACACAAAATCAATGTTACAATAGTCATAGCTTCTGCAAAAAGTAAGGACAAGATAGTCTGTCATTTCTTGTGAGGCCAGAAACCAAAATGTTCCCAACTCTTTCACAAAACAGAGTTCTAGTTTGGCTTCATGCTCCCTTTCAGTGGGACTAGAAATGGCTATATGGAACAGGAAAATTAATCCACCAGGAGTTGCTGGTCCTCTTAAACAAAGAATTTTCACTTTCCTCATCAGCTGATCTGAGGAAAGGTTATAAATGAGTGGAAATGACGAGAACCTCATTAGATGAGGATGCAAGCATAGGGAAGGTGCCTGGTGTGCTGACCTAGGACTTGGCTTATGATCTGAAACATTTTTACTTAAGTAGCTTAATAGAGAGGCCCTGAAGCCATGGAGCCCAGAAGAAGCTCTATGAGAGCTTGGTACTTTCCAGGGGTTGAGGAATGCAATGCACCTCCTGTTTATACTTGCCATCAGACAGCTGATGCTTTTCAGATACCTTTGAAACGGGTGATTCAAGAAGATGAGACTTCGGTGCCTCGAAAGTGAACCTGCTCTGGAAGAATATAAAGAACCGGTCTTCATGTCAGTGACTTGGGACCCACAAATGCTTTGTGCTCAAAACTAAGGAGGGACACTACACTGGCACTATTACTATTTTCCTTCTATTCATTTTCTGTTTGGGTGTCTTTTTAAATAGGGGAAGGAGGGAGGGAGAACGGGAGGGAGACAGATGAAGGGTGAAGTGTTACTAAACACAAAGGAATCCTGCCCTCTTTGCACCTGGTCATCCTAAAGAGAGGAGGTAAATGGGCATGTACAGGATCCCCCTTTCCCAGAAAATCTTTTTAGATCCTCATATTCATTTATTCAATTTAATAAAAAGTATAAAGATGGAAAAAACATGCAGCCAAGATTCTATACACTTTTAGCATAGCATAAATACATGCTGGCATAGTTATACTGGATCCCACAGTTGCTTAACTTGTTTTAGAATTGGTGTCACAGCCTTGTATTGACTCGTTGTTGTTGTTGTTGTTGTTGTGCAATTTATGGTGACCCTAAGGTGAACCTATCACTGGGTTTTCTGAGGCTGAGAGTGTGTGACTTGCCCAAGGAAACCCAGTGGGTTTTCATGGCCACTCAGGGATTCAAACCTTGGTCTCTAGGATCATAGTCCGACACTGCAACCACTACACCACACTGACTCTTCACAACAATCACATAGTTCTCTTTCTACCACATCAAAAGTGTGAAAGAGGAGGCTGTGTGTCTGCTTGTGGAATGATTGGTTGCACTGGGGACCAAATTTAAACAACCCCTGAGAAAGTGAAACTGCTTGCAGAATGATGTTTATGCTAGCATAATGCCATAGCAGGATTCCAAACACTCCCTTTATTTGTTTGTTTTAAATAATTGCTTTACATTTTGTTTGTTTTAAATAATTGCTTTACATAAACATTATTTTCAATTAGAAAACAAGGCCTAAGACAACATTTCATACTTTCATTTCAGACAATCAGTTTCTACTTAGATATTCTCTTAGCAGAATTACAACAGATCAAGCCCTTTTCCAATTTAACACCAATCAAACTCAAAGTAAAGCACCATATAAAGAATGTTATCCCCAACAAGAAGACAGCTTATTTACATAGGAGGAGATGAGGGCAGTGAAAATGAATGCTATGTTGCAATTACGGTGAAGATGGGGTGGAAGACTGGTCCTGGATCTAACAGAGTTGGAAACTATAGCTATGAATCCTGCTTTGCTATGAAATGAAGTCCTGGTCCTTACCTCTTAAGTTTGCTTTGTGACTTCAGAACCAAATATAGACACTTCCACAACATTTGCTGTGCACTAATCCACCACCACCACCACTACCATGAACACCACTAACCTCCTCTTCCTCTTCCTTTTCCTCTTCTTCCTCCCCCTCCCCCTCTTCATCAACACCACTGTCTTTTCAGTAGTAGAGAGGGGAGAGATGCTTTCAGGGATTTCTGCTTCACATGGCAAAATAACTTGGCTGGCTTTGAGACTGCAGAGCAGCAAGTTACAAGACAAGCATCCCTGTAAAGAGAAAATTAACATGTCGATGGAGAAGACTAGATCCAATTTTTAACATGCAAGGATGGTAGCAGATGGGAGGTGAAGAAGCAGTATTCAGCTATGTGAATCGCCTACAGGATGAGTACAGTGAGTCCATGAAGGAAGCATCATTTCAAGTGTCCTTTTGACACATTTTCAGACAGGCTCAGGACTTTATCAGACTAGCCCCTTTAAATATTCTTTTACCAGCATTAAATAAACATGTTTATGCCAGCAAAAGAATGTTCTCCCACCGCAGTTACCTTCCTCTCCCAGCAAAGACAGCCCCAGCAATACAGAGAAGGTGGACGTAGCCCGGTTCACTTCCTCGTCTGAAATCCTGTGAGACTTCATCACATGGGAAATTCAAAAATAAAAACAAAACATATAAAAAGTTGCACAAAGCACATACACAAACATTAAAAGTCTCAAGTAACCTGGGGAAGGTCATAAAAAGAGTGAAACTTGCCTGGATGTCCCGATCTCACCCAGAAGTGTTTTCACCAGACCGCCCATTGAGGCTGCAGTGACGAGATTTAAATGGCCCGAGGTTTTGCACACCGGCAATGCCGGCACTAAAGTCCCATGGGGGATCTATTGACAGCTTAAGCCATCAGTAAAAAGGTATGGGATTTTGACAGGACATAAATGTGAAAGGGCGACGTCGTCTGCTCTGCACGCTGTATTTAGTGTGTCTGATAAAGTCCTCAGTATATTTCTAGCACTTGGGACAGGGGCAGTAAGTCTCACTCACCCCTGTTGAAGATGCAGAGACCTATGTAGCTAGCTTCCCCCACCACCCCAAAACCCCTTCCCAATATACTGGCACTTGATCATTAAAACACACTTTAGGGAAACACTTGGAATTGTTGTTGCGAACAGTGTTACTTTTCTTAATTGCTTCATAATAGACTGGGATTATGGATTTTTTCTTCCTGGCATGGAGATGACACAGGGAGGAAAATGTTGCCCATTGACTTTCTGCTTATCACACAATCTGTCTTATGACTGGAGAGATTTTCTCCAAATCCTATATATGGATATCACTTAAATTCTATTTTTTCATTAGTTTGGTGTGGGGGGGAAACAGAAACAGCCTCTTAGCCCTTTAAAAGTGAGCAAATTTTATCTGGTGTGTGTGAGAGAGAGGGGGTGAAGCTAACATAAAACCAAGGGACAGGAGAGGGCTCAATAAGAGAAAAGAATTTCATATTCTCCATCCACATCTTTAGTAGGAGGTCTCATATAAATACAATAGTTTTAGAAATCCCACGGTTTTAAAACCAAACATAGATAAATATTTTTGAAAAAAGCTTTGGAGACTGGCAGTGCTCAGTGGAGGATAGACTCAACTATGTCTCTGTAGTAAATAAACCCATAACACATTTAATCAGAGACACATGGTGAGAAAATGGATGACATCAGAGCTGCTGAAACCATGGCTAAGAGGAAAATAAGGTAATACCATCTGAATGGTTTCAGAACTATTTGTGGTGATTTACCATCAAAGTGACTGCACTATGTAGCAAATATTGAGATTTGGTTGTTTGCTTGATAGTTCCCTCTAGAACATCTATATTGAGGGTGGGAGAGGTTCCAAGGGCTGTCAGTCAATTGAGAGCCTGCACCACCATAGATTTATCAGTTCAGGAAAATAAGGCAGCAACCTCAGCTTATATCCCTGTTCCCAAGACAAAACTGAAATAAATACTATCCAAAATCAGAAGCTGCTTCCATGTATGATTATTGCAAGAAACTATGATGGGCCAGGCTGACTGTGAGAGGTTAGGGCCTATCTCTAACCACAAAATTGACTAAAAAGTACATTCACATAGAAAGCAAATAAAGCACTCAACGTGATCTGGTTTAAATAGGTAATTACTTGATTGCATTATCCTAAAATTATAATGAGTCATAAAAGAAGTTCAATGTTTATAGGCCTTGAAAGTATAGCCACTCTTTCCACTTGACAGCATCTTGTTGTCTCCATTATTATTATTTTTCACCAAACAATATATCCAGGACATTTAAATTAAAGATAGCTCTAGACCAAGTTTCCAAGATAACAACTGGTAGCGTTTCCTGACCAACCCAGTGCAAATTTTTGTTGCACACATTACACTTTCACCTGCTCCATTTTTAAGTCTCAGAAGAAAAAGCAGATGAGCAATCATAGCATCAAAAATATTAAGTGCATTTTCATGCATTCCCACAGCCTCTACCCCATAACCTTGACACTGTTTCTCAGTATTAGGACAAGAAGCTCAGATCATTTGCCAACCATCCTTCTGCTTCTGAGTTTTGCTCCTTTAGAATTGACCAAACCTAATCCATGTTCTCCCTGCTCTTTCCCTACTCATATATTTTAGAGATGGCCATTGGAATGGTGGCTGGTTGCTCTTATATCAGTGGGACAATGAATCTGCCCTGGGTTTTAGTCTGAACATTAAAGAAAAGACCCATCCAAGGGGCCAAAGTTAGGGGGTTTTCTATACAAGGCAAAAAAATGTGCATTGCTCCGCAGTAACAGCAATTTGCAGCAGCTGCTATTTGTCTTAACAGGTTTTTTAACAGATCTCAGGCATATGAAGCTATCTGCATTTGCTGTGCAAACAGGCATGCCTGCAAATCAAGATGGCAGCCACAAGTGAATTACTCACGTTTTTACTTACCTCAATTTGCTGCCGCCAGACAGTAGTTTTTTTTTTTTAAAAAAAACCACATCCAAGGTGCAAAATAGTGTTTCAGCTGTTTCAGTCCAAGAAGCTTTAACTGAAAGATAACAAAAGTTTTTGGAATCAGACGGTTTCTGTTAAGCTGTTGCTAAATGAAGTCAAAGTAAAATGTTAAAATTGGTGGCAGTGCTTGTGCCGAATCCTCGGCTGCACACCTGCAGTGGTGGTGGAATGCTCTGACCCCCTCTGCTCTGTTCTTCCTGAACGATCTGCCTTTCGGCTCCAAGCTTCGGGGCTACTGAGCAGGAAATGGGTCTTCATGAGCCCCTCCGATTCCTCTTTACCAAGAGAAAATTTCTAACCTGCCCTTACTGATGAAGTGACAGGTTAACAGCCTCGTGTGCCCAGACTCTGCTGAGCAACTCTCAGAGCAGGTCCAAATGTGATGCCATGACCAACCAGAAGCCCAAAATAGTGACCTTTCGCTTTAACAACAACAACAACAACAAAATTATCACCTTAGCACTTACTCACTAAGGAAAAATCCAACATGGTGGCTCCAGGTGCTGCCTTGTTAGCACAAACCACCCTCCCACACACACTTCTGACCAATCAGCTTCAACTCCTGCTTCTATAGGGAAAGTGAATCAAATCAAATTGCTTGTCCTAATGAGCAGGAATGCGAACCCCATCCTGTTTTTTAAAAACTTCTAGAAAAGCCATTAAGGCTTTTCCCACACAGCATATGGCATTTTTGTCCCCCCCTTTCCCAATATGTGAAAATGATGCAGAATCCCATTAAGACAGATCGTATTCTCCTCCCATTCTTCAAGGAGTATTTTTGCCACATAGACAACCCCTCTGATTCTGTTTTTTTTTTTTTTATTCCTCCTATAAAGTTCAGACTCAAACTGAAAGTTGGTACAGTATCCTCTCTGACATGGACACCAGCAGCTGCCTCTGGGAAGGCCTGCTAAAGATGGATCTCTTTCGGCAGGCCTTTCCTAATTAGATCCCAGCTTCAGGAGCTCCTGGCCTCTTTTAGTCTGCTGGCTATTTATTATTTTTTAATGTGATTTTAGATTCATAGAATCATAGAATTGCAGAGTTGGAAGAGACCACGAGGGCCATCCAGTCCAACCCCCTGCCATGCAGGAATACACAATCAAATTATTCCCAACAAATGGCCATCCAGCCTCTGTTAAAAGACCTCCAAGGAAGGAGACCCCACCATGCTCCAAGGGAGTGCGTTCCACTGCTGAACAGCTCTTATGGTCAGAAAGTTCCTCCTAATGTTGAGGTGGAATCTCTGTTCCTGGAACTTGCATCCATTGCTCCATGTTCCAGTCTCTGGAGCAGCAGAAAACAAGCCTGCTTCATCCTCAACCTGACACCCCTTCAAACACTTGAGCAGGGCTATCATATCACCTCTTAACCGTCTTTTTTCCAGGCTAAACATACCCAGCTCCCTAAGTCTCTCCTCATAAGGCAAGTTGTTTTTAATTTATATTGGTTTAATATCTTTTTATGGGGGAGGGTGGGAGTGGGTGGTGTTTAGGGATTTTAATCTGTATTTGTATTTTAATTTTTGTAAGCCGCCCCGATTGTTTTTAACAGAGGGGTGGGGGTATAAATATTATTATTATTATTATTATTATTATTATTATTTCTTGTGGGGGTGAGGGTGTTAGTCTCCAGTAGGGTTGGACATTTTTTTGAAAATATTTCCCTAAAAAGTGTTGGGAAATGCTGATAATGGGAATCCTGGAGTAATGATATTTTTCACCATTTGGGATTTATTTTGCACAGAATATACTCATTTTTGTGCAGAAAACAGAATTTCTAAAATCACTTGTTTACTTGGAAGCAGGTGGGGGAGGGGGGCTGCTTTATTCATTTTGCCAATTTGCATCACAACCTTTCTCCAAAGACTTCAGGGGGATTGTTTATTGGTCTTGCATTTCTGTTGCTGTGGTTGAGATATATATATATATATATATATATATATATATATATATGTGTGTGTGTGTGTGTGTGTGTGTGTGTATGGGTAATGCTCACAGGGGGGCCTTTTCCAAAGATGGCACTTACTGTGCACCATTTCTAGAAGTTTACTAGAAGTCACTTTGCAGCCCTCCCATGTCTCCCCACAGTTTCTTTCATCTTTTTTCTTACCAGACAAAAACAGTTAAGGGGAGAAAGACGAAATAGCCATGCAATGCCTTTTAATTGTGAGTGGGGGAGCCCTCTATCTGGAAGCATCCAGGCACTTTCCTGCTTTGTCCCCAAATATGATAGGTTATGTTTTGCTTAGTTTTTATTGATTCAGTTGGAAGCAGACTTCAAATGAAAATTATGATGACTTTATTTCAAGCCTGTCTGCTGTAAATATGTCAGGCCTTCTTCTTCTAGCTCTGCCAGTTGGGACTGGCAGAACACGTTCTCTGTGATACCACACACAGTCCCCTTCAGGAGATACAGTTCACTCTCCCAATAGGTGAGCCTGAGAAAAAAATGGTTGACCCAAAGACAGCTACTTTGTCTGAGCAAAGAGTTGAATCTGGTCACTAAGTCCCAAAAAACTTCCTGCTTGCTATTGGTGGATATTTGGAGGTGGAAAATCTGAGTGACTTAATAGCTACTCACCACTACTTAGGGAAGTGGGACAGGCAATTAGCATTGACTGACTCCCTATTTGGACAAAAAGGGTGTTGTCATGAGTTTGTCTGTCTTGATTCCTATGAATGGGCCTGGAGCTGATCATATGAAAGCTGGAGAATTTGCACCCCTGCCTCCCACCTGGTCTTGGTCTGTAAAATCTGGAGAGTTAAGCTGGCATCCTGAGATCTGGCAACTCTCTAGAAATCTATGCAGTTCTGTAAAATGCATCTGCTCATTCTTGCTAACTATAGAAAGGAAAATTCCTCTTGAAGCATAACCCACTTGTGAGCTTGCTATGTGTTGCTAAGAAATGCACTAAGCATGTGCAGCTATGAAAATGATAGATAGCATCATCCATCTTATGCCATTATACAGCCAAACATGATTACATCTCCTGTGTTTTTAAAGAGGGACTCCAGATCCCTTCATGGTGATCTCAGATGTGGGATTTTTAATGTAAACGTTACTCCTGCGTGAGGTCCTGAAAAGAAAGCTCATATTCCATTGCATTAACTTGTCCTCATTGGGATGCTATGATTTGATCCCTCTGTGGAAACTTCCCCTCCTTTCCTCCTCGTTCTTGGTCAAAACCACAGAACTCCCTTTAGCAGCCAAACATGAATATCTGTGGCTTTGCTTTAGCAACATGATTAAACTTGTAACAGCCTTCAAGCAGGTGAATAATCAGGCTAAGTCAATGGGCCTCCTTGTGGTTATAGTAGCAAGCCCTCTGTTGCTATAACAGCCAGAATCAGGACCCAAGTTCCTTTCATATTTGTGCTTATAGACAGAAAGACAAAATTCAGATAATTACTTAATTGCACCTTCCCTTCCCTCCCCCATCCCACCCACCCCCTGGCCTCAGTATTTCTCAGACACAACAGAAACTGCCCACGCAATTCTCAACACTGTGGGGTCTGTATGATCACTCACTTGACTCTCAATCAGTTTGCCTGAACTGAAGGACCTGGGTACAAAATGCCTTCATATTGCCTTCAAATTGCCTTCAAATTTGAGCAGGATTTTGACTGAGGACTTTATCAGACTACCCCTTTAAAGAGTTCTTTTGCAGGCATTAAAAAAAATCATTTTTATGCCAGCAAAAGAACGCTCCCCCTCAGCCCGCACTTACCTCTAATCCCGGCAAAGACAGCTCCGGCAATGAAAGAGGAAGTGAATGGAGCCCCATTTACTTCCTCCTTTGAAATTCCATAGAATATTGCGAGACTTCATCGCGCAGGAAATTTATATGTCCCCAAAAAAATAACACTAAAAAAGTTTTTTAAAGCACAAAAACACATTTTAATACCTACAAGTAACCCAGGAAGGGTCATAAAAAGTATGTCACTTACCTGGATGTTGCAATCTCACCCGGAAGTGTTCACGCCAGACCGGCCACTGATAGTGTAAGTAGGGGGGGTGGGGGGGAGATGCGAGGTTTCACACACTGGCTATGCTAGCAAAAAACCAGCAAGGGGGGGGGGAATCAATTGCAAAAGCTTAAGCTGTCAATTAAATAAAGTATGGGTTTTTAAGGGGACATAACCAGGAAAGGGTGACGTTGTGTGCTACGCATGCCTTTTTGCAGTTATGTGGTGTCGTCATCGTGCCTTATTCTGTGTGTCTGATAAAGTCCTGAGTGTATAGTAAAAGTACCTAAAACAACTTTATGGTCCAAAAGTAAAGTTAGTATCCTTTCACACATCTTTAGATTTGTAGAATAACTATCACTTGTGCTGTGAATTATTAGTGTCCTAAGATGACATGTATACCAGTGTGACCAGCGGCAGAGATGCCTGTAACTTTGGTGTAGGCACACTGTGCCGCTCTTGGTATGATTAGAAGTAATGTAGTGTAGCAGCCACATCTGGGAGCTCTGAGGACTGGGGAAATTGGGGGGGAGGGCAAGGAGATGCTGCCCACTGTGTTTTTTGAGGGTGGTGTTTCACTGTATTTTGTCTGAATGTTCAGCTTTAAAAGGTTAAATTGGGAAGGATGGCTTTGGTGATCTCTGGGAGCTTTGGGGTGTAGAATGGGGCCCTAGGCGCTGCATGTGAACCACGAGCCACATTTTCTCCACCCTTGATGTACATAGGGTGGTGTACAATTAGCACCCTCTTCCCAGTAGAACAATTCCATGAGCTGAGTAGAGAAGAGACACCTCCCTCCCCCACAGCTCCCCATGTGCCCTCAATTTCTGCTTCAGAGGAGCCTAGATCCTGCTGCCTAAGGACCCCTCCCTTTCACCCAGTGCTAGATAATGGAACAGTAAGGAGCTCCATTCTTATTTTCTCAGCAAACACAGAGATGCAGAATCTTAAATTTTTTGAAATATCCTATGAATGCAAGGGAGCATCTTAACACCCACAAAGACCTAGTACATTGGGAAGCATTTCTGAAAAACTCCAGAAAAATAACCTTCTAAAAACAATTAAACCAAATGTCAAAGTATTAAAAAGGAAAGCTTATTTGGAGAAAAGTGTATGATTGTCAAAACAGAAAAAGAAAGGCCCCAAGTCAACACACAGGTTTGCAAATAAAGCCAATAAAGTTGATCTAATATAGCTGGATTGCATAGCTAGTTTGACCATGTACATGCTGTGGACGTCATCCTTGCCATTTCATTGTGTTCAGCTCTGCAGAGTGGAAAGAACTCCACAACTTGGCTGAGGACAATGGAGTGAACTTGTCCACAACCTGAGTCATCCCCTGCTTTGAGGAATTAGCAAGAGCCTCAGTTTGGCCTCTGATCAAACCTGTGGGGAATTTCCCCATTGACACCAGGAAATCATCCACATACATAAGTTAGAATCAACTGAGTTGTACTCAGTTCTCACTCTCAGAGATGTCTTAGTCCCATTCCAGTACAGACATGCACACACACACACACATCCAACAAGGTAGAATTCAAAGACATAGCCAGGTTAGTCTGGAATATCATATGCAAAAGGATCTTGTAGCACCTTTGAGACTAACTGAGAGAAAGAAGTTGTAGCATATGATATTTTTGGCATACAAGTTGAAGAGATAGAGTGATAGAATGCAGCCTTGCCTGACACCCTTTCTGTTTCTCCGTATTCTATTCTAACAGTTCTGAGTACAGGTTACACATCAGGTTAATTAACTGTTGTGGACCACCCATTTCTTTTATAGCAATCCATAGCTTTTAATGATCTATACATTCAATGGCTTTGCTGTAATCTATAAAGCACAGGCTGATTTTCTTTTGGAATTCTTTGGTGTGCTCCATTAACCAATGAATGTTTGCAATGTGGTCCATAGTGCCTCTTCCTTTCCTGAACCCAGCTTGATTGAACATCTGGCATTTCACACTCCATATATCATAGAAGTCTTTGCTGTAGAATTTTGAGCATGACTTTACTTGCATGGGAAATTACTGCAATGGTCCTGTGATTACTGCAATCCCTGGTGTCCCCTTTCTTGGGAATTGGAATGTATATTGAGTGTTTTCAATTGTGGGCAATTCTTTTGTTTTCCACATTTGTTGACAAATTTTAGTTAGAACTAGAATGGTTCTGTCTGTCTCTGTGACTTGGAGAAGCTTTATTGGTGTGCCATCTGTTCTTGGTGATTTATTTTTCCTATGTTTTCTAAGTGCAGCCTCCGCTTCATTTTCTAGAATTGGAGGTTCAACTTCATATGGTATCCCCTTTGTTGCGGGGGGGACTAGAATGTATATCAAGAATTTTCAATCTGTCAGCCATCACTTTAGTTTCTATATTTGTTTACAGATTTTAGTTAGAACTAAAGTGGATTCTGTCTCTGCAGACTGAAGCGGTTCTATTGTTCCTGGCGATTTATTCTTCCCCGGTGCTCTGAGTACAGCTTCCACTTCACTTTCTAAAATTGGAGATTTGTCGTCATGTAATTATTTTTCAAATGAATCTTTCATCCTTTTGTCTCTTTTATATAGTTATTCTGTGCATTGTTTCCATCATCTTTTTATTTCATCTTGGTCATGTATTGTGTTTCCCTGCTGGTTGAAGAGCATCCCCACCCTTGGTTTAAATTTCCCTTTGATTTCTTGGATCTTTTGGAAGAGGACTGTTGTTCTTCCTTTTTTGTTGTCAACTTGTATTTCTCTGCATTTATTATTATATTAGTTCTCTTTATCTTTGCACATTAATCATTGAACAGTTGAATTCAGAGTTCTGGTTCTATTTCTGTCACCTTTTACTTTTGCTTCTTGTTTGTCCTTTACTATTTGAAGAATTTCATCTGTCATCCATTGAGGTTTCTCTTTCTTTTTGGCTGCAGATGGTGTCTTTCTGCTTCCCTCCTTGACAATGTCCCTGGCTTCAATCCATAGTTCATCGGGTTCCTGGTCAATTAGTCTTAATAGTGTAAATCTATCTTTCATGTTATCTTCAGATTCTACAGGGATGCTCTTCAAGTTGTTTTTCAGCATGAGGGTTGGTGTATTGTTCTTCTTTAGCTTTACTCTAATTTTTTATATTATTAGTTCATTGTATGAGCCACAGTCTGCTCCTGGACTCTTTTTTTTTTTTTTTTTTTGCTGTGAGAATAGATCTTCTCCATTTTCTGTTTCCAATTATGTAGTCTATCTAATTTCTGTATTAGCCATCAAGTGATGTCCATGTATATATACAGTCACCTCTGATTTCTTGAAGAATGTGTTTGCAATGAACAGACTGTTGTCCCTGCAAAATTAAGTCAGTTGTTCTCTTGCTTCATTTCTTGATCATAGGACAAATTTTCTTACAACCTTTGACTCTGCTCAGCTTCCTACTTTTGGATTCCAATTGCCTATTATTAACAAGAAGTCCTGTTTAGGTGTGTGATCAATTTCCACTTGGACTCTAGCACAGAATCTTTCAATTTCTTCTTCTTTTGCCTCTAAGGTTAGTTCATAGTCTTGGATTATAGCTATATTGATGGGTTTTCCCTGAAGTCTTATTGACATAATTCCGTCTGACTTTGTTTTATATACTTTGACTGATTTTGCTACATCTCTCCTCACTATAAATGCCACCCCATGTCTGCTTATCTGTTTGTCTCCTGAGTAAAACACTGTATAATTATCTGTCTCCAAATGTCCCATCCCTGTCCATCTTAGCTCAGTCACACCAAGTATTGCAATAAACATTCAATTTATTGTTTTACTATGGACTTTATCAGACGACCCATGAATTAAAAATTGCCAGCATAAATTGTGGTGGTTTTATGCCAGCAAAAGAACCCCCTAACAGACTTACCTTGATCAGCATCCATGAGGTTTCCCCAGCAGTAATGGAGCACAAACCGAGCTCCAATTACTTCCGGGGTTAAAATCTCCTGGATTCTCATGAGAAGATGCTGGTGTGTGAATTTCAAAAAAACAAAAACAAAATAAAAACACAAAACATTCAGAAAAGCACCAAAACACACTTTAAAAGTTCCAAGTATGCGGGGCAGGGCTCATAAAAAGAGCATCCCCCTACCTGGTTGTCACAATCTCACCCGGAAGTGTTTGCCCATTGACACTGCATGCATGTGAGTACAATGGCGCACGGAGTCAAACGCTGGCAATGCCAGTAGAAAATCACCATAGGAGATTAATTGAAGGCTTGGGCCGTCAATAAAAAAGTATTGCTTTTTAACAATGTATGATTGTGAAAGGGTGACATCTGGTACACACAACCTTTCACAATCATTAGGCATTTCTATGATGCCTTATTTGACTGGTCTGAGAAAATCCTATGTCTAACTTATTGGTTCATGCTTCTCACATTCCATGTTCCTATAGTATGTGTTGTGCAGCTTTGGATTTTCCTTTTGCTTCTGAGCACGTCAACAACTTGACTCCTTTTCAGCTTGAATCCAGTTGTTTCATTGGTCACAGGGCTACTCGTAATTGTCCTCACATCTCCTACTTCACCACTTTTACATGTCACAGGACAGCCTGTTCTTCCTTTACTTAATCACAAATATTGCCCCCAATGAATTTTATATGTAGGGTGAGGGGAGAACTAGTTCAAAGACATACTTGTCTAGAATAAAACAGAATTAGAATAAACAGTGTATATTATCTGCATGGCATGACTCTTTCAAATTGTGTGTGCATGCATGCATACACATGCATATTTTAAAAGGATCCTAAACTCAGGAACCCTAAATGGAAAAACAATAATTTGCATCTATATGTTTAGTAAATAGGGACTATTGTTTTAAGAAGAATGTAACCAGCATTCATTATGTTTTGGCTCGCAGACTTTGTGGGGAATACAGGAAGTGGTATAGACTGAAATATTCCCTTATGTTATCTGACCTGTAATAACTTGGCTGTAGTCCAAAGCTGCAGTTTTTCTTCAGACAACACTCCCATTGACTAAGGGTTTGGCCCCTAAAATTGCATTCATTGGATAAGGCCATGTAAATTATGGCTCTGAAGTTGCTGGGAAGATACTGCTTTCAGTGTATTGTTGTTTTTGACCATAATATTTAACATTTAAATTTGCCTAGACAGTGAGGAGACAACAGAGGCACCATGATACCATTATTAGTCCGAAGTGTTTTGTCTATAGTAGTTCTTAAAGGTATTTCCAATTCCACCACTCAGAAATATTTGAAGAATAAAACTAAATGGAAAGGTGCCATTTTATGCAATCAACATTATGGAGAGACACATGGGAAATTCTCACATGAAGTCTTTCTTCAAGGCTTATAGGAATTCAATGGTCAATTTCTGGCTTTTGTCTCATTGTCTCATGGAAAATATTAGGGTTCCCTATTATCCACAGTTTCAGGTATCCATGGGGTATCTTGGAACATATCCCTTTTGGATACAGGGGTTGACCTGTACACTTTATTAAAAGAAATGCTAAAGTTTAAAGTTTTACAATTGCTAGATTTTTTAAAAAATATATAATAAATGCTATAAAGCTTCTTAGATTAACATAGTTTAAGGCCTCAGCATGTTATAATCCAGTTCTGAGATTTCCCCCATAATGATTTGCATTCCATCTGGGATTTTTAGTTTTCTTGGAGAGCATTTGAAAGACCTTGTTCTTTCCTGAGAATTCTTTCCCAACTTGTAATTCCATTGGATTTGTTTAGACAGGAATGGACAATGGAGGTTATCTCCAATCCCATCCCTGTCCCAACACAATAACCCTCCCCCTCAGTCTTAGGTTCTCTTGCATCCAATGGCAGTCCAGGCATGAACGGAATTCTAACAGTGCTCCATTTGCTTCCTGGATCAAAACCCTGCCCATTCTTGCGAGAAGACACAAGTGCAGGAAATTCAAAAAGAAAAAGAAAAATATACACAAAAAAGCTTACACAAGCATATAAACACACTAAAAAAGTAACAAAGAACCTGGGGTAGCCTATCTTGTTCTCACAATCCCACCTGGAAGTGTTCTGGCAGGACCGCTCATTGACACTGGAATCATGAGGCAAAAATGGCATGAGGTTTCAGACACCGGCAATGCCGGCACCAAAACGGGACAGGCGATCCATTTATAGCTCCGGCCTGTCAGTAAAAAGAAGTGGCAGAATAATGACAGTGGAACGCAAAAGGATGATGCCATGTGATATTGGCATCCTTTTGCATTCCACTGTCATTATTTTGGTGCCACATTAGCTGCGTCTGATCATCTCCACTGTGGCCTTGCCACCTAGGGATTGTTATATGGTTAGGAACTGAACTTATGTGGAATGCAGATGCTATGTTGGAATGCCTCTCAATTTTTCATGCAACGTGTGAGATAAACTGCATGCCTACATTTTAAAAACAAAACAACAACACACAAATTCACAGCAGTCCATAAGCATTTCATCAAGAGCTCCTGCACATGTGCCTACGAACTGACTGGCCTTGAGTGTCTGGCCTACACAGTGCTGGATGAGGACATGCAGAATCTGGTTTAACCATCCAAGCAAGCCACACTCTCTCAACCTCAGACAAAGGCAACGGAAAATCTCCTTTGAACAAATCTTGCCAAGAAAAGCCCATGATAGGTTCACAGTATGTCAGAAATGACTTGAAGACAAACAACAACAACAGTTGTTCATACAGGGCTTTCTGTATCACACTGCTATGCCGCTTTGGACAATGGTAGCTGTTCCTGAAACTACACTAGTACTTGGAGCTGGCAGCATAAATTCCCTAGGGGGAGTTGTTTGCTGTTCCCACACATTAATTAGGACTCCCCCACAGCAAGAGGTTTGTGGGCTTCAGCCTTGATCAGACCTTTAACTCATGCATATAGAATATGAGCACTCAAAGCATGCAAAGTTTACTGTGTATGAGTGATATTAATGTTTAACACCAGAGAATTAATCATTGCTGGCTTGGAAGCACTAAGGTTGGCACAAATATTCTGATTTACCTTAGTTGTCCTGTTACACATCCGAAAGCTTTCAGAGGACTCTGTTAAGTCTTTTAAAGCCCTAGAAGAATTAAACCCACTGCCCTCATCCTATTACCTTGACTCAGGTAGGGGATTTCCATTTGTGTGGGATCCTCTCCGTGGCAACCAGTGCTGCTCAGGCAGATGTTGTTTTTCTTGTCTTCCATCCAGCCTGATTCTTGCTGCTTTCTGCAGTGCCATGAATCATCCCACCTTCCTTTCTCAGGAAAATGGAACTCCCTTTTCTGGTGTCAGCAAACAAAACAAAACAAAACAATTTGCCAGACCTTATACGTCAGGGTTTTTCCATGTCTTTATGTGGATTTCTGAACCATCCTCTGGAACTTTGAAAAGAATTCCCTGGAATATTTTATAGGTAGGGTGTATAATAATTCCCTCTCAGTAGGTGTATTGGCTGCAGGGTTATAGAGAGGCCTAGCAAAACTTGGGTCAGTTACTTTTCTGGACTAAAATTCCCAGAATCTCCCAGCCAGGGGAACTGTAATGTAAAAAAGTAACTTTCCGAAGCTCTGAAAAGGATACTCCAATAAAAATTCCTTACAGTGCAATCCACCCATACCTACTCCAAAGAAAAGGCCTATTAAGTTCAATTATTATAGGTAAAGGTGTATATGACAGAAGATTTCACCTTTGTCAAATGAAGAGCTTCTGACCCAACCTTCCCCAAATTTTCTAAGAATGTGCATAATAGGGAAGGATATTCATAATTGTTTGTTCCTAGGTTGAAAAACGGGTTTCTCAACAGTCGGGAAATCCCACTGAGAAGGATAATAGACCAACAAGAATTTTGTGCAATTTACTCCTTGTATTCAAAAGTTCTGAATAACTGCAGAGGAACTCAAAAAAAATGTGGGGGGGGGTTTGCAACCTCTGTCCTTTCTACCAAAAAATAAAAAATAAAAAAGCCCACTAAGCAAAACCCCCACATATTTTTCTCCACAGAATAATTCTTCCACAACCCTTTGGGACATTTAAATATGGGGAGATTACTTCAGAGAAGTATTTGTTTTCCCCCTCACTGGTGAGGAAATTATTGTTGTTACCGCTCCTTGCACTTGAGAACAAAGTTGTCAAGGATTTAGCTTCCTAGCACGTGGGAGATCCAGTGGATAGTAGATAATTGACACCCACATCAGCAAAGTCCCTTCAGATGAGCCAATGAGTAAGGATGGAGGAAAGGCGTGTCTTTTCCTTCTCCCTGACAGCAGGAACCAATCAATTTATCTATCAATCACTTTATTTATGTTCTGCCTTTTCCCCCAAAGTGGGACTCAAGGCAGCACACAGAATTAGAAGAGATACAAGTAAAATCACATCTAGCTGAAAACATAAAAAAACCTAAGATTAAAATAATATTGACCTGTCCATCAAATTAAAACCATATAAAACATTAATTTAAAAGCATAGATTAAAAACAGTATAGCACTAAAACAGAAAATCTGTTATATAAAACAACCACTTCTCCAATGTCTGCTGGAATAGAAACACTTTCATTTGGAAGAGAAAGGACAGCAAAGAAGTAGCCAGCCTAACCTCCCTGGAAAGGGAGTTATAGAGTATAAGAGGAGCCACAGAGACGGCCTTCTCCTGTGTTCCCACCAAAGACACCTCTGAAGGTTGTGCAATTGAGAGAAACATCTCACCTGAAGAGCTTAGGACTTTTTCAAATGTGTGTGTGGGGGGGGGGGACTCCGAGGAGGTCAGGAGATGAACAAGGCTGTCGCACTTACAGAGCCCCGTTTCAGATGCCGCCATCCTCCTCTGTCCTCCTCCCGACCTTCCCCCATGCTTCCGCTGTGCTGCAGGTGCCACTTTTTATTGACAGAGGTACCGCCAATAAAAAGCAGTGCCTGCAGCATGGAGGAAGCATGGGGGAAGGTTGGTGAAGAGGATGGTGGTGTCTGAAATAGGGCTCTGTTAGTGCAACAGTCCCGTTTGTCTCCCGATCTCCTTGGGTTCCCCCCATTTGAAAAAGTCCTTAGAGTTCAGGCAAGCTCATATGGGAAGGTAAAGTCCTGGTACTGAGTCATATTGGGCTGTATAGGTCATAATCAGCACTTTGAATTGTGCCCAGAAATGGATTGACAACCAGCAGAACTGTTGGAACAAAGGAGTTGTGTGCTCCCAGTAACCAGTCTTTATCAACAATGTGGCTGCAGCTCAGAAATTAATTTTTAAGACTATAGCTCCAAGAATTCACCACTGACTGGAGAATTGTAGGAGATTGTCTTAAAAAGTAACTTTTCCAAGTCTGAACAGTACTTCATGCTCACTGAGAATGGAGTTTTTGAACATAGGTTCTTCCCCAATGCCCCCCCCCCAAAAAAACACCCAAAAACTTCATCAAGGATTTCTTATTTTGTTAACTGTTTGTCCCGTTCCTGGCATTATATAGTAGAAACAATAGGTGACAATTATGTCATATTTGGAATTCCCATGTTCAGGCAGGAATAACTTTTACTGAAAACTTATTTATTGGGAGCAACAGCCTCCAGCAGCTCTTTAAGATGCTTTATTCAAAGCCTCAAACATTATGATAGCCAATGAATAACAAATGTTATTTTTGTAGGCCTCCTGCAACATGAAATCTTCCCCAAGCTTTATGAGACTAGAAAGTCTGGAACTTTTTTGCAGCACTCCAAATGAGTCTTAGAAAAAGGGGTGTAATTTGCCCTATGCACAGGACCTCTCACAAATTGCCAGTTCCCTCTTAACAGCAAGGCCGTCATTATGATGGGACACATGCCTTCAAGCAGAGCATTACAGACAAATGTGAACATTTTCATATATTAAACATGGTATACAAAACCCTCAAAGGGGGTAGATTCTGCCATAACATTTAACAGATCACATTTCTTGGGGGAGGAGGAAATTCTCTGCCAATATATGAAAGTATAGTTCTCAGGCACTTATATATTTGACTAGTTCCAAGACAAAATCCATAACTATTGGGTGTCCACAAGGAGATATTCTCTCCCCCACAATTTTCTCACAGAGCTTGATAAAGATCCTTCTTTTCTTCCATGTGCCTGAAACATCTGCTTTTGGCAAAAGGAAGAGGAAATGAAGGAGGAATTTGGGTAGAGCCCCCCAAGAGCAATGCCTTAATTTATCCCTCATCTCAACTCCTCCCAACACCCCAATCCTCCCCAGCCCCAAAAATGAAAACTAGAAGTGGCTTCCTGAGATTACCAGGTTGGTTTTTAGGGGTCACTGTGGCAAATTGGGGGCATGGGGATGACTTTGCCTGCCACCACAATCGCCCACACTTGGATTAAAAGGTTTGGTCCACTTGTTAGAGCAAGATAAGTGACAACTGGGATTTTTCTCATGCTGACTGGTGTGCATTTTATTTTGACCTACCCTGTGATCATTCTAATGATGAGGGATGGGATATTATTTTAATAAATAAATAGATTATAAAAAGTTGCCTAAATGGTGTGTATACGTACCTTCAAGTCACCTGTTGACTTATGACAACCCCATGAATTTCATAGGGTTTTCTTAGGCAAGGAATACTCAGAGGTGGTTTTGCCAGTTCCTTCTTCTGAAATATAGCCTACAGCACTTGGTATTCATTGGTGGTCTCCTATCCAAGTACTAACCAGGGCTGACCCTGCTTATTTTCCAAGATGCACAGCTAGTGAATGTCATTCCTTTTGAGTCAAATATCAATTTATAAGGTAAGAAAATCTAAAATACTAAGGTAATAGCAAGGTAAAATAACTAAATAATCAAGTTATAGAGATGTCTTTGTCATTTGTAATTACAGTACGACGCACCATATCCCCGGCACTGGTACCCATGGTACCCATGGTTTCACTTACCTGTGTCTGAAAAAAATATGTACTCTCTAGGCATTTTCTAGGTCCTCCAGCATGTTTCTCTGGTCAAGCTCTGGTAGAAGTTGACCATAGAGTCATTCTGGAAGATCTCCAAATGCCTAGAGAGGTGTTCTCTCTAGGCATTTGGAGGTACTCCAGCATGATTTTATGGTCAACTGAAGTCCACCGATAGGCAATTTTGTTGCTGTCCAGAAGATATTAGGTACTGGGCATATTGGCACCTTGATATATTACTGAAATGATTGAACTTGTTTATCTGCGTTGCTTGTTGAACTATTGCTGGATCTGGATTGGTGGGCACCACCCAGATTAAGTATTTGGTGTCAGGTTAATGTAGTTAAGATGAATGCTTGCCATAGATATTGTACAGTATATTCTTGCAGGGGGACTTCTGGCAAGAGATGGGGTGCATCTTACAACATCTTACAACATTTGGAAGAAACATTTTTGCCAACACTCTCAAGAATTTGATCAGGAGGGCTTTAAACTGAGTCAAATGGGGGAGGGAGACAGTATTCTGGAAGGCAAAAGGGCTGGAGAAAATAGTCAAACTGTCATAGAGGGAACAAGGCAAACAGCGCAAGGACCCAACAGTGGGAGGCAAAAAAACTTGCACAGGGAGCAAGTAAAGGGAACACATGGTCTCAGATGTCTCTACACTAATGCACAGAGCATGGGAAATAAGCAAGATGAACTAGAACTCCTTGCACTACAAAACAAATATGATATAATAGGTGTTACTGAAACCTGGTGGGACGAGTCTCATGATTGGAATGTAGGAATAGAGGGGTATAACCTTTATAGGAGAAACAGGCCAAACAGGAAAGGAGGAGGAATAGCATTATATGTCAGGGATATTTACACCAGTGAAGTGATCCATGACATCAATACTGGAAGCCAGGTGGAGAGCATCTGGATAAAAATTAAAGGGGAGGGAAACAACAGGGATGTTATTGTGGGACTCTACTACAGACCCCCAAATCAGACGGAGGAATTGGATGTTGCCTTTCTAGAACAGATGAACATACATGCAGAAAGGAGAGATGTAGTAGTGATGGGTGACTTCAACTATCCTGATATTTGCTGGCAATCTAACTCAGCCAAAACTACAAGGTCTAGCAAATTCCTTACATGCCTGGAAGACAATTTCATGGTCCAAAAGGTGGAAGAGGCAACAAGGGGGTCAGCTATTTTAGATCTGATCCTAACCAACAGAGACGACATGGTTAATGGGGTGCAAGTGGTGGGATCCTTAGGTGAGAGTGATCATGTTCTCCTGGAGTTTGTTATACAATGGAAAGGAGAAGCCAGGCATAGTCAGACACGCATTCTTGACTTTAGGAGAGCTGATTTCAATAAACTCAGGGAAATACTGGGGATGATCCCATGGTCAAGAATACTAAAAGAGAAGGGACCTCAAGACGGTTTTGACTTTCTCAAAAGGGAGATACTGAAGGCACAATTTCAAACAGTACCATTGAGGAAGAAAAATGGGAGGTGTCTCAAGAAACCAGGATGGATGACTAAAGAACTTTCAATGGAGCTAAGTTTTAAACGGAACATGTATAGGAAATGGAAAAGGGAGGAAATCACCAAAGAAGAATTCAAACAGATAGCGAACACGTGTAGGAGTAAAGTCAGAAAAGCTAAAGTGCAGAATGAGCTCAGGCTTGCTAGGGAGGTTAAGAACAATAAAAAGGGTTTTTTTGGGTATGTCCGCAGCAAAAGGAGGAAGCAGGAAATGATAGGGCCACTACGTGGAGAAGATGGCAAAATGCTAACAGGGGACAGAGAAAAGGCAGAATTACTCAACACCTTCTTTGCCTCAGTGTTTTCAGAAAAGGAAAAGGAGGACCAACCTGAGGAAAATGGAACAGAGGACACAATAGGGGAAATCCAGCTGAAAATAAGTAAAGAGGTGGTACAGGAATACCTTCTTAATCTAAATGAATTTAAATCTCCAGGACCAGATGAACTACATCCAAGAGTATTAAAAGAGCTGGCAAATATAATCTCAGAGCCATTGGCAATAATATTTGAGAACTCCTGGAGAACAGGAGAAGTCCCAGCAGACTGGAGGAGGGCAAACGTTGTTCCCATCTTCAAAAAGGGGAAAAAAGAGGATCCCAACAACTATCGTCCAGTTAGTCTGACATCAATACCAGTGAAGATTCTAGAACAGATCATTAAACAGAGAGTCTGTGAACATTTAGAAGGCAATGCCATAATCACAAAAAGTCAGCATGGGTTTCAGAGAAACAAGTCATGCCAGACTAATCTGATCTCTTTTTTTGATAAAGTTACCAGCTTGGTAGATGAAGGGAATGCTGTGGACATTGCATACCTTGATTTCAGTAAGGCCTTTGACAAGGTTCCCCATGACATTCTTGCAAACAAGCTTGTAGAATGTGGGCTAGACAAGTTAACTGTTCAATGGATTTGTAATTGGTTGACCGGCCGAACCCAAAGGGTGCTCAGCAGTGGCTCCTCTTCGTCTTGGAAAGATGTGACCAGTGGGGTGCCACAGGGTTCTGTCCTGGGCCCAGTGCTATTCAACATCTTTATCAATGACTTAGATGAGGGAATTAGGGGCATACTTATCAAATTTGCAGATGACACCAAATTGGGAGGAGTAGCTAATACCCTAGAGGACAGGATCAAAATTCAGAATGACCTGGATAGACTGGAGAGCTGGGCCAAAGCTAACAAAATGAAATTCAATACGGAGAAATGTAAAGTACTGCATTTAGGGCGGAAAAATGAAATGCATAAATATAGGATGGGAGAGACCTGGCTGAATGAGACTATGTGCGAAAGGGATCTAGGAGTCCTAGTAGACCACAAGTTGAACATGAGCCAACAGTGTGATGCGGCAGCTAAAAAGGCCAATGCAATTTTGGGCTGTATCAATAGAAGTATAGTGTCTAGATCAAGGGAAGTAATAGTGCCACTCTATTCTGCCTTGGTCAGACCTCACTTAGAATACTGTGTCCAGTTCTGGGCACCACAATTCAGAAAGGATATTGACAAATTGGAGCGTGTCCAGAGAAGGGCAACTAAAATGGTGAAAGGTCTGGAAACGATGCCTTATGAGGAGAGACTTAGGGAGCTGGGTATGTTTAGCCTGGAAAAAAGACGGTTTAGAGGCGATATGATAGCCCTGTTTAAGTATTTGAAGGGATGTCACGCTGAGGATGGAGCAGGCTTGTTTTCTGCTGCTCCAGAGACTGGAACACGGAGCAATGGGTGCAAGCTCCAGGAACAGAGATTCCACCTCAACATGAGGAGGAACTTTTTGACAGTCAGAGCTGTTCGGCAGTGGAACACACTCCCTCGGAGCGTGGTGGGGTCTCCTTCCTTGGAGGTCTTTAAACAGAGGCTGGATGGCCATCTGTCGGGGATGCTTTGATTGTGATTTCCTGCGTGGCAGGGGGTTGGACTGGATGGCCCTCGTGGTCTCTTCCAACTCTGCAATTCTATGATTCTATGATTCTATGATTCTATGTCTCATTTACTTGTCTGTAATTACAGTTGTCCCTCTGTATCCACGGATTTGGTATCCACGGATTTGGTATCCACGGATTTAAGTATTCATGGCTTGAAATATTCTTTTAAAAATAATAATCCAAAAAGCAAACCTTGATTTTGCCATCTTCTATAAGGAACACCATTCTGCTATGCCATTGCATATAATGGGACTTAAGTATTCACGGATTTTGGTATCCGCGGGGGGTCCTGGAACCAAACCCCAGCAAATATGAAGGGAGAACTTTATTTTGTATTCATGATCACTACTTGGTCATTATTGTGACACTATTGGCACTATTACTGCATGGGGGGAAGGGTGTCCATCCTACTGGCAAGCACAGGTGAATGATGTCTCCACCATGTTCAGGGAGGTCAGCCCAAGAGAGGTTACTTAGTTAAGTATACTTAACTAAATAGCTGATACAGGATTCTGGTCGATGATGATGATGATGACTGGAATTCACTTGGTCAGTTACAAATTGTAACCTAGAGAATTTGTGATTGTTTCATATTCATCACCCCTATGTATTCCCTAGTTTAAAGTCCCCCACTCCCCACTCGCTGGACAGCAGCCAGTGTAATTGATGGGAGGGTCTGATCCCCTCTTGATCAGGAAGGAGCTGGCTGCCATTCCAACTTCCCCTCATGTGAGCAATTGGTGGTGTGAGAAGGAATTGTGACAAAGGAGATTAACAGACGGGGACAAAAATAGTGTCCCCTTCTCGCTATGTTCTCTCCCGCCCCCTCCCATCCCAGCACATAAATGAAAAGTTTCAGACCTACCTTATAGCACATCCGTCTCCACCCCAGCAGCCCAGGAGTGAATGGAGCTCAAATGGATCTGCATTCACTTCCTGGTTTGAAACCCCAGACCATTCTCGCGAGAGGACGAGCATGTGGGAAATTCAAAAATAAAATTTTTTAAAAGATCCAAAAGTGACAGCAAGCACAAAAACACACTTTAAAAAATGCAAGTAACCTGGGGAGGGTTCAAAGAAGTGTGTCACTTACCTCGATCTCCCAATCGCACCCCAGAAGAGTTTGGCACAGATCTCCCACTGACGCTGGCATCGCATCACCTTTTCACTCACCCATCATTCCATGACAGGAATGGAACAGGTGATCTATTGATGGCTTAGCCTGTGAATAAAAAGGAGCACTTGTGGAACAGAAGCAGCACGGGGGCATGACAACTCAGGAATGATGTCGTCTGAAAGGAAAGGCCTTTTGTGATCTCCTGGCAGTAGTGTCATGCCATATTTAGCTGTCTGAAAATCTCCAAGGTCTCTGCTTCTGGCTGTTAAAAAGGAGATTGCCCACAAGAGCAAGTCACCTCCTAGCTACATAACTAGACTGGGAGTCACTTCCTAGCTACATAACTACACTGGTTACACATTTGTAACTACTCAAGGGAATTCCAGCCATCAACAATAATATTAATAATAGAAAATACTTGTAGTTCCAGTGGTGATAGGAGCTACAGGAACAATTCAAAATGGACCAAGAAAGTATCTGAATGAAATTGCTATATCTAGGACCACCATAGCACAATTATAAAAAGTGACATTTTTTGGAATGTGCTACATTATCCAATGATACCTCATTGAATCATAGATTCTTGGATAGAATCTGAATTATTCTTGGTCCAACACTCCAATCTGTAAAATCTGATAGACTGTGAAATTTATGATGATGATGATGATGATGACGACGACGACGACGACAACAACAACAACAACAACAACTAGGTGTACTGGACACCATTACATCTTTTTAGAAAGAAACTATATCCGTCAACTAAATGTCAGCAATGTAATGCATACAATGTTTTCTCATGGCTTATGTAATGGGTGTGTTCAGTGGTTCTTTTTCATTGGATGTCTCAGAATGTATTAATTTTACATTTATCTACCCATAGTGTATCTGCCCATCTGATCTCACAAAAAGGTAGGGGCAAAAGTAAAAGTTGATTTCCCTAGCAGGCAGGTTCATACTTCATAGCTGAGTATAAAACTGAATTGTGGCTTTCTTAGTCCATGTTGTACAACCCATGCTGCACTAAACAACTGTTGTTCTTGTTGTTGCTTTAATAATATTAGTTTATTATTGATTAATCCCCAAACCACAGAAATCCATATGTCCTAATGAAATGATAGGACATATTCACCTCCAAAGAACAAAGAATGTGAATGACACCATCAACCACATGATCATTCAAAAGTAAAGGAACAGCTATAGGAGAAATAAAAGAACAGTAAGCTAAAACATGTATTGCATTTGAAAGGATAAAATGGCAACTGTCATCTGATGAGTTGGACATTTGAAACTACTAGTACAGATCAGCTGTCAACTCTGACAACTCTGTTATCAGTTTCAACAATAGAATAATGAAAGCAGGCAAGCGGGGATAAGTCCATCAAGAGGCACTGAAAGTGGTTCTGTGAATTCAGCCTTGCCCCAATGCAATAGTGTCAGCAATAGCAATATCAGCTATAATGTCACGAATGGGTGAAGTTGGGGCAAAGTGGGCACTGGGTGAATGGTCAGAGTTTATTTTGGGTGATTCACATGAACATGTCTGTTATCCATTCTTCCTTCCTACATTAGCTAATAGGTTTTTAAAATTTTCTTGCCTTTTGTAATGTTCCTTCATTGTTTTGTCTCTGTTCTTATTTCTCCCCCTGCAAACTTTGCAGCTTTGTCTTAGAGGAATACTACACAAGGGGCTTTTCTAGTGATAGTCCTGCTTCATCATGATAGGGATCTAGCCTGCCATGCAAGCCTTTTCTCCATTCTGTTTTGAAAATCAAATGACAACTGTTCAAAGCACTAAAAGCTCACCACATCCTGAAGTAAAACCCCGCCTCCATATGGAGATCTCCTCCTCCATCGATAGATCATCATTTCCCATACTTGGTATGTGCATGCTCCATTTTAAACTTTTTTGTACCGTTAGAACTCAATCCCCTGCTGACTCACCTGGAAGATTTCCCCAAATCTCAGCCCCCAGCTTCCCTGACCCCAAACTCAACCAGCTACCTCCTCTCACCTGGACCTCTTGGCAGCCTCAAAACCGGCTCCTGGCAAGAACTCTCCTTCCCTCCCTTCACCCCCCATCGCCATTGTCATCAGTGGGAGCCATGGGGGAGCAGAGAAGGGATAGGTGCTGACTCTCTATTCCTCAACTAATTCGGTTTTAGGTCTTTAAAGTCCAGTGGAGTTCATCGAGGAGAGATTTGTGGCAACTGCTAAGCACTACTGAGTTCAATAAAGCTGACTCACAGGTAAATGGGTATCAGATTGAAGCTGATGTCTCTGTGAGTTTAATCCTAGGCAAGAAAAGTGCTTTGAATTTAAGAAACATGAACTCTTTTCCCCACTTTTTTTTTATTTGTTAAATCTGTATAACCTTTGTAAGCCTCCCCAGTTTGGCCTTTCCATCCAGTCTGAGCCAGGAAGGGGGATTCCCATAAATAGCCATTTTGGCACAACCAACAATTTTGTGAAGGGAGGCAAGAACTCTCCTTCCATCCCTTCCCGTCACCATTGTCGTCAATAGGCACCATGACGGGGGCAGTGGATTTAGGTTTTTAAAGTCCACTGGAGTTCAGCAGGGAGAGATTTGTAGCAACTGCTAAGCACTGCAAGCCTAAACAAGTCTACTCTGAAGCAAGACCTACTGAGTTCAAATCTCCTTCCCTCTCTTTGAAGAACGAGAACTCTCCTTCCCTCTCTTTGTCCACCCCTCACCATAGTTGTCAATGGGAGCAATGGGGCGAATACAAATTATATAGATATGTCCACCACCACCCCAAGCCTCCAAGTGAAGCCCACCAGAAGTCAAATGGCAGGGAAGCAGCAGGAACAAAAGAATAGAGAATTGGGGGCACAGCATGGCACGCCCACTCCAGCTACATGTGCTCACAACATCTCGTGGCAATTGTGGACACTTACTACTGCACAGTAAAATATGTTGGTTTTATTTTGGAATTAATTTCATTCATGCCAAGCTCCCGTGAATGAAAAGTAGTGCTTCTGAGGCTCATAGCCAGTGATACAAGCATGGAAGAGGGGCAATGTCATGTGATCAGAATGATCCACTGCTGAAACTATTATAGTAGCATAGTGCAACAGACCATCGTGTAGTATTCCTCTAAAACTAGATGACCTTCCTGGGGTTCTCTGCAACTAGGACAGAATCTGCCAGGGAGTCCATTCAAAGCGTTGCTTCTTCAAAGGTCCTTTCTTCATAATCTCCAGCTCATCAACTGTTGGCCTGTTGAATACAATAAGATCAGCATCTAGGCTGCAGTGAGGTAGTGTCTTAAATGAATGAATCAGACTGTGCCACTTTCGTGTGAATAAATGCCAACCTTCTGTGTATTTGTACCCCCTCTCAAGAATGTTTCAATTGCAAAGGTCAAGAAAAGCATGCAGCAAAGACTGAACTATGTGTTCCCCTCCATCCTTTCCCTTTTTTGGTTAATGAAGGGTGGTGGAAGCCATAAAAAATCTATAGATTTTTTTTTGTATTGTTCTGTGTGTGTGTGTGTGTGTGTGTGTGTAAAATAGAAAACCACTTGAGGATACCAACCAACAAACAAGGAGCCTCAAGGATAGAATGCTAAAGACTGGGAAGTTAAAAAGAGATAAATGGATTAGATCAATTTGCCACACAGATAGATGTTTAATGATGAAAATGCATGCAACTCTGCTTAAGTAAACACTAAACACTAGGTGTTCGGAAGAAATGTAAAATAAGAATATATGAAACAGTGTCAGAATGCTGGTCCATCAAGTGCAGTGCAGTGTGAAACCTGGTGCCCTCCAGATGTTTTGGACTACAACTACAACAATCTATGCCATGTTAGCTGGTGCATATGGGAGATGTTGTTCAAAACATCTGGAGGTCATCAGGTTGCAAGTATCTTTCTGAATGGCAGCAAGTATCCAAGACCTCCGGAAGCAGTCTCATGTATAATCCACATGCCTGAGGTCCTTTTAACTGGAGATACTAGGAATTGATCTTGACACAACCTGAATACAAAGCATAGGTTTTTACACTGAAGGAACAAACATTAAAGATGAGTAAATCTAAGTAACTTTTGTATTCACGGTTGCTACTTACTCACAATTGTGATATTATTGCCATAATTGTAACTCCCGCTAACTACTTTACTGGGGACAGGAGAGGATACTTAGGACTTTATCAGACGGGCCTCTTTAAATGTTCATTTGCTGGCATAAAAAAATCATTTTTATGCCAGCAAAAGAACAACTCCGACCATACTTACCTTCTCTCCCAGCAGAAGGCTTCTGCAGCAATGAAGAGGAAGTGAACGAAACCCCATTTACGTCCTCCTTTGAAATCCCGCGAGACTTCATTGCACGGGAAATTTAAAAATAAAAAAAAAACATAAAAAGTTACATGAAGCACATACACACATTGAAAAACTTCCAAGTAAACCAGGGAGGGTAATAAAAAATGTGTCACCTACCTGGGTGTTGTGATCTCACCCAGAAGTGTTCTGGCCATCCACGAGGTAAGTACGTGGAAAAAAAGATGTGAGGGTACATATGCCGGCTAAAAAAAATAGCACAGCCAATCTATTGCTGGCTTGGACCATCAATAAAATAGATTGGCTTAAGGACAAGACATAAACATGAAAGGGCGACATAGTCTGGTATGCATGCCCTTTTGGGTTTATGTGGCATCATTTTGAGGTCATATTTATTGTGTCTGATAAAGTCCTTAGCTAAGTATGCTTAACTGAGAAGTTGATGTAGAATACATTTTTAACTACAGTTGGCCCTCCATATCCATGGATTTGGATCCATGGATTTAAGTATTCACGGCTTGAAAATACTCTTTAAAAAATAATAATCCAAAAAGCAAACCTTGATTTTGCCATCTTATATAAGGGACACCATCTTGCTATGCCATTGCATATAATGGGATTTGAGTATTCAGGGATTTTGGTATCCACGAGGAGTCCTGGAACCAAACCCCAGCAAATATGAAGGGACAACTGTATATTGTAATGATTTCAATTTCTAAGCTCCCTTGTGACTCCTGATCTGAGAGAAAGGCAGTAAAGTTGAACTGCTGCTGCTGCTTCCTGATTTTGTTTTCTATATGCTGCTCATTTTTTAAAATTTGGAGTACTGTACTGTTATTATGAGAGGTGAGAGCCAGCATGGCATAGTGGTTTGAGTGCTGGACTATGACTCTGGAGACCAGGGTTTGAATCCTGGCTCAGTCATGGAAATCCACTGGATGCTCTTGGGCAAGTCCCACAGCCTCAGCCTCAGCCTCAGAGGAAAGCAAGGGGAAACCCCCTTTGAACAAATTCTGCCAAGAAAACCCTGTGATCAGGTTGTTTTAGGGTCACCATAAGTCAGAAATGACTTGAAGGCACACAACAACACCAGTGTACCTAAGCTGAATGTTCTTGCATGGATACTGTTTATCCTTTGAAGAATCTCACTGTATATTTCCCAGGTATATTATCAGAAAATGAAAAGTGTACTTAGGAAATTTATATGAGACTCTTCACTCGAAAGGATACAACTGTTATTTTCAGAAAATGGATTTTCCAGATTTGAGTTTGTATCATAAGGCACATCTCCTGTCTTTTTACAAACAATTGACAAGTACAGTTGTCCCTTCACATTCGCTGGGGTTTGGTTCCAGGACCACCACTACCCCGCGAATACACAAATCCTTGAATACTCAAGTCCCATTATATGCAATGGCATAGCAAATGGTATCCCTTATATAAAATGGCAAAATCAAGGTTTGCTTTTTGGATTATTATTTTTTAAAGAATATTTTCAAGCCGTGAATAATTAAAACTGTGAATGCCAAATCCATAAATGTGGAGGGACAACTGTATAGCCTAATTCAGAGACCCTTCTTTGAGTGATCTTGAAAGGATGGTGCCTCCTGTAATCTCTGCTACCAGGGTGCCTTGCTATTTGATTTCTTGTCAATTACAACTTGATCTATGTGGTCATGCTAAATTAACTCTATGGGATAATTCTGCACAGAAAATTATGGGACAGTCCTTCTTAATAGAAGAAATGGGTCCAGTTTAGGATATATAGTGGTCCCTCCATATCGGTGGAGGGCTCCCAGTCCACAGATTGAATTGTCTGTAGATCTGTAGTTTTATGAGATATTTAGCCTTCTCTGTCAGAGAGCTCTGGTGCCACAACAAACTACAAATCCCAAGATTCCATAGCATTGACCCATAGCAGCTGAAGTGATGTCAAACTGAATTATTTCTTCAGTGCAGATGCAGCCTTATACAATTCACCAAATAAACTGTTATAACTTCAATATCTAAACTTTCTTTAGATTTAAAATAGCATTTGGTTCCGTAAATGTTGATTCAGGTATATTGGACATGATTTTGCATTTTTAGAAAGAAATTGTCTACAACAACTACATGTTGATGATGTAATATAGATAAAGCTTCTCTGTATCCTATGAGGTATGTGTGCCCCATAATCACTCCTTTTTGGTTGTATGTATTATGACATATAAGCTTTGTACTGGAAGCATCTTTGCCATTTATACAGACATACATTCTTTTAAATTATATCCCTGCAATGTGGAATTTAACTAATAGTCAATGTGATTGGATCTTGAGCACTGTTACTGTTGCTAAAAGACTTTTACTCCAAGGTTGGAAAGATGGTCATTCACCTTCTCACAGCTTTAGCTATTCATGAACAGGTATTGTATAGATGTCAACTTCAAGAAAATGTATTATTGGAAATCTAGTCAGCTTATATCAATGTATATACCTCATTCATATCCTAGGTATATCTCTTTCCATACTTTCCCCCTCTTTTTTCCTTCTTTTCCTTCTTCGTAATCATATTTTTTTAAATGTAAATGTTGAATGGTAGGTCAACATATAGGCATACCTCACCAATTCAATGGAATTTAATTGTTGTCCGATAATAGGATTCAGACCAAGAACTGGTAACATTGTTACCTTTTTGGTCTAACAGGTAACAGATGACATCCTGTTAGGCTATTACTGTGTCATAAGCTAGACTTGTAACTGCTGTGTATTCACGTTTATAATCATGGCACCATTGCCATGATGGCAAATGCCCCTGAAGCCCCCCCTTAAAATCCAGGCAGCCATATCAAGTGAAGGAATTTTGTGGCACTGGCAAGCAGGGTACTGAAGGAGGTTGCACAGAGACTTCTTCCATCAGCAAGCCACAGTGTGGTGAGGAGCTGTGATGGACTCTGCTGGGGTCCCTGCTTCTGCTTCTTGCACCACGGCTCCTTGGTGGGAGGGAGCTGGTCTTGCCATCTTTGTCAGCACTGCAGAACTACTTTGCTCAGTACAGCTTCCTGGATTTTAAGGTGAGTTTTAGAGGGCCGGGTCAAGAGATGGAGGATAGCTACATGTCCCATTGTCCAGAAAATCAGCTCAGAATGCCAGCAGGATAAGCAAGGGCTGGAAAAACAGCCAAGCCCCAGTAATAGTTAATTAGGGAGAGCCAGATAATGTTCAAAACAAGCAAGGTTCCGTTTCTTAAAGAAGCAGCAATACAGGCAAGAAGGCACACAGAGAAGAGTTCAGAATACAGTCCAAAGGTCAAGGCTTACAGAAGGCAGAGTTGTCCAGAAGTTGGTCCATGGGTCATCAGGAACAGGCAACAGGGTGGTCAGGAACAGTCCAAGGTCAAGGCACGAGTCAAGGCAGCAAAGATTCAGGCACCAAAGTCAGCAGGAAGCTTTCTCCAGGGAGATCAGTTGATCTCTGACAAAGCCTCCATTGCCTCTTCTACCCTATATAAAGCAATTAAGGCTTTGCCAGATGTTTCTTAGTGAACAAGTTCTTCTCATAAATTCTCAGAGACCTCTTTGAGACTTCTTTTGAGCTCGCTGCTGGGTATACAATGGTGGAGGTAAGTCCCTCTCCTCATCTTTTTCCTTATCTGAGTGGGCAGGGCTCTCTGCTGGGACTGATGCCAACCCACTTGGACCAGACTCTTCGTCTGCTCAAGCCTCTAGGTTGGCAGGGTTCCCTGCTGGCACAGGTGTAGATAAACCTGTGCCAAGATCTCTAGGAACATTCCCTGCCATGTCCTCCTCCTCCTCCTCTGACTCTATAGCCTCATCAGGCTCACAGGGCATGGCAACCATGTAGGATCCTGATCCATTGTTTATATGTTATGTTTTGTCATGACTTCTGGGTACTAAAAATGCTTTCTAAAGGCATTTTGAGAAGATTTCCCCCTACATTTTTGGCTCATTTTCTTTTTTAGATTGTGCCCCCCTCCCGCGCCTCTCAAAACAGGAGCTTGAAAAATAATGAAGTAATGAGTTATGAGTATGGGTTTGGGATTCATCAGTTTTTTTAAAAAGTAACTCTCCAAGCTCTGTTCTTTTAACCATAAAGGTGAGGGGTACAATGAAAGGGAGGGGCTTCTGCATGCAAAAGCATGTGCTCTACCATTCAACTATGGGCTTGTCTGTATGAGGGGGGGAATGTGGATTGATGAGCACTAATGCTAATTTGAAGCAGCTTTGATTTGTCTTAATGGTTGTCTGGCAAAATCACAGGCATGTGAAGCTATCTGCTTTTTCTGTCCCAAAGGGCATGCCTGCGAATAATGATGGCGAGCGCGAATGAATTACTCACATTTTTATTGTTTTAAAAAAGCATATCTAAGGTATGAAAGTGCAATATTCTGCCTAAATAAATAAAAAGAGGGTGAAAGGCTGTTTTGTCACCCCAGCACATGATCGCTAAAGTGAAATCCAAGATGGTGGTTCCAGGCACTTGCCTTGGCCTCCTGCCCATGTCTGACCAATCCGCTTCCACTTCTGCCCTTATCGGGAATGTGAATAAATATGAATTGTATTGTCATTCCCCATGGAGCTTTTTAGAAACTTCAGGGAAAGCCACGAAGGCTTTTACTACAGAGTTTTTGTTGGATTTGCCTCCCTCCTTCCAAGTACTATGGATTGATGTGGGAGGGCATGTAGACAAATTGTATTCTCCTTGAATTCTAATGAGGAGTATTTCTACCTTTTAGACAATCCCTACATCACTGCAAGGTGGAGAGCTTAGTCCCTCATGTAGCCCTTGAAGGATTGTCTTGAATGGGTCATTTGAATAATACACTTTGTTTTATTGTTCCCACAGGGTAATCTGCCTAACTATTTCTGCACAGGCATCTTTTAAACAAAATGAAAGAAGTGTGGCCTGACCTACAGTTTAATTTATGCTTATTTTAATTCTTTATTTAAGATTCTTTAATTGATTTACCACTTATTTAACAGTGATGTAACACTGTTATATATAACCCCTCTCCTCACAAACTGAAAGCTGGGGTGGCTGCACATCAATCATATATAAAACCATGACTTAGACAGAAAGAACATTTTTCAAGTATGTTCTTTCAAATTCCTGATTACAGTATCCATCTGAATAAAAACAACCCCAGAAACAGCCAAGCATGGATTCACTTTTAAGTCCCACCACTTAAAACTGCCCCCCAATCAAGTAGTTAATTCAGCCCTAAACTTAAACTAATTTGCCAATTAAACTGTTTAAAGCTTACAGCTGCAGCCCCACCCATCATAAATACATATGTAAATATATTTTCTAAAGAACTCTCCTTACCACAATGACAAATTAGACCACACTCTCAAGCTATATTTAGAAGAATACAATACCCTTTAAAAAAAATTAAACCATGTATTACTTACAGCTTATACACTGCCAAAAAGTTTACCTCTGGAGCATCATAGTAAACTCAGATAAACACAGCACACTTTTTTCTTAAAAATAAGCAAGGGAAAAATAAGTCTAAGACAGCATATAACTTTTCAGGCTCACCATTTCCCTCTGTATTCCTACACTTACTGTATGTCAGTGGTGGGCAACACTGACTTGCTAATGAGGACTGATGGGAGCTGCAATCCAGAAACATATGGAGATCCACAAGTTGCCCATCCCAATCTGTATGAAATGTGCAAGCTGTACATTTTGCATGCCATTCTAGACAAAGCCAAACTTCTAACAAAGCCAGGATGAGAATGCAGAGAACCTTCTATCACTTTTGATACCTACCTGAGAAATAAAGCGGAATTGTGCTCCTTTTCCCCCCTAACAGCTTACTTTTAATTTCTGTTTCATGTTTTCTACTGCTAGACAATGAGCATCAACAGTGTGCTATGGATGTTATGTTCTGTGAAATGTGATATATTATGTTGGAAGAACAGAAACTATTATACATGAATACAGTTCTCTTTCATTCACATAGTTTGTGTAGGAGAATACCCTGGAGAATGTGTCCCAGTCTGTTTCAAACCATGTGGATAATGCAGTATAGTAGGGTATCACTTTGGGGTAAAATGTTAGCAGCTCCATGTTAGCCAAGCAATAGGGATGAAAATAATATTTGAAAATATTAAGAAAATAGTTCAGGAAATGGTTGAGAAACCCTGATGAGAAGAATCCTCGACTAATGCAAATTTTCACAGTTTGGGACTTATTCTGCACAAAATTTGCTTTTGGTTGATTTGTGCAGAAAACAGCATTTTCTGCATAGGAAACAGCATTTTCTGAGTTTTCACATTCTTGTTTTGCACAGAAAATAGCATTTTCTGCACTTGAGTTAATATTTCTGTGTTTAAAATTATAGTTTTTGTGTGGAAAAAAATCTGCTTTCTCTGCAAAGCAATGAACATGAAAATTATGTGCAGAATAAGGACTTTATCAGACCACCCTTCTTTCCCGTTCTTTTGCCGGAATATTTTGTGGTGTTTTATGCCAGCATAAGAACCCCCTTTATCACACCTACCTTGTTCAGTGTTAAAAGGCAGCCCCGACATTCATAGAAAAGTGAACGGAGCTCCGTTCGCTTCCTGGAATGAAATCTCCTGGATTCTTGTGAGAAGACACGAGCATGGGAAAATCAAAAAATGAAACAAAAATAACACTTTTTTTTAAAAAAAAAAGCACAGGAATGCATTTTAAAAGTCCCAGGTAAACTGGGGAGGTTCATGAAAAACAGTGTCCCCTACCTGGATGTCATGATCTCCCCTGGAAGTGTTCTGGCTGGACTGGCCATTGATGCTGTAATACCAAGGGGGGAAAATGCCAGAAATCCCAGCAAAAAGTGCCACAGCTGATCTATTGATGGCTTGGGCCATCAATAAAATAGAACAACTTATTGACAAGATATAAATTCAAAAGGATGTTGTCATCTGGTATGTGCGCCTTTTCACATTTATGCGGTGTCATAATGCTGCTGTATTTGCTGTATCTGATAAAATCCTAAGTCCCAAACTGTGAATAGCCTTCAAAAACTGCATGGTTTTTGAAGACTTTTTTGCAACAGGAAGAAAATTGCTGAAATTACTCATTGCTACCTTCAAGAAGAAACTTTGTAAAGAATTACATTGCTAGTGGACAAGGACACCCCCCTCGCCTGCCATCCTCCTGTCCCTCCTATCCTTCTCCTTCTTCCTCTCCACCCAGCTGGCTCCCTAACAGCCCTTCCACACTACACAATTATAGCAATGTGATTCCACTTTAACTGCCATGGTTCCATCCTATGGAATCCTGGGGTTTGCAGTGTAGAGAAGGATACTTGGAATTCTCTGCCAGTGAGTTGTATTGCTTCTCTAAATTGCAAATCCTAGGATTCCATTGGTTGTTGCAATGATAGTTATGTTGGAATCATAGCACTATAATTGTGTAGTATGAATGGGCCCTAGGAAAGGATAAATTGCTTCTACAAAAGATTTTATTGACTGTTTAGAGAGGCCCTTTCAAATTAAGACATGGGTCATTTGATATTAGGCCAAGGGTTGCAGATTGCCCCACCCCTGAATTCTATGGCCACTCTCTCTGATTGCACCTCTGAAAGATGAGACAGTAAGGCCCACTCTCTTGGCCTAGATAAAACCAATTTCCAGTTGGCACTGCATCTTGAAGTGGCCTACTCTACTTGGTCATTATGCATCTACAGTGCAACTTTATAAAAACTGATACCAGACATCATAGCCCTATTCCTCTTACTCAAAAGCAAATCTCACATATTTCAGTCAGTGGTATTTAGCCCCATGTCAGTAAGCTAGCACAAGACATTTTTCCACATGGGATAAAATGCAAGATGCCACTTTCATCGTTTGCTGTACAGAAGCAAATGCAACTAGACTGACAGATGAATCTTATTTCAAGCTGTGAATAGGACAGCATCCTCTATTTCTCTTGAGGAAAACAAGCTAGGTGAAGAAGCACAAAGCAGGCTGAGTGGCACATCCTACTCTGTCCTCCAGCATCTTATCACTGTTGCCCATCCCTCAAGATCTGCTGCTTAAAACCTGAATTCTATAGGTTAGCCCCTATTACAGGGACCTCTTGAATCAATCAAATTTACCTATGCTTTAACTCATCATTCAATAACTTATTCAAGGGATCTACTGTAACTGGAGCTAAACAATGGGATTCAAGCCTGAGGTGGCCACTTCAAGCCTGAGGTGGCCACTTCACCCTGCCTAATGATAAAGCTAGCCCTGCATGAAATATTGCATAGGACTATGGTCTGAATTTATATTGTTTTCTTCTTCCCTCATCCTTCCTTTTTTCCTGTAACGCCCATTAGGGTTGCAAGCTATTGTGTCTGCTGGCCTGAGTGCATTGACTGGAGATGCTAATGTAAATCTACTAAATGAATGAATAAGAAGCCGGACTGCTCCTGCCCAATCCTACTCGCATCCTTCCCTTAGATGAAAGAAAGCACAAAACCAGACTGGTTGCTCTTAATCACAAGTGACTTGTGAAATGACAGCATTTAGCTAATCTGGTTTAACTGCTAAAGCCTTCCCACAGGAGAGTAATGACTGACTAGACCACCTTCCAGAGCTGTCTTTAATATCCATTCTGAATTCATTAAAGTCTTGTGATCTGAGGAGGACCTTTCGCTATCCTTAATTTTACTGAGGCTGACTCCACATCCTGGCATGACAGGACAACAAATGATTGTGTTATATAACAGAGTCTCTCAGTACATCTGCTGGAAATGGAGTAGCCTTAGGTACACAAGCTATCCTGCAGGCAAGGGAAATCCTACTATGTGACCCTGAGGTTTTTGCTGTGAGTTTACAAAAATTCTTCCTTTGTTTCAGATGTGAGACTGTAAGAAACCAGCTCCCCGGGGAGGGAGTTTTACATGAGTTCCTTCAGCTCGGAGCAAGTTCCCATAAAATATTTTTGAATGAATAAACCATCTCACTTCCCGCATTAAAATTCCTCTACCTATGGTAAACAGGCTTACTTTTCCTTCTTTCTTTCTTTTTTAAACAAAAAGGTTAAGCAGTGTGACAATTAACCAAGGTCACAGAGGACCTCATAAAGCATTATAGAAAAATATACTGGGAGGATTTTGCCATTCAGCTCCCCTCCCCCACCCCTTTAGGCAAGTTAAAGGGAAAAAATTAAAATAAAAACCACTATATATATATATATATATATATATATATATATATTAGTTTTCATTTTAATTTTCCCCCTTTAACTTGCCTAAAGGAGTGGGGAAGGGGAGCTGAATGGCAAAATCCTCCCCGTAGAGAGCCTATGAAGACACACACACACACACACACACACACACATACTATATGAGAGTGTGCATATCATCTAGCTAGGCAAAGTCCTACCCACCAAGAGGACATGGCTTTTTCATAGACTAGATGTGGCTATGGGATTCATTGTGTAAATGCCATGAATGTGCAGGCTTTTTAATATGTAAATAGCTACTGAATGGAAGATTGAGGTTCCTTGAGGTGGGCAGGAAATTTATCTCTTTCTCTCCCTGTCAAAATCCCTTCTCTGAAGCGACTTGCATTTTGATGAAGCCTCTATCAATGCCAACAAAGCTTCTCTTCTAAAGCAAATAGCAAATTCAGGGATAATATTTTCTTCAGGACTTTTGCTGGAGAATAAAAGCCTGATGGTCTCATTGTTGTGTGGGCCTTCCTATAATCTATATATGTGTTAGTACATTAAGAGCATACCTGTAATAAACATCATGTCTAGTTTGACCAACACTTAGGATTACAGTTGTCCCTTCACATTCACTGGGGTTAGGTTCCAGGACCCCCCGTGAATACCCAAATCCGTGAATACTCAAGTCCCATTATATGCAATGGCAGAGCAAAATGGAGTCCCTTATATAAGATGGCAAAATCAATGTTTGCTATTAGGATTACTATTTTTTAAAGAATATTTTCAAGCCGTGAATACTCAAATCCGTGAATGTCAAATCCGTGAATGTGGAGGGACAACTGTTAAAAAGTTGCAAACCATTATAAGGGAGGTAAAGAGGCCCTTAAATGTCACTCATTTTATAGATACCTCTGAGGTGCCCATACTGTAGAAGGGGAAGTGAGAAAAGTTGGGATGTTGAGAAGTTTATGAAATGGGAAAGGTTTTGCTACCTTCTAAAGGTCAGAATGGAGGATTAGAAATAGCTGGTGAAGGGAGGACATGAAGTGAGCTTCTCTGGGCAGGAAAGTAACAATACCCAGTGTCCACTTTTTGCACATGGGGTGCACTTTCAAGAGGGCTTACATGTGCAGAGTTAATACACTGGGGAAGAGAAGCAATTGTATACCCTCCAACATTTCCCAGATGAATACTAGGACACATGTAACCATGCAATGTCATAGGAGATTTTCACATGCGGGAAATAACCCCTGGGGAGATTGGGAGAGAAACGGGGCTATTCTGGTTGCAGCACTCCATTTTTCATGCCCCCTTCCTTCTCCCAATCTCCAGTCTCCCTCTGTGCTGCTTCCATTTCCCTCCCGCTATTTTTTACTAACGAAAGTTCTTCGTTAGTAAAAAATTGCAGAACATAGCAAGAGGGAAATGGAAGCAGGATGGAGGGAGGACGACGGGAGATTGGGAGAAGGAAGGGGGTGTGTGAAATAGAGTGCTGCAACCAGAACAGCCCCGTTTCTCTCCCGATCTTCCTGGGGGTTATTTCCCCCATGTGAAAATCTCCCTAGTGTGGTCAACATGGCAAAAGTTATTGATGAGAAAGAACACACAAACTAAGAGAGCTGCAGTAGTTTGCTTTTGCTTGAGCCTACTGGGAAGGGCAAGATTCTGCCCTCTCTTTGAGTTAATTGAGTGCAAGCTGCTTATCCACACTGAACAGTTTGCAGCAATGGAAGTAAGCTGAGGACAAAGAGGAAAAGTGGGAAGAAGAGAGAGAAACTGGGACATTTTAAAAGCAGATCAAAAAGTGAGACAATGGAGGATTAGTCAGGACTGTCCCTTCCAAATCAGGAGAGTTGGAGGGCATGCAATTGAGGGAGGCATTCCTTCAGATAGTCAGGACCCATATATACCATGGTATGTAGAGTTTTCAAAACCAGAACCAGACCTTTGGAGTGTGCCCAGAAAGGAACCAGTAAACCATGTGGGCCTTTCAGGGCTAATTTTCCCTTTAGTACTTGCAGCTAAACATTTGAAAAGTTACTTTTTTGCCCACACCTGCTGGATTCCCACCAGCAGCATGACCAGTGGTCTGTGTGACACTATGTATAGGCCTCAGAAACAAAAGCACCAGTAGCAGAGAGGTGGAGTTTGGAGGACCAGGATGAATGGAGGAAGAGCCACGCAGAGTGTGTGGGTCAGCAAAGGGGAGGACAGAAGGTCCAATAACTGCTATGTAGGAACCTATAAAGTATAATGGCCAGTGTTCTGTATCAGCTACCTAGGCTGATGACACACTGCAGAAATAATGCAGTTTGATACCACTTTAACTGCCATGGCTCAATGCTATGGAATTCTGGGATTTGTAGTTTTGTGAGCTGATTAGCCTTCTCTTTCAGAGAGCTCTGGTACCACAACAAACTACAAATCCCAGGATTCCATAGGATAGAGCCATGATAGTTAAAGCAGTGTCAAGCTGTATTATTTTTGCAGTGTGTCAGCAGCCTTATACCAAACTAATTAACCTCCCCTGGTCCGACTTCCCCTCACCCAAAAAAATAATAATCTGATGGAAACTTCATTCACCCATATGCCAACTGCTGGAAGCCTGAGTCTTCTTCACCCCATGCAGCTGATACCCAGTAAAATGGGCAAGATGGTGGTTATAATCATGACAATAGTGTCACAATCATGACTAAGTAGCAACTATGAATATGGAAGAGTTACCTAGTGAATGACATTTCCGTCAGGTTTAGGGAGGTCAGGCCAGGAGAGATTACTTACTACACTTAACTAAGGACTGATGCAGAATACTGGCCACTGTTTATATTAAGGTGAGAGTTGTTCCTTAATTAGCCAAGCAGTATCACATGAAATACTCAGGTTAAAACCTTGACAGGAACATTTAGGGCCAAATCTCAGTCCAAACACTCTTCAAAGACTGAAAATCTACACCCAGAAACTAAACATTCAAATACACAAATTTACATATCCTCCCCAACAAGGGTTCACAGTATATAAACTCCACACACACTCCTACCCAACCATTCTCTGAAGATGCCAGCCACAGACGCAGGTGAAACATCAGAAATAAACTCTTCCAGAACACGGCTTTACAGCCCGGAAAAAAACCAAGGAAAATCTATGGATGCCGGCCGTGAAAGCCTTCGACTTCACTTTGAAAATGTATTACAATAAAGCAGTCCAGAGAATATCAAGGCATTGGTGACAAAGAAGGCATAAATATAGTATTCAAAGCTGGGGGGGGGCTCTCCTGGGCACAGTCACCACCTGCAAATCCAGGAGCAAAGCTAGCTCCTGAAGAACCTCCGTTTGTTCCTTCTTCAGCTGTCTTTGTGACTTCATCTTGATGGGCCTGCTCAACTATACTTCAGTCTAGTATATCACCAGTCATTCTCCTGTCAGTCTTAAATGGATTGAGTTTCAGTTTATTGGCTCTCCGTTAGCCCATCATGAATTCCAGACAATGATTCAGTGATTCCACTGCTTCATTGGGATTTGAGGAAAAGGAGAAAGTGGCATCAGCATATTGATGAGCACTGAACTCCAAATCCTCTGCCAGCCTCACCCCCACCCACCGCCACACTGCCTGCGCCCAGCCAGTTTCATGTAGATGTTTTTAAAAGCAAAGGGAACTAAATAAAGCCTTCTGGAGACCTATTTTATGATCCTCTATGTCAGTGTTAGAACTCATGCTTTGCATACAGAAGGTACCAGTTGAAGGATCTTGAGACTTTGTAGGCATGGTTGCAGTGGACCAGGGCTCAAACACATAGAAGCCCAGGTATTATTGGGCACCAGATCCCATCAGTCTCTGCCAACCTGGTCAGTGGCATAGCCAGATTATGGAATGGCCTGCCGGACGAGATCCGTCTTATTACCACCTTAGACAGCTTTAAAAAAGCTGTCAAGACGGATCTTTTCCGGCAGGCTTTCCCTGAATAACTATCCTGGCCCAAGACTCGGCTGTCCTTTCTAAGCGGCAACTAGATTTTTTTTTAACCATTGTATGTTTTAATTTTTGTCTTTTTAATTTATCTATTTTAAATTGTTGTATGTTTTTAATCTTCTATAATTTAATATTATTTTAAGGGGTGGGTGGGTTAGGGTACTGGGACTATGGAATTTTTATATTGTAAGCCGCCCCGATTGCGTTGCAGAGGGGCGGGATAGAAATAAATGTTTTTATTATTATTATTATTATTATTATTATTATTAAACATTTCACAAGTGAAACTGGGACGTGTGGCCAAGCAACATCAGGGTGTGGTCAAAATGGCAAAAGTTATTAATGAGGAAGAACACACAGGCTAGGGAAAGCTGCAGCAACACTTTGCCTTAGCCTACTGGGAAAAGAAAGATTCTGTTCCTCCCCACTCCTTTTCCCCTGCTGAACTGAGTCTAAACTACACTTGCACTTTGAACTCAGTTTGCAGCAATAGAAGTAAGCTGAGGACAAAGGCGTAAGTGGCAGGAGGAGAGAGAAATTGGGACATTGTAAAAGCAGCTGAAAAGTGGGATGGCAGAGGATTAACTGGGACTGCCCTTGCCAAATGAGGACAGTTGGAGGGTGTGTGATGGGAGTCATAGCTCATTAGCAGCAGCTGGAGGCCGACAAATTTCCCAGCATTGATGTAGATGGTAATGAACTAAATGACAGTTTTATGTGCAAATGATCTGTGTTTGCATGATGGCTAGAAATATTAAATGACAAAGGAAGAACTGAACTGATTCATCTCAGAGAAAAGGGATGCAAGGGCAAAGCCATTGTTTTTAAGCATATGTGTTGCAAACTCCTTTTGGTCCACAATCAACAGCTTACTTTTTTTTTGTCTGCATCAAAAGAGACCATCCTGTATATTCAGTTTTTCTCTCTAATGAGAGGGACAAACATTCATTTCCTACTGATCATGATATGTCTCAGAGTTGTGTGACCCTTGGCAGCTCATGTCCAATTGACCTTTTCCGCATGATTTCTCTTCCTCTCACTTCCTCTTCCAACTTCAATGAAAAGAACCTAGCACTCTCTGGAATCTACCTTTTTCTTTGATGAATCCTCACTTGCCTGCTTTCATTCTCTTATGTCTGGCTAAGCTGCAGCTGCAAATGGTAAAAGGGGTGGTGATGGCAGTTATTTTATGATACCTTATCAGTGAGCTGATACTGATGTCTCAAAAAGAAACTTCTTAATGGCAGCAAGATCTTTGCAAGTTTCTCATGTTACCAATAATTTTGCTTGAGCTGTTACACAAATGTGGCAGAAGGGCCTGCCAAACTTCTTCTTTTTTAAACCCACATCAGAGTCTGCAGAGAATGCTTTATGGCTGCCAGTCTCTAAGCTGCTTAATCCATAAGGCATGATATACTCCTAGTGCCTTTCTAGTTGGGGCTGCAGGAAAATTGCAGTACTGCTCTGTGATTGGTTCGGGTTATTTTCCCCCTTTCCAAATGGAGACTTTGATGCCTGTCAAACTCTAAACCCAAAGGGCCTGCTTGATCTCAAGCCAAGACGCTTTTCCTGATAAGGAAGACTGGTGAAACTTGCATAGGGGTGTAAGTGTCTCAAAGGAATTTAGCAACAGTTCTTTTTGATAGTAGAGTTTTGATGTGCAGTCCAAAGACCTATTAAGGTCTGGAATCTGCAAAACTGACCAGAGTCTATTAGAAATGAACCTCTGTGTGTGTGTGTGTGTGTGTGTGTGTGTGTGTGTTAAAGTTGAACTTGGCTTAAGCCAGATTTATACTCCTTGTCACACACATGCAAAGAAAACAGAGAGAGAGGGTGGGCTATATTAACATTTTTCCATTTTGAAGCATCCTACAAATTAAAGCATTCCTGTCTTGTATCATAAATTACCAGCATTTGGCCTTCAAAAGAATAAATGCAATCTAAAAATACAATGCAAATAAGGTTTATTCATTCATGATCATCCCAGGCAATCAAAATTCCAGGCACAGGTACTGAAGAAAGCTAGAGACCAAAGGCAGTTAATATTCCACAAAAGCCAACAAGCAAAAGGAGAAAGGTAACCTTTGGCTGAAGACAAATATAATATCCACAGAACTCATTGAGAAAACAATTCTAAAACTAGATTGGATGGACGAGGTTCTGAGTGTCCCTCCCCATTCCCTCTGCAGCAACCTTCCTCATTCCTTAAGGGCAGTGGTCCCTTTACACTTAATATAGTGGGCTTATTGACTGAGATGATTGTTATTTTATTACATATGTTATTCCTAGTCTTTACTGATCCTGTGCATCCCTTTATGTTAGATTTATATTAATACAAAAGAATCTCTATGAGTCACTGAATATGAACACTGAATATGAAGCTAGACTATGAGCATATACACATGCCACAATTACACTTTAAAAGATAGTGCATATTAATCAGATGTTCCAGGACACCATTCTGCCTAATGTGTAGTAAAACAAGTGGCCATCACACATTCAAGGTTTTGTAGGTTATGTGGCCTGGCTTAGAAACCCCCCTGCTGTTGGCATTCATTGTGCATTTCACAGGTGTATGTGTCTTCAAGTCACCTGTCTACTGATGGTGACTCCATGAATTTCAAAGGGTTTCCTTAGGCAACCCTTTGTAAATACTGTCCTCAAAGATCTGAAACTATCAGAATATTTTGGATATCTCTAGACCATGTAGCTCTAGGATAAGGAGCACCAGCATCCCAAATGTTGGATTCCAGTTCCTATCAGCCCTAGCTAGCCTAGTCAATGGTGAGGGATAATGGGAGATGCATTCCAACAAGCTCTAGGTTTGCCATTTCAATATTTGGATTAAAACCCCCACAGTCCCTTTCTTTTGGCCATGGTGGGTAAGGCTAATGGGAGTGATGGAATATCTTGAGCATCAAAGTGTTCCCTACCTCAGTTTTTGATAATTTACTTATGTTATCTGTTTAGATATATATAGTATCTGTATACCTCAATACAAGAGGTACAAATCTTTTCATCCTGTTTACTTTTTGAATATAAGAACAAATAATTACAAAAACTTTCTACCCTGTGGGTGAAATTATGAAGAATTTGTGCATTTTTCAATGAGGTTTTGCACTTTGGGATGTTTTTGTGAAAACTTGAAAGCATTCTTTACATTGCTAATGTACACACGGGGTTGGGGTGGGGTCTTTTCAACTGAGACAGCATCCCAAAGCCGCTCACAATTACAATCCATCACAAGGTAGAATGTGAATGCATTATCATATAATGAATATTCTGTGTTCCAAATTCACATATTGAATTCTTTGAGTGATGGGGAACGGGCATCTTACTAGCATATTTCATTTTCTCAGCCAACCCCTACTCCAAAAATTGACTCCCTTTCCAATGACCTTGATGGTATTGACAGGGTCAAATTTCTACATGGATAAGCTGATCTCAAAAGATGACGTTTGTGTTTGCAGCATACATTGCTGGTCTTCAGCAACAGGACTGTGCATATCTACATTGCTTTCTTTTGTTTTAAATATATTTAATAGTGCCATTTGCTCCAAAGAGGAAAATATACTCTTTATTTCCTCTTCATTCTGACCATGCTGCTGTTTATCAGGGAAAGGATAAATGATACTCATCTGAGATATTTTTTGGAGCCCCCATGTCCTTTTTCAAGACCCCAGTGAAAGTGAGTGACTGGATGCCTTGTTTTGAAACTGTGGGTGGTTTCTTTTAGAGGCCTAAGTGAACAAGAGGGAGAAGAAATGAGAAATTAATAATGTTCTCATTGACATATGAAACCTGGAAACACCAGCTGATTAAAATCTCCAGCTGATCAATTGTATTATCTTTAACCAACAGGCCACTTGACTAAAGAATAATAAAGCAATACTGTCAAAATAAAAGTGAGTAGCCATGGAGTTTTAAGTCAACTCTTCCTGTCCAGAAAAAAATGTGCTTCCAGTTGCAACACCATTTTCTACGAGTTGCCTATAAGATACCTGAGTGTGCAAATATGGTTTTCACCAGGAAAATGGCAGAGGAGTGGGGCCTATGTAGTTACACTGTCATTATATATACTGCCACTGCCCTTAATTATATCTAGATGAAGCAAGGAATTTCCTGTGGTAGTTATCTTTTTAAGGCTGCCAGGCTTTCGAAATAGTAATTTGGGCAGTCAAAATTAATGATGCATTGTGAAGGGGGAGAGGATAGAGAACACCTGATCCTCAGGCCCAGTCTAATTATGTCTTTGCAACTCAGTTGGCAGCTCAAGATTGACTGGGGCATGTGAGGCAAGCCTGTATGCCCCAAGTGTCATGAGAGAAGTGCCTCTTGTGAAAGTTCTGGGATCAAGCAAGCTTATGGGAACCCCACCACCACCACCAAACCCTAGGAAATCTCACAATGGCACATCTGTGACCATCACAAGGTAAAGAATTTTACCACTGTGAATGTTCTGTTCAGCCTGAAGAGCAGGAAGAATGAGTGCCAGCAGCACTCACAACAAATGGACCCCATGCATTTGGTATGTAATAGGAGTCCATTGCTGTATACCAAATGCTGGGGGATTCCATCTATTTTGAGTACAGCTAGCATTCATTCTTCCAACTCCCACCAATAATGGACTGAAATATGGGACTTGGGGTATCCTATGTAACACAGATATGGGACATGCTTTTTGCCCCCTTAATATGGTACTTCCTGTACAAAATAGAATGGTTGGCAACTCTACTCCTTGTTGAATAAAGACACTAAAGATCTTGTCCAACTTTCTGACCAGTGGATCCTCCAAGCTTTCCATAACATCTTTCTGCCCTGCATTCTGGATCCAGACTGAAACATACCCATAGCTGTTATTTGCAAAATGAATAAAGTAAATAGGGGCACACCCATTCATGAAGCCCCATTGTTACATCTAGGGCTTGTCTACACAAGCCAAATTTCAATCTTACCATGTTTTCACAGTGAGCCATCCAGACAACGTATGGCTTGATTCCAGGTCTTTTCAGCACCTCAGGGCTTTAACCTGGACCAAAAAAAGACCTGGATATTCACATGTATGTGAACTGCACTCCATAGCAATGTCTGTGTGGGGCCGAAGGGAAGAGTTTCAGCAGTGGGCGGAAGGGTTCAAGAGGAGGCTCCCTTGCCCAGGCAATCAGCTGAACTTTCCTGCTAGGAAATGCCTCTTTTCCTGTTTCAATTTCACTTTTTAGTGGTTCCTTCATTGCCATTTATTTTGCATAGATGGCAGTTGTTTGGAGAAGTGCATACCAGCATATCCATATCATTACTAGCTGTGTATACTGTATACCTCCACTCAACAGGATGTCCAAAGCCCCTCAAATCTGTGGGAAAAGACATTCATATATTTGCATGCATGGGGGGAGGAGGAAAAACCCAGAGCAGCTACAACCATGTGACCATGCATACTTCAGTTTATTGGACTGGGGTGAGTTCGAAAGGGAGAACTGTGTGGATAGTGTTCCCAAACTCGCCTTGAGGTGTGTGGCAATTGTGTGGACAAGCCTGTGGTCACTGTGGACCAGGATAACCTGAAGGTAAGCTGGATTTTCCTGTCAGTGTAGTTCCTAGTCTGACTCTAAATTCTTGTTACAGGCAAAGCACTAAGATGCAGAATTGTCCCCCACTTTCTGTTAGTGCTCGTAAAGTCAAGGTTAGTGTCTTTGATGACTAGTCATTGTGCATGTTGTAAAACATACAATGGCAGTCTCTTGGAGTAGAACTTTTCACATAAGCTGGGTTCTACTCCCACCCAACCCCCAACTGGTCATTGGCTTCTTCCCTTTGGAGCAGAAAGGAATATGAAGGAATTCCTCTTCCAGCTGAGACTTGTAAAGCTCTAGTGATCTTACTTTTCTAGTCTTCATTCTCCATAATTGGGTCTGTTATTTTTTTTCCCCATCCTACCTTCTGCTTTGCTCTCTGGGACCTGATTGTTCTTCTGTCTTGTCTGACACTTCATAGTTCCTGAGTCTGTCCATTGCCCATCACTCAGCCCTGACAGTAAGGACACTGTTGGTTTCTTATAAATCTTTTGTAAACAAAGACACTTAGAGATCAAAGTTTGGAAAAAGTCACTTTTTGGACTACAATTTCCAGAATCCCACAGCCAAGCACTTGAAGCCAGATGAGGCTAGAGACATGACAGAACTGACACAACATTCTGCTGTGTAGCCATCTAATGTCTTTCAAGAAGCAATATATTTTGTAAGACGAGACTGGAAAATAGAGCACAAGGGAAATGGTGTAGTGTGGCCACCAGAATCTTGGCAAGTTACAAATATCCTGCCTTCTAATTGGAGCCTCACTTGAAGTACCTTAGACATCCCAGCTGGGAGGCTGAATAAAAACAATGAGAAAGTTCTGAAAACCAGATGCTGCTTCTGAGCTGAGCTTTCATAGGTAAATAAATGGCTAAGAACACACAACAGCCCATTTTTTTCTCTACTAGAAGGGCAAAGAATACCACAAGGTCATGCATTTAATTTGAAGATTAATCTCTTTGAGTCACACTTCTTCCCACCCTTAACCCCCCACTGTCCTTGGTATCGGCAGATTTTAATCAATAAGCAGACCAACTCTGCTTTCTTCCAGATATTTATAAAGGCCTCCCCTGCCGTGATGGCTGAATATGCTTCCTTCAACACAGCAGGCTCCTGAGGTGAACCCGGTCATGAGTCATTACATTTTCCCAGGCTCTTCCATAACATTTGAATGAGAGAGAGATGGGAATATGAGGGAAGCAGATTATTTTTTTCTAATGGTGGTTGGTATGTAAAGAGTATGCAGAAGCCAAAACAGTTGAGGGACAATTTGTGACAAGCCTTCATGCTTAAAATTGTTTTCCTCTCACAGAATCTTTGAGATTTCTTCCCCCCACCCCTCCAGGCCACACACACAACACAGAGATCAGTCCCTTTTGGATTCAGCTATAAGCCAACATGTTATGAAGATAATCCATGTGAAGGACTCCACCCTTTGTCATCTTGTGCTTCCTTATCAACATAAGGAAAATGTCAGACTTGACACAGTTGCATGATCTGTACTGCTTTCCCTCACATTCTTTTGAGTTACAGTGCTAAAATATGTAAATCATACTAGACTAGTGTGAATATTGTTTTAAGGTTGTATTATTTATTTGTTAGATTTACATAGTTACATATATATTGTACTTTCCCACCAGTAACCTCAAGGTGGCAGACATGTCTCTTCTCATCACAACAGCCCTGTCAGGTAGCTCAAGATGAGAGAAAATGGCTGACCTAAAGTCACAATATGAGTTTTATGGTTCACTGGGGATTTGAACTTGATCCCAGTCCAAGATGGTTCCAAAATTCTAACCCTAGTTATAAGTTCTGTTTCTTCCTTCATTACTCAGAACATTCGTACTATCATATGTGACATAGACTGAGCCACCAAAATAATTAAGCATCATATAAAGGAAGTCAGGTTGGCTCCATCCTTCTTGGGCTTCTGGCAGGCAATTAACCGTGTTCTTCCATATGAGCTTCAGTCCTTAAAATCAGGGGTGGCTTCTCTGGCTATTTTAACTCTGTGTGTGTGTGTGAACAATTTTTTAAAAGCAATGGTTTTAGTCTGTTTTTAAATAATGTTCTTGTCTGTTTTATCTGGTTTTCTATTAAATGTTTTAAATAATAACTGTATTTGTTGTACATAATCTCAGAGGCCTGGTGGGCAGAGAGGAGAGAAATACAGTTAGATACATTGGAATGTAAAAGCCTTTTCAAGGCGCTTGACTGAAAGCCAGGACTAGGAAAGGTCCAAGACAAGGCACACCACTGCTGATGCGAGGAAAGAAACCTGTGAAAGAAACTTAAATCACTCTCAAACCCGGTATTGCAGATTGGTATGAAAGGAGGTTTAAAAAAAATCTTTTTCACCAATCATTGTGTCTTTCCTGATTATTTATCCTAGTTCAGCAATCATTCTCTTTGTTTTGGTATAAACTTATTGAGGAAGAGAGGCATGTTTCAGCTGAATTTCACATGTTGGTGTTTGAAACAGGCCAAACGGTAAGTCTAGTTATGGACAATCTTCTGATATTGCACTTCTGATACTGTTGGACACCAACTCGTTAGCCCCAGACACCACTGCCAATGAATTGGATGATGAGATGGTTAGTCTAAATATATCTGGACTTGTGTTCTGCCCCCATTGTTTATACCCTTAAGCTTGAATATTAGACCTGCACAATATGACTGGATTTGCTTAGACTAATCTGTTCCAGTTTGAATTTTTCTGTTTAAACTTTTCTTCCATATTAGCTAACAGAGGCGTGTGGCAAGGTAAAATATATCTTTGTGATCTCACTAAGTTTCTCATGGTAGCACTGTGAAGTAGATTAGGCAGATGGCAACTTGTTCAAAACGTCCAAGTGCTTTGTATTTTCCAGAGAGGTAGCCATGTTAGGCTGTTGCCGGAAAACGTGCATCTGATGAAGTAATTCATAAGCTTAGAAAAGTTACACAACTCACAGTGACTGGGAGATTCTGGAAGCTGATCCAAAAGTATTGAACCAACTTCATACTCTTTTCCAAGAGATTCTGGAAACTGGTCCAAAACTTTTCCAGGTGCTGATGAGCTCTAGGACTTTATCAGATGTGGCAAAAACCATGTCAGAAGAATGCTACAAGAACAAAAATAGTCAACATTACCAGACAACATCCTTCAGCAATTCTGGGGTGTAGCACGGTCATGAGTAATGCCCACACTATGCCCCCAGAACAACTGAAGGGTGCGGGCGTCTGGTAACGTCACCCTTTCTGTTCTTGTAGTGTTCTTCTGACATGGTTGGGGATGCAGTTTTGTGCCATATTCCTCCACATCTGATAAAGTCCCTAGTGTACAAAACCATGTGCCATAATAAATTTGTTATTCTTTAAGCAGGGGAGACTGATGACTGTGATGCTAGTGGGGCAGTGAAACCACTCTGGACTTTAAAGATAGTATCCAAAGTGCTGGACCTATTGGGGATTATGGTTCAGCACCTTGGATAGCTCCTTTAAAAATCAAGACAAAACCTAGGAGATTTTCAGATGCTCTAAAAAAAAAAAACCTGTGGAGGTTGGGAGGAGGATGGTGCTGTCCCGCTTCTGGTGATCGATTTTGCACACCCCGTCTTCCTCCCATGCTTCCTCTGTGCTGGAGGAATGAGAAAGGCACCACTTTCATTGATGGAAGTTTCTGTCAATGAAAACCATGCCTTTCTCGTCTCTCCAGCATGGAGGAAGCATGGAGGACGGGAGGAGGACAGCATCGTGCAAAATGGATCACTGGAAGCAGGACAGCCCTGTCCTCCTCCCGACCTCAGGGAGGGGGTAGAGAGTCTGAAAAAATCCCTAGAATTGATTCACTGTCACAATCACATGAAAGCCACCGGCCTCCCTTGTCCATGATCATTTATTACTTTTCTCTAGTGCTAGCTAGTCAAATTCAAGTCTAGTCTGCTGCACAAGGGACTTGAATAGACAATCATAGCTCTACTGAAAACAGGAATGTACTTTCAGTTTAATACTCTACCTTGCTGTTATATCACAGGCCCATGAGATTCCTTCTGACCGCTTCTTTATTACCTTTCACTAGATCATGCCATTTACACATGGAGAAAGCCATGTGTTGGCTATGAAATTAAAATAGTTAAAGGAAGCACATATTTTCCAGTTGGCATATTTGTAAGCTCCTGGTATTTAGCTGTGAGCACTCAACATTTTTTACCTATTAAAAGAAGTTTGATGGGGCAATTATAAAGCATTATTTTGATGCCTAGAGCAGATGCAAAGGTCAATAATCTTCTAATTAACATGCTGCCAAAGTAAGAAGTAGGTCTTTTTGCAAAATAATTGCCATTTTGTTTTTTTAATTAATTTTTTCCTCATTCTCTGTTGTTACTCTTTTCTGATTATAATGTGAAAAAAGGTTTAAAAGTTGCAAAAATATTTCTTGTTCTGACCAATGTCTTCATGATAGATTATATTGTTCAAATTATTAATGAAGCCTAGGTTTCTTCTTTTTAAGACAAAAAACCTATAAACATATGAGCAATGCACACTAGAAACATTTGCCTAATCACAGCATCTGTAGAAAACCAATAGTGCTTCACTACTCTCCTAGTTAATCCAGGATTCAAACAGAATTTAGACAATCATATATTGACTTAAGGAAGCAAGACATTAATTAGCCCACTGCCCATACACCCAACCCTTTTGCTGCCTCCTTGCTTAAAATAGCAAGCAAACCAGGAAATCTTGAATTAACTGTAGTGTGGGGGTAAAGAATCTCTGGATCTCCAGGTTTTTCAGACTTCAAATTCCACAGTCTTGTTTCATTGTATATGGTGGGTAGGGCTGATAGTTGAAGGTCAAAACTTCTGAAGGGCTCAAAGTTCCCCAATACTAAACTATAGTTTCTTGTTTCATCTGAACTGGGAAACTATAGTTAACAGCTCAGAGACAAGCCAGGCTATTCAACTATGGTTTGGTAATAGTTTAATATCCTGGGCTGATTTGCAATTGTTAGTCCTAATTTCTTGGTTTGGATTAATCAGGAAACTGTTGTCAACTGAGGATATCTTGGTTCGTCTGATGCCATGGATGGCTAATAGACTGAGGACATTATCAGATGCAGCAAAAATCACGTTATTACAACATAAGGGTAGTGCGAATGGGCCCCACTATTGCATGACGTTGTCTTCTTCATGTTCTTACTCCATGCTCCAGCCATGAAAAAGGTGTTATTTGCAATTCACAGGACAAACCATCAATAGATAATCAATAGCACTTTTTTCATGGTATTGACTGCATGCAAACCCACATCCTGTTGTAATCGCAACATTACAGCATGAATGGGCAGTCCTTAGTGAGAAAACTTCCAGGTGAAAATGAAGCACAGGACACTCTTTTTATGAATTGTTCCCTTTAGTTTGCACGTTTTTAGTTTGTTTCAGTGCTTGTGTGTTCATTTACTTTCTTAATTAATAATTAAGGGTTTGTTTGGAGTCTTAAGCACACTCGTATCTTCTCCTGAGAACCACCAAAATCTCACCCATGCCAAATTGCAGACGTAAACTTCCATGCTTAAAGTGCTAGTGGTTCTTTTCCATGGTGGTTCTTTCACATGATTATAATGTGTGATAATAAGTGTTATAATGTCACAACATTCCTGCTACCTTCATTCACAGAATTACAGTGTTTTTAAACACTAGTCTGAAAATGTCCTAAGATAAAAGAGTGTCTCACCCCACAATTGCAGGGATGCCTATGGCTGGAATTCTCTTACTGCACTATGCTAGAAGTTGCATTTTTTCCAGGGCTGCTCAGCAGTGATCAGGAAAAGTAGGTAACATCTACCAGTTTGGAGTAGCCTAGTTTCCCAGTGCTTTACTTCATTTAGAGCCACTACACCCATGACTTTTCCCTCCAGCTACCATCACCTATGCTGGTGTAGTTTACACCAGTGTACAGCACCGATGAATTCCAGTTGCTGTAGGCTATATTTCAAAGGAAGGAACTGGCAATGAAATTCAAGGGGTTGCCATCTGTTGACAGGCTACTTGAAGGCACACACACACGTGTGTGTGCGCACACACACACACATGTGTGTGTGTGCGCGCACACACACACACATACACACACACACTGCACCAATAGAATTCCTGCTGGCATGTGCAAATGACAACCAGAGAGGGTACAAAGGTCTTTTTCTTTTATGTTGGCAAAAGTTGTGTTCATTGTTCCAATATGGCCAGTATATATAAATAATGTTTGACTTGTATTTGTTTGCATATCAGTGATGTCACATAGCTAACAGAAGAAAGAAACTTTCAGAGATGTTAACCAAGGACAACACCACTTCAAAAAGGCAGTCAAGTAGCTAGAGGCTATTTAATACTGCAACCTTTAAAAAACTTGAAACATAGCACTAAATGTTACTTCTGAGGGATTGGAAAGATGAACTCTTTTCATAAAAATTAATGCCTGTCCTGCTTCTCAGGTTTATGGGGTAAAACAGCAGTGTGAAAAACAGCTCTGCTCAGCTCCAATGACATTTTCATACAGGTTAAAGTGAAAATTCAAGGAGAGTTGACAACTTGACATTAAAAGGGTGTGCGGGCTAGGCTACAAATGTGCTATGCATCCACAAGTTTGGAGTAAAAATATGCACATCTGATTCTTATTCTGAGAGCCTACTGTGACATGCAGAGAAATTGGATCTACCTTCTGTCCCACTACTTTGGAGCAATAGAGAACAGATGACATCGTGATTTAAATGGGACAAGAGGCTTGGCACAGTACAAAGTCTTTCTGTATCACCATGGTGGCTAGAATTAAAACAAACTGGTGGCCCCTCACCTTGAATAAAATAGTGAGACTTTGTATTAGGATAACTAGGGCCACAAAATTGCTAAACAGTATAGGAGATCTGCACAAATACTAACAGCTATGTGAGAAATGTTTATGGCAGGAGCTCCCTCACTGGCACAATTGAGCCTGCCCTGTACCTAAAGCAATGTACATGACTCTTTCACTACCCTTCAGCCACAACTTTAGGCACTGAGCGGGGGTGTCTTCCTAGGTTAATTAAAAAACAGCATGAAGGAGTGTTAGGCTAGGACTCAGGAGGTTAAAATCTGGTCATGAAGCTTATCTTGAGCCAGTCACTATCTCTCAGCCTAACATATCTCACAGGGTTGTTGTGAAGATAAAAATGGATGAGAATCATGTATGCCATCTTGAGCTTTTTGGTGAAAAGCCAGGATATAAATGTAACAGATTTATCATTTCAATAAATGATTCACTATCCCTTGAGACGCTAGACTTGGGGAGCATGAACAAAGCCCAAAGGGGGGGGGGAGGAAGAGGGAGAAGGAGACGGGGATGGAGGGGGGGAGAGAGAAAGAGAGAGAGAGAGAGACTTTCCTTCTAACTTTTACAGTAGGATTCCTGTATCCTCTGAGGATTGGTTCTGGGGGCCCTGTGGATACTGAAAACCATGGATAATAGTGAATGCCATTGAAAATAATGGGACTTCCAGTTTTAAATACCATAGAGTTGCCTTGGAGGACCTAGAAAATGACTAGAGAGGACACATTTTCCAGGGAGAATCTTTGGTAGGTGTGCTGTTTTGTGTCCTGTGGATAATTGAATCAGTGGGTAATAAATCAGTGGATACTGGGATCCTTCCTAATGTACAAAAGTAAGTCCCCCATCCCCAGAAAGTGTTAAGAATTTCTCCAGCCTCTCCACCAATGGTATAGAAAGTGCCTTCACTCTTTTCCAGCCAAAGAACAAAGCTGCAAAGCAGGGGAAGATGCTTTCAGCTCTGTACTAGTGAAGCACTACCTAAACCAGGTTAGCAGTAATCATTGGTAACATCAAACCATGGTTGAGGAAAGCAACAGAAGTGTGGGTGTGGGAAGGAAAACTCAAATGAAGAGTTGACAAAATCTTGTCAGTCTCTGTCTTCACTATTAGACAGTAACTGGTGATTGGTGAGTGTGGAATGTGCATCAGTTTTAAGAAACATTGATGTCAGTGACTTGATGGAATTGGTGCTTCATGTACATCTAAATAAGAAAAAATTACCATTGATTCCATTTTGCTATATCCCCTCGTAAGTACCCTAGAGAATTATTACCTTTAGTGTTGTGGTTCTTGGCCATTTACAAATTTCACCAGGCAGTATTTCAAATGTTCTGAAAAAAGAAGCATGATTCTTAAAAACATTCATGACTCAGAATTTCCAGGAGCAACAATACAATGAAATTTGTCTGGTGTGTGGAACAGTTAATACGATCATTCCAAGGCCAGATTTTGCACACACACACACACACACACACACACACGTCTCCTCAAGATGACTCCTGAAAAGAAACAACAAGAGCTTGTTAACAAGTTATTCCAAAACTCTGTTCATATCAAGCTCTTGTATTCCCATATGTTGGGCATTATTCCCTGACATGCTGAAAACAAGATGTTTATACTGGAGCACATGGTAAGAATGTCATTCTCAGTGTACAAGGGAATCTACAAGCTGGAAGATGGGGAACATAAGTCTCCCTGGAACATAGTGCTAAGCATTGTCTTCTTTTAATTTAAAGAATTAAGTGCCCCCTTCATGTCTACCCTTTGAAAAAAAATTGTTGATGGTTGTCAAATAATTGTTATCATGTGCTGTTGCTTTCTTAACATAGTCCTGAAAAACTATTACAATTAAATATCAAAATCTTCTCTGTAGGTAAGAACAGATAAACTGAATTACAGTGTCTCCAACGCCGATCTCACTGAGCTGACTCCATACGATAGCATAGTCAATGATATCAAAAATTACTGGAAGTGCAATAAGGTTGCACTCCCATCAGGATAATCAAATCATCAAAAGGCTTAAATACAGATCTAAATGGGTTTAAATAGTCAGTATCATCCATGACCTTGTGACAGCATCTAGTAGGAGATGGAAATACATCTCCCTGGTGGCACACATGCTTTGTGAGCAAAACATCCCAGTTCCAGTCCTATGTATCTCTAGGCCGAGGTAGAAAAGACCCTTGCCTGGGTCCCTCAAGAGTAGCTTCCAGGCAATAAAAAACGACTAAACCTGCCTGCTTGACTCAGTATAAAACAACTTTCTATGTCCCTGTTCAACAACCTGGGACTAGCTTTACTATGCATCAAGTTAAAGCAACCTTCTTCAGGTGGTACATTGAGAGATCTTGTTGTCGTTGATGATGATGATGTTTTTGTCTGCCTTTAAATCATTTCTGTTTAAGATGATCCTGAGGCAAACCTATTATGGGGTTCTCTGAGTATGAGAGTGTGAAACATGCCCAAGGTTACCTAGTGGGCTTCCATGGCTGAGCAGGGAATCAAAACCTGGTATCCAAAGTCACAGCCCAGTGCTCAAACAATTATTCCATGCTGGCTTCTAATAGATCTAGGCAGGCTTCTGAATGCTGCAGTAAGACTTTACATATGTTAGCCTCAGCCAGAGTGACAGGGTATCCAGTTCTTTGGGGCTAGCCCTGGGTTTGAGGGCCTGGCCCCTTTTCTCCATCCCTTAAAGTGAGGAAGTGGAATATCAGGGTGCACATCCATATATTTTTCTCATTTGTTGGAATTGGTATTTTTGATTTTGGCATACTCTGTTCAGCTACAGTTTATGCTGCATGTATCACCTTAGAGAACAGAGCAGATTTCAGCCAACATCAAGACAATCCCAGAGAGGTGGGATTATCTTAAAGCGGAATGAAACAAAGAAAAGGATGCCCATTAGAGAAGGGATAAAACAAGAAGAAGGTGTCTGCAAAAGTCATGGGAGGGGGCAGAGAGAAGATAAAGGATGTCACTATGCCCCCTCATACATACAATAATTACCTTTGAGCCAAAAAGTGAACATGGATGACATTTAGCTCAGTCCTGATGATTACTGTAATGTACTCTCCTGAGTAGTCAGCACATGCACAGAAACCAATGTGTATGGTTACAGAGAACTGTACAGTCGGCCCTCCAATCCATGGATTCTGCATCTATAGATTCCACCATCCATGGCTTGAAAATATTCCCCCTGCCCCCCCCCACAAATTCCAAACAGAAAACCTTGCTATTTGCCATTTTATATAAGGGACACCATTGTACATAATGGGACTTGCGCATCCATGGGGGATCCTGAAACTGAACTTCAGCAGATACTGAGGGCCCACGGTACTTCAAATTTTGGTTAAGGCCCTTCATAAAATGTGCTTTATCCCTTGAAGGCCATTGCCAGCTTTAGGATTCATACCTCAAATGTTTCCTTCGGAGAAGGCATGTAGCCAGATCCTCTGGAAATAGCTTCCTTGCTCCTCTGCCTTTGCTACCATACTCAGAGCCATTTACTCCCTTAACACAACACACGTGTTCCTCTTTTCATCTGTCAAGCGTTAGAGAGCATACTAGCTTTGCTCTGTCTTGGCTACCACAAGAGGATTCCCAAGAGACACTGGAAAGGTTTTGACTTGAGTTGTGGCCTGGCATATCTTCTTTAATCCAGCACAGAGGAAGAAAAGTAACTCTTGACAAGAGAAAGGCTTTTTCCCAGGCTGTAAATACCTGACACATTATCACTACTTCTGTCAAAGTTCATCCCTGATAGCTGCCACTGCAAATGGGGGGGCGGGGAGATGGCCCATTTAGGAAGAGAGTAAGAAAGAAAGATTAGAGCTGTCCTAAAGATACACCTCTTAGCCAATGCCTCACACATCACCCTCTTTCAATCCTGGAATGTGGGATCATTTAATACATATGAGAATAGCCTCTGTAGCCTCTTTCAATCAACTGCTCAGCTCTTGACCTGCCATGAAAATGTTCTCATAAGTACTGCTTCATAGACACTACACCAAGGAAACTGAGGCAATTCCAAATTTCCAATAACTTCTTCAGAGGCTAGGGGATTTCACTGACAAAGGCAGCAGCATCTAGCAGAGAAAGGGTCTTGTAAAAGACATTGGTGGAATACTAATAGAGGTCAGTGCATTATCTGAGTTATTGGTTCTCTATTTAGGACTTTATCAGACCACCCCCCATTAATGTTCTTTTGGCGGCATATTTTAAAACATTTTCATGTTGGCAAAAGAACCACACACACACACCAGACCTACCTTTTCCAGCATCAGTGAGGCTTCCCCATCAGTAACGGAGCACGAATGGAGCTCTGTTTACTTCTGAGGTTGAGATCTCGCTGAATCTCACGAGAAGACACTACCATGGAAAATTCAAAAACAAAAACAAAATAAACACATAAAACATTTAGAAAAGCATAGAAATACACTTTAAATGGAGGGGGGTCATAAAAAGAGCATCCCTTACCTGGCTGTTCCGATCGCACCCAGAAGTGTTCTGTCATTGACAATGTAATCATGTGAATACAAAGCACCAGGGGAAATCTATTGATGGCTTGCCCCCTCAATAAAAAGGAATGGGTTTCTGATAATGTAGGATCACGAAAGAACAGTGTTGTCTGGTATGCATGTCCTGTTGCAATCATTAGGTTGTCCTTATGATGACATATTTGCCTGGTCTGATAAAATCATTAGATTGCCATCTTTCCTTAAAGCGTGACCTGCACATACATCTCCCCAATTCAAATTTCACATAAGGAAGCCATGGTTAAGGAAGCTTTGGGCTGTATTTTGGCCCCAGAGCTGGCCTGGACACACACACAACAGCATCATGATGAAATGGGCAGATGTCTGTATGCACATGACAGACTGTATTAGCAGGCACCTCCACTGCTGTCGCACCTCACATCTCACACTCTCTGAAGCTGGAAAGGAGGCCCTCAGCATAGGATCAAGGCTGGTCACATGCAGGGGCCTTGATCATGTGCTGTGGGCATCTTTCTGGCATCAGAATGACACCAGCAGTCATGGTGGTGGCATCTGGAGATACAGCCCGGTGTTCAGATATGGACTCCTGTGTTCCCACGCTGGACCCATCTAGGATTTCCCACATGACATGGGGGTTATTTTGAAATTTTTTAAAGGGGTTCATCCCAGCTTCACCTCAGATGTCATCAGAACTGTCTGGAGGTGAATTAGGGCAAGAGCCCTGTGTCGTTCGGACTGCAGTGCTCCAACATGGGGAAAATTTGGGGTAAATTGCCTGTCTAGACAAGCCCTTAATGAATATTTAGTGTGATGTCTGTTACATAGCCAGCTGAAAAACCACAATGAGGAAGTATGATCTGTACTGGATTAATAAACCATGGTTTATGCCAGGAGAATGAAAATTGGGTGGGATAGAGTTCAGACCGTGTGCCCCCACAGTCAACTGTTTCAGATAATGTTGGGAGCATGGCTATGCCCCCATCATCACAGATGTAGGTGTGCTCCGGACAAGGTGCCAAGCAGAGCCAGTTTCACCCCCTCCTCCTTCTTCCCCATGTGAGGAAAAGAGCAAATCAATGACAGCAAATACTAGCTGAAAGCACAAGCAGTTTTTCTTCTCTTTCCCTTTTCCCACCCAGAGAAACACCAGGAGGATGAATCTGGGAAGAGAATCCCCTCTATCTTTGACAAGTGGTGAGAGGTACTAGCGATTCCCTTCATGCTAGTATTCAGGGGTAGGGCTTACCTGGAGACCCCTGCATTCTGTAATTCCCTTCCTGTGATTTGTGTGATGTCAGGGCTTGTCTATACAAGCCCCCTAAAAATGGAGTGATCCTCAGTAAAGACAATTAGCAGCAGCTGAGACTTTTCTTAATGGTCTTACAGCCCCTATAAACTTTGCATGCCCTCTAGCCTATACCTGTGGAGAAGCAAGCAGTTCAGCAGGTGTTGTTTATTATGCAAGCAACACCTGCTGAAATTCCTTCTTCAACACAACAATTAAAAGCATAAGAGCCCTGTCCCTTAATTCAGCAGGTAACCACAAGGTCATTGAACCTAAGTATTGGAATATTTCTAATACAGAGATTGAAAAAAGACAAACAGATCTTACACATGGGTTGCTTGGCCAGAATCCAGCAGTGTATCTCTCGTGTAATTCACCACTTCTGCCATAATTTGAAACCTCTTCCTTCCTGCTGCCCCCCATCTTAAAACTCTGCTCCAGAAGGGTATGAAGCCGCTAAAATAACATTCTGGATACCAAAAAGGGCTAGAACCATGAGGAAAGGTAATAAAGTTCCAGTTCTATCATTACTGGAGACCAATGTGAACCATTAGATCTTGGCCCCAGCATGTATGGAAGCTCAAAACATGATCTGAGTTCTACACTATGGTTAGAACAAAGTGCAGTTTGGACTGATGTTTGAACTCAGCCTATGTGTGGAACCAATGAGCTGTGGCCCAAAGTTTGGAGCTATGTGCTAAAGGTATGAGTAAAGATAATAATGAATTACCCAAGATGGAAATCCTGAGGGAGCTTTTGCTTCACAGTACTGCATGCAGTACGCAAGTGAGTAGCCTATAAAATAATATGTAACTTCTGTACTCTTACTTAAGATTACAAGTCTTTATGGATCCTTAGAGACTATTTGTTATTGTATTGGCTCATTATCTGAAGAAGAAGGCCCAACATTATGTAAACACACTGCAAGTCCCCCACATTCTCCATAAGATGTTCAAGAGCAAAGGATTACAAAAGTGAACTCTGGTTTTGTAGTTCTTATATGCCTGCAAGTCAACTCAGACTTATGGAAACCGTATTATAGGTTTTTTGTGCCAAGATTTATTCAGAGATTTTCCATTGCCTTCCAATAAGGCTTAGAAAGAGTGTAACTTGCCTAATGTCACCCAAAACTGAGTGGGGATGTGAACCGTGTTTTCCCAGAGTCCTAGTCCAGTACTCATACTACTACACCACATGGGCTTCTGGGAGAACTCTACTTTACCATGGACCATATCATTGCTATACTGCAATGTCTGGCCCCATAATTGCATTTAAAAAAAAATATTTTCCCTTTTCAGTGGGTCATTTGGCATTGTTCGATACACCCAGCTCCCTTGACCATTTAACTGGGTATACATTTTATTTCCATGCTTCAACAACCTGAAGGTACCAGATCTAGTTTGATCTCAGAAGATAAGGAGGGTCAGGTCTGGTTAGTACTTGGAAGGGAGAATGCCAGGGAGCAGCTTGTACTGTAGGCTATATTCAGAGGATATACTGTAGGCTATATTCAGAGGAAGACATGGCAAATTGCCTCTAACTAAAACTTGTCTACAAAACATTATGATAGGATCACCATAGGATCAACTTGAAAGCACCTATCCAAAAAAATAAAAAAATAAATTGGTTTGGTGATGCTGTCAAAATCAATGTTTCTTGCTTCTAGTTTTGGAATGGAACCAGGAAGATATAGCAGTAGGCAATGGTGTGTTTAAGAATATTGTAATAATCCAGGGGGTACAAAAATACAATTTTTAATTCCTAAAATCCCTTTTTAAAAATTGGCTATGTATAAATTCTGAACTCCACTGATGAACGCCATAGTTTTCATTGATGGACTTGCAGGCAGATAACATGAGCAGCCTCACCCCTCAGCCCACTGAAGCAGTGATTTATGCTATTCAATATAGGTTCATTTTTCCCCATAAATATGTTTTGGCAAGAAGGACCAAATGTTTTCTCTGCATCTTCCTATTCTTTTCAATCATCGCTCAAGGCTGCATATACCTGTATTCTGTAGATCTTACATTTTTTGAGAGAGAGAGCTCTGGCATCTGGAAATATAAATTACAGAGGGTTTTTTCCCCCTTCTTGTTGAATATGCTTACTTGGTAAAGTCACAATAGCATATTATGTTTCTACAGTGCACAACCATTCTAGCATCTGTACAAACATGCTTTCTGGAGGATCTCTCTGAGGCAAATAATGTTGGTGTGCCATTTTCTGACATTCCTGCTGCAAGATTTAAAATGCTAACTGAAACCAGTGGCCTTATTTGTTAAAGGTGGTGCCAGGGATATTAATAGATTTCAGAGACTATCCAAGTTGGTGGTAAAAAAATAAAATGAAAAGTCTGTTTTAAAGCCTTCCAGAAATACAGACACAGATTTTTTTGGGGGGTGGGGAGAGAGTTTTGCTTTAAAACAAGCTTTTCCAACTTTTTTTCACCTTTACATTTTCAGAAGTAGGTTAACTTAAGAAGTCTGGATCTCTCAGATGAAAATAAATACGTACTGGATGAGAAGAAGGATCTCTTGACAAATGAATAGGTATTGCACACATATACATCCATACATAATTCAAAATATACCAGAAACAGAATTGATATCATGCCAAGGAAAAGCTCTACTGGGGTTGTAGGTGGTATCACCTTGTACTGCAATATAATAACTCAGGGGAATCAGTGGAAAGATTTCTTTATGCTCAGAATTTTTCTGGTTGGATTTAGGAATATCTCCTAAAGTTATATTCTGGACAATAGTTCCTAGAATTCCCCAGCCAGCATAGGCTGGCTAGTAAATTCTTGCATTTGTAGTTCAAAAAAGTAACTTTTCTAAGATGGTCTAGATTTTCTAAGTTCTAGATTTGGTTCGTAGATGTATGGAGAGCTCATATGTAGGGAAATATGTGTATTAAGCCATTTGTATCCCATTCTTTGGGAAAAAAATTCCTAGCGCGCTGTCACAGGAAAAGCAAAAAGGTTATACTACAACAGAGTGTTAAAATGAATAAAAGAAGAAAATAACAAATTTGCAATGTAGAAGAAAGATGGGCAAAGCAACATAAAAGAACCAGTAGTCAGGGATCAAACTCACAGTTAAAACACCTGGGAGAATAAAATATCTACACTTGGTGCCTAAATGACTTTAAAGTCAGTGCCTGGCAAGCTTGCCCAGGAAGAATACCCAGCTCCTAAAGTGTGACCACTGAAAATGCCCTTTTTCCTGATTGCCCCATTTTCTCTAGGGAGAGACAAATCTACACTTTTCCATGTTTCCTGATTTTTCATTTCCTCAAATACAAGTTTGTTCCAGCCTGCATTTGCATCGTTTTGCAAATGCAGCAGGATTTGTCTACAATCAGCACAAAAAAGCATGCACTCCTACCTTTCCTTTCCCAAATATATATATTTTGGGTGCACTTTTTGCCTTCTGTTTCCCCCTAATCTAATGTGGGTTTGTGCATATTTTTCCTTAATAAATACCTTTGCAATGTCTTTTTCTTAATATGTACATTTTTGTTTGCATGTTTTTGAGTCGACAATTGGCTCACAAAATTCTCAGAAATGTGGGGTTCAGTGCAAAAGTGTAGACATTAGTGTTCTGATTGGATTATTTTGGTCTGACAGGTCCAAATTTGGTAAACTGGCACAAACTTCACAGCTAAATGCATTCTGGGATGATTTTTTCCTTTCTCCAACAGCCTCCATTTTGCTTATGATTTCCGTTTTGGTGGCAAAACATATAGATTTGTGCTTTTTCAACATGCTAGGGTTGCTGGTGAGACAGGTTAATCTGCTTTCCCCTTTTTTTTTCTGTTTTGCTCTTCACTCATTTTCAGTAAGTGATTCTAGAGGCAGCTGTTTACATTGCCTGTTGTCCATAAGTACATCCAGCTAGTTAAAATCACCTATAGTAGAATTTCATTCTTTCTCAGGTCAAACTTTATGGCATTGCTTCTACAAGCCAACACTGAGGGGCCTACTTCCCACCAAAGAAAAGCAGCAGTGCAGCAGGAAGATTTCGTCTTTCATGCTGCCTTACTGCACAACATCGTCGTTCTTCCATTACGGTCCTATGGGAGACCAAGGTAAAAGTGCATCTTTTTGCTAACTGGAAAAATCCATTATGAGGTTTTATCTCAGTCTCTCATGGGACCAGAATGGAAGAACACTGGAATGATGACACCACACAGTATGGCAGGACAGAAGACTGAACCTTCCTCCTGCACTGCTGTTTTACTTCAACGTGCAGTAAGCCCCTGAAAGTTTGTCTTTCTCCAGGCCTCCTTCACCATCCTTCCACTGTCAATGCTGCTACAAAACAAAACAAAATGAAAAAAAAAACCACTCAAACCTTCATCTAGACAAAATATAAGAAAGCAGGGACTGGGCTGGGCTGGGTTCCCATAAAAAGACTTTGTAAAAAGAAGGTTCTTTGTCAGAGGCTTTGTTAACTGAGGCATGCCTGTATAAAGACAGGTGATCACCCTGGTTTCCTGGTGGTAAGGCTTGAGAAATTTTAATGGTAACCATCAGCACTTCAAATTGCAACTGGAAATGGCAACTCACTCCCTTCTGACTCTATGACACTTTGACACTGCAGAAGGTCTTTGACTACCTTTTATTAAAGCTATCTGAAACACACTTCTTATTTCTTTCTTCTTTTTTTTTTTAACAAGCATTTGCCACTATGGAGATTTTCACACAGGCTATATATCCCGTGTCTGGAATGGAACAGGGTCAAGAAAGGTTTTCCCTTTCGGACAACGTCCACCCTGTTCTGCTCCTATGTTATGCCTGTTCTGTTTTCTCCCTGTGATATAAGTAATCACAGGGAGAAGTCATTAATAGGCACCTGGTTCTGTTACTGTTACAGAATCACGGGTGTGCAAATCAGATCCCGTCCCTGTTCTGGAATGACAGGGATGGGGGAGGAGCTCCATGGCAGGCACTTCCTGCCACGATCTGGACAGTCAGGTAAGTGCCACCCTTCCCACCCCCCTTCCCGGGTTACTTGTATTTTTTTTTTTAAAAAAAATATTTTTATTCTTTCTTTTGACAGCTGGGGGGGTAATTTGAATTTCCCTCCCATTTGTTCTCTCACGAGAACGGGAGTTCCCCTGGCCAGTCGTAAAAGCAGTGTTACGACAGCTGCATTTACGGCCAGCCAGGCAAGGAGGGAGGAGAACTGTTCCTGTTCAGGAATGGAGGTAAGTGTGAGAACATTTACCTCCATTCCATTGCAGGAACGGAAGAGGAGGTGGTGGGACAGAATCGGGGCTTTTAGCCCCCGTGTGAAAATCTATGTGTCCCAAACAGAGACCTTTTGACTTCATACTGAATCAGGCCATGGGTCTTTTTAGTCCTATAAGAAGCTGGTTTTTACAAGGTTAGATTACTGGTCCATCCAGGCCAGTATTGTTTCCTTGGACTGGCAACCCAAAGTGGTTGTTCCAGTCATGCCCTAGTTCTGTCCTAGGAGATTACCAGATGCAGCAAAAACCTTGTCAGAAGATAATGACAAGAACAGGAATGCAGGATATTATCAGATGACATTGTCCTTCAGCATCCTGGGGGCATAGCACAGGTGTAAGGCACAGGAGTCTTGTCCCTGTCAATACAAAAGTGAAACTTCGTCCATGGCAGCACTATGCCTTGGGAACAGCTGAGGATGCAAGCATCTGATAATGTTGCCCTTTCTGTTCTCATAGCATTCTTCTGATGCAGTTGGGGACACTTTTTTTTGCCATGTTTTCCTGTGTCCGATAAACTAGGCTTGGGAGAAAACTGCAATAGGGAACACACATGGAGCTCCCCAGCATTATGTGGGTCATGTATGCCTGATATAAACTATTTTTTCTGTCTCTGCATGATGTCTGTTTCCTGCTGTATAGGAATAAGCTGACAGCAACTGCCACAACTTAATGATGGCATCTCAATAGCAGGAGATATGGGGAGCAGAAGGTTCAATGACTTGAGATCCCATTCAGTGCTATGATTCTTTCATTCCAAAAACACCTGGAGTGTACTTTATCCTAACTTGCTATTAGGAACATAGAAAGCTGTCTTGAACCAAGTCAGAGAACTGGCCCATTGAGCTTAGTATTATCTCCTTTGACTGGCAGCAGCTCTGCTCTGTAAGATTTTAGTAAAGAGCCCTTCCTAAACCTACCTGGAGGGGCCAGTGGTGGAACTTGTGACATTCTGCATACAAAAGATGTACCCTGTGACTGAGCTATAGCCCTTCCCTAAGTCTTGAAAGTCAAAGGAGTAATTTACAGCTAAAAAAAAGCTCCCACACATAAAGCATCAGAATAATCAGGACATGGAAATAAGCGAGACACAGATGGGAAATAACTGAGTACCTGTTTAAAGAAATATAATACCTCAGCAAAGCAAAATAAGTTTTTAAAGGTTTGAGTAGTAAGGAATGGGTTCTATGTGTCAAGTCTGACAGTCAAAGCAGGCATCCACATTGCACAACTATAACACTTTTATTCTACTTTAACTGCCATAGTTCCATCCTATGGAATCCTGCCATTTGTCATCTGGTGAGGGACTTAGAATTCTCCAGTGCACTCCTTTGAACTACAGCATTGGATCTCTCTAGCAGAAAATTCTAAGGGTCTTGCCAAACTACAAATCCCAAGATTCCATTGCATGGAGCCATGACAATTAAAGTGGTATGAAACTACTATAATTGTACAATGTAGGTACCGTACATCCAAAGGTGGGCAAACAACTCTTTAGTCCAGAAGAGGTTCTGTGACATTTAAGGCAGTTTCTATTTCAGAGATTCAGATCTCTCTCTAACTTCTATTCTTACTCAGCTACTGACTGTCTTCATATAAATGAAACCACGTATTCTCACTGATGTTTGTTTGTATTTATACTGTTATAGCTATAGAAGACCAGAGGCAGGAAGGGAGGGAGGGAGGGAGAAATCAAAGTGCTGTGATGTATTAAACTCTCTCCATTTGTTATTAATATAATTTGCAGAACAGTTACTAGAAGTCCAAAGCCATTCATGGAGGGTTTTTTTTTTCTTCCACGAGAAACCACAAGATAATAAGAGAAGGCTCCAAGAGAGGTGTGGATCGCCCACAAGAGGTCTGAACAGCAACATGTATTTTTACTGGAAGTCTGCTCACTAGCCAAAACCTTTGGAAAGTCATGACACTAATTTGGCAAGGGCCTATCTCCGTCTGCTTCATTGAAAACATCTTAGACAGCATAATAAATAAAATGCACTTCGTTTTCAGGGTTTTAGCTTGTCTCTCTCTTGGCCTGCAGTCTGTCAGCGAGCAGAGATTAGAGAATTGACTGGAGCTTAGCAAATCTGGTTCAAGAGAAATCAGATAGGTAGCAGGGGATAGGACAAATTTACCAAGTGTATCTCCTTCCAGCCACCCCAGTGCTGAAGGATTGCCAGCTAATGCATTAAAACACAAACACAACAAAACTTCTAAACTCTGCCATGTATTTTTTTTTTTTTTTAGGCTTAGCTCTAGAAAAAAATATTGCTAGAATTTCCAAGCACTGGTAAGGATGAAAAGCCTAACACAATGTCTGTAAATTATTATCCAAAATATACCTACTGTCCTTCAGGAAAGCATAGGGCTAGATATTTCTGCACAAGCACCTCATAGACTGAGAAATGCTTCCACCATTTTGAGGGTGGTGCCCAAGCCTGATTGGTCCATGAGGAACCACTGCTTTGCCATACCTGGGCATCATTAAGAGGCTTACCACATGAGGGAATGGAAGCAGCAATAAAGCCTGATAATCGGACCTCCCACCTTGCTTTATCACAGGATGACAATGTGCTTCAGCTGTTCTTCCATTCCAGTCCCATGGGAGATGGTGGTAACTGTGAGTCTTTTTTCTAAGTGGAAGAATCCATTGGAAAAAGGACTCACATTTACTACCATCTCCCACAGGACCATAAGGGAAGAAAAGCTGATGAACGCCAACATAGTGTGATATGGCAATGAGGGAGGCACTGTTATTGGGTGTCATAAGCTAGGGCCTCTCTTCAAACGGGAAAAGAAGGCTCCCAGCTTATTTGTACTATCTTAAAACACACTCTCAAGGGCTCCTCTACTCTAGAAATCCCTTTCTAAGGTAACGCCGCCACCACTCGCTGAGTTTGTTAACCCTTTCATGTCCAGCGCAGCGAGAAGCCAGACTGGGTGAGTTAAAAATCAATAATGCCCCTTTTCTCTATCCCAGAGAAGTTTCTGATAGCTGACCAAGAAGGCACATGACCATGGAGGTTAGGAAATAACAGAAAAAAAGCTTTATTTTAGTTCCATAGGCTTAAGGCTACTTGGAGGCAAATGCCTCCAGGATGTTAGCTTGGGTTACATAATACATTCAGTCAGAATACTCAAAGTAAATCATATAAGCTAACGCAACTAGCTAGACAGTCCCTAAGCTAAGAATAAAAGGTAAACTTACAAATTATGATGTCCATCATCATCATGTCCCAAGGGTATAGCTGGGCCAGGCTCACCCTAGCCAGGCCAATTAGGCTCTGGAGATGGAATTCAGAGTCCTTTTTTAATAGATACCTCCTCCTTAGGTTTCTGGTATCCTTGTAAGGCCTTTTTTGATGATATCAGGCCCCTGAGAGAGATTGGCTCCCCCAACAGCTGTCATCACAGTTTAGCATGTTGTTAGCTACACCATGTGGCTTCAACATGTGACTGGCAACACATTGCCCAGAACATGAGGCATAGAACAAAGGACGGTCAGAACTTTTAAATTCTTTGTGGTCATCTCTGATTGGGTCTGCCTTTGCCAAATCAGATTGGCTCTCCAGTCAGGTGATGTGATGTCACGTTTAGGAAATGAGGTTCCCACCCCCTTACCATACCTGATGGTATGGAATCCAGGGAATGGAATTTTCCACTGTTGTGACTATAGAGTTTGGAGATGAACTCCATGATGGCTGGGTAGGCCATCATGACATTGGGCTTTACTGTTCTTTCCCTTCCCTCGTGCGCTAAGCCTCTAAGACACTCCCATACATCTTTCCTTGAGTTTATCCCTCCTCAGAATCAGCTCTTGTCTTGCTAGAGTGGATTGCTTTATTTCTAGCAAGGATACTGGCTCGCTTGGTCTCATATAGTTCAGGCCCCTACCCACTAAATCTTAGGGGCCATGAAGGACTTAATCTTGGGCAGTTTGCTGGATCTTTCTGCTGCCATATTTTGACAGCTAACAGGAACCCACCTTGTTAATGTGGCTGGTGAGTAAGTGGGACATGTCTCAAGGAGCAGCAGGCAAGCAGAGTCAGCTGGTGGTAGAGGATGGCAGTCTGGCATAATAAGGAGGCAGGTGACGTTGGAGGAGGCTGGCAGAATCAGGTAGCTTGTAGGGACAGACACAACATTTAAGCTTATAAGCTGACACAGTCAAGATCCTCATTGAGTCTTGATACTTTGACCTGAGCCCTGCTACTAGGCTGGTAGGCAAAGGGGGGAATCAAGTTTCTAACTCTATGTAAGTTTTACTCAGCCTCTTACAAGAAAGGTATAGCCTTTGGAATTAGAATCTTAGGAGATTTTCACATGGGGGAAATAACCCCTGGGGCTGTTCTGGTAGCAGCACCCTGTTTTGCACACCCCCTTCCTTCATCCGATCTCCCAACATCCTCCCTCCATCCTGCTTTCATTTCCCTCCCCGTATGTTCAGCTTTTTTTTTTTTTACTAACAAAGAACTTTTGTTAGTAAAAAATAGCAGGAGGGAAATGGAATTAGTAGGGAGGGAGGACAACAGGAGATCGGGAGAAGGAAGGGGGCGTGCGAAATGGGGCGCTGCTACCAGAATAGCCCCGTTTGTCTCCTGATCTCTCTGGGGGTTATTTCCCCCATGTGAAAATCTCCATAGAATCATAGAGTTGGAAGAGACCACAAGGGCCATCTAGTCCAACCCCCCCTCCATGTAGGAACACACGATCAAATCATTCCCGACAGATGGCCATCCAGCCTCTGTTTAAAAACCTCCAAAGAAGGAGACTCCACCACACTCTGAGGCAGTGCATTCCACTTCCGAACAGCTCTTAGTGGAATTGGCATAGGGAACAGCGTATGAAAATCAAAGGATGTCTTGGAGTTCAATGCTAAGGTGCTGCAACAAAGGGAAAGCAGCAGAAAAAAGAATTATGCTAGAGAAATGTGGATTTCTAAGGGAATTTGCAGGTTAAAAAAATTAACAGGATAGCTGAGTGATACTGAGAAAGACAAAGAGGACAACATTCTCTCTAAAAAACAACAAATGCTTTAACAATTGGGTATGGCAAATGGATTCAGTGAGGTGTTGCAACATTGTTTGCCACTGGCAGTACTGTTTCATTGTGGATGCTGGTTGGGGGCAAGAGGCAGCTCTCAAGCAACCATGTTAGCTCCTGACACACCTGGCTGCAGGCTACACAGTGCTCCAGTAGTTTGTCGCAGTAGCTCCCCACTGATTCTAGCAGATAATGCATAGCAGCTGTCTCTCTGCCTATCATGGACTCTAAAGCCCTTGCCCCCACAGCCCATCCTAGGTGATTGGTTCTCAGGAAGAGACCAATTTAACTGATGCTGGATAGAGCTGCTACTGCTGCTGCTGCTATAGGAAGGAATGAGCTCATCTTCCTCTCCCCTTGCTGTTACCACCTGCATCTTTTCCTGGGCCTCCCCTTTGTCTCCACTAACCAGCACTGCCACTTAATAATGCTGTTTACACTGCAGAAAATGCACTCCACTCTAAATTTATATATTGTGGGCAAGAAAGTTGGAAGCAATACCATATTTATCTGATCTAGGTAGTGAGGGTAAAACACACCCTATGATTAGAAGGCAGACCTGTTGATCACTTAACCTCCTCTCCCATCTTCAGCATTTTCAACAATCTGAAACCTAAAAAGACACTAATTTGGAGGTATAGTGTCTGTCCTTCTGAATAATAAATTGTTAACAAGGCTCTATGTCATGTCCAGCTTTGATTCTGGGTGGAGTGGTGGGACATTTGCTTCACAATGGAATCAATCAATCTTTATTATAGTTTATGACCAGCACTATATAAAAAAAGGAACAAAATTAATTAAAATGAATGGGCTAAACAAGGAATAAAATAGATTACACTTCCAAGTAGTGGCAGCTGATGGCTTGTACACAAGCTTGTTGAACTGTACATGGGGCAGCATAAAATTTAGTGACACTAAAAAATTGGATAGCACCAGAACTGATCCAGATGGTCATGTTTCAGCTTAGGATTTAGGATTCCACTGAAGCCAATATGTATTCCCACAGTTCAGGGGCTTTAAATGCTCAGCTTTCATTCTTAGCAAATTAGTCCAAGCTCTCCAAATACAGTCTTAGCCTAGCTTGGGAGAATTTCACTGACACCTCTCTTAGAAAGGTGCTAGTTCAATGAAAAGCTGTATCTTTAGCCAGGGAAAATGTCATTGACAAGATGTTACTAAGCAATGGCACATTCGCCCCATCTCCTCCAATCCATTTGCTACCCCACCCCAAAAGCCAATAATGTGAAACATTTAGAAAATCTGTTTCTTTCTCTCAGCAGGTTTGGGGTTGTTCTAAACACTGCATTGCTATCTGATCAAACTGGGATTGCCAGGCGATAGAGAGCAGCTGGAGACAAGACTGTAGGAAAGAAAAAGCAGAAAACTGTTCATAATTGTGTGATTATTTGGCTTAGTTTTAAGTACATTTATCAGAGCATTAGTTCTGCTCCTAGAAGAAACAAGAACCCAAATGTAAAATGATACTTAAAACGCAGAAAAGGACTTTGGGTTGTTCATCCACTCACATAATTGGGATCCTTCCCAATCATGTTCTTATACGAGAACTTCCCATTTCCAAGCTGTGAGAAGTTCCAGGGACAATACTATTGGGCTTAGCAATCTTTTAAAGCAGAAAGCACTAGAGACTGGTGGTATTTTTGTAACAGGCTATTTTTTTTTCTTTTAGATATTTTATTATTATATTGTGTTTGGCTGATGGGCCAATTTTCTAACAAATAGAGCCTTCAATGTAACATATGGTCAACAGGTAAAACTATTTCAAATGCTAAATATAACAATAGCTGTTGTTGCTGTGTGCCTTGAAGTCATTTCCAATTTATGGAGACCTCGGAGATTATCAGCCGAGTGTCTAAAAATGTTCTTTTGGCACTGTATTTTACAGTGTAAGGAGATTTTCAGACTGCACTGTTATAGTGTTACTATTCCACTTTAACTGGTCTGGCTTCCTCCTGTGGAATTCTGGGGTTTGTAGTTTAGTGAGGCCTAAGATCTCTCTGGCTGAGAGTTGTAAATGCCCCTCCCTAAACTGCAAATCCCAGGATTCAAGAGGAGGCAGCCATAGCAAATAAAATGGAATAGTAACACTATAACAGTGTTGTCTGAAAATCTCCTAAGTATCCTGGCATATTAACACTTGTTTTCATGCTTTAATCATGAGACATAGATACCTCTTAATGATTGCAACATGACCACTTGTACTGCTCACTTCCACATTTTTTCATGGGACAGATTTTGGTGGTTCTAGTAAGAAGACGGGCACGCTTAAAAGTCTAGTAAGAAGACATGAGCACACTTAAAAGTCTAAAGACACCTAAATAAGAAACAAAATGAACACACAAGCACTGAAACACAGTTCAAAACTTGCCAGCAAAAGAGGGGTATTCATAAAAAGAGCATCCCATACCTAGTTTTTGCATTCTCACCCGGAAGTGTTCTGGCAGCCCCCCCCCTTCACACTGGAATCACGCCAGCAGAACTGGGCATGATTTTGCACACAAGCAATGCCACCACCACCACCACCCCAAAAAAAAAAAAAAACACCATGGGAGATGAATTGGCAGATTCTCCCTGCAAATACAAAAGAATGCCTTCTTAGCAGCAGAACACTTGCAGAATGCTGGGGCATGATGTAGTGTGATAGTGAAGCCCTTTTGTGTTCATATTTTGATGTAATAATGGTGTATTTGTCGCATCTGATAATCTCCTCTGATGCAAAACTGTTGCTGTGTTTTCTTGGCAAGATTTGTTCAGTGGGGGTTTCCCTTTCCCTTCCTCTGAGGCTGAGACAGTATGACTTGCCCAAGGTCACTCAGTAGGTTTCATGGCCAAGCAGGGATTTGAACCCTGGTCTCCAAAGTTGTAGTCCAACACCCAAACCACACTACACCATGCTGGCTCTCATCTCTCATAATAATAGCACAGGAATCCAAATTAAAAAATAAAAATAAAAATTTTGCAGCAAATAGAAAACAAAATCAGGATGATGATGATGATCTTTATTTATACTCTGCCTTTCTCCTAGATCAGGACAGACAAGGCAGCTTACAAATTGAAATGATTACAATATAGTTTAAAATGTATGGGGGGGGGGAAATCAACATTTAAATAATTCATTAACATATTAGAACAATTTAAAACATACACTCAAAATGATAAAGAACAGTTTAACCCAGTACAGTTAAACTAATACAGCACCCTCTTAAATGCCTTTTTACTCAAAAATCATCAGTTTTAAAAGTCTGCCAGTATAAAAGAAGTCTTTGTCTGCTGACAGAAGGCCAGCAAGGAGAGGGCCATTCTAGTCTCCCTAGGGAGGGAGTTCCAGAGCCAAGGGGCAGACACTGAGAAGGCCCAATCCATGTAGCCATCACTGTTGGTGAGGTAATCAGAAGGTTCCGCATCGTGTGCTTGATGAGGAGGGGTTGGTCCCCCCCTTGCTAATCACAAAGTCACCCTCTGTTTACTTCAGCAGCAGCAGCTAGAGATACCAGGCTCTTGGAAGGAGCTGCTGGGTGAGGTATAAGCCCAACTGGCCGTTGCAAACAATAATGTGTCATTGTTCTGAACTGGCCCTGGATTAAGTGGCTGGTGCAGATAAGACCTCAAACCAGCCTTGATCATATGCTGAGAGCCTCCTTCCTGGCTTCAGAGAGTGCGACACAGGCAGCAGCAGAGGCACCTACTGGTACAGGCTAGTGTGTGTGTGTGCAGACTTTCTCCCATTGCATCATGGTAATGGGGGGAAATGGGCCAGCTCTGGGGCCAGAATAACCCAGAAGAAAGGCAGTATATTCTGGCAAGTATATACAAGCCTAAAGACTGTTCATTTGTACCTTACCTAACCAGCTCTGGCAATTGCCACTACTGTCTACTTAAAGGCTCTCCAAGGGAAGATTAATGTTCAGGTTGCTCCATTTTCTTTGTGTGTGATCTCTTGACATTGTTATTCCTACAAGAGCAAGTATGGCCTTTTCAGCAGTGGCCCCTTCAGTATGAAACTTCTATCTCTCTTTGCTCCAGTCAAATAGATCAGAAAAATACCATTTCCTGACATTGTTAAATTGAAGATTTAACAGATTTATCTCATTTTGCTGTTTCTATGTATCCCACCCCCATTGGGAAATCTTTTTGCATGGAAATGCAGGGTAGAAATAATTTACTCAGTTAGGGCTGCTCTAGACGAGGGAATAAAATGTGGATTGGTGCTCACATATGCAAATTCACAGCAGCTTTCATCTGTCTCGAGGATTTTTTTGCAACCTCATTGGTGCGTGCTGCTCTCTGTGTTTGCTGCTCGTACGGAGGCATGCCAGTGAATCGAGATGGCAGGCATGAGTAAGTTACTTGTGGTTCTATCCTCCACAAATTGCCCCCATGAAACAATATTTTCTTTAAAAAAAAAACTATCCAAGGTGCAAAAAGAGCAAATAGTGAAAAAAAAGAAGGAAAGAAAGCCCATTTCATCATCTCAGTGCACAATCACTATGGCGACAAGCCAACATGGCAGTTCTGTGATCTGCCATCTTAGCAAGCTCTGCCCCCTGAGCACATCTGGCCAATCACCTATCCTCTTCAGAAATGTGCTCTGATGTGATTTGGTTGTCCTAACATGCAGGAGTGCACATTTCCTCCACAGTTGTCAAATAAACTTGGGAAAAGCCCCAGAGGTTTTTGCCATGGACTTTCCCCGACTTTTGCTCCCCCTCCCTCCGAAAAGGACAGGATGCTGTGAGATCCCATTTGGACACATGGGATTCCCCGCAGACTCCGTGAGGATTTATTTCACCATCTGGACTACCCCTTAGTTACATAAATTGGAATAATTTGAAAAAGCCATTAAAAGGGCAGAGCAGAATAAAAGAGTATGTGTGCTGAAAAAGAAATGTGTAAAGGAGAAGAGTTTAAGAGGGGGGAACAGTATCCAATATTCTGTGGGAGAAAGGAAAGGAAGAACAGTGGGACAGAAGGAGAGAACGAGACAGCAAAAATGAGACATGATGTACATTGTCAATCAGCATCTTGTGGGTGCTTTCCTAATCCAAGTATAAAAGGAAACCATGTTTTTCTTTTTAAAAGTGAATCATCTGTGGGTAGAAAAAATGATGGGTTTAAATTATAAGGGTGGTGGGAAAGTCTGTGAATTGAAACTAACTTTACATACTTAATTAGCAGTTTGGGACATGTCAAAAACCACAAAGCCCATCAAGTTCACCCATCCTGGCTACTGAGACTGGCACTGGTGGATATATTTAGGGCCAGATGTTGTGTCATCTGATAGGGCATCCAGAGACTTAGACACTCAAAATGTCTTCATTCCCATCTCCTGTCCAGTCTGAAGCCTTCTTTATTACCAGGAAACAGCAGCAGTAAAGTGAAAGGTGTGTGGGGGGGGGGGTTGCAATCTTACTGGCACGAGTCACACTCACAACTTTCTCTCCCTGCCATCTAGCAATGAATGTAATCCTGCTATTGAGTGGTTGTAGACTAGAGCCCTTGCATCTAGCACAGGCTTTCAGCGGGAATGAAAGATTTCTCAAGCCATTTGTTTTTATCTCCACTGCACAAGGTACTCTACAGAAGCGGCTTCTAATCAGCCTTTTCTCAATATAAGTCTCTAGAGCAGGACCCTGGAATATGTCACTATCTATCCCCCCCACCCCCCGCACGCTGTTCAGAGGGTATTGCAGATCTGTGTGAAATATCACTTCATGCTTTGCATTAGTGGAATTTTCAAGTGATTAACTCTGGGTTTTGCACAAGTGAGTGTGAAAAAGTGAGTGTTAAAAAAGAACACATAGATAAGGATGTAAACATCTGCTAGTCTCTGAGTTTCTCCTTTTCCCAAAAGCATTCTCATTTTATTTCATTCCAGTTCGGATGGCAAGACTTTTCTTTTTTTCCCTTTCCCTTTTAAACATTCTTTTTGTATGGAAATGTGTGTGATTTGTGTCTGAATTCTTTTTTTTTTAATGTATACTTTTTGTACACATTTGTCTAATGTATCCATTTTGTATGGACTTTTGCCCTAACAAAAGTGTGTGTGTGTGTGTGTAAGTTCCAAATATAACACATTTCTAATCATGTCCTTTAAAAAAGAAAAGAAAAAGCTTGGCTTTGTGTGGACTTTGTCCCCTTCTGAAATAACTCAAAAGCCCTGCAAATGTATAGATTTCAGAGACAGGATGGGTTCCATTCTGTTAGCCATCGTGGGAGGTCTAAAATCGCTGCTTCCAAAGGGGAATAGGTATCTGACAAATTCCTTTTCCATTCCAACTCGTAGAAATTAGGACTGACTTTTGCTCCAATGGAACACACTGAGAAGAGATGACACATCAAGGACCCTGGAACATCAGGAAATGGTATGTTTAGATACAGGTTGACCTCTGTAGCCACAGATCTGGTATCCACGGTTTCACTTATCCACATCTGAAAAAATATGTTCTCTCTAGGCATTTCTGGTTCCTCCATTGCAATTCTGTGGTCAACTTTGGGCATTCACCTAATTGAAAATAATAGAGTTCCCTACTATCCATGGTTTCAGGCAACCAGTGTGTACGTGTCTTGGAACATACTCTCCGTGGATACAGGGGTCGACCTGAAATTAAAATGATACTAAATTGCAGTTTGATACTAAATTAAAGAGCTGTTTGGGCTAGAAGTCAACCTGAAGAAAACAGAAGTTCTTTACCAGCCTGCACCACAGGACGAACACCACCATCCCCACATTGCCGTCGGCAAATCAGTGCTCAAGTCCGTTCAGCAGTTCACCTACCTGGGAAGCATCATCTCCTCAGATGCCAAGATTGACAAAGAGATCGATCACAGATTAGCAAAGGCATATAGTGCATTTGGAAGACTTCACAAAAGAGTCTGGAGCAATAAACACCTGAGGCAAAGCACAAAAATCAGCGTGTATAGAGCCATCGTACTGTCTATCCTCCTTTATGGATCTGAAACATGGGTCACCTATCGCCACCACCTACGACTCCTTGAGCGCTTTCATCAGCGCTGTCTACGCACAATCCTAAATATACACTGGACTGACTATGTGACGAATGTTGCTGTCCTTGAGCAAGCAGGGATCACCAGCATTGAGGCCATGATATTGAGAACACAGCTGCGCTGGGCAGGGCACGTTTCTAGGATGGAGGACCATCGCCTCCCAAAAATACTACTCTACGGTGAACTCGCCACGGGTCAGCGTAAGAGGGGCGCTCCAAAAAAGCGATACAAAGACTCCCTGAAACAACATCTCAGGCTTGGCCAAATTGATCACCAACAGTGGTCCGCCCTGGCCTCACATCGGGAGGCATGGAGACGCACTATCCACAATGCTGCAGCCTTATTTGAGAACTCATGCCGAACAAGTCTTGAAGAGAAACGACAACGCAGAAAGAATCACAACCCAAAAACATCACCCAACGAGACCTTCTGCTGTGCTTTTTGCAACCGGACTTGTTTATCTCGGATTGGCCTTTTTAGTCATCAGCGCGCTTGCAGAAAGCGCGGGATGAGTCCTTCCTGAATCTTCGTTTGCGAAGAAAAGCCAGAGAGAGAAATTGCAGTGCCCACTTTCTGTTGCTCGTCTTTTTATATCTCACAGCATCTTCTGTGAGTCTTGGGTTTTTGTTTTGGGTGTTTTGTTTGTTTGTTTATTTGTTTGTTTGTTTGTTTTTGGTCTCTTGGTCTGATTAGCATGGGTCAGAGCTTGAGCTTGGCATGTCCTTTACATAATACATTCCCTGTTGTCAGTTCTAGGAATATTGATTTGTTTTTAAATGCCTTTTGTCTCTTGTCTCTTTGGACTTTTTCAGACGGGGTAAAAAAAACCAGCGGAGGTCGGGAGGAGGACGGGGCTGTCCCACTTCCAGCACTCTATTTCAGATCCTCCTCCTGTCCTTCATTCATTCTGCTGCTGCCGCTTTTTATTAACAGAAACTTCCATGTTAATAAAAAGTAGCAGAGGCAAAAAGAAAGCAGGACGGAGGCAAAACGAATGAAGGACTGTGGCGTCCAAAACAGAGCGCTGGAAGCGGGACAGCATCGTTCTCCTCATGACCTCTGCAGGGTTTTTTTTTACCCCGTCTGAAAAAATCCTCTCTCTCTTTAGATAGTAAATCCTTCCTTTGGTGAGGCACCAGTACTCTTTGTCAGAGAAAGTTACAGACCTTGTAAAACTACAAATCTCAGGGTCCCATAGGAAGGAGCGATGGCAAATGATCCAGTTTCAAAGTGATTTATTTGTGCAACATGGATTTGGCCTCAGTGGATGAGGGGACATGCTTTCCAGAAGAACCATTTTATATGAGCTGAACTGGGAATAGGCTAATTAAGCACTTGAATTAGTAGCATGAAACAATAGGATGTAAAGAACAATCAAAATTTACTTGCCTTTGATGAAATAGGATGTCTTGACATGTCTTGGTTTTGCACATTTTGCAATGATTTTTCATATTTTGAGATTGTTTTCCAAAAAAGTTCATTTGTGCAAAAAAAAGTATATTGTGACAAAATATTGTATTTTCTCTCAAAGTTTGTTTGTTTGTTTGTTTTTGCACAAAATGTACAAGCACTAAAAATTGCAAGAAATCTCATACTCTCACCCAGTTGGAGGGGGGTTTGAAATTTCTCATTCCCATGTGCAAAAATGAAATAAGCTAAAGTTTACATCATGAGTGGAACATGCAATGGTTGCTTGTCAGAGCTGGAGTTGCAGTTACACACGTCAGAGGTGCTGCCCCTGTGGCTGCCACTGGTCTTGCCAGCCTGTCCATGGCAGTGGGAAAGAAGGAATGGCTCAGTATTCTTATGGGTGACGGATCCAGCCACCTCAGCTCATTGGTGCCACAATCTCAGCTCTGCGAACCTTCATCCTGATATGCACATGGAAGAGGACTGACCCTGGCACTAAGGTGGGTGAGGCACCTGCAAGTAGTCTATCCTGGGTGCCATGAAAAGGCAGCAAATTGTTCATGAATTTGTTGTGATTATTGGGTGGTTACTGGCAAGGATGGGAAACCACGCTTATGAAATTTTCTGCTGTATATACCAGAATTATTTGTCTGGCTTTGGAGTCTAAGCTCCATGGCCTGGGTGATTGTGGAGGCGTAGGGTAGCTTCAAGTAATAAAATGTCTTGTCATTTTGCATAGAAAAACACAGAGGGTTTTTTTTTTTGGTTCAAAAACCTGTTTCCTGTGCAGAATTTTTTTTTCTATACTAGAAACAGTGTTTTCTGCACAGAAAACATTTTTTGTGGAAAAGAATAGTTCTAGACAGAATAATTCCTCAACAACATTTTGAGATGTTTGAATACAGGGAGAAATTTGCACAAGACTCTTGTTGGCCTAATTATTCTTTCTCATGTGGTTTTCCAACAGTTAGGAATCCTGGGGTTTGTGTGTGTATGTTTGACTAAGAATTAATAATAAAAAATATTCTTTCCATTCCTATTATGAACACTCAGGCAACCACATTCTGCACAGAACTCACTAGTGGAATGAAAGCATCAGCTGCAGCAGATGGAAACTGCCTTTCTTCAATAATTGTGTGTTATCAGAACCACCTCCTCCCATACAATCCTCCCCGCACACTCCAGTCCACTGGGAGGAATTTGCTTCAGCCACAAAAATCTAAGCTGTCTGCAACCTCCCAGAGGGCCTTTTTGGTAATCACCCCCAAATTATGGAATGGCCTGCTGAACAAGATCCGTCAGATGACGAGCTTGAGTAGCTTTTAAAAAGCACTAAAGACGGATCTCTTTCGGCAGGCCTTTCCTAATTAGATCCCAGCCTCAAGAGCTGCGTCTCCTGGCCTCTTTTAGTCTCGCTGGCTATTGATTTTTGTATTTGTTTATGTATGTGATTTTAGTTTAGGTGGATTTTAATTTGATACTAGTTTAATATCTTTTTATGGGGGAAGGTGGGGTGGGTGGGGCTTAGGGATTTAGCCAGTATTGCTGTATTTTTAACTGTTGTAAGCCGCCCTGATTGTTATTAACAGAGGGGTGGGGTTATTATTATTATTATTGGCTTTTTAACAACCATTGGGCATTTTTTACCCCGTAAAAGCATAGCATTTGCACCATATATGAACTGCCTGTATTTGGGCATGAAGATGATGCACAATGTGTGTGCATTCCTGGTTGATATTATGTCTCTACATGAACTTAGTAGAATGCACAGGGATTCATGGACAAAAGCCAATGTCATCTTAGCATTTAATAGCACATGCAATGGTACTTGCTTCGCTTCCCTACTGCAGGACTCAGTGCTGGCTCTGGAGAGTTTACAGCTCTCTGGAGCAGTTCGCTAGAGTCCAGGGAAGAAGGTTCACTCCCTCCAAGTTCTGATGACAGAAGTAATTCAATTAGCAAAAGCACAATATTGGTTCCTGTTCCATTTAACAATCATCTCTTTTTTAACAGAGCCACCAAATGTATCCCTTTTGTGCACCAGTACATAATGAGCATGTTCAGATATTGGGGAAACTGGAGGAAAAGAGAGAGGTGGAGAGAAAGCAAGAAGAGAAAAGAGACCAAGAAAGAGTAAACTAGGTGGGTGGGTGGACAGATAGCTAGATACCACATAGGATTTGAGATTGTTTGTAAAGGAGGGAGACTATGTGGTCTTGCCCTCCCTCCCACTACTAGAAGATGGGCCTCAACAGATTTGCTGGGTGCAGTGGTGGCTGGTGTCTTCCATGTTGGTGGAGCAGTGAAGCCACTCCAGACTTTACAGGAGCTGTCCAAGGTGTTGAATCATATCTGCCCTAATACATTCAGCACCTGATAGATCCTCTAAAGTCTTGAACAGCATCTGGCATGGATTCACCAGCCCATCGACATGGAAGCCACCAGCACTGCCTAGAGGAGGTTCTCCTCTTCTGTTTTATACCTTTGATCATGTGGAATCCCTATGAAACCTTTCCCAGAGTCAATAATACAGGATAAACCTGACAGGATGCTTTGGGTGTGAATCTTGGAGCAAATTCCTAGTCAGTTATCTTAACTGATCCATCTCCTTGATCACAAAACAGACTCACTTTGACTAATGAGCTGGAAAGTAAACATCTTCCTGTTACAAGGCTTTTTCCTCTGCAGGTGTAACCATTAGCTTCCCACCAATATCCTTTTTTTCTGCCAGATAAACTCACCCTGTGCTGCTTCAGTAGTCCCTCCTTCCTGGAGAGGAAGATATACACAAAGTCATCACCACATAAATAGGGAACTCATCAAGCTAAACAAGCAGTTTGAAAATTCACCAAATTAGTAACCCGAGGAAAGCTTCAGAAAAATGTTTTCAAACATCCTATAAATAATTCTCTGAAGCAAGGAAAGTGTAGAAAGGGAAGACTAAAGGGAAAGTCTTTGGTCCCAGCCATTCAAGTCACATTCGATGCAGCTGATTAAATAAAAACAACTCTTCCAGTGAATATCTAATAGCAATATTTCACAGGAAATATTGGACACATTATGGATCAAAAGCTCTCCTTCATCATCCTGTGTAGCACACAGCTGCTCTTGACTTCTGTAATTCTGAAAGAGGGGAATTGCATATAAGGGAAGGCTTATGATGTCTTCTCCTGATAACTGAGATCAGGAATCTTGGAACACACAGAAGTGAGATTGTGCCTTTTAATAAGTTGTTTGATCCAGAGCTTGGATATGTTACTTTATTGGACCACTACTCCCCAAACCAATGGGGCATATGAAAAATTAATCTGCATATGGATTGGGTCCAAGGTGATGCAGCTCCTTTACCCTGACAATAGGCCAACAGCATGGCCATCATGAGCTATGGGCTCAATCCATTGGTCTCTGCTGTAACATTTCCTAAACTTTCCATGACTATTGCTACAGCATTACCACCACTTCTGCCCCTCCATACAACTTGCTAGGCTGAGGAAGGCTAGCCAGAAATAACAGAAATAAGTCTTAGGCACAGAGACACATGCTTGCTGAATTCTAGGAGTTATGGGAAATGGATTTCCCATTATTCCGTACATCCCTGCATAAATTTTACAATAATTGTTTTGAGATGAACTTGAGCTATTGGAATACACTGTGTGGCTGAGTTAGACTACACTTCTTTATTACAGAGAACGGTTTGCAAATTCTGGCCCCCACTACACACCACTATCATGTTTACTATCAATTCATTTACCATGGCAGACCTACTCTGAACAAGTTTTAAATATTCTTTATTCTCTGATAAACAAGGAGCAACTGAGAGACTGTCCCTGGCCATTTTTTGTACATTTTTCCTCCTGAAGTCCAGAGTTCATGGGAAGACACTCTTATAAAGAAGGAGAAAAAAAAAGTATTTTCAAACCTCAACCAATTAACCCAGAGTGTGTTGTACAGAGTAAGAGTATTATATTTAAGACTGTTTTTGATCCCTCAAAACCTGATCTATTATCACTTCTGAGGACCAAAGTGTAGGAGTAATGAGTCTAAAAAATAAAATTGTGTCAAAAAATTCCAGGATCTAGTCCTTTTAAAAAGCAACAAGAATTATCTCCTTTAAAAAAGAGAGTTAAAAATCATTTATTTACTTTTAACTTCATGCAGAGTACAAACTTAAGAATGGTGACTGAAAGCTCAATTAACATTTAAAAGAAAAGTGTATTCAGAGGTCTGGGATCACCCAGTTAAATTAGACTCATTACAAAACAAAGGAGTCAGTTTAAAATGCAAATCAAAAGTTTACTGAAAGTATATCAACCTCAATCTACATACTAAAACAAACTTTAAAAAGAGGTTCCTAACTAACTAATGGTATTTAGGGTAGGAAAAACTCACTCAGCCTACAGGCTGCATGGTAAACATCATAGCATGGTTGCAGGAAAGGTGGTATAGCTTAAGATGTCTTAAGATGGCTAAAGATGGAGAAAGAGGGCTACAGCCTCATGGAGACTCAAACTTAAAAGGAGAACTTACACAGAGCAATAAAATTTAAATTAGGTCATGTGTTGAATGACCCAGCACTCCAGTTGGCTGGAAGTGCCCAGTGAAATAAGAGAAAGGGAATTTTGGGAGAACAAAAGCATGCAGGGGAAAAAACCCTAGACTTATCTAAGGATGTGAATGAGGTACACAAGATTGCTTTTACATTACAATGGTTATTTCCCCACATACGACAGCATTACTAGCTCTCATAAAAATAACAGGAGAAGAAATGCTCAAATCCATGGCAGCACTAGAGGAGTGCGGAGAGACCAAACCAGACCAGGTGCACTGTTGGAGGAAGGGGTGACACCAGCCTTATTAATGCCATAGGCTCACATCATGTTAAGTCTGTAAAATGAGAAGGGCTGGTTAAGTTCAAGGCCCTAATGAAAAGCTTCCATTGTCACCAATTTGTTACAGGAAATTTCTTGACCACTTCTGGGTTTTGGGGGAAACCTACATATGGCACACCCCCTGCAACCCCTAACTAGCCTGTTGCTTCAGGTGCAAATGGAATATGCTCTACCCAATGCTGAAGTAAGATTCAACAAGCAGTCCAGACAGCTTTGTACATGAAATAGGGTTGCCAGGTGTCCCTTATTATAAAGTAATGTGCCTTATTGGAGGGCTGGAAGGCTTTTTCTTTTATATAGACTGAACAAGACATTAAAAAAAGATCCCATATTTTTTCCAGCCTCTCTTTCATGAAGAGAGAAGTGCATGCATCATGTAATTTATGAAAGCGTACGATATGTTCATTTTTCAGATAAACACAAGGCTAGGTTAACTGAAATAAATACTTACATTTGGTATTTAGGTAGAACACAAACTTTCTAATAACTGCCTCCTGATTGTCAATCCTGTATGTCATGAATTTTGACTGTCCCTTATTGCTATTTTGAAAACTTGGTGACACTAACATGGGATGAAGGAAGGAGGGTGACTTCTTGTCCTTTGTATCAGGAGCAATAAAATATCTTATACCAACCCAGCAACTAGACTGCTACCTAGATTGCTAGTTTCCCCACCTTCTCTCTTCATGGTAAGCAGCCATCCAGTGGATGTGAGGAGGAACTGGTATCAAGGACTAGGTGGACCCATAATAGGCACGGCTTAGTGTACCTTGCCCAGATGCCCTTCAAAAACTGGGGATGGTACTTCTGCTGTTAAAGTGAAGTGGGAACCTTTCTCGGGCAGAGGTTCAGAAGCATAACAACTCTGAAACAGAGTCCCCTCACCCTGACAAATGTATCAAGCATGGTTAAACAAGCATGAGTTAAACCTAGCAGGATGCAACATTTTGGTAGATTAACGTCTATGTCCACTAGCACAATGAGCTATTTTTGTTCTTAAATTATTTATCTGTGATCTGACCTTCATCTCCTTCTGCTCCATATTTCCAATTAATTCTGGTAAGAGACAGAGCTTGCATTAATGGTTTTCTACAAACTAATAATTGACACATGGAGAGCCGAGGAGATGGTACTGAACCCTTTCCAACCTATGTTATATTTTAACTACTTTAAACACATCCTGCTGCACAGAGTTCACTCATCCACTTCAGCATGTAAGCTGAATAAAAGATAAATGTACGTGTTTTTAATGCATCACTATGTTAATCAGTTAAGCATATATCCCAGAGATTTAGGAAGATCTGGGCTCTTCCTTCCCTTTAATTGCATATTTTCATTCCAATTTTTTAAAATGTGGCAGCCTAGCAGTGATTATAGGAATCTAAGAAGGCTTCTGAATGAGACCAAGGGTTTATCTAGTGCAGCATTCTGTTCACACCGTGGCTGACCAATTGTCTATGGAAAGAGCACATAACCAGGACAGGAGTGTAACTTACATGGCACAAACTCCCCAGCAACTGAAATATAGAGGTATAGTACAGTCCTTCTGACTAGAAATTATGGATGACTCTATTAGCCCTTAATTTGCCTTTTAAAGATTGGTGACCATCACTACATCCTATTGAAGAATGGGAAGAAGAAGTGACTATTATTGTTTTACTGTGCACTGTGAGGGGAAAATATAATTCTTTAATAGCTTCTGAATGTCCTATTGTTTAGCTTTATTGAAGGCCTCCAGATTCTTGTATTGTGATGGATAGCCCATACTGCCCATCTTGTCTAGGCATAATGTTATCATCTCCCTAATTTCTCCCTCCCATATTCTAAGCTGGGGCAAATAACTACATGGAAGAGAGGGTGCAATTTTCTCTTCCCACCCCCCAGGACACACCCATGTATCTGAATGCACTGGAAGTAACATCACATTGCTTGCAGTCACCAGTTTGGAAGGATATATGCCAGAAGAAATAGACTTTGTGGTAGTGGTGGCAGTGGGTGTGTGCATGCTGAGAGCCTCAACTACACCAGGTGACACCATTGGAAGGAGGGGTGACACCAGCCTTAGTAACACCACAGATTTGTGGGGTGTTCTAGGGAATGGACAAGGGCAAACCCATAAATGTTTATGGGTGTTTTGAAATGGTTTCACACCATTATTATTTTTTAAAGGGGGGCTGCTTAAGGGGTTGGGAGATGGCTGGGAGCTTTGGGAGCTGCAGAAATGGAGTTTGTTGCTATATCTGACCTGCAGACCACACCTTTCCCTCCCCATTCTATGCTAAAATCATTTTGGTGGCCCTTTTCTGATACTAACAGTGGGGCAGAGGAAGAGGAATCAATGAGTCTCTGTGCCAATGGTCAGGGGCAGCTTGACTTTCTCCCCAACCAGGACCTGTTGCTGCTGGACTGCTCTTTACAAAATGTTGCCTAGCATATCTCCAGAGTGCAGAGACACATTTCACAGAAAAGGGAGAAGCTGAGGGACAATAGTTACCACTTAATGGCACCTTGAACTATATTTGAAAGTGTTGTTTGAATGGCCTGGTCTGGCCTCTGCTGTAAAAACACAATTTCTCTTGCCAAGATGATATTGGTTTTGGTTTTTTAAATGCCTGCTGAGGAAGAGTTGGAGGAACTAGGGCTTGTTTAAATGGGCAATTTAACCTGGTCCCCCTGGTATTGGAGCCCTACAGTCCAAACAATGCAGGGTTATTGCCCCAATTTTTCTCGGGACAGCCCTGGCAACATCCAAGGCAAAGCCAGGGGGAAGCTGGGGTAAGACCTTTAAAACAGTTTTAACCCCCACCCACCCAGGCAAAACCAACATCATGCAGGAAAACCTGGATGCGTCCAGTTAAGGAACACAGGAGTCCCTACCTGCACACCAGGCTGCATCTCTGGAAACTTCCGCCACCACTGCTCGTGTAGCTCTGAAGCCAGAAAGGAGGCTCTCAGCACATGATCAAGACCCCCTGCTTGATCACATGCTGATAGCCTACTTCCCAGCTTCAGAGAGTATGACGCATGACAGCAACAGAGGTGCCCACTGATACAGGCCAGCACGTGCACGTGGACTTCTGCCTGTTTCATCATGGTAAGGGCAAGCTTTCTGCTGAAAGAGATACAAGCTAACTTCTGCTTACCAGAGATGGTACTGACAAGACCCCGACAAACTGAGCTCTTCCTTGCCACTCTTATTCATGGCAGCATACCTTAGTCTTTGTTGACCTCATGCTGTTGTGGACTTGCAGTGCAGCATCACCTTTGTGCTCCATGTAATAAGATGTGTATAACCACTGCTCAAATTACTGAGTATGTGGGTGCAAGGATGGCTCCATTTTGCTATGGTTTTAGACAGATGTAGAAAGGCATGGTTTGACTAAAACTTAGGAGGAATCATATAATGGGTTGTATGTTTCATAAAGGGAACCTCCCTGTCCATACACAATTTGAGCCATCTATGTGACTGTTAAAAATAGCCAGGGGGTGTGCATTGTTTTATTCAGAACCAGCTCAAGACATTTAGCTGACTGAGATATAAGACAAGATGACACACCTTTCACTAAGTTTTGCATCACTGACATAAGTATTCACCATTAATGACTTTAGCCAAACAATAGACATTATCGGATGCTGCAAGATCGTGGGTGCAGAAGTGAATGGAGCTCCATTGTAATTGGCCACACAATTACAAACCCACATAGGACAAACCCCTCACTACATCAAAGACTCAGCTCACTTCATAGAAAAAAATCAACAACATCGAACTGAAACCTGGAGACAGACTGATCAGTTTTGATATTGTCTCCTTGTTCACCAAAGTCCCCATAATGGACACCATGGTACTCATACAACAAATATCTCCTGAGGACATCACAGCCTTGTTCAAACACTGCCTCACCACAAGCTACTTCCAGTGGGATAATGAATTCTACAAACAGATAAATGGGGTAGCCATGGGCAGCCCCCTGATCCCAGTGATAGCAAACTTTTACATGGAACATTTTGAAAAGCAAGCCCTGGAAACAGCACCAAAAAAGCCCACAACATGGTTGCGATATGTGGATGACTCTTTCACCATTTGGAACCATGGAGAAGAAGATTTGGTCTCATTCCTGAGCCACCTGAACAGCATCCACCCAAATATCCAATTCACAATGGAAAAAGAGAAAGAAGGAACACTGCCATTCTTGGATGTCCTAGTCATAAGCAAACCAAACCAATGGTTAGGCCACAAGGAATACAGAAAACCCACACACACGGACAGATACCTACAGAAGAACTCCAATAATCACCCAGGACAAAAAAAGAAGTACAAGAAAAACATTGGTAGACCGTGCAAAAAGGATCTGCAAACCCCACTACCTGGAGGACGAACTGAGGCACCTAAACTGGTCCCTATAGGCTAATGGTTACTCCAGAGCAGCCAGACCCAGAAAAAGCCACAGGAATGAAGAAGAAAAACAGCCACCCAAAGGGAAGGTATTTTTACCATACATCAAAGGAGTCACAGACAGAATAGGGAAAGTGATGAGGAAACACAACCTCGAAACAATCTACAGACCAACCAAGAAAATCCAAGAAATGCTACGCTCAGCAACAGAAAAAAGAGACCCTCTCACAGCTGCAGGAGTTTACCACATAGCATGAAGCTGTGGACAAGTTTACATAGGGACCACTAAGCACAGTGTGCAAACACGAATCAAGGAATATGAGAGACACTGCAGACTGGGCCAGCCAGAAAAATCAGCAGCAGCAGAACATGTCATAAACCAACCTGGACACAAAATGCTATTTGAAAACACAGAAATTCTGGACCAGGCCAACAACTATCATGTCAGAATGCACAGAGAAGCTATTGAAATCTACAAATACCTGGACAACTTCAACAGGAAAGAAGAAACCTTAAAAGTAAACAAAATCTGGCTCCCAGTTTTGAAAAATAATAGAATCAAAACTCAACACTTACAAAGGAATTCCAGCCAGGGACAGGGGGAATTCCAGCAGATAATGGGCCATCAACCAATCATTAGCCAAACAGACACTAATGAGCCTTGCATTTCTATACCCAGAAATTAACCATTCAATTACACAAATTTACATATACTCCCCAACAGGGGTTCTCAGCATATAAACTCAACATACACTCCTACCCAACCATTCTCTGAAGATGCCAGCCACAGATGCAGGTGAAACTTCAGAAAGAAACTATTGCAGAACACGGTCTCACAGCCCAGAAAAAAAACCAAGAAAAATCTATGGATGCCGGCCGTGAAAGCCTTCGACTTCACATTGAATGGAGCTCCACTCACTCTCTGTCAATGCTGGGGCTGCCTTTTGACATGACTCAGGGTAAGGTCTGGTAGGAAGGGTTCTTTTGCCCCCAGAAAAACAGATCTAAATATGCCGGCAAAAGAACGTTTGTAGAGGATTGTCTGATAAAGTCCAATAGTCAGAGCTTGGAAAGTTACATTTAAGAAGAATGAATATGATGTCATGCTTGAGACACCTATAATTGAGGCCTCTGGGTAGAGTTGATACAAACTTTGAGGGGTTCCTGCCAGGGTGCCCCCCCCCCAATTGGTGGCCCTCCTTCAACTCAGGTTTACCTGGAAGCAGCAGCTGAGTCTATCACAGCACTCATAATGCTAAGTTCCCACAATGTCCAACATTACAAATGTGTCAGCTGCTCTGGGGAATTCTGGGAAATTAAATATGGCAAAGAATTGTCAATCCCAGCTCCTGCCACCAGTTCATCCCATGAATGGGGAAACAGTCTATTTAGAGTCAAGACATTGATCCTGGCAATCCTGCTAGGACACTTTCACCTTGGTGGCCACCCAAGGGCACCAGGTGCTGATACTCCTCTCTGCCTCTCCATCATTTCTCATAGCACACACTGCAGGGAAGTTGTGTGGTTCATCCAACTGCAGGTGAAGTTAAAAAAAAACAAACCACTGTGACTATTTTCTACTGAAAACTTGTCACCCTTATGAAAATATGAGCATAGTATACTATATAGGGACCTGCCCGCCGGTATCAATAGCAATGAAAGGGACTGGAGATGTAAGCTGGTCCAGGAAACCATGGTCAAGTCTTGCTGTGATTCACTCCACAACCTATTCCTGGACATTGACCATGCAGAAAAATTTTCATAGCAAACCTGTAAATATGGTGGGGAACATAAATGCACATCCAGGAACTAAGTGCTGGGAGCCAATGTTTACTGTATAAGAGATTTCAAAAGTTGCTTTTTTTGGAGTACAACTACAACAATCCCCAGCCAGTATGACCAGTGGTGATGCTCACTGGGGTATTCTGGAAACTGCAATCAAAAAAGGAAAGATGGGAAAGTTAGTAGAAAAGGGTTGGTGTGTTTGTTAACTGTTAAGTTTTAAAAAATTAGTTGCATTTATGTTAGATAGAAGTAAAAATTAACTATCAAGTTCATGTTAAATTCTCATTTTAGTTTAAGATAAATGCCTGCACCCAAAACCTCACCAAAATAAAGGTGAAAAACTTCATGAGAGGAGACAGATGCATGAATTTTTGCAAGTCCCATTTCTCATCTATCTCATGAAAAGCCATCTCTTGTTTTCTCTTTCTCCATCCCTTATTGTCTCATCTCCTTCCCTATCCCTTTCTTTGATTCCTGTGTGGGTCCCACAAAAGTCCCAGGGTTAACAAGCATCAAAATTGAATTTCCGGGGGCAGGAGGTTTCTGATGTAGAACCCAGGATAATCATCTGGCCCCAAAAAGATCAGCCTGTTCCAACTACACTAACTACTTGAGGTTTAAAGTCTTTAAACAATTAGCTAAACTATCATACTCTAGAAGGTCTAAACCCCCTAAAGGCACTGGATCCTGTCTGATCTTGGAAGCTAAGCAGAGTCAGCCCTGGTTAGTACTTGGATGGGAGCCTGCCAATTTATACCAGATGTAGGCTACATTTCAGAGGAAGGAACTGGCAAAACCACCTCTGTGTATTCCTTGCCTAAGAAAACCCTGTGACAAATTTATGGGGTCACCATTAGTCAATGGGTGACCTGAAAGCACGCTCCCACGCGCGCACACACACACATCATACTCTAATAATGAACTAAAATAAGTGGTTTGGATAATGTGATCCATTGTAATTGGAACACTGTAATTCTCCAACCCTGAGAAACTAACAAAAAAGGCCCCAAAAATAATTTTGCAAAACTCTAAGAGAACTGAGCTGGGAAATGTAAAATTTGCTAGCTTATTAATATTCAACCTCAATTAATTAATTAATTAATTAACTTAATATTTCTGATATTAAGTGAATGATGAAATTCCAGCTTTACTCAATCAAATTAGTTATATAAATTTAGTTTTCCCTTTGATGAGAACATTTCCAACTCAACTGAAAACTCAAATTGATTTTAGAATCATAGAATAAAATAGAATCATAGAACTGTAGAGTTGGAAGAGATCATGAGGGCCATCCAGTCCAACCCCATTCTGCCACGCAGGAAATCACGATCAAAGCATCCCTGACAGATGGCCATCCAGCCTCTATTTAAAGACTTCCAAGGTGATCCTACCCTCCCAAAAAACTGGCGCCCCATAGCTCTGACCAACGTAGAGTACCACATGTTAGCAAAAATACTGAACAATCGGCTGGCTAAGGTGGCTGATAAGATTGTGATGGAAGCACAGTCCAGTGCTGTGCTGGGTAGGACTATGGTAGACTTTCTTTGTTTCGGGAAGTGTTCCGACTCAGCAAGGAGGGAGCTTGGACTGGTCAAATCCTACAGGTCGACCAGATGAAAGCTTTTTGACAATGTAGATCATACGTTCCTATGGGAAGCCCTCAAGTGGAAAGGAGTGCCAGAGAGATTTATTGCTTTAAATTGTTTTATAGGGATGCAGAGGTGGTTTTGCAAGTCAATAGTCATAGAGGAAAGAGGATTAAGTTAAATTCTGGGGTGAGGCAAAGTTGTCCACTGAGCCCTCTCTTGTATTTTATTGCTTTGGATGCTATCTTGTGTAAGATTAGTTTATTTTTTTCCATTATTTATTTATCAGATAATCATTAGAACAACACATTTACATTTTAACACATCCATAATCCTCATATCTTATGCTAGAAGTTATTCTGTATAACACAAAAATTACACAAAATAATATCTTCTCTTCTTAATTCTGTACTCTTCTTTATCTTCCTTCTTCCCCACCCTTGACTTCCCCTGTTTTACAAGCCCAAAGGATTTATTCCAATTTAATTCCTTTTCTCTCTTTGTTCCAAAATTACCCTAACTAACCTCTCAAATATGCATTCTTGTATTTTTTATCTTTTACGTGTACTTTGCCATTCATTCCCAACCTGTCTTCATTTGCTTCCATCACATTTGGAACCCTCACCTCCACCTGATATTTTCCCTACTGATCAGCCATTCCTCTTTTATATAAATAGTCTGTAATATGCTTCCATTCATATAAGATTAGTTTAGACAAGAGCATCTCGGGGATCTGAATCCCACGTTCGTTGGACAGTTCATGGTTGGTTCGGTGTGAATCTGTTAAATTTGTGGCCCATGCCGATGATGTACCGTATATTCCAGCATATAAGACGACTGGGCATATAAGACGACCCCCCAATTTTAAGTCAAAATATAGAGTTTAGGGTATATTCGCCGTATAAGACGACCCCCAATCATCCACTCTCCCTGAAGCTGCGATCGGGCTCCCTGCCACGGCTTCGGGGAGGGCAGGTGGTGGCTGGAAAGCTTCCCCCACTCCAGCCAGCCACCCTTCCTGAAGCCTCCCAGAATCGCGGTGGATAGCTGCCTGGCTGGGGAGAGACTCAGCCACCTCACAGGATTCCCCAACCCGAGAGGAGGCTCAGCCCCTCCTGCCCAGCAAGGCTCCCCCCCCCACTCAGCCTCACTGGGCAGGATGAGATCTTCTCCGTGACAGGAGCTAAGACAAAAGCTGGCTGGCTTGGCCTGCACATTGCCATTCAGTCTGCTCCAGCCACCAACTTGCAGGAAGAAGGATAAAAGTCTTCCCTCCTCCACCAGTGCCTCTTGAAGGAGGGTTTAATGGATGGTGTGTTGCTGTTGTTATGCGTTGTTATCATGGTTTTACATCTTGAATTAAGTCTTGGTGGTCCAGAGCAACAAAAGATATTTAAAGGAGATCCCTGGTAAAGAAAAGGTTAAGAGCCACAGGTGTATATTATGCCACCCTGATCCTCTGTATGTTTCCTCTGAAGTAAAGACCACTCAATAACTAGGAAAATAGGGGAAACAGTCCCCCTAGAAGCAGCTGTGCTAGTCTGTTGTGACCCAAAGAACCCTTCAAAGAGTTTTGTTGAACATTAAAGACTAGCCATTTTTTTGTGGCTTAAGCTTTTCATCGCACTTTCATGCATCTGATGAAGTGGATCTGAGTCCATGAAAACTTAGGCCAAATAAAATGTGCCTTTAGAATGCCATGAGATTCATGCCTGTCATGAAAATAGAAATGTGTGATATGTGTTTATTCAGAAGTGCCACTGTATTGAGCAGGAGTTAAGTCCCTACGAAGAGGTGCAGCTTGTCTGACCTGGAAGTAGTAAATCCTAGTACTTATTTATTAAAATTATTTATTCAAATATTTATTTCTCACCTTTAGGCAATGATCTCAGGAAGGCATACAATAAAATCAGTTTAGAGCAGTTTAAAACAATCAGAATACAGTTGTCCCTTCATATTTGCTGGGGTTTGGTTCCAGGACCCCCGTTTGGATACCAAAATCCATGAATACTCAAGTCCCATTATATGCAATAGCATAGCAAAATAGTGTCCTTTATATAAGATGGCAAAATCAAGATTTGCTTTTTAGATTATTATTTTTTAAAGAATATTTTGAAGCCATGGATACCAAATCTGTGGATACGGAGGGACAACTGTATTTGTCTTTCTGGCAGTCCACAGTATCTGCAGAACTCTTCTCCAGCACCACATTTTAAATAAGCTGATTCTCTTCCTATCAGCTTTCTTCACTGTCCAGCTTTTATAACCATACACAGAAATGGGTACACAATTATAGTGCTGTTATTCCACTTTAAAAGCCATGGTTCTGTCCTATGAAATCCTGGGTTTTACAATTTAGGGAAGAGCATTTAGAATTCATTCATTTATCCATCCATTCATTTTCAGCCCAAGCACTCCAGTGCCCCACCAAACTACGCCCTCTCCCTGGTTTCCATTGGACAGAACCATGGCAGTTAAATGGAATAATACTTGTATAATTGTGTAGTGTGAATGGGCTCCTAAACTGTAGAAAGAGCTGTGAGATTTGTTCTAAGGATCCTTTTTGAGATCCTTAGAACAAATTCCCAATATCTACACTGATATAAATTAAAATGCCAGTTGCAGAATAGTGATTTCAGTGTTGGATTAGGACTTCAGGAGACCAGTGTTCAAATCCCCACTCAGCCATGGAAGCCCACTGGGTCGCTTTGGGTAAGCCACATTCTCTTAGTCTAAGAGGAAGGCAATGGCAAACCTTCTCTGAATACATTCTGCCAAGAAAACCCAGCATAGGTTACCCATAATTTGGAGTGAGCTTGGAAGCCACACAACAAATGGTTAAATGCAAAGAGGATTTTCAAGCCATGAATACTTAAATCTGTGGATACCAAATCATGGAGGGCTCTTCCCCCCCTCCCTGCAGCCTGGCTGAGTGGGGAGAGATTTGCTCCGTTATGGAGGAGACCCCTCCCACCCAGCAAGGCTCCCTCTCCCCCTCCAGCCTGGCTGAGTGGGGGGGGGATTTTCTCCGTGAATCAAAAGTCACAGAGGAGATCCCTCCCACCCAGCAAGGCTCCCTCTCCCCCTCCAGCCTGGCTGAGTGGGGGGGATTTTCTCCGTGGCTCCAAAGTCACAGAGGAGACCCCTCCCACCTAGCAAGGCTCCCTCTCCCCCTCCAGTCTGGCTGAGTGGGGGGGGGAGGTGGCTAGCAAGCTTCCCACCCCCGCAGCCAGCCACCCTGTCATTCCAAGTCCAAGATGGGGCTGAAACAGCCCCATCTCCAACTTGTATCCAGCGTATAAGACGGCCCCTGACTTTTCAGCTGATTTTAGAGGCTGAAAAAGTCGTCTTATACGCTGGAATATACGGTATCCCTCTTGGTTAAGGACAAGATGGACGTTCAAAAGATTAAAGATGCTTTTGAGGCCTAGGGTCGAGTTTCTGGTGCTCGACTTAACATGGAAAAGAGTTTTTTGATCAGGATTTTTGCTGCAGAGGACAAGATGGCAGCTATTCCTCTAAAGGAAGTAGTTGGAGAAAAGGAAGGGTGGCAAGCAGAGCAAGAGGCAAAGATGGATAGGGTGAAGATCCTGGGGCTGAATTTTGCAGTGGCTCCCGAGGAATGGAAAGAAAATTGGTATCGCTGGTTGGAAAAAGTGAAGGTGAGGGTGGCCCTCTGGCAGAGATGGAAGCTGACCATTTACCAGAGAGCTGCTTTTGTAAATACCTACCTGTTTCCGGTGGCAGACAATTTGGCGGCTGTTTTCCTGCCTCCAGATTCAGTGATTAAAGAAGCCGATTGAGTTCTCTTCAAGTTCCTTTGGGGAATGGCCACATTCCCCCTGGCAAGAGCAGTGGCTTATGGGCAGGTAGAACACGGGGGCCTGGACTTCCCAGCTTTGGGACCTAAGTTCATCGCCATCTTTTCTGCACAAAATTTTTGGAAAGTTTCTCTGTTGCAAAAGGGTCAGATTCAACCTCAGGCTTGGCTAGTTTTGTTTTGTGAGTGCTGGATGGGGACTAGATGGGGAAAGACTTGGTGGGAAGAAGGCTCATTAAGTTTTAGGTTTTCTTTGAGTGAAAAATTGAAAGCACCAGATTATTTGAGAGACTTAGTTTTTTACCTAAAGAAATATAGAATCCATGCTGAGGAGTTGAAGGGTGAAGACAGGCCAGGTCAGAGCATCAAGAGAGGTTTGTACAGAAAAATAGTGGAGGAGATTTATGTTAACCCGTGTTTGCAAAAACGTCAGGCCAAACCAGATTTGTCAGACTACCTAAAACACCAGACTAGCCCAACTGAGTATTTCATGGACAAAAGGGTCCCCAAAAAGTTGTGGGACATGAGGTGGAGGCTCTACCATCAGGTTCTTAATCTGAGGGGAAGGACACCACGGACCACAGAGGGTGAGCAGACTTGTCCTCATCTGAAATGTAAAAAGGCTGAGATTTTGAGTGGCATGGCACAAAAGGAGACAATCAGACATTTTGTCCAGGACTGCCCGAGTGCCCACGAAACATGGGAGGAGGTGGCCCGGGTCCTGGATTGGCCAGATTTGGCACAACAGGCTGGGGTGCTTTCGGGGACTGAACCTCCAGGAGGTATCAGGGGCCCAGAAAGCCAGTGGGCCAAAAGAGGAAGAAGAGGAAGGAGTCTGGTTCCATGGCTGAGAGTTTTTGGAAAGTGCCCTGGTCCATGGTGCGCCTGGTAAACCTCTATGTGATGTTAGGGTTAGTTTTCCAAAGACAAAGGGAGGTGAAAAGTCAAAATCTGCAGGATGTAAAAGGCACTGCTTATTATGTGAAGAACGCAATTGAAAATTTAGCTCTGAGTGAAAAAGAGAAATTGCCAAACCATCGTTGGAAAAAGTTTTGGCCGTGGTTTAGTGAGACAACCCCAGCAATAATTTAAAATGATATTTTAAATAAATATTTTTTATTATTATTGTATTTTTTGTATGATTTTGTATTATTTTTAATTAATCTTTTATTATTATTTTTCTTTTTTTCTTTTCCAAATAGGTATAATTGTGTTGTGTAAATATAATGTGATTATAGTGCGTTTAGATTAAGAGGAAAAATGTAATAGGACAGATAGTTTTATTTTTGTATTAGTAAGAAAAGAGGAAAACAATATTATTTTTGTGTTATTGTTATGGCCTTTTGCAGTCTGGTGTATACATGCTATATCTATGCTTTTTGTTTTTCCCCCCTAAGTGCAGTACCTTACATTTCTCTTTATTGAATTTCATTTTGTTAGCTTTGGCCCAGCTCTCCAATCTATCCAGGTCATTTTGAATTTTGTTCTTGTCCTCTAGGGTATTAGCTACTCCTCCTAATTTGGTGTCATCTGCAAATTTGATAAGTATTCCCCTAATTCCCACATCCAAGTCATTGATAAAGATGTTCAATAGCACTGGGCCCAGGACAGAACCCTGTGGCACCCCACTGGTCACATCTTTCCATTTTAACTAGTTAGTTCCTATCTAAAGTAACTTTCCTGACCTCTGCAGTAAACATAGACCAGCACTGAAATCCACAGATGGCACTGAACCATGGTCAAGCCTTCACTTGACCTGCACCATGAAGTCTGATGCTATCCATTTTTACTCAGAAATAAATTCCATTTGTTCAATAGGGCTTACTCCCAACTTCTTAGAGTTCATAGAATTACAAGCCTTTCAGTGAGTGCACAGTGCTAAAATTATGCCCACATTAATATGAATGCTGAATTCGTCTAATTCTTTGCTTCAGACAAATTGAGAACTTTTACAATGCAAGTGTGTATGTAATAAATCAAATCCAAAATTAAATTACTGTATATGCAATGACTGGTCTATTTTCTTTCAAATGTTTTCTGATTCATTTGAATTAAAATGTGGACTACATCAAGCCATCTCCGAGTTTACCTTATATTAATGAATGAAGAGGTGTTTTATAAATATTTGGAAAACATAGTTACATTTTTCAAACATTTTGAAGGGCTAAATGTGCGGCTGCTCTTCAGAATCGAAACAACAGATACCTCACATTCGTGAACTGCATGTATTAAAAATATTAAATTAATATTCCAGACATAATTACACAAGTGGCAGACCAACATTACTTCAGATAGGGGTTCACATCTTTCTCATGCAAATATTTGAGGTGAGGAGAACAGCTTTAAGAAGTACTTGTTATAAAAGTTGTTCTTTCTTTCCTTTGGTCTAAGTTAGCCCCACAGAAAATCATTGTAATTGGAAATTAACCCTCTGCAGGTGAATGCCCTTTGAACTAAGCAATTGTATGTTACTCACTCACTGACTTTTATCTGTGAGAATTGTCTTGGGCTCAAGACTGTCTGCACTATTCAGCAAAGTGAAGTGACTGCCTCAAGGAGGGGCAGAGGGGATACAGTTTGGATGTCTCATGTCTTATGCTCCCCCCCCCCCGCAAAAAATGCTTCGCTTCTCAGCTGCAGTAAAGAATATATTATATTGCCAGTGTTGAACTAAGGTCTTGTCAACAGAGGACAAATGAAATGGCCTCTCCCCTCCCCCCCCCCATTCCCAGGCCCAGCAGTTTGGACGACAGGGTTTTTGCTTCAATCTTAGGACATTTTCAGGCGATCCTTGCCGCGCAAGGATCACCCAGGAGAGGTTCGTTGCAGCAGCATGGCAGAGGATCGATTTCGGATGACGCCGTCCCTGCTGCGAGATCGTCCATCCCTCTTGGCTTAGGCTTAGACAACCTCCGTGAATAAAATCTTGCTGAATATAGCACGGCAGGCTCCAAGCCTAAGCATAAGAGGGACAGACAATCTCGCAGCAGGGACGTCGTCGTCCAAAATCGACCCTCTGCCGCGCTGCTGCAACGAACCTCTCGTGGGCGATACTTGCGTGGCAAGGATCATCTGAAAATGTCCCTAGTCTGAACTGTCCAGACAATGTCCAGGAAGATCTGATGAGTATCTGGGGTGAATACCCCCTGAACCAGAGTGGACACATGGTTAAAAAAAAAAAAAACTCAAAATTTGCTGTGTTTTTTCTGGAGAAAATGGTGAGTTCCATAATGCAGTTTGTTAACTTTAACAATGTTACCCTCTGTGCTTTACTGGAAGTACCTTATAAGACAGGTGCCATAAAACTGATGGCTTTAACTCCCTTTGAAAGCACAGAACTAATCAGCAGATTTATCTGTTTAAAACACATATGCAGCAGACACGTGTTGATTCCAGCATGCAGGCTTAAGATAACTATCCACACAACTTCTCCCCAGTTTATATTTTCTAGCATAAAAGAGACTCAAAACACTCAAAAGTAGTTTAAAAGTATAAAAACATCTTTACTTACAGTCTGTGTGCATTTCTCATTGAATATCAGCAGGTGAAATAATAACAGGTGAAGACTAAACTAGTAAAAATACAACTAAAAACTACATGTTACAAACAAACTATGCAGGAGCCCTGCAAAGCAGGTCCTGCCTCTAGAAAAACATCATGGCGACTGGTAAACCTCATGGCAGCTCTCCAGACAAAGAGAAAGGCTTGGACACACCTCTTCCTCTGGAAAGCCAAGTACATTTCAGTAGGAAGTTATATTATACATTCTGTTTGCTTCTATCAGTTAACCCTTTCAACAGTCAAACTTTTCAACTTATTGGATTGCAAACTACATATCCCAACATTCCATTACCACAGTGGAGGGGGGTTGCACGTGTGTCCCAACTGGGGCCAGGTGCAGGCATTTCCCAGCCAGGTCACACACACCACATCTTCTGAGGACACCACAAGGTGGCCAGCCATGTGACTACAGCCAGGCACCTTATTCCTGGCCTTGGAAGATATGACTGGCTCAAGAAAGAGAAGAGCCAGTTCTCACACAGGTAACGGGTGTGCAGACACCCCTCCATTGCTGCAACAGAAGGGCAGCTAATGGGGGAGAAACACCATACTCCCCCATGCTGGAATACTCTGGACTGAATGTAGAGTACTTTGGCCAATGTAGAGACGCTCTAAGATTCAACTACTGGTCTGGCCAACTTTTGCCCATGGCCTTGGCCTCAGGCAGCAAAACAGTATTGGTCCAGGCCTGCTTAAGCTACAAACAAGTGGAGCAAGCTCCATGGATTTCAGTGGGGCTTACTTCCAAGCAGATATGCAAAGGGATTGTGCTGTTAACTAACTTTCTTCTAGGCCTGTTCATTTTGAAGTATGTTTCCTTTTAAATTGCTGCAGCATCTATAGACCCCCATGCTTGGATCAGATAGAATTTAATAGTTCACAATATCTGTTGTAACAAAAAAATAATAATAATATGATACAGAGTTTCATGCTCTATACAACAAAGAAGCTGGTGACATCTTGAAGTAACAAATTTATTATGGCATACTCTTTCTTATAAAGAAAGATCTATACAGTCACTCATCATTAAAACAATCCACCACATGTGCTGAGAAAAAGAAAACTTTGAAGTGCACACGCTCCACTCCAACAGCATATAAAGCCGTCTCTTCAGACTTTGGCTACTAGAAATTCCAAAGGTTATTTTGCTGATTCAAAGCTATCCCAGGTGGCAAGGTCTTATCTCCATATAAGCAGGGCAACTCAGCAGTGTGGGAGAGCTTCCATTCTGCAGTCCTTCGATCTGAAAACACACTGCCTTCAGCCTGCTGCAAGTGATCTGTTCTGGGAAGTTGTTTTTATGGCTCATCTGGTAACTGTTTAGTGCTTCTTGTGAAAGAACCTGGTGGCCAGGCTCCTTTAGGACAGCTATTCATGTCAGAAAAATATCTTCCCTCACCCCTGCTTCCAATAACTCATCTGTTTCTCACAAAGATTATTTGGTGTCAACACTGATACAGGCTTGCCCTTGGTTTCCTACAGAAGCAAATGAAAACATGTATGATTAATTTACCTGAAAATTTGAATAATTTTATCTCAGGAAGAAATCCCATTGTGAGTGGTGCAATGTAGCCACAACTCTCCATTTAAGGTATCTGTACAGTTGCTGTTCTCTTCTACTTGTGCTGCCCCTTAAGGATATAAACAATGGGCTCGTCTATACAGGAAGAAATAATGCACATACTTGCACATTATAAGCAATTTGCAGCAGCGTTCCTTAGGACTTTTTCAGACAAGGCTTACCACACAACAAGCTTGTGGGAGAGGTATGGCACTGTCGTACGGCAGGGGTATGGCACTGTTTTGGACGACACCATCCCTCTCTCAGAATCGCCCATATCACTTCCATGTACGATTGAAGGCAGCTGCACCATATTTTACTCACAGACAACTTCCATGAGTAAAATATGGCACGACTGCCTTCAATCATACACGGACATGACGGACAATTTTGAGAGAGGGATGGCGTAGTCTGAAATGGACCCCCTGACACACAACAGTGCCGTACCTCTCCTGCAAGCTTGTTGCATGGTAAGCCTTGCCTGAAAAAGTCCTTTGTCTCCACAGCATTTTGGGAGAAACAATGGTATGTAAAGTCTCCTATGTGATGTCCTCATGGCCATGAATCAAGATGGTGGCTGTGTCATTGTTTTGTGTGGAGGGGCAGGAAGGTGAAGGGGACCTGGCAGCACAGCACCCAGAGATGACAAGAAGGGCAGACACGGTGAGAAAGAAGACAAGAGCTGCCCATCCTTCACCCTTCCCCACAGCAGTGGCGACTGTGCAGCAGTCATGGCCTCCAGTTCAGGCTGCAAAAGGACAGCAGGAGCCTCCTGACCAGCTGCTCAGAGAAGGAAGAAGGGGTGGTTCTTCACTGCTCTGGCAGAAGGTAAAATGAAGCGTTGAAGAATCATCTCCCTTTTCCTTCTCCGAGCAGCTGGCTGAAAGGCTCCTACTATCCCTTTGCAGCCAGAATCGGATGCCTCCACTGCTGCTGCCAGGATGGGTGAAGGGTGGGCAGGTCTCTTCCTCACAGCGGCTGCCCTCCTCCTTGTCTCCAGGAGCTGCACTGTGGGTCCCCTTAGCCTTCCTATGATGCTGGTGAGACCAAGAAAAAACCTTCCCCTGTAGATCTTGTAGAACTCTGGCAGATTCATATGAGGAGCTACAGGACTTTATCAGATGCACTAAATACAGCATCATAATGAGACCACATAAAAGCGAAAGTGTGCACATACCAAGTGATGTTGTCCTTTCACGTTTATGTCATGTCAAAAAGCCATTCTATTTTGTTGATAGACCAAACCATCAATAGATCGGCTATGGTGCTTTTTTGCTGGCATTCTCGGCGTTTGAAATGTCACACCTTTTTTCCCAAGTTATTCCAGCATCAATGGCCTGTCTGGCCAGAACACTTCTGGGTGAGAGCACGACATCCAAGTAGGTGACACTCATTTCATGAACCTCCCCTGTTTACTTTAATTTTTAAAGTGTGTTTCTGTGCTTTTGTGAACTTTTTGTGTTATTTTTGCTTTTATTTTTGATTTCCCCACAGTCATGTCTTCTCATGAGAATCCACACGATTTCATTCCAGGAAGTGAACAGAGCTCCTTTGTCATTGCTGGGGCTGCCTTTCGACAGGATGGAAGGTAAGTGTGATAAATGGGGTTCTTTTGCCAGAATAAAAAAGTCCCAAATTATGCCAGCAAAAGAACAGAAAAGTAGAATGGTCTGATAAAAGTCCACAGTCTTTCAGATAATCTGGACCTACGTCATATAGGGCTTTATAGGTCGTCACTAGACCTCTCAATAGAACTGGTTGCCAGTGAAGCCGTTTTAGCAAGAGTTATATGTTCCCTATACCTGACACACTGTGTGCTTCTCTTCAGGGTTCCTGCCATCTGTTCCTTTCACCTTCCCACAGGGCTCTCTGCTCCCTCCTCTTTCTTTTCTGCTCCCTCTCCTTTCTCCAGCCAACCAACATTCCACGCCCATTGAGCATGTTGACTCTACATTGGTTTATTTAGGAGTTTTCCCTCACCAATTAAGGGTTCCCCCCCACACACAACTATGGTGTTGTTTATACAAGGGGTGTGTGTGGATTGATGTGTACTAATTCCAATTCAAAGCAGATTCATTTTGTTTTAACAGTTTTTTTGCAAAATCACAGGCATGCAAAGCTATCTGCTGTTGGTGTCCCAGCAGGCATGCCTATGAATCAAAATGGTGGACACAAGTGAATTACTCACATTTTATTTCACCAGTTGCCACTGCCAAACAGTATTTTGGTTTTTTAAAAGCATCTTTAAAGTGAGAAAGTGTGATATTCCACCTAAATAAATTTTTAAAAAGAAAAAAAGGCAGTTTTCTCACCTCAGCACACAATCACTAAGGTGAAAATGCAACATGGCAGTTCCGGGTGCTTGCCTTGTTAGCAAGCTCCACTCCCTGTACATATCCAACCAATCAGCTTTCCACTTCCACTCTTATCAGGAATGTGAATGAATGCTAATCAGATTGTCCCAACATGCAGGAATGCACATTCCCCACAGAGCCGTTTAAAAACTTTGGGAAAAGCTGAAAAGGCTTTTCCTTCAGAGTTTTTGGTGAATTTGGCCCCCCTCCTTCCAAATACTGCGGATTGGTATGGGACGGCATTTAGACAAATTGTATTCTAATTTCTATGAGGAGTATTTTTGCCATTTAGACAGCCCCTTTATCTTATTTCTGCAAAATCTGGGGGTTTACCCAAGCCCCTTCTTCTTCTTGTCTCTGCCTTCTTCTCCCCAGATAGTGCCATTTGGGCTATATAAGTGATGGTACTGAGGTAGCCTAAATATCAGAAGCAGGAAGAATGATGATTTCACTGTGTGGGGGAACCCAGTACCAGGAAGCTTGTTCTCTTTATTTTAACTGGAGAAGAACATTCTCTTTTGTTATAGAATGCAGTCCCATTTGGCTGCTCAGATATGAGTCATTAGTCAAGGCAATAAAGTCTATGGACCAAGACTACTAGTGTGGTTAGGGTTTGTATTATAGCAGTACAAACATGCCAATAATTCCAACATCTCCACCTGCCACCGTGAGGCTGATGGACTGTGTGGGATGGGTGTGGGAGATGGAGGGTTAGTGTGGATCCATCTGCCATTGCTGCTACTGTTGCATATCCCCAGGGCAACTCTGTCAGCACAACAGGAATGATCTCCCCCCACTGCTGTGGTACCTTTTCCCAATGTGTGAGGCCTTTCATTTGAACATCAATTGAAGCTATCTGAGTTATACTCCAGAAGCCATGTGGTGCTGATTATTGAGAATAATTATGTGAGACAGGATTCTAAATCTCAACTGCTCTCACAGTGAAATGAATCAATTTGGATGTTTTTCTTCTATTTTTCTTGGTCACAATGAGGAATATCAAATCAAACAGAAACTGTTTGAAACTGTCTTCTTCCATCTTCATTTACCTCATTACTCATAAATTTTATTGCTTTCTAGTGGCTCCAGCATGTATGAGGAAAACGATATAAATATCATAGGAGCAAACCCTTCTGAGCTGTAAGCTTCTCACAGCTAGTTTTGTTCTGCTCTCTCTTTAACATCCTGTTCACTTGTGTTAAACTAGTGCATGTAGTAATATAAAAGCTATTCTTAAATGTAAGATATGAGTGATATGTATGACAAACAAATATGTATACTCACATAGGCTTCTCCCAAACCCAGCCCTACCATTAGGCTGAGCAAGGCGACTATCTCAGGCTGCAGATGCTGCAGGCAGTGCAAAGCAGTGGCAAAATGTTGGAGGACAGAATTGTATGTGCCATGCAGACTTTCCGCAGGGGTGTAGCTATGGCAGGGGAGATAACATGAGGCCATTACCTCCCCCCCAAAAAAACCTCTGCCCCCTCAAATGAAAATTTCTTTCAGTCTGCAAATTTCAAGTATTGCAGAGAGTGAGATATTGAAAATTGTGCACACCTAGAAATCATATTTGCTCTTACATTCCCTTGGTATCTTTACCTGCACCATTGTTTTGGTTGCCAACATGGTAACTGAAGTTTTAAGTTACTGCAATGATAGGATTTGGGGACTGGAGGAAGATTTAATCAGGGGACAAAATTCTTATGAGGGAGCAGTACTCTCATTTTTCCTCCTCTCTGTAGCTACATCCCTATTGCTTCACACCCTCTAAGCAAGTCTGCTACTCTCAAGTACAATATAAGGACACTGCCACCACTACTAAAGATTCAGCTGCTATTCCAGCTCTGTGAAAAGGAAGGGGTTGCCATCTTGTTCTTTGCCTCAGATAGGAAAATGTCATAAGAGGGAAGTACAGCTGCATTCCTGTCCTGCTGGTAGACTTCTTACAGGCATTGGTTGGTTAATGTTGTGGAAACAGAGTTCTAGACTAGATAGGACTTTGATCTCAACTACTATGGTTCTTCTTATGTACCCAAATGTGCTTGCAAATGAATATTTTAGCCTTAAATATTTTTTATAATTTATAGGGTGCCAATATGAGTACCCTATTGCTAAATTACAGTATTAGTGTGTTAAAATTAGGACCAAATAAGTTCAAATTTAGGTGATTAAATATGAAACTTGTGCTTGTGTTTTTTTTAAAAAAAAGCAAATAAATGAGAAAAACAGGACACATGAATTAATATTCAGGAATTGTACTTGTTTTGATTGTAAGACAATTAAGAGGAAATATGAATCTATGTAACATCAATATGGATCAGAAATAAACCATCTCTGTCTACAAAATGGTGGTAGTGATAGGTGAGGTTTGATGTGGGTGATCCCTTAAAATGACCTACCCATTTATCAACTGAGCATGACAGGGGATACATTATTCTACAGTTATTCCTTCTTCATACTCTGAGGGACAGTAATTTATTGTTGGACCTATCCAGCCAGATATGGTAGACCCACTCCTTGGATTAAACTGAAAGGTCAAAATGGGTGGGCATCAGGGATGAAATAGAGGACGGTAGGGAGCCTGGTACGGAAGAAAGCCTCCATGTAATTTGCTTTTTCCTTCTTCGTTCCAGATCCAAAGCCATGACCCTTTCAGCTAAAACATTTTTAGGGTCAGTCTGAAGACAAAAAGGCTGGTGTCGTTGCTGCCAATTTCTGACTCAATGGAAGGCTATCTTGAAGTGTGGAGAATATTTCCCACGGACAGGCTGTACTTTACTCTATGAAACAACAAGGCAGTGTAATTAGCATTCTCACAGGGCAAAAGAACAGCTTGGATTGTGTCTACATTCACTGGACTTTTGTCTGCCGTTCAAGCAAAGGCTGTCTGTCATGGCCTGCACTGTTCTGCCCACCTGTTTGTTCTTGGAAAACCCAGTGCAACTCTAATTCATTACACTGATAATTGGAGCAACATATCTCAGTCAAACAATTTGGCTGTTTTAATTCAGACTCTTTTTCTCTGACAGCTTGTTATCTAGAAGTTTTGATTACTGGGATCCATTGTGCACCTCCCACATAACCATATAGAAGCAGCCTTCTGAACATCAAAAACACAAAATAAAACAAGCTAGTTAGAAGTTACACATGCAGTTTGGAGAAGAGTAGGGTAGGCCCATTGTTCCATAAATGTGCCATGTAAACTAAGGAGCTTATCAGACGCAGGCAAGAAGCCCACAAGGATGACATCACTGTACCGTGTGGTTTCGCATGTGTCGTCATTCTCACATGCTACCTCCATGCAGTCTCTGTGCTGCAGCAAAGAATAAATTGTTGCTTTTCATTGGTGGAAACTTCCATGAATGAAAAGCGATGGCTTATTCTCCACTGCAGCACAGAGTCTGCATGGGGGCAGCACACAAGGATGACGACACGTGCGAAACCATGTCGTATGGTGACATCATCCTCACAGGCTTTTTGTGGCCTTTTTGAAGCATCTGATAATCTCCTAAGATTTCAATGCATATTGTATATTGCATGATGATGCTGGTATAGTTTACCATTACTAAATCGTTTTACCTAATAATGGAAATCACCTCTGGGAAAGAGACACTCCCAAAGATTTTGAGCCATATAAAATGTTCTCTGCACAAATACATCTTAGAAACCACTGAGCAGAGATCATTGCAGAATTAAATATACCATCCTCTTCCTGTATTTAATTTACACTTTGAAGAGGAGCAGGACATCTGTTAGTCCAGACTCCAGTAATGTACACCTCATCACATCAACCTGGCATCTATGTATTCAGTTCATATGTTGGAGGAGTGGACCCAGCATGCCCAATATTCCTTCTGCTTCAACACATAGACAAAGGCTGAGATCCTAGGTAGGGAGACAAAGCTAAAATGTGTAGCTACAGTATGTCACCTGCCCAACCCTTTCAACCCCCATGTTCCCAACTCAGACCCCCAACACAGCCATTTCATGGCTGAAGGGCAGCAGGGGAATGCCTGACAAGCATCCATCTATCTTCCTATAGCTGGTTATGCAGCATCAGGCATCCATGGGGATCTCTGGGCATCCTCTGGAGGACCCTGGAGATGAGATCATTGCTGTGCATACAGCTAAAGGAAGATAGCTGGACACTTATTTCCCACACCCTACACCCCACCAGCCAGGAAATTGATGTGCTGGGGGTAGGGGAGGTCTGCAGCTTCAACCATAGCCCAGATTCTTTAAGGTTTTCCATTATTCTTCTTATCATTTGTGGAATAATCTTGTTTATTATGTATTGACACAACTATATGTGTTTCACACTATGGACTTGTATTTTTTTGGTAGCAGCATATTGAGTTGGGTATCATTAGGTTTGTCATCCTATGGAAATTATTATTTGTAATTATAGGATACTTGCTATATGCATACTTGTATGTTACATTTCTTGTATAAATTTATTACATTTACATTCATTGCATTTATTCTTAATATCACAGTTAGGTTTTGCAGTATATATTCCTCACTTTCAATATACTGTAGGTCGGTGGATGACCTGGCACCAAGAAGCTTATTTTTGTGTATATTTTTGTGCATAAGTAGCTGCGTATTAGCACACTTTGTAGAAAAATGTGTATCATTTTGTATATTATTCCCCTCCCCCAAAAAACACTAGCATGTTAAAAAAAATCTGTAAATCTGTCACTATCACTATTTCAGATGGTAGCTATGGAGATATGCCCAGATGCTTCTCTGACCATGCCCCCTGCCACTCTCCACTAGGCATAGAATGGCTGTGGCAGGGGGCTTCAATGGCTCCGTGATAGGTCCCATAGAGGATTTTGCTCTCTCCAGAGATAGGAAGGGAATAACAACCTCCATAGTGACCAAAAGGAGATATATGTAGGCCTAAGGTTAACATACAGCTGTGTATGCCACTAACAGTATGCCAGCCATCATGTGGAGTGAATCCAAGTTTGCTGTCAGCTGTATATTTGACAAGAAGCTGCAGCCAACTTTTGTTCCAGGCCGATGGACCTGCATGTTCTACATATACCGTATGTCAACATCAGTTTGTCATGTCCACAAGCTACATTTTAGGAGTATCTTCAAGATGTTTTAAGAGTGTATTCTAAAATGTCACGTGAGATGAGATCCTGAGTAATGAGAAATAAAGCCCTCTCCACAGTGCTGTAAATCAGGTCCTCTTTGACTAATGCTGTTCACAGTTGTTATTGGCATCAACATTGGGGAAGTTGCCATACATTTGAAAGCTCAGATGTCACCAAACATTTGCATGTTGAAATACAGCCAAACACAGAACAGAAACATGTATTTTCCCATCCCCTAGGTTCATAGCATTCCACAGAGTGGATAAAATGCACATGAATGGGTGCAGCAGGATGAAGGCTAGCTGTTCCACTTACACTAGACAAACTCTGTTTCACTGGCTTCAAGCCAGGAAAAATAACCTATTACAATGTAAACCCAGCTAAGTCAAACAGCCCGTGCTTAATTAAACCCACTCTAAGAGTTCTCTGTCCCTAGCAAACTTCAGAAAGCTGATATTCTCAGCAGGTGAGATTGAAACTGTCCAGGTATACCTACTCAAACTAAACTCTCAATTTAAACATGAGAGGAGAAAGCTCAGCTTTAAGTGTTTTGCTACTACGGATGTTAACTCTAAGAGGGAAACTGGTTATTAAGGGATCCGAGTACACATTACACAGAAATATATCTCAATTTGCTGTTTGTTTCTTTGTTTTAAAAATAGTACCTGTCTGGGACATTTTGCTATCTGAATTAAAGCCAAAGTGATGGTCTCCCTCCAAATAAAATCAGCTTTCTATAAGACTTACTGCACTATTCAGCTGTTAATTACCACTTTTTATCTGTCTTCCATCCACCTCATGGTGCTACCTGAAACCAGGTCTGGCTGTATCATTAGGTAGAGTTAGGTGACTGCATCACATGGCTGATGCTGAAGTAGTGTGAATGGCAGAACAGTGGCAGTCCACTGGTGGATCTCCTCCATTCAAGGATAGAGCTGTGTGTTCCAGCCAACCTGACCTTGGCAACCTAAGCTAGCCTGCCACCATCTGTTGTGACTCTTGGTTAAATTGGAATTCTGGGGTTTTCAGTTTAGGGAGTGGTACTTAGAATTCTTAGCCAGACAGCTCTACCAAACTCTCTCTCTCTCTCTCTTTCTCTCTCTCTCTCTCTCTCTCTCTGGCTTTTCTTCGCAAACGAAGATTCAGGAAGGACTCATCCCACGCTTTCTGCAAGTGCGCTGATGACTAAAAAGGCCAGTCTGAGATAAACAAGTCTGGTTGCAGAAAGCATAGCAGAAGGTCTCCTTGGGTGATGTTTCTGGGTTGTGATTCTTTCTGTGTTGTCATTTCTCTTCAAGACTTGTTCGGCGTGAGCTCTCAAATAAGGCTGCAGCATTGTGGATAGTGCATCTCCATGCCTCCCGATGTGAGGCCAGGGTGGACCATTGCTGGTGATCAATTTGGCCGAGCCTGAGATGTTGTTTCAGGGAGTCCTTGTATCGCTTTTTTGGAGTGCCCCTCTTACGCTGACCCGTGGCGAGTTCACCATAGAGTACTATTTTTGGGAGGCGATGGTCCTCCATCCTAGAAACATGCCCTGCCCAGTGCAGCCGTGTTCTCAATATCATGGCCTCAATACTGGTGATGCCTGCTTGCTCAAGGATAGCAACATTCGTCACATAGTCAGTCCAGTGTATATTTAAGATTGTACATATACAACGCTGATGAAAGTGTTCGAGGAGTCGTAGGTGGTGGCAATAGGTGACCATCATCATAAAAAATTGACAAAAGGCTATTTCTTTGCCAGCAGCTTTATTTTCCTCTTAACTTGTAATTTTGTTCTTGATAAGGACAAGGAAGCCCCTTTTTATGTAGAGCTATACTACGGAATTCCATCTGATTAATCCTATTCATTTTTACTCTAAAGTTCCACTGACTTCAAATAAACCTCAATCTGGTTCTTTCATCAGAGCATGCACAACTGCTTGGGATATTATTATTTTTTTAAAAAATCCTTCAAACTATGAAGATAAAAATTAGTCTTTAAAGTAAACCCTTGGATTGTACTCTCAGTTACATCTAATTCTTCATGTAAAAATAACAGGTCAGCTTCTGTCTTCAAATGTTGTACTTCAATCTGGACTCTACGCTCCAGCTGGGGCCCCATCGAGGCTGAAATAAAAATGGCATATGCATTTTTGGGTAACATTGCTGCAGACATTTGTTGTCATTGGCTCATGCTCAGTTTGTGATCTGCTTCCATGTCCAGAGCCTTCTCAGCAATGTTACCATCCAACCAGCAATCCCAGCATTTTGTATGTGTGTTTTATTTTGTTTTCCTTCCCTGTGGGCATGTTAGAGGTCAGACACATCCAACCGAAAGAAAAGGCAGACAGGAAAACATCTGTAGCATGTGTACAGAAGTTTCTCAGGGCTGTCTGTCTGCACCAAGGGATCCAGGCAAATAAACAGTGACACTCTTCAAAAGAGAATCTCCTCTTTTCAGACACAGAGGTGTGCAGGCCAAGTCTTGGCTTGATATGACATGGAATGGCTTGCTGTGGTAGGGTGTTTTTTGGTTTTTTAATTACTCAGAAGTATTTGGTTCTAATGTCTGTTTTCAAAGGAGTCTGGGGATAAAATATGATTCATGCTATATCTGTTAAGAGGTTGTATGGGTGAGGAAGTAGGTGTTGGAATGCCCAAACTGAGCCTTTCAGACAAATGAAGGAAGCTGATTCCACTTCCCAAAATGGTCTATTGGCTTGGGCTGCCGTAATTGGTACTATAGGCAACCACAGCTTTGTAAGACTGATAAAAATAGAAGAGTGTGTAGCAATGCCACTCTTGGTTACAGCTGTAACTCAGAACTGAAATCTAGTGCTCTGGCTTTTCTTCTTCTTTGTTAGAAACTCCTTTCAGCTTCTGGTAATGGAGATACATTGCATGACACAACAGACCTCAGCAATCCAAGCTTCACCCTTGCTGAAAGTCCATCATTTAATTCCTTTGTCTGTCTGGGCAAACCATAAATATGCCTGTGAATTGTTGAGTACTATACTAGCCACATTAATCTAGGCTATCATAACAATAGCTGAAGGGAAAATGCCATGTGTTTCCGAGATCTTTCCCCTCTATATTAACCTCTCTAAATGCCATCTGACATAGAGAGTAAGTAGAATGAAAGGATCTTTATTAGATTGTCCAACAGGGCATCCCATTCATACAATTGGACCAATAGAAGGAGAGGAAGGATGCTGCAGCTGTGACGTTCAACCAAGTGGGACAGGATGGAAAAAGAGGTCATTGGCCAAAAAGACTGGAAAATGCTGTTACTTCTAATCCAGACAGATCTCGGATATGATAGCAGCTAAACACTGAACTTTATTTCCAACCTACTACTGCCCATGTTTTAGGCACTGTATTATTAAAAATACTGTTGAAATGGTCCTGCATGCAGTGCAGCAAGTCAAAGATAACAAAAGCAATAGGGAGCGCTATCTGTCTTAAGGAAAACAAGGTAAGCCAGACACACTCCAGGCTCTGTGTATATACCTGCATGCACAAGCGTGTGAACGCTCATGTTGCACACACATACATTCATGGTTGTCAAAGCATAAATGAAAATCAATGTAAAAAAAATAGAAAGATCTGTGCTGATTTGGTGGTGCCTATGGGTTTATCTACATGAGCCAGGATATGTCAGCTCCCTGTTGGCATATCCTGGCTGTGGATCAGGCCTGTTGTTCCCCTGTTCCCTCCACAGAACAGGAGGAAGTCCTGACAGACACACTGGCCCACCAGTGCAGCCACCACTGCCACCATCTCCCTCACTGTCTCAGAAGGCAGGAAGGGGGGCCCAACATGTGACCACGGCCCCCTGCGTGTGACCAGTCTTGGTCACAAGCTGCAGGCCTGTTTTCTGCCTCCCAGGAGAGCCAGGGAGCTGGTGGTGGAAACAAGGGCTGGTCTGCCAGGACAGGATCCCATGGTCACATGGGGCCCAATTTGTTTCCTCCTGGTGGAAACAGTAAACCAGGTATTTTCCTATAACGGTGTATTGGGCCCTATCCCAGCTTCCTCCTGTCTCTGGCATAGGGGTGGTGAGGACTGTCTGGGGGCAGAACAGGGCAAATGTGCTGCATTGTCATGACTGCAGGGCTTTGAGACAAGGGAGATTATCAAACAGGGCTAATGTGGCACCAGCAGAATGCCAGCAGGATGCAAAAGGACGCTAATATCAGACAATGACGTCCTTTTGCATTCTGATGGTGGTGTGCTGGCATTTCTTCTTATTGATGGCTGAAGCTGCCAACAGATCCCCCAGTTCCGTTTTGGTGCTGGCATTGCCAGCATACAAAAACCTGCCTATTGACACTGTAATCACGCCAGCAGAATGGGACGCAGTTTTGCACACAAGCAATACTGCGGGAGGAAAACACCATGGGAGATCAATTAGTGGCTTTTGCCTGCTTATAAAAAAGAACACCTTCACAGCAACAGAATGTGAGAGGACAATGTCATGTGGTATGGAAGCCCTTTTATGGTTTCCTGATGTTGTAATGCCATATTTGCTGCGTCTGATAATCTCTATAGACACTAGTCAGTAACAGCTTGTGCTATTCATCCAGTTACATACATCAGTGTGGATAGCAGTTAATAGCACTTAGCAGATTATCAGATATGTTAAAAGTGGTGTTACACGAACACCAGGAGATTGCTAAAGGGCTCCATTTTCTGGATGTCATTCCCCACTCGTAATGTACCTGTTCTGGTGCCGTTCTGCCAGCACTGCTATTTATTGGTGGGCTAAGCCATCAATAGATTCCCCATTACGCTCCTATCATGGATTTGACAGTGACTGAAAAGGTGCCCCATTTCGCTGGCGAGATCCCAGTGTCAATGGGAGGTCCCTGCCAGAACACTTCCTGATGAAATTGGGATTTCAAGGTAAGTAACACATTTTTTAAAACAACTTCCCTGGTTTACTTGGAAGTTTTAAAGTATGGTGGGGGGGTTGTGCTTGCTGTCACTTTTTTGCTGTATTTTTGTTTTTATTGTTGAATTTCCCGCGCTCGTGTCTTCTCGTGAGAACAGGCGAGATTTCACTCCAGGAACTGAACAAAGCTCCATTAGAGCTCCATTCACTCCTGGACTGCCCTGTGGACATTACTGAAGGTAGGTCTGAAAATTATTGTTATTGTTCCAGAATAGGGACAGGACAGGGGCAGGAGAGGAGAGGAGATTGTGGGACAGAAACACTTTTTTCGTTCCTGTCTGATAATCACCTTAGTGGTTCAGGTGAGGATAAGAAACACCTCTTTCCCAAATCAACAAATTATACCAGTTTGCAGCACAAACAATAAAATTAAAAATGTGGATTCTGGACATCAGATAAGCAGCAACAGCACCAATACTGTATATTATTTAGATATATATCTCTTAAATTTAGGATGAGAGAGATGTACTCTTTTTTTTTCATGCAAGTTTCTTCAGCAAATAGAAAACCATATCTGAAATAATAGCAATTTCATAATGTTTGGATTGGCCCTCATGTCCCACAATCTCTAAGAACTGTAATTTGTTTCTCCTTTTGTGTGTCAGGACATACGTTGTCAATAAAGTGCTTCCAAGTCACTGACTAGTAACTTTCTCACCAGGGGGGTCCCAGAGTCGTCACAATGATCTGTGAGTCAGCATGAAGAAGGCTTTGAGAAATTCCAAGATGGGAACCATATGACGGCACCCTCCCCTCTGAAATTATATGACCCAGTGTGTGCAGACCACCTACCAACACTCCAACAGCATGCTGGATATCTTCTTCATGCTTTCCAACTCCTCAAGCAAGTGCCTGAAAGATTTCTCATCCTCTGAACAGGTTCTGACACATCACATGATCAGGGTAAGCGAGAGAGCCTCCCACACCAAGGCAAATGTGTCAGAGAAGATGCCTTGACAAGACCAAGTGGCTTAACCCCCTGGCACCATCTCTGTGGGTTTTATCACTTCTGATAATAAGGCAAATATGGTGCCAGGTGCAGGGAGTTTACTTCTGGGGTTGCTTTGTGCATACTGCTTTGATTATGTTGTGGCCTATTTAACCAAAGAACAAACACAGATATAAGTATAGAGGCACATGAAACAATTGTGGGTCATAGGCTGCTATAGAGAAAAGGCATCCTTCGGCTCTGCAAAATGACACTGGAATGTGATCTGAGAACAATGCAGCTCCCATGAAGTGTGAAACTCTGCTATTGATCTCCTTCACATATGCAGAATAAAGGATGCCATTTATTTAGACCAGTTTTTCCCAACTGGGTGTCTCCCAGATGTGCTGAACTACAACCCCATCATCTCATACAGATGGCTGGGGACAACACGAGCTGTAGTCCAACATGTCTAGAGAGCACCCGGCTGGGAAAGGAATGGCCGTGCTAGCTGGAGGTGAGAAGAGGTGCAGTCATACCCACCATTTCACAAATGAGAACTGGGACACATGGCCATGCAATATCAGTAAGTAGTCAAGATGGCAAACCGTATTAATGAGGAAAAACACACAATGCAGGAGAGGCATTTTGCCTGAGCCTACTGGGAAGAGTAAAGTTCTGCTCCTCCTCTCCTCTCCTCTCCCTCCAGCTGAGTTAACTGAATGAAAAGTACTTTTGCACTTTGAACTCTTTGCAGCAATTGAAGTAAGCTGAGGGCAAAGGGGGTAAGTGGCAGGAAGAGAGAGAAACTGTGACATCTGAAATGCATCTGAAAAACTGGGACAACAGAAGGTTGCACTCATACCGTCCAGCTGCCCCTGTTTGGCAAGGACAGTCTTAATAAATCTTCTGTAAGCCCCTCATTACAGTATGCCAAAGCTAGGCAAAATCAAAGTGCCTCTACACAGGAATACTTACTGGAGAAGACATAGCTTCTGTTGACTGTCTCATAGGTTGGCACACTAATAATAACAGAGGCTGATGCAGCACTGACCAAAGCAGAAGGGTAAAATGTGGAAAAATTGGTCCTTATTCTGCCTGACATTGACATAGAGCACACTTGAAGACCTTGTAACTAGAGGGACAGCTCCATCCATTTTTTTATACACATTTCTTATCAAAGCTGGAAATCTCATCATTCCATGAGTTCTAGTTTCCTTATCGCTCTCTCTGCATCCCAAAGAGAGAACTGTCTGTCATCCATCAGTCAAAAACTGCCCTTTTTCTATAGTGCTGGCTCATCCTGGAGCTTCCTTTGTTTTAATGTTGAGAATCTTCTGAAAAACAATTTTGTTCTTTGTTAGATTGCCTCTTCAAAGGAGATTTTGCACATAAATATACCCCCAGATCTCCCCTCAGCATGCTCAGATCCCCATTCCTCTCATTTCCACGCCACTCTGTCTTTCATGTACTCCCCCTTTCCTTCCCCTTCCAAATCTCTCTCTTTCTCTCCCAGCTTCTAACTTCCCCTTTCTCCCTTCATTTCAACCGGCCATCATCTGTCTTCACAACGCATACTCACAAGTAATTTATCTTTGCATCACTACTGATGAGGAGTTCCCCTCTTCAAAATTGGTACAGTATTGCCTCAACAGCCTAAATCTAACTCACCTTTTAGATTTCTCCTGCTTTTCTTTAGTAGATCTTGTGACTGTGCTGGATGGATGTGTGTGATGTGCATTCAGTTTCACTTCATTTCTAATAAAGATTTTAAGGTTGTTTGGTTCATCTGGCTCATTTCTCCCAGTCAGTACTGGTATACACAGGGTACAAGATCCTGCAAAGTTATGTGGCCTCTTGCTTGCCAACTGAGCTAATTTAATTTCCCCACAGTGAGATCTTTTACACACGTGGATTTTCATGCATGATAGCAATTTGCGTAACAGCCTACACCACCCTTCCCCAATCTGGAACCCTCCAAACATGTTGGATGATAAGTGGGATCATTGACAGCCAGTTCCTGGAAGCTGGAAATAATGTGGGTTTATTTTGGATGACGATGATGATGATGATGATGATGATAAAATTTATTTATATCCCACCCCTCTATGAAACACAATCATGGCGGATGCCAATTTGGTGAAGGCTACTCTATACCACAGGATTGAAGGAAACTGGTTTTCTGCTATACTTGTATCTTTATAGTGGTGCTCAATGAAATGACTTGAGGTAGTCACCAAACTATTATACCTTTGTCCTGTTTCACTTGCAGCCAAAGCAGTGGCTTGTTTGCTAAGCATTTTCTTAACACCAATCCTATCTGGACCAAGCTGCAAATCTTCCACTTTCATGTTTTTTGTTTATTTGGACTGGTTTTGCTTGTGCCTACCTGTTAACAATGGACAGAGTGCTTTGACTGATATGTATGACCAGAAAGTAGATTTATGTCAGTCTGTGACCACATCTTTTGTGGTTTTGACTCTCATCCATAATCATGAGAGATTCCAGTTCTTTAAGACATAAGACATTAACCAATGTCGAGTATCCTATGATGAATTACAATATTGATTCTTTAATACTTAGTGGACTCATGTGTTGTTCCTTTTCCTATAGCAAGGAACAATTTCTATTTTTAAGGACATGAGAAGCAGCCAGCATCGTCTTTCTTCCTTTCACAATGAAATGAAGACAAGCTCATTCTCAGATACAGAAGAAGAGCTTCCATTTTTAATGTGTTGATTACACCCTTGTAAGAAAATGTGAGCAATTATTGCTTACAGTAAAACCAAATGTAATAGCTGTTGAGGTATTACAGAGAGTAATTGCTCTCCAGTTGGGAAGATTTTTACATAGCTACGGTAGAGCTTTTAATATAATTAAACCCACGGAAAGATGTAAAACTCTAATAATACCCATGTTCTGCATGTAAGGATGTTGAAGTTGGAAATGAAAGGCATTTCATGGGGGTAGGAGAGAGAAAGAGGAGTCAACTGAAGGCCTAGTCAGTTGTCAGCTGAAGGGGGGGGGTGGGTAATGACAATATATTCCAGGCATGGGGAACTGGTGATCTTCCAAATATTAGTGAGACTCCAGTTTCCACCAGTCTGAACTGCCATAGCCAGTGGTCAAAGAAGATGGAAGTTATAGCTGAGGATGATGGAGAATTTTGTATGGCCTGCCTTTTTCAAGAGAACCAACCCAATTCACAATTCCCAGACAAATGTGCAGAATAAAACACAGATATTATTTGGAATGTACTTATTTAAAAGAAAATGCATGCAATTCTTTGCTCAAAAATTGATAATGCAGAAAGATGTACAAAAAATATTAAGGAAATTTGCATGCAGTTTTTGTGTGGTTTGTGTGGGATGGGGTGAAGCCCTGTGCAATGGTGCAAAGATTGTATGTATGGCTGAGTAAGTGAGCAACTGACAGACTCAGCACAGACTGATTCATTCATCTGTCTTAACAGTATCTTGAAAGCTGTAAGAATGTACTGTAGTCCCTGGAATTTTCTTTTTCTTACTATTCATCAGCTGTGTTTTGAATAGGAATGAGAGTGTCCTGTCAGTTTCTAGCTCTCTTGCATTCCACTTTTTAAACCTCAGGTTCATTCCATTCCAATCACAAAGAAATTTCTGAATGTTGGTAAGTTCTTTAAAGACAAACTGAAATGAAATTCATCTCTAGTTGCATCAACCACATTCATGGCTCAAACAGATAAAATAGATGTCTATTTCTGACATGGAGAAGATCAGGTTGCACCTCACCTCCATATAGGTATTACAGAAGAGGAACTTCTCAGAAGAAAAATGACAGTCTTAAACCAGCACAAACCTGATTAAATAAACAGGGATTCAAACCCAGACTTTTAAGAATTTAGTATTTGGAACAAATCTGTCAATCTTATTGACACACATATTCAGTTTAAAAAAAAATATCCTCTATCCTGAAATAATGCTAGATTCTTTTTATTGTTTTATTTTTTAGTCATTTATACCCCGCTCTTCAGCCACAAGGCTATCAGAATGGCTTACAAATTGTTTTAAGCAATAGCAATTTGCACATCTGCACTACATTAAGCAGTTTTCAATGTGTGTTAGCTAATTGCCCCCACAAGCTGGGTACTTGTTTTACCGACCAATGAAAGGATGGAAGGCTGAGTAATTTTTTAGTAAATTTAGTACATTCACTGAGTAAAGTTTTAGTAAATCCTTCTCAAAAAAAATGAACAAGAACAAAAAAATTACCCATCCCTAGTTGGAGATGAGTAAAACAACCTCACAATCAATTTTGTACAACAGACAGACCACTGCATCAAATATTTTATGTCCCACTTTCATGCTTCAGTCAGGCTCTTTGCCTTTAGAGATTTTTTTTTAAAAAAAGAAAGTTTTCTTTGTTTAGACATCCATCTTTCCCTAGAGTAAAACCAAAGCACAGAGAAGAAAGAGCTTTAAACAGTTACAAAACTGCTGATGGTAGTACCCTTGTAATATCACAGGCATTAGCCAATTGGTACCCTCAGTAGCTGGCATTTTATGTCAATTTGCTGCTGTTGTTCTTTTCAGAGCTCAGGCTTGGAAAAGAGAAAGTTTGCCTGTATCAAATATGGTGAGGATGCTTCCAAACTGTCTCTGCTGCTATGCGAACAATATACCTCTCTTTACTCAATAAGGTATTCTTAATCAGACAGATTGTTATTATGCATCCATCACTTTATATCCCACTTTTTCTCCCAGGGTGGGACTCAAAGCAGCTTACAAAAAGATAGAATAGACTAAAGCACATATAGTTAAAAACATACAAAATCAAGATTAAAACAGTATTAAATAACAGCAAAATTAAAATCAGTTAAAATCTTACTTTAAAACAGATTAAAAACAGTACAGCACCATAAAAGGCATTTTTGTTAAAATCTGTTTCCAAAAGCTTGCTGGAAAAGAAAGGTCTTAACTTGTTGGTGAAAGGAAAACAAAGAAGGAGTCATCCTAACTTACCAAGGGAGTGTGTTCCAAAGTGCTGGAACCGCCTCAGAGAAGGCCCTCTCCTGTGTTTTCCCCCAGCCATGCCTGTGAAAGCAGTTGGATGCAGAGAAGTGCCGCCTGTACAGATCTTAGAGCTCATGCAGGATTATATGGGAAGATATGGGACTTTATCAGACCAGGCAAATATGGTGTCATAACAATGCCTAATTAACACAAAAGGGTGCACATATCATATGATGTTCTCCTTTTGTGATCATGTATTGTCCAAAAGCTGTTCCTTTTTCTCAACATGCCAAGCCATCACTAGATCTGCCATGATGCTTTTTTGCCAGCATTGTGTTCATGGGAATACAGCATCAATGGACAGAACACTTCTAGGTGAGATCACTACAGCCAAGTAGGGGACACTTTTTATGAACCTCCCTGGTTTATTTGGGACTTTTAAAGTGTGTTTCTGTGTTGTGTGAACATCTTATGTCTTAATTTTGATTTATTTTTTTAAAAAATTATTTTTTTAAAAAATTACCGCACTCATGTCTTCTCGCAAGAATTGGTGAGATCTCAAACCAGGAAGTAAATGGAACTCTGTTCATTCTCTGTTTATGCTGGGGATGCCTCTTTAATGCTGCTCAAGGTAGGTCTGATAAAGGGGGTTCTTTTGCCAGCATAAAAATGGTTCAAAATATGCCGGCAAAAGAACGTTTATGGAAGGTGGCCTGATAATGTCCACAGTCTTTCAAATAGCCTGGGCCTGAGCTGTGTAGTAATAATAATAAAATAATAAAATTTATTTATATACCACCCTTTGGTAATCCAATCAGGCTTTATTAACACTTTGGGGCTTTATTAACACTTTGAATTGTGCCCGAAACAGACCAGAAGCCAATGGAATTGCTGCAACAAAGGAGTTGTGTGCTCTCTGTAACCAGCACCCATTAGTAATCTGGCTGCAGCTCTTTGGACCAGTTGAAGTTTCTGAATGCTCTTCAAAGGCAGCCCCAGAGAGAGTGCATTATAATAATCCAATCAGGGTGTAACAAAGGCATCTGTCACCATGGCCAAGTCAGACATCCCATGGAATGGGCACAGCTGGCACACTAGCTTTACACATGCAAATGCACTCCTGGCCACTGCAGAAACCTGAGCATTCAGGGTCAGGACTAAATCTAGGAAAACAGCCAAGCTGTAGACCTGCATCTTCAGGGACAGTGTAACTCCATCCAACACTGCTTGAACCCCATTCCTCGATCTGCCTTACGACTGATCTGGAGCACCTCTGTCTTGTCTGGATTAACTTCCACTTGTTTGCCCTCATCCAGTCCATTACATGTGCCAGACACTGGTTTAGCACAGAAACAACTTTCTTGGAATCAGGTGAAAAATAGTAATACTGACCCCCAAACCCTGGACAACTTCTCCCAGCAGCTTCATATATATGTTAAATAGCATGGGGGAGAAAACAGAGCTCTAGGAGACTCCACAGGCCAATGGCCAAGAAGTCCCTCACCACCTTCTGGGTTCATCCCTCCAGAAAAGGGACAGAGCCACTGCAAAACAATGCATCTGAGTCCCATCTGAGCAAGGTGGCCCAGAATGAAACCATGGTTGATTCTGCTGAATGCTGCTGAGAGGCCCAGCAGAACCAAAAGGGACAAAGTCTGCAATCTAGTTTCCAGCTTAGATCATCCACAAAGGTGACCAAAGCTATTTTCATCACATAACCAGGCTTGAAATGGATCCAGATCATCAGTCTCACCCAGAAAACCCTGGAGCTTGGAGTCCACCACACACTCCAGAACCTTGCCCAAAATGGAGTATTGGAGACCAGCCAATAATTATCCCATAGGGTGGAGCCCAGGGAGTCCTTTTTTTACAAGGCCTTACAGCTGCTCCCTTTAGGGAGGTTGGGACCATGCCTTGCTGGAGAGATGCATTACACACTCCCATTATCCATCTAGCCAATCCTCCTTTAGCCTCTTTGATAAGCCAGGAAGGACAAGGCGCTAACACAAATGTGGTGGCTCTCACTTCTCCAAGGATCCTGTCCACATCCTAAGGCTGCACAAGTTGAAAACCATCCATTAATGTTGGACAAGCAGAGGCCAAGATTTCATCCACAGGATTTGTATTAATTGTAGCATCTAAGTCCAAAGGGATTTGAGCAATTTTATCTGCGAAGTGCTTAGGAAATTGATGACAGAGGGCTATTGAATGCTCTAGATTCTGGTCTTATGGGCCAAGATGTAAAAGGCCCAATATGATTTGAAACAGCTCTTTGCAGACACAATGGTGGCAGACGGGAAAAATGTTTCTGCTGCCTGCATTGCCAAGGTATAGGCCCCTAAGCCCATGTTCGTTTAGATACACTCCAAGTTTTCTGTCAATGTCACTCTAGTTTCCATCTCACTAGTTTCATTGCTGCCAGCTCCCTAGAGAGCCAGGGATCTGGTTTAGCTCTACTCTTTGAGATGGAGTGTCAGGAGCAACACATATCTTGGTCTTCTTTTCAGAGACAATTCAAATATGGCAGATACTGACACACGGGCCTGCTGAAAAAAATTCTTCATGGTAGTTCTCTCCATGCATAAACTAAGGCTTTGCTTGCAACAACAACAAAAATGCAATTGAGGCAGCAGACTAGTTTATGAGGTTCTAAATATGTTGCGTGACACCCACAAATATGTGGTGTGCCCCCAAACCTGTTTTGAGTTCCCTAAATTAGCCTGCTGCCCTCAGGGATGGTGACAGACACTATTCCATTGCCACTGTTGAAGTATGGCTTGATCACCATTCCATGTAGTTTCTGTACATCAAGGGAAGAGAGTGCCCTCTTGTTCTTTGCCTCATGTAACATAATATCTTGGGCTAGCTGTGGTTTCTCCTCAAATACCTTCTCTTGTTTGGCTGGGAGGACTGATAAGGCAGGATTCCCCATTGTGTGAAGGCTTCTAAATCTAATATTCCTAAAGGAAAAATAATCAAAAGTCCGTAGACCTTCATGTGTAATATGTGAAGGTCTTTTGAGGATGCTGGTGCATGGGAGTGGGGGCGTTGAGGTTGCCTGCTCGCCCCGATCCCCTCTATAAACATTTAGCTTTCACACATGCGGCAAACACCTGTGCAACACTCATTTAGAAAATAGTTGACAGTGTCAGGAAATTATTTCTCCATAAATATTTTATAAGGGATAGATTAAGCTCAAGGCCAGACCCAATTGTCAATCACAGGTAGGGTGGACCCACAAAATTAATGGAAAATTTATATGTTAACAATTATGTAAATTCCACTGATTTAATGGCTCCATTATAGTTGGAACTAATAAATGGATTTAGGCCTAACTCTTCAATATCTAAGGAGTACAACAAGTATAACTTTTTAAAGACCACAGATAATAGATTACAGTGGTGGAAAACTGTGCTCCCAATCAATAAATTTTTGACAAGAAATTCAACCCTAATAACATTTTTAAAAAACTTTTAAAAGAATTAAGGACTTTTTCGGACGTTGATTTAGCATGCCAAAAGGCTCGTAACACTTGCAACGCTGCTGCGCAGCAGGGGGCCTGTTTTGTACAATGATGTCCCCCTGCCAAAATCAACTGTTTCAGTTCCGCGAGAGATTGGAAGCAGCCGTGCCATATTTGGCCATTTTTTACTCACGGAAGTTGCCCGTGAATAAAAAATGGCCAAATATGGCATGGCTGCCTCCAATCTCTCGCGGTACTGAAAGAGCGTCATATGAAATGGGGCCCCTGCAGCGCAGCAGCAGCGCAAGTGTTACAAGCTTTCTGGTGCGGTAAATCAATGTCCGAAAAAGTCTTAATTCAATAGTGGGTTGTTTTTCTGTTTTGTTCCAGCATCAAGACATGCAGAGGTAAAATGAATGGAGAAAAGAAAGCTAGAAAGAGTAGGCTTGGAGCAATTGTTTTGGGACTTTACATAGGTCCCAAAACAATATTTCATCAATAGCACTGCACATGAGCTCTGGCTAAACTAACTGGCATTGAGAACCATGGGGACTTGGTTAAGTTCTAATGATCCTTGGCTCATTCAGGAGAACAGCAGGTAGAAGCAAAGTAATGAAAGTGTGATGGGTCCAGCAAGGTGTGCAGATGAGAGAAACAGCAAGTCTCCAAATCTGTAGCAAGCTATAGATTGAAGAGCTGCACTGACAGCATGAAGAATAAATATAAGCAGGGATCCTGGATGATAGAAGGCAGCGTGTGAGTTGTTATGTATCTAACTAACAAGATTATCAGACAGGAACACAAAAAGTGTTCCTGTCCCACAATCTCCAATCCTGTCCCTGTCCCTGCAGAATAACACTCCCCACTGCACTTACCTTCTCTCCCATGGAAAATGCAGCCAAGGAAAGAACAGAGCTCTTTTCACTTCCTGGACTGAAATCCCACTGGTTCTCGCGAGATGTGAGCGCAGGAAATTCAAAAAGAAAAAGAAAAATACACACAAAGAAGTCCAGAAAAGCACATACACATACTAAAAAAATAACAAGTAACCCAGGAAGGGTACAAAAAAGAGGGTAGCCTACCTGGTTCTCACGATCCCACCCAGAAGTGTTCTGGCAAGACCGCTCATTGATGCTGGAATCATGAGTCAAATACAGCATGAGGTTTCAGACGCCAACAATGCCGGCACCAAAATAGGATGGGCAATCCATTTACAGCTCTGGCCCATCAATAAAAGGAATGCCAGAATAACAACAGCAGAACGCAAAAGGACAACATTGTGTGATTTTGTGTTCTGCTGTCGTTATTCTGGAGCCACATTAGCCATGTCTAATAATCTCCTAAACCATAATGAGGGTGAGTTTTTTTAAAATCCTTGAATTCTCTAACAGCCTTTATTGTACTGTTACAATAGTTTGCAATGGGTAAGATGGAAGAAATACTTTTAAAAATTCCACACAAAATAATGATTGAAAATATGGCTTCTTGAATGTCTGGAAATCCTTACAAGGAAAATCCTGGACTGAGAAGAATCTTCACAGTTCAGGATTTTTCTGCATACATTTCACATGTGGATTTTTTGTGAAGAAAATATCACTTTCTGTGTGAACATAAAACAATGTGCAATTTTGTGCAGAATGAATCCCCAAACATAGAATATTCTGTAATTAAACATCCATTTCTTCATGGAAAATATTATTTATATACAGAAATATTACTTTCTAGCAAAAAAACTGTTCAATGTGCAAGAAATTATGTGAAGAATTTGAACAGAATAAGACCCCAACTGAGAATAATCTTCAAAACTGCAATTTTCAAAGACTTTCTGACACCAGAAAGAAAATTACTAAAAAAAAATGCTTGTCATCTTCTTCAAGAATGAAATTAGGCAAGTATTACATCCTTATTAATGAATGATTTAATTGCAACCAACATGTAAACATGGAACTGTAATGCCAATCCCCCACACACACCTTTGGCTTTCTGCAAAATGGTACATTATGAGAGGACAGGTAGCCTTCAAACTGAAGTAAAAACTACTTATTATAGCTTAAATCTTTGGGAAAAGGCTGTGAAGTAATGGTTGTGGTTGTCCCTGAAGAAATCTCTTTGCTCTCATCTCATCAACATCAGAACCCAGGCTCAGGTTTCTAGGAGATAAATGGTTTCTACTGGTGAATCTAAGTTGCCTACATTCCGGCTGTTGAGTTTGCTATTTTCTTTGCAGTTCCAGTCACAAACATTTGGCTTGTTAGGATGGGGAAAACTGCTTTTTGAAAGCAGATGGCTGGACAGACACACTATTGTTCTTGAACTGTATGTCATTATTCTTTTATCTGATTACTACATTGTGTTATTTCACATTGGGTAACAGCCTTTAAATTCTCAAATAATACCTGTCTGAGCACACTCCTAACCATTTTACAGACACAATCTGTCTACCCACCTCTGCCACAATCCCTGCAAAGGTGACAAAATGGTATTTTTTGCTTCATAAACCAGACATAGGAGACCTATTCACTTTGTTTTTAAAGAGAATTACGCTTGTAGAAATCTCCAGGAAGTGCAAATTCTCCCTTGAAAACTAGGCATTTTATCACATGAAGCTTCTATTGTAGGACTAGAGAAGATAGCAGTGTTACTAGGTAGTATTCACTCCATGATGTCATCTTCATCTCATTGCTGGTGTGTGCTTCAGTTCTTTCTGAAGCGTGCCTTAACATTGATGGGGGAAACCCATCAATGACTCTGAATAACATGGCTATCCTGGTAGTCCCCCTTGTGCAGTAATCTCTTCCACTTCAGAAATGGTAGAGACAGCGGTCACATGGCACAAGAAAATGGGATACTCCTCCTCTTCCCCTCTCTTTACTTTCCCCTGGTCTCATGCAGGCCAGATGTGACTTCCATTTCTTATTTTTATTTTTGCTGCTCTGATCTGCTGGCCAATCTTGCTTCCTCCCCTCCCCATCCTGATCTCTCTTGCCCAACTTCCCCTAACCTGATCTTGATTCCCCGCCCTCCCTGTCTTGATCTCTCCCCCCCCCCCACATTCCCCAGCCTGATCTCACTTCCCCCCTCTCTCTCGCGTGAGAAGACACGAGTGTGGGAAAATCAAAAATAAAAATAAAAAGCACAGAAAAAAGTGACAGCAAGCACAAAAACAGACTTTAAAATGTTAGAGTAACCTAGGGAGGGCTATACAAAGTGTGTCACTCACCTGGATGTCCCGATCTCATCCAGACATGTTCTGGCAGGGAACTCCCATTGATTCTGGGATCTCACCAGCAAAACAGGGCACCTTGTTGCACACAGGCAAATCCATGATAGCAATGGAATGGGGGATCTATTGATGGCTTCTCCTGTCAATAAAAAGCAGCAATGGCAGAATGGCAGCAGAATGGGTGCCTAGCAAGGGGGGAACAACGTTGTCTGAAAAGGGAGCCTTTTTGTGATTTCCTGGCATTTGTGTAATGCCATTTTTAACACGTCTGATAATCTCTTAAGACCCTCAGCTCCTGCAAGTTAGCCACCTCCGGTCTAGCTACTACTAGACCCAAGCATGTATCACTGATGGTTTTGTCCTCTTGCTACATTTCCCAGCTTCTAATCACCTTGCCCATTATGAATCGTATAGAGGAGTCCTATGTCCATGTATATAAATAGTACCCAAGCCAGCTACAAGACCTGTTTATACTGTTACCTACATAATCATTGTTATTCCTTGCCACTATTGTATATTTCAGCCATATGGTGTTATACAATTATATCTTGTTGGCTTAGAGAATCTCACTAGTGAGCAAAGAGACTGCCCTGAAGAAAGGCATTTATTATGTAAAGGAAATATTACAGATAGTCATGCTTGACCTTAGTCTCTTTCTTTCTCCCTCTTTTTTTAAGGATTAAAAAAAATGAAAATTGCTGAGAGGTTTGCCTGCCAGCCCTCATGTTATCAGAACGATTTAACATTGACTTACACTCACAGAGCCTATAAATCTTGACTAACAGCTTAACATGTGAGGCATTTGATGTGTCTGGGAACCTGCTGAATGAAAGAAATTAGCTGTAAAAAAAGGAGCAAAATGTCTATTCCCATGGGAATATCCAGTTTAACTTCTAATACATCATTTGTTCATTTGGAAGACAAGTTGCTCCTCTAAGTAAAAGAGCAACTTGTGCTTTAAAAAAAGTTAAAGAAAAGAGAAACTTTCTACCACTTTCACAGGAAATACAGTGCTAAGGGCCAATAGACAGAGCAAATCATTGTATTAATTACACGGTCAGTAAACATTTGTTCTCACATGTTTCCTAAAAGATGGGGTGTTTCCTGCATGGAGCTCAGCAATTAAACCAGCTCTGTTTAGTTGTAACTATCCTGAAAGATGGATTACAAAATACACCGACTCCTCAACAGAAACACAGTTCCACTGATGGGCAAGTGGAGTGGGCTATTCAGAATGCTTAGACCAATATTATTAATGTCATACAAACAGTGAGTCTTGTGCCTTCCATGTCAGTGGGGCAGTGAATCAGCTTCTGGTTTTAGTCTGAACTTGAAAAGACCTGTCCAAGGTGCTGAAGCCTATTCCCTAAATAGTTCAGTACCATGAATATCACCTTTAAAGTTAGTGCTAAAACTTAGAGATTATTCACTGTCCTGCTGACAGGGAAGCCACCAGGGGTTATAGAAGACAACAATGCAGCTAACCAAGTCACATTGATTTTCAATCATACAATCATAGAATTGTAGAGTTGGAAGAGACCACAAGGGCCATCCAGTCCAACCCCCTGCCACAAAGGAATCATGATTAAAGCATCCTTGACAGATGGCCATCTGGCCTCTGTTTAAAGACCTCCAAGGATGAAGACCCCACCATGCTCTGAGGGAGTGTGTTCCACTGCCAAACAGCTCTTACTGTCAGAAAGTTCCTCCTAATGTTGAGGTGGAATCTCTGTTCCTGGAGCTTGCATCCATTGCTCTGTGTTCTAGTCTCTGGAGCAGCAGAAAACAACTTTGCTCCATCCTCAATGTGACACCCCTTCAAATACTTAAACAGGGCTATCATATTGCCCCTTAACTGTCTTTTTTCCAGGCTAAACATACCCAGCTCCCTAAGTCTTTCCTCATAAGGCATGGTTTCCAGACCTTTCACCATTTTAGTTGCCCTCCTCTGGACACGCTCCAATTTTATGAGTGCATGTGCTCCTGACTACAGGGTATAAATAACCATGGCAAGAAAGCTGTGGATTTGCCACTGAGTTTCTTACTTCCACTTGTGTGTGTGTTGGGGGGGGGTAGGGTTGCTGTCCCAGGAACTTAGATGTGGCCAGTCCTGTCATTAGAGGTAGGAGATGTGAGTGGAGGGGAGCAGAATTGAGGCACTAAAGGGCAAAATGCTAAAGTGTGTTGCAGATTAGTCCTCAGTAAGATGTTAGAGCAGGTCATTCAGCACTGTAGTGATAAACAACTGATTGTCCAGTTGGGTTGTGTTTGGGGAAGCACCCTTTCCTTCATGTGAGGCAGCCAAATGTTTTGGGCATTCCCAACCCAGCCCTTTTATACTCACATGGTCTTGTTACTGCACTTTACAACCCCTCCCTATAATATTTCATAAAATGGCAATAATTAGATACTTCGTGAAGTCTAGTAAATGAGGGCAGACCAGAATTGGTGTCAGGTGGAGGTCACCAGGATCTAAACAATGGTGTCATGGAAAACTACTGGCAGACATGCCCAACATAGGATTAAGCAAAGCCCCTAGTAAACAACGCCATCACCAAGGTATGTCCTAATCCCATTTTAGAAGCATTGGTGATGAGTCATCTATCACAAGCAAATAACGGACTCATTTTCCCCAGAATGTTTCTCCTCACACCTTTCCTATCCCACAATAAGGTTGTCAGAAACCCATCAATTCTAAAATCTTAGTCATTAACGACAATTAGTGAAGTCGCAATTTCCTTTGTTTAATGGTGGGAAACCCATCTAAGCTTTGTTCTAAGTGTGAAACACTCCTTAAGGACATGGAATTTGGGTGTAAATATCAATCCCTAGACAATAGCAGTGTGTGCTATAGTTGGATACCATCACTCTATCAGGTCGCTATACTACCCTCAGCTCCAAGTCTGAGTCTCCTCTACTGCACAAACCTCTGCTCTTCAGGACTGGTAATTATCTCCCATACTTCCTGAATCTATTCCTCTCTCCAGCATTTCCACCTTAATTCTTAGTTAACCTTGTGTGGTTCTCTGTGAGTGTGTATGTGTGTGTGTGAGTGCTTCCATGTTATTTTCCAATAAAAAAACATTTTATTTCATTTTAATTCAGAGTCTCTGCAGTTAGTACCAGTATACATAGGTGCAAAGGTCCTGTAAATTGCCTGAACTCTCACAGCCATTCATTTGAGCTATTATAATTCCCCCAATTAATAACATAAATTTGGTGTCACAAGTGGGTCCCTCACATACCCCCACCAATTCGGTTAACAGTCTCACCAATGATTTCATGGGAGAGCAAGTGAGTACCAAGCCATATCCTGTAAAATTCAACCATCTTGTCAAACAGAGCTTAGAAAATTATCTTTTCAGCTACAACTTCCAGCCCCATGGCTACTAACCATGCTAGCTGGGGGAATTTGGGAGCTGTGCTGCAAAGAAATAATTCTTTCAAGCTTTGCTGCCAAATGTTGTGGCTTTCAATCCACCTGAGATCATATTAAAAAAATCAGGTAGGAAGGTATGGAAGAAAAAAAATCTCTACTTCAGACATTGGAGAGACACTGCCAGCCAGAGTAGCTAATACTGGACCAGATAGACAAACTGGCATCTTATGCTTTGTTTCCCACATTGTGTCTAGTGTGATCCTTTGGCTATAACCCAATGCACTTTCATGCAGGAACAAGTGTCACTGGACCTTTGAGTAAACATACCTAGGATGAGGCTCCATTATACCCTACAATAAAATGTGGAAAAGTCAAGGGATTTATTTGATTACAGTTGTCTAGCACTTCCAGGCATTCAGATTACTTCAAATGCATTATCAAGCGCTAATCCTTACAAGCCAGTGTTATGATGTCTCCTATGGTAGATGGGAGGACTGAGGCTGAGAAAGTATGGTTTGCCTAAAACCACCTTGTGGATTCACAGCAGAGGTGGGATTTGAATGATAGACTTACTGATTCATAGCTCAGTCTATTTATTCCCCTAGGGAAAAACTAGAAGCCTAATATCGTCTTAGAAACAATTAGCTGATGTTCATTGCAGTCTTGGTGACCTGATATTTACAGCTAGGCTACAGTACCAGTGAGTCAATTTCTGCCTCCCTACACACATGCACTTATAACAATGGCAGATTTTTTTTTAATGTGCTTTTCTTTCCCAGAATTAATTGGTTTATTTCATCTCCATGGATGCTTTAACTGCTTCCATGGCGTGTTATAGACATTCTGCTGTTATATTTTCCCCCACCACCAATATTTAAAAAATAACATACAAATGGCAGCCAGTTTATAAACACAGAGAGAGCACCAGAGCTTCCTTCATTACTCTGTCATCAAAGATATCAGCCTTAGGCTGTGCTCTGAGCATTAGCCCATGTAGCCTGATATGAGTTCATGAGCCAGGAATTCAAAACACTAACCAGCTGTGGGAACCCGGGAAGGAGCTTGTCACACTAAATGGTATCCAGATTAGAGCTGTGAGAATTCGGGAAAACCCATCTCACAAACAAGCCTCACTCACTCAGCCCAAGAGGTGGGGAGGGGGAGGAGGTGACTGTGGGAGGGAGAAGAAGAGGAAAAGAGGCCCTCAGGCTGAGAGGAGCCTCTCCTCCCCTGAAAAGTAGCAAGTCCTAAATTAGCTCTGTCACTGACTTGAGGGTGGCCACTTACAAGTTCTCACTTAAAAAAAAAAAAAAAAAAGGAACCACACGGAGGGAAAAGAAGGCAAAAGAAGTCACGGATTTACAAAAACTGTGCTCATCCTAATTTACATGTGTGGCTGAAAATACAGAATCATAGAATCATAGAGTTGGAAGAGACCACAAGGGCCATCCAGTCCAACCCCCTGCCATACAGGAATACACAATCAAAGCACTCCTGACAGATAGCCATCCAGCCTCTGTTTAAAAACCTCCAAAGAAGGAGACTCCACCACATACCAAGGCACTGCATTCCACTTCCAAACAGCTCTTAGGACTTTTTCAAGTGGGGGGGACCCCCGAGGTTAGGAGAAAAACAGGGCTGTTGCACTTACAGAGCCCCATTTCAGACAACACAGTCCTCCTCCATCCTCTGAACCTCCTCCCAACCTTCCCCTGTGCTGCGGGTGCCACTTTTTATTGACAGAAAACCTCCATCAATAAAAAGCAGCAACCATAGCATGGGGGGGTGGTTTATAAGCGCAACAGCCTCATTCTTCTCCCAACCGCCTTGGGGGGGGGTCCCCTGTTTGAAAAAGTCCTTACTGTCATGGAAAACAATTGCCATGATTTAAATAGAAATACACTGGGTTTTCTCATAAGTTGGGAAGAATGTGATAGGAGGTCCTTCCAGATGACTTTTATTGTGCCAACAGCCCGACTCAAACATGGGATTTTATTGGGGTGGGGGCATTTCCAGATGATGTCTCCTTTTATTTGTAACCATCCTATTTTTCCCAGTACTACTACTGCTACTTCCTCTCTCCCTCCCCCTCACACAGACACACTAGGGAGGGAGAGAAGAAATAGCTGCACAATGCCTTTTTGACTCACAGCGCTAGGAGTTGAATTCAGAAACATAGCCATGTTAGTCAGCAATATCAGTAAGCAAGGAGATCTTGTAGCACCTTTGAAACTAAATGAGAGAAAGAAGTTATAGCATATGCTTTTGTAGACTTGGGACTTTTTCAGATGAAGAAAAATAACGCAAGCAGCCTCTCCAGCTTGCGAGGCTGCTGCGCTGCAAAGCGCCCCTTTCGTATGACGCTCGCCCCTGCCGGTACTGTTGCAGTACCGCAGGGAGAGCTGAGCGTCATATTTCGTTGATTTTTTACTCACGAAAGTTGATCATGAGTAAAAATCAACGAAATATGACACTCAGCTCTCCCTGCGGTACCGCAACAGTACCGGCAGGGGTGAGCGTCATACGAAAGGGGCGCTTTGCAGCGCAGCAGCCTCGCAAGCTGGAGAGGCTGCTTGCATTATTTTTCTTCATCCGAAAAAGTCCTTGGTCTACTTCCTCAGATACATGTATATATATTCCTCCATGCATCTGAGGAAGTACACCAATTGTAGCTTATGCTAAAATTTCTTTCTCTCAACTAGTCTCAAAAGTGCTACGAGATCCCCCTGAGCACTAGGAGTTGTCTAGAGACAGTACAGGTGAGCAGTGTGCCTGTGCAGTCTCTTGTCCAGGTAATGGGGAAACTTTAAGGCATCTGTTTGCTTTTCCTTTGTGTGTTTCTTCACCTTCAAAAGCAAACTTGGGCTGTAGAGATCTTCAAATAGACCAGCACTGGGCAACTGTGCAGGGGCCAAATTTCATCCCTTCAACTTCCCTTGTGGGCCCTACCTCCACCCCCAACAGTGCTCCCAAGTATCCCTATCTTCATTGGAGTCTGTCCCAAAATGGCTACCAGAAATGACATTGCATCACTTTTGTTGCCATTTCAAGCAGATTTCTGATGGAAATAGTATTTGAGAGTACTATGGGGATTTCTGCATGGGGCTGGAGTTGTTTTTTTCATATTTGGAGGTCTTTCTGCATAGCTTTCAGGCAAAAATGCAAAAAAAAAATCATGCTCCCAAAATTACAATTAGGGGGGTGGGCTTTGGGGGGACTGGCAGGGATCTTCAGAGTCTGCATGCAGCCTGTGGACTATGCCAACCCCTGAAATAGAGAGTGACTTCAAACAGAGAAGTCACCTGGACTCTCTTTGTAATGGAGGACACAAGAGCATCCTTTTTGCACTGTTTGTTGCCACAATTGATTTTATTATGTGGGAAACCCTCACTCTTTCAAGCAGCATTTTAGGCTAGGTGGGCCTTCACAAGGTAGCTTTGACTGAAAAATTGTGGCTTCCTGAGGTTGCTACAATCTTAGTGAGCTTCTTCAATAAAGGAGATTATCAGGCACAGCTAATGTGGTGCCATAATGATGCCAGAGGAGTGCAAAAGGATGCCAATAACAGATGACAATGTCCTTTTGCATTCTGCTGACATTATTATGGAGTTTCTTTTTATTGACAGCCTGAGCTGCCAATAGATCCCCCATTGCAATTTGGTGCCGGCATTGCCAGCATGTGAAACCTCGGGCCATTTAACTCTTGTGAATGCAGCGTCAATGGGCAGTCCTGCCAGAACACGTCTGGGTGAGATTGAGACATCCAGGTAAATGATACACTTTTTTAAAACTTCCCTGGTTTACTTGGAAGTTTTAAAGTGTGTGTATGTGCTTTTTGTAACTTTTTTGTGTATTTTTGTTTTTATTTTTGAATTTCCTGAGCTCGTGTCTTCTTGCAAGAACAGGCGGGATTTCAGTCCAGGAAGTGAATGGAGCTCCATTCATTCCTGGGCGGCCTGTCAATGGGAGAGAAGGTAAGTGCAGTGGTGAGGGTTATTGTGCCAGGACAGGGATAGGATTGGAGATTATGGGACAGGAACGCTTTTTGCGTTCCTGTCCGATAATCTCCAAAGATACTGAGGAGGGATTAAAAATTTGAGTCAGTTCCCCATGTGGCAGACACTGGTTCTGCAGAATTTAAGAATTCAGACTTCTCAGAAACCACAGGAACAGCAGTAAATCTCACAGATTGCAAGTCAATTAATGGAGTGTTATTTTTAAAAAGAACTAGTTACTTTATTCTGATCACCCAACAGATCGTACTTTTTACTGCTTCTGTAGTCCAGAAAGGTAAGTGGCCAAATTACTTATTATGAAGAAGATATCATCACAATTACTGTTGTACCATTGGAAATTACAAAGCAATGCTCTCCGATTCCCCAAAGTAGCCAATTCAGATATTGTACTTTGAAAATTCTGAGAAAAATTCAAAAGACATTACAAAATACACAAAGCAGCTACTCATGTGACCCTTTCTCCTACCGACTCCTATCTCTCAAAATAACTCAGCATGCATACCCAGTAATAAGTAACAGGCAGACAACTTGTTCCTGTTTTAATGGCTTAAAATTAGAGCCATGTTTGTTTTAAGCAAAAAACAAAACAAAACAAAAAGTAACCGCATTGCAGCTCATTGTTGCAAAAGTAACTAATCACCAAAGTAACTCATTAGGGGGGCGGGGAGGAGAATTACTTCCTAGCTCTGGTCACTCACAGAGTTGATATTCTAAGCCATTATTCAATACCTTGCAGAACTGGAAACTGAGTTCCTTACATGAAAGGATATTTCCTGCGATAACGGGAAATGCCTGCCATTGCAAAACTTCTCACAGATGGGGCCTCACACTAATGAATTTTCACTTGTGGCTTAATTATCCCGCCCATAATATGCAAATCACATCTTTCCCTTCCTCTTCATGATGGGTTGAACCCTGAGGAAGTTGTCAGAACCTTGGCCCCACCCCGACCCAGATAGTCCTACACTTTACCACAGAAAACATCTAGTTGTATATGGGTTTTCTAGAAGACTAGAAAATGGACACTTTCCTTCCTCCTTGATGAAATATAAATGGTGAGGCAGGATAGTAGAATAGAATAGAATAGAATAGAATAGAATAGAATAGAATCTTTATTACGGTCATAGACCAGCACAGGTAAAAAGGGGATACAGAATAAAGGTAAAAACACAGGATAAAAACAGGCTAAAAGCAGTATTTAAAATGTTAGCTCCAGTATAACAAGACTAGGTTGATACTATTCTACTGTTGAGGACATTGTCTGTCGAATTTTAACTGCAGCTGCACAGAATCTGGCAACATTATAAGTTGTTCCTGGGTTGGTGTCTGAAAGCAACAGTTTATGTAGAATTGTTCAGTGTGCCCTTGATATTTATGCAACAGGGGTGAAATTAGGCTGAGACATATGTCCCTGTAGTATGAGCACTGGAGTAATACATGCTCTGTTGTTTCTATTTGGCCCGAGTTGCAGGGGCACAGTCTGTCTGAGAAGGGGATCTTCTTGTATCGGCCTTCAAGGACAGCTGAAGGGAGGGCACGACACTGTGCAAGAGTGAAGGCCCTTCGACGTTTAGGTATTTCAAGTGTTGCTAAGTATGCCAAAGGAGAGGCCAGATATCTATTGGAGTCTTTTCTGTTCTTAACTTAATTTATACATGTGGTTTTTCAGTTGTACACAGTCTTTTCAGCATAATTCTACCTTAAGTGCTGGTGTATCATCTTCTGAAAGTGAAATCTGCTGAGGTTCTGCACAGAGGCAGGCAGCCATGTCTGGCATGCAGGTGCCAGAGTTAAAGGGAGCAAGCAAATGAGCTAGTGCTCTAAAGAGGCAGCCAGATTTTTCAAGCAGGGAGGCTGAACAAGGAGAGACCACCCATTGTGTAATGCAGAAGAGAAAGAGATGGATAGAAGCTTATGCAGCATACCCACCACACAATAAATTCCATGCTTGGGGGCAACGCTATTACTCTCAGGCTTTGCTTTTGAATCTGAGCCACAATAATATTTTCTGCACTTCTTCACAACTGAAGGCACCCCCTTCCACCACAGTGTAAAGGTATTTATGATCTACTCCTGGTGGATGTTCCAATCATGTTTTTCAGAATGATTGGAAAGAGTCTTACTATAACAAGGCAAGGCAAGGAGCAGGGAGGGAGGAGGTAAGTGGCAACTCCTCGGTGATACTGAAAAGCAAATAGGTCTCTTCACTGAAGGCTGGCAGCCATCAGAAACAGAATGACAGACAATATGGCAAGGATGTCAACTGGTAACATTCATCACTTCCTAGCCCTGCTGTTGGTGTTGCTGGTGCTCCTCCTTGTCATTGCCTCCTGTTTACCTACCCTCTCCAAGCACACATGCAGTGACAAGGATAAGGACACTGGGGCTTAGGCCTGGGGTGGGCATCTGTCAGGGACTGACTCCCAAGTAGAACTTGGAGGGCTGTGTCTTCCCCTGCGCTCCTTGTATATTATTTTTTAAAATGCCCTCAAATGCTTCCAGCTATCATCTTGGGAGCATGGAGGCAATTTTGCTATGTTATGAGGAGGGCAGGCTCCAGATGAATTCATGCTCAGGAAAGGCCTTTTTAACAACAGGAAGTGACCCAGAAATCACTTTCTGGATCATTTCCTTTTAGAAAAAAAACAGCCTCTCCAAGGCCTAAAATGGCAAGAGGAAGGGCAAAAATGTGGTGAAATTACCCCCACCCCACAGAGAGTATCCTTTGGGCAAAAAAGGTATTAAAAAAAATGGGCCTGGTTCCCTTCCCTTGGTCTTGCATGAATCCCACCTTGGTATTCAGGGACCCCTAGTTTACCTATAACCATGAGGTTTACCTGTAACCACTTTAGCCAAATTATTAAATATAGCCAATTATTTGATATTCCAAGATGGAGGCTATCAGCGTATGTAACAGTATTATCATGGCTACTGTAATTAATCCTTCATCTCTTCGGTCCTGTTCCAGCATCAATACATTTAACTTTTAATTCAGGTGGCAATAGTTCCTTCACAAGATCCAGGCTCTGTTGCTTGTAGAAAATGCATATTGAGAGCCATCATGGAAGCACTAGTCATCAGGTATGTCACCACCTTTAACTTCAAAAAGGAGTGTTCAAAGGCAAGAAATGTTTCTGGAAGTAGTTTCCTCTCTCCCCCCCCCCACTTGGTTGTTGACCCTGAACACAGCAGCCAAAGAAAGGGCTGAGGCTTCCTCTCAGGGTTCAAGGGAACAGGTGATAGTCTGATTGATGTTACACCTGTTCAGACCTGTGGGAGTAGAAGATGGCATATGTCTAATGATATCCTCATTTGCAATTGCCACCTCATTACAATCAAGTCACTTTAGATCTTAAACTTTTCTTCAGAGACAGGGGAAAAGAAATGAAAAAATGTTTTTTTTTCTATCAATATTTTAATTGGTTTGATAATAAAACAAAGTAAATATCCCCATCAAGAGGATTTGAAATCCAATTTACTTTTGTCTTGCTCCTCCAAATGTTTATTATTATTATTATTATTATTGTCATGGTTGTTAAAAAAATCAGTACCATAAACACAAACAAGATCAAAGAAAACATATATAGGAATACTTTCCAACCATACACACACACACACACATGCACGCACGCACAACCTTTTTTTTTTCTTTTCTTTTTTTTTTGGTAGCAAGGACAGGAATGGTGATATATTGGCAATTAAGGCTCAACTACAAGTGCACTCAGATGGCTGTAATTCGGTTCATACTCACTTGGGAGCAAGGCCCATTCAGACTTAGAGCTGGGTAACAAATGCATGGGGGTTGTATTGCATGTCAAAATCAGTGGGAGAGATTACAGGCAGCTCCCTGGCATCCTAGCCACAGACTACACAAGGCACTGTGACACATGTGCACACAGGACTCCTGTGTGGGGACCGCTCACAGAGAGGGTGAGCTCTGTCTCTACATTTCAGTTGGCCAGATGCCAGCTAGAGCTTGCCACCCTGCCAACTTCATGTTGCTCTCTATAAATAAATCATGCTACATAAAACCAGCTTGCCAAGAATGCACAATTAGTTCTTTACTTTAACTCAAGAAATTCATGGAAGCTTATGATCCAGCTAGATGTGATGTGGCAGATACATGAAGTGCCTCCAAATTTATTTATTTTTAAACTTTCTTTAGTCTCATAGGGATCTGAATAAGAGCAGAAAAATGAAAGCAAAGGGACTGAACTAATTCCCTATGAGGATATTTCTGAGCTAAAAATGATCCTTCTACAAATTACTTTCCATCCCATTAGATAAAACATATCTAGATCCCATATCTTTTCCCGCCTGGCTTTGAAAGTATATGTTCGGATGGGTGAAGAGTAACGTTGATTGGAAAAACGTTGTACAGGGTAGAGACGTGGGAATCCTGTGCCCCCCCCCACATGTTGTTGCACTTCAATCAGCCCCAGCCTACCTGACTAATGGTGATAGTTTATAGGGTTATAATTTTACTTAAGAGGGGAGGGGACACAAATTCCTCAGCCTTAGCACAAAGATAAAATCACCCTACTTCCCTCTCTGCCAATCCCTTCAAGCGACTTTGGAATCATGCAGTACACACCCACCTACTACTTCATTCTCTTCACCTCTCTCCTGCCCCGTAGCAGTCTGTACCACAGAGATGCTCCAGATGTCTGCTTTGGAGGATGGTCATGCCAATAGACTGCTGGAAAGAGCAATAGCACATCTTTCTATTTTATTGCATTTTCATTTGCCATGAAACCAAAAAGTGTTGGAGGAAAAACCATATTTTCTTGGTCTGTTAGTGACAATGCTTGGTGCAAATAGCCCTGGAGACTGATTACACAGGGCATGAGAAGGAGAAGCTCCAAAGTGCAAAGCTGCCCTCAAGTTGACAGGGAGTGATATACTGTATTTCTATTGGCATAGTATATCCAGCATCTCAAGGAGATGGTCACCATATATGGTCTTATCATTTTAAAAGTGCTTCTTACCATAACAAATACCCACTAATTTTCCAAGTCTTCATGAGAAAGAGTTCTCAACACACTGTGACGCCTACCAAAAATTGTCAACTATAGGAAGGTAGTTGTGAGTTTTTTTGTATTTGGTGATTCCCCCCCCCAATTTCATTTGCACAAAATGGCCACATCATTTTCCCACTTAACCAAAATTTGCACAGGAAACTGTTTTTGTGCAACTGATTTTGCACACAAAAAGTCTCAAAACCAAACTTTCACATGAACTAAGTTTTCACCAAAAAAAAAAAAGTTTTGAAATGCAAAAAAGGGGGCACAAACTTCTCATAATTTTACTCTGCAGAAAAAAAAACTTCTGAAATTCTTCTTTCTTGCATACAGTGCATATAAGAATGAAATAAGCCATGATCTCTATGCTTGCTTCTTACAAGGGAACTGTCGTCACAATGTGGCTAAGAGAAGCACATATGAGTCCTGATAAATTTGGGTTTAAATTGCAGTTCAGTGGGTGCCCTTAAGCAAACTTCATCCCAAACCATCTTCCTTTCCCCTCAGTCTTTAATCTGAAAGCAATATAGGAACTGCAAATTTCAAAAGGTAAGTTCAGTGGTGTTTAGTTCCAGGGAAGGGTGTATTTTCTTGCCAGGCTGCGATCCTATATACAGTTAACTGGAAGCAAATGGTAGAATTACAGAGCTGGATGGTACCTTGTAGACTGTCCAGCTCAATATGTGGGTCAATGCAGAAAATAAGGGGGAGATCCCCATCATAAGCCATTGAGCCTTTGCTTAAAGACCTCCGGTGACAGAGTCCACTGCCCCTCTAAGTAATTTGCTCCATTGTTCAATTAGCCTTAACATCAAAGTCCTTCTCCTGTACTTCTGACAAAATCTACCCTTCTGTAACTTAACCTGGCAAATACATGTTAGATGTATCATCTAGGTATATTTTCAAATAGCTTTTGGATTCCCTTGCTGAATTCAAAATACTATGGATCCTTTAAAATGCTAAATTTGCTTTCTTGTTAGCATGCTTCCAGAAAACAATTTTATGTGTGTTGCGTAACTGTAAATTCTTATGTTTTACAATAAGTTTAGGTCCATGAAACAATGAACATCAAACCTATGAAACAGAAAAGTGCCTTTCTCTGCAGAGTTCTATTTCCTATGCCTTATAAGCTGGGCTTGTTGTCCGAAAGCAGAGAGATGTTGTCCTAAAAAGTAACATTTCTCAACTCTACTCATAATACCCACAAACACACATATATCGACTACTTTCTGTCAACCATATACCACTTTGTCCCCAAGTACCACAAGGTCTACATATCCAGTGCAGCAGCCCTGACCTGGATGTCTTTGTGTCTGTTACATTGGGGCCAGGTCACCTAAGATTTAAATCCTGAGATGTAGAAGGTTGACTCTGGGAGGTAACAGATGGTGCTTGGTAGACCAGGGGTATAGTCTGTTGGAATATCAGTGTGGCCCAATGAAGACAAAGGATAGTGCCAACATGATCAGGAAAAAATATTAATGGGCAGGTGGGATAGATTTTAAAAAAACAGGAGTGGGGGGGACTCAAACCAAATTGAAAATAACTTATCCTCTTATCCTTAATCTGATATTGTGTTCCTTCCTTTAGAAGCCATGACAATGAGGCTAAAGCCTAGAAACTGCAACTCTGACATATGATCTCTACCAGCCCTTTCTATCCATACCTTCATAAGATAGTTGTTTAGCCATTACCAATATTGATAACAAAGGTTAAGGAACATCTCATATCAAAGCTTGTTAAAAAATACCTTTTTTGAACTGCAGCTCTTGGGAACCATCAGTAAGGATGGCTAGTGGTGGCCAGTGACCATGTGGACAGGAACATTCTGGAGTTGTTAGAAAAAGTAACATTTAACAAGGTGTGCTTCACTCCTCCCCCCCCCCCCCACCGTCTATGGACTTTATCAGACCTGGCAAATATGGCATTATAAAGATGCCTAATGATCGCGAGAGGGCACGCATACCAGATGATGTCAACCTTTCGTGATTGTATACTGTAAATGAGGCATAATTTTATTGATGGCCCAAGCCATCAATAATTTCCCATTCTGCTTTTCTACTAGCACTGCTGGTGCTTGAATCCTCACACCATTGTACTCATGTCAATGCAGCATCAATGGGCAAACACTTCCAGTTGAGATCACAACAGCCAGGTAGGGGACACTCTTTTTATGCCCCGCCCCTTTACTTGGGACTTTTAAAGTGTGTTTCTGTGCTTTGCTGTACTTTTTGTGTGTTTATTTTGTTTTTATCTTTGAATTTTCCCCGCTAGCGTCTTCTCATGAGAATCAGTGAGATTTCAACCTCGGAAGTAAACAGAGCTCCGTTTGTGCTCCATTACTGCCAGAGAAGCCTCATTGATCCTGGAAAAGGTAGGTCTGGTAGGGGGGTTCTTTTGCCAGCATTAAAATGTCACAATTTATGCCGGCAAAAGAATGTTAGGGAGGTGTTCTGATAAAATCCTATAAGGAAAGAAAGGGATATCAGTTCACAGCAGGAGTCACCCTAGGCTACATCAGTTTCCTGGACCCAGTGGGGCTAGCTAGCTTTTCGTCTGAGAATGTAAGAAGAAGGGTGTGTTGTCCCAAATATGAAGGATTTGCATTCCAGGTCAGGGGGGACAAAGACAACTGTGTATATAGACAGTCCTCACTCAAGATCCAGAACAGCAAGCAAGAATAGAGGGGGAGTAGCAGGAAGATAGTCAGAGGCAGATAGAAGTCAAAATCCAAGTCAGCAGTTAGGAAAATGTCAGCAGTTAGCAGTCAGAAGTTTAGGGAGGGGCAAGGACTAAACAGAATCCTTATAGTAGAAGCAATTTGCTCAAATGGAAGAGCAAGCTCCGAGGCTTAGGCTCTATAAAATTGGCCTCTGAGATGAGCGAACATTGTCAAGATGGGCCGATACTGCAGGCCAGGTGGTACCTTTGAATCATGATGTCTTTTATCACACTATACTGTTATAGTGCTATTATTCCACTTTAATTGCTATGGCTGCCCCCTGTGGAATTCTGGAGTTTGTAGTTTAGTGAGGCCTAAGAACTCTCTGGTTGAGAATGCTAAATGCCCCTCCCTAAACTGCAAATTCCCAGATTACACAGGAGGCAGCCAGAGCAGTTAAAGTGGAATAGTAGCGCTACAACAGTGTAGTGTGATCAGTTTAGTCTGTCCCAGAATGAGGGAGACTCTGCTCTCAGAGGGTTGGTGATTTAGAAGATATCAGCTGTAGTTTAAGGAACCCTGGTTTCTTAAAAGGAAGGATAAGGGTATCACCTATTGTGTATATTAAGGTTTCTTGGGACCTATGGATTTTAAACAAGGGGGAAAGACACCTTTCTTCCACTGACCTTCCTTCTGGCCTTAGAGTTGCTGACATCACATTTTCTGCTTTTTCTTAAGTTTCTGTAGCTCCCCCAAGGAGGAGAAACTATCTTGCCTTTGCTCCAAAAGCAGCATTCAGTTGTGGTTCCCTGTCAAGTTAGAATGAGATCTACCTTAGTTTTCTATCTCAGAATATTTATCTTAATAAAGTTTAGCTTTCTTATTTAAATAAGAAGTCAGACTCAGTGTGACTATATTGCAGTAAAGGTGAATTCATTAACCCAAAGGGCTTGGTCCACATCTATGCATGGCTAACAATGACCTCTTCATGCACAACAGGCATAATCTATATAGTATGTATACACCCTTCAAATCCTTCCCTACTTTCAACTGCTTATAAGAATTCTTACTTTTCCTGGCTTATATGGGATTGTTCATGCCTGCCATATATACTTAAGGACAGGCCTGAGTGATAATCCCCAGTGTAGAAAAACAGAACATGCCTTCTTCGGAAAATGTTTAAATCCTTCAAAGGACAGATTTTCTCTTTTTTTCCAGTACCAAGTGTCTTCGATATTTTAGCCATTCTTACAAGCTTTTCTAATTGTAATTCTGCATTTCATGGTTATTTTCTTATTAGTGACATAATTTTCATCTGTTAAGCATTTACATTTTCTAGTAAAAACATCAAAGAGCTACAAACGTTTTATGACAAACATCTCCATCCATGCTCATCAACAAGAAGTGGGGGTGGGGGGGAAATCCAGTGAGAATGCATTCAAAGAAAACCACTGAGAACATAAAAATGAAAAGTTGCCTTATACTGAGTCTGGCCATATATGCAGCTAGTCCTCAGTGGGGTGTTTTCACGTCCTTAGGACATGCTCCAAAAATTAACACAGAAAAAAAAAAGAAACTTTTCTGCAAAAAAATAATTTTTGCCCTAAAACATCTAAAAAGTTTGGAAAATCACCAAAAAATGTACAAACATTCTTGTAAATTTACTAACATAGAGAAATAGTTGAAATTAATTCATCTTGCAAGTGAGAACAAAATAAGTAAAGATGTGCATCTTTACTCAAAACTTGGGCCCTTTCACAGTATACAGTTAATGAACTATGATTCAGTTTTAACTACCATGGCAACATCCTCTAGATTCCTGAGATTGGCAGTTTAGGGAAGGGCCTTTAGCATTTTCTGTCACAGAGCTCTGGAAACCCCAGGATTCCACAGGATGATGCAATGGCAGGTCAAGTAGAATCCTAGCACAATAATTGTATAGTGTGGAAGGGCCCCTTGTGCCAGCCCAGGACAGATATTTCCTAGCCCTACTATCCAAGATTTTATAATGGGACTTTAAGTTCATGTCCTTCCCCTCAGCTGTGATTTTAATTCAATGTAATAATCAGTAAAAACAGTAAAAAAAAAAAAAAAGATTATATTAAAGATTCAATTTATCTGCCATCAAAAAGGCTCATTCCATTGTGACTTCTAATTTTCCAGTTTCAGAAATAAAATTCTACCATCGGACCAATAGACATGAATGAATATTCTCAGGTCCAGTTCAACACTCAGGTCATATCTTTGGGGTCCTCCATTTATGAAAAGCCCCTGGAGTCCAATGAAAGATCATACAACATAATGATTAACGATCTGCTGTTTGTTTCAATATACAAACTCTCTAAGACATTCTAATAATCAGTAAAATGTAGTGAGATATTTATAGACTAAATATGTTAGTGTTTCAATTTTCCATATAATTTTTTTTTGTGAACTAAGAATGTTGGTGAACTAAGCATTCTCAGGGGGCAGCAAGGAAGCAAATAAAATATAGATATTTTAATATTCATATTTTAATTATATTTAGCACCTTTATTTATTTGGTTGCTATTGCTACTTTTGTTCAATTAAGCTTTCTTAATTGCTGGAACATCTTTTGGATTGACACATTGGCAAACATGGCCAATCAGGGATCCAATAGACAATGAATTATGTAGCCAATCAGACTTGGCAACATGATGACATCACTACAGGCAAATGAGAGCCATCCCAGACAAAGGCAAGTCAAGCCCCTGTTTCCTGAATTAATCACACTTATGATCCCTTTCAACCAAGGATCACACAGTGAATGGGATGACATCATAACATTACTGTAGTCAGTCAGATTTATCTAAATGATTTTATCATTGAAGTCAATTGAAGCCAAATGAAAAAGAGAGCAAGCTGAGCAATCCAAATATGTAAATGAACATATTTGCAAGGCATGCTGCAAAATCACTTGGAGAGAAGCATTCCTCAACATAGTCCATTTTTTTTATCACTGAACCTTGAGTAGTGTTAGTTCATTCCTAGAAGTTTGTTACTATTAGTAGGTTTCCCAGCAAGAAATCTACACTGTTTGGGTCCAGCAGCCAACTCTACCATGGTAGGAAATTTAGACCATGAATGGCTGACAGGTGGATATAATATAACAGCAGGCATTGAGCAGCATCAAGGATAGATAATTATGGACAGAATAATGCTTTGAGTGAAGAATCTTAAATGCATTAAACTGATAGCTCACAGCTTTCTCAGGAAGCCGAAATGGAAAATGGAGCATCACCAAAATGATATCAGATTCCCTATGCAATGTTATCATCAGGAGTTGTGAGACCATCAATAAAAGCTCTTTCAAGTAGATCCCCATTAAGTGAAGAAGCAAGGAAGGCAAAGTGAGAAAAACTTCACGCTGCCTCATGCTTCCAAACTACAGGTGTTGGCATTGATGAAGCAATGGGCAGTTGAACATATTCTGAACCTTTGGTGATGAGGTAAAAATATTTTGATGGGCATAAAACAATAATGTCAGACCACAGTATGCCTTCTGGGAGTTAATGCTCCAGAATATCTTATTCACTGCAGGAAAACAGTCTAAGTTTCTGTGTCAAAAGGACATTCTAGGAAATGTGTTTCCTCTTATCATGAAGAATCTACTGAAATCAGTTGGATCAGACCTAGCAAATAATAAAGTCAATCTGTACATATAAGTTTTATATATCTGATGTAATCCAAATTCTTTCTGAACCGACATACAGAATGATGACTTAATCAGGTTTGTCTCACTAATTGGGAATGTTTCCATCAGGGTCTCCAAGTTCCCTTTAATAATGATTGACTCAACAGTCAATAAGCAGTGCATCCATACAGCCTTGGTGTTAGCCAATACAGTAGGTACATTCTCCAAACCCTTTGAGGCAATGTGTGAAGGTTATCTTTGGAGTTCCCCTTCTGATCAGTATAGCAGGAATGCATTACCTAACAAGATGACACATATGTGAGAGATACAAAGAGCCATGTTGTTTTCCTGGAAGAGTTCCTTTCCACTCATACCAGTTCCTAATTCTGAGCTGACCTTTTATGCTATTCTACCTTTTTTTTTTTAATTTTTTTGGCAATACCACATTAGAGCTCAGTATCCATTTTTGAATTATTTATTTATATGTTGTTTATTACCCTTACATGCAAAGTCATTCGAAAGACCTTGGAGATTATCAAACACAGCAAAAACTGTGTCAGAATATTGCGATGAGAACAGCAACGGATGAGATTATCAAACGATCCCATCCTTCAGCATTCTGAAGGTGTAGCACTGGCATGAGTAAGGTATCCCTTTTTATAGGCAGCTTGTCCCCATCAATGAAAAAGGGAAACCTCATCTGCAGCAGCGCTATGCCCCAGGAATGGCTGAGGATGCGGGCAACTGATAATGTCACCCTTTCTATTCCTGTTGCATTCTTCAGACACAGTTTGGAATTTGGTTTTCAGCCACATTTCACCACATCTAATAATCTCCCTTGTGTACAATGGACGAGAGTTGCAAAATGATAATATCACTAAATAAAAACAAGAGGATTTAAAAGTCAGCAAGTGGAAGAGACCTTTCAGAATAAAAGGCTAAAGATGTACAGGTAAACTATATTCTGTATATACAGTTGTCCCTTCACATTCGCTGGGGTTTGGTTCCAGGACCCCCCCATGAATACCCAAATCCGTGAATAATCAAGTCCCATTATATGCAATGGCATAGCAAAATGGTGTCCCTTATATAAGATGGCAAAATCAAAGTTTGCTATTAGGATTATTATTTTTTAAAGAATATTTTCTAGCCGTGAATACTCAAATCCGTGAATGTGGAGGGACAAGTGTACACAGAATTTTAAAAGGCCTTGCTAAATCAAAAGGTCTTCTTCATTTGGGGCACCCAGACTTAAATATATGAACACAAGGAGATATCTGTATATATCCTTCCAGCACATAAACATGTATGAGAACATCCTCAGATATCCTTCTCTGAGATACCTTGCCTCTGGAAGTTAGGAATGTGGTGATCAGGGACAGGGACTTTTATGTTATGTTTTTGAACTCCAAGGAAGATTCACCTGACACTAAGCCATGCACGTTTATGTGACAGAAGGAAGCATTTTGATATGCCACCATGTTCAGATATTTAATTGTGGACAAAAATTGATTGATAACAAATGTGTGTTTTTTTAAGACTGGTGAAATTATTTTCTATTATGGTTTCCAGTCAAAACTCTGATTGTACTGGCTGAAATTTCCAAATAGTCTTCCCATATATTGGAGTGTTGGTGGCATTCTATTTTGAAAAAGACATTGTGCAGCTTTGTGTAAGAAATCATGCACACATAGCTCACATCTTAAGAAATCAAACTTAATGTCTAGATTTTAATTTTTATACAAGGATCTTATGCTATATCAGAAAAAATAATTCTGCACAGCACTGGAAGCAAAGCATCTAATCCTGATCAAAATCATTAATAATCAAAGAAGATGCCCACTATGGCTACCACCTATTTCTCCATGGACTAGGAAAATTTGTGGAACTGGCAATTTATACTTGGGATATAGGAAACTAGATATAAAGCAAAATCAATAGGCAAAAAATAAAAGGTAAACCCCATGGCTCCACCTTTTCCCCTCTAATCATCTATGCATCTCCTTCTGCCTCTACCATAGTGATACGACATAGCCAGATTCCCAGAACAACAGTGTATCTCAATTTTCCTCTGCATAACAAGCCTCCCGATGTTAAAAAAAACACACACACACACACACAAAAAAGCAAAACCCAACTTTCAAGCATTCCCAGACATAAAACATTATATCCTAGTATCTTATTGTTCAGTGCGTCTTGGCTAAAATTTTATATCTGGAACATACCCATCACATGTTCAACAGTGATTCTGAAATTACATTGGTGTAAGCTTAGTTTTATTCTATAGTCAGCCCCTCCTTAATTAAGTACTCTGGCTTCTGTTCAAATAGTTCAAACTACTACATATCTCTGAACTGAAAATGGTTAGTCTACCACTGTTGTCCTCTCCTACTCCTCTTTTTACCATTATTTTTTTTCTTTTTTACATTAATAAACTAAAAACTTAAGGCAAGATCCTACATCATCAAATTTAACAACAACAACCACTACTTATCATTAGTACTATTTTCATTTATATCCCTCCTTTCTCTTAATAATGAGACTTAGGAGATTTTCAGATGCCTCTTACCGCGCAAGCAGCCTCCAGAGCAGTAACAAGGCTGCTGAGCAGCAAGGGGTCCATTTTGGATGACGTCATTTCTCTCTCGGCATTGTCCTTGACTGTTGCGGCTAGCATTGAAGGCAGCCTCGCTGTTTTTTACTCACGGACAACTTCGCCGTTTCTCTCTCGGCATCGTCCGTGACTGTTGCGGCTAGCATTGAAGGCGGCCGCGCTGTTTTTTACTTACGGACAACTTCCATGAGTGAAAAATAGCGCGGCCGCCTCCAATGCTAGCCGCAACAGTCATGGATGACGCCGAGAGAGAAACGGCGGCATCCAAAATGGACCCCTTGCCACGCAGCAGCCTCATTACTGCTCCGGAGGCTGCTTGCACGGCAAGAGGCCTCTGAAAATCTCCTATGATGAACAGCTATGATGATGCCGTTCCACTGATGTAGTTACTTCTGACAATACCACCCCAACCCACCTTTTCAGCCTGGCAGCACCCCAACTGAAGAGTTTGTGGAGCACTACAGATTGGGGCACCAGCCAATGATGTCTGCAGTGGTTTCCCAACCAAGAGGAGCATTGAGAACAGGCAGGTGGAGAAACCCCTCAGGGCCCTGCTGCAACTGCTTCTCTCAAGGCACTCCACTACCAGGAGAGAATTGCAGATGTTTCCCAGCGTTCCAATCTGTGGTGCCTCTGAAACTTTTTGGTTGGAGTGCTATTAGGTTGAGAAGGTTGAGTTTCAGGATTAGTCTTGGTTGTTAATGATTTTGATCATTAATTAATTTTCAGTGCCTCTGAAACGCTTTGGTTGGAGTGCTATTAGGCTGAAAAGGTGGGGTTTCAGGATTAATTTTGGTCATTAATGACCATAAGCATGAATCCCCAACAGTTGCAATACTCCACTGGAAGAATGGCAGAGAGACCAGAGGGAAATGAAGTCCCATTGACCTTCATATGCTTTGCTCCAGGCAGATAAAAGTGAACGGAAACCATACAGTGAGTTTGATACAAACATAGTGTCCCAACAATTTTTAGGGGTGATAGTCCTTTAACAAGGGCCATTCCACAAATTAGTCTAAAGGCCTGATGGTGTCTTTACAAGCTACCTTTGTGTAGTTAATTCAGAAGCGATAAAATAGGACTCATAACATGTTTTATATAAAAGAGTAAAAAGGCATATCAGAACATACACCCTCTCACTGTCCTTTTAAAAATCCATATTCAAAAATCCTATTTTGAGAATTGAGGTATCTTTCACTGAATAGAAAATACAATGATGAGAAGACAAAATGTCAGGACAATTATTTGAAATGAGAACAGGAATACCTTTTCCAGTATTCACTCTTGAGGTTGAAACAGAATCCAACCTGCTGGTGAAAATTTGGCACTTTTCCTGTTTAAACATCTTCCTAATCAGTTCAGCATGTTAGATATATCAACACTGAAGCACATATCTATGGGGCAAGCAAAATTCTTTATATATGTGCTGTGTGGCATAATTTCTGCATATTTCACTTTGAAAGCTTTTTTAAAAGGCAAAGGTAACTCTGCTGGTCCAAGGAAAGATTCAAAAGAAAAATAGTAAAATCCATTGTTTGTTAATATCTGTATCAGCCAACCTAAAAGTTACAAAGGTTACAAAATGTGCAAGGTTTTTCATTCTGCTGAACTCTTCATCAAGGTAGATGATAAACAAAGCAGGAAGGAGGAAGATAGAAAGTATCTGACACTGAAAGAAAAACAGCCAAAGAATAATTATGTGGTGTGGTATGATCCCTTTTCCATCTTTTTAAAGCTAATGAAGCAATTTCCAAATGTTCCAGGTGACCTTAGTTCTAAAGGTTGGTTACTTTTCTGAGTTTGGTAGCTGATATTCTCTTTCAAAACCTAGTATTTGGTGTTTTGAAATACCTAAAATCTGGAGCGGCTCCAAATTATAACACTTTAAAGCAACTGGCATCACAAGTTTTGGAACAACTCCTAGGGGCTATATGAGGCTATAAAATGTGGATTGATGTACACTTATACCAATTTGCAGCAGCTTTCATTTGTCTCAATGATTTTTGGGCAAGATTGCAGGCATGCAAAGATATCCACGTCCGTTGTTCAAATCAAGATGGCTGGCGCAAGTTAATTACTCACATTTTTATTGCCACCAGTTGCCACCACTGAACAGTATTTTTAAAACAAGCATAGCCAAGGTGCCTCAGCTCACAATCGCTACAGCTGGTGGTTCAGGGCACTTGCCTTGCCAGCAAGCTTTGGCCCCTAAGCACATCCGACCAATCAGCTTTCCATTTCTGCTTTTATTCGGAATGCACAGCAAATCAAACAGGTTGTCCCAATGAGTGGGAATGCACAGGCCCCATGGAGCTTTTTAAAAAATACTGGAAAAGCCACAAAGGCATTTTTGTCCCCCTTCCAAATATGGTGGATTGATGCAGGATCTCATTAAGACAAGTCATACTCTCCTTGAATTCTATGAGGAGTAATTTCGCTGTATGGGCAACCCACTAAACATTAGAGTAGATGGCAATATTGTAGGTCACATATTCCTTAACTGCAGGGGAGATCAAAAGTAGGAATCAGTGCAGAATGCTATTGCTTCTGTCATTATAGAATGTCACATCTACATCTACAAAGGAACTGCACACGTTGGTAAAACTTTCTGTGGAAAAGGTAATGTTCCCAGAAAGACAAGCCACTAAGCAGTTATCTGACATCTGGAGATGAATAGTGGCAAGGTACATGGCCCTAGATATTTTGGTGTCTGAGGCAAAAAAACAAGGATTGCCCACCTCATTCCTTTCCATTCGCCAGTGAATAAGATCAGCTGAACTTAATAGGGTCTACTTCAGATTAGATATATTTAGGCTTGCCCTCTGTGATTACATGATTTTTTATCTTTGGGCAACTAGAAGTCTACTCACAAAAGAGGAAGCTCACAGGTTTTCCATCAGTACAAGCATTCACATATGTGTTTCGTTTCAGACCTGTGAAAGATCCAGTTTTTAAAAGCAGGATTCTGACACAGCTTTGGGCTCTCATAAATATCTGCATCTAATAATGGCTGCAATTGCCTATGGACCCACCATTATGTACAAGTATAGCCATTTATCATCTCCAGACCTGTGAACTCCCCCCCCCCCATAGCTATTCATGCCTGGAGGAAAGTGGGGCTGGGGATTACAAGAAGTGTTTGTCTGTGTCCCCATAGCCAGACATAAAGCAATGACACCATCCACTGAAGTCCACTGAGGTGCTCAGGAGGTTGCAACAGATTATGTAATTGATTCATGTGTAGCTGGGAGGACATAGATAAACACGTCTGCAATCCCCCACTCTCTCCTACAGGCACAAATGGCTGTGTGAATAGGGGGTCTTCAGTGAGTCTGTGGTAGGTCTATAGAGGACTTTTGGCAATTGCTGATGGGAAAAGGGAATACCAACCTCTGTAGTGACCAAAAATAGACATGTACAGGCATAGAGTTTACTTATATCCATGTAAGCCACAAGCAGAATGTCAGCCAATATTGGGCAACATGTAAACAAACTGCATGGCAAAGGATAGTGAGGAGGGGAGATTATTAAAATTTGATTCAAGGAATACCAAGTACAGAGCTAAGCAAAATGCTCAAAGAAGAATGACCTAACCAGTGCTCAGGAATTGTGGAGCATGGAGAGAATGGTTTAGGGTCCCTTTTCAACCTTCCACTTAAAAAAAATTGTTTGGTGACCTTACCACTGCAAAAATGTGCTACTGTGAAACTAAAAATGGTGGTTCCGGCCACTTCGTTGTCAGCAAGCCCACCCCTCGCACACATCTGACCAATCAGTTTTCAACTTCTGGAATGTGCAGTGCTGGAAATCCATTGTCCAAACAGGTGGTAACGCACCTTTCCACACATTATTTTTAAACTTCCAGAAAAGCTGTGAAGGCTTTTCTTGCATAGTTTTTGTAGATTTGGCCCCCTTCTTCCAAAAACAGCAAATCACTGCAGGATCTTGTTGGGACAAAAGGTATTGCTGGAAGATGAAGGTATAAGGAGACTAGGCACAAATAAAGAGACCATATATATATATATATGGGTTTTAAAGAGCCGCTTTTATTTAGCTATGACCTATTTAACCCCTTTTCTGAGAGATCTGCAATGGGGGAGCAGCCTAGTGTGAGAATATTTGGGGCCAGGAGGTCATCTCCAAAAACCCCTCCCCAACCTTGCTCAGGTAAAAACACCTGAACCCCAGGGAGAACCAATAAGCTGGGTTGCTCCCCAGCCAGCCCGCATAAGGAAGGTCGGCTCAAAAGTCCCTCCCTCAAGCCACAGGATTTAAAGAGAGGATTCATCCCTCAGGGCAGCCCCAAAAGAGGTCACTGTCCCCATCCCTCAGTTTCCAGGACCTAAAGGAGCAGTTCTAGATCCCCCTTTCACCTCCAAAATGGGGAGGAGCTAAAGATGCTCACCAACTACCAAATCTCCCCCTCTACCTGCCAAATGACTGTCTAATCGAGACACCACCTTAGGCCAATTATCCAATCTGCACGCACAGTATGAGGTAAGTGGGGGGGGATGGCAAATGGGTAAAAATTCCTACCCAGCCCCAAAGCGACCAATTAAATCACACTGATTCAGCAGTGGGAGGGTGGGCTGATTAATGAAAAAGAGGAAGAGGAGGAGGAGGAGGGTGCCTGGGCTTAAATAGCCCATGGCTTCACCCTGCATCCCCGCAGCAATGGCGCAGGTGCCGTACCTGCCTTATTGGCCTCTCTCCTGCTCCATTAGCGCAGCTCACAGTGCTGGGAACCTGATTCTCCTCAAATTCTATGAGGAGTTTTTTCATCATCTAGACAACACCCAGAAGTAGATTTCTAGCCACTTCTGGCTTTGCTTTGGTTCCCTCCCCCTCACAAGGGTCTTTTTGGCAGTTCCTGTAGTCCCTGGAGGGTCCCAAAAAGTAGGAAAGTCCCCCCCAAACCTGCCAAAGTTGCCCACCCCTATTCTACCATCCTACAATATTTCTGAATGGTTGGGCTCTGTGGGAAAATCACATAGGTTATCCTACCTCTGTTTCTCTATTCAAAACTCTGAGACTCGAACACCCTGCCAGAAGGTTGTCTCACCTAGAACAACTTCAGTGGTTGCCAGCCAAAAACAACCCTCTAAATATCTAACCCTCCAGTAGACTGGCTTCTATGGTGTGAACATGGCCTTGATCCCACCACTAGGGAAAAGATTAACAAAGAGAAAGAAAAAAAATGAGTTTTATTAAGGGAAGGATCTGTCCAAGGGACTAAAACATTGTGTTTTGGTGAATAGTGTTCTTGTGGGTATTGATACAGTGCTGAGGCAGACAGCCAAAGGAGGTGTTTTGTATCAAAGACCAGCAGCCTGAAGGATTCAGATTTTTTAAAGTGTCTATAAGGATAACTATTTTATTTACTTTTGTGAAAAATAAGCACTTAAAAAAAACTTCTAAAAGTCTAGTTGTAAAAAAAATGCAATTCCATTGGTAGCTAACTATTTTGGGGTGCCTCAGAACTATAATGGTAACTAATTACTTTATTAAAGTAACCTTCCAAGTTCTGCCAGATTTGGGGGGGGGGGGAGAGAAGGGATGGAATGCTATTTGTATTCCCTCCAGTAATGAAGAAATTCCAAGTTTGTTTTTGCAGCCCATGATTTCATATAGAAGCAGAAATATCCTTAAATGTACTCCAGCTAAAAATGGTTTTGTATTTCTTAGCACATTTCTGTGCATTCCTCAGTTCTGGTTATAAACCTACATGGCAGGGTATGTAAATAAATGACTCCCAAGAGAGAATTCTCTGGGGCTGATATTTTTCTTGTTCAAGCCCAGAATCAAGATGTCTTTCCAAGGGACATGTGAACTATGTCGCCTAAAGAAATTAAAGCATAGCTCTTTACATGCCAGGGAACAAAACCAGCAATTTTATTCTTCCACTGAGTATATACATACTTTAAAAGGCTAATATTTTGTTGTTGGGTTCTTTTAAATATGCTTTAACAATGCTTATTGTGATCTCACTGACTCTCAGTTGTGGAGCATAGTAGGATAAGAAAAAGGTTCCATTGTTTTCTCTCACATAAACAATGACTAAGGAATTGACAATGATATTGTCATTTATTTGATTAAGATGGCATGTGTCACATCTTAGCTGCTCATTTAGCTAGAAACTCTTTCTCAGTCCACATTGAATTTTTAAATAGTAAATCAAGATGTCAAAAATAGCTGTGTGTGCTCACTCATGTCAAAACTGATCCCACCCAGCTTGAAAAAATTACTTTGAGGACTAGAGCTCCCAAAATACCCCAGTGAGCATGGCCAAGTGAGCCCTCCTGGCTTGGAGTCTGTGGAGACTATTTGTTCTTGTTCTTTGCCTTCAAGTCATTTCCAACTTATGGTAACCCTAAGGTGAACCTATCACGGAAGTTTCTGAAGCTGAGAGTGCGTGACTTGCTCAAGGTCACCCAGTGGATTTTCACAGCCAAGTTGGACATAGTCCAACACTCAAACCACTATGCCATGCTGACTCCATGTGGGAGCTATACCTGCCCCATCCCCCCAAAAAACTTTTCCAGATTCTGATTTTTAATAGCAACCAGCCTTGCTTCACTTGATAACAGGTTTGTATTCTTCATTACTTTCCTCCCGTCTGTAGGAGCCATGAGCACAGTTCCTCCAACATAGCAACCCTCTCAAGATAATAGATTTGTTCTCTCCTTTGCCTTCTTTTATTGCACACATTTGAAGATTGACCTTAGTTGAAGATGCTTCTCTTCCAACATAGCAACCCTCTCAAGATAATAGACTTGTTCTCTCCTTTGCTTTCTTTTATTGCACACATTTTAAGACTGACCTTAGTCGAAGATGCTTTTCTTCCCACCTGAATATCACTGCTCAGCATCACTGATGAGGATGCTTGAAGAATTCAAGTTTTGCAAATTCTGAATGTGAATATGGTTTTTTGTATATGACCATAGGTCGTCACAACAGAAAGTAAATATAATAAAACAAAATAAGAAATATCATGTTAAAATAACACATGGGTTATCACATTAAAAATATATTTAGTGTTAAAATTAACACTAAATTGCATTGCAGTGGTTCCAGTCCTACCTCTCTGGCAAGTCCCAGAGAGTGCATCTCGGGGACAGTTGTTCGAGCAAAAGAGAGCTCACCTGGGGAGTTCCACAGGGAGCTAATCCTGTCCCCAATGTTATTTAACATCTATATGAAGCTGCTGGGTGAGATTATTTGGAGTTATGGAGCTGGGTGTTATCAGTATACTGATGACACTCAGATCTATTTCTCCGTATCTTGTTCATCGGTCTCGAATTCCAATGACATTTCTTCTCTCAATGAATGTCTTCGGATGGTAATGGGCTGGATGAGGAAAAACAGATTGAAACTGAATCCGGACAAGACAGAGGTGCTCACAGTAGCGGCCCCTAAACCATGAATTGGGTTGCAACCTTGAGTCCTGGATGGGGTCACACTCTTCTCCAGTGACTGTGTTTGCAGTCTGGGGGTTCTCCTTGACTCGTCGCTCCTGATGATAAATCAGGTAAATGTGACAGTCAGGAGTGCCTGTTATCAGCTTCAGCTGATATGCCAGCTGCACCCTTTTCTGGAAGCAAGGGACCTCGAGACTGTCGTTCATGCACTGGTAACCTCGTGCCTAGACTTCTGTAATGCGCTTTACATGGGGCTACCCTTGTGCTTGGTTCAGAAACTACAGTTAGTACAAAATATGGCGGCCAGGCTTGTTTCAGAAACATCTAGGAGGGACCACATCACTCTGGTTTTGAGGTCCCCCACTGGCTGCCTATTGGTTTCTGGGCCCAGTACAAGGTGTTGGTTATCACCTTTAAAGCCCTAAATGGCTTGGGTCCAAGCTATCTCAGGGACCGTCTCATCCCTTATAATCCCCCCCCCCACACTCCAGTCCTCTGTCAAGGCTTTCGGCTACCTCCCAGAGGGCTTTTTCTGTTGTCACTCCCTGAATATGGAATGGCCTGCCGGATGAGATCCGTCAATTGACATCTTTGGACAGCTTCAAAAAGGCTGTCAAGATGGATCTTTTCCGGCAGGCCTTTCCAGAATAGATTATCCTGGCCTCGGGAACCCCCCCCCCTTTCAGGAGAGTCCCCACAGCCTCCTTTGTTAACAGAACTGAATATCGCTGGGGACCTACTGTTATTGCCAAATGTAGGTATGTGTTTTTATCAAATGTTTTAATTGTTTTAATTTGTAAATTGATTTAATAACTTTTTAAGGGGGGGAGGGGAGTATATTGTTTTACTTTGTATGGTTTTTTAATGTTGTGAACTGCCCTGATTGGATTCCCAAAGGTGGTATATAAATACATTTTTTATTATTATTATTATTATTATTATTATAAAATCTTCTTGAATTAAAAAGTCCCCAGAGCCTGATGAAATACAATACTTGGAAGAAGTAAGTGAGAAACAGCAAAACACAAGGAAACTCAACAGACAAATTCAAAATAAACTTTAGAGCTCAGCAACTTATAACACAGGCAATCAGAAGAAGCAAGTAAGTAATATTAAATATTGGAAATTAAATAAATTATCTTCTATAGCTGAGTAATCTGGGCTGTAGTAACCTTAAGGGAGAGTGAATGTGAAAGAATTTAGAGACAATAATTTTACTTTTCACCAGAGAAAGAAAAAGATTTGTTTGCTAGTACTGTACTCTGCTCCCTGTCAACTTTGTTCGTTAACATCTACTATATTGTCATGTTTAAGACAAGAATTCTGGAACAAAGCAACCTGAGCAACATCTCCCAGATCAATGTGTGGATCACTGCTTAGTTTCCCACTCACTTTCTCACTCCCTGAATATCCTGATGTAATGTGGGGGAAGGGGTCTCAAAAATATTAAAATTAGGTATGGGAGACTAAACGGACTTACAAATGTAGCAAATGAGACTTCTTTCATCCCCCACCTTTTTTAACATTGTTTCCTTAAAATGTTCTGAAACTTTCTAAGGGTTGCTGCTGGCATCTTTCCCAGAGGTACTCTGCAAAGGAAGAAAGTTTGTAACAAGCACTCCACAGAAAGCTGTCAGCTTACATATACAGTATATATAAATAAGGAAGGAATCTTTTAAAAATGAAAGAAAGAAGAAAAGGAAAGCAACCCCTTCGCCATCATTGTAAACCCCCCCCCCCAATGTTTCCCTCTGAATTATTTTCCCCTTTCTTTACTGGAGACGCACTATCCACAATGCTGCAGCCTTATTTGAGAACTCACGCCGAACAAGTCTTGAAGAGAAATGACAACGTAGAAACAATCATAACCCGGAAACATCACCCAACGAGACCTTCTGCTGTGCTTTCTGCAACTGGACTTGTTTATCTCGGATTGGCCTTTTTAGTCATCAGCGCACTTGCAGAAAGCACGGGATGAGTCCTTCCTGAATCTTCATTTGCAAAGAAAAGCCAGAAAGAGAGACTTTGGGGGTTAGGCCAGAATCCTCCCAACTTTGGAAAAATCCTCAAATAAAACTGAAAGGAATCCAGCCCAGATTTTAAAATGTGGATTTTGAGAGAAAATACACCCAGCCATATGTGTTTTGAAGGGAGAAAATGTTTCAAATATGTATTTTGAGAGAAAATAGATATAAAACTCTGTTTAATAAACATATATTTCAGTGTGAATTATCTTGTGGATCTTTCCTAAATGGAAATGGGATGGAATGGACATATGGGTGAAAACATGTGAAAGCAACATGGATTGGAAATAGACTGGTTTACCCATACCTAGTTGTTGAGAACTCTGAAACACTGAAACATAATTTTGAAACATTATGAAATCTCTTCCTTCACTCGGATTCTGGAACAGGGGTTGAATATCTTTATCCTAAAGACCTCTTCCCATCTTTATGAATGATCTGGCTGTTTTCTGTCTGTTCCTTTGGAGCTTGTTTTATCTTCATACTGGATTCATTTTATTTGTGTTCCATTAACTACTTCCCATTTATAGAAAAAAACTATCTACAAAGCCTTTAATTTGATTGATAGATTGCTTGCTGCAAACTATCCTTCAAAAGTAGAAGATACAGTGAAGAGAATGGTCTAAGTAGAGAATCTATGCCTTGACTTTTGTACAGAGATGCTTCCCCCCCCTGCCATTTCAAGTTTTTGAATCACTCGTGCAGTCAGTCTGTTCTCCAAAGCATAATTTCAAGGAATTCAAGGACATAGCCATGTTAGTCCGGAATAGCAGTAGGCAAGAGGATCTTGTAGCACCTTTGAGACTGAGAGAAAGAAATTGTAGCATAAGCTTTTGTAGACTTGCTACTTCCTCTCCATGCATCTGAAAAAGTAGACCAAGTCTACAAAAGCTTATGCTACAGATCCTTTCTTACTTCTCAAAAGAGCTACAAGATCCCCTTGCTCATTGTTTCAAGGATGTTTTGGAAGCAGAAAAAGAGAGTGAATCTCTAAAATAAGGTGAGCCTGGAGAAACCAGCACTGAATGGGGAATATTTTTGAGAGCTACGGTCTGCAATTTCCACCAATTTAGATCCATCTCTGCAGTAACATCACTTTGGCATGATGCTTTGCTGTACTGCTAAATGGGCGTGAGTCAGATTAAACCTAAGGACCTATAATTTTAGAGGAGTGGCCATCACTCAGTGAGGACAGCATATGTTTTGAACGTCTTTGCTAGCTGAAGCTCAGTCTTTAGCATCTCAAGTGGAAAAGATTAGGTAGCCAATGACAGTGGGGGAGGGCTTCCTGAAACGCTAAAGACTAGAAGGAGACAGTGCCTGTCAGTGTAGATAGTACAGTCAGCCCTCTGTATCCACAGATTTGGCATCCACAGATTCAACATCCATGGCTTGAAATTAAAAAAATAATAATCCAGGAAGCAAACCTTGATTTTGTCATTTTATATATGGGACACAAGTTTACTCCCCCATTGTATATAATGGGACATGAGCATCCATGGATTTTGGTATCTATGAGGGGTCCTGGAACCAAACCCCAGTGGAAACCAAGGCCCACTGTACTCAGCTAGATGAGCAGACTAGTAGAAATCCAGTTACTAGTCCCAACTAGGTTACAGCCATTGAATCAATTGTGAACAATAAGTCATCAATTATGTAAATCTCACTGATTCAATGTGTCCATTCTAATTGGGATTAGTAATTGGATTTCGGGCATGTCTTCACCTACTATGAGGCAGCTCTCTGTGTTACTCTGTCAGCAAATGCCACATGGTTCCTCCTCATCAGGGGTTTCCAACAGTCAAGAAACACAATTTTCAACTATTTTTCTAATATTTCCAAATAGTGTACTCTTTCCATACCTAATTCTTGCAAGTGTATCCAAACCAAAGGACTGAGAAGAAACTATTAACTCTTTTGCATATCCAGAAAGAATATATTCCTTTATCAGTTTTTCCCCCTTAGAGCTCCTTAAGAAATTATGGACTCATTACTCATTTGGTTGTCATCATTTGCCCTCAGCATAATTTGCCTTCACCATCATTTGCCCTCATTTGTCACATGACCCCTAATATTCACTTTGTTGTAGTTCTTGCTGGTTTCAGATTACATTATCATGCCAGATTTACTAGATTTTCAGACAACACTGTTACAGTGTTACTGTTCCACTTTATTTGCTATGGCTGCCTCCTGTTGAATCCTGGGGTTTGCAGTTTAGGGAGGGGCATTTACAACTCTCAGCCAGAGAGATCTTAGGCCTCACTAAACTACAAACCCCAGAATTCTACAGGAGGAAGCCAGAGCAGTTAAAGTGGAATAACAGTGTAGTCTGAAAATCTCCTTAATGTTGTTCTACAGTCCACTGAGTTGATCCATATTAAGCAGAAATGTGCAAGTGATAAACTGGGGAACAACTGTGCAGAAGCAATTAGGAGAAGCAATGAGACTAAATAAAATCCGGATCCTTTGAGAAGAATGTTTACACCTCTAAAATGCCCTGTAAGATTTATTAGGAAATAAATTAGGAATTAGAGAAATAGATAGAATATTTAGTGCAGTCCTAACATTTACATCTGTAACGCCTTGTTTTAACTTATAAATGTTCAAGCTTCTGAAGCCGGTTACTAACTGCTGACCACTTTCTGCATGTTTGAATATGTTTTCTATTGGACACTCCCACAGAAGAACAATAACAAAGTTGGGGCCAGACTTCACAGCCTTTATTCACTCCACTCAATGAGACTATAGAGCCTCCCTAATTACTGTCTTGTAAATTGCTGAGAATCTGTGTGGCTTTTCCCAGGCTTGAGATACCCTATTTAAGGTTGATGCTGCCCAGCAAGAACCTCCACTGGGAAATGAAGGGGAATGGCTGCAGCTGTGAGGTGTCTCCCCATGTCTGACCCTGGGTCAACAGTGGTCTGCTCAGATAGCAAAAATGACCCAAGGGGTTCTGGAATCCCCCACACCACCCCATTTTGCCTCCTGTAGGATTTTCACAGTTCCACATTTTTGTACTGGCACAGTTCTAATTCCTCCCCCTCCCCAGCTTGCAAGAATAGCTTGGGAACAATACACAAATGTGATTCCAATTAGATCAATAACAAATTCAGAAAGGTTCAGCCCCCACCATCTGTCCTGAGAGACGGTGGTGCTCTGTAGCCCTCCCCTCTGCTCCTTTTTGCCATTATTGTGAAGATTCCACTTGACAGACCATCTACATAAATAAGATTAAAAGGGCTTTCCTGAAATGAAACAAAAGAGGCCAAATTAATAGTGAGGCTGACTTAATTCCAAACACATTGGAGCTTTGCATAATCTGTCACTTAGCAGCTGCATAATTTAACTTGATTCAACAACATTTCATAAGCTACACAAAGACCAAGGGATATCACAAATCTTCCAAAGATAGGCAGTGGAATCCCTCCTAAGCCAGCGCACCACTCAGAAGGAAGTTCAACTGAGCTCAATGGGACTTACTCCCCTAGTCAGTATCCTAGGATTTCAGGTTTGGTGGATTTGCATGGTTTCAAGATTTACTTAATGTTATCATGGACATTCAACTTCTTCTGGTTTTAAAAGTGTTGATTAACAGATCATAACAAATAACACATTCCAGAGAAGCAGTGTTGTCATTTTGTCCGAGAAATAAAACACACTGCAGTTTAGTGTTCAGGAGCTTTCATACTTAACAACAGGTTATTTCAGAAGTTGCACAAAATGAAATAGATTAAGCAAGTAGTCAGCTCTGCAGCGCCTAACATTCTGCTTCGCAACAGCTGCAGAGCTGTTTGGGCTGGAAGTCAACCTGAAGAAAACGGAAGTTCTTTACCAGCCTGCACCACAGGACAAACACCACCATCCCCACATTGCCATTGGCAAATCTGTGCTCAAGTCTGTTTAGCAGTTCACCTACCTGGGAAGCATCATCTTTTCAGATGCCAAGATTGACAAAGAGATCGATCACAGATTAGCAAAGGCATATAGCGCATTTGGAAGACTTCACAAAAGAGTCTGGAGTAACAAACACCTAAGGCGAAGCACAAAAATCAATGTGTATAGAGCCATTGTACTGTCTATTCTTCTTTACGTGTCTGAAACATGGGTCACCTATCGCCACCACCTATGACTCCTCAAACGCTTTGATCAACGCTGTCTACACACAATCCTAAATATACACTGGACTGACTATGTGAAGAATGTTGCTGTCCTTGAGCAAGCAGGGATCACCAGCATTGAGGCCATGATATTGAGAACACAGCTGCGCTGGGCAGGGCACATTTCTAGGATGGAGGACCATCGCCTCCCCAAAATAGTACTCTACGGTGAACTCGCCACGGGTCAGCATAAGAGGGATGCTCCAAAAAAGCGATACAAGGACTCCCTGAAACAACATCTCAGGCTCGGCCAAATTGATCACCAACAATGGTCCACCCTGGCCTCACATTGGGAGGCATGGAGATGCACTATCCACAATGCTGCAGCCTTATTTGAGAACTCACACCGAACAAGTCTTGAAGAGAAACGACAACCCAGAAACATCACCCAAGGAGACCTTCTGCTGTGCTTTCTGCAATCGGACTCGTTTATCTCGGATTGGCCTTTTTAGTCATCAGCACGCTTGCAGAAAGCGCGGGATGAGTCCTTCCTGAATCTTCGTTTGTGAAGAAAAGCCAGAGAGAGATATAAACATACAAAGGCTGAGGGACACTAGAAGTTTAATCAAATTTCTAAAAAATGAAATCTGAGATAACAGATGATGTCATGAACACTGCACTACTCAACAACAGCTCATGGCTTCAGTGTCAATAAGACAGTGAATCAGTTCTGAGCTATAGCATTCATCTACACAGGCCAGAATATGCTCCCCACCAGCTTTTTCTGCACATGGATCAGACCCATTCCACTCCTGTTACTGGCATGAAACAGGAGGAAGTCCAGACCAGAACACCAGTCAGTCTCTGCAGTTGTCCATGTCCCACTCTCCATAGCCAGGAAGCCAGCCCACAGCACGTGACCAAGCCCCCTGCATGTGACCAGCCTTGGTCACATGCTGTAGGACTCCTTCCTGGCTTCAGAGAATGTGACACAGGAGGCAGCTGCAGCAACAGACTGGCATGGCAGTAAGGGCTCCTGTGGTCACATGGGGCCTGATCCATTTTTTTCTGGAAAGATGTGGGTTTTTGGTAGGTGTTGTTTTTTTTAATTAGGCTTTACCCCATCTTAGCCCTAGCTTTGTCCTGGGAGTTGTGAGGACTCTAAGGCAGGGGCAAGAGAGGGTAAATAGAACATCTAGACAAGCCCTTAGTCTAGACATTAATGGTGCTAACCAAGGAACTCAAACCCAATCCAGGGCCTTGGATAGCTCCTTTAAAGTTCTGACTAAACCACAGTGGATTTATCACTGACATAAAAATCACTAGCTACCCTGAAGACCACTATCAATTTCATAAACACAATACAACTCAGAGGCTTGTCAGGCTTCTATACTTAAGTCTTTTCAGATCTGACTTTTCTCCCAGGTTTTTTTTTAGTTGTATATTTAAAAAAAAAAATTATTAGTGATTTTCAGATCTTGAACTGCTACTGGTTTGGTTGTCTGTTTGCTTTTACTTTTGTTTTATTGTGTTGCTAACTTAAACTGGGGAGGGGTTACATGATTTTATTATGGTTTAATATTGTACAGTTTTTAGTTTTATTTTTCAGACCACCTAGAATGCTTTGGCTATTTGGCAGTATATAAATGTATATAAATGTAATATGTAAATACAGTAGCACCCCTGTATCTGTGGGGGATTGGTTCTGGGCATCCCCATGGATACTGAAAACCACAGATACTAGCAAATGCCCTGCGATGGGGTGGGGGGAAGAGTTATGGAGAAGGAGGAGGAGGAAGGAAGGAAGGAAGGAAGGAAGGAAGGAAGGAAGGAAGGAAGGAAGGAGCTGGGCTTGGGCTGGGTGGTACTGGTGCTGCTCTTCGATGCCATGGGGTAAGGCAGATGGGAGAGGAGAGAACTAGGCTGGAGGAGGATGGGGGGACAGGTTCCCTTCCCCCTTCGCCCCCGCTGCCACCACCGCAGTCCTCACAGGGGATGGGAGAAGGGAGGCAAGTTCTCTCCTCCTTCTCTCCCTTCCATGTTCACCCTTTCCTATTGCCAACTGCAGATAACTGAATCAGTGGATGATGAATCAGTGGATACAGGGGTGCTAATTTAAGTCCAAACAGGAGAAATGTTACATACTGCAACAGTCATCTGCAGCTCCATCTCAAGCACTGTCGAACATAGTCTGATTTGTTGATGGCTTCCGAATCATCAGCTACTTGCCACAATTGTTCTTTGGAATTCCTCCACATAAGTCAAGCCAACGATCAGAAAAGGAAGTGCCAAATGTTAGCTGTAATTAGGGAGAGATGAATTGGTCTATTTTGGGCCTGTGTCACTTTGCATATGTTCACTCACAAAGTCAAAAACCCATTCTGGGCTTGTCTACACTAGGGGCAAAAGTCCGAATGGACTCCCTGACCTGTTCTGCTCCACACCCACCCCGGAGCCACCCCACTACCTGTTTCTCTGCAGGGACATTGGGTAGATGTCTACACATGTCCCTGCATCCGGGTGTTGCTTTGGTCCACCACCGTTGCCTTTCCTCTGTCAGTTTCCACTGCCGCTGCCTTTCCTCCATCAGCTCCCTGGCACAGCCAGAACAGATCACTGCCTTGCAGGCACTGCCATTTACTGCAATGTAAATCCATGTAAATTTACCTCAGCCTATAACAGTTACAGAAAGGTTTTTCCCTCCTTAGCACTGCTGGTGCATAGTCACTTGCTCTGAGGCAAACAAGGTGCCCAGCCATGTGATCTGGATACCTCGTTTCTGACCTCAGAGCTAGTGACTGTGCGCCAGTGGTGGTGACAAATAGGGAAAAACCTTTCTGTAACCATTCCAGGCTGGGAACTGGTGAGGTAAATAACAGCATCTGCCAGGCAGCAATCTGTTCTGCCTCCCCATGCCACCCCAAATCAGGATGGATCCATTGTTCACACTACAGGAAACACCAGAGTTTCCTGCAAACTCCAGAGAAAACAGTGAATTTTTAAAACCCAGGTTAAGGTGGTATACCCATGTTTGGTGTGGATAGGGCCATCATGTGGCCTTATTGCATTAGATTTGGGTGCGTACAGGGTTTTTTTTCCCTTGTGTACACAAGCCCTCTGTCTCCTTTCCATATTAATCTGCAGATGAACATGCACTGACGTATGCATTTCTAATCATATTTTCTCTCAAAAAGTCCAATTCCCCGAAGTAGTTTCTTTAAAATTCCAGTGTTTAAAATGCATTTGGATTCACTTCTGAGCAAGGAACTTTACCAGAAGCTTTGTGAATCATGAAAGCCAACCAAGTACTAATCCACACATTCGTGAGATAGAAGAGATACAGATCGGGTCAGTCTGTATGGGAATTCACAAAGATCAAATTCTACAAGCATCCCTTGTTGAAACTAGCTTGTTCCCTTGATTGCACTGGAACATATCCACATACACCCAACCTCACTGGGATCACAGATAGAGTGTCCAGCCATTCTTAAGACAGACAAATGATTTGAACTCTAAATGTACATTCACTGCATTCTGAAGCATTTGTGTTCAAAACCACATTCATCACTCGTAGGAGATTATCAGAGAGGAACACAAAAAGCGTTCCTGTCCCACAATCTCCAATCCCACCCCTGTCCCGGCACAATAACCTTCCTACCGCACTTACCTTCTCTACCATCAACAGGCGGCCCAGGAAGTAGACAGAGCTCTAATGGAGCTCTGTTCACTTCCTGGACTGAAATCCTGCCCGTTCCCGCAAGATTTCAACAATTTCATCACCTGTTTTCAGGCCTTTTTTGAAAGCTAGACCTGTCTCTCACACACTGTTCACACAGAGGCAACGAATCCCATATTCTTCCACAGAGGACAGAGAGCATTCATAGTTATCAGATGATGCATTGGATTTTTCTATCATAACTTTCTGTGTGGGAAATTCAAAAATAAAAACAAAAGTACACCTCCAAAAAGTTACAAAAAGCACTTTAAAACTTCCAAGTAAACCAGGGAAGTTTTTAGAAATTGCATAACTTACCTAGATGTCCCGATCTCACCCAGAAGTGTTCTGGCAGGACCACCCGTTGATGCTGCATTCACGAGAGTTACATGGCCCGAGGTTTCACATGCTGGCAATGCTGGCACCAAATCACAATGGGGGATCTATTGACGGCTCGGCCCATCAATAAAATGAAATGCAATAATGATACCAGTGGAACACAAAAGAACAATGTCATCTGATATTGACACCCTTTTGTGTTCCTCTGGCATCATTATGGCACCACATTAGCCACATCTGATAATCTCCTTAGAATGGTCATGTATAGCTCTTCGCCTTGTAAGCCTGGCTACACCTTACGTTTTCCAAGTGAAACATAGCCAAGCACCACAAGCTCCTCCTGATGTTGCTTTCTGATCTGTTTCAGATTAGTTGGTGGTTCACATAACAAACAAGAAGTGATCCATCCATTCCCAGAATCAGATCAAGTTAAGTTCATCAAACGGGTTTTACCTGAAAGCTTCATGCAGAGCTTGGAACATTGTTTTTGTTATGTTATGTTTTGTTTTGTTTTAAAAATAATCTGTTAGTTATTATCTACAAGAAACTTGTTAACTTTTCTCTCAGAGTTACCGAAACATAATTTTTCCTTTTTCAAATTATTTATTAAATACACAAATACAAATAAGGATCACAATCTCTCCAAATGACTCCCAAATCTAAACCTATGTGTTTGCCCTCACTAGAGTAGATTCATTGAATCAATGGAATTTAAGTAATTGTTGATTTATCTAGTTCTTGTTGATGCATTGGGTCTACTCTAGTTGGGACTAACAATCAGATTTAGCCCCCCCCAAAAAAAATCAATGATTTAGGATTAACAATAAGCATTATTTGATACACTAGAAGGAAAAATTACTAGCTGTTATATTCCTTCCTGAAAAAGAACACTGTTATGCCGTTGTTATCAATGAAAGCTTGTACCCTTAATCCCAGTGGGGAGGTGAATCTGTTCTAGGCTTTAGTTTGAACTTGAAAGGAGATATCCAAGATATTCAGCTTATTCAGGGGTAGCATTCAGCTCGAGGTTTAGCTTCTCCAAGCTTGCTTAGCTTCTCCAAACTTAAGACCCAGAGCAAACTCACTTGCTGACATAGGAGCCATCACAACCAGCATCCCCCATAATGTTTTACAAATAATCTCATTACTTGCGCATTACTTCCAAGTTCTGGTTTCATGACAGCCTTATTTGAGCACTGCAGTTCTATAGATGATGGACTAATCAGTTTTAATGATGCATACCCTGCCATTTGATCAGAGGGTCACTAAAGTGATTTACAACAACAGATTACTGTTATACAAGACAAATGAACAAAGCCTCCAAACAGACACATATAATCCAGCAGCCCTCAGTCTCCTGGCTGACAGATGGGTCCCTGTGGGCTTGCTTACAGTTTTGGAGTCCAAAAGTAACTTCTTGATGGAAAAGAATATTCTTTCTGAAACAGAGGGAGTGTGAGGTAAAAGATAGTCTTGGGATGGGATGGTTGTCTGTTGGTTTTTTGAGACTTGGGGTTGAACCAAACTGCATAAAAGTATTGAGAGTTGTTTTGGTTGCAGTTGAATACTCATGGGTTTTCCTGTTCCTGCCGCCAGTCCTTTCTTGAAATATCTCAGGTTTCCCTCCATCCCTCCCTGACTTGTGTCCTTCCTTTTCCCCTCCCCTCACAGATAATGTGTCATATCCAGTCTCCTGCAACCTATCAGAAGCTGAGATCCACCAGTTTCCACTGAGCCTTTTTGATGAAACCCCTCACCAGGTTGGCCCTGCAGCTCCTACAACAGGGCTCCTGTCACTTACCTTGCCCTTTTACCCTCAAGATGGGCTGGTACTCAGATCTCAAGGTGACTACTATACTGAACAAGTGGCTGTGTTGATCAGTGGGTTCAGGTTGGTAAAGGGTGGCCAGTTCTCCCTTTCAATTCTTAAATGCAAACAGTCAAACAAAATTGTAGAAAACAAAACCCTTTCCATTATCATAGCTACATCTCCCAATGCAACCCCCAAAACCTACTTTAGATGCTAGATGGTCCTGCCAACAGAAGGATTTCCAAGAGGTCCTGATGCACCTGCTTATCACATTGTCTTGCTGCTGGGAGAGAGTTATATGCTCCTTTCCTTACTATCCTGCTCTCCAACACCTCAGGAATCCCTCTGTTTGCAAGGTTGCCTGCTTTTAAGGTAGGTTGTGCGGAGCATTCCCAGTCATTGCAATGTCAGTGCAACTCCACCAACAATCATAGAATTCCTACTGCTCAGCTGTATTTTGTCTTGGTGTCACTGAGTGTCTCTCAGCTTTTCTTTGCAAACGAAGATTCAGGAAGGACTCATCCCATGCTTTCTGCAAGCGCGCTGATGACTAAAAAGGCCAATCCAAGATAAACAAGTCCAGTTGCAGAAAGCACAGCAGACAGTCTCCTTGGGTGATGTTTCTGGGTTGTGATGCTTTCTGTGTTGCCATTTCTCTTCGAGACTTGTTCAGCGTGAGTTCTCAAATAAGGCTGCAGCATTGTGGATAGTGCATCTCCATGCCTCCCGCTGTGAGGCCAGGGCGGACCATTGTTGGTGATCAATTTGACCGAACCTGAGGTGTTCTTTCAGGGAGTCCTTGTATTGCTTTTTTGGAGTGCCCCTCTTATGTTGACCCATGGTGAGTTCAGTACAGCCTAGTAATCAAGGATATAGTATTAAATTAACATTCTGGAAGTAAATAAAATTGAATAAATTTGGTATTTCATTAATGTTAATTTATTTTAGAATTATTTTAACGAAGTAGTGCATAACATAATAGTAAATAATATAATATTCTCAGCCCCTGAGAACTTAGCCTACCTGAAAATGATCAAACTGAAAGAAAAAATCCCATCCATCCTTAGCTTAGTGGTCTCAATCTAATTGTTGATCCCAACTAGGGTAGACCAAATGAATCCATTGCTGAATGGTAAGCAGACATTTATGTAAATGCCATTGCTTCGGTGGTTCTACTCTAGTTGGAGTTAGCAACTGGATTTATGTCAATGTGGCACAGCTATATTTGTTTTTGGTGTTTGTTTTTGTTCAAGGTTTTTTTTGTTTTGTTTTGTTTTTGTCATTTGTTCCATTGGAACTGATTACACAGTGTCATAAAACTGAAGATCATCATTGCTAACCTCTGGTTGCTTGGCTTCCATATTCATCACGCTACAGCCATGTAAGACAATATATCTGCTACAGTTTTATAAAGTGTCCTTGCTGATGTGGAGCAAAGATGAGGGATCTCAATGAATATTAATTCATATCTGAGGATCTGCCAAAGAAAATAAACAAAGCTCAACTGCATCTATCTGAATGGGCTGGAAGACATCCAAAACATCTGAATAATCAGAAGCTGGGAATGCTGTTTATGCAGGGTTACACTGACATGAGACTATTAGAGTTCTATGACAGAGTCCCTCTTTCCATTGCAATGGACAAAGGCTAATTCTCTCCTGTGTCTATCTGGTGTCCACCCAACTCTTTTGTTTCCTTTGTCACAGTACTATTAAAGAAATAAGGAAAAGACCTGGCAACTTGAAACAAAAAGTGTGTCACCCAGACCCTCCAATTTTTTTAACAAGCTTAACTTTCGCCCTCTTAATAATCTGAAATAATAACTGACCTGCAAATAAATATTAAAATCTGTGAAGATTTTTCCCTATAACTTGTGCTACTTGATAATTTGTGCATTTTCTTCTCTAAAGGGGGAGGGGTGTCCAATGATCCTGTGGTATTTCAACCTGCCTCTTCCACTTTTGCCTTATTTTGAGGGTTCCATTTGAGGCACTGAGATCCAATTAAAATGAATTTGACTGCAACCTCAATTCAGAAAAGAAAACATTGTATGTCCATGTTATGGGATAAGTTGTCTAAATAACATGGCCAGAATGCTTAATGACAGAATTCCTTTATTTATGTTAACACAACAGATGTAATAAGAAGGAATTAATTTTGGGGTTGTCTAGACAGTGAAAAAACTCATCACAGAATTTGTGGGGAATTCCGTCTGTCTTAATGAGATTCCACATTGAATCATGGTATTTGGAAGGAGCGGGGCCAAAAACTGCAAAAACTACATGTTTCAAGACTCCAGGGGTTTTCCTGAGTTTTTTTTAAAACTGTGGGGGAAATACACACTCCCGCTCATTAAGACAACTGAATTGCAGTGCAGCACACATTCCCGAAGCAGACAGCTGATTGGTTGGATATGCCGGGGGGGGGCAGATATTGCTAATAAGGCAGCACCTGAAACCTCCATATTGGATTTTTGCCATAGCAATCATGTGCTGAGGTGATGAAACAGCCTTCCATTTTTCTTTTCTTTTCTTTCTTTCTTTTTTGTTCATTTATACAGAAAATCACCCTTCTTCACCTTGGATTTTTGTTTTGTTTAGTTTTTTTGTTTTGTTTTGGTTTTTTAAAAAAGTACTGTTTGGCAGCAGCAACTTGGGGAGAATAAAACTACAAGTAATTCACTTATGCCTGCCATCTTGATTCGCTGGTATGCCCGTTCGAACAGCAAACACAGATAGCTTCGCACACCAGCAATCTTGAAAAAGCCTGTAGGGACAAATGAAAGCTGCTGCAAATTGGCATTACTGTGCACTTATCTACCTTTTATTCCCTTGTATAGATGGGCCCTTTTAATCCTTCATTTCTTCATGAGCCATTGGAGTGAGACTTCGGAAAACTGTATGAATGATGTATCCAGTCACATATGTTTGTAAGCAAAGGGGTAGGAATTAATATACCAGGGTTTATTACAGCTTCCTCCCCCCCCCCCGTGTCACATACACACCGTACTACAGAAAACAGCAATATGTCTAGAATCATTGTATTATACCATACCCTCCAGCATTGCTCAGATAAAAAGTGGGACCCATGTGGCCAAGCAACAAGATGGCAGAGGGAAAACACACAAGCTATTAGAGGTTGCCACAGCTTGCTTTTCCTTTAGCTCACTGGGAAGGGGAATATTCTTCCCCCTCATCTTCTCTCTCCCCAATGAGTTAATCGAGTGCAAATGTTTTTTGCCATTTGAATCAGTTTTGAACTCATTGAATCAAGCTGAGGACATGGGGGAAGTGGAGGGAAGAAGGAGGAGGGAGAAAAGTGGGGTTGACAGGGTCTGTCTGTATTGATTTCCCGAAAGTTTGTTATATTGAGTCTGTAGAGCAAAAGACCTAGTCTGCCAAAATATGTCTGTGTCAGAAAAAGCTGAGAGATGTAACTACTTGTTCCAGCTTAGCCAGAAGCCCAGACACATAGATAAGATGCTATGTTTGGAAAAACAAAGAGCTAGAGACATTATATGTAAAGTATATTAAGTCATTTACAAGAAATGATGTGCATTTGGAGAAATGAAATTTAGTGAAGATTCTGATATAATTTGTATTGATTAATAACCACTGATTGTTATAGTATGCTATGCTCGAAACAAATAGTATGGTTTGTCTTCTGAAATCAAAGACAAGGTCTTCCCTGCTAGCTAAATTTAGTACACAATAGTTCATTCATTTAACCTAGGCAAGCGCCTGAAGTTATCTTCTTCTGGGCGCATTGCCCAGTTCGGGTGCCTTATCAAAAATAGTAGCTAGACACAGAGAGCTGAAAAAATGATTTCTGTTTCTGCCTGGTAACCACTATAATACACATGCGCAGTGCTGTAGATTTTGGGGGGGATTATGTTTCTGTATAATAAAAAGCCTGTGTGCCTTTAATTCTTTGGCACAGTTTGGCAGGAATGATCCCCCTGTGTCATTGCTAGCAATAAAAGTAATCTGAATTAAACCTAGACTTTTGAGCTTCATTGTTTGTTACCCAGATGACAGAGGATTAATCAGGAACCTCCCTCCCAAATGGGGATGCTTACGGGCTATGCAGTACCTTTTAAAAAAAGATGTAATTGAGGGATCTGTTTGAGCCAGTAGGAGCTTACTACTGTAAACTGCTTTTCACAAAGTGCAGTATGTGTTTAATATTTACCTGTTAGCAAAACAAGTCCATGCATCGGTTCAGTGGAACTCCACAAACTGGAAATGGTAACACACTGGCTGGGATCCTGCTTTGGAGTTGCATAGCATTAATCACCACCTGTAGAGTTACCATTAATTGTGCTGCACAATCCTTGCATTGAACAGCAAAGATGTACAACTGAACACATACCCAAATATGCAACTGAATGCACATCCCTGTGCATCAGCACATGCATCTTTGCAAACCCATGGGCATCTGCTTCTGCATGCACAATAGCACCACAAGTACAAACTTGACCTAAATACAGATACTCTCATTGGAGAAAAAAATGTTCACTCCAGGGGAACACATATATGCAAGAAAGACAGCAACTGGATTCCAACTACTGGACTTTAAGCTGGACTGGATGGGCTGGTGTGGATTTGATTCAGAGTTTGGAACAGTCACTTGTTTGTACAGCTGGCCCTCAATATCCACAGATTCTGCATCCACGGATTCAACCATCCACAGCTCAAAAATATTGCCCCAAAAAATCCAAAAAGCAAACCTTGATTTTGCTCTTTTATATAAGGGACACCATTTTACGATGCCATTATATATTGTGGGATTTGAGCATCCACAGATTTTGGTATCCACGAGGGGTCCTGGAATCAAACCTCAGTAGATACCAAGGGCCACTGTACTACAGCTGGCAGAATTCCCTAGAGAGATGGCTGTGTTACATTCATATCCCATCAGGACACCCTCTTGGCTAGGTCCAATACTAAACTGGTGCTAAATAGATGAACATTGCCAGATGCAGCTTTCATGACACCATAGCAAAATGCCTTTTGGTGGGTCCTGTCTTACAAATGACTGGCCCTGGTGGGCTTAATTGGTATAACACTGTGATCAGCACTGGTTAGTGTTCACTGGTCATTTGCATTCCCTACCATGTCCCCAATGTAGCTTAGCTCCAGGGCATTGGGGAAAATCTCAGTTAAAGTCTGTAAGTGTACAGGGGAGTCAGAGAATGTTGCTGGTGCAGCTAAGGTGGGAAGGCCCTGACCAGGCCAGCATGAGAATATTAAAAAATACACTGATTCTTTTCTTTTTTAAATAGTCCAATACATTCAGGAGATTATCAGACAAGCAAATGTGGCCCAATAACAATGCCAGCAAAATGCAAAAGGATGCCAATATCAGAAAACGTCATCCTTTTGCATTCCACTGGCATTATTCTGGCATTTCTTTTATTGATGACTGAAGCTGTCAATAGATCCCTCACTATGATTTGGTACGGGCATTGCTGGTGTGCAAAACCTCGGGCCATTTAACTCTTGGGAATGCAGTGTCAAAAGCCAGCCTGGCACAAACACTTCCGGGTGAAATCGGGACATCCAAGTAGGTTTCACTCTTTTTACGACCCTGTCCGGGTTACCTGGGACTTTTTAAGTGTGTCTAGGTGCTTAGTGTAACTTTTTAGGCTTTATTTTTGTTTTGTTTTTTGAATTTCCCATGTGATTAAGTCTCGTAGGATTTCAAACAAGGAAGTGAATGGGGCTCTTTATTGCTGGGCTGCCTTTGCTGGGAAAGGATGTAAGTGCAGTGGGGAGTGTCCTTTTGCTGGCATGAAAATGTTTTGTTTTTTTAAATACTGGCAAAAGAATGTTTAAAAGGAGAGCATCTTGATAATCTCTTCAGAATAGCATTGTCCAGCTGAGGCTAGCAGAAGCCTCATAGAATTCCATGTACAGGACAGAATAACTAGAAAATTTGCTTTTTGGACTATTTTGCCCCCAATCCGCAGTCAGCATGGGTGCTGCCCATGTTGACTAAGGGATTTGGGGGGCTGTAGTTGGAAAAAAAGAAAATGTTTGACTTTGAGTGTCACATTCATCCCCTTGTGACTATTCAGCATGTGGTAGTTGTCAATACACGGGGGGGGGGGCGGGATGTAGAAAAGCAGCCAACTGCTATACAGTCTCCTCCAGCTTTTTCTGCTTCTTTTTGGGGAAGGCAGCCTGCACATTTCTCAGGTGTGTTACATGTGGATGCTTTGCTCATGATGAAAGTGAGGTGTAGGCAGGTTCACATCTAATCAAATGTACAGGAGGGCAGTGGAGTCAGTTTCCACCCTTGCCCCTCCCTGTGCTACATTAATATAAAAATAAAGGTAAAAGAAAACATCCATTCGTTTTCAGCTAATTTGTAGCCTTTTTATTTTCATTTTGGAGTGTTTGTGGGAGACAAAAAGCACTCCCCACCACATTTTTATGTGGCTTTGCAGCAGTGTGCCTGAGTCTCCTCCCCATAAAAAGTTAAACTTGGGGCATGGGGGCTCCATGGGTGTCCTGGAAATTTGGGGTACAAACAGGGTTGGGGCCCATGTGGCCCATAATCTGCACTTTCCCCACCCCTGCTGTACAGACAGACATCTTAGGCCAACTATTTTAGCACCTTGAATCAAGAGTCTGAATTTGACCTGCCATCTTTAGCGTGTCATCTTTCTGTGCTGATGAAACTCTTGAGCAGTAGGAACATGACACAAAGGAGGCTGATGGTCATAAATAACCTGCCATCGTTGAGAAATTAAACAGAGGCACACAGCTCACCTTTGGCCTCTCCTCTTATATGAAGGTGGTTGAGCACGACAGCAAATGGAGACAAATTCACAAGGAGGACAAGCCCAACAATCAATTTCACTACTCTCAAATCATTATGAAATGCCTCAGTTCAGAAATAATTAATGGATTAGCCCCCAGAGATAGTTAAATGGATCACTGCAGACATAAGCAACATCAAAAGATTATATAAGTGATGAGAGACATACAGTACCTTGGAAAACATGTGCAGGAATTTTTACTCAAGGTTTGGATGTGTTGCACATCTGCAGTTACATTCTGCTTCTTTGTTGACAACCATATTACAAGTCAGTTATTAGTTATTTTTTTCTACACATGTGGGCTGACTATTTCCACTATAGGCAAGGCCAGTGAGCAGCCAAAGAACAGAAATGAGAATATTCCTGTGGGATGCACTGTTCCACAGCTGGGGCCAAGCCTGGACTATGATTCATGGTTTTGAGCCTTGCCTTCTTGGTGGATTGGCTATGAAACAATCAACCATTAAGCAAAATTGTACCCGTAAGGGTTATGAAGCATTGCTTTCTCTTCCAGGACTCTTCTGAAGTAAAAGAACAACATCTTCAAGAAATTGCCCTGGCAGCCTTCATATCTACCTACTCACCCAATCCACAGTATCGATGGCATTAAAAAAACACTTTTATTGATTTTTTTACAGATTCTACATATGGTATCTCAACAGCAACGTATTATTTCTGTACAACACTAAACAATATAAAAGTAATTCTTCTACAATAATGTTAAGTTGTAATTTCTGATCTAATGGCCTTCCTTATATTCATCCAGTCTTACAGAACTTTTACTTTCATTTATTTTGACTTCATGTCCACAAAGGGGGCAGGGAACCCACAGCATTGAAATTAAAAAAAAACAACATTTGCACATTTAGAGGAACAAGAATGATAGTTTAACAGGGGGGAAATGATTTTACAAAGTTTATATTTGTATGGTGTTGTATTTGTATTCAATGTTTGGAACAAATACCCTTTAGAGATACCATACTTGTATAATTCCACAATCCATATTGTGGTAATACCTTTATTGGGACAAACCAAAAAGACACAACATGTATGCAAGCCTTTGAGATCTCCTGGTGGAAGGGAAGGCTTGCTAGAAACAGGGGGAAGGGTATCCCGAACTGGAGATGGCATTCATGAACCTTCCTAGAACTGCATTTCTTTGAAGGGGACCATGGGTTTGTCATTTCTCCTGCCTCACAATTCACTTCAGACACAGAAAATTAGAATACAATTTTTCTTCAGAGGAAGTTACTCCCCTCTCATCCTCAGGAACAGTTGTCAGCAATTTAGAGCACTTGCTTTCTAAAATACTGTAAGTCTTTTGGGGAAGAGGGATCAGAAATAACCCACCTCTTGAAGTGTGTGTGTGTGCATGCATGTGTGTTTGTTTAAGGAGTTTCTCTGGGAGGATTTTCATATACAACCCAAAGATTTCATAGGGGGCAGCCATGGCATTTAAACTGGAGTCACAGTGGTATAACTTTATTGTGTGAAAGCACCTCCAGAAAGGTCAGGGGAAAGACAAATTCCAAATCCAGCTAAGTACAGTTTGAGAATCACCATGAAAGGAGCACTGTTGGTCCAAATCGAAGATTTATTCAGTTCAGCATCCTGTCTCTGGCACAAGCCACTCAGGTGTTTCTGGGAGGCCCACCTCAGGGCATGAAAGGCAAGCATCCTTCACTGCTCAGGAACTGGTTTTCACTTTCTACCACTGAACTGGTGTGTAAGTAAATGGAGAAAATAATACATTAGAATACACTCAGAGAGAAGGGATAATTTCTAATACCTTATTTAAAAGTCTTTGCTATATGTTATGGGGAAAATGCAGTAAAAAGGTTATTTCTGAACAACACAGAGAACCCTCTAGTTGGAGTGGCCTCCTAGGAGTTGCAGTCAAAAAAAAAAAAAAACCCTTATCTGTCTATCCATTTATCTGTCTATCCATCTATCAATCTATCTACTCTGTCCATTACATATAGTAAGGTAGGCAACCATAAAAAGGTTTTGGAAAAATACATTTCTTAATCTAATGTCATTGGACATTATCAGGCTAACCCCTTAAAACGTTCTTTTGCCAGCATAAAAAAACCAAATATTTTTATGCTGGCAAAACAACGTTCCCACACACACACACACACACTTCCTTTGCTGGCAAAGGCAGCCCTGGCAATGAAGAGCTCCATTCACTTCCTTGTTCAAAATCCTGCGAGACTCTGTTGTGTGGGAAATTTAAAAATAAAAACAAAAATAAAGCATATAAAGTTTTAAAATGCACACACACACACACTTTAAAAGTCTCAAGTAACCTGGAGAGAGTCATAGAAAGAGCAAAACTTACCTGGATGTCCCGATCTCACCCAGAAGTGTTTGCCCCAGACCAGCCATTCTCGCAGCAGTCATGAGAGTTAAATGACCTAAGGTTTTACATGCCGGCAATGCCAGCACAAAAGCACCACCAGGGATCAATTGACGGCTTAAAAAGATACAAGTTTGGGGCTGATTTTAACAGCAAAAGGGTGACGTCTGATCTGCGCAACCTTTAATGGTTATGTGGCATCATTATGAGGCCTTATTTCATGTGTCTGAAAAAGTCCATTGTTTGGTGGAAATTTCTTTTTTTCTTAATTAATCAGTTATAATTATTGGCAGCATAACATAAATAGAGAGCCAGTGTGGTGTAGTGGTTTGAGCACTGGACTATGTCTCTGGAAACCAGGGTTCAACTCCCCACTTGGGCATGGAAGCCCACTGGGTGATCTTGGGAAGGCTGCTCTGTCTCAGCTTCAGAGAAAGGCAAAGGCAAACCCCATCTGAACAAATCTAGCCAAGAAAACCCTGTGGTAGGTTGGCCTTAGGGTCATTGTAATACAGAAATGTCTTGAAAGCACACAACAAACAGCATAAATACCAAAGTGCCCATTTCAGTGTGGCCATTTCAGTCTGGCTTGTAAGTTCTGCTAGCGTATCAATTGATACTGCTTGAGTATCAATTGATACTCCTCCAAATTAGGAGGAATAGCTAATACCCTAGAGGACAGGATCAAAATTCAGAATGACCTGGATAGACTGGAGAGCTGGGCCAAAGCTAACAAAATGAAATTCAATACGGAGAAATGTAAAGTACTGCATTTAGGGCGGAAAAATGAAATGCATAAATATAGGATGGGGGAGACCTGGCTGAACGAGACTACATGCGAAAGGGATCTAGGAGTCCTAGTAGACCACAAGTTGAACATGAGCCAACAGTGTGATGCGGCAGCTAAAAAGGCCAATGCGATTTTGGGCTGCATCAATAGAAGTATAGTGTCTAGATCAAGGGAAGTAATAGTGTCACTCTATTCTGCCTTGGTCAGACCTCACTTAGAATACTGTGTCCAGTTCTGGGCACCACAATTCAAAAAGGATATTGACAAATTGGAGTGTGTCCAGAGAAGGGCAACTAAAATGGTGAAAGCTCTGGAAACGATGCCTTATGAGGAGAGACTTAGGGAGCTGGGTATGTTTAGCCTGGAAAAAAGACGGTTAAGAGGCGATATGATAGCCCTGTTTAAGTATTTGAAGGGATGTCACGCTGAGGATGGAGCAGGCTTGTTTTCTGCTGCTCCAGAGACTGGAGCATGGAGCAATGGGTGCAAGCTCCAGGAACAGAGATTCCACCTCAACATGAGGAGGAACTTTTTGACAGTAAGAGCTGTTCGGCAGTGGAACACACTCCCTCGGAGCGTGGTGGGGTCTCCTTCCTTGGAGGTCTTTAAACAGAGGCTGAATTGCCATCTGTCGGGGATGCTTTGATCAAGATTTCCTGTGTGGCAGGGGGATTGGACTGGATGGCCCTCGTGGTCTCTTCCAACTCTGCAATTCTATGATTCTATGATTCTATGATAATGGATCATTTTGTCAAGAAAATTCGTCCCCCCAAAAAAGAAAAAGAAAATGCAATCAAAACCATTTCTGTTTGGTTAGGATTGTCATGCAAAACCATTTGGGTAAGGGTCAGGGTCAAGGTAAGTTTCAGAACTAGGTTTATTATCAAATATCAATAATATCAATTGATAATAACCCTAACCCTTATCTTGCCCCTAACCCTAACCCAAATTGCTTTGCAATATAATCCCAACCAACCAAAAATGGTTTTGATTGCATTTTCTTGACAAAATTATCAATTATCAATTGCTATACAAGCAGAACTACACTACACTGAAATGGCTGTATTGAACTGGCCACACTGAAATGTCCTAGACCCTACCAAAGTCATCTGGGGGGGGGGATCAATGTTTTGTTTAAAAAATTAAGTGAAAATATAGAAATCTGGCTCTAAACATTCACTGAAAACTCTGTTGAAAAGAAAGTCTGAAGTATGAAAAAGTTTAAGCTGTTAAAAATAAAGTTTGAAGGTTTTCTGTGGTTGTTAACAATTCTTCAGAGTTTGTTTTTGTGAAGGTAAAATACAAAATGCCTTCCTCTTCCTTCAGGTAACAAATATTTAAAACGTAGAGGTGGGGAGGGGAGTGTGGGAAACATTAGCTTGGTAACATCACACTTCTAACATATGGAACAGTTATGAAAAGAACTTCCAAGATCACACACACACACACACATATACCTCTTCCTCCCCCACCCTTGGAGCAATTTCCAAGAATGTCCACATCATTGAAGTTTATGTTCTGTTTCCAAAATAAGTGATCATGTGCCTTGTCTCAACATTCTAAAACAAATGTTTAAATTCAACTGGATTCTATTTGGGCACAGCTGGGGTTTGTATGGATCAGCTTACCAAATCAGGTCCTGGATTTCTTTACACACTGCTACATTTCAGTCAATATTTAGTCAAACCTGATCCCAATTTACAATCAATCAAGAAATTTAAGGAGAATATATTTATACCTGGAAATCTCCACACTGACATTCTTCTCACATGGAGAGATGTATGGCTTTTTCTTTATAAATTGTTTTCCATATATAATTATAATTAGCAGTAATAGTACTCACAGTAGCGTTATTGATATTACTATGGGTCTTTGAGTGGTACATTTCATACAGTGATTATACGGCTTCCTTTATTTATTGGGAAGTTAAAAGATGTGTTTTTGAAGATGCATTTGATGCTCTGCCAAAAAGGATGTTGCATTAAATGATGGTGGGCATTCTGTTGGGGTCCTAAACAAGCATCAGTTTCATGAGGAGTGAGCATGATCAGACAAGTGTCTGGCTATGCCCCCATAACCAGACCTGAAATGATTACATCAGTACTGAGACCTCCAGAGGACCCTAGCAGATCTCAGCACTGCTATAAATCATTTCTCATCTGGCCACACCAGTATGCCAGATGCTTCTCTGATTCTGCCCACACCCCTCAAGGCAGAGAATGGCCATGTGGAGGGGCTTCTGTGGCTGTGTGGTAAGTCTGTGACTGACTCACAGAATCATAGAATCATAGAGTCGGAAAAGACCACAAGGGCCATCCAGTCCAACCCCCCTGCCAGGCAGGAATACACAATCAAATCATTCCCGATAGATGGCCATCCAGCCTCTGTTTAAAAACCTCCAAAGAAGAAGACTCCACCACACTCCGAGGCAATGTATTCCACATCCGAACAGCTCTTACTGTCAGGAAGTTCTTCCTAATGTTTAGGTTGAATCTCTTTTCCTGTAGTTTGAACCCATTGCTCCGTGTCCTAGCCTCTGGAGCAGCAAAAAACAAGCTTGTTCCATCCTCAGTATGACATCCCTTCAAATCTTAAAACACGGCTATCATGTCCCCTCTTAACCTTCTCTTCTCCAGACTAAACTTACCCATTTCCCTAAGCCGCTCCTCATAGGCCATGGCTTCCAGACCTCCCACCAACCTGTTCGCCCCCCTCTGGACAAATTCCAGAGCTTCTCAATATCCTTCCTGAATTGTGGTGCCCAGAACTGGACAGAGTATTCCAGGTGAGGCCTGACCAAAGCAGAACAGAGTGGCACTATTACTTCCCTTGATTTAGACACTATACTCCTATTAATGCAGCCTAGAATCACGTTGGCTTTTTTAGCTGCCGCATCACACTGCTGACTCATGTTCAGTTTATGGTCCACTAAGACTCCTAGATCCCTTTCCCATGTACTGCCATCAAGATTGCATAGTAAGTCATATAAGGCTCAGCCTAGTGTAAGTTCCCATGCAGAACTACTACGCTACTCTTAACCAAACACAATTGCAGGTATTATGCTATCCATTTTATCACATATTATACAGTAGGAACCCCATACCCACTGGGGATTGGTTCTGGGGGGTCCCATGGATACTGAAAACCATGGATAATAGCAAATGCCATTGAAAATAATGGGACTTTTGGTTTAAAATACCATGGAGCTGCCTTGGAGGACCTAGAAAATGGCTAGAGAGGACACATTTTCTAGGAAGACTCTATAGTAGATGTGCTGTTTTGTGTCCTGTGGATAATTGATTCAGTGGGTAATGAATCAGTGGATATGGGGGTCCTACTGTACTGTGCTTCTGTGTAGCATTACAGCTTTGGTCAGTGTACTAAATGCACTAAATACAGATAGCTGGCTTACTTTATAGCAGGGGGGAAGAGACTTGTGGGAAAAATAAGTGTTGCTGGCCATTCATAATTGCTCACCTTAGCTATGCTGGCTCAGGCCGATGGGAGTTACAGTCCAACAACCTCTATAGGGCCACAGTTTCTCCATCCTTGATAAAGAACATGTGATCTTGATAATATCCATGCATTAGGGGGCACAGCAAACATTGGCCCCACTCTAATTCAATAGAGGACACAAAGGTGCTGTTGGGATCAGCACCTACATGGAATCTCCCTAAGATCAGGTCCATTCCTTCTAGAGGGCATGTCTCATTTCTGGGTTACAGGGCTGGTTTTTCCATTAGGCAGAGTGAGCAGCTGCCTCAGACAGCAGGTGATGTGGTGGAGGGGGAAAAAGGTATTTGTTGAGCCACTCTTTGTGCCATATGGCCTGCTCTGCATCCCTGAACTAGCTCTCAAAGTACAATGGAGGAAAAAGATTCAACTTCTAGTCCAGTTGGCTACTGTAATGGAATGGGAAAGGTGGACAACATCTTGTAATTTAGCCCAGGTAGCAAAATATCTTGGGCAGGCCCTGCTCAATTAACGTACTGACTGAACAGGTAGGAAATTGTCTTGTGAGTAAACCTTATTATTCTGGTTACAGGTGGACAGACTCCCCACTGGAAATGGGTTTATTCAGGTCCATTTCAGTCTGGTTTCCACACTCAAGTGCTGTTTGTCAGCCTGACAGAGGAGATAATCTATGCCAGGAGAATGGCAGGAGGATTCCTGTAAACTACTTTGTATCCCACATTTCAGTATCATTACCCATAGCAGGGATGTAGGCAATCTTTGAAAAGCTTGTTGTTGACAAGAAAGGGTGCCTAGATATAATGAAACAGTCCATCAGAAAAACTGTCAACTGTTGCAGGATTTTTCACATTTCACAATTTGTTGTGAACATTTCATGAAGAGTGTTTCTTTTTCCAGAAAACACTGGTTTTTGGCCAAAAAGAAAAAAAATATATTTTGTGCAAAATGTGATGTTTTTATGCAGAAGTGCTATTGTCTGCACAATTTTAAAAAATCGCAATTTTTCCCCCAAAATGAAAATGTGAGATTAAAAAATTGTAAAACTCTTGTAATCTAGCCCAGTGAAAAGTTTTCATATTTTTCATTTGTATGCAGGAATGAAATACTGAAGGTTTACAACCTCAGACCATAGTACCTTGACTGGGAATCATGGGTACCATGTTTCAGGGTTTTCATTATTACATGGCAACAATGAATCAGAAAATGATGAAGTGCCCACTGCCACCAAGGAAGATTGTGAATTCTAGGTTTCCAGTACTCTGTTCCATGCACTAGGTCACATGGCCTTGGAAATAGTAGTTCTCAAGCCTCCCAATGTTAATAGGTTCCTTAACAACTGATGCCTCCTTTGCCAAATCACAAAGCCATGCACAATCACAAAGGTGAGGATGTGAACAGGAAGATGTGACAAGTCCATTATGATACCACCACCCCAAAATGTGGTGGCAGTAAGGCTCAGCTAATGGGCTAATGGTCTTGGTCGATGGGGTGAACCCTTCAGTTGCCATAAAAGCTCCCTCACATGAAGACTCAACACCATCTCTTACCTGGTTTCACAAGAGAAGCTAAACAAGACACAACACAAGGTACAGATATCTAATTTGAGGGCATTGGATGGATGTTCTCTGTGTGTGAAAGTGTGTGTGTGTGTGGACTTGCTCTATTTGTGAATGTGTGCATATGTATGTTTGCAAAAGAGAAAAATATATAAGAAGGAGATGGGTTATCTCAAAGTTTGTTAAAGATGTGGTACATTCATTTCTTGTTTGGCCTGAACCCATGTTCCTATTGTTCATATTCCTATTGTTGACTTTGAAGCTTACTGCTTGGAATCAAAGGCCTTCTTATATGAAGAGAAAGTATTTATTAAGGAAATTACATATCTGATAGAGGAGTTGATGGGGTGTTCTAACTGTTGCTACATGGCTAAGACAAAGGACTTTATCAGACCACCTCCCTAAACCCCGTTTTTATGCTGGCAAAAGAACTTCCCATGCCACACTTACCTACTATCCTGGCAAAAGGCTTCTCTGGCAATGACAGAGGAGTGAACAGAATTCTGTTCACTTGCTCATTCGAAATCCAGTGTATTCTTGTGAGAATACATAGCACAGGAAATTCAAGAATAAAAACAAAAATAACACTCCTAAAGTGTTAAAAAGCACAAAAACACACTTAAAAACTTACAAGTAAACCAGGGAGGGTCATAAAAAACGTGTCACCTACCTGGATGTTATGATCTCATCCAGAAGTGTTCTGGCTGGACCAGCCATTGACACTGCATTCACATGAGAACAGTGGTGCATGGATTCAATTGGCTTAAGCAGTCAATAAAATAGGATGGGTTTTTGACAAGACATAAATGTGAAAGGGCAACATTGTCCGGTATGCATGCCCCTTCGCATTTATGTGGCGTCATTATGGTGCCGTGTTTGTTGTGTCTGATAATGCCCAAAGACTGCTGAAAGAGGGCAGACAGAAGGGAGGACAGATCTGGGTATATCATCCTATAGACAAGGGAGTAATAAATAGGATAAATCAAGAAGGGATACATCAGGGAACGCTAACTACCTGTTTCTACCTCTGCTACTCTCTGTAGATACAGAGGAGATTATCAGATGCAGCTAATGTGGTGCCAAAAGGACGCCAGCAGAATGCAAAAGGATGCCAATATCACATGACGTTGTCCTTTTGTGTTCTGCTGTCACTATTCTGGCCTTTCTTTTTATTGATGGCCCAGAGCTGTCAATGGATTGCCCATCCCATTTTGCTGCCAGCATTGCCAGCATTTGAAACCTCACATTGTTTTTGACTCGTGATTCCAACGTCAATGGGTGGCCCTGCAAGAACACTTCTGGGTGGGATCACAAGAACCAGGTAGGCTACCCTCCTTTTTGTACCCTCCCCAGATTACTTGTTATTCTTTTAGTGTGTGTGTATGTGCTTTTGTTAACTTTTTTGTGTGTATTTGTCTTTTTCTTTTTGAATTTCCTGCACTTGTGTCTTCTCATGAGAACAGGTGGGATTTTAGTCCAGGAAGTGAACAGAGCTCCATTAGAGCTCCGTTCATTCCTGGCATGCCTTTGGATGGGAGATAAAGTAAGTCTGATGGCGGGGAGGGGGGTATTGTGTTAGGACATGGACAAGTCAAGAGATTGTAGGATAGGGACACTTTTTGCATTCCTATCTAATAATCTCCATAGTCATTTTGTGGAACTGTAGTTGCATATTCTTCTATTTCCAATACTTCTGTTATGTGTATGTATGTGCCTTCAGGTTGCCTGTCAACTTGTGAAGACCCCAGGAATTTCATAGGGCTTTCTTAGGCAAGGAATATTCAGAGATGGTTTTGCCAGTTTCATTCTCTGAAATATTGCTTCCAGCATCTGGTATTTGTTGGTGGCCTCCTATCAAAGTACTAACCAGGCCTGATCCTGCTTAGCTGCAAGATCAGACAAGAGTTGATGCCTTTAGAGCATTTAGGTGCCTAGAAGGATCAAACTGGAAAGCCATGTTTCTAGATGTATGGAACATGTTTTCATGATAGCCTTTAGAAGGTTTGTATATCCACCATTTTTCATCGTGGCTCACTACGCTGTGCTATCAGAAGCTGGCAAGCCTAGTCCATGTTCCTCAGTTACATAGGAATGTGGGATTGTCAGATCTTGATCCAGTGAAAGCAAGCCAGGACCTTCAGCTAAAGTAAACCTGGAAGCTTTAATATTTAATAAAAACAATCATGTTCTCTCATACAAATTCACCTTTACCAAAGTACAACTTTGTCTTCAGAACAAGGTGATTACAAGGAAGAGGGCTTAAACTTTAATAGAGTATATAAAACAGTAAATGATTAAGTTCCATGATGTGACAGTATGCCAACTGACACCATGTGAGAATGTCACCTTTTGGCATTTGACAGACACTGAAAGTACAGTCATGCATCACTTTGTCACACTCTCCTTTGGTGGAGAAACTGGATGAGCTAAATCAGTACAATGAATCTCTGAAAAACCTTGGTAAAATAGATCTTGAAAAAATCTGCTTTTTACCAGAAGAACCTTAGATAAGAGCCAACAACTTTTTGCTTTTGGTTTGCCAGCTATTTTAAGCAGAAGACATACATATCTGATATTTCCAGCCTTAGATTTGTTATCCAGGGTTTGATAATTATAAAATGCTGCTGTTATTTGGTATCGACTTTGACTTATGACGATGCTATGAATGAGACCTCCAAGATCTCTGGTCATCAACTGTCCTGCTTAGATCTTGAAAACTCAAGTTCTACCCTGGATAAACATTTAGAAATGTGATTTTGCTAAATATGCATTTTCAAATATCTATCTTGGTGGTCTTTGATTTTTTTCATCATGGACCAGGTAGTAAGAACTAGATGTGAAATTCAAGGCCCTGTGGTAACCTAGGTTTTCCTCATTTATTATCCAACACCAAAAGTTTCAGGAATGGTTCAAGAATTCGAATACTGCCACTAAGACATGGTGGCTACTTCCATGCAATGAGGCTCCATACAACAACATTGGCTGACATGTGCCTGCATACATAATTCCTACTGACAACTGGTGACGCATAGAGGAACAGGGACATTGTAAGTGATCCCTTTATTCTTCGTAGTTCCCATAGACAAACAGTACTGGTGTTGCTTGGGATTCAACCATTCCTGAATGTTCGTCTGATAGTTTACCTGAAAGAACTGACTTTCATCCAAAAGGCATAGGTATTCCTTTCATCATTGTTTGATACTCTACTGTTCCCACTCTAGAACAACTCTGTTTCAGAATCATTTGTGTATTTCCGATTATTGTATCTCCTTTCTGGGTCCATCCCATGTTTCATTTCAGACAACAAAAGCACTACATTTGTCAACTTCAACTTATGATGACCCCATAAATGAGAGACCTCCAGGTCACCCTATCCTCAACAGCCCTGCTCAGGTCTTGCAGATTCAGGGCCATGGCTTCCTTGATTGAGTCTATCCATCTGTAATATAGTCCTCCTCTTTTGCCTTCTTTATCGTCTGCTTTAAAGTTATGTAAATCATCTGTGGTTATGATTTTTCTTTTCTTAATGTTCAACTGGAAATCTGCCTTTTCACTTTCTTCCTCGATTTTCTTCAGTAATTGTTCCAAGTCTTTGCTATTTTCTGCTAGCAGTATGGTGTCATCTGCATACTTTACATTGTGGATGTTCCTTCCTCCAATTTTCACACCTCCTTCCTCCAAATCTATTCCTGATTTATGTATGATATATTCAGCATACGAGTTAAACAGATAGGGTAGTAAAATGCAGCCTTGAGTGACCCCCTTGCCAAGTGGAAATCATTTGGTTTCTCAGTATTCTGTCCTAACAGTAACCTCTTGTCCTGAGTACAGGTTACACATCAGGACTATTAAATGTTAAGGCAAACCAGTTTCTTTAGGAGCGATCCATAGTTTTTCATGATCATTACAATCAAAGTCTTTGCTATAATCTATACAGCCCAGGCTGATTTTCTTTTGAAATTCTTTGGGGTGCTCCATTATCCAATTATCTTTTCAATATGAGCCCTAGTGCCTTTTCCTTTCCTAAACCCAGCTTGGACATTGGGGATTTCTCACTACATGTATGATAAATGTCTTTGTTGTAGAATTTCGAGTATCACTTTGCTTGCATGGGAAATTAATGCAATGGCCCTGTGGTTACTGCAATGCCTGGTGTCCCCCTTCTTGGGGATTTATTTATCTGCATTGATTATAGTAGTAGTTATAGATAGTAGTTCTCCTTGTCCCTGCATACAAGTTATTGAACAGTTGCATTCAGTTCTGACTCTATTTCTGTCACCTTTTACTTTTGCTTCTCATCTGTTCTAAATGTTCCTATTGTTCATATGCCTATTGTTGACTTTGAAGTTTACTGCTTGGAATAAAGGCCTTCTTATGTTAAGAGAAAGTATTTATTAAGGAAATTACGTATCTGATAGAGGAGATGATGGCCAAAATGTTTCTTGCCAAGATTTTTTTTTCAACAACTCTCTCTCTCTCTCTGGCTTTTCTTCACAAACGAAGATTCAGGAAGGACTCATCCCGCGTTTTCTGCAAGCGCGCTGATGACGAAAAAGGCCAATCTGAGATAGACAAGTCCGGTTGCAGAAAGCACAGCAGAAGGTTTCCTTGGGTGATGTTTTCGGGTTGTGATTCTTTCTGCGTTGTCATTTCTCTTCAAGACTTGTTTGGCGTGAGTTCTCAAATAAGGTTGCAGCATTGTGGATAGTGTGAGCTGTTTGGGCTGGAAATCAACCTGAAGAAAACGGAAGTTCTTTACCAGCCTGCACCTCAGGACGAACACCACCATCCCCACATTGCCGTCGGCAGCTCTGTGCTTAAGTCCGTTCAGCAGTTCACCTACTTGGGAAGCATCATCTCCTCAGATGCCAAGATTGACAAAGAGATTGATCACAGATTAGCAACAACAACAACAACAACAAAACCTATGCACCTATTGGGTCAGCCTTAACTATGCCATAGCAGTAATGAATGAATTTTCCCTTAGAAAGAAAAAAAATGATGAAATGTATCTCTTTCTTTATAGAAAAAACTTCTGGAAACTAACAAAAAAGCTATCTGTGACGAACACTTGCATTTCACATACCAGCCCTGTTTAAATTAGCTTCTTTACATTTGGTACTCTCTTCTTTCTCCCAGAAAGAATGAGCAGTTCACAGAAAAAGTACTGTTCATCCTAAGGAAAGATATTGCTACTTAGCCTCAAACGTTACTTCTGAAGATTTCTCAATAGCAGACTTAATTAAATTTTATTGTACATATACACCAGTACAACCGTGCAAGCAACACCCTTCCAGGCATTTTTGTTTTCAGAAAAACATGCAGAGAAAACAACATCATGTTTCTGATAACGGAAGAAAACAAACCAATGCTGGCATTTGTCCATAATGACTCTGATGGATATACCTAAGGGTATTGTTCCCCCTTGATCAAAAACAATATGACTTGGAAATTACCACTTTAACTCCTTTGATGCAAACATTCCCATTCCTGTTGCAATTACTTAATTGTTTAAAGCCTAAGTAAAACAGAACAGATGATGGGGAGGGGGGTGGGTGTTTCTTGCAGATAGTGCTAGGGGGCCTACCTTTCACACACAGCAACAACGATGGCAGTTCTAAGCCAAAATACCAGTTACCATTTGGAATTCCTCAGCATTCTGCTGCATGTGGCCATAACTAAGCTATACTTTAAGAATGTTTTCACATGCTTTTCCCTGCTCCCTATTCTTCAAATGCTTTCATCAATGCTGTATATGCACAATCCTAAATATACACTGGACTGACTATGTGACGAATGTTGCTGTCTTTGAACAAGCAGGGATCACCAGCATTGAGGCCATGATATTGAGAACATAGCTGCGCTGGGCAGGGCACGTTTCTAGGATGGAGGACCATCGCCTCCCAAAAATAGTACTCTGCGGTGAACTCGCCATGGGTCAGTGTAAAAGGGGCACTCCAAAAAAGTGATACAAGGATTCCCTGAAACAACACCTCAGGCTTGGCCAAACTGATCACCAACAATGGTCCACCCTGGCCTCACATCGGGAAGCATGGAAACGCACTATCCACAATGCTGCAGCCTTATTTGAGAACTCATGCCGAACAAGTCTTGAAGAGAAATGACAACACAGAAAGAATCACAACCGGGAAACATCACCCAAGGAGACCTTCTGCTGTGCTTTCTGTAACCAGATTTGTTTATCTCGGATTGGCCTTTTTAGTCATCAGCGCGCTTGCAGAAAGCGCGGGATGAGTCTTTCCTGAATCTTCGTTTGTAAAGAAAAGCCAGAGAAAACTCCTACAGATTTAGTCAAATGAAACCCACAAAGTGAAGGCAAAGATCAAGGAGATTATCAGATGCACTAAATATGGCGTTATCATGATGCCAAGAGATCACTAAAGGGCTTCTATTTCAGACGACATCGTTTCCCTCTCGTTATGCACCCATGCTGCTATCGTTCTGCCGGTGCTGCTTTTTATTGACATGCTAAACCGTCAATGGATCCCCTGTTCTGTTTCTGTAATGGAGGTTCATGCAAGTGAAAAGGTGCCCGTTTCGCTGGAGCGATCCTCATGTCAATGGAAGGTTCATGCCAGAATACTTCCTGATGAAATTTCAACATCCAGGTAAATGACACACTTGTTTGTACCTTCCCTGGGTTAGTTGGAATGTTTTAAGTGTGTTTTTGTGTTTGCTGTCACTTTTTGTCTTTTTTTTGCTTTTAATTTTTGAATTTCCCATGCTCTCGTCTGCTCATGAGAACAGCCAGGATTTCAAACCAGGAAGTGAATGGAGCTCCGATAGGGCTCCATTACTCCTGGGCTGCCCTGCGATGCCGCTAAAGGTAGGTCTGAAAAGTTTTTCTTTTTTATCATTACAGGAACACGAGAGGGGTGGGAGAGGAGATTGCAGGACGGCAATGCTTTTTTTGTTCCCATCCAATAATCTCCCTATTTGAGTATGTCAGTGACCTTACCATTCACATATAGGTTCCTAGCCTATCATGGATGACAGGGGTATGCAGCTCTTCCCCAGGAAGCGCTAAGACAGGTGTGGGCAAAGTATGGCCACAGGCCACATGCACACTCCCATGGCTGTTTTTATGGTCCCCAGAATCCCCTGGGGGGCATTTTTTGTCAAAAATAAACCATTTAATTGTTTTAAAAACTAAATACTACCTTGAGGACTGGGGTGGCATTTTGCCATGTTTCTGGCACCCCTCTTGGCCAATTTAGGTCCAACATGGGCCTTTTTTAAAAGTGACTTTTGTTTAATAAAAGGCATCTGTTGGGACTAAAATGGCCCAGGGAGGGCTAAAAACATGGTGAAAATGTTCCCAGTATCCCCTAGAAGGTACTTGGGAACCCAAAAAAGTTTTTTACACTTGATCTTAGCCAAAAGGCCGAGAAGCGATACTCTGGTTTCTCTTCAGATCGTATAAAAAAGTTTTTTCATGATGCAATGGAGGTATGGTCTTCCAAGGTCTCCTGGGGCACTAATGCAGTCCCCTAGCTTTTATAGTTGCTCACCCTAGCAGTAAGATTTGGTCCAAGTAGGGTGGAGGACCCTGTCCACTTTCCAGTGGACATGTTGATCCCCTTTCATTATGCACCCGTGCTGCTGTCATTCCACCGGTGCTGCTTTTTATTGACGGGCTAAGCCATCAATGGATCCCCTGTTCCGTTTCTGTAACAGAGGTTTGTGCAAGTGAAAAGGTGCAAGGGACAAGATGATGCCCTGTTCCATTCTATGTCTACTGGAAACTGGACAGGGTCCTCCACCCTACTTGAAGGCATCAGGCTAGTTTAGAGGGTACAGAAGGACATGCTATCTGACACACATAGCCCTGGGAGAGGGAAATCCTGGGGGTGGCTCAGGAAGGGCAGTGTCACTACTGCCTGTCTGAATTTGCCTCCCAAATTGCCTCACTGTGCCTAATGGCAGGACTGGCATGGTGAATATGAGAGAGCTTTCCTTGGAGCATAAACTCAGAAGGAATTTTGGCCAGACATCAATCTTCACCATTTGCCCTAGCAGATACATTCACAGCAAGAAATTGAATACAGAATGGGCTTGATCAGTCTTTAAAATTACATAAATTACATTTTAGGGAGCTGGCTCATAGTAGGTTTGTGTTAGCATTTTTATTATGCTCTGGCTTATTAACTTGCTATTTCTAGGATGGAGGACCATCGCCTCCCAAAAATACTACTCTACGGTGAACTCGCCACAGGTCAGCGTAAGAGGGGCACTCCAAAAAAGCGATACAAAGACTCCCTGAAACAACATCTCAGGCTTGGCCAAATTGATCACCAACAGTGGTCCGCCCTGGCCTCACATCGGGAGGCATGGAAATGCACTATCCACAATGCTGCAGCCTTATTTGAGAACTCACGACGAACAAGTCTTGAAGAGAAACGACAACGCAGAAAGAATCACAACCCAAAACCATCACCCAAGGAGACCTTCTGCTGTGCTTTTTGCAACCGGACTTGTTTATCTCAGATTGGCCTTTTTAGTCATCAGCACGCTTGCGGAAAGCGCGGGATGAGTCCTTCCTGAATCTTCGTTTGCGAAGAAAAGCCAGAGAGGAGATAAGGAAGATGAAAAACACCATCTATGATTCTATTTTTTGCCACCTTGTTTTTATGGGGAGATATATATATATATATATATATATATATATATATTTCACATGTTTCTACAACTTTCTGAAGTCCTGAAGATCTTATAGCTATTAAAAAGGGCTCAAAAATAGGATGGGGACGGGGGAGGATAAGTTAATATGACTACTAACCTCAAAAGTCCGTAACACAATTCATCCCACTGAAGCTACACTTGAGTAAGTGATTCTTGTGAATCTTGTGACCCAACACCAAGGGACTAACAAAAAGCAAGAAACAGCCCCCACCCCCCAAAAAAAACCCTCCGTGAAAACTAGGCTTTGGATAAAGAACTAATTGGAAAATGTAAAATTTGTTGGTTCTTCAGCATAGTCTTGACAGTAATCCATTAATTAATTAATAACTAAACTAATAATTAGAGAGCCAGCAGTATGTAGTGGTTTAAGAGTTGGACTACGACTGAGCAGCAGGGTTCAAATCCCTGCTCAGCCATGGAAACCCACTGGGAAACTTTGGGCAAGTCACACACTCTCAGCCTCAGAGGAAGACAAAGGCAAACTCCATCTGAACAAATCTTCTCAAGAAAACCCCTTGATAGCTTTGCCTTAGGATCACTATAAAATGGAAATGATGTGAAGGCACACAAAAACAAACTAATAACAAAAATCTAGGAAATAGCATTAATGCTGAAATTCCAACTTAAGCCAATCCATTATGTTAAAAATGGAATTTAAAAAGTTGACCCTTTTGTGAGAAAATTTCTAAGTTAAATGATAACTTAAGTGATTGTAATTAGTTAATTCCTATCACTGCAAATCCATGCACATTCCTGTGACACATAGGCAAACAGAAGAGGCCAAGCAGGGAGCCTATGATTAATCATCTTACATTTCTGGAAGTTTACAAGCTTCTGAAAGTACTATACTAACTGGCCAAGATTTTTTTTTTTAAAAAAAAAAAACAACCTTTCTCTTCTTTTCACTGTATCAGATATCAAGATTACATTGGTTTTCACTGCATCTCTCTGCTATTTAAGAAGACTATCATTCCTGTCTTTTAGGGAAAGACCCCCACAGTAATATTGTCTCTGTGTTAATAATCTGCTGGTTATTTATGTCACACACTTAGGACATGGAAGAAGGCTTATTTCTCTTAATGTCGCAATAATCCTCTCAGAAAACCCAGTGCAGAGGTGACGAGGAGAAGCAGAAATAATAGCTCTGAGAAGCAGACTCCTGCGCCAAGAACTCGCTTGCTTACAGACAGATGGCAAATATAGCCAGCCTTGTGAAACTGCAGCTGTGTGCCTCCAATCCCTTAGATCTATGTGTGTGATCATTACAGATTTTCTAATCATCTAATGGAGCACAGTCTCCTGGAGATTTTGGGCAATTGTGCTTCGCCAAACTCTTTTTGCTTTCTTTTCAAAGAACCACATTCATCTTATGCAGAATACAGTTAAAGGAAAACAGCCTTCTTTTTCTGTTGTTGTTTTTGCTTCTGGTTGAAGCTATGCATAAAACGGACACATATAGAGGGAACTTCAGTTTTATCAAGTACAAAACGATTTGGATCTATCTGCCTATTTCTAGCTATCTGACATACTGCTGGCATTGCATTTTTTGCAGAGCTCAGAAAAGTTACTTTTTTACACCTCTACTTCCCAGAAACCTCCAGCCAGCATGACCAGTTGATTCTTGGTGTTATAGTATTTTTTTCCCCAAGCTCTGGATTTCTGATCACAAAATGGAGCCGCTGTGATGTTCCACTGCAACAGAATAAAATACCTAAAGTAGGTTTTGCCAGCTCTGCTGAGGCCCAGAATCTGACACATGGAAGAAAGAGGTAGCATCTAGTTAATGGAGGGGATGGAGCCCACCGGTTAGATAGCAATAGCAATAGCACTTACATTTCTATACCAGATTATAGTGTTAAGCACGCTCTAAAGCAGTTTACAATGTGTTAGCTAATTGCCCCCAACAAGCTGGGTACTCATTTTACCAGTCTACAGAAGAATGAAAGGCTGAGTCAACCTGGAGCCTGCATGATAGAACTCACAACATTGTGGTTGCAGTACTGGCGTTTAACCACTGTACCCCCAGGGCCTGAAGGTTAGTTGCACTTGGCAATGGCAGCAGATGGGTCAGGAAAACAAGCCTCAATGTCTGGGACCTCAAGGCAGAGTCTGGTAGTGCCAGCAGTGTGGAAACCCTGTGGCAAGGTCCTACAGCATGCATGTGAATTAGTGGCAGCCCCAGGTTTTAGTCTAAACTTGTCCAAGGTACTGAATTCACCTTGGCTATTTCCTTTAAAGTTAAGTCTAAAACCTGGAGTGGAATCACTCTCCCATGGACATGGAAGCTACCAGAATATGGATACCAGAACAAATTCGGGTGAGGTCAATCAAAGGAGTGCCCCCCTCCGCAATCATTTGAGCACAAGACACATAGCTTGCCAACTAGTTCTACAGTAACATGTGGCACAGAAACTGACTTCACTTTAAAACATACTGAAGTTCTCAGGTGGCCAAGTGCTATGTCAAATAACTGTTTGGGGATCTTGCACAGGGAAACATGGACTGATAGAACGCAAGGGACAAAGCTAACATAAAAACGCAGTGCCCAGAATGCTGCAGAACAAAACTGTGCAGGGCAACAGGACTTCCCTGTGTCAAATGAACTAAACAACTTAGAAAGTTAGGAAGGTACTAACACGTAGTTTTACCTCTGAGAAGTCTCTTGGCCTTCTGAATACCTTCTGTGAAAGCCCTTCTTGGATACAACATTAACACATTTTTAAAAAATAAAAATAAAAATTGGAACAACCTTTTCCCTCACTATATTATGCTTGTGTACAAGCAAACATAGTGTTGCTTATACCATGGAAATGTAGACCAATTCTGGCTTCCCAGATTACAACTGCCCAGTTCTCGCAAATTATGCCCAGGATCTCCAAAGTTTCATCTGGTCCTCATCTTCCATCAGCTGTAAAATGACACATTGATGTATGTGTGTGTGTATATATATATATATATATATATATATATATATTATCATTGTAGCTTGTTTTCTTGTAGTTTATATTTCAGAACGCCCTGTTTTTCCAGTCTGGTTTGTCATACTAAAGGAAAAAAGTGAGATACTTCTCTCTCTCTTTACAGTAGCCGACCTAGTGGCACCACCACAACTCCAGAGCTCAAAGGTTCCAGAACAACAGTGGAATCTCTGGTTTCCCAGCATAAAAGTGAGTGAGGAGGCTGCTTGGTTCTTGTGCCCCCTCAGTATCGCCCTAGAAAGGCAGTAATAGAAACCAGGGTAGGATGAAATTCTAGCAGAGCGAGACAGAGAAAACACCTTTCAAAGGCAGCTGCATATTCTTCTTTCATAGAGCTTAGAAACTGAATGATGAATTACATTAATAGACTGGAGTACTTATTCCATTTAGTTCACCACAAGGAGGATCAAGTTCTACTAAGTTACGTGTGGAGTATTCCATTGTGCCCTTCTGCCATATAATTAAAATTACTGTGGTTAAAATTATACCAGTTTGAAGAAGGAGGGAAATTGACTTATTCAGCTTGGCCACATCACCACAATTGCCTTCATCCAGCCAGGGGCTGTACACATGCATGCTTGGACACAGATATTCCCAGAGCTTGGGGAAACTATTTTTGTACTACAATCCCCAGCATCCCCCCCCCAACAGCACAGCCAGTATTAATGTTGGCTGTGGGATTCTTGGTGTTAGTTTTCCATGTTCCTAGCTAAATCAGGAACTGGTCACAATGTCCACAGATGTATGTAGTTCCTCCCCCCACTCCAGCCAGTGGGATTGTGTGTGTGAAGACTTCTTTGAGGACCAGTGACCCTACAGATCAGCTCTCCAGGAGCGGGGAAAGTTGGCTGAAGTTCTCCTGCTCCATTCTTCCATATGACAGCTCATTAGCACAACTACTAGCAGCCCCACTAAAATTCTCCTGGACCTGGCTCAGGTAAAAAGTTTGGGGTCTCCTAGAGTCCACTTCTAATAACATCCCTCATGATTTTTAATTCTGCTCTCCTTGAAATATAGTACAGACGTGAGTCTTCAACCCCACTCTCAACCAATTACTGCCAGCCTTTGCCAACCCCAGAATGTCTTCCTATCAGCATCTCAACTCCCCCCCCCTAAAAAAAACAGAGCTCAAAAAAGCTACTAATCTAGACTATTACCCTTAGAATCCCCCTACCAGCACGGCTCTTGGATATGCTGGCTGGGAGACTTTTGGGGGGTTGTAGTTCAGAAAATTACCTTTTCCAAACTCTGCCAAAATCATAGCCTTCCTTCTCTTTCTCTTCCTGTCTCTGGAAAAATGGTGGCTATAGAAGCAGCACCCATTGGGAGTGTTTTATTCATTTCCTTGTTCAGATGGTCAGAGAGAGTAGAGGAATGAAATCCAGCTTCCTGCAACCCTTAATAGGCCCATAGAAGAGGTCACTTCAGCAGAGGTAACTTAAACAACAGTTTCTACCTGCTGAAATTCCTTCATCTACACACACCTCATAGGTCCAAGAACCTTGTCCTCATCTCCATTGGGCCACACTATTTCTACTAGGCACACAATGATTGTGTGATTCATGGGTGTGCCCATGTCCCCACCCTTAGTTTACTCTAGCATGTGAATAGGTGAAGCCTGCCTGGAGAAGCTTGTCTCCCTTATTTGCTGAATTGTAACATGGTAAGGTGCAAAGCCCAGGGGATCATGGGAGAAATAGTTTTCCATGGGGCTACTTTAGTTTGGGAAGCACATCCGTCTCTAATGACTACTTTCTTCACATGTGGTTGCACATAGAACTGCCTTTGCAGCTGCAGAGGAACACAGTTGGATCCCGGGTTACCAGGCTGAAAACTGGAGCTGGCTCCTGGACCTTTAACAGTTGTGTAAAAGTTGGCCATGGAAACCCACTAGGTGACCTTGGGCAAGTCACTCTCTCTCAGTCTCAGAGGAAGGGCAAGGGCAAATCCCCTCTGAAAATATTCTGCAGAGGGAAAACCATGAAAGGTTCTCCTTAGGGTCGCCATAGATCAGGAATGACTTGAAGGTACACAACAACAACACATTTGAGAGCCAGTGTGGTGTAGCAGTTTGAGCATTGGACTACAAATCTGGAGACCAGAGTCCAAATGCCCACTCAGCCATGGATGACCATGGGCAAGTCACATTCTCTCAGCATCAGAGGAAGGCAATGGCAAACCCCCTCTGAACAAATCTTGCCAAGAAGACTCTATGATAGATTTGACTTAGGGTAGCCAAAAGCTGGAAATGACTTGAAGGCAAACAACAACAACAGAAGTGAGAATTTCAGCAAGTGTTGCTTGTCATACAACATAGAAGTCTCTCTTCTACGTAACCATTAAAAATACAGGAGCCAGCTCCAGTTTTCACTCTGGTAACCCTGTTTGGCTCAGTGCTACTACTAAAAGAAGTGACTGGCCAGATGCATGCAGGTATATCTGATTCACACATATTCATGCCAAAAAACAAACAAACAAACAAACAAACAAACAAACCCTACCAGTATGGGGAGGGGATTTTTGGTGTTTTACACATACACCAAAATACAAAAAAACAAAAACAAAACTCACCCTCACACACATCAGAAAATGCAAAAAATCTCTTATAATCTCACACAGTGGAGAGAAACCTTTTATAAGTCTCTTCATTCATACTTGCAAGAACATAAGCAATCATTAACATCCATACTGCATAGCAGCATGGCCATGTTAAACACTCAGAGCTATCATTGATCATGCCACTGCATGGCCATCATGAAGAGGGTAAAATGTATTCTGGGTTTGCAGACAGCACTTTCAGATTGTCAAGAATGACCTTAAGGTGTCTTTGCCAAAACTCCAGCTGCATGGTTATCTAAAATGTCAGCTCTTTCTTTTGGGCTGATGTCCTTGGTGGATAAAAAGTTCTTGGTCTTGGTCAAGGGAGCAGTGCCTGTCTTTACTAGATTGGAGAAGAGAGGGAATGGCATTGTAAAATCTCAGCCATATAAACAAAGACACAAGCCAGGAACCACCGCCCTCCCACAGACAAGGAACAACATTGACTGCAGCCCAAGGTACTTATTTACCAGATGATAATTTTAGAAAAAAAGAAAAAGCAGTTCAGGGCCTTTCCATAAAATCAGGTGCAAAAGATATGGTTTCAGACTGAAGGAGCATTGGTCTAACAAAGTGTCTATAGACGGGAGGGAACCTGGCTTTACTGACTATGTGTATTGTACAGTGGGGTTAATGCTTTTTGTTTTTGTTTTTAAGTTAAGCATGGTTCAGCAAGACTATGAGTTTGTCTAGACCTGCCAGTATATGTCGGGCCTTCCACCAGCATATCCTGGCCCTGGACCAGGCCCATCCTCCCACATTACCTAAATGAAATAAGAGGAAATCCACACGAACACGCCAGCCCATACCAGCGGCTGCCTCCCCCACTGTGACTATCTCTTCCTATGAATCCAGGAAGGAGACACACAGCATGTAATCAAGGCTGGTCACATGCAGGAGGCATTGATCACATGCTGGGTGCCTCCTTCCTGGCTTCAGGGGGATTGCAGCAGTGGTGGCAGTGTCCAGTTATACGGGTCAGCATGCAGGTATGGACTGTGCATTCCCACACCAGCCTGATCCAGGTTTTCCCTGGTAACATGGGCTTGCTGGGGCTTTTACACCATTGTAAAGGGCTTCCTTCTGTCTTCCTCCTGTTTCCCGCCCGCCCGCCCGCCCCCCCCCCGGTCTTTACCTTGGGCATCATCTGGAGTTCCCAGGGTCAAAACAGGGCAAGAGCACTGTGTCATTTGGACTGCAGGGATCCAAGGCTGGCAAGACAGGGTAAACAGCCTATCTAGACAAGCCCAATATTTTGTGTCACCACCATAGGCTGTACCAAGAGTGAAAATATGTCTTAGAGGTACCGGCCTTGTGTTGAGTCAAACCTTTGGACTGTTATTGTTAAGGCCAAGGGAGTAGCTTGATTTTTTTAAAAAAATAAAAACCACCCATCCAGCAAATTCACCTTAGCATAAGTTGTAAAACTCCAGGAACAAGGGATCAAGCTGATCTTGCTCCATTAGCCATTTTGTCAGACTGCACTGGACTGGAGCAGAAGCTGGAAAAGTTACCTTTTGGACAAGAATTACCAATGCTGACTGGGGAATTCTGGGAGTGGGAGTCACTCCAAGTAACATTTCCAAGCTCTAAGATGGAGTGAGTGAAAGAAAGCATAGCCATAGTATCAGCATAAAATCTGCTGAGAGATCAGCTCCCTCAAGCTGCCGCTCCCTCAGCTGTCCACTGGAAATAGCCATTTTATTTGGTTTCCAAGATGGAAAGAAAGGAAGACAGGCTGTACCAACTGCTCTGCTAAGAGATCAGCTCATTTTGGTTTCTTCTCACCCTAGGATCCTCTGTCCCTGCTGCTCATAATTTGAAACTAACAAGTGGTGCCAGAGTATGGCTGTTTGGTTTTCCCCCTCCCCTCCCTATCCTTTCCTCTGCTCATGTCCTGCCTTTTAGAAATGTAAGCCAAAGGTCATGGACAGTCGTGTTCTGTGTTTGTTCTTTCTCAATGAAAATGGTGGAAATGCTTAAAGAAAGAAATAATATTAGAATGCCTTTGTAATATACCAGGCCCTTAGGTCTAACAGCCCTGGGACCAGGAGAGGAAGAAAAAGACAGTGAGAAAAACTTTGCCTTCACCTGCGGCTGCTCCATCACATCAGGACTGAGGCCCTTTTCCCTTACAGAGTGTTTATTTCAAAGACATAGCCATGCTAGTCTGGAATATCAGTATGCAAAGAGAACTTTGTAGCATCTTTGAGACTGTGGCCTTGTCTATACAAGGCAAAAAAACAAACAAAAAAACCAGATTGCACATAGTAATAGTAATTAGCAGCTGTTGCTATTTTGTCTTAATGAATTTGGGGTTGTTGTTTTTTCTTTGCAGATCACAGGCATGCAAAGCTATCTGCATTTGCTTTGCAAATGGGCATGCCTGTGAATCAAAATGGCAGCTGCGAGTGAATTACTCGCTTTTTTACTTACCTCAATTTGCCACCACCGAACTTTTTTTAAAAAAACTATATCCAATGTGTGATAGAGCAATATTTTGCCTTAACCCCCCCCCCAAAAAAAGCAAAAAACCCAACAACATCACTAAGGCAAAAATCCAACATGGCAATTCCGGGCGCTTGTCTTGTTAGCAAGCTCCCTATCCAGTGCTCATCTGACCAATCAGCTTTCAGATTCTGCTCGTATGGGAGAGCGAATCAATTCACGTTTCTTGTCCCAATGAGCAAGAATATGCATCCCCCTGCTGTTTTTTTTTTAAACTTCAGAAAAACCCACAAAAGCTTTTCCCATGGAGTATATGGCATTTTGTACCCCACTTCTGAATATGGCAAAACAATGTGGAATCCCATTAAGACAGATAGTTTTCTCATCATATTCCATGAGGAGTATTTTAACCATTTAGACAACTGCTGTCCGAGAGAAAGGGCTTGTCTAGATGAAACAGCCTCCCTCCTGTTCCTGCACCCAGCAGTCCAGACAATGCAGGGGTTTTGCCCCAATCCTAATCCAAACTGATGTCTGGGCAGTTCTGACGAGAACTTGGAGCAAATACCTCTTAAAATGACACAGTTTTTAAACACTCACTATTTGCTCTGGTTTTTCTGGAGAAAACTGTGTGTTCCATTACTGCGAATCAGGCCCATTGTTCTCCCATTACTTGTACGAAATAGGAGTAAGTCCTGACTGGCCCCATCACTGCAGCTGCCACTGCCACCATCTTCCAGGCTCTCTGGGCATCAAGGAAGTTCACTGCAAGATGTGACCAAGGCCCCCTGCATGTGACCAACTTTAGCCACATGCTGTGGAACTCTTTCCTGCCTTCTAGGAGAGCCAGGGAGACCACAGCAGCAATAAGGGCTATCCTGCCAGGATAGGCACCTGTGGACACATGTGGCCTGATCTGTTTTTTGTTTTTGTTTTTTGGTGTGTGTGTGTGTGTCTTGTTTGTTTTTTTGTTTTGTTTTGTTTTGGTTTTTGTTTTTTGTGTTTTTGTTTTTTGTTTTTGGCCAGCACTAAGAGTAAACCTGGTATTATTTTAAAACATTGCATTGGGCCGTACCCCGCCTTTCCCCCCATCTCAGCCCCATATCTGCCCCAGGGGTGGTGAGGACTGCCCTGGAACAGAACAGGGCAAATGCCCTGCATCATATAGACTGTAGGGTTCTGAGATGGGGATAAAACAGGGTATATTGCCCATCTAGATAAGCCCTAGGCTAACAGTGCTTAAAATGCATAAGCCAGAGTTCATAAACTAAAACCAAAATATGGCTTCTAATCCTTGTTTGAGGCTAGCTAAAAAAGCAGGGTTAGCAGGGTTTGGTTCAGGAAACTGGAGTAAACATGAAGAAAGTAAACCCAAAAATTAACCCTTTGTAAGCCATTCTGATAGCCTTTGTGACTAAAGAGCGGGGTGTAAATACAATAAATAAATAAGTATGTACAAAAAATTAATAATGTAAAATCCTTACATTAGAAATGTAATCTATCTAATATTAATATAACACAACAAACAACTAAAAATACAATGTTGTACAACTGTAAGTCTAAAAAATACCATAACACACTTATCCAGCCAAATGATATTCTACAATAACCAAACAACTAAACATAACTGGAAAACTGTACAAAATGTCCCCAGGTATGAGTGTTTCAGTGCTAAAGAGCCCAAAATGCCACCTGGCTTTCAAGTGGTAAGCCAAAATGTGGAATGAGATTGCAGGAAAAGGCCCTCCTCATCTTCTCAGCTTCTGGTGTCCTTCCCAGTTGAACACATCCAAAAGTGGAACAAAGTGGAAGCTAGCCCAGCCAAGGCAACCCACTGTGGTACCTAATATTTTCTGTCAAAGCCAGTGTGGTATAATGTATAGAGTGTTGGAGATGAACTAAGGAAACCAGGGTTTGAATCCCCAACCAGGCTTGAAGCTCACTGGATTAGTCAGAATGCTGAATGGAAGCTCAGGGCTTGTCTAGACTAGCCAGAATACGCCACCTTCCGGCCAGTGTATTCTAGACGCAGAGCAGGCCCATTTCCCCCTGTTACCATGATGAAATGGGCAGGAGTCTGTATGCACACACTGGCCACTGCATGCACACGCCTGTCATACCATGCTTCTAGAACTTGGAAATGGCCTCTGACTCAGAGACTGAAGCAGTGAACATGCCAGGACCAGAGCAGAAGGATATTCCAGAGCTACAAACCTCAGAGACAGACAATAGTGCAGACTAGCTCTGGCAGAGTGTCCTGCCCACTCAGATACAGAGGACAACTTATCTATACCCACATTGTCAGCATGGAGACAACAAAAGGAGGGCTTGAGGTGGTCTCAGTGTATTTACAGCAAGCAGCAATTAGGTAAGGAACAGCTGCATTAGCTGCTGAAGTATAAATACACAATCCTGACCTGCAAGCATTGTCAGAGATTATCTACCTGGTGACATGTCGTGTTCCTGCTCACCGTGTTTGATCCAGACTGTGTTTCTTACTCTGAACTCTGTTTGCCTTACTGGGATTCTGCTGGACTACTCTGAACTCTGTCTGCCAGACCAATCCTTGTTATTTGGATCCTGCTTATGAACTCGTGTTTGCTTGCTAGTAAAGTAAGTGTCTGACTTCATGCTGCCTTGATTCCTTTGTCTGTAATTAGACTGTGCTGTGCCTCTGCTATCAGCTGTGTATTAATCAGCCTTTGGCTTGTTGCCTGGACAGTGTTTGGACAATGCTAGCTGGTATCAGCGGGTACCTCCCCCACAGTCACACATCACACTCTCTGAAGCCAGGAAGGAGTCCCTCAGCCAAGAATCAAGGCTGAGGGCCTATGATCAATCCTTCCCAGTGGCAGTGGTGCTGGCTATACAGGCCAGCATGCAGGTACAAAACCTGCATTCCCACGCTGGACTAATCCAGGTTTTCCCAGGTGTTGATTAAAAATGTTTTTAAAAGGTTTACCCTGGCTTTCCCTCGGGCATTGCCAGGACTGCCTGAAGGCAGATTGGGGCAAGAACCCTGCATCGCTTGGACTGCAGGGCTCCAAGGCAGGAGGAAGATGAGGTCTAAACAAGCCCTCAGTCTCCATGTGTTCATGGGAAGACAGATTAAGTGTCTGAAAGGAACCAGTTTCATGAACGCTGCCTAGTCTCCTTGGAGGAGTGGTGGAATGCAAATGTAATAAATACATTTTGTTCCATTTATGTGTTCTTTACTGTTCCATTTCCTTCCTGTCCATGGTCTTTGCTTGCAGACTCAGTGTCTTTAACCTTGGTCAAAATGAATGGAAAGAACTGGGAAGAGTTGAGCTAACACTACAGCAAAATAGTGATATGGGGATTACTGTTGTTTGAGGTGTGCTGTAGACTGATACTGTCACTAGTACTGACCACTCAGTGGTCCTTTCTCTTGAAATCTGTGAGATAACTACGGAAAAAATGACTTTGAAACAGCTGAACAGCAGTGGGTCAAATTAAAAGACAACTGTAATCTTTTTCTAGAAATATGTGGTTATACACTCTCAGCAAACATGACTGCCTCGGCTTATGAGGAGGCCACATACTACTTAGCCCACAATACTATACATATTTACCTGGAAGTATGTCCCACTGAAAGCAAGCCTGAGGCAGTGGGGGAAGACAGAAGGGCTTCTCCAGATGACCTAAGATCTCTATTGGGCTTGTAAAGGGAGATATAGTCCTCTGAGAGGTCCAGCAGAATTGACAGGGACACACTCCCCCTGTCCAGTTCCCTTCATAGGTCATCCACCAAGATGACCAAAGCTGTTTTGGTCCCATAAATAGGTGTAAAACCAGACTGAAATTGATCTAGATAATCCACCTCATCCAGGAACTCCTGGAGTTGAGAAGCCACTACACGTTCCAGTACCTTGCCCAGAAATGGAAGGTTGGAGATTGGCCTATAGTTACCTAATACAGTAGGAGCCATGGAAGATTTTTTCAAAAGAGGTCTTACCACAGCCTCCTTCAGGTGTGTTGGGACCCTACCTTGTTGCAAAGAGGCATTAATCACTTCCCTTACACACTCAGCCAGTCCTCCTCTGTTCTGTTTAATTAGCGAGCAAGGGCAAGGGTCTAGTACACACATGGTGGCTCTCAGCTCTCCAAGAATCCTGTCCACATCCTCAGGCTGCACAAATTGAAAAGTATCCTCAGGCTGCACAAATTGACAAGCTGGGTTGCATCCACTGGAACTGTGTCAACTCTGGTGTCTAAATCAGAGAGAATCCAAGTGATTTTATCTTTTATCCATAGGTTCTGCATCCATGTATTTAACCAACCATGGTTCAAAAATATTCCGGGGGTGTGGGTGTGGTATTCCAAAAAGCAAACCTTTCTGTTCACCATTTCATATAAAGGACCCTATGTTATGACAGCAATATATATAATGGGACTGAACATCCACAGATGTTGGTATCCATGGGGACCCTGGAGCCAAACCCCAGTAGATACCAAGGGCACACTGTAATTACTTTTATACACCACTTTTCTCGAGTACTCTCAAAGAAGAGGGTATGGATCTCCTCCTCTGTAGGAGGAGAGAGATTGAGAGAGAGAGAGAGAGAGAGAGAGAATAAATCCATAGCAGTTTTGCTTTTGTTGCATTTTTCTTCACTAGCATAAAGTCATCAAACTGGGGGAAAGAAGGAAAGAGCAGCAAATTCTGTAACATGCTTATTTGGCAGCCTGTGTTGTTTTCTTTCAAAAGGCATTAACAATGTGCTTCTCTCACTCAGAGAACTTCAAGAGAAGATAATTATTCTTGTCTGCCTTGTAATATATATTAAAAAATGTTCAAATGTGGCTTTCCAGGGAATTCTGCCAAATATTTGTAAGGCACCAGCTCCAGCTTTAGTTAATTTTATATTGCCTTCTCAGTCGATTATAAAATATTATTCCATCCAGTTTGAATTTGGTAAAAAACTAAGGCTGAAATTTACAACTTTATATTAAAAACATTTTAATGAGGGGGGAGGGTGTTTCTCTTGACATTAAGATCTTTAACTTCTAATGTGACTACAGTTTCAATTCATAGCCATTGAAATTAGGACTGTGCTGCTGTCTAAGAAAGCCTGAATTCTGAAGGTAATTAGGTCAATTTGGAATGTTTGGGATTAGGTCAAGCGTGGATCTGATCAGCCCAGTTCAGATTTGAAGTGGATTGGCCCAGTCCAAAGCACTTTGAATCAGTTCAGGGAGAGAGGTCCAGACAGTGTGTCCCCAACTACGCCACATAAGGGATATGCCTTGGTGAGGTGATGGAGTGGGGGAGGAGAGGAGATGGATTTTCCATAATAGCAGCTCTAGCTTCCAATTTGAGGCAAGAATCTCACCAAGATCCTCCAATCAGAGCATGTGGGTAGGTGGGGTCACTGAATTGTATATATTCAGTTCTTCTTCAGGTTTATGCTCTTTATTTATTTATTTATGCCCCGCTCTTCAGCCACAAGGCTATCAGAGCGGCTTACAAATTGTTTTGTAAGTACTGACAACACAGACCTTTGCCCCGTTCTGCCCCGGGCTCCTCACCACTCATGGGCAGTACTCACCACCCCCGGGGCAAACGTGGGGTTCAGACAAGGCAGAGCCTGATAAAATGTTGTAAAATATTACCTTGGAAAATCTTTTCCCACTGGGAAGATACAGATCAGGCCCTGCATGTCCATAGGAGCCTGTCCCAGTAGGCAGGACCATCACTGCAGCTGCCAGTCTGCCTTGCTCTTCTGGATCCAGGAAGGGGTCCCACAGCATGTGACCTATGCTGGTCATATTCAGGGGACCTTGGTCACATGCTGTGGGCCAGCTTCCTCACTTCCAGGAGAGCAAGGGAGGTGGCAGTGGCTGCCGAGACAAGCCAGCATGTCTGTCGGGACTGCGGCCTGTTTTGTGGAGGTAACAGGGGAAGAAAGGGCCTAATCCACAGCCAGGATACACCTGTGGGGAGCCAGCGTATCCTGGCTCATGTAGATGAGCCCTGAGAGAGAATGGTTGGCCTAAGGTCATACAGTGACTAGAATCTGGATCTTCTGGATCCCAGTACAGTGCTTGGATCATAATCCTGCTGGTGCAATATGCTAACAATAGCTGTACATTTTCCAGGGTCACACAGCAATGCCAGAAGAAAGTAGACAAAATCTAAAACTTCCAAGTAATCTACTGTATTTCTCAAATGCCTCACTCCCTTCATGTCTGCTAATCCCATGGGCTTCCTCACGCACACAATGTATACCAGCATAGCTACTAACAAGATTATGGCTATTGGCTGCCTCATTGTGTTTGTTGTTTTGTTTTTTCATGGTTACTCTCAATGCCTTGACACCTTTCCACATCATTGCCCAAATCAAGCAAAGACAATATATAAGCCCAGTGCATGTTTTTGCTCTATGCCTTTGTTAAACATGCAAGGAGGGGAGCATGCTAGCCCTGCCCAACTCTGATGTCCTTTCCTGTCACTTCTAAATGTAGAGGGTGACTTTCTGAAGGAGTCAGCCTGCATGACTCATGGAAGATGAATCCAGATGATTTGGACCCCCAATTTTCCCAGAAGCAATGGAATTTATACATGTTGACTCACCAGTATGAGATTTGATTCAATGGGCCTATTCTAGCTGGAACTAGCAATTGGATTTAGGCCATAATGTCTGTTGGGTTACACACATCCCATACATAAAAGAATGGAGGGGCAGAATTTGATCAACTTTTTCAGTGTTACCTATCCTAACACTCCCTGCCCCATATCTGTAATAATTGGCAATATTTAATAATTTGGCCAAATGTGGCCTTCCACACAGTGTGGCCATTAAAACAGGGGAATTCCAAAACCCAGGAATTCAAAAAGGACTAACATTGAGATTCCGTCAGGTATACACTTAAGAAGGGCCCAACCCAAATCCCAAAAAAAGATCATTTGCAAGGCAACTTCTTGCTTGATCATCTGGCTAAACCCATCAGCCTAAGCTGAGATACTCATGTTTTTAAAGATCCCTCATATCTCTACCCTTCCACAACCAAAAGAGGTTGCTTCCTCCATTCAGTTACAAAATATCCACACATTAAGGATTGTTAGCATATGCAGAATGTCCATTGTCTTACCTTGCGAACCTATGAGATGCATTGTCTTTCACTCTAAATCCCACAACCTGAAGGAAATTATTGGGTATAAAAACCCTTCCAAAACCCCACTCAAGTGCACATGGATCCTTTCCTGTGGACACTACATCCATCTGTGTAGCCGTTCCTGCTTCAGGACTCCCATTCTGCTGGCTTCTTCTATGACCTCAGATGGGTATAGTATCACCCGAAAACAACCTCCCTTTCCTATTCCTCTATCCCAATACTTCCTACTTTATTCATTAGCCTTCTGTGAATGCTTGAAGCCTGAGTGTGTGTGTGAACATTATTATTATTGTTTTCTCAAATAAAGATCAAATAATTGTACTATCTAGCTTAACATCTCCTCTCTATTACCATTATACGTAGATCAAAAGCATTCAGGGTAACATCAAAAGCCATGAAAATTCTTCTTTGGGAAGTCTTAATTTGTAAGATGAATTTTTCTTATCAAGAAGATAAATGAACACAAATGAGTTATTAAAAATGACAGCACTGAGAAACCAGAGGGAAAGTGTTTCATCCAGTGCAAGCGTGTTCATACTTCTGGGCAGAATATAAAGTCATTATACATCAGCAAGCAAAAAAAATAAAAAAAATGTGTCTCCAGTATGAAGCCATTAAGTTAAAATTCATGAGCATGTTTGACATTTGATCTTAACAAAACCCAAGAATTTCTAAATCACTGCAAAAATGAATGGTCCTTTTTGATGTGCGTTTTTTTAACCTTTACACCTATAGTTGATCACGAGTCATACCTGCACCTGATGGATCTTTTGACACGTGTTTGAATTCTATATTAGTTTGTAATCTCAACTGAGCTATCATGTACTGACCTACTGCTTGTATTCACATTGCTCTGACTTTCTAAAATTAGTGTTTTCCTTCTCTACGGATTCAGGTTTAAATATGCTCATATTATTTAGAAAACACAGGACCATGTCAGACCATGTGTCCATCTAGCTCTGGACTGACAGTTGCTCTCCATGGGTGTCTTTCCCATATCTACCTGGAGATACTGAAGACTGAAATTACAGCCTTCTCTAGATGGGCTATTTACCCCATCTTGGTCCCATCTTTGAGCCCTGCAGTCCTAACGATTCAGAGCTTTTGCCCTATTTTGCCCCCAGGCAGTTTTCAAGATACCTGGGGCAAAGATGAGGCTAAGATGGGGTAAAGCCCAATAAACCATTAAATTAACATACCTGGAAAAAATAATTTCTCTTTGGAATAAATGGATTGGGCCCTGCAAACTGCAGGAGGCCCTATCAACATGCTGCTGTTCACATTGCACTCTCCAGATCCAGCAAGCAGACCCGCATCATGTGACCAGGCTAGTCACATGCAGTGTGTCTTGCTCATTTGCTGCAGGCAGGCTTTCTGGCTTCAGAGAGTGGGATGCAGGCAGCTGCTGCAGGGATGGACCAGCATGGTGGTCTGGACTCCATCTTGATTCTGGCCCATATAGATAAGGCCAAAGACCTTCTGCATACAAAGAATGCACCCTACCACAGAGCTTATAACTCTTCCCACTTGGGTGACTGATTTCATGCATCAGACTAAGTAGGCTTTGGTCCATGTCACCAGAATCTTCATAATGACTGTCCCACAGCTATGCTACTTCTGATGGAGGAGAAGATGGGAGGGGAGTGTGATTTCTGCAGTGGGAGGAGGAGGAGGAGATATAAAGATATGAGAAAGCTGGGCTAGAATCCTTTTTTTTCCCCTGATCCTTATTTTTCAACATAAATATTTATGGAGAAATATCTGAAAGTAGTATTGCCAAAACCAAGAGCCCCAGAGTTCCATAGGATGCAGCCATTGCATTTCAAGGGGAATCATAGTCCTATAACTGTGTAGCATGAAAGGGCCATAGTTTTATCAGCTCAGTGAGGAGAATGAGACCACTATGGACCAGCTCACAGAAACAACCCAGTCACAGAGCAGGGCATTATTCTAGCATGGTTTGTCATTCTTTGCAATTCTCTCTTTATCAGTGTAGCCAATCACAGGGTCACACCCTTAGTCAGCATACATTTAGCAAATGCACAATAGGGACCAACAAAAGAACCAAGGGATGTGCACATGTTCATGTGTGTGTGTGCTGTGTGTATAAGATAGAGAGATAGAAAGATAGTGATTGTGATAGAGATAGAGATAGACTTGAGATGCTGGATTTCAACAACCAACTAACTTCAAAGCATCAGATACAAGAAACAAGAGAAATTAGCCCACTGATTGATTCTATAGAGAAGCTAAAAGAGCTCACCACCACCATCACCACCACCCTGTGAAACCATTAGGTGGGCAGCTGCCCAAGTTTACAATCCGCTATTTGATGGACTATCAGAAGACAGTCCTCTAGTGGTAGATATCCTCTTTTAGAAGTGATGTTCAGTTTGGTTTGAAAAAGAGAAAGAGCACAATAACAGCACTTTCTCTTAAAGAAGAGAAAGTACCATAAGGGATAGCTGCAAATGTTACCTGTCAACATTTTGTGTCTGGACAACAGAGCAGGCCCACAGGTCATATTTTTCCTATTATGTTTTATGGTATCTCTCTTTAATTACAACAGTTCTTTCCAAATGTGCCTCTATACATAAAAAATAGCACATGCAAATATATGCCAGTGTGTGTGTGTTTGGTGCTATTTTTGGTGATGCATATTCTCTTTTTTTGCTGTAAGTGACCATCTAGAGACCAGTGTCCTGTTCAAACAATTTATCCAAAAATGACTTGAGTCAATGGACATGTTGACAATGCCTCCTTCAATAGCTTGAATACAGTTGCCAAATGTTCCCTGGTTAAAAATGTCTTCAGAAGTTTGTTCTGTGTAGCAGGACAAATATAACCAAGGTGCGACTTGAGCACAATGTTTGGACACCAGCTTATTCCAAGAAACCAAAATAAACACTCAAAACAAATGTATCATTTCACAATGCCCTGTGCAGTGATGATCTAAATATGTCTGCCCTAGGACTGAAATCCATTGGAGAAGTTCTTTTCTGTGTCCCAACAGAATACATAGGCCAAGAACCTCAATCAGAAGATGTATCATAAAGTTCCACACAGGGAGAACTACAACATATCCCCCGACTCACACCACCTACATAAAACCTACCCTTTAGCTGCTGCAGCTATCCTCTCAATGTCGTTGTTTACTAGCTGTAAATAGTGCATAGATCACAAAAAGCTATGGATTGCTCTTAAAGAAATGAGTGTGCCACAACATTTGATTGTCCTGATGAGAAACCAGTACTGAGAACAAGAGGCTACCATTAGAACAGAATATGGAGAAACAGGATGGTTTCAAATTGGCAAATGGGGTCAGGCAAGGCTGCATTCTGTTGCCCTACTTCTTCAACTTTGATGCAGAAAATATAATATGCAGAGCAGGTTTAGACTCAGGGAAGTGAAGATTGGAGGAAGGAATATCAATGATCTAAGATATGCAGATGACACCATAATACTAGGAGAAAATAACAAAGATTTAGAACAACTACTAAAGAAAGTCAAAGAAAAAAGTGCTAAGGCAGGCATATGTCAAACATTAAGAAAACAAAAATAATGACCACAGAGAATTTACATAAATTCAATGCAGACAATGAGGAATTTGAAATAGCTAAAGATTTCCCATACCTTGGATCAATCATTGATCAGAATGGAGACTGCAGTCAAGAAATCAGAAGACTGAGAGTGGGAAGAGCAGCTATGAAAGAACTAAAGATCCTGAAGTGAAAATATATACAACTGAATACTAAAGTTAGGATCGTCCACACAATTGTATTTCCCATTACTATGTATGGATGTGAAAGCTGGATGGTAAAGAAAGCTGATAGAGATAAAATGAACTCTTTTGAAAGAAGAGGTCTGCGGATACTATGGATGGCTAAAAAGACAAACAAATGGGTCCTAGAACAAATCAAGCCTGAGTTCTCCTTAGAAGCCAAGATGACTAAGCTGAGACTATTGTACTTTGGCCATATCATGAGAAGACATGACTCATTAGAAAAAACAATAATGCTTGGAAAACTAGAAGGCAATAGGAAGAGAGGAAGACCATATCCCAGATGGATAGGCTCAGTCAAGGAGGCCACAGCCCTGAGGCCTCCCTGCCAGTGTATTCCAGCCCCGGATCAGGCCTGTTACACCCTTGTTACCAGCACAAAATGGGATGAAGTCACCTGACATGCCAGCCCACCCCTGCCGCCACCACTGCTGCTGCTGTCCACAACACAGTCTCAGAAGCCAGGAAGGGGGCCTCTGCAGCAAGTAAGCAAGGCTCCCTGCATGTGACCACTGAAGAAACCAGTGAAGCTTTTAAAGCTTTCATTATGCATTTTGTGCATTTTGGTTAGTCAATAAAGGTAGCATTGTTTTGTGGATTGGGGATTTTGTTGTATTTCCCTTAATAGCAATGAGACTGGGAGTTGCTTCATGTTGTTAGTGTTGGCAGCCAGATGTAAGCAAGCAGATAAGCCAAGTGATTCAGTAAGGATTCAGCCCAAATTCTGACTGCTCAGCCTGTAGAGAGGAACCAGTTGCTCCAAGTGGGAACATAGAACAGTCACTCAGCATTACATAAGGCCAGATGGGAACCTATTGGCTCCCTAGTTAAGCTGTTCTGTTGCTATTTTGTTCCAACCCCCCTTTTTCTTCTTCTCCAATTCTTATCTCCTTAAAAGATCACAACTAAGCAGGGCACACACAGTGGTGGTGATGTCATCCTTCTATGTGGTCATACCTGATTTAGTTGAGTACTGATATCACTAAGAACAAATGAGGAACAAGACTTCTTGTCTGAATCATACAGGCAACCCTATCTAGCCAGGGATCACTCTATAAGAATCCAACCATTTCACATTCTGAACTATCATTCAAAAAATTATTGAAAAGGGAAACTTTTTCAGATCTGGTTCAGCACTTTTCCCAGCAATAACTCTCAGTGGGATGTGAGAGACTAACATGATGAATGACAAGAGAAATACCAAGTTTTGTTTCAAATTTGAGTCAATTAAAAATCCATACCCAGGCTGAGGCTCATCACTTCTTGTTTTATTCCTGCCCTCTAAGCTAAAGCCCTCAGAGACCATCTACTCATAATCAAGTGCAAATAATGCACTAACAAGACTAAGAACTTTATCACACACAAAGAAAATGGCATCATAGCGATGCCACATAAACACAAAAGGGTGCACATATCAAATGATGCCCTTTCATGTTTATGTCCTGCCAATAAGCTGGTCTATTTTTGTGAAGTTGAAGGCGTTCACAGCCGGCATCCATAGATTTTCCTTTGGTTTTTTTTCCAGGCTGTGAGGCTGTGTTCTGGAAGAGTTTACTTCTGACGTTTTGCTTGCATCTGTGGCTGGCATCTTCAGAGAATGTTTGGGTACGAGTGTGTGTGGAGTTTATATACTGTGAACCCCTGTTGTGGCATATATGTAAATTTGTGTATTTGAATGGTTAGTTTCTGGGTGTAGAAATGCAAGGAACATTAGTGTCTGTTTGGCTAATGGTTGGCTGATGGCCCATTATCTGCTGGAAATCCCCCTGTCCCTGGCTGGAATTCCTTTGTAAGTGTTGAGTTTTGATTCAATTGTTTTTCAAATCTGGAAGCCAGATTTTGTTTACTTTTAGGGTTTCTTCTTTCCTGTTGAAGTTGTCCAGGTGTTTGTGGAGGTTGTGTTTCCTCATCAGTTTCCCTATTCTGTCTGTGACTCCTTTGATGTATGGTAAAAATACTTTCCCTTTGAGTGGCTGTTTTTCTTCTTCATACCTTTGGTTTTTTTCTGGGTCTGGCTGCTCTTGTGATGTCTGATCTAGAGTAACCATTAGCCTGTAGGGCCCAGTTTAGGTGCTTCAGTTCATCCTCCAGGTAGTGGGGTTTGCAGATCCTTTTTACTTCTACTTCCGTGAATAAAAAATGGAGCGTCCGCCCTCACTCCTACCCGGAACAGTCACAGACGATGCCGAGAGAGGGACGGCATCATCCGAAACAGACCCCCTGCCACACAGCAGCTTCGTTGCTGTTACAGAGGCTTCTTGCGCAGTAAGGAGCGTCTGAAAAAGTCCAATGTCTTAAGATGGAGGATAAGGCTATCAGTGGCTAGTATTACAGGTAGATGTTACTTCCAGTATCAGCTGAAGTATGTTTCTCAACAGCAATTGCTGGGGGCATGAATAGGAGGGTGTTCTTATAAGCATGTCCTGATTGTGGGGTTCCCTGGGCATCTAATTGCCCATTTGGGGAATGGGGTGAAGGATTTGATAGGCCTCAGTCAGATCCAGCAAGGCTCTTCTTTTATTCTTATGTATGACATGATTTGCTAGGTAGTCTGACTCTTTTCTGATAGAAACCCATAGCAATTCCAAACATGGGGGCAAAGGCACAGGCAATGCCAATGACTGTAGACAATGATCATTGAAATTTTACCATTTCCGTTGAGAAGGAATGCCAGCTTTCCACAGAGAAACAGAGATCTTTGGAAACTGATCTTTCCATTATTTTTCATACAAAAACAACCCTTAAGAATGACAGACCATCTCAATGGATTAACACAACTACTTCTTTGAAAGCCCAAAGGTAATTAGCCTCCACGGTGCCTTTTCAGGACAAGTAAATGCTTTTGTTGTTGTTGTGTGCCTTCATGTTGTTTCCAACTTATGGCGACCCTATCACAAGGTTTTCTGAGACACAAGACTTTATCACACCACACTGTTATAGTGCTATTATTCCACTTTAACTGCTATGGCTGCCTCCTGTGGAATTCTGGGGTTTGTAGTTTAGTGAAGCCTGAAAGTTCTCTGGCTGAGAATGCTGAATGCCCCTTCCTAAACTGCAAATCTCAGGATTCCACAAGAGCAGTTAAAGTGGAATAAGAGCACTATAACAGTGTAATGTGATAATCTCCCAAGAGTCTGTGATTTGCCTAAGGTCACCCAGTGGGTTTTCATGGTCAAGCAGGAATTCAAACCCTCCTCTCCAGAGTTGTAGTCTTAACACTCAAAACACTATGCCACACTGCCCGTATTCTCTCTCTCTCTCTCTCTCCATGTGTGTGTGTATGTACATATAGTGCTGTAGGCTATATTTCAGAGACAGGAACTGGCAAACCACCTTTGAATATTATTTGCCTATGAAAACCTATGAAATTCATGGGGTCACCCCAAATCGACAGGCAACTTGAAGGTACTTTCACACACAAATGTTCATGTCCCAAAAATATAGCCTAAAAGAAATACACCTACTTGTTACTCTGAGGGATTATGTGCATGAAAAAGCACAAAAAAGAAAGGGGCGCCTTACATTAGGCTGACAGATACTACTAGTAAAAGGGATGACCAGTAACAACAGAAAAAAGCAATAAAACAGCTGCAGAGGCTGGGCAGCCTCTTATTCTCCTACACCCTAAAGGGAGGGAACTAGTGAGTACATGAGCCAAAGGAGAAGAAAGCACTGCCAGGCAATCTGGCCCTGGGGCTAGGTAAGCAGCCAAGGAAGTGAAGGTGGGAAATTATTTTCTCTTTCATGTTTTCTTTTTTATATATATACCACAAGATGCAAGCAAATCTCTGTCTCCTGGAAGAGATATTCTTATTTCATCCTGGATAATTTTATTGCAGACTTGAGGAAGAAACCATATTATAGTGGTTTTGTTGTTGTTGTTTGCTTCACTTAAAACGTCTTCCATATTTTAACATGTTAGCTACTACTGAAGAATTTTAAATGTTTGTAAGATAACATTTTCCTCAGGCACCTTTACAGAGAATTTTTCTGATTTGTAGCTCAGCGGTAAAGTGTATGCTTTGCATGCAGAATGTCCCAGTATCTCCAAGTAGAGCTAAGAAAGAATCCTGCTTGAAGCCCTTGGACCCTTTCATATTACAATTATAGTGCTGTGATTCCACTTGACTATAGAATCTTGGGGTTCGTAGTTTGGTCAGAGGCACCAGTGGAGCTCCCTGGCTCAGGATTACAAAATGCTCCTCCCTCATCTGCCAAACCCAGGATTCCATAGGATGGAAACAAGACAGTTTAATTACATAGTGTGAATGGGCACTGGAGACGTCTTCCAATCAATATAGGATTTCCATGCGAAAAAAACCAGATGAGGTTCCTGTCCCTGTAATGGTTGTGTAGGAAAGTAGAACCTGCTGAGATTCCCTTTTCTACAGAACCATTAAAAGGGCAGACCTGTCCTTTATTTCACCTGAATCCCCTACATCAGTTATCAAGAACACTGAGCTAGATATACCAATGGCCTGACTTGGACCTTATCTTCATGGGCTAACACACACACATTGGAAACTGCTTAATGCAGTGTAAATGTGTAAATTGCTATTGTTTAAAACAGTTTGTAAGCCGCTCTGATAGCCTTGTGGCTGAAGAGCGGGGCATAAATAACTAATAAATAAAAATAAAATAAAAAATTACCTTGTTCTGCCCTGTCTGAGAGCCCTGCAGTCCAAATTATGAGAGGAATGTGCCCTGTTATGCCCCCAGGCAGTCCCTATCACCCCCAGGGCAGAAGCAGGGGCAAGCTGGGGTAGAGCCTAATGCAGCAGCTTAAAAAAATACCTGGTTTACTCTATTTCCACTGAAAGGAAACAGATCAGGCCCTACGTGTCTGTGGGAACCCATTCCTGCATGCTGGCCCTTTGCTCTAGCTGCTGGTCACCCTTACTCTTCTGGGTCCAAGTAGCAGGCCTGCAGGATGTGACCAAGGCTGGTCACATGCAGGGTGCCTTGTCACATGATGCAGACCGGCTTTCTGGACTCAGCGGAGCAAGGAAAATGGCCACAGTGGCGGTGGCTGCTGTGATGGACCAGCACTTTGTTGGGACTTGAGTCTGTTTTGTCCAGGTAACAGGGTAGAATGGGCCTGATCCCAGCCAGCATATGCCAGCAGGGAACTGGCATATCCTGGTTCATGTAGCTAAGCTCTGGGTCTTGGGCAGTTTGCCATGTTCCTATGTTTCTTTTTGTGCGAGACATTTGAAGACAACTTCAGGAGGACTAAATATCAGTTCATTAGCCCCTAGGCTATGTGTTTTTTAAAAAAAATAAAATAATAACATGGTTAAACATATTTTCCCAAACAAACGCTTTGGAAGGGAATGTAGATTTTTATACAGAAAACCAGAAAGAACATTTTTGAGGCTGTTTTCCCATTGTTAGACAAACTGTTTACCCATCCACATGCCAGTGGCACTAGCGAGGGCACTGTAAGGAAGGGGGCAGGTCACAAAATGCATGGAAATATTTACCATTTCAGTGGAAGCCTATAATCCTTTCATAACCAAGATCCGCTGTGTGGGGGACAGAAATAAATACAAAAAGAACTGTGACAGGAGAGACATGGGGTTGTAGGATCAAAGTACAGGCAAACAGATGATTCCCCCTGACAGAATGACAGATAGGTTAACAACCACAGGTACTCCCAGAGAAAGGAAAATTGGTTGCCTGCGGAAATGTCATTCGGGATGTTTGCTACAGTTGCTATAACCTAATTCAAGCTTTGGGCAAAGAAGCAGCAAAAACCCATTTCCAGTGTGCCAATTTACTAATGATGTGTTGACATCCCCACTTACTACTACTGTCAGGTATTCAAGACTGAGCTTGAAACACCAAGATTCCCTTTCCACAACATATAACCCCAAATCTTGGAATATGTAATTCTGTTTATTCCCAGTGCAGTTCTCGATCAATATGGAACCCATGGTGCTTCTGTGATGTAATGATGAACTTCAATAAGGATGAAATACTTCACTAATTTTCATCTTGAAAAATTGTCTTCCCACTATGAGAAATTTTTCAAAGATTTTTCACAATTTAGGACTTGTTCTGCACAAAATTTGCACATGGTTGTACAAGGTATTGTGCAGGAAACAGCATTTTCTACATAGTAAATCATGTATAGAAATGCTATTTTCTGCACAAAACAACCACCAGTTGTTTTTTGTTTGTTTGTTTCTAGAATAAGTCTCAAACTGCAAAGATTTTCATTAGTCCAGAATTTTTTCATCAGGGTTTCTTGACAGTCGAGAAACACATTTTTCAACCATTTTTTAGGAATATTTTCAGTTATTTTTTCCATCCCTTGAGTGCAATGGCAGTCTGATCCAAACATCAACAACTTTGTTCTGTTTAGTCTCTAAGCTCCTCCTTTCTCGCATAACTAATTACCTTATTAACTTCCTCCAAAATCCTACTTCCCTAGGCCACCCATTTACTTGACTTGATGCTCCAGTGTCAGTGTGATACTGGAAGTGGGGGGGGGGAAGCTGCATTTCCCAGTACTACTGGTACCTGTCTTTTACTCATAGCAGTATCCCATGTGCCAGAGAGGACTCGGGTCCAGCTTATTTGAAGGACTGTATCTTCCCATATTAATCTACCCATGCTCTAAGAGCTTTGAGAGAGGAACTTCTTTGGATCCCACTTTCTTCACAAACATGTTTGGTGGGCAAATAGGAGAGGACCTTCTCCATGGCTGCTATAGTACTCTGGAACTCCCTACTAAGGGAGCACCTTCTTTGCTCTCTTTTCAGTAGCAGGTAAAGACTTACCGTATGTATTTCAGCAAGCTTTGGGGAATTTATTTTTGTAACAGAAAATGTCTTTTTATGGTGCCGTGCTGCTTGTATTCTCTGTTTTCAAAGTAATATTTTGAATGGCTTTAATTTTGTTGTTAGTCTATTATTCTTTTAATATCAACTGTTGGAATGTTTTTGATCAGATGTGTTTTTAATGTACTTCTCTCTATTTTATAAGCTGACTTGAGTCCCAGTTTGGGGAAAAAGTGGGGTATAAATAAGGGGATGGACGGGTGGATGGGTGGATGACAGAATACTCACCTCACATCTAAAGAAAACACTATTGAGTTCCTGGGATCCATATTTTGATGCCAGGAACAATGAAATTTATTGACGTCACTTCAAATTAGCACTTTCTAAGTCTTTCTCAGATTCTCCAGATGCTGCTCTGATCTCCAGTGCTTGGTTTATAGAGCTCAGGAGGAAAAGTCACAACTTTCCTTTATAGGGTCCTCCTTAGTAATGGCAAACTCTCTGTTCTGATTTGGCTTGGCATTTGCATAGATATTTTTTACGGGGCTTTTTTTGTGGGGGGGAAGCACTAAGAAACATCTCATCTGTTTTCTTTCTGAGAATTGTCTCTTGGCTTGTAACATTGGACCACGTATACTGATCATGCTAACGGCAATGTATCTGATCATACTGCTGCTGGGAATTATAGTTCCTAGCACCAATCACATCTGCCTATAAAGTGAACTACAGTTGCCCCTCCACATTTGCAGCTTTCACTTTCCCGGTTCTGCCTATTTGCGGTTTGCTCAGCAAGCACCCCGTTTAAATCAGCTTCTATTCCTCGCACATAAGGGAGGGGAGCCAATTTAAACAGAGCACTCCCCAAGCAAACTGCACGCCCAACTCCCTGCTCTCCTGGGGCTTGGCTCCATTTCGGGAGGAGATCCAAGCCCCGGGAGAATGGGGAGTATGGGGCAAAGGCACCAAACTCCCCGCTCTCCTGGGGCTTGGCTCCAGGGGGTGGCCAAAAAGCTGCGGCGAGGCTTCAAAAGCCCCTTCGCCACTTTGGGAAGGGCAGAGGTGGCTGAAAAGTGGCAACGAGGCTTCAAAAGCACCTTTGCCACTTTGGGAAGGGCGGGGGTGGATGAAAAGCAGCGACAAGGGTTTAAAATCCCTGCCACCGCTTTGAGAAAGGCTGGGGTGGCCAAAAAGTGGTGACGACACTTGAAAAGCCCCTCTACCACTTTGAGAAGGGCAGGGAGTGGCCGAAAAGTGGCGATGAGGCTTGAAAGCCCTGTCGCCACTTTGGGAAGGGCGGGGAGGGGGTTGTGGGCAGGTGGTGGCGAGGCCTATTTTTATTCGTGTTTTTTTTTCACATTTGCGGGGGTCTTGCGCCCTAACCCCTGAGAATGTGGAGGGACAACTGTATACTTCTTCCCTCCCTCCAACCCCCCCAGGCAAATCTGCCCAGGAATAAGATTGGGTTTTGGGTCTCAGTGGGGCAAGAATTGATCAAAATAGAAAACCTAGCGGTTGAACAAATGGCCACATGGTTAAGTGGTCTTGTTGCATAATTCACAGAAGGTTAATTAATTAAGTAATTAATTGTGTATGATTAAAGAACAATAGATAAACATGATGGTTTATAGTATAACCATACAGTTTCACAGCAATGAACGAGTCTCATACATACATCTACTACAGATGGACATATTTGTCAGTTTGGGTTTCCCTCTACAGAGATTATCACACGAGGCAAAAAACAACAAGAAGAACCCAGAATTAAAGCCGGATAGTAGCTCTAGGGCTGAACCTTATCACATGATGCCCTCACTGTCCTGTTGCTGGTGTCTAATCACTCTGTTAGTGTGGTGCTCCTTTTCATTGATGGAGAAAATTTGTCAATAGACTTCCAGTATCAATGCTATTCCAGGAGTTCACTGGTGTGATAAGTCTGTTCACTTCAATGCCAACATTAGAACAACCACGGGGGGGGGGGAGATTTTCCTCCCCTTCCCCTCCCTTTCACTATTCCAGAGCAGGCTAACTCCATGCCTGTCCATTTTTTAATTGTTTATTTTGCTGTTTTTGCATCATTAAAGCAAAATGATAAAATAAAAATAATTTTATAATTTTAAAATCATTTTTGCCATAATTCTGCAAAGATTTTTTAAAATTAAAAAAACACTACAGGCATGGAGTTAGCCTGCTTTGGAATAGCGAAGGGGAGAAAGGAGAATCAGGTCCTGTCCTGCCACGTGATTGCTCTCATTCCAGCACTGAAACAAAGAGACCTATCACACTAGGGGAATTTGCAAAGCAGCACAGTTGTGCAAAAGAAGAGAGGTGTGATACTCAACGTTTCCAAAGTGGTAGGTTCTTGTTTTATTTTTATTTACTTGGTTTGAATTCCTTTGGTATCTTTACCTGACATTGTATGCTTAAACTGTATTTCTAAATGCTCAACTAAAGTATTTAGGACCCATCTATACGTGGCAAACAAACAAACAAACAAAAACACCTGGAGTGCCTTGCAGTAATGGTATTTTTCACAGCAGCAGCTTGTAGTGTTTTTGTCCCCTTAAGCTTTGCATGCAAGATGGCGGCCACGAGTGATTTACTTGTACTTTATGTACTTAAAAAAAAAAGATGTCTAAGGTGTGCTGGAGTGATTTTTTGATTTAACAAGAAACCAAAAAACAAACAAACAACAACACCATTTTATCACCTTAGCTATCACTTGCTAAGGGCAAAAATCCAACATGGCAGCAACAGACACTTACCCTGTTAGCAACTTGGAGACTGAAAGCAAATTTCATTGTGGGAGCAGCGTTTTACCCCCACTCCCAATAGTTGCAGCTCTTTGTCTCCTCTGCCTTCAGCTGATGATTCATAATTAACACCCACCCAGCACAGCACAGTGTTGTTTGCGGGGAGGTGCTTTGATGGCTGCAGATGAAAAGATGGCCTTTAATTGGGTCACAGTGCTTCATGCCATCACATAGGAGGTTTGGGGTAGAAAGGAGACAAATTAAGTGAAGACAGCCCCTTCTCTCCTTCTCTTTTGGTTGTAGTGTTCTATGCGCTATTAAGCAGTTACACAAATTTTTTTAAAAATATTGCTAAGCAGGGTCAGCAGCAGCTGATACTTGGATGGGAGACTAACATTGAAGTTTAAGTGTTTTATGCACTACTAATTAATGTTCCATTAGGATAATTGTGGTCCAAGGGTATCTTTAGTGACTTGGTGTTCTTATTATGGTCATTATATATATAGGGGTGTGTGTGGGTGTGTGTACATATATCTGTATCTATAAAACTCTTGAGTATGTTGCCTTTCCCAGTGTGCTGATTGGCTGCTCAGGAAACATACCCAACCAATTACCACCCACATGCAAATTCCCTCTCCACCTCACATCCATTCCTGCCACTCAGTCTGCATCCCCCAGCCTCACAAAGGCTCCCCCTCCCTTCATTCCCTCAGCAACTCACCAGTCACGGGCTGCAACAGCACCCAGACAGTCAACTGCTGCTGCTGCCGCCACAACAGAACCCAGACAGTCAACTGTGGTGGCGGTAGACTGCCTGCAACAGGACCCAGGCAGTCAACTTGTCATGAGGTCTACCAGGCATTTTGGGGTGAGTTTTTTAATGGCAAATGTTAGGAAGGGTACAGCTAGTATATTACAAGAAAGAAAATAATAATAGCATACTATTAGACAGTAAGAGCTGTTCAGCAGTGGTGGAGTCTCCTTATTTGGAGGTTTTTAACAGAGGCTGGATGGCCATCTGTCGGGAGTCCTTTGGTTGGGTATTCCTACATGGCAGTGGGTTGGACTAGATGGTCTTTGTGGTCTCTTCCAACTCTATGATTCTATTATTCTATGATTCTAAAATAAATGAACTTTAGTGGTCTGTGTATTGGACTGAAAGGGGATTTGCCGGTTCCAAAGGTTGAGTTGTCTCGTCCTGGAGTTTTGCCTTCCAGCAGATGGTGCCCAGGGGATAACCCAAGTGATGGGAAACCCCACCCCCAGGGCTCAGGTGTTTTACCCAGGGAAGCTGGGAGGTAGAGTGAGACTATTAGCTCCAGCTTCTCCCGCATTGGGTCCCCCCCCATTTGCATATCCCAAGGAATAAAGATTAAATAGATGAAAGAATAAATAAAGTGGCCCCTATTTTAACCCAAGCTTTGTGTCTGGCCTCCCTATTTCATGTGTTGGTCATCAATAACATAATACATAAGTATGGGCTGCAGGTAGGCCTGCCTTATCAAAATCAGTGCTCGTTTTTTCTCTCTGTTACTTTGAAGAAATCTTTAAAGCACAAGGAAATAAAATAGCTGGCCTTCATTCAATTCAATTGGCATTGATCTGCAATAACTAGGCTAAGGGACCTCTTGCCAAAATGCAAACAACAACTTCCAGATTCTCTGAACATTAAAGCCTATACTGATCTACTCAGAAGTAAGCCCCACTCATTTATGGACTTTTTCAGCAATAAGAAATCTAATGACGTACTAATTTGTGGTTATGGCTCCTACTAATTCTAGTAGGATTGTTTAGTAGGAACTGTAATGGTAGAATAATGCATTTCTTCTTTCTTTTTATTTTTCTATGTCATTACAGTTTGGATTGTGGGGTCAGACCCCTTTTGTGTCATAGTGTCTTAGTTAATGTTAAGTGCTTCAGTTTAGTATTTTAGTATGGTGTATTAGTTCTAGCTTAGTTTTAGTTGTAGATATATACGTATTCATTTTCTTCTTTCTTCTTTTATATCCATTCTTTATATTTTCCTTTTTGAATGTTTATGACTTTGGTTGTGAATTAGATCATTTGTGTTAAAACGAATAAATAAATAATTCAACAACAACAAAAGAAGCAAGCCCCACTGAGTTCAATAAACCTTACTCTCAAAGTAAATGAGAAAAGAGCTGGAGTCTACAACTGAGTGTCTTTTTTAAAATGTACAGATGGTTTATATTCAAAGAGATGCTTGCCCTCAAATCAATAACCTGTCATCATCAGATTAACAATGAACTGCCATTGCTTCCAGTATATGTCTAAATGTTTGGACTGTCTTACCCCACCCCAAACTTTTGTGATACATAAATATTGAATACTGAAGTATACTGAAATATTTTAGAATACTTTGTCTCATTCTTGAGCTGCTAGGAGCATAGAGCAGTATGCCAGGACAATGCCTGAACTGGCAAAGCAGAGAATGACTGAGTGCATTCCAGATTTTACTTTGTTATCTCAGCTGTACAATACACTGAATTTGCAACAATAGCTCCTTGTATAAAGGTTCAAAATTGTCTTGATCTATGCAAATGGGGATCCAAATGAGCAATTTTGTTTGTCTCCTTCAGGAGATGCAAATTAAGCTTTGTCTAAGAGTGAAACTTCTTTGCCTTCAGAAGGATCCAGCTGTGTTACAGCCTTGCCAGCATGGTTCCAATTCATATGTGCTCCCCTACATAAAACATAGAAGTATACAGACTAGGTAAAAACTTCTTGCATGTAGAAAACAAGACCCAGATTTCAGCAGCCAGTCCTCGTTTGTTGGTATTTCAGTGTTTTTCCATTTCTGTGCATATAGTAATCTTACTACCACGGTCATATAATGTAGTAATCTTCCATATTTCTTCTCAATTTGGTCATCCATCAGTCCCAATAAAAACAGATTTTTTGTGGAGTTTTTCTGGGCTGTGAGGCTGTGTTGTAGAAGAGTTTATTCCTAACATTTCACCTGCATCTGAGGCTGGCATCTTCAGAAAATGGTGGCGTGTGGGTGTGTGGGGTTCATATACTGTGAGTCCCTGTTGAAGAGGATTAGTATGTAAATTTGTTGGATGTTTTTTAGGGTGGGAAATCAACAGGAAAGAGGAAACTTAAAAGTAAACAAATTTTGGCTACCAGTCGTGGGAAACACCAAAATAACAACTCAACACATGCAAATGAACTTCCCCCAGGGACAGGGGGCTTCCCAGCAGACAGTGGACCATGAGCTAAATAGACACTAATCCCCCTCCATATCCTCCCACCCTACGATCTGGACATCCAACAACTGAATACACAAATTTACATGCTAATCCTCTTCAACAGGGACTCACAGTATATAAAACTCACACACCCACACTGCCACCATTCTCTGAAGATGCCAGCCACAGATGCAAGTGAAACGTCAGAAATAAACTCTTCTAGAACATGGCCTCACAGCCCAGAAAAAAAAACAAGAACAAAAAAAGCTATGGATGCCAGCTGTGAAAGCCTTCGATTCCAATAAAAATAGTTTGGGTTTCAATTGAATATGAACCTTCAAGTCTTCTGTGTCAGACTACATATTTGTTTCCAAAATTCCTTAGCCTTCTCACAAGTCCACCACATATGATAAAATTAACCAACCTAGCTGAAATGGACAAACTTATCAATATTGATTAGAGACAAATCATTAGTGACATTGGTGAAAGACTGGGAACCCTTGATTCTCTGATTTACTGTAATTAGCCCAAAATTTTTAATTTAACTCAACTTCCCAGATTATTTGGGACAGTACATAAAATGGCAGCTGCATAATAAGCAACTGGAAGCCTCCTGCAAGCTCAGTCAATCAATTTATTTCGGTCACAGACCAGAGAGGAATTCTACGGTTGTTTGTGGGGTGAAGGCTCCTGCTTCATAGTATCTAAGAGCTGACTTCCCTTTCTTACATCCTTCATCCATCTCACAAACTTCCTTTAAAGTATCACCTGTCTGGGATATTTCAGGACTTGTCTCATCCTTTTATCCTCCCTGCCTTTATTACTTATCATCATATCCTTTATCATTTAAATATCTTACTATTTCCTTATCCTTACTATCTCAATCTTCTGCACCGTTGACTGTATCTCGAATCCTTTTATATGTGTTCTAGAAGATTTGGCTTGACTTGTAGCTTATGCTCTTGCGTTCAGTTCCTTCTTCCTTAATTATATATAACTTTTCTCATTGTTACTGAGCTGAATTCCATATTTTAATTTATCTTTCTATCCTATCTTTTCCTCCAAAATTCTCGAAGGATGTAAGAAAGGGAAGATATGAGTAAGATTAAAATAGAAAGAAGATAGTAAAGGCAAGGGTGGAGGGAGGAAATGGTAACGAATGTGTTTTGAAATAGGAAAAAGTGTTTTGAAATTGGAAAAAAGGATACAGATTTGAAAAGATGGAATGGAGATTGTAATGTAACTCAGTAAATTCTGTTTAATAAGATATTGTTGGAAATAAATATAATTTTAAGAAAAAGAATCCAAGAGCTGACTAGCCAAGAAGTGTTGGAAATGTGCGTTGAAAACGTCAGACTTTATCAGACATGGCGTATATGGCATCATAACAATGCCTAATGAACACGAAAGGGCGCCCATACCACATGATGTCCTGTAGAGTTCTGCTGCTGTTAATAAGGTGTTGTTTTTTTATTGATGGGCCAAGCTGTCAATAGCTCTATCACAGCATTTTTGTCCTCGTATTGCCTGCATTTGAAATCGCACACCATTTTGCTCGCACAAATACAGCATTGATGGGCAGAACAATTCCAGGTGAGAATGTGAAAGCCAGGTACAGGACACTATTTTTATGAATCTCCCCAGCTTACTTGGAAGTTGGTAAGTATGTTTTTGTGCTTGTGTGTACGTTTTGTGTTTTGATTTAGATTTAAAAAAAAATTAACTGTGTTTGCGTCTTCTCATGAGAACCACCAAGATCATGAACACAGATGGAAACAGTGCTAGTGTCTGTGCTCCAGTAATGCTGGGGCTGCTTTTTCATGCTATTACAGGTACATATGGTAAAAAGGGTTATTTTGCCGGGACAATTACACTGAAAAATATGGTGGTACAGAAACGTTTTTGGAGGTTCATCTGATAAAGTCATTCCTCTGCAAGCTGTGTAATTACCTGTTGCCCCTGTACAATTAATTTGGCCCTTGCTAACTTAAAACTACACAAGACCACCAATTGCTGCTTTAAAATACTGTACATTGATTTTTTCCCCATCAGGTACATCTTGAAACTCTCCCTCTGCTGCCACTATTGTAAGACTTTGCAGTCCTATTTACAACCTGGAGCCCTTTCACACTACACATTTTTAGCACTATGATGCCACTTTAACTGCCACAGCTGCATCTCATAGAACCTTGGGGGTGGGATGTATAGTTTGTTCCAATGCCCCAGAGGAGCTCCCTGGCTGAGAATGCTAAAGGCCTCTCCCAAAACTGCAGAATCTCAGGATTCTGTACTAAATTGTCATGGCATTTAAAGTAGAAACAAAGATGTTATAACTATGTAGTGTGAAAGGGACCTAGATCTATGTGGCTATTCCTCACTGGCAGGGTGGAGGTGGAGAGAATGAGGGTTGCTTTTCATCAACAAGTTCTTTCCCCTGGGATTAGGGGAGGGATATGTGGACTATCAAAAATACCAGAAAGAAAAGCCCAGCAGTGGCTAGAAATCTAGTTTTGAAAACCAAAGTTGTTTTTTTAATATGTTAAACAGTGCAATGGAACCCTGGTAGCCATTTAAAAAGTGAGTTGCAATACCTGGATGCGTCTAAGAGAGGCACTTCACCTTTTCTATGGCCAGAAAAGGGGTAGTTTCAGAGTTGGGGGGGGGGGCTCAGGTACACAGAAACCGTTTTGGAGGTCCACAAGCAGTTTCAGAGCCACATTTGCCCATCATTGATTTATAGCATTGACACAAATGGGGTTATTTCCATGTTCAAAAGGAACAGATTGTACTTTATTAGATCCCTTGGAATTCAAGAGAATACTCTCCTTGCAGAGAGCCTTTAAGTTTCCTGTCTTGTAGTCTACAAACCTTTAACTTCTGACTGGCTTTTACTCTGGCAATAAACAATATTCTACCACTGCTGGTTTGGGTATAATATTTTATTTTTCTGCTTTTGAATTTGTTTGTGGTAGAGTTTTTTTCATGTCTAAGTTTGCTTTTTTTAAAAAATAATGGTTTTCTGTTTTGTATTTCTTAGCTCACAAAGCTGTTCTGAGTGCCCTATGGGTATGCAGAAATAACTTCCTTGCCCGATCATGTAGAAGCATGCCATGAAGACAAGGCTGGGGGCAGGGGGCAGTGAGAGGTTTGCTCTTCAAAGAAAAGTAGTGACTAAATGCTCTTGGAGTTTCCCCTTTGCTCTGCAAGCAATTGAAAGACCATAAAATAGCACATAAGAACTGTAAGAACACAACAGGCAGCTGCACTTCCTGTCTCCTTACTTCCTCTCTCCTTCCTTTAACAAAGTGCAAACTCCAGTTGTATGATGTGTGTGCTCATGCATGTGCACGTCCATGTATGTACATTACTTCTTACATTGCTACAAATTTTAGCACAGTTTGGATAAGGAGATTATCAGACAGGAACGAAAAAAGCATTCCTGTCCCACAATCTCCACTCCCACCCCGTCCCACCCCAGTCCCGCCACAATCACCCTCCCCACTGCACTTACCTCCTCTGTGGTCGACAGGGCAGCCCAGGACTGAACAGAGCTCTAAAGGAGCTCTGCTCACTTCCTGGATCAAAGTCCCACAGATTCTTGCAAGAAGGCACGAGCATGGGAAATTCAAAAATAAAAATAACAGAAAAAAGTGACAGGAAGCAAAAAAAAAAACACTTTAAAATTAACAAGTAATCTGTGAAAGGTCATGAAAAGTGTGCCACTTACCCAAAAGTATTCTGGCAGGGACCTCCTATTGATGCTGGGATCTCGTCAGCAAAACGGGGCACCTTGTTGCACACTGGCAAATCCAGAACACAAACGGAAGGTGGGGATCTAATGACGGCTTCTCACATCAATAAAAAGCAGTGCCGGAGGAACAGCAGCATAACAGGTGCATAATGGGGGGGGGGACAACGTCGTCTGATAAGGGAGCCCTTTTGCAATCTCCTGGCATTCCTGTAATGCCAGTTTTGACGTGTCTGATAATCTCCCAAGTTACCTTTTTGGACAATTCACTGACTTTTCTAGATAACATGGCCAGTAATGATGCTGACTGGAGGATTCTGAGAGTGGTGGTCAAAAAAGTACCTTTGCCATGCTCTGATTTTAAGGCATCAGTTGCAGTCAAGACCATGGGGTTGTGATGTGTGTGTGCACGTGTGCATGCAACAAATCAAATTACATCACCAAGGAAGGCAGAAACAAAAACTTGAAAATGCTGTTAGCAATTGTGTTATTAAATCTTTTTCAGTTTTATGGTATCTTTCCACGATTCGGGTTCTACCTGAAAACTGTGATGTTCAGTTGCTTTATTGCTCGCTCGCGCTCGCTCTCTTTCTCTGTGATGACTTCAGAAACTTTTTGAGTAATTAAGAAAGAATGTGATTGTTGCAGAATGAGCCCATATGGAATTACTGCCAAACCCCTTGGACTCTGCTTGACTAATGGTCCAACACATCAGAACTTGCCTTGGCCATTGCACAAATTATTTCCTCTCTTCCATAAAACCCTGCCTGTTATCACTCGACTCTGTGGGTGACGTCAGTGGGATCTCCTGAGGAAGTAAGGAGTATTCCTACAAATAATATTTCCTGGACTAAGGAACTTTCTCTTTCAGGCTGCACAGAAGCCCATTTGATATACTCTTGACAGGAATTGCAATACAAAAGACCATCTATCAGAGATGGAAACATTATTTGGGGGGAAAAAACCCAATGTATTAGTGTTTGTTTTCCCAGTGCATTAGCATTAACGTTATTTGTTGTTCTACTAGTAACACATTAATTTTTAATTTATATTTTCATTGTGGTTTTAAAACCCTACAAAATAGAGAAATGGCTATCAACAGTTTGTTTTCAGAATGAAAATTCCCCCAAACAAACCCCACACACATATTTTTGAAGTAACATGTAAACATTACTCGTTAACCCACCACCACCACAAAAAAATGTGAAGATCCTATATACTTTTAGCACAGCATAGGCTAAAATGTGTCATAAATATATGCCAGTGTAGTTATGTACACTGGATGCCACCACTGCACAATAGGCACCATGGCCTTGAGTTCACCTATTGTACAATGCACAATTAGTGCTGTACCCACCAAGTAAAAGAGGGCTGTGTGTGAATTTGCAGCACAATTGCCTGCACCAGATATCACACTGGTTCTGTACAATGTATGTCAAGATTCTATCTCAGCTGGGAGGAGGGCTCTGCTCATGTAGTTCCATGTCCTCTCCCTGTGCCGGCTGTTTTCAAGCCCCAAAAGGGCCTTTGTTGTTGTCTACCCAAACCCCTGGCAGTCCAAGTGGCGGGGTCTACCCATTATTTGAATTTTCATGATGTCCAGGTGCAACAGAACATTGTTAGGAATTAAATGGGTGGCTGGTTGCAACTTCCCACTGTTGCCTAGAGAATTGCCAAGACCATCAGGTAGACCTACCAGGGGCCATTAATGGGCATGCATTCAAGTTTCCCTTAAATCTGCTGGACAAAATCCTCAAGGCTCAACCTGGACTCCTTTACTTTATATAACATTTTGCATGTGCATGATAATTTGCATATACTAACCAGCTAAGTTTGGCCCAGTAGGGGAAAAAATAATATTTGTTTCTAATTCATTACACAGCTTGAACAAATATGTGGCAAGTTTTCATACACAAGTTATGCTTAGCTGTTTGTATGTTTTAGGAAGGGGAGGCAAGAACACTTCAATGAAATAAATGGGAAGAAAGGAGATTGAAGTTGACTCAATGGTAAACAAATTCAGGGCCAGGCCTTGAGGAAATTATCACACTACACTGTTATAATGCTATTATTCCACTTTAACTGCTCTGGCTGCCTCCTGTGGAATCCTGGGATTTGCGGTTTATGGAAGGGCATTGAGGATTCTCAGCCAGAGAGCTCTTAGGCCTTGCTAAACTACAAAGCCCAGGATTCCACAAGGGGCAGCCATAGCAATTAAAGTGGAATAATAGCACTATAACAGTATAGTGTAATAAAGAGCTGAAGGAAAAAGCCACAATAGTGCCTGACCCAGTCTGCAGGCAGAAGTGGACTTGACTTGAACGCTAGTCATGGGGGCATGTCTTTCACCACATCTGAGAAGGGGAAGGCTGCAAAGGTTGTGTGGCCTTCAGAGCTCTGTCCTCCAAAAGAACAACCAGGAAAGGGCTGCAACTGTTGTCTGCTGCCTGAGGCAGTCATCTCATTCTGCTTACACTGGTAGTTTTCACCCTGCTAGCTCCAACCTAAGCATTGTTAGGGCTTAACACTCTGAAGATAGAATCAACTCTCTATAGACCTATCTACATGGAATGTGGGATGCCAACCATTATGTAGGAACACATTACATTACCTGGGACATGTAAATATGATGACCTTCCAGCTGACCTTCCCCACAGACAGCCAGTTGTATATGTTTAAAATGTGAGATTTGCTGTTTGGAAGACATTGATTTACATCCTTATGGAGATGCAGTCAGGAGAAAGAGGAGATTTGAAACAAAAGGAGGAGCTAGTGCAGACAGAAACCAGATGAAGGTCAAGTTGGGGTGGCAGGGAGAGGCGGAATCTGGCCAACTCTAAATTACTTCAGGCTGAGACAGATTACGTTTTTTAAGCTGTGAACAGTAATGTAAAAATGACATTCTCCCAGCTTTAGAACCAAAAAGTAATAATCTTTTTTCTAGGTACCACTTTAATCTATAACCAAATAGCCCTAGGTTCCTGAGGCCAATTGAACCTTGACGCCTGTTTCAGTATATCAGTGTCAGCCCAAGATTAACACAGCAAGGAAGATCACTTTGGAACTTTTTTTGTCCTAAAGCTAAGCAGCAGATAGGTGAGAAATATCAAACTCCAAATTAAACTGATGTTCTGTGACAGTGGCTGGACAAGAAACATTAAAAAGACAATGGAGGGAACATTTGGAATGGTGCTGAAATGGCGAGTTGTTAAAATCAATTGCATGGAGGTTTCTTGTAAACTGCAGTCTCCCTTTTCCACATGTGCTTGCTTAGTATTTCATATGTCGCCGCATACAAATTACAGCTCTCCTGCAGCAAGTCTTACTACATTATGCAGTATTTAGGAAATCTGAATTCAAAGACATGTGAGATTCCCAGGGTGGGTGCAGAGAAGACAAATTACTGTTTGTCAGTGTGAACATTGCATTTTAATGCCCCAAGAACAGAAATATAACCTGAAATATAAAGAAATCGCAGTAAAGATTTGTATGCCTACAAGGCAATGACAGCCCACTTCAGAGTAATAGCACAATTCATCTCATCTCCATTACCAGGGAATGGCGTTTAGATGGAGCTGTAGTGCCTTTACATTATTATCAATTATATCTGTATTAATAATAGAAAGCATTCATGAGTCATATACCACTACAAAGGACTTTATCAGACACGTCCCTTTTAAAAGTTCTTTTGCCAGCATAAAAAAAAGCATTTTTATGCCAGCAAAAGAACGTTCCCCCCCCCCGCACTTACCTTCTAAACCCAGCAAGCCCCTTCACTTCCTCGCTCAAAATCTCGCGCAATTTCATCGTAGAGGAAATTTTAAAATAAAAAGCAAAATAAACATCAAAAAGTGAAGCAAGCACATACACACACTTAAAAAGTCCCAAGTAATCAAAGGAGGGTAATAAAAAGATTGAAACCTACCTAGATGTCCTGATCCGACCCGGGAGTGTTCGTGCCAGAGCGGCATTGTTGCAGTAAGTATGTGATTTAAATGGTCTGAGGTATCGCATGCCAGCAATGCTGGCAAAAAAAGCAGCAGGGAGATCTATTGACAGCTTAAGCCGTCAATTAAAAACCCCGGGTTTTGGTCAGGACATAACAGCGAAAGGGCGATTTCGTCTGATCCATGTACCCTTTCGTGGTTATGTGGAATCGTGATGACACCGTATTTTCCATGTCTGATAAAGTCCATAGTCTAGAGATTCACTTTATGGCTTCAAGACATTTAATAGTCTAACAATGCTTTACAAGTGAGACTTTTAAAGTCAAAAATGCATGCTTATGGGTATAGGTCTTTAAGAACCAGAGGAGAATATGAGGAGAATATGAGACAATGATTCTATTGTCTCCCAACAGAATTTTGTTGTCTGCGTAGAACTTTGTAAGATTTTCAAAGGTCTCAAAGTTTCAAAATCCATGTAACACACAAACTCTGTGTTGCCCATATAGTCTCACTATTTGTGACATCCCATCCTAGATATTCCTCTATAAGCCCAACACAATTTATTACGGACACCTTAATCATCCTACCTACCATGTTTGGAAGAATGTTGTAACTATCATTCTAATTTATGGTGAAATGCTGTAAAGTGAGACTCAAATTTCAAATCACAAGCCTATTTTCCATTATACTAATTTAGAACTAGACTGCTGCAAAGGTCCATACTTTGCCAACTATACTAATTTGCTCCTCTATTTCATGTCCATACATAATGCATGAGGGTTATAGTTTGTTAACCATACAGTATCAAACCTCCTTCCTTGAATCTGTACTGCAAACAGTATACAGTTGTCCCTTCATATTCACTGGAGTTTGGTTCCAGGATCCCCTGTGGATACCGAAATCTGTGAATACTCAAGTCCCATTATATGCAATGGCATAGCAAAATGGTGTCCCTTATATAAGATGGCAAAATCAAGGTTTGCTTTCTGGATTATTATTTTTTTAGAAATATTTTCAAGCCATGAATACTTAAATCTGTGGATATGAAGGGACAACTGTATTTCCAAAATGTGACTGAACTTCCCCTTCAGATCCCTTGAGATACTCTGTGCGTGCGTGCGTGTGTGTGTGTGTGTGAGAGAGAGAGAGAGAGAGAGAGAAAGAGAGAGAGGGGTGATTGATTGATTGATTGATTGAGGCATGTTATATTGAGGCAACTAATGGCACTACAATCAAGGAGTGATTGTCCTCCCTGAGGCAGAATATGAGCTAGCCAATGAGACCAATTAACTTACTTCCTGTTTATAGCTAACAATTATGTTAGTAAAATTATTTTATTATGCAATATGGCTGCGTATTTTAATACGAAATCTAATTTGTGTACCACTGTCTTTTGGGAGGATGTGCTTATAATAGAAAATCAATTTTAAAAATCTAATCATTGTATTGATTATTATCTATATCCCTCATATAAAAAAGATGGATTATAGACCTGCAGTGGACTCTGCTGGAACTCTGGATACAAGGGGGATCTTCCATAGAGGGCTACTCCAAAACACCTAACTGCCTGAGGCAGTGTAAATTATTTTGGTGCCTGAGGAAGAATATCACACACACACCTATTCATGTCTTTTGCTCCATGCAACACCCATGCTATGGTCCTGTAAGGCAATTTGTTACATGAGTGTGCAAATTCACTGGAGTTCCCTTGAGCAATAAGATCAGCAGCATTACAGAAGAACAGCTGCAGACACAACACTGGTTATTGCAACTGTTGAATAGCTGCTTCAAAAGAGGCACAAGAGAAACACCGTGACAGCAATTAGCACTGACCAAGATCTACAGACTGTTGTCTTTGGCTACAAGTTCTGGAGAAGGTGATGAATGTGTGTGAGAGGGATGCAGAGAAAGAGAGAGGAGGAGTGAATTAGAGCTTGACCACAGCCACCTAGGGCAAGGTCAGGAAACATGCAACCCTCCAGATGCACGGTTTTCTCACCATTTGGCTATGCTTAGGGCATCTGGGTTAGAGAAAAAAATCTGGAGGTCTCCCTAATTCTGTTCTCTAACCCAGATGCTTTTCTAGTTCCCCTGGTTCAACTTTGTGTTCCACCACTGGTGGAGTCTGCTGTTTAATAAGGCAATATTTGGTGTTCCTCTCTACTGAGTTGCACTGGTGCTCTCTGTTCCGTGACTGTTCTGCTGCTCCATGGCTCTCATGCCATGTTTCTACAAGACCAAAGGGGTTGTGAATGCCCATGATAGCAATGTCTATCATTGTCGGGGGGAGGGGAGAGGGAATGCCTAGCATTCCCCAACAGAAAGCATACCTGAATTACAATTTTTGCCTCATCCAGACTTAACTTGATGTCTCCTCTTCAGGAAACATCACTATTATCCATTCAGGAAGGTTTAGGTCAAGTGTGGGATAATCTCTGGCCCAGATGAAGTCCTGCCTGCCCCTATACATAATTAGGACTTTATCAGATCTCCGTAAAAGTTCTTTTGCCAGCATATTTTGAAACATTTTTATGCTGGCAAAAGAACCCCCTTGATCAGACGTACCTTTAGCAGTATTCACAGGCAGCCCAGGCACTAACAGAGGTGAACGGAGCTCCATTCACTTCCTGGTTCAAGATCTCACCAATTCTTGAGAGAAGACGCTAGCATGGGGAATTCAAGAATAAAAGCAAAATAAACCCATATAAAGTACAGCAAAGCACAAAAACACACTTTAAATGTCCAAAGTACACAAGGGCAGGGTGAGGGTTCACAAAAAGAGTGTCTCCTACCTGGCTGTCCCAATCTCACCCAGAAGTATTTTGTCATTGACACTGTATTCATGTGAGCACAATGGCACAAGGATTCAAACTCCAGCAGTGCCAGCAACAAAGTGCCACAGCCAATCTATTGATGGCTTGGCTCATCAATATAAAGGACAGGGGTTTTCACAATGTATGATCATGAAAAGATGGTGTCGTCTCGTATGCACACTCTTTTGCAATCATTAGGCATCCTTATGAAGCCATATTTGCTTTGTTGACTAAACTGGCACACTCCAGGATGTCCTTCTGGAGGCAGGCAAAGCCTTTTTTGTATCAACATTTGAGCACTGACTGATGAAGGAGAAAGGCCTTTTAATAATGTGGCCATACTGTCTGTATTTGTCATTGCTGCTGTTTTTAGTAGTATGCTTTTAAATTGATGTTCATTTATATTTTAACGTTTGTTATGCCTTAATGATGTGGGATTTTAAGTGCACTTGTTTTAACTTTGTAAACTGCCTTGAATCCCTGGGTTAGAGGAAAAGTGAGAAATAAATCAATAACAACTTGAAGCACCCGTATGTTGTTGGGTCTAAGACAACATGTTCAGGATCCTATGTCATAGGGTGATATCTTCAGGACTGGGGCATAGCTTATGTAGTTTTTGGGAGCCCAGGGGCAAGAAATTGTGCGCACACACCTGAGCAGAGGTAGTAATGTGGCAAGGGAAGGTGCTGCTTGGAAGTACTTCTCCTTGTGCCCAGCAATGTGTGCAGACTCAGCAATGCTCATGCTTGGCAAGCAGGCTGGGTCTTTCCTTTCACCCCAGAAGATGGTGTGGAGGCTAGGACAAGGGCTGAGGGTGGAACAGGCAACAGGAGGTAGCCTCTATTGGCTGCTGGCCCAGGGGTATCACCCCTCTCAGTCCAACAGTAGCTATTCCAGTGCCTGTGGAAAGTACCCCCAAGTGATTTCTGATACTCTAATGATACTGTGTATAGGAGACTGCTTAAATATGTGTGATTTGGTCTTCAGTGCAGCTTTGACAGCCACAGGTGTAATAAACCCACAAAACTTGTGAGTCAAGGTGTGTGCAACAATGATGCTATCATTTCTTGAAAGTGAGAGCTGATGTTCCTAGATAGGTGAAGATGTACAGCAGGTGAGAAGATATAAAAAAGAGTAATACCTTGACTTGGTGAAAGATCTGTTGCTCACCATGAGGGAGCTATTATGCAAAGCAAACATGCCACTGAGAGAATAAGATGCCACATATCACTCCCAGAAACTGTTAAGGAGTTGTCTGAGTTTTATTTTGCTGAGGCTGTTTTTCAGCTCACAATCATAAGTAGATCTGTTCAAGAGGAATAAACCATAACTTTTCAGTGATATTTTTTCTAGCAGCAGGAATAGTAAGCACAGTTACGTGTGCAGATTAATAAAAATGAGAAGGGTAACCCTGTGAGGGTCAGCCATGCTATGATGAGGCAGAATGAGGCAGTTGTCTCAGGTGGCAGGTGACATGGAGGGAATGTCAGCAGCAGTTCCTGGCTGTTCCCTTCTGCTGAATGACCAAGGAATGTGTTCCGTTTAATCTACCTTGCTTCAGGGAAGTAATTCCCACAAATTTTGTTCTCAAAGGAAGCAACAAGTAATACTAGCAATTTTCTTCCTGCTGCAAGAAAGTCATTTGCAGTTCAGAACTTGTTTTGTGAAAATTCACACGTGGGATTTTGCACAGGAAAGAAAACATTTTCTGCACAGGAGACAGAATCTTCTGTGCAGAAAATTCTGTCTGCTGTGCAGAAAATGCTATAGTTGGGGACTTACTGTGTGCAAAAGCCGTGTGTGTGTATTGAGGGGATGCAGAAAACAGCCTTTTCTGTGAAGGAAAGTCATTTTCTGTAAGGAAAATAATTTCTGTGAAGGAAGTATTTTCTGTATATAAAATGCTGCTTTCTGTGCGCGCACACACATACACAATTGTGCAAATTTTACACAAAAGAAATCCTGAACTATGAAGATTCTCATCAGTCCGGGGTTCTCCTCATTAGTGTTTCCTAACACTGAGGAAACATTTTTCAACCACTTTTTATTTTTTTCAAGATATTTTCTTCAGTACACTTCATCCCCTGGCCTGGCCTGTTGCTCTCAGGTGTGGAAACATCCTGTCCCATTCCTATGGTTGAAGGAAGATTCAGCTGGCAAACTACCTGGCTTCTGTAGCCAGAACAGGAAGGGGCACCATCTTGCTTTTTTTGCTTCAGGCAGAAAAATGTCTTGGGTCATCCTGATTCCTATGCTCGCATATTACAACAAGTGTTTGAGGTAGGGAAGTGAGCTGTTGCTATCCTGGGAGAATTTATGTATGTATTTAATATGCCGCCTTTCTCCCAGTATGAGACCCAAGGTGGGACCCAAGAATGCATTGTATGCTCAACTGCTGAAGGAATGGGAAGAATATCTGGGGTTTGTTTTGATTCTGTACTATGAGCTGCCCTGGGACCCATATTGGGAGAAAAGCAGGGTACAGATTAAATAAATGTTTAAATACACACAAAAAATGCACCCAAAAATCCAGAAGAACCCAGTGGCTCTGGAAACTCTGCCATTGCTTACCAATCAGTTACTATGATAGTAATGAAGCCCACCTGTAACCCACACATGGAGAAAGCCAATAAACCCATGATAGGGTAAACACATATCTCCAGCACATACTCCTTTATGACAGCATACACATTGTGCAGGACTGCACTAGAGTGCATGTACACAACTACCTCATACCAGCCTGGAAGATATCATCAATCCATTGTTGTGTCCTGAGATACCCACTCCCTCACAATGCAGAGACACTGAGCACGCAATGAGAGGTAGGACACAAGGGAGGAGGGAAGGCCAGGCCAGTAACCCAGAGTCCATCATGTTCTCAACCCCCTCCTCACAGTCCCAACTTGAAGCCAGCAGAAATCAGATCCTACCAGGAAAGAGATTCCTGACTGCAACTACTCAGCAACAAAGAAACAATGCATGCAGTGATGTATTGTGGATGGAGTGGAAAGAGGGCTCAGTTCAAAAATGGTGAGAGAGGCCCTCTACACACAGTCCACAGGCTCCCCATGAACACATGTGGCAGTGTAAAAGCCTTGATTGAACAGCACCCAGGACTGAGGAGAGCCTGAAAGAGAAAAACACGTTAGGGACTGCCAACCCGTTATTCCACCAAGACTCCTGTACCTCAGAGATTGATTTCACAGCAGATAGCTACTGCAAGGTAGCAGTGCAGTATTCCCTATGGTACTTGATCCTTGCTAGGAACAGCTTCACCTGTTGCATAAGAGTCTTGTCACAGAGATTGCAAGGATAGAGGAAACTGACAGGATCACAGAGGAATACAGAAGGAAGTACCATGGCCATTGCTGCTGGTGCTGGACTGGACCTCTCATGTGATCAACAGAGATGTAACGGTGAGCTGAATGCTGTATGTGTTAAAGTCAATGCACTGTTTTTTTCCTCATCTTTAAAAAAAGGTTATCATTGTATGGATTCCCTCTTTATATAAACAGTTTATTTAATTTAAAGTATTTATATCTGATCTTCCCAATGTACAAGAAAGCTAATTTCAAAATATTAAATACAGATTTTAAAATCAATCTAAAATGTATATTAAAATAATGTGATTCAAGCAAAATAAAAGAAGTAGCTTTTAAAATTTAACAGTATAAACGTAGATATAGAGAAATGAGGCAGTGTGGCATAACGGTTTGAGAGCTGGACTAGGACTCTGGAGACTAACTTTGAATCCCCACTTAGCCATGGAAACCCATTGGATGGCCTTGGACAAGTCACACACTCTCAGCCTCAAAAAACCCTATGATAGGTTTGCCTTAGGGTCGCCATAAGGTGGAAATGTCTTGATGGCACACAGCAACAACAAAGATATCTAAATATATATACAAATAAAATATAAATTGAAACACCAGAAATAAGGCACCATAACAATAACAGAACTACAATCAATAATACCACCTCCAAAAGCCTAATGAAGCTATAATATTCAGTACAGTAAGAAAAATATTTCACAGTACAGTTCTATACATGTCTATTCCAAAGTCAGTCATTTTGCACCCAACGGGACTTACATCCACATGAGGGGTTGAACCAGGGAGGAGCAGCCCAAAGGGATGGGAGAGGCAGGAGTTTCTGTGGTGGAAAAAGAACCACCAGGTTTATGCTAGTAGAACAAAAGTGGGATGTGTGGGAGATATTAAGCTTTTCTCTTGTTTGGCTGTATTTTGTTATTCTGTGCATTATGTCCCCACCCTTTGGTTCATGTAAGAAGAAAAATCAGCATGCAAGCTCAAGAGCTGGTGTACTTTCCCCTCCCTTTCAGAGGATGGTTCAAGAGAAGGAGAGGTGTTTGAATGCAGCAGGCTAAAATCTCTCCCAAATTAGCCTTAAAGCACCACTCTTCCTCTACCCCCCTGCCCCCATTGCCCTCCTCTCTACTTTCAGAATAACAACCGTAGCACATCTTCCTGCTGCTGTTACAGGGAGGCATCTGAGGGTGGCCTCCTGTCCCAATGAAGAGGAATGCTTGCTACATCCTGTCACCCTGCTACACCTTCCCACCTTAGTAGGATTAAGGTATACAGACTGCACCATTAACCAACTTTAATTCATATATACTAGCTATACCCAGCATAACATACACCATTGTCTACATATAGAAAACACTTTGTTCCCACTCTGCTGATTGGCCACTTGGGAAACATGTCAAGAGTATGATCATTTGACACATTAATATATAACCTTTCAGAACAACTATAATGGTTAGTTTCATGCTGAGAGCCCCGCCGCCATGACCATGCAACCACATGTACACACACATACACCACATACGCCAGGATGTGAGAGCCCCTCTGCCACCATCATGCACAAACACACGCACATCACACTACACCACACACACCACAGGCATACTCCCCCAACACTACACACACACACCATGGTACACATGCAACTGGACATGAGAGCCCCTCCACCACCATGTTTACAAAGGACAAAGCTTTCCACATGTTTCCACCCCAAGGCCCAAGAGCAAGGAGCAGCTACAGACAGCACAGAAGGCCATATTGCAATGGCCAAGACTGAGGGCTGAATGCTGCTCTGAAATGGCAGTTCCCCTGGCTGCTTCAGATGTGCTGCATGATTGCAGCCGGCTGCGTCTAATAGCTTGGCACTGGTTCTTCCAAGAGTCCCACAGCCAGGGCCTGAGTCTGCAAAGAGGCTGTGCCAGCTGCTACAGCCAGGGGCCTAGTCCTGCAAGGAGAGGCAGATCCTGACACCTAAGCAGCCAATCAGCACACTGAAAACTGTAACATACCCAAGAGATACACAACATACAACGTACACAAATTTACATATACTCCCCAACAGGGGTTCACAATATATAAACTTGGCACACACTCCTACCCAACCATTCTCTGAAGATGCCAGGCATAGATGCAGGCGAAACGTCAGAAAGAAACTATTCCAGAACACAGCCTCACAGCCCGGGAAAAAACCTAAGGAAAATCTATACCCAAGAGAATTACAGCTGTCCCTCCATATCCATGGATTTCAGTATTCACGGCTTGAATATATTCTTAAAAAAATAATAATCCAAAAAGCAAACCTTGATTTTGCCACCTTATATAACGGACACCATTTTGCTATATCATAGCATATCATGGGACTTGAGTATTCACGGATTTTGGTATCCATTGGGGGTCCTGGAACCAACCCCAGGAAATATGAAGGGACAACTGTATATAGATTGATTGATTTTATGGAGTGAGGTGAACATTTGGTGCCAAGAACACCCTGCATCTATCAGTTTATTTTTTAAAAAGAAATCAACACCCATTTTAATACCTTGAACCATTATTTTTCTAAATTGTGTCCAAGTCAACTTTAAATGAGGCCTGAGAGAGTTGTTGTTTTTATTATAAGTCCTCTATCATCTAGCATTGGCTTTTCTTCTTTTTTCCTTCCCTGACTTACACTTACTACACCCTGATAGGTCTGGACAATTTTCTTTTCTTTCCATTACTGAATTTTCACTTATGCTTCTTAGGCATGTTCCCATTTGCCTAAGTTACACCAGAGGCAGGGAAGCATTTTTTCAAAGATAAGTCATTTAATATAAAACAAAATTATTACTCACATCTTTAGCAAGACTATGCAGCTGCAACCTGGATAATTAATTTGGGCTAGTGTCTCAGTGGAGTGCAGGGCGTTGGTTTGATCATACCTCTGTCTAAATACACACACACACACACACACACACACACTGTTTGAATAACTAGAAAGTTGAAGTACTGGATTATCTGAAGTTGACTGAAAGCCAGAAGTGAACAGCGAAGTGTAAAGAGGAAATCATTCTTCATTCTGGAAAGTGATTAAACTGAGGGAAAATAGTCAGCCTTTTCTTTGCCTACGGTAATAAAGAAGTGGCTGAATTTTTATGGCAGGCTTTTGGAACTGGTTTTACCATTAGGCAGAGTAAGGCAGCCTACTCAAGCAACAGAGATTGAGGAGTATGGAGCAGCAGTACGATACTGGAATACAGAGCTGTATGTTGTACACAGTCTGCCTTTCACCCCTCGAGCTATCCTGCTCCATCACCAGCACCAATGAAGGATTCAAGCATCAGCCCCCTCAATTTCCATATGTGGAAGGAAGGAGAAGGTCATGGTGTCCCTTCAGCTCAGGCAGCACAATATCTTGAGCTAGTCATAGAAAACCAATTGCTATGCTTGGGTTTTCTGAGTGCAAAGTGGTTGAGCATTCAATACCATCCATAATTATGAAAGAGAATGTGTGCATGTGTGCCATAGCTAGAAAACTGAAACCTAGACCTCTGAAACTTGGTATGGATACTACAGACACCCTGCTAGTGTGTATCTCATGGTTGTTTGGTTTTCTCTGAACTGAACTGATTAATTTTCGTTCCTTAAGATCTGTCTAAAGTATCATTTTCATGTTTTAGATGCCAGGCTTTCCCTAACCAGAAAAGGCAAAGCTGGGATATTCATTTTTCTCAGGATGTTTCTATATTTTCTTTTGTGGGGCCCCTGAATTCCCTGCCTTTCTTTTCTTTTCTCTTCTTTTCTTCTTTCTAGCTTGCTTTCTAGAGGCCAGAGGATGTAGCCATCTCTGACATCATCTGATTAATCAATTAACAAACATCATTACTTTGTGCCATATATACTTCATAATGCTACAACTGAATAGGTTTTTTTAAAATATTGTTTGTCAAATGGGACCTTCGAGCATTCATACTGATTCCCTTAAAACCCTTGTGGAGCGGGGTAAGATTCAGAAGAAACTCTGGGGAGCATTTAATGCCAGTCCTAATGCCTGTTACCCCTTCCCTCTCCACAAGGGGAACAGAAGGCTCACATTGGGGAAGGGGTAGAATTCAAAGATATAGCCATGTTAGTCTGGAATACTAAATTCTGAGGAAGTAGACCAAGTCTATGAAAGCTTATGCTACAACTTCTTTCTCTCAGTCTCAAAGGTGCTACAAGATCCCCTTGCTTATTGGAGAAGGGGAAACAGGGGAGCAGATGATGGAAGATTCCAGAGAGGTCAGGAGATGGCTGACAGAGTTATAAACCTGTAGGAAATGATGTTCTGAGTATCTTTTCCTGCTGGAGCCGTGCAGCTGAAATACAAAATCCATAACTTTCTTGTTCAAGCCCCATGGCCTGGCTGGGAATGGTGTATCTATGAATTAGGAAAGATTTTTTTAGGAGACAAATTTATATCTCTCGCCTCACTGTCTGCCTTTTCATCCGACCATTTGTCCATGAAAAGAAAAATCATGTTAGGGAGCCTTACGTGCTAAGCAGTAGAACATAAGAAAAGCTATCCTGGGGGGAAAAAATCCATCTGTATTCCAGCATTGTGTTTCTAACAATGCCCAACCAGATGCCTAAAAGAAATTCACAAGCAGGGCATTAAAAAATGGCTATGAACCACTGTGTGTCCCTTAACAACTGCTGTTCCAAGATACATCGAATCTGACAGAAGTAATATATGGCTGCTGTCCAGACTGGCTGGGGGATTCTGGGAAATGTAATGAAAAAGTAACTTTTCTAAACCCTGGCATTTGACTAGTAACCATTCATTGACCAATCCCCCCACACAGAGAGATTTATCTGATGTCTCTTTTAAATCATCAGTGCTAATACACCATCATCACTATATCTTATAGAAGAGAATTAATTAAATTAATTATGCATCATACAAATGAGTACTTTTGTTTTTTCTGAATATAGTGCAAATAAACCATGTACAGCTTGTTTATATTTAAAGAAATAGGTGCTATGGTGATTGCATGGAGGCTCCATTCATCTTTCATCAAAGAAGCACTTCCCTTTCAATGATATTGGCCATATCTCCCAAACAAGTCAACTACAATATGTTATGGCTAGATAAATGTTTTTGAGGTTATTCTATGAGGAGTTTCACCCCCTAGCCTTAAGCCAGACTTCAAGGTGCAGCTGTATAACACAGAATAATTTGAGATAAACTTCCTGCAGATATTTGAAACAGGGTACAAACACAGGGCTTTGATTTTGTACCTGGTGAAGAGAAAAGTTCGGAAGTGGGATTTTTTTTTCTCACCACAATGACCAAACAAGTATGAAAGTGAAGTTTTCAATACTCCCTTTTGCTCTTATGTTTGTTGTGTTTTAAAACCAATAGTTGGTTTTTTGGGCCCCATGAGGCAAAATAACCCTTTCAGTCTGTGGATTCCTATCTGTTCTTATTCCTAACAAAAGTTAGCATGAGCTGAAGCTCTCAGCCCAGGAACAGTATACTGCAAGATTTAGAGCAGTGTTGGGAAATGCTTGTCCTTCCAGATTTTGCTGGACTGCAAACTCCCATCAGTCCTAGCCAGCATAATCAGTGATGAAGTCTGATGGGAGATGCCATCCAGTGAGTCTGCAGGGTCACAGTTTCACCTTGCTGTTTCAATAGTCTGAAATAGTGCATCCTATCCCTTAAATTACACCTATGAAATGTCTTTAATAGTATCAGAATTCATTAGATATGTACTACCAATGGGAAACACATCCAAGTTCACTACTGTCTGGGGACCTCTTGGTTCAGGGGGTGAATGAGACCTTGACATAGGAAGTACCCATTTTAGTTAGCCTTTGTGATGTCCTACTGGTGACACATGCCTAAACCAATAAACTGCAGCAAGCATCACAATGCCTCTTTTGTCTTTTCTGCCTAGAGCAATGATAGGCAGCAGCTGAAGTTGACACTTCCATTAAAACTGACAAGGAATATTACCACACCCTGCATTAAGCTTCCTGTTGTAATTGGTGACTGTGCATGGGAAAGGAAGTGTGGCTGGGAAAGAGAGGAGGGTATGGGTCATACCACAGCATAGTGATAGAGCTTATGTTTTAAATCCAGAGGGCTTCAGTTTCAGTCTCCAATGTAAAGGAATGTTGGATAGCAGGGCTCAGAAAGTCCTCTGCCTAAGACCTTGGAAAGTTGTTGTGAGTCAGAATGGCTACTTCTAGGCAGAGCTTGGATGTTACTATTTTGGACTATAATTTACATAATCCACCAACCAGCATAGCCAACAAATTGTGTTGACAATGGAATTCTGGGAAGTGTGTGTGTATTTAAAAATTCTGAATTTAGGCTACAAGGATCAATGGACTAAACAAGTCTTAACACAGCTTCATGTGTTCAGGAGCCAGTGTTGTGTTGCTTAATATGTCTTCAGCTACAGAAATTCTGTAATTAGGCATTAATCTGCCTTGAAATGAATAGTCAATTAAACATTTCTCTACAAAGTAAAGTGTTGTAATCAATATACTGGTACATTGGCTTCAGAAACCAATCCAGGACAGGTGAATTACTACAACTCAGAGGCAACATAGAAAAACAACAGGCAATGCGTAACAAGGTGGGTGGGTAGGAGGGTAAAGAGAGCTGGTATCAAAAATCAGATTGTATTTGTAGAATAGTATGATTCCATACTGTGCGATTTTAGAAGCTATCTTTGTATGGTTTTTTTAAAAAATCCAGGAAACCAAAAGAAGCACATTGGGAAAACTTGCTTCCTCCCATATTTCAAAATCCTCTCAGAATATTCAAGGGTTTGCTGTTTGCTATAGGGCAAATAATGGAAACAGACATAGGTGTCCGTATATGTGCATCTGTTTTTAAATTTATTTTAACACAACCAACCCTATGTTTTTCTCTAAGCCAGCATGTTTACATAGAGGGCTGGCTGCTGGGAATTGACTTTACCACACAACCTGTTAATCTCTCACTAGTTCAGTTTCCAAAGATATCACCCCTGTGTATTTCTCAGGAATCCACCTCTTCACACTTTTCAGGGTGTTAGATTGGCAGGTATCCAAGTTTCATAGAATTTACCCGTTACGTGAATTTACCTCACATAAGATATTGGCTTATGTGAGGAGCACCAGACTATGGTCCAATTAAACATATCACATCTACTTTATATTTATATCTCTTTTGTGGGTTTACAAGTTAATAAAATTTTGTACCAGGCTACTTAACCAGGAGCCCTCAAAATATGTTGTGCCTTCTGCCTATTTTTTTTTTAAAGAATCACTCACTATATTTGCCTTTCTCACAGGCAACTACTGATTTAATCCTTCTTCTTGTTCACCTCCTTAATCCTAATCTGTGGTATCACTATTGTATCCATAGTGACAGGTTTGTGATTTCATTACAGGAAATGGCAAGAGAAATTGAAAAGCAAAGGAAAAAGGCTTTGTCCCCAATGCAACTGTATTCAGGAGACCACAGAGGACACACAAGAAAATATTGATTTCCATAAAATTCACATGTGATGATTTGTTGCTGCTGCCATTCACTAAAATTGCCCAGTATTTCAGGCTCAATCAATATGGATTTCCATAGGGGCTGTACTTCCTCTGCCCAACCATCCCCTCAGCCATCCTCCTCCTGATCTCTCAATTGAGCCTTATCTCTCTTTAACAGAATTCAAAACTACAGAACTCACAGAGTTGTGTCAAAAATTAATACAAAAACTACAATTAAAATGATCATTACAACTAATGAACCACAAGCAATAGAACTAACATTATAGCTACAAAAATCACTGCAACTGATTGGTAAGTCATTCTCATATAGAACAGTGGCTCTTAACCTTTTCCTTACCAGGGACCCCCTTTAAATATCTTTTGTTGCCAGGGTCCCCCCAAGACTTAACTCAAGATTTAAAACCCTAACATCACTGAAGAAGAAGAAGAAGAAGAAGAAGAAGAAGAAGAAGAAGAAGACGACAATTACATCCTCCATTAAACCTTCTCCCAGAGGCACTGGAGGGGGAGGGAAGACTTTTCTCCTACTTCTTCTTGCAAGTTTGTGGCTGGAACAGATTGAATGGCAATGTGCAGGCCCAGCCAGCCTTTGCCTTGGCTCCTGTCACATGGTAACTCAACTGCAGGGAGGAGGTGGGCCGAGCAGCCTTCACAAACCCCCTGTGAGGACATTGCGGACCACTGGAGGTCTGCAGACCACAGGTTAAAAACCACTGATATAGAGGTCTTTTACCCAAGGTGTTCAGCACATACACTCATACCTCAAATCTCTTCTGGGCCCTTTCAAAGGTTTTGGTGTAAATCATCTTCTCATGAATTGTTCTGTCTCCCCACTATTGCTCTTAGTTTTCCTAAGAGACTCCCCTTAACTGGTAACATTTCACCAGCATTTTAGGTCCTCTGATGTCATAGTAGGCCTCTGTTAGTAAATCTCCTAGTAAGGCAGTTGCCCATCTTCTCAACCTTTGGCCACAGTTGTATTTGTAACTCTAATGTTACAGTGAGAATTGTGAGTGACAAAACTGGCATGATAACTCCATTATTACAGATTGGTTTCCATTTCTTTCTTTTATTAATAGAAACAGAGGTAATGTAGATCCACCTGGTTCTCATTTCATTTCATTATAGTTTTGTTAAGGAATGCTGACAGCTCTAAATTTTATTTTGTTCTGTTGAATGTTGTGAAGCTGCATTTCTTTCAATAAAAAAAGGTTTTGCTAAAAAAAATGGGGGGACAATTTGCTTGTCTATTTTGCTGATGAATTAGCACATGAACCACATGAATTAGCGCTATGGGCCATGTTATGTATTTGTGACATGGACTTTCAAACAAGTCTAGCCTGAAACATTTTGCAATTCAATTGTGTAGTGTCCCATCTTATTTCATGTAGAAATGTCATGTGGCCTGACAATTGACTCTCTGATGCTGTTGGGGCAGCAGTCTCCTCTACATCTGAAAGCAGCAGGCTAGCATAGGGTATCATAGGGCAGCCAGCATGGAACACAGCTCTCTCTTCCAACATGTAGTTTCTACTTCCTAGCATCTGCTACCTGAGGCAACCATCTCACTCTGACTAATGATATGGCCAGCTGTGGTTTCAAAGGATACCATGTTGGTGCAGATCAAACAAATTGCGTTGAGCCTGGGTTCTGAAGAGTATGCATTTATACAATCTCTCTCTCTCTCTCTCTCTCTCTCTCTCTCTCTCTCGGGTATGTTGCCTTTCCCAGTGTGCTGATTAGCTGCTCAGGAAACACACCCAACCAATCATCACCCACATGCAAATTTCCTCTCCACCTCACAATCCACTCTTGCCATGCAATCTGCATCTATACCCCTAGCCTCCCTCCTCTCACTCCCTCAGCCACTCACCAGTCATGGGCTGCAATGGGTCCAGGCAGTCAACCGATGGCGCCAGCAGTAGGACGTGACAGCTGCTGCTGCAACGGGACACAGACAGTCAACTGGTGGCAATGATGGGCCACCTGCAATGGGAACTAGGGAGTCAACTGGCGGTGGAGACAAATCAACAGAGTGAGTCACCCTCAGCAATCCCAGGAAAGGTGTGCAATGCTGAGAAGGGGGAGGAGGAATTTTAAAACCCACCGGCCTACCTTACAGGGTTGTCGTGAGGCCTACTAGGCACTTTGGGGGGAGTTTTTTGACAGCATATGGTATGCCATGTACAACTAGTAGTGTTATATTTTCATAATCATAAGATGCAGGCTTTCTTTTATCTTTAAATAAAATAAATTCAGGACTACTAGTTAACCATCACCATCACCTCCTAGTGCTAGCTTAGAACAAATCAGGGAGCTGTAAAACTGTGGCTTTGCATATTTACTATGGAAGCATTTAAAAGAAAAGAAACCCACATGAATACACCTTTTAGGTATCAAGTATGTGTAAAGCAAAATTAGAAAGAAAAAGAATGTTTCTGGACTTGACATTCATATTTCCAAAGCTAAATGTAAAGGAAATGAATCATTCTTCTGCACTATTTTAATATGTACTAGGAACAACAAACACAGAAAAGAGGAAAAGTACAGAGCAAAACTTTTCAGCTGACTAACTTGCCCTGTGTGTTCCTTTCAAGAGTCAACATTTTCCCTCCTTGTGTGCCTTGGTTCGCGGCCAACTAGGGCAGCCATCCTTTCCAAACTTACCTGGAAAGAGGCAGTCCCATTGTATTCAGCACTTCTTACTGTTTCAAGGCAGATTTGTATGGTATGATACAGTAACCAGTGCTGTTCTGCTTCTGCCATCACCAGCTTCCTTAACTGAATATCTCCCCACAATCACTGGACCATGTTATTTCTGCTTTTTAAAATGGCAGAACTTTCCCTTCTTGGTGTAAATCATGTCACAGGAAGTAACAAATAAATCCAAGATGCTCCATTTATTCCCCTGTATATGTAGATCAACTCATAGCTTTCCACTAGAGTGAGTCACATCTCCAAAGTCTTAAGGTGCACACTGTAAATTTAGATTTTAAAAAAAATGGTGTAGAAATGCAGTAATATATATTGCATAATGAAAGCTTTCACTCCTAGGTCTAAACTGTCTCACATATATATCCATCCATACCTCCATATATACATATATCCTTTTACAATAAAAGCATGCACCCCCTTCCCAAACAAGTCATTTAAGCCCAAGAACACGACTTTGCACTTCGTATAAGTCCTACCCACCCAGCAAGCCAAACTGTGTTCTTTCTGGGTGGCTTAGAGAATAGCACATTACAGTGGAAACACCCATGTATTTTCATTTACTGACATTTATAATATTTTCCACTATTTAGAGATAATGTATTCATCCATTTTTGCCAAGATTATGCAGTTTATTTATTACCCAAAATTATCCAGCAGATCATCCCTCCACATACTCTAACAGGCTTTTTCCCCCCTTTTGGGGGAGACAAGAAGCCATTGCCCTCGATTTTCCATGAGTGCTTGGTAGTTCTTTTGGAAACAAAGACTCACATCAGTGCTATTAACAATGTACAGCAATTACTGTGAACTGTCCTGCTCAGAGCTGGAAGAGCAACTGATCCCCAAAGGATGCTTGCTTCAAGGGTTTTAATTGTTTGGGATAATTAAAAACAGACACAGAATCTGGAATTCACATTAGTTTTCTTTCGTGCAAGGATTTTCTCAGAAAGCCACAGTTTGTGACTTTGTCTTCTTTCTTGATTTTAGCTATTCGTTGTTCCTTTGGACTAGGCAATGTTACTTACCAAACTAAATAAGCCACAAACAATAGTGACTGTAAGATTTACTGTACCAGTAAATGTGTGCCCAGAATTCCACAACTGAAGTGTGACATTCTGTACCTTACAGGTTCAGTATCCATCTCAATCAAGGGAAAATTCATATTTCCATATAGGAAAATGTGCATATATTTCCAGGTCAGTTAAGGGTTATAAGTTTGGGGTTGGATTGTTTTCATCATTGTTGTTTTGTTCTGTTTTGACTGAGAGTGTAAATAAAATTCTAATTGAATTTCTGCAAGACAAGACATCCCTCATTTTCTTTCTTCCTCATCATCCCACCCATGTAATGTGGAGATCACAGGTGACATCAGCCCTAATGCTGAGCTGTCAACTGGCCAAAATATTGTCCTCTTCTTTAATGGGCATGAATGAAGAATTCAACACCTGGGGGCTGGGGGGAGACACTGAGCTGATCAATTTTTTTTTATGTGTTACATTTCTATCCCACCTTTCCTCCAATGAACCCAAAGCAGCATGCATGGTTGTCCTCCATGTTTTACCCACAACAACTCTGTCAGTTGTTTTTGGTAAGCAAACCTCAGAGATTGCAACAAGTCCAAGGTCATTCCATGTGCTTCACAGATGACTGGTGCTTCGACCCTGAATCTCCTTAGGTTGGATTCCTCAGCCCAATACTCTTTTATAGCACCTTCCTGTGCAGGAAGACCCAGTGGCCAGCTTGAGTAAGCAAGAAAGATGTTCCAAGATGCAATTCTGTGACTTACTATGAAGGACAGTTCTGTATAAATGGAATTTTCTCATATCTACCTTAGGAAACCCTGACTGGGGGGGGGGGGAATACCTGCCTCCATTATACATATCCAGATGGGAATATTGACAATCCATACGACAGTGCTTTCAATGGAATGTAAATATCCACTTCTATTCTGTCTAACTAGCTTTGCATGACTTTGTGGCAGGTTTAGCAGGCAACAAAACAACAAAGGCAGCATGGCAAGAAAGAGAGCATCAACCAGACTGCCTAGGCACTGGAGTTTATTTCCTCTTTGCCAGATTAGTGTAAGGATAGAGTCAATTCATGGGTGTTACATAACCAATATGATTTTCCATTGGTGACTGGTGGCTCAATGCGGTGGTGAACAATTCTAGGTTTTGGATTGCATTAAAAGGAGCTGTCCATGGTACTGAACCCATTTGGAGAATATAGTTCAGCACCTTGGATAACTCCTTGAAAGTCAGAACTAAAACCTAAAGTGAATTCACATGGAAGCCACCAGTTGCCCCTGTCATTGGCCAGGTGGCACAATCCATGTCTGTGTATTCGCTATGTGATTCTTGGCTATGATTGCGGCATAAAAGACCCATATACCCATTAAAAAAAAAGTGGTACCCAAACAGCAGTAGATTGGGAGATTATCTTTTTAAAGGTACAAAAAGTGGAAGATGACCATTGGTATGGATTTTTAAAACAGCAGCTGTTATGGTGAATTATACACACACACCTTTATTTAAAAGATTTTTTTAAATACCAACATATTTACATTCATTCGTCCTTTCATTACTTATCTTAATCTTACCATCCATACCTTAAAAAAAAATACTCAACATTTTTCTCTTCTCTCATCTCTCTTCTTACAGTCAACCTTTCAAAATCCTTCCACTTTTCCACTCTAGTCTCCCTCACTTTCTATTCCCTTTCTCAAACCTTCTCTCTACCTACAATTAACCTTGTTAGTTTCAACATCCAGATAATAACTTATCATCTTCTATCCACTTCTCTATTATTACTAACATTCTAGGATGAACGTAGATTATAGTGAATCTTTTAATCTCTCAGAAGGCTGGCACACCACTGAACTGGAATAAAATCCAAATTGGTGGTATCCAACAAAGTCTTCCTTCAGATAGAACTTTTTCCATCAGTGGACTAGAGAGCAATGAATTCCCCTTCCCTCTTACAGACCTCTTTTGCACCCCCAAAATCTGTTCCCAATGGCTGAGAGACTTTCTATATTAGATTAGGAGTTGTAGAGTCAAGGAAGTGAAAATCTTGTCACACGGGCATTATTCTAATATGTAGTGGGAAGCATTTTGTTCAGCAGGAAAATAAAATAAGCAGTAAGAAATAGGCTTTTTGTGCAGTTGTCACAATCAGGAAAAGGGTTCATTTCTCAAAACTAAAAGATGATGGGGAAAAGGTTAAGAAATAGAAAATTGTAATTGCTATTGCTACTTTTCAGTCTTTATAACCTCATATTTATTATATATTATTGGGAATAATTACCTGACTGCTTCATCTGTGACCTAGGTGGAAACATGCATGAAATTATGTCTAGCAGCTTTGGATCCCATTGTGTTGCCACAGGCATTGTCAAATACACCCAGCACTCCTTTTACATTACAAATACAGGTTCACTGGCACTTATAAAGCACTGGTTTTCATCACAAGATTTTGTAATGACTTTTGCCATGACATACATTTTGTCAGTTTTGGTTTATTTCACAGTTCCTTTGCACCTTGGGGACAGAGCCAATGTATCTTCAGTCAGTGTCTCTGTGAAGCTGTCTCTGACAATATTTAGAATGGGGGGCACACTGCACGGTTATGCAAAATAACACATGGTGCTGGGCAGGTTGGAGAGAAGCATATCCTTGGTACCACCTTCTGCATTTTTGTGCAGTAGAGGGGAAAACATAGCATGACCTCTGTCACACAAGCAGACTTTCACTCACACAACATTGGATTCCATGCAAAATGAAAGCTGGCAGTGTCCATTGCACATCTCAAAGGCAATTGCACCCAATAATCATGTGTTTGTGTCAAAGTTTGCTTTTGACTATAGTCCAGCTGAAGTCAGCTGAGATTATGATCATCTGTTGAAGCTAATGGAACATCCTAGTCACAATTAACTCAAGTCTGCTGCTTAGTCAAAACCAACCTGACCTGGAGGACAGCCTTTGTGTTTGGATAAGAAATTTAATAACAGTTATTTGCAGATGTGTTGTTATTCATCTCTGGTTTACTTATATGATCCAAATGTCTTAGCCACCAGAGCTATCCAACTCCTCCTTTTCTTGTGGCAACTAGCACATTGTAATGATGACAACCCTGAGTTTATTTTTGCCCACTATTGAGGATACACTTCTAGGGTCTGCATGTGATAGATCTCACCTCCCTGAAGGTGGTTGAAGCAAACAGCCTTTGAGGTTGCTTCCAGGTTCATAATCCTACATGTTTTTCCCTGAAAAAGAGAGCAAGCTGGAAAGATGGTAATAAAACTCTATAGCAATAATTCTAAATGAAAATAAATGCCAAGGGGGTGATTTTATTTGTTTTTCACAGCTCTGAATTAAAGCAAAGTTAAAGCAATAAATTTGCCAGCAGTAGATTCCTTCTTTCATTATATTATCACTATTTGCTTTGGCACTGCTTGGGACTGAGTGAAGAGAAGGAGGGAAGAACTTAGCAGCCAAATCGTATTCTGATCCATGGGGCCAATTTGGGTTCTGAATTAATTTGCTACTGATTGGACATTGAGTGGGTATGGAAGCAAGCCATACTGAGAGTAGAGACATAATTCTGGGAATGAATGGCTACAATTTGAATGAAAAATATCATTTTCTTATTTATTTGTGAACTCACAACAAAGATCTCATTCTATTATACCCCTCTATACTCCATATGTATGATCTTCATACGAATGATCCAAAACAGTTTTAACAGACTTACTATGGGTTGGATCCAGTCTGAGGAGATTATCAGATGGGAACAAAAAAAGTGTTCCCATCCCGCAGTCTCCTCTCCTGCCACTCTCCCATCCCTGTCCTAGCAGAGTAATTAAATTTTTCACACCTACCTTGTTCACACCTCCATGTCTGCCCAGGAGTGAACAGAGCTCTAAAGGAGCTCCTTTCACTTCCTGGACTGAAATCCCAGCTGCTCTTGCAAGAAGATGAGAGTGTAGGAAATTAAAAAATAAAAAGCAAAATAAACCCCAAGTGACAGCAAGCACAAAAACACACTTAAAACATAAGAAGTAACCTGAGGAGGGTACAAAAAAGTGTATCACTTTCCTGGATGTCCCAATCTCACCAGGAAGTGTTCTGGCATGGACCTCCCATTGATGCGGGGATCACACCAGCGAAACGGGCACCTTTTCAGATGCTGTCAGATCTGTCACAGAAACGGAATGGGGGATTCACTGACAGCTTAGCCCATCAATAAAAAGCAGTGCTGGCAGAACAGCAGCAGCACGGGTGCATGACGAGATGGGAGCGACGTCGTCTGAAAAGGAAGCCCTTTAGCGATCTCCTGGCATCGTGATAATGCCATATTTAGCACGTTTTATGATCTCCTTAGTCGTACTGAGATATGATCTATTGAAATCAATGGGGCTGGATCTAACCAAGATTAATATTAGTCTCATTCATTTCGGTGGGTTTTCTCAAAGTATGAGTAAAGTTGCATCTACACTGTAGAAATAATGCCACCACTTTAACTGCCATAGCTCCATCCTACAGACTCCTGGGATTTGAAATTTTGTGAGGCACCAGCACTCTGGCAGAGGCTAAAGACCTTGTAAAACTACAAATCTCAGGACTCCATAGGATGGAGCAACAGCACTTAAAAGTGGTGTCAAACAGTATTATTTCTACAGTGTGGATGCACCCTAAGTCTATATCTGAAGCAACCCTATATCTTTGGACTTTGCTGTTGGATTCAGCTCATGCTCCTCCAGGTTTCTAACTTGATTCTGTATTTGTTTAAATTATTAATATCCTACTGCTAAAATAAATACTGAGATGGCTTATAAAAATAAAAGATGTTAACAGTAAAACACACTGAAATATGCATGAAGTACCAGAAACGTTAAAACCAGCATAAAATAGATGATTTAGTTAATAAGACAACAGAGTCAATTATGAAATGACTTCTAGGATTAAAAAAAACCATTTTCATGACCTTGAAAAAAACAAGAATAGAGGAAGCTTTGCTGCTCTCACACTGAAGTTTCAAGCTCAAGTTATAATGAAATTGTTATTTCTCTTAACACGGTCAAATTTGGAGATATGAAATATATCCACCTTGTTCATGATGATGTTCATGATAATCACACTGATGACACTTATTGCACGAAGACTCAAAATGGTGGCAGATGTATTTTTCTGGACAAACACATCCTTTGAATAGCAGCCCCTCATTCCATTCTGAAATTTACTCCTGAGTATCACGGATGGTCCATAGCAAAAACTGTTTGGCTGCCAATAATTATCATGGTGGTAACAGCCCCGTGGGTTAAAGAAGATGAATAAACGCATACATATGTGTGAATTCATGAGCTGAAAGGGGGGGGGAGTTAAATTTAATCTCTTTCATGCTATCTTTTCTTTTAACAGACTTTGAAATAGACTGTAATTATTAGATTCAATTGGACTGAAATAATGCAGTCCTTGGGGAAGTCAGATTGTTTAACTTCAATTTTTAGCTGTCATGGCCATGAGGATTCTAAAAGTTTGGATGCTGGAACTTGTAGTCCAACAACAATTTTCCAAGTTTTGAAGTTAAGAAAAACTGAGAAGACTGTGAAGTTAAGAAAAACTGAGAAAACATCCTTACAATAACAGTTGTACAATTATCCACACAACACATAACAAGCTCATTTAAACATCATGGTAAGATTGCTACCAATATTGAGAAACACAAATTTAACTGTTAAACAATTGGGAGTATGAGTACAGTCACCATAATTGACTTCAGACTTTTTCAAACTGGGGACCCCCCCCCCCCGCCCGAGGAGCCCCATTTCGCTTACAGAGCCCCATTTCATATGCTGCCTTCCTCTTCCCGGCCTTCCCCCAAGCTGTGGGTGCCACTTTTTATTGACGGAACCTTCCCCTGTGCTGCAGGCGCCACTTTTTATTGACAAAAAACCTCTGTCAATAAAAAGCAGTGCCCGCAGCATAGGGGAAGGTTGGGAGGAGGACGGAGGAGCAAGGGGCTGTCTGAAATGGGGCTCTGTAAGCGCAACAGCCCCGTTCTTCTCCTGACCTCTCGGGGTGGGGGGGTCTCCCATTTGAAAAAGTCCTTCGTAGCCTATCTCGGCTGCAAATTGAAATTTCACATTGGGGCAGACATAAAGAACTATTCTACACGCTCACAAAGGGCTTTATTAGTGGGATTTTCCTCTTTGAACAACAGGCCACCATTGTCCCTTTCAGACTCTCAGAACTGTGTAAAACTGAACACAGAGGGGAGACTGGATTGGGTCCAGATCTCTAACTCTGAACTTCATTGTTCAGCCATAAGTCTAAAATGTGTTCAACCAAGGAAGAATTATTGTAATGACATTCTGAAGTCACCTGTATCTGAACCACAGTAGGATGGTATTGTGGGACTCGGGACATCATCCTAATACTACTGTTCCCTTTTGGATGGCTTCCATATATCATTAGATTCATTCTCCTTAAAAGTAACTTTCCAAGTTCTACTCCATGTACCTATGGCTGTATATATGTAGGGGCTTGAATGTGACTAGAAAACTGCTCGCTTAAGCACGGCATCCATTGCACATAAACAATGATACACATATAGGAGCCCTTTTCACACCTTTTGCGGAAGGCATCCCAGTTTCAGGAATGGAGCCAACCAACATGATCTCCCTCTATTTATTGAATCAATGAATGCCAGATACATCTGAAAAGAGTGTGAACCATATCACAAACTGCTTTGGAAAGTCGGTTTCAAATGCTGTCAGCCATGTGGATTTGGGTGGGTGTGGGGATGTTTGGGAAAATCATGCCTAAAGCTGCTTTAGGCATGGAGAACTGAGTTGTGGAATTCTATGAATCCCATTTTATTCTGTGAAATAGGTCAATAATATTAACATACCTTTGATGCATGTTGTCAAGAGAAACAAATGAAACATTTATAAATCATTTTGAATATTGAGCCAAATTTAATGGAGATATTAAAACTCAAACATTTGGGGAAACTTTTCTCCATCAAATAGAACAATTTGAACAATTAAAAGATACACATATATGTCTCCATAGCAACAGAGTGGGAGGGGCTCTTCAAAATTTCCTCTAGACACACTGAGCTTTATCAGATGAGCCTCTAAAAATGTTCTTTTGCCGGAATAAGAACATATAATTTTTATGCCGGCAAAATAATGCCTCCCACCAGACTTACCTTTGTCTCCCAACAAAGGCTTCCCCGGCAATGAAGAGAGAGTGATTGGAGCTCTGTTCACATCCTCATTCAAAATCCTGCAGATTCTTGCAAGAAGATGATCATGTGGGAAATTCAAAAAACAAAACAAAAACAACACACAAGATTTTTTTAAACACACACACACACTGAAAAACTTCCAAGTAATCAGGGAAGGGTCATAAAAAGAGTGTCACTTACCTGGATGTTGCAATCTCACCTGGAAGTGTTCTGGCCAGTCTGGCCATTGACAGAGTAAGTACATGGGAGGAAAGAGCTAGGTTTCATAATACCAGCCAAAAAAAAAATTGGCACAATCTATTGATAGCTTGTCCCATCAATAAAATAGATTGGCTTATTGGCAGGACATAAACACAAAAGGGTGATGCCATGTGGTGCGTGTGCCCTTTCGCAGTTATGTGGCATTGTTATGATGCCATATTTAGTGTGTCTGATAAAAAGTCCACATAAGCTGAGCCTCAGAAGTTCCATATTCAATTATGAAAATCTGCTGTGACTTCACAGTGAAATCTGAAAATGCAGCTTGTGATCCATGAACAACAGACCTGAAGAGAATGCGAAAACAAAACAAGATAAGAATATATGGGTGATCACATGCTCAGCTAGTCTTTGAAAACAAACACATTGCTTGTGATGTACTTGTGGAACATTTGTGACCAGAAATAAAGGGAACTAAACTGGCTGAGTATATGTATTTTTCCAGTACAGTGTTAATACTCTGTATCAAATCAAACCTTCCCTGTAATGATTCTAGTCCAGCTTATTTATGCCACTCCCTGCTCTTCCTCCTTCTGTTATTGTTTTTAACAGACAGTATGAAGAGTTATCTCCGATCCATTCAAAAGTAACTTTTGAGGAACACAAACTTTTGAAAGGTGCTTGGGAAACGCTTGTAGCCAAGTATATACACCAGAGATGGGGAACATGTAGGCCTTCAAATGTTATTGACTACAGGTCTCATGTTCCCTCATCACTGGCTGTGCTCTCTAAGGCTGGTGGGAGTTGCAGTCCAACAACATCTGGAGAGCAACAGATTTCCTCCTAGTTTACATTCTACCTTTGAAGCTTTGGTTCTGGTGTTTCGAATCCTAGTGGAGTAGCATAGTGACTAGGAGTCATGTTCAAGACTATGGAAATTATCAGACATGTCCAAAAAGTACCTTAGCAGAATGCCAGGATGACATTTCTGTCCCATGAACAGGACCCAGTTTCAGACGTCCATGTCCTCATCGTTTTCTGCTCCTGTGCTGCAGCAGTTAGTAAAGCAGTGCTTTTCATTGACTGGGAGGTCCCGTCAATGAAAAGCACCGCCTTACTAACTGCTCCAGCACAGGAGCAGAATGCGATGAGGATGAGGACATCTGAAACCGGGCCCTGTCAGTGGGACAGAAATGTCCTGGCGTTCTGATAAGGTACTTTTTGCTGCATCTGATAACCTCCTATTTCAACCAGGAGCTCACCTGCAATATGGCAATAAAAACACCACTTCACAAGCAAACTAAAGCAGGATGGTTCTGTGCTGAAAAGGGAAACAAGAGGAAATGGTTAAGCCGTCTTTCCACACACCCTTCTTCCACCCAGAGGGAGTTTGCCCAGATTCCTTTGTATTAAATAAACATGCAGGAGGAATCAAGGTGATCTGTCTAATGTACACTTTGAGCCTCAGTGAGTTAGTTACTGCTCTTCTGGGCACTGCAGTATTCTGAGTAGCATAATTAAGCAGAATTTCATGAGATGTCTTTGTGACTAGACTAAACCAGTCATACAGACACTTGGCAATGTAGAGAGTGGGACACAAGGATGGCCACATCCCAGAATTTTCCCTGAAGTAACAGCAACTGTGATTGATTGTTTTGTAAAAGTAACTTTTCAAAGTCTGTCTAGGTACCGATACAGCACCTTGAGCCATGCAGCCTATTTGAAAGACTGACAGCAAAGCTGTTGTTGGCTGTTCAGTGTGCTAGATGGACATGCCTGGCCTGCTGGGAAAAAAGGAAGGTCAACTTACATCCTTTTCCATGTAAATGCTCATCAGTGAGTCTCATAATTCTGTAAGACTTCTTGATCCCAATTTATTTAAACCCCCTGTAAATGATATCATGGTCTTATTTGCATATACTGAAATAATGCAAATGAAAGAATTTGCCTGTTTATATATATATATATATATATATATATATATATATATATCTTTTCCTATTTTTCTTTTTTTTTTAAAAAAAAAAAGTTGTGTTCTTCAAGTTGTTTCCAAACTATGGCAACCCTAAGACGTATCACAGGGTTTTCTTGGCAAAATTGAGTGGGTTTCCCTTGTCTTCCTATGAGGCTGAGAGAGAGTGACTTGCCCAAGATCACCCAGTGGGTTTCCATGGCTGAGTGCAGATTTGAACCCTAGTCTACCAGAGTCCTAATCCAACACTCAAACCACTTCCCCGTGCTGGCTCTCCTTTAAAAAAAAAAAGGATTAAGTTATATAAATAAATTCAGGAACTGTAGCAATAATAAGGATATATACATTTTCCAGTAAAATAGATGTGTCTGGTGGTTCAATTATGATATAAGAAATTCTGGGCATCATTTAACTCAGTATTTATTAACAGAACAGATTTCTCTAGAATGGGCATTCCAAAAATGGAGGTTAGTAAGGGAATTACATTTTCAAGTGCCTTTTGCCATTTGCAGTTGCTGAGTCAAGTTTTCCAATAGCATCACTTTCCAAACACTGTCCACCTATCATCTTCTTTATTTTCAAACAAGAAGATAATTCCTCTGGGGTGGAGGAGTCCTGGACAAAGAATTGGGAATTTTATTCTTGGACTAGTACATGACCACAAGAGCATCTCTCCCAATTTTCCAACCCCACAGACATTTTTCTTCATTTCCAAAGTTTAAAGAAAGAATGTTACATTGGCATCATAACTTCTCACAACCCACCAGACCTGTGAAATGCCTCTATAAGGAGCCACATCAAACAGAAACATTCCAGTAGATTTCTGGATTGGCCATGGTACACTTAACTGGGGCCATCCCTGATTGGTAAGGGGGTACTAGCAGCTGTTCACCCCCCCCATCCCATCCTTTAGCACAGAGCTACCTTAGAATTTCATACCTTGTACTACAGAAAACAACTAGCTGCACTATTTTGCCATAAAAATAGAATCAGGACACTGAAATGTTTAGACCTTTGTCATCTTTTGTATCAGCTGGGTAACAGTTAAAGGCCCACACTAACGAGAACAAGCAAGACCTTAGACCAGGGTCATGAAACCATTGTCCTCCACATGTTTTAGACTATAACATCTATCGTTCTTTAGCATTGGCCATGCTGGCTGGAGCTTCTGGAACTTGGCATCAAAAATATAGAGGGCCAAAGATTTTGAAGTCCTGCTTTAAATTATGCAATGTTCAAAGATGACGCTCTTTCAGACAATCAAACTTAGGACAATCCCACTGAAGTCTGGATCTATCCTGTAACACTTCACACTTCAGGTGGGAATTACATGGTTGACATCGGACTTTATCAGACCATCCAAATATGGTGTCATAAGGACACCTAATGATTACGAAAGGGCGTGTGTATTAGACAACATTGCCCTTTTACAATCTTGTCCAGTCCAAAAGCTGTACTTTTTAATTGACAGCCCAAGCAGTCAATAGATCTCCCCTAGTGTTTTTGTCAGCATTTGAATCCTCACATCATTGTACTCATGTGAATGCAGCGTCAATGGCCGGTCCGGCAAGAACACTTCCGGGTGAGATTGTGACATCCAGGTAGATGACACACATTTTAAAACCCTCCCAGGATTATTTGGGACTTTTATAGTGTGTTTATGTGCTTTTTTATACTTTAACTTTGTTATTTTAGTTTTTATTTTTGAATTTCCTGCACTATGTATTCTCATGAGAATCCATGGGATATCAGACAAAGAAGTGACAAGAACTCCGTTCACTCCTCATTCATTTTGCTTTTTCATGGACAAAAACATGGAGGGCAGGAGATTGTACCAACATATCTATAGCATTTTGTCACGAGGTATATTTTTGTCCCTCACAATTTAATCTATTGGGACAAAAATGTTCCACACCATTTTGTGGTTGAAACATGATGTGGAACAACTAGTGAGAGTTCTTGGAAGAGAAACAACTCCTCCCACGGCTCAAAGGTGGGAAGATAACAAGTGTACAATCACTCAATCCTATTAAAAAAAACCAAGTGAAGATCCTCTGCTTAGGTCCACTGGGCTCCACCAGAGATCTCAATGGATTATGCAATCATTTCATGCCTAGTGTTACCTGAATACATGGGGGTCTGTGGGGGATCCACTTCTGAGGCAAATTTATTATATTAATTGGGGGAATTATAATAGCTCAAGTGAATGGCTGTGAGAGGTTGGGTAACTTGTGGGACCTTTGCACCTATGTATACTCATACTAACTGCAGAGACTTCAAGTTAAAGTAAAATAAAATGAATTTTAACGGAAAATAACATGGAAGCTTTCACACACACACTCACAAGAGGCATACAAGTCTAATGAAGAGTTAAAAGAGGAAAGGTTTGATAGAGAAATAGACCGGGAAGTATGGACAATAATTTCCAGTCCTGAAGAGTAGAGTTCCATGCAGCAGATAAGACCCAGACTTGGACGGGGGGGGGGGGTTACAGTGATCCGACAGAGTGATGGTGTCCAACTGTAGCACACATTGCTATTGTCTAGGGACAAATATTTATACCCAATTCCATGTCCGGGGGGGGGGGTTGAGTGTAAAACAATTCTTAGATGGGTTTCCCACCATTAAACAAAGGAAACCTCAATTTCGCTGATTGTCGTTAGATGGCTGAGATATTAGAATTGATGGGTTTAAGACAACCTTTGTATTGTGGGAAGGGAAATGTACAAGGAAAAAACTTTCTGGGGATAATGGGGGTTCCAGTCACTTGTTTGTTTGTGAGGAATGACTCATTGCCAATGCATCCAAGAGGGGATTAGCACATACCTCGGTGATGGCATCATTTACTAGGGGCTTTGCTTATTCCTATCTTGGTGATGGCTGCCAGTACTTTTCCATGACACCTTTGTTTAGGTCCTGGTGACTTCTACCTGACCTCACTTTTGGTCTGCCCTGGTCTACTTAGACCTCGTGAAGTGTCTCAACATTGCCAAATTATGAAATATTATAAGGAGGAGGTGTAAGGCATGGTAACACTGGCCATAGGGACATACCCAAACACTTCTGTGATCTCCTGCCACTCTCCACCAGGTACAGAATAGCCATGGATGGTGGACTGCAGCAACTCTACAATAGGTCCTGGGGAATTTTGGTCAGTTAGCACAGAGGAAGGGAATGCCAACTGCCACATTAGTCAAAAAGAGACATATGCTGGCAGAAGGTTGACTTACACCTGTGGATGCCACTAACAGGATGTCAGCCTTTGTTAGTTGAGATGTTTGACTGTGGTATACACCAGGGATGGATTTAATCATTAGTTGGTTGAGTTCAGAGGTAAAAGCCCTATTCTGGGACCATATGCCAAGTAGAGATGCAAATTCCCAATTTTCCTGCTTCCTGACAGATGCTCAGGAAAAGGCATTGGTATTTCTTCCCATAGTGTTGAAACAATCAGGATTTTTTTTTTCTTGCAAAGGACAGAAAACTCACCACAACATTTAAAAACTGTGCATTGTCAAGAAACACAGTTTTACCCAGAACTGGATAATTTTCTGAAGAACAACTGCACCATTGTAAATATGGTTCAGGCCATGACTGTTTCATTTTGCACAACTTTTTGAGAAAGAGGGACAAGACAGCACAGGAATTGATGGATTAGATCCCAGGAATTAACAAATAAAGGTGTATTGCATACTCAAATTTGAGGGGTGGTTTTCTAGTCTTGTATGATAGAAGGACCAAGGTATGCAGCAAAAATCACCACCAATCCTCTTTCACCCTCTAGTATAAGAAACCTCTGAAGAATGAACTCTCTGAGCTCTGAGTCTGCACTCCCCTTCTTCTTTCTTGACCTGCCTGCTGACTCTGATCCCCCAATTCCTTCTCATTCTTGCTAATTCACTTCATCCCCATGAAGGCTGCTCCTTTCCTGCTTCCCCCTCTTCCACCACTTGCTTCCCAAACTCCCAGGGCTCTGAGTCTGGAGAGTGGCACTGCATTCCAACTGTGCAACTTTTAAGGCTTCACAGAGTTAACAATGCTGCACAGTGTTGCTGTGCCAAGAACAACAAAAAAAATTCCTGCAAGTTGCAGAACTTTTCAAGCACTTTTTTTTCTTCTCATCAATTTTTCCAAAGTGGTTGGGAACACCAAATTTTGAATACATTTGGAAAATTGTTGAATATCCATTCCATCCCTAATGCCAAGTAAGCTGGGAAAATAGCATAAATGTGTGGTGGTGGTGGTGGTGCAGTGCTAATATATGAGCTTCCACGGAACACGGAGCAATGGGTGCAAGCTCCAGGAACAGAGATTCCACCTCAACATTAGGAGGAACTTTCTGACAGTAAGAGCTGTTCGGCAGTGGAACACACTCCCTCGGAGCATGGTGGAGTCTCCTTCCTTGGAGGTCTTTAAACAGAGGCTGGATGACCATTTGTCGGGGATGCTTTGATCGTGATTTCCTGCGTGGCAGGGGGTTGGACTGGATGGCCCTCGTGGTCTCTTCCAACTCTGCAGTTCTATGATTCTATATCCTCTGAAGGGAGATATTTACCTGGGAGGACAGCCTAGTACAGCAGAGGAAACCCAGTTTCATCACAGTGTGGTGACAAATCTAGTGGAACCATGGGGTTGTCTATATAAGGCTATAATATGTGGATTGATTAGCAGTAATGCCAATTTGCATCAGCTTTCATTTGTCTCAACAATTTTTTGGCAAGATTGCAGGCATGCGAAGATATCCACCTTCGTTGTTTCATCACCTCAGTGTGCAATCGCTACAGCGAAAATCTGTGCACGTCTGACCAATCAGCTTTCCACTTCTGTGCTTATCGGGAATGCACAGAAAAGTAAATCGGTTGGCCCAATGGGTGGGAATGCGCATTTCCTTCAGAGTGTTTTTTTTAAAAAAAAAAATACTGGAAAAGGCACAAAGGCTTTTCCAGCAGAATATTTGGCATTTTTGCCCCCACTTCTTCCGAATACGGTTGTTTGAAGTGGGATCTCATTAAGACAAATCATATTCTCCTTGAATTTTATGAGGAGTATTTTCGCTGTATAGACAACCCCCATAATTCAACACTTGAACTGTGGTGTGAGACTTTTTTTTATTACCAGCATAGAACTGACAGAAGATATGTTAACCAAAGTCCTCATGTACGTTGGTATCATTTGACAGAATAAGCCATAGTCCTCCTCATTACTTCTGCAGTAGGGCAGTAGTCAAGAAGACCAGGTGATGGTACCACATTTCAGAAACTGCAAAAACCACTGCAGCATCCACAGGACACACTCGGGTTGTAAGTAGAGTGGCTGGCAGAAAGGAATGAGTCTTCACTGGGGGAAATTTACCTCAACAGGAAGCATTTTGTTACCACATATGCCAACAAGAGATTCACCATCCCTGGAAATCACAGTAGCAACACACAAGAATTATGTAGGTTGCATTTTTTTTTTCAGAGAAGTGGGGGGGTTCAGCTAATCAGAAGAGAAGTCCAATCTCATGCGAACATGTGTTTTCTGGCTCTGGGTATTTGGGTGAACACCTCTGTGGATATGAAGCATTTTTATCCCCTAAAATACACTGGAATTCCCATGAGGTCAGATAGTATCTAAGAAGGCACTCAATGCAGAGTGCTTTTATCATGGGGATAAGGGTTAATAATGTTAATAATTCCACACAGGCACTCATAGAGCTGTCCCAGGCAGGTCAGGAGAACAAGACTTTATAATGGGCAGGATAGAAGGCATGCCTTGATAGGCACACAGACTATCTAGTGCATTTGTGAGAAACAGTATGGGTGTGAACATACGTGATGGGGCCGTATGTATGAGACATTTTGGCCCAAGAGAGGATGGCCTGTATCTAAAATTTCTGTCACGGATGCTTGGCAAGCATTTTCTTCAAAACACCAAAGGAAGATATTTCCCTGAAATGTCTGGCAGGTTGCTCCTTTGCTGACCTATTCTTAGAGCTAGGAGGATCTTCCTAATTAAACCCTAAAACTTTTTTCCTTGTTGTTTAAACCTATGGATACTTGACCTGTATTTATTGGATCAGAAAGCCATTTCTGGCACTTGGCAAGAGCTGCACTTTTTTAAAAAAAAAACCCATTAGAACAGGGTTAAAGTTAATGCTTGCAAACAGGAGGAAATGATATTGCAGGAATCAGTTGCAAACAAAGCATTGTGCCCAGAGCTTCTGTTCACTGGACTCCTTACCTTCCTTGTCAGGGTATTCCTCTAATGCCTGTCATATTTCCATGAGAAAGCATAAGCTTCCTAAAGCCTACCATATCTGCCTGCTCAGCATAAAAAGAAATTGCTGATGAGAATATGATCAGGACTGGTGATTACAAGGATTTTGTAAGCACAGAAAAGCATGTTCGGCATTAATTGCTAATCTATTTCAGCCAATTTGGCACGGGGACAAAAGCAACTGGCTGTAGCTAACTAGCAAGGGGACAAGGGAGTTATTCTAACTCAGGGCTGCACTTTCATGGAGCAACATCAGCCTTTAATCCCAGGTGCTGAGTTCCTTTATAAATACATTAGCACCATAATGGAAAGCTTTTAAATGGGATTATAACTACACAAGCAGCTGCTCAGCTAGTCAAGGGTGAGCATGGCTGACAATACAGTTTAAGGAAATGAATGGGAAGCTGACTGGCAAACCTGTAGCACTCCACACGGGAAGGACTTCATTGCTTAGCAGTAATAGGATCATGTTGCATATTTCAATGGAAAACCAAATATGCTTCAAAAGAAAGCTCTTTATGTATGCTCATCACTTGCTGTGGCTGCCTTTTTGGAGGCTCAAAGCAGGTTTACAATGAACAAATCAAGAAGCACTGGTCTTTTCACAGAGCACAAGATGATTTGAAAGTGTGAAGGGGGGCGAGGGAATAGAGTATTTCATGATCACATGGTATAATGAAAGGGTTGTTGTCAACAGCTAGCAGGTCTTGGATTTTGATACACCCTTTGTTTTTCTTCTACATGCTCCATGGAGCTGTTGTAATCTTTGAGCAGTGTGCTCTGTATGCACTTCAAAAACACCAGGTGGACTATAGATATAGACACAGATGCAAACATGAATGTGTGCACATGTTAATAAGTGGCAAGAGTCTCTCAGTGAAAACAGATACCGGTAGTCAGTCCTAGAATAAAATCCATGGGCAACAGAAAAAAACAAAGATGTTTACAGAAGCATCCATGGGTAATCAGGAAAACAAGTCTTGGAAATAATGTGTTGCACATGACAATGGGCTCTTTTACACTACTGATTTATAGGACTATGATTCCACTATAAGTACCATGGCAATATCCTATGGAATCCTGGGGTTTATAGTTTGGCCAGAGGCTGCAGAGGAATTCTCTGGCTGAGAATTCTAAATGTCTCTCATTAAACTGTAAATCCCAGGAGCCCATAGGATGCAGCCATGGCACTGAAAGCAGAATCATAGTGCTATAACTGAATAGTGTGAAAGGGCCCCCAATATATGATTTATGAAGTTTCCTACATTTAATTTTTAAATAAATAAATTGCAAGCTCTTCACATTCCATTTATGAAGAAATTTTTAAATTTGGGAAAGTTCTTATTTAAAAACAGCAACAACAACCAAAGTCCTCATCCATCCATACTATATGGGGCTCCAAGTTTGGGGCAGGTACCAACGTGGTTCCTCAAAAAGGACTGGTGCTTATTGGTGAACAAATGCCAGTTCACCAGAATTAGTACTCCTCTGAACTCAGTGACAAATGGCTGTGTGACAATGTAAAAACTATTATCTTTATTTTTGCCCCAGCTCATTTTTTTCCCTGACTGCAGATACACCTTCCATATGGCAAAGGAATGCTCACAAGATGGTGGAAGGAGTAGCTGATAGTCTCCTAAAACCTATGAAGTGGGTGACCCACCAGAACTGTAGGATCAAGCCATATTGATGTACCACTCATATCAATCCCTCAAAGAGAAGAAAAAAAGATTTAGTGCAATATTTCATATTTTAAAAAATACTTTCAAATATTGCTAGCTTTAAGGCTGCACACTGTGATGAGGGTGAAGTTAAATCAAAACTTATTTAGGCTGTGGTGAAAGCATGAATCTAAACTAGAAAAGATACAGGAGAAGGAAAGACCACCAGGGTAGACCATAATTGCAAAGCTGCCCATAATAAAAATATGTTTAAGTTCTGATTCAATACCCAGAAACTCATTTCAATGATCTAGCAAAATTCTTAGCTCACTGGCTCACAAAGAAAGTGTTACCAATTAAGCAAAAGAAACTTTAACAGTCAGTTTTAATTACATAAGAGATTCGCCAATCCATCCGCAGCTCTAGCTAAACATTTGACTGGAGAGGTCTGGAACCAATTTACATGCTTTTCATGTTGTGTCTAGACTTTAATAAGTGGTTAAGTACTAAGCAACTCTATGTAAGGATCAAAGTATCTCTGGTGCATAGGTAGAAAAGTACCAGCCTCTCTGAAAGCATGCATACTACAGTGTCCCTCTACTTCATGATGTCTTTCAAAGTACATAGTGAACATGCTCCCTGAACCAGAAGCCTGACCTTATGCCTTACTAGCCAGCTCTGTGCATCAGTTGCCAACGAGCACAGGAACACATAATCTGGGTGCATGAGGTCCAATCAAAATGATCATCTGTGCTTCTCCCCTGCTTCACTTTATCTTAGAGCTTTTCAAGAAATGGACTAATAGGTTTGAGACAGGGGTAGGCAAAGCTTGGTCATGTTTAGAATTAAAGAAATTTTGTTTTACTAGCTGTACCCTGTGTCACATATGCTGTTAATAAGCTCCCGGAAAATGCCTGGTAGACCTCATGACAACCTGTAAGGTAGGCTGGTGGATTTTTAAATTCATCCTACTCTTTCTTAGCATTCCACACTTTTCTCAGAATTGCAGAGGGTGACTCTCCCTGTTGCCCTGCCGCCGCCACCGCTGCCAGTCAATTATCTGGGTCCCAATCTGGGCCACAGATTGAGTGGCAGGAGTGGATTGTGTGGTGGAGAGAGAATTTGCATGTAGGTGGTGATTGGTTGGGTGTGTTTCCTGAGCAGCCACTCAGCACACTGGGAAAGGCTACATACTCAAGGGTTTTATATATACTGATTGTACTTTGTAGCTGAAGTTACCCAGTACTACCAGGTCATATTAAATATCCACAAAAGAGGTCCATGGGGCCTCCAATTTTCCCATGCCCCCCCTTTTTTTACTTCAGGAGGTTTATTAGCAGCAGCACCTCAGAGAGCTTTCTTCTGTTCTCTAGCTGAATTGTACCAAATGCAGCCTAGGTCTGTATCTGTGGCGAGGCCATTACTGAAAAAAATTCTCCCTGAATCCCACCATGGTATAGAATTACAGACCAGTCTCCAAAATCCCTTTCTTGAGCAAGATCTCAAGAATGTAGTTGCTCCCCAGCTCCAGGAATTCCTGGATGAAATGGATTATCTAGATCTATTTCAATTTGCTTCAGACCCTGCTCTGGGATGGAGGCAGTTTTGGCCACCTTGGTGGATGACATATGCTGGATACTGAATGTGGGAGTGTGTCCCTTTTAGTTCTGCGAGAACTTTCAGCAGCTTTTGATACCATCAACCATAGTGTCCGCCTGGGCCAGCTCTCTGGGATGGCATTTGGGGGCTCTAACTGTGTTCAGTTCTGAGCGCCACATTGTAAGAACAACATAGAAAAGTTGAGAGGTTGAGAGAAGGGTAAGAAGGATGATAAGAGGTATGGAGAACAAAACATATGAGGAAAAGTTAAAGGAGCTAGACGTGTTCAGCTTGGTGAAGAGAAGACTGAAGGGTGACATGATTGTACTCTTCAAATACCTCAAGGGCTGTCGCAGAGAGGAGGGGGTAGGCCTGTTCTCTGCTGCCCCAGAAGGTAGGACCGAGTCTAATGGTTTGAAATTACAGGAGAATAGATTTCGACTGAACATTAGAAGGAACTTCTTGACAGTGAGAGTGGTTTGGCAATTGAACCAACTGCCTAGAGAGGTGGTGGGGTTTCCTTCTTTGGACGTCTTCAAAAAGAGGCTGGACAGCTACATGCTGGGGATGCCTTAGCTGGAGATCCTGCATTGAGTGTGAAGTTGGACTGCCTTGAGGTCCCTTTCAACTCTATGATTCAGTTGTTTTTAATTTTAGGTTATTTTAATTTTAGTTTGTTGTTTTTTATTTTAACTATACTGGTAGTGGTGGGTTCTATAGATTGTAAAGCCACCCTGAAGTATCATGAGGAAGGATCAGGTAATAAGACGTGGATGAAGAGGGAACTGCTTCATTGCAGGCTTGTTGAAAAGTTTAAGGCCAAGATCCTATTCAAGGCTGGTGGAACATTTATGGAGGGGGTCAAGGACAGTGACAACAATTAGCCAGGCAACTATTGTGCCTCCTTCGAAAATGGTGGCAGACACGGCTAAGTGTGAGAGTATTTGGAGAGTGACCCAACAGAGGTAAGTACATCTGCAGCTGAGTGAGAGGCCTTTGACAAGGTTCCCCATGACATTCTTGCAAACAAGCTGTAAAATGTGGGCTAGACAAGTTAACTGTTCAATGGATTTGTAATTGGTTGACCGGCTGAACCCAAAGGGTGCTGTGCAGTGGCTCCTCTTCGTCTTGGAAAGATGTGACCAGTGGGGTGCCACAGGGTTCTGTCCTGGGCCCAGTGCTAGTCAACATCTTTACCAATGACTTGGATGACAGAATTAGGGGTATACTTATCAAATTTGCAGATGACACCAAATTAGGAGTAGCTAATACCCTAGAGGACAGGATCAAAATTCAAAATGACCTCGATAGACTGGAGAGCTGGGCCAAAGCTAACAAAATGAAATTCAATGCAGAGAAATGTAAGGTTCTGCACTTAGGGTGGAAAAACGAAAGGCATAGATACAGGATGGGGGAGACCTGGCTGAATGAGACTACATGCGAAGGGGATCTAGGAGTCCTAGTAGACCACAAGTTGAACATGAGTCAACAATGTGATGCGGCAGCTAAAAAGGTCAATGCGATTTTGGGCTGCATCAATAGAAGTATAGTGTCTAGATCAAGGGAAGTAATAGTGCCACTCTATTCTGCCTTGGTCAGGCCTCACCTAGAATACTGTGTCCAGTTCTGGACACCACAATTCAAAAAGGATATTGACAAATTGGAGCATGTTCAGAGGAGGGCGACTAAAATGGTGAAAGGTCTGGAAACTATGATTTAAGAGGAAAGACTTGGGGAGCTGGGTATGTTTAGCCTGGAAAAAAGATGGTTAAGGGGCAATATGATAGCCCTGTTTAAGTATTTGAAGGGGTATCACATTGAGGATGGAGCAAGCTTGTTTTCTGCTGCTCCAGAGACTAAAACACGGAACAATGGATGCAAACTCCAGGAACAGAGATTCCACCTCAACATTAGGAGGAACTTCCTGACAGTAAGAGCTGTTCAGCAGTGGAACACAGAGCATGGTGGGGTCTCCTTCCTTTGACGTCTTTAAACAGAGGCTGGATGGCCCTCTGTCAAGGATGCTTTGATCAAGATTTCCTGCATGGCAGGGGGTTGGACTGGATGGCCCCTTTGGTCTCTTCCAACTACAATTCTATGATTCTATAATTCTATGAGAGCTACCCCAGCTGCCATCACTCAGCAGTCAACTTCTGTAGAACAAGCAAGCCACAAATACAGTTTGGGCACTAGAAGCAATGTTTGATATTCTATGTGGAAGATGTCTTTGCCAGTTCTAAGACTCAACTTTGATTCCTGTGACACTTAGTAATGAATCCCTCAAGGGTGGGGAATTGTAGCCAGATCTGACTTCCCAAGGAATGGGTACAGCTGACTCACTGTGCAAATGTACTCCCGGCCACTGCTGAGAATTGGACATCAAGGCTCAAGATTGAGTCTAGGAGTACACATAAGATGTGAACCAGAGATTTCAAGGGGAGTGTAACCCCACCCAGCACAGGCTGAATTCCTATTCCCTGATCTGCCTTTCAGCTGACCAGGAGCATCTATATCTTGTATGGATTAAGATTTCATTTAGTGCATTGCTCACAGCAGGCAATGATTCAATACCAAGACAACATCCTTGGAATTAGATAGGAAGGAGGGATAGAGTTGGGTGTCATCAACATATTGATGACACCGAATTCCAAAACTCTGGATACAACCTTGTATGCGTTGGGCTACAATATCCATAATCTCCGCCAAGCATGTGCACACATAAACACACAGAGAGGGAGAGAAAGACTGGGTGGGAGTTGTTGTCCAATGCACTGGCAGGCTGCCAGGTTGGGGAAGGCAGAGACAGACAGACAGGCAGACAGATAGGCCCCGTCTATGCAAAGGGGTGGGAATGGAGTACCTCACAGTAATGGCAGTTCACAGCAGCAGTGACTTGTCTTAATGGTTTTTTTGCCCCCAAAGTCCCCCATAAGCTTCACATACCCTGTTAGCAAGCCCCACCCTTGTGCTTGCTCAGCCAATCAGCTTTATGCTTCCTCTCCTATGGAAAAGTGATTCAAAGTGAATCGCTTGTCCCAATGAGCAAGAATGAACACTCCCTTGCTGTTTAAAAAAAAATAATGGGAAAAGCCCTGTGTTGTTTTTGCTGTTTTGGGTCCCCTTCCTTCTAAATACAGTGGATTAATGTGGGATCCCATTTAGACAGGTCATATTCCCAGCTAATTCCATGAGGGGTATTTTCACCATTTAGACAACCCCATAGATAGATAGATAGATAGATAGATAGATAGATAGATAGATAGAGTAGATAGATAGATAGATAGATAGATAGATAGATAGATAGATTCGTTTTTCACTGGGGTTACACTAGCAGGAACTGTGATGAGGCCCACTCCACGGAATGTCCATCCCAAATAGACATCTTTCATTCTCTTCCCCCAAACTATATTTTCTAAAAAGCTTTCCCAGATGAATGGCTCCTGGTTTATATTTCCATGGTTCTTCTTGTGCATTTTTTAAAAAGTATTTCATATTCTGAATACTGAGGGGGTTGTGCAGTGCAGCAAATTACACTGGTGTAAGTTGTACTGGGTACAGATTCCTATAGAAAGGTAACTAACAAGAGCAATATTAAAATAAATCAATAATAGTAGTGAAAGTAAGATTAATACTGTTAATTACATATAAACATGGGTGGAAATACAGCAAAAGGTGGGGCCTCAGATCTAGGCTTTCATCCAGACCTCTTCCCAAAGGATTTGTTTAATGTTAACTTAGAACTCTATGGTGTGAACTGCAGATGTTGAGACTGGGTGAGAGGAAGTCATAATTGTCTGCCAGCTTTTGAAAAATCCAAGAAAGAAAACATAACATTAATGTTGTGCCTTCGGATCTCAAAGTTCCCACCACTTCAGCCATAAGAAAAGCAATGTAGGTATTTTAGTATTTCATTCAAAAGCAAAAACTTGTTTGAGAGATGCTTCATATTCCCAAGCTTTAAGGCTGGAAAATCATTTGAAATGTCATTCCTGTTCTGTTTTTAAATCCTAATCTGGGCACATTTCACTTAGCTTTCTGAAAAAGGCAATAGTTAAAGAGTTAATAATAAAGGGTCCCTTAGGCAGTAAATCTAAACACTCAGATGAAGGATTGTGTCCCATTCAACTCAGCAGGATCTTTCAGGCTGATTTTGGGGGGGGGGGGTTAAGTCGGACTAAACTGAAGGTAGGTAACTCTGTTTTGGACTTGTAGAGAGCATCTTTCTTATCTTCCTACACCGTTTCTACACTGTGCTATACGATGCTAAAGATCCCAGCTTCAGGCTTGAGTTAGTATTTATTTTAATTATTTATTTATTTAATTTATATCGCACCTTTCTCCAAGGAAAGGACCCAAAGAAACTTACAACAAATTAAAATCAAGTACAGCTTTAAAAAAAAAACTATTAGTACAAAAGTTGTTGTTGTTTTTTTTAATAGGACTTTATCAGACCCCTGCCCTAAACCCTGTTCTTTTGCCGGCATAACTTTGCCATTTTATGCTGGCAAAAGAACTTCCCATACCACACTTACCTTCTATCTCAGCAAAAATCTTCCCCAGCAATGACAGAGGAGTGAACGGCATGCCATTCACTTCCTCGTTCGAAATCCTCCATATTCTCGCAAGAATATATAGTGCGGGAAATTAAAAAATAACACTCCAAAAGTTTTAAAAAGCACAAAAACACATTTTAAAACTTACAAGTAAATCAGGGAGTGTCATAAAAAGTGTGTCACCTTCCTGAATGTTGTGATCTCACCCGGAAGTGTTCTGGCCAGATTGGCCATTGATGCTGGATTCAAGTCATTACAATGGTGTGTGGCTTCAAACTCCTACAATGCTGGCATAAAAGTACTAAGGCAGATCTATTGGTGGCTTAAGCCGTCAATAAAATAGAATGGGTTTTTGACAAGAGATAAATGCAAAAGGGTGATGTTGGCTGGTATACCTGCCCTTTCGCGTTTATGTGGCATCGTTATGACACCATATTTTATGTGTCTGGTAAAGTCCTTAGTACATAGGTATAACTTGAAAGGGGAAATTAAATTCATACTCTGAACCACCATTGCTCACCTGCAGCCACGTGCATCCTATTGTACAGAGATGGTCCTCTAGCTGAACGGCTGCCTACTCCAAGCCCAACTAAAGAGAAAGAACTATAACTATGGAGAGCAAACTGAGGTCTTGAAGTTGCCCTTCAACACTTAAAACCTAGATGACAGACTGAACAGTCACCTAACCACCGCCTTCCCTAATAGAGTGAGGTGTGTTGCATTTTTGGTTTATAATAGTGATTTTGTCTAAATTTTCATTGATGCACATAAATTGGAATGTGTAAGGTTGTTTTGTTTTGTTTTGTTTGCAAATCTGTGGTTTTCTTTTGCCCTCATTTTGAGAGCAGGTAGTGGTGATATGGCTTGTGGAGATGTTTTGTACTTCTGAAAACCTCTGCTTCTCCTGAATCAGACTATCATGATATCGCTATCTTGTTTCTCAGAAACCCAGACTTAGCGACATCACACTAGCTTCCTGGGAATCAGTTCAGCATCTGAAGGAAGGAGTGAGAATGATTGCAATGCTCTAGCAGCTGAAAAGTAGTTAACATATGCCCTCCAACTGTTCCAATTTGGCAAGGACAGTCCCATGACTTTATCAGACCACCCTCCTCAAAAGTTCTTTTGCTGGCATAAATTGTGGTGGTTTTATGCTGGCAAAAGAACTCCCCACACCAGACCTTACCTTGCTCACGTTAAAGAGGCATCCCAGGCACTAACAGAGAATGAATGGAGCTCCGTTCACTTCCTGGTTTCAAATCTCACTGATTCTTGCGAGAAGATGCTAGCGCAGGAATTTTTTTTAAAAATACACAAAAAGTAAAGCAAAATGCAGAAGCATGCTTTAAAAGTCCCAAGTAAACAGGGGGGGTGGGTTTTCCATAAAAAGAGTGTACCCTACCTGGCTGTCCCGATCTCACCCAGAAGTGTTTGCCCATTGATGCTGCATTCACATGAGCACAATGGCATGCAGATTCAAACAAAATGCCGGCAACAAATCACCACAGGAGATCAATTGACAGCTTGGGCCATCAATAAAAAGTATGGCTTTTTAACAATACATGATCATGAAAGGATGATGTCGTCTGGTTATGAATGCCCTTTCGCAATCACTTGGCATTCTCTGTCATCCCGTTTCTTTCAGCTGCTTTTAAAATGTCCTGGTTGCTCTTTCTTGCCTCTTCCCCCTTTGTCCTCAGCTTACTTCAGTTGGATCAGACATAGATCCAAATGTATAAGTAGTTGAATTAAATCAACAGGGGGAGGGAGGGGACAGAGTCTTGTCCTTCCCAGCAGATTTTGCAGCCTCTCAGAACTTATCTGTTCTTCCTCATTAATTATATCTGCTTTCTTGACCATACTCTGATATTGCTTGGCTATGCATATCCTAATTTTCATCTGTCAAATGTTGAAGGGTATGGTTTGTTACATACCCTGACAGCCCCCATCTTGGAATATCAAATAATTGGCTATATTTAATAATTTGGCTAAGGTGGCTATAAAAAGGTTAAAGGTAAACCAGGGACCCCCTGATACCAGGATGGGATTCATGTATGCACCAAAGGAGAGGTTGGTGGAAATTTCAAAAAACAAACATTCTCAAGTATGACTGGAGGTAAGTCATCACTAATCCACTCAGCAATGGCAGAGACCCTTAGGGCTTGTAAATGAGATTTTCCTCTCCTTTCCCCTCCAGCAATAGACTTTGTCTGTTCCCTATTCAATTCTAAAGTATTGATGGTTAGCGATCACCAGCTCTTCTAGAGCACTCTTTGTTTTAGCCTAGGAACCTCTGAGAATCATTATATTACACTCAAAACTCCTATCCTTGTAAGGGAATTATTTCATATAAATAGTACCCAAAACACTACCAAATTGTGCACAGTTCCACTTCATTTTGACTCCACATCACACTGTGTAGCCAGGCTATCATCTGGACCTCTCCACTGTCAGTTTACTTTGCAATCTCTGCTCTACAGGACAAGTATCGTATCACCCATCATCCCCTCAGTCTATTCCCATATCCAAATACTTCCTACTATTTTTGTTAGCCTTGTGTGAGTGCTTGGACCCTGAGTGTTTGTATGAGTGCTGTGATATTATTTTCCAATAAAGATCATTTAATTGTACGTTTTTGCTTAAGAGTCTCCTCATTAGTATATACCAGTATTCATAGGTCTAAAAGGTCCTTCCATTACCCACCTCTCACATTGCCTAGTTGAGTGTATTAATTCCCCATCTTAATATTAGCGTGTTAGAGGGTCCTTACAGACCCCCCCAGCGTTTTGGGTAACAGATTAACAGTGTAGCCGGTAGTAGTCTTGTATAGCCGATGAGCAGCCAATCTTGTGTAGCTTGCACAGAAGATGAACTGCCTTTTGATTTCATAGGCCAGGGTCACCTCAGGCCTTGGACAGCTGACCTTGTAGATAATGGTGTTGGTCATAGCAGGTAATACTGGAGAGAACAAAGTCAAAGTTAGGAGATGTCTGTTCAAGATGAGAGGAACTAGGGCATGGGAAAGAGCAATCAACTTTAGAAGTATGTGCATCCTACAATAGGGAGGAATTCAAGAAGGAATTCTGTACAATAAATGTAAGCTTATTAAACCTGTCACCTGCAATTTAGTAATTCAAGTTTTAGACATGATTTATGATGTCTTAAAGGGCCTACATGTTCACTAAAGCTTCAAAATTTCAGGAAAATATATGAGAGTCATGCAGCCTCCAGATATTGTTGGCCTGAAACTGCCAATAATCTTTACTGTTGTCTATGCTAAGACTGATGAGAGGGGCAGCCCAACAACACCTGGAGGACCCATGATTCCGATATCGTGTTAAAGAGCTCTGTTCCTAACAGATGCGTTGCTTAGGCAGTGTTAGAGCTTGTGAAAATTACTTTTTGGACAACAAACCCCAGAATCTCCCAATTGGCATGGCCAATTTTTAATCAAGGAGGGGTCCATTTGAGTATAAACACCAAGGGTTCCATCCACTGTGATGGCCATTCCCAACATGCATCATTTGCCCTAGTTTATGTGGAAGAAATGGGGGGGAAATACCCTGCAGAATGCTATGAATAGAAATTCTGCCATTCCCAATAAATTGGGTTTGTTTAACACAGAGGAGCTGTGGGGATGGGGTTGAAAACCATTAACTGGCAATGCCTTTCCAGAGGTGTCCTTTGGGCTCCACAGTTAGGACGTGTGCATGGCCTTTCTCCAAATGTGTGGGTTGTTTATTAATGCACTTACTATATGCCTGCTTATTTTCATGCTTCACCTTCTGTCCTATTGTTCTACATTATATAATAGTGTGTCGCCTTTTGTATGGCTTTCATTTTGCTCTTTCTTCATAACTTCTGTTTGCTTTCTCTTAGCATCTTTTGTAGAGCTGCAATTAGCCTCAGCATCATAAATCACTGCACAATCCTCTTTGCTGGCCTGGACCTGCTGGGTCAGCCACCGCTGATCTTACTTGATGATTAAGCTGAACCAGGCATTAATCTTTGTTTGAAATAAGCTTATTGATGACTACTCTCTCCAGTAGCCGTTAAGCTGTTTGCAAACAAAAAGTTGAAGGATTTCAGTGACCCAGGTGGAGATAGTGTGACAGGTGGATTTAGTCTCAGGTTTGCTCAACTTAAAAGAGTAAACATGAAACTTTACCTGATTCATCTTGGCTTTCTAATGAAGTTTTCAACAGGACTTTGTGTGGGTTCATGTTTGTTTGTCTCATTTCAGGCTTTTCTGAGTAGGAGTTGATACTCACTAAAGCTAAAGGAAGTTATCCATAAGAAAGCACTAATGACTTATTTCCCCATGTATTTTAGATGATAAGAGTGTGCATTTATTACATAACAAAGGGGGGGAATGTGGCTTCATTCAGATCAGTTTTTGTTTTGAAATGTATTCTAAGGACTTTTTCAGACAGCGCTTACCGTGCCACAAGCTTCCATGAGAGGTATGGTGCTGTCGCATGGCAGGGGGTCCATTTTGGATTATGCTGTCCCTCTCGTGAAATCGTCTGTGTCACTTCAGTGTATGATTGAAGGCAGCTGTGCCATATTTTACTCACGAAGTTGCCCGTGAGTAAAATATGGTGCGGCTACCTTCAATCATACATGGAAGTGACACGGACGATTTCGCGAGAGGGACGGTGGCGAAAACCGACACCCTGCCACGCGACAGTGCCGTACCTCTCACGGAAGCTTGTGGCGTGGTAAGTGCTGTCTGAAAAAGTCCTAAGAGTAACAAATAAGTACAATGGAGATTGTTTTTATTACCCATTCATACCCATCTATCACATGTTCAGGACTGAGGGAGATTAACTCTTTGACAGCTTCTGAGGTCCTCTTGGTCACCATTAAGAAGAGCTGTGTTGGACCAGGCCAAATGCCTACTTAGTCCAATGTTCTGTTCCTACAATAGCCAATCAGAACATTCACAGTTGTATACCCCAGTAAATGGTACTGAAAGGTGTATACTGACTCCCAGCAAACACCATTTCATTTTCCCAGACAAACCCTGGGAGAAATCTTTCTGGGAGTATCCAGTGGGGAAATGGTGGCCACAGTGAAAAGGGGGAAATTATTCTAGACATTGCAGAGAAAGAATGCATGATAAACCGCCTACAGCTGGAATAACAAGAGGATCTTTGCTTGTCCTCCTGCCATAAGCTGCAACAAAAATCAATGTCAAAAGTGGGGGATGGAGGACAATACAACACAAATGTGAATACTAACACAACTGAATACTGTCATATTCGTTAACAAATAAAGATATAGCAATATCAAGGTTTTGATGAAAAGTGATCTGTTTCCTAATAAAATTGATACACTTTTTAATGAAAATACATGAAATAACAAAATGTCATATTGACTTTGGTCTATAATTCACTTGTTACACAGAAACCCTATCATCCTGGTTAGGCACTAACACTGGATAGAAAAGCAGCCAACGTGATGAATCTGGCATTGACATGTTGCCATGGCTCCCAGCTCAACTGGGAAAAAAATCAAGAAATATCTTGTCACCTTAATTATGCTACTAGCTGAGCCATTTTTGAATTTCTTATTAGCCCTCAATGATGCCATTGAGTTGAACAGGGCCAGTGCAAAATATTTTGAAGACAGAGACATGGGAGAAACTGACACCCCTTTCTATTTGATGTACAAAAGCCAAGTGGAAAGGCAGGTGAATCTGTCTTCAACACAGATGACAAGAAATCAGCTCCCATCTTACTTGAAAGCTATGGGCTAACTTAGGGCATATGGTGAGGGGAGTTCATAGGGCATGAAGGTCTTTTCTAAAACAACTGCCTGCCATCTCAGGAAACTTGTTTCTGCCTGCCATCTCAGGAAACTTTTTTTTCTGTTTTATTTATTTATTTTAAACTTAAAGAAAATAAAGAGAATACACCAACAATATATAAAAGAAAAATATAATACACACAGAAAATTACATCAATAGCATAAAATGTGACTTCCAACTTTTTTTCTTGGCAGCTATAAACCCATATACCTAATTCAACCTCTTCCTTAGTACCACTACTTCTTTCATTTTTCCTGCTATTCAAATCCTAATAATTATCAAAATCAATTATTATCATGTCATTTGACTTTTTCTGCAAAAAGTCCATAAAGGGGTTCCAATCTTTTAATAAAAAGAAACTATTGAATTCTCTCTGATCAAACAAGTTAACTTTTCCATCTTAGCCAAGGCTGTCAATTTCAGCAACCTTTCTTCTTTTGTTGGTATTTCTGAGGTCTTCCATTTCTGTGCATACAACAATCTAGCTGCTGTGGTCATATACTGAAGTCAGCATATACGATTGTTTTGTAACTGATCACCCATAATTCCCAAAAGAAAAAGTTTCATTTGAACATAAACTCTGGTTTCACTTGAACATTAACTTTCAAATTTTCCCAATCAGAATCTGTATTTGTACCAAGTGTTTTATTTGCATTTTACATGTCCACTATGTTTAGCAAAATGTGCCTTCATGTTGCCCACATTTCCAGTATATACTTGAAACATCCTTATAGATTTTAGAAAATTTCTCTGGAGTTATATACCAATGATATACCATCTATATATATATATAAAACTCTTGAATTATGTTGCCTTTCCCAGTGTGCTGATTAGATGCCCAGGAAATACACCCAACCAATCACCACCCACATGCAAATTCCCTCTCCATCTCTGAACCCACTCCTGCCACTCAATCTGTAGCCCAGATTGGGACCCAGACAGTCAACTGGCGGTAGTGATGGGCCACCTGCAACAGGGACCAAACAGTCAATTGGTGGCGGTGGGACGCCACTGCTGCCGCTGCTATGGGAGCTAGAGAGTCAACTGGTGGCAGCAATGGGCTGCCTGCAATGGGACCCAGGCAGTCAACCTGCAGCGGCAGCAACAGCAGGGCCACAGAGCAAGTTACCCTTAGCAATTCTGGGAAAAGTGTGGAACACTGAGAAGGGGGAGGAGAAATTTTAAAAATCCACCAGCCTACCTTACAGGGTTGTCATGAGGTCTACTATGCATTTTTGGGAGAGATTTTTAATGGCATATGTTATGCTGGGTACAGCTAGTTTTATAGAAATTCTCTTTATTCTCATAACATAACATAAATTTCAATCCCATTGACCACATCTTTTCCCATTGATCCATCTGTATATTATACCCAAAGTTCCTGGCCCACATTCTTTCACTTGATCTTCTTCTAGTTCAAATTGTAACAAAAATTTATACATTTTACCTATCACATGTTCATCATCTGTACTTCATTTCAAATTCTGATTTATTTTGTTCAAAATCATAACTCTTGTTATTTATCTTAAATCTTTCAAATAACTGTAAATACAAATGCCACTGAAGTATAACCATCTGCAAGCAATTGTGCATCTGATTTGATCTTGTATTCTCCTCAGGCAACTTTCTCCTTCTGCCCAAAGGAAGAGTCAGCCCAGGGGTTCATGCACCAACTCCATTTTCTTACATGTCAATGTATCATCTGTCAGCAGTGATCTCTGGGAAATCCAAATTAAACTAATTATTTGGCATACCCCATGTCTAGTAAAACTAGACAAGCTATGAATGGTGGTTCTGAACCTATCAAATGTTGCCTTTGAATATATGGACCCATTGTGAAATAATATATGATGGCAAAGTTGGCCGATTTGCTTGCCATTTTTTTTCCTGGGCCCTGCTTGTGTGCTTTTTTGCACGATTATTAATTGGATGAAACCTTCCCCATTACTTATTTCATCCTATTGGAAAGGTTTAACTTCTGTATGCCAGCCATTAGACTGATGCACTGTACACATGTAGCTTATACCAGAACTTGGGAAAGTTTTGGAGCTTACAACTCCCAGAATCTCCCATTTAGCCTTGGCTTGAGAAATTCCTCGAATTGTAGTTCAAAAAAGGTAATTTTTTGCAAACTCTGGCTTTTACATGGGAGAAGAACTATCCTAGCAACATCAAGCAGGGTCTATTTTGTTACAGTCAACAAAGTTATATGCCGTTTTTTTACCCTCTTAGGACTTTATCCATCATAAGGATGCCAAATTAACTGGAAAGGGTGTGCATACCAGACAACGTTGTGCCTTCACATTTTCATCTAGTCAAAAAGGCATTCTTTTTTTATTGATGGGCCAAGCCGTCAACAGAGCCCCCATGGCAGTTTTTTGCTAGTATTGCCTGCATTTGAAATGGCATGCCATTGTCCTTTCATGATTACAGTGTCAATGGGCAGAACACTTCCTGGTGAGAACGCGGAAGCCAGGTAGGGGACGCTCTTTTAATGAACCTCCCCAGTTTACTTTGAACTTTTAAAATGAGTTTCTGTGCTTGTGTGTACTTTTTGTGTGTTGGTTTTTTTAAAAAAAATATTTTACCGCACTCGCATCTTCTCGCACGAATAGCTGAGATCACAAATGTGGAAGTAAATAGTGATAGTGTTTGTGCTCCAGTAATGCTGGGGCTGCTTTTTCTTGCAATTACAGGTAAGTGTAATGAAAGGGGTTATTGTGCCAGGACAAGTATGGTGTAAAATGTGATGGGAGAGAAACATTTTTGAAGGTTCGTCGGATAAGTCCTTAGTTCAGCCATAGTCTCAAGAACTGAATCTTCATGTTTGACCTAAATCATAGTCAGAACTTTCCCAACATTTTAGAGAAGATGTACAACAAACCATCTGAAGGCAGATCTACAGTCATGATCATTTGTAAGTGAACTGATATCTAGAAAAATGTTCTTTCCAAAACTGCACCTGCACACCATGTGGTTGGGGTGCAGGGAGATGGACCGTCCTTGAGGCTGGCACTAAGATGGGACCCTCGATAGAAGTCAATGCGGCTTGAGGAATTCCATCTTGGTGCCTGGCCTTCCAGTAGATGGTGCCCAGGGGGCATCCCATGTCTTGGAATCACCCTCGGGGCTCAGGTGTTTCACCCAGGAAAGTTGGGAGATGTGTCTGGGGGGACCATCAGCTCCAGCTTGTCCTGCATCGGGTCTCCCCCCATGGTTCATATACCTCAATCAATCAATAGGACAGATATTGAATAAAGTGGCCCATATTTCAACCCAACTTCTGTGTCTTGGCTCGTTATTTCATGTGTTGATCATTAAATGTTCTTTCCTATATTTCATGTGTGCACTAGAGCCCTTCATGTATTTGGTGGAACTGCATCCTGCACTATCATCACTTGGCTGCATTACATTCTTATACAGATATTAAATCACGTGTAGATGGCTTGAATGTTTAGCAGTTTTTTAAAAATAAGACTACTGCCAACAAATTAAATATGTGTTCATGCCAATACATATCAGCATTATTATGTCAACACTTTGATGGCACCCATTTTTGAAATTATTATGTGAGACAATTTCTGCCTAACAAGGAAATGGCACTCAAAAGAAGTAATCATGCAATATATTTGTCACCATAGGAAAGCCAGGCTGGGAAAGATGCCTAATGGAAAATTGCCAGGCCTCTATATATAGTAATGAGTTTATTGTTTTCCCCACCACTTAACTTCATGGTGTTAGAAGTTTCATCTGCTTAATTTTGGCATATGAGTAAAGGGGATTTTTAAATAGTATTTTGCAGAACATCCAGCAGACAATCCAACACCAGAACCTAATTTCCTTGTTGCTCTGTTTGTGGTTGTTTCAGGATCTCAGCAATATCTCAATTGTAAAGACCATTGTGGGAGCTGTTATACCAGCCAATGATGCTCCTTCTTATGAACAGTAGATTCCCTCTAATGTTCAAACATGTGTATGCTTAGTGGAGCACAACACCACAATGCTTTTCGATGTTGGTAAAAGGCCCTCTGTGTTTGAATCCATTGACAAACTAATCTCTCCTTTTTGCCCATTTTTATAATAATGAGACCTCAAAAGAAGAAAGCAAGCAGCTGGTGCTAGAAGTGAGCAAGAGACATTTCCCCCCTTCCCAACCCTGCTCCAAGGTCCCTCTTTCTTTTTAATAAATCATTGTAGCAGCATTGTGACAAGGCCCTGTTATCCACACAGCTCTAGCAAACAGCTTTTCGTTCAGCCTCTATTCAAGCTGCTGCCAGGGCTGCAGGAGGGCAGGCAGGAAACTGCCTGTAATTCAATTAGAAAAGCAAGCATGAAGTCAATATTCATTGCAGCTAGCCAGGAATCATTGGGCACAATGTAATGTTAATGAGGATGGTTCACAAAGGAGATAAGCTCAGCTATAAGTTTTTAAAAGAGTTGCTGTGGCATGTGACCAGTGTATGAGACTGGCAATCACACACAGAGACATATGGAGATTCAGCCTCTGGGGACATAGCACCATTCCCTGCCATATGTAACTGAGGCAGAAGGCTAGCTTGGGAATCTAAGGGAATCCCAATATTATTCAGCTACCCATGAAGCAGAAGACGTTTAGCCTTTAAACACATGGCACACCAAAGAATAAGTACACTTTTTTGGATCACTTGCAGCAGCAGCAGCATCAACAAGAGCATTTATTTATAATGCCCTTTTCATCAAAGGGCAGAACATCAACATATTCAATCAAAGATAAGGGGCTCCTCTACATGAGCCAGGATATGCCAGCTCACAGATCAGGCCCATGTCTTCCCGCTTACCTCTGTGAAATGGGGTGGAGTCCAGACAGGAACACCAGCCCATCACTGAAGCTACCATTGCAGCCATCTTCCTTGCTCTCCCAGCATTGAGGAAGCCACCCACAACGTGTGACCAAAGGCCCCTGCATGTCACCAGCCTTGGTCACATGCTATGGGACCCCTACCTGGACCCGGAAGGGTAAGAGGAACCAGCAGCTGAAGGGATGGACTGGCATGCCAGGACAGGCTCCTGCAAATACACTGGGCCCGCTCCATTTTTTCCCAGTGGCAGTGAAGTATATTATTTTAGAATGCCGTATTGGGCCCTACCTCAGCTTGCTCCCATCTGAGCCTTGTTTCTGCCCTAGGGGTCATAAAGACTGTCCAGGGGCAGAACAGGGCAAATGCCCTGCATCATATGGACTGTAGGGCTCTCAGAGAGGGACAAGCTGGGGTAAATTGCCCATGTAGATAAGGCCAAAGACAATAAAATATAGTACTATAAATATACATGAAATGAAATGTTTTGTGGATCATAAATTCACTCTGTGGCTTGTAGAAGTTCAGAAATCCTGGAGTTAGCAAGGGGCAACCAATGGAACATGTGGGAATGAGAGGACTTCCACATCCTTTGCTCAGAACTACTTTCAATGCCACCAAACTGGCCCTGGACCATGTTCCACATTGAGATCTGTCCATTAGCAATTAGTGAAAACAAAGAGCAATGGCATCGAGCCCTGTAGGCTTCCTTTGTTCTTTGTGCAAAGCATTGTTGCACTCTTCTTCACTTTCACCAGGCAAGCAAAACAAAGGGGATTTCAAGAGGCTAGGACTGAAACTGTGACATTTTCTGGAAACAGAACAAGATGGTGGGGAAGCCATCTTATGGATAATATGTTATCAGAGACTTGAAGGTTCTGTGAAGGAGCCATCACTGAATATATTCCACAGCACAATGGTTCAGCACAGGTTTTGCATGCAGAAGACCATAGGTTCAGTCCCCAGCAGTTCCAGTTTAAAAGGACATTAGATAGCAATAGATTGCGGAGGGGGCTTCAGCCTGAGACTCTCTGCCAAAATAGACAGCACTGGGCTGGATAGACATATTACCTGAGCCGGTAAATGATGGCTTCTTATCTCACATACATACTCCCCCACACACTTTTTTCTTTTTCTTTCTAGCTATAACTTCTGGTCAAACTCCAGTGTCTTGCACTACTTCATAAAGTTGCAAATGCTGTTTGGTTGAGAACCATAGCAGGACAGCTTGTGGTGATGGTCAGCAAATGTGTATTATAGGTAGTGATGTGTACTATAGTCCCTGCTTCATGGATGAAGGGAACCTAGTCCTCTTACCAGAGGATGTAGTGGGGTGGAAGTGGAGGCAGAGGGGCAACTGTCTTTGCATTGTACATAGATGTGATTGTTAAGCGAGTAGAACCCAGTGCTGGTTGTGGGCATCATGGCATGCTTCTCCTTACACCTGTGCAGTGTGGATTTCAGAGCCATCCCACCCCAGTTCATGATGCCTTGTAGTAGTAGTAGTAATAAAAATAATAATAATTTTTAAAAGGCATTCAGCCCCTCTTCATGCTACAATAGCCTTTGATGGTTTAAGCAGCTAACCTTCAAGGAACTGCTTATGAACTACTGCTGACTATAGATTCACAGCCTGTTAAGTTCTGGGGCTAAAAAGTCAAGACCAAACTCTTCCACCTGTATGCTTCCCAATATCTACAGGTATCCTACAGTGGGAGTCAGCCTGATGTAGTGCTCTGAATGTTGGACTATGACTCTGGGAGACCAGCATTTGAATACTTGCTCAGCCATGGAAATCCACTGAGTGACCTTGAGCAAGGGCTCATCTACACAAGAGGGAAAACCCGCATTCACCTTGAACCTGGCATGATCAGTCCAGACAATGTACAGCTAGATCTGCAGCAAAGCTGCCTGTTTTACCCTTTAATTTGACCTAGGAGAACCCACAGGTTACTCTGGAGCTTCCAGGAAACACCAGTGTGGCCTCAGTGTTTTAATAAATAATAATAAAATAATAAAATTTATTTCTGTCCCTCCCCTCTGCAACGCAATCGGGGCAGCTTACAACATAAAACATGGATGAAAACATGGTTTTGGAAGTCTGGGAAGCTAGATCAGGTTGGATTTGGGGCAATCCAGTTGTCCACACATCAGATGCACCCACCAGGACAGATAGGTGCTGATCTCCATTTTCTGTCCCCCTCACTGATCAGCACTGACCTCCTCATTGATCACATGGCTTGGCATCCCATTCTGACCTTGCCAGAAGCAATGTCACCAGCAAGGCTCTACCAGAGAGCTGCTTGGCTGGCAAGATGGCACCAGCCCAGAGGAGAGGACAGGGCACCAGTGTCAATGTGCCATTAGCCCAGATGGCTGTCTAGACAGCAGGAGAGCTTTTGTATCACTTTCATGTCGGTAGTGTAGCACCCAGGTGGTGAATCTGGGTTGGTTCCAAGCCAGAATAGTCAGAATTCCATCTAGATTTTTGGCCCTGGTGTAGACAAGCCCCAAGTCGCACATTTTCAGCCTTAAAAGAAGGCAATGGCAACCTCCTCTGAATAAATCTTGCCAAGAAAACCCTGTGATAGGGTTGCCATAAGTCAGAGTTGTCCTGAAGGTACAGATAACAACAACAAATCCATCCTACCACATTATTACAGAATTTACATATCATGAAAATGGCATCCCAGGTTATCTGCTATTCATGTGAACTAGTTGAAATTATGGTCTGTTGTGGCCTCAGTTGTATGAGATTTTCCCCCTATGGCTGCTCCATGTCACCTCACTTTATTGTCATTCCAAAGGCACACAAATATGTGCTCATTCCAAGGTCTTTCCATGTCTCCAATGCACTTGGAAAAAAATGTGATTATTTTACTTAGGTTTATGGATATGCTTGTTTTCAGAAACACATCTTCGTTTGCGAAGAGAAGCCAGAGAGAGAGAGAGAGACTTTGTCCTGTTTGGTTTTATATTTGCTTAGAGATTATAAGGTACTTTGCCTAAACCTTAGGAAAAGCAAGATTTCTTAAAAAAAGGTAATTTTCAAAAATGTAGGTATTTTATACTGTTAGGTGGTCACTGACTTTAAAAATATACTCCAAGCTTAGAATGCTGTGATTCCTCAACTGAGTCATATGTTGATCAGAAAGAAAGAAAAAATAAAGGTCAAATGCCCCTATGTAACTCCTGCCAGTAGCAGCTGGAAATTATTACATTACTTCCCTTTCTTGTCACTTATTTTAGAGTCAGAGCTGTTATGTATCAAAGATGAAGCCTCTAGCAGCCAAAGTGGCCCAAAATTTTTTCTCAGATTCCATGTAGTCTCACAGTCAAAGAATTTTTGCATGAGCACTCCTGTTCAGGTTTATAAAAACCCACAAAAATATTACCTCAAATAGACTAGGGGGCTGGATTATACAGTAATATACCAGGCACCACATTTCTCTCCTCACTGACACTATCAGATGTTCTGTGGTTATTATGGAGATTAATGGTTTGGGGAGATTAGCCAAAATCAACAGCCCGGCATCATGTTTGTTTACCTATGAGGAGGACTCCAGGACAGAAGAGCCAGTGGAAAGGAGAATATTAAATATCAGTCAGACGCCTTTCCTCTTTCTACCTTCTCCAGCCTCATCCTGCTACTGAAGAGGTATGTGCAAACAACCACTTTGCCTGCATGCAGAGAAACTGAGGAAATCCATATCACCACCTTTTAGCTGAGGGAGAAGAAATTGTAAAGTTTCTCACGGGCAGGCCTCACCATTAACAATGGCAGTAGCAAAGTTTCTTTCTCCGTTACCTAAGGGTGCTTGAGTTGGATTTCTGCAACTGCAAGTGATAGTGGTAGTTGCCTTGGCTGTCTGGTCCCTCGTTTGAATTCTCCACCATCCTTTGGACCAAGTTTTGTATTAGGACATGGTGATGGAGGTGAACAACACACACATACACACACACACACACATGCACTACATATAATAGTGGGGGATATTAGGAGAAAATGTTGTTCAGTGGCCTTCTTCTTCTCCCAGGCTCGTGGCGTGTGGAGTAAAATAAATGTTTCAGGAATTTTGTCAGGAAAAAAAAAATGTTTCTGGAAAAAAATAGTTGCACTCTATATCAAAGAACACCTAAAATGCTGGATGATAGTTCTGTTCTGTTATCACAGTGGCAATGAAGTGCCTCCTTTTGTTGACTGTTTCTAGCTTGCCTCAGAGACTTCTAACAAGCATACATGTTTTGAACTTAGTATTATTTTTACACAATTATTTACCCTCAGTAAAAGATGTAGTGACAATGAAATGATGTTTCAATGTTTATGTGATTATTTTTCATTTTAGTTTTTCTAGGATGCGGTTTCTTTAAATTTTGGGCTAAGATGTCTGGATTTGTCGGAAATTCTGCAACATTCTCCACTATCAGCATTGGAAACAAATAATAATGGTGATGTGTGTGTGTGTGCATAGGAAGAGCATCTCTCTCTCTCTCTCTCTCTCTCTCTCTCTCTCTCTCTGGACTTTATCAGACCAGGCAATATAGTGCCATAAGGATGCCTAACGATTGTGAAAGGGTGCACATACTAGATGACATCGCCCTTTCATGATCATGTCAAGTCAATAAGCCATCCTATTTTATTGATGGGCCAAGCCATCAATCGATCCCCGTAGCACTTTATTGCCTGCATTGCTGGCAGTTGAATCCCCGCGGCCATTGTACTCACGCGAATACAGCATCAATGGACAAACACTTCTGGGTAAGATTGTGACAGCCAGGTAGGGGACACTCTTTTTATGACACACAACACACACACCCCATGTACTTGCAACTTTATAAGTGTGTTTTTGTGCTTTGCTGTACTTTTTGTGTGATTTTATTTTCCCTTTCATTTTTAAATTTCCTGCACAAGCATCTTCTCACAGGAATTACTGAAATTTCAATTCCGGAAGTAAACTGAGCTCTGTTTGTGCTCTGTTACTGCCAGGGAAGCCTCATGGATGCTGCTCAAGTTAAGTGTGGTGGGGGGGAATCTTTTTCCGGCATAAAAATGACACAATTTATGCCAACAAAAGAACAGTAATATGGGGTGGCTTGATAAAGTCCTCTCTTGCACACTGGCTCTCATTTATTTAACAGCACACCTTTCTCCCAGGCCTTGTCTACACTGATAAAATCCAAACCCCCTGAATCTAGCCCAGTAATGCCACATGATGTGCAACATTATCCCCGAATCTGGTGCAATAGTGCCACATGACACACAGCCCTATCCGCACCAGGTTCAGAGTATACCACCTAAAACCTAGTTTTAGAAGACTCACAATTTTCTCTGGAGTTTGCTGGAAACTCCAGAGAAAACTGTATTGTGGACAAAGGATCCGCACTGGATTTCGGGAGTGGGGAGGCAGGACAAGCGCTGCCTGACAGGTGCTGTCATTTCCCCCTCCTCCACACCGCTCCTGCTGGCTCTGCCTTCACAGCGCACAGACACTCATTCACTATCCAGATTCTGACTTTTTGGCCAGGTAGGTGTGGTGTTTAAATGTGAACCAATATCCACATTTGGTCCAATATCGTGAGGGGCAGCTCCAACACAGCTCCAGGCCAAAGAAGTCCAATTTTCAATTGGATTTTTACCCCCTGTGTAGTCAAGCCCCGAGTGTGGGATAAGTGTAAGTCTTATCTCTCTATAAGCAACACCTGTTAAATGGTTCTGGTGACCTTTCTACATTCCATGAATCAAAAGGCAGGTGCCATCTTTTTTTAAAGTACTTTATCACTTTGGGACAGCCATGGCTGCTGCCACACTGCAGAAATAATGCAGTTTGGCACCACTTTTACTGCAGTGCCTCAATGCTATGGAATTCTGAGATTTGTAGTTTTTGGAGATATTAAGCCTTCTCTGTCAGAGAGCTCTGGTGCCACCACAAACTACAAATCCCAGGATTCCATAGGATGGAACCATGATAGTTAAAGTGGTGTCAAAGTGCATTATTTCTGCAGTGTGGCAGCATCCCAAGTCTTCCGCATATAGGTGGACAATTTTAAAAGAACAGAGAGAGATGAAGAACCTTTTAAAGATGTATCTTATAAATGAGAGAGTGATTTAGAATATTTTTCAGTCGATAATGGGGCTAGTTAAAAGAAAATCAGACCAATTTTCAAACTGGTGGCTACTGAAAAGCCAAATATACTGTTGCATCTTTAAAACACTGGATACTAGTCAGCAGGTATTGCTTTAACACTTTTCCTTTTAACAGCCTTTCAGTTTGACAAATGTGTGTAACTTCAAGATAGACATATACTACAGGGACATCTCCTTGGGAGAAGTGATTGCATAAACAAGCCTGCAGAAAAACTCTTTCCTCTGTCTAAGAATTGTCATCCCCGGGGATGTTCATGAAATATGTTGTGTCAACTTATTTGTGACAGTTATCTTTCCTTAAGGCCCACACTATCCCACACACCCCTCCTTCCTTTACCAAGGAATACTTTTCAACCATCAAGTTGGGTATGGCTGAAGCTACCCTTCCTTCTCAATATATCGGATTCATTCTTTCCCCCTTTTCAAACATCAAGATAGCTCAATCCATGGGTGCAGGGGGGGGGGTTTCCAATGTCAGTTGGGCAATGAATCCACTCTTGATTTTAGTCTGTACATATCAAATACCTGAAATTTGGAGACACCCTTCACAATCAGTGGCAGCCAGTGGGTTCCCTGTTAGTGGTATAGGAAATCTGCTCTGGGTTCTCTTCCAGATTTTAATGTAGAAACAGGCAACTGGGAAAGAGATGGGGCCATTCCCTCCCTTGCCTACCTTTTAGGCTGCACCATTGCATTTCAGATACACCAGAAGTTATGTAATTTCCAACCACCATTTGGCCTAATTCTGGGACATTTTTCTTCTGGTTCTTGGGTTGTGGGAAGCATATTTGGGGGGTTTCCCTGGGTTTTTTCCAGGCTGTGAAGCCGTGTTCTGGAAAAGTTTACTTCTGACGTTTCGCCTGCATCTGTGGTTAGTGTCTGTTTGGCTAATGTTTGGTTGATGGTCCATTATCTGCTGGAACTCCTTCTTTCCCTGGGTGGAATTCCTTTGTAAGTGTTGCGTTTTGATTCTATTGTTTTTCAAAACTGGAAGCCAGATTTTGTTTACTTTTAGGGTTTCTTCTTTCATGTTGAAGTTGTCCAGGTGTTTGTGGATTTCAATAGCTTCCCTGTGCATTCTGACAAGATAGTTATTGGCCTGGTCCAGAATTTCTGTGTTTTTAAATAACATTTTGTGTCCAGGTTGGTTTATAACATGTTCTGCTACTGCTGATTTTTCTGGCTGGCCCAGTCTGCAGTGTCTCTCATGTTCCTTGATTTGTGTTTGCACACTACTTTTAGTAGTCCCTATGTAAACTTGTCCACAGCTGCATGGTATGCGGTAAACTCCTGCAGCTGTGAGAGGATCTCTTTTGTCCTTCGCTGAGCATAGCATTTCTTGGATTTTCTTGGTTGGTCTGTAGATTGTTTTGAGGTTGTGTTTCCTCATCAGTTTCCCTATTCTGTCTGTGACTCCTTTGATGTATGGTAACAATACCTTCCCTTTGGGTGGCTGTTTTTCTTCTTCATTCCTGTGGTTTTTTATGGGTCTGGCTGCTCTTGTGCAGTCTGATCCAGAGTAACCATTAGCCTATAGGGCCCAGTTTAGGTGCTTCAGTTCGTCCTCCAGATAGAGGGGTTCACAGATCCTTTTTGCATGGTCCACCAATGTTTTTCTTGTGCTTCTTTTTTGTCCTGGGTGATTATTGGAGTTCTTGTGTAGTTATCTGTCCGTGGGGGGGGGGCTTCTGTATACCTTGTGGCCTAACCATTGTTTTGGTTTGCGGATGACTAGGACATCCAAGAATGGCAGTGTTCCTTCCTTTTCTTTTTCCATTGTGAATTGGATATTTGGGTGGATGCTGTTCAGGTGGCTCAGGAATAAGACCAAATCTTCTCCATGGTTCTAAATGGTGAAAGTGTTATCCACATATCAGAACCATGTTGTGGGCTTTTTTAACAAGCCTGCAGAAAATCTCTTTTCTCTTTCTGAGAATTCTCATCCCCAGGGGTGTTCATGAAATACGTTGTGTCAATTTATTTGTGACAGTTATCTTTCCTTAAGGCCCACACTATACCACACACCCCTCCTGCCTTTACCAAGGATGACTTTTCAAGCATCAAGATGGATATGGCTGAAGCTACCCTTCCTTCTCAGTATATCGGATTCATTCTTTCCCCCTTTTCAAACATCAAGATAGCTCAATCCATGGGTGTGGGGGGGGGGTTTCCAATGTCAGTGGGGCACTGAATCCACTCTTGATTTTAATCTGTACATATCAAATACCTGAAATTTGGAGACACCCTTCACAATCAGTGGCAGCCAGTGGGTTCCCTGTTTCAGTGGTGCTGTTTCCAGGGCTTGCTTTTCAAAATGTTCCATGTAAAAGTTTGCTATCACAGGGCTTAGGGAGCTGCCCATGGCTACCCCATCTATCTGTTTGTAGAATTCATTATCCCACTGGAAGTAGCTTGTGGTGAGGCAATGTTTGAACAAGGCTGTGATGTCCTCAGGAAATATTTGTTGGATGAGTGCCATGGTGTCCATTATGGGGACTTTGGTGAACAAGGAGACCACATCAAAGCTGATCAGTTCAATGTTGCTGATTTTTTCTATGAAATGAGCTGAGTCTTTGATGTAGTGGGGGGTTCATCCTATGTGCATTTGTAATTGTGTGGCCAGAAACTTGGCCAAGTCATATGTGAGGGATCCAATGGCGCTTACTATGGGTTGGAGTGGAATGGAATCCTTGTGGATCTTGAGAAGTCCATACAGTCTTGGTAGGAGAGCCTTTGATCTGCATAGATTCTGGTGTATGATTGGCTGAATTGATGAGTTCTTGATCAAGGCATTTGTTTTTTCTGTTGGTTGGGCCTTGCTTGAGTTTTCTGTATGTTGCAGGGTCCAAGAGTTCCCTTATTTTTTGTCTGTATTTTTCTGTTTCCATGATTACTGTGGCATTGCCTTTGTCTGCTGTGGGAGAATAATGATTTCTGGGTCTGCACTGAGATCCTTGATGGCTTTTCTTTCTTTTATGGTTATGTTGATGGGTGATGGTTTTGCCTTCTTCAGGATCCTAGCTGTTTCTCCTCTTATCTCTTCTGCCTCTTCCTCCAGGAGATGGTAGAGGGCAGATTCAACATGGGCAATGATGTCTTCAACTTGGATTCTGGTGGTGGTAACTGCAAAATTGCCTCCTTTGGACAGGATGGATGTTTCTTCTTTTGACAGTTGCTGTTCTGTTAGGTTGATAATAGTCCGTGATGTGTCCAGCTGGGGTTTCTGTTGGTGTTTGTGGCATTTGTCAAATTTTTGTTTCTGCCTTTCAGTGTGAATCACCATATCTTTTTCCATGTTTCTGTAGGTGAGGTTGTCAATTTTGTCCCAGTCTTGGGTGTTCATTTTTTGACTGACGTTGAGGTGGAGTGATAATTAGTCATTAGCCAAACAGACACTAATCCTCCTTGCATTTCTATACCCAGAAACTAACCATTCAAATATACAAATTTACATATACAGTTGTCCCTCCACATTCGCGAACTTGACATTCGCGGTTTTGGTTATTCGCGGTTTTGGGAGGGCCCCCCCGGGCCCCCCCAAAACCGTGACACGGGGCCTCCAGAGGCCCCGTGAAAAGACCTGGAGGGAGCGGGGAGGCCCGGGGAGGCCTCCACGGGGCCCCCGGAGGCGCTCCGTAGGCCCCATGAAGGCCTGGGGAGGGGTGGGGAGGCCTTCGCGGGACGCCCGGAGGCCCTCCGGAGGTGCCGCGAAGGCCTGGGGAGGGGTGGGGAGGCCTTCGCGGGTCCCCCGGAGGCCCTCCGGAGGCCCCGCGAAGGCCTGGGGAGGGAGGGAGGGAGGGCCGGGGAGACCTCCGCGGGGCCTAGCAAGGCCCCGCGAAGGCCTGGAGAGGGAGGGAGGGAGGGCCGGGGAGACCTCCGCGGGGCCTAGCAAGGCCCCGCGAAGGCCTGGGGAGGGAGGGAGGGAGGGCCGGGGAGACCTCCGCGGGGCCTAGCAAGGCCCCGCGAAGGCCTGGGGAGGGAGGGGGTGGGGAGTCGTTATTCGTGGATTTTTCACATTCGCGGGGGTCCGCGGAACGGAACCCCCGCGAATGTGAAGGGACGACTGTACTCCCCAACAGGGGTTCACAGTATATAAACTCCACACACACTCCTACCCAACCATTTTCTGAAGATGCCAGCCACAGATGCAGCCGAAACATCAGAAGTAAACTCTTCCAGAATATAGCCTCACAGCCCGGGGAAAAAACAAGGAAAATCTATGGATGCTGGCCATGAAAGCCTTCGAATTCACATATTTGGGGGGGTTGGGACAGTTCGGGTCAAAAAAAAATCAGCCAAAAATTGGCCCAAAACATTTTAAAAATTGGGCATCTTGGGGCTTTAGAGGACTTTGTATGGGGTTGAGGGAAGCCAACCCTTACAGTTGCAGGCATTCGGGCGGGGGAGTGTTGGCCAGTTTCTGGGTGGAAAAATACCCCAAAATTGGTCCAAAGTTTTTGTAAAAAAAAATATTTGGGGGTTCTAGGGACTTGGAGACCATACTTTGGGGTCCCAAAGGCCACATGCAGCACCTTGTATAGCTCCTTTAAAATCTGGAATAAGATACCAAGTAGTTGCACCTTTGCTATGGAAGCCATCACATCTTTGACACAGCAGCCAGCCACTGCTTACAACTCTATGGATGGTAATGTCTTATAGCCTTATCACACTAGACTGTTATAACACTATTATTCCACTTTAACTGCTATGGCTGCCTCCTGTGGAATTCTGGAATTTTCAGTTTAGGTAGGGCCATTTAGCATTCTCAGCTAGAGAGTTCTCTTAGGCTTCACTTAACTACAAACCCCAGAATTCAACAGGAGGCAACCACAGCAGTTAAAGTGGAACAATAGCACTATAACAGGGTAGTGTGATTGGTCTTCTGGAATACCGACATTGTAGGTTCAGTTTTATGTAGATTCTGGAACAAAACATGGCTCTGGATGACTGAAATGGCCTATCCTAGTCTATGAGGGCTATATGAATGCTCCTATTTGGAGCTCAGCCTCCATATCTTTAAATACCGTACACCCTAGTTGGTTCAAAGGAATTTGTACTTTGAATAGCAGTTTAATCAGCTTTCGTTGTCTCCAAAGGGAAATACCTGAAGCCTATTTGGTACCTGCAGTTTGATCCTCATGAACATACCTCTGATGTGGAAGTCAGTGCTGGCTTGCTGTCCAGCAGATAGAGAAGATGTCAACTGAGTCAGGGGTCTTCCAGGGACTTGTGATATTTTGAATGTATATACAGGCAAGGTGATATCATGTCGTATAGACACATATATCTCCCCCTTGCATGACAAACAGCAACAGTAAAACCCAAAGCATGCTTACAGTACTCAGAAGAAAATCCTGCTGAAATCAATAGGTAAGTATAATGCAAGACTACAGCTTTACGACCTTCTCGGGTACCTTCATTTTACATACCTGAGTCTATTTTTGCATAATTAGACTCTCAGCAGTGTTTAAATGTATTGCCATGTGATTCATTCAACTTCCCAAGGTCTATGCTGCTTTTGCAAACTGAAAGCCTGAATTTGAAATTAAAATCAAGAGAGAGTAATCTGAGGAAACTGATTTATAACCTCGTACATTAGGTATGGTGGACATGTCTCCCTCCAGATATTGTTGGATTGCAACTCCTGTCATCCCTCACATGGGCTGTCCTGGAAGGGCTGATGGGAATTACAAACCAACACCTGGAGAGCCACATGTTCTTCATCTCTGTACCAAAGGGACTTCCTTGTATGGATAATGAGAGAAAGGATAGAAAAATCAATAAATCAATCCAGTGGTAGCTGGTGGTTTTCATGTCAGTGGGATGGTGAATTTATTTTGGGTTTTAGTTCAAATTTTCAAGGAATTATTTAAAGAGCTGAGCCTGTTTTGGAGATAGGATTCAGTATTAACTTTTTTGTTTCGGTCACTATAAGCAACAGATAAACAGAGGGGTCATCTACACAAGCCAGGATATACCAGCTTCCCGCTGGTGTATCCTGGCCATGGATCAAGCCCATGTCTCCCCTGCTACCTCAATGAAACAGGCCAGAATCCAGACAGAACACCAGCCCATTGCTGCAGCTGCCGCCACCATTTTCCTTGCCCTCCCAGCATCGAGCAAGCCATCCGCAACATGTGATCAAAGGCCCACTGAATGTGACCAGTCTCAGTCACATACTGTAGAACCCCTTCTTGGACCTGGAAGGGTAAGGGCAACCAGCAGCTGGAGCAATAGTCTGGCCTGCCGGGACGTGCTCCTGCTGCCATGGGGGGGCACTCTGTTTTTTCCCAGTAGCAGGGTCGTAAACCCAGTTTCTATATATATAATTCGCTTGGGTGTGTTGCCTTTCCCAGTGTGCTAATTGGCTGCTTAGGAAATATACCCAACCACTCCCTCAGCCAGTCACCACCCACATGCAAATCTATATATTCCAATGTCATACTGGGAGTGACCAAACAATGTGCTACAGTGTTGGCTACAGTTACTAAGGCTGCAGGCCTTTCCAGTTCACCAGTGTCTCAGGGCTGCACAATTCCCAATTAAGAGCTAAGTCTACACAGTAATATCATTTCTATTCCTGTTGCAATGGGACCCGGGCAGTCAACTGGTGTCGGGAGCCCACTGCTGCTGCTGTGACAGGACCCATGCAGTCAACTGGCGATGGTGGCAGGGCGACAGAGCAAGTCACCCTCAGCAATTCTGGAGAAAGTTTGGAATGATGAGAAGGGGAAGGAGGAATTCAAATCCACCAGCCTATCTTACAGGTTTGTCATGAGGTCTACCGTGTTTGGGGGAGTTTCTTAATGGCATAGGGTATGCCAGGTCAGGTCCAGCTAGTTTTGTTATAACACTGTATCAGGCCCTACCCTGGCTTCCCCCCGTCTGAACCCCATTTCTGTCCAGGGTTGGTGAGAACTGCCATGGTGCAGAACGGGGCAAATGTCCTGTGTCGTATGGTCTACAGGGCTCTCAGATGGGGGCAAGCTAGGGTAAATTGCCTGCATAGATAAGGCCAGCAAAATAGAGGGGAGGGGGAAAGAAGGAAGGAAGGAAGGCAGGTGAATAATTAACCAGCTGGTTAAATAATGTACAAAAGCTGATCAGGTATGTAGAAGTGGTGAGCACTGGTTATAATAAGTGTCAATGACTGTTAACGAATTAATCCAACGGTCTGTATTTGCTGCAGTTGAATTAATCCAGATTTTTAAGAAAAAAATATTCTGGAAAATCATCTGAAAAGCTGAAAAAAACAGGGAAATGCATGCATGAAGAGCTTGGTAACACCCACAAAAGAAGGCAAAACAATGTTCAAATGTAAAAAATAATTTAGGTTTGGTCACACAATAGAACATGACATTTGAGATGTGTGGATTTCAGTTTTTGAAGGAAACAGCCCTAGGACACAACTACAAAAATTATTAATGGAATTTAAACTTCTTCAACACACTGAGTGAGAAAACTGACAGATGTAATGGTAGTTTACAGTAGTGATAAAATTTTAGCTTATTTCAATCTCAAATGTAAGAATGAAGAAATTCAAACATTCATCTCAATGTTGGGTGAGATTACAAAAGGGTTTGTGTCTTCTTCATGGGTTTTTGTTTGTTTGTTTGTTTGTTTTGCATTTGTGGATTTCTTTGCAGAAAAACTATTTTGCACAAAAATTGTTTTTTCATAGAAAACACTATTTTGTACAAAAGATGTTCTTTTCTGCACAAAACATACTTTTTGCAAAAAAAAATGTTTGCACAAAGAAATGTTCAAGAAAAAAGTCTTGATGTGAAAAATTTCACAGCACTTGACCATTTTTTGAATAAGCTATCTTTATATGTTGAAACACACTTTCTCACCAAGGCTGAGAAAATCTTCAAGTATTCTTCACAGCCCTAGTGTGTAGGAAATGGTTTCAAGTGATATTGCTGAGGAAGTGACAAATGTCATTTTGATTTCATTTTTTAAGCCAATATTTCCAATATTGTGCCTGGTGCACAATATTCATGCTTTGTTTTTGCACAAACTAAGCTTCTTCCACAACTTTGTCCAGCTATAAGATACCAGTTTCCCTTGGCAACTTACATCATTGAGTTAGGGAACACTTTCAAGACCCACATGGAGAAGGCTTTCTCAGATTTTCACCAACATCTTTCAGGCAGAGGACATGAAGTGCCCCCAAACAGATTAAAATCTTCCACAACTGACAATGAATAGGATCTACATGACCTAATTTGTCTTTCTCAACTAATTTACTTTATTTATTTGTTTGTTTGTTTGTTTGAACTGTGTAAAAAGCACAGTCCTATACAAGTCTACAAGTCACATGAGGTAAACTGGTGCATACTCCAAAAGCATTGCAGCCTGTGGTGCTGTTCAAGACATAAATTGCTTTACAACCTCAATAGGGCAACTGAAGGTTAGAGAGGAAGAAGCCAAGATGATGGAGGTACGGCCAAGAAGGCAAGAAAAGGGGTTGAAGAGAAAATATGTATCCTAGATCCTAGGTTGACCTATCCTACCCCCCACCCCCGCTCCTGATTTCTAGGGACATGTCCATGCAATGTGATACATGCTTTCCTAGCAGTAAAGCACATTGAACACAATGGGAAGTGAGTGTATGTATGTGCTTTCAAGTCACCTGTCAACTTATGGTGACCCCATGAATTTCATAAGATTTTCTTAGGCAAAGAATACTCAGATGGTGATTTTTCCAGTTCCTTCCTCTGAAATATAGCCTACAATACCTGGTATTCATTGGTGGTCTCCCATCCAAGTACTGATCAGGGCTGACCCTACTTAGCTTTTGAGATCAGACAGCAGCTGGTGTGTTTAGGGTATTTAGGCCTATAGTGGGATACGCATGGTTTCATATTATATGTATAAACATGGAGCCCAAGTTATCCATGGTGAAAAGTGGATGCAAGTTTACAGATGTAAAAAAAAGAACAAAACAATCCTACCAATATTTACTTGGAAGTACAGAGGGATAATAAGAGAGCATACATTTATATTATAGATCTCATGGAGGCATTATAACTGGTGATTCCTGAACCAAGCACTTGTAAGGAGACATGAAAACATACACAACCAGGAGTCCATATCAGAATGTTTGGTCTACATTTCCCATTTAAAAGTGGAGGGATAAACATTGCTGACAAGTGAAGAGACTCCTTAAGGAAAACTGCCATTCACTATCAAAAAAAGGTTGGACTGGGGCGGTTTGGGGGTGGGGAGAATGAGAATGACTATGTGAATATTTTATTTTATCAGGAAGTCTACAGTGTGAGAGAGGGAAGGTAGACAGAAAAGAGAAATAAATTAAACTCTCCTAACGTATTTCCTTGAGAATTTAAATTATAATGAGCATCAACACCGCACTAAAGTACCCCAGAGCAATATCTTCTGGAAATGTACATCAAAACAGTCTAAGATCTCTACAATAACAGAAAGCACATTTCCTAATTTATTTATTTATTCTAAAATTTTAGCTCAGCCTCTGAAAAAATAAACTCTCTCTAACCCAAACCACCAGTGTTACCCTAGAAAAGAGATAAAAGTAATACCACAGTTATGAAACAGGAATCAGCTGAATAAATAGTTTACCTGCCTAGGACAACACTAGCTAATGAAATAATCTCCCAGGTGATTGCAATTAAAGCAGAACCACAAAGAGGAGGATTCAAATAACAAAACCAATTTAAAAGGCAACATTACATTGTTCATTTTTAAAGTCACAATCTTATTTACCATTAAAAGAGTTGTGCAAATCATGCATCTTACTATATGTGTTAAACCATATTGAGCAAAGCAAAATCATTTACATATGTCCACACTTAAATCACTTTACCATAAAAATATAAATTAATTGAAATATATTAGATGCAATGCATTTGTGCTAAGGTGACTAATCATGCGGGCATTTGCTTACTTTGGATGTCTTTCTTTAAAAACTTCTATAAGGTAACTCAATTCGTCATTTTTCTTTTTTACTTCATAATTTTGCATTTTAATTTTCTGGCATTTGAATTTTTATTTCTGTTTATACACAGGCTACATTTGTAGACACATCTGGGAACTGAAGTTATTGGACTTACTTTTTAGTAGCCCTCCATAGGATTGCTGAGTTAGGAATTGTTTTCCCTTCACTTTTTTTGTGTATCAACTATGCACCAAGATATCTGATTGTTATGCTGTATAATAGCTTTCTAGTTCTGTCACCCTAAGCAATATGCTTCTAGTTTTCACATTGGTATGTATGTGTGTGTGTGCATAAATCAGTTATGGTTTTAAAAATCTGTTGTTTTTTGTAATATGATTTTTGCTAGAATGTTCCATAGCTTTTAAAAAAATGAAGCTTCCTCTTTCTCTTGCTTCTATGATAAGAGAAGAAAAAATATCTGTTCAGTGTATAATGATAAAGGTATATAAAATTATGCATGGTATGGAGAATCCAGATAGCAAGATTATCACTTCCCGTCTCTTGTAAAACCTATCTCTTGTAAAACCCTGAAGCTGAATGATAGGAGATTCAAGAAAGAAGGACTTTATTGGAATGAACATAAAGGATTGAATTTCCAGGGTGATAATGCAATGGCTACCCAGTTATAAGATGTTAAAAGGGGATTAGACAAATTCATGGAGGATTTGGCTATCAATAGCTACTAGTCATGCTGGCTGTATAGTAGGAGAAAACAACATGTCTCTAAATGCCAATTGCTGGGGAACATCATTGGGGGAAACTATCACACATGTTTCTGTGGCCTCCTGTAGGCATCTGGTTGGCCAACATGAGAGCAGAATGCTGAGCTAAGCAGGCCTTTGGTCTTCTTGTGTTCCTATTATTCTAGGACTGCTGCAAATGCTGGAACCACGTGGCTTTCATGTTGTTCACCTGAAAATTACAACAGCCCTAGCCATGAAAAAGACTTGAAATTTCAGTCCAACAACATATGAATAATTACATATTTTGCATCCTTGAGCCACAATCAAGAATTCTTCTCCACAAAGTAGGAGGGGACATGAATTAAGCATGAATTACCTGTGTCCATGCAATTAAGCAATGTATCTCCTCTTCATTCTGGAGAGAAGTGACCAGCGGGATGCCACAGGGTTCTGTCCTGGGCCCAGTGCTATTCAACATCTTTATCAATGACTTAGATGAGGGAATAGAGGGCATGCTTATCAAGTTTGCAGATGACGCCAAATTAGGAGGGGTAGCTAATACCACAGAGGACAGGATTAGAATTTCAAAATTACCTCAACGGAATAGAAAACTAACAAAATGACTTTCAACAGGGAGAAATAAAGGATACTACACTTGGGCAGTAAAAGTGAAAAGCACAGATATAGGATGGGTGACACCTGGCTTGATGGCAGTACATGTGAAAGGGATCTAGGAGTTTTAGTGGACCACAAACTGAACATGAGTCAGCAGTGTGACACAGTAGCTAAAAAGCCAATGCGATTCTAGGCTGCATGAACAGGAGTATAGTGTCTAGATTAAGGGAAGTAATAGTGCCACTCTATTCTGCTTTAGTCAAAGCTCACTTGGACTACTGTGTCTAGTTCTGGGCACCACAGTTCCAGAAGGATATGGACAAGCTGGAATGTGTCCAGAGGAGGGCGACCAAAATGGTGGGAGGTCTGGAAGCCATGCCCTATGAGGAGCGGCTTGGGGAGCAGGGTATGTATAGCCTGGGGAAGAGAAGGATAAGAGGTGATATTATAGCCATGTTTAAATATTTGAAGGGATGTCATACTGAGGATGGAGCAAGCTTGTTCTCTGCAGCTCCAGAGACTAGGGACTTTTTCAGACGGGGTAAAAAAAACCCTGTGGTGGTCAGGAGGAGGGCAGTGCTGTTCCACTTCCAGTGATCGGTTTTGGATGACACCATCCTCCTCCCGTCCTTCATTTGTTCTCCCTCTGTCCTTCATTCATTTTCCCTCTGCCACTTTTTATTGACAGAAACTTCCATCAATAAAAAGTGGTATCGTTCTCATCCCTCCAGCACAGAAGGAGAACGAACAAAGGACAGGAAGAGGATGGCGTCATCCGAAACCAATTGCTGGAAGCGGAACAGCGCTGTCCTCCTCCTGACCTCCACAGGTTTTTTTTTACCCTGTCTGAAAAAGTTCCAGGACATGGAGCAATAAACTCAAACTACAGGAAAAGAGATTCCGCCTAAACATTTGGAAGAACTTTCTTACAGTAAAAGCTGTTTGACAGTGGAATGCACTGCCTCAGAGTATGGTGGAGTCTCCTTCTTTGGAGGTTTTTAAGCAGAGGTTGGAGGGCCATCGGTCGGGAGTGCTTTGATTGTTTATTCCTGCGTGGCAGGGGGTTGGACTGGATGGCACTTGTGGTCTCTTCCAACTCTATGATTCTATAATTCTATCTTCTTAATTTATATCTGGCTGCTGCTACAGACACTAGAACAGAACTTTAAAAACTTAAGAAGCTTAACTGCCATATACTTTGAAGGAGTGTCCCCTCTTTTTTGGGGGGGGGGCTAGTCTGTATCCAGAAATGCCCTTCCACAAGCTGGAGGCCTCTTCCCCATGCGGGAAGACCTTAGTGTAAGAAAAGAAAAGAAAAATCTCAGGGGAAAACAACAGTTTTGTGACACTTTAAAAAAGCTTTTGGATTTAGTATGGCATACACTTTTGTGGATCAGAGACCACTTCATGGGGTACTTCTGTTGGTTCAAGATGTTGTACAATCTCCTAGCAAACTCTTGCATGATGTCTCAAGAAGTGTGCTAGCACAAGATGTTACACAAGGTCCTAGCTCTTTGGCTAGCTCTATCACAACATTTCAGAGAACTGTAAGAATTCCTCCTAGTTTGTCTAAACTAGATCTAGCTCACATGTCTAAAAACCACAGTTGCATAAAATGGAACTTTTAAGATCCATAATATCAAGGATTTTCCATTTTCCCTTTCATTCTGGGTGAAATTACATCTATTTTCATTCTATTTTCATTGTACAATCCTAATAGATGTTTCTTATATTGTGTAAACCTATTTCCGATTTCTACATTGTGTACTGGATATTTTGTAAACTGTGTAACCCTATGTCTGAATTTTGCAAGATCTTGAAACACTCACTGGAAAGAAAACCTGCAAGATTCTACCCACACCTCTGTAATAGTTCTCCATTTTGGTCTCTCTACACTGTACTTTTTAAAAAATTGTCTAGCCCTATTTATTTATTTTTTCAAATTAGCAAGGCAAGATGTAAAGTTTTCAAAAGTTGAAATCGATCTTACCTTTTAAAAATAGTGTAACAACAACAACACAGGTTTATCTGAAAGTTGAACTTGGAAAATATGGAGGGATGTGTTCTTGATTCCTGGTTAAGGAAGTGGAGTGATGCTCACATTCATATTGGTCTTTGTGCTGTTTTAACAACAGTTCTGTAATGATTTAATCCTAAAAGTTTCCAAGCCCATTCTGAGTGATCAGACTCTCAAATATATGGTAAGACAGTAACATTCTGTGGCATACTGGTCAAAGTGTTGGCCTAAGAGCCAAGAGGATCTCAACCATGAACTCATAGGGTACCCTTGGCCAGTCACTCTCAACCTTACATGGCTCACAGAATTGTTGTTGCAATGAAATGGAAGAGAAATCTTTTATGTGACTCTGAGTAGACTGGAGGAAGACACATGAAATAAAACTGTCTTAACCACCTAGTGGCCTCTTAATCACCCCATTCCTTAAAGAGGAAGAATTATAAGAAGGGTGACCAGGGGCCTTGGAATTTCCCATCAATAGTTAGCATTTGCACAGCATAGTAAATAAGTACTCAGGTCACCTGATCACAGTCTTCTTCCACAGTACAGAGAAAATTATCATATTTCTATTGAAATTACATAATATATTTCCAGATATGCACCTATACATATAGATCAGCATAAGTACAGTTTATGCAAATTTGTGTTCTCTTCTTTTGTCAATGCACACTTGACCATCCTATATTTACATAGGCTGTTATGAACTGATCATCCAAACAAAAAAAAAGGTTATAACAAGATGTTTCTCTTTCAAAACACTAATAATATCAATAAACTACAAAAAGCTTGTGTATCTGTGCCTTCAAGTCTCCTGTCAATTTATGGCAACCTTGTGAATTTCATAGGGTTCTGTTAGGCAAGGAATATCCATAGGGTGGTTTCCCATTGCCTTCTCTGAAATGTAGCCTATAGCAATTGGTATATTCCTTGGCAGTCCCCCATCCTGCCAATGGGGACTCAGAAGCTGAGTCCCCATTGATCCTGCTGAGCTTCTAAGATGGGATTTAGAGTTCATTAGGAAGAAGTTCCTGGCAGTAAGAGCTGTTTGACAGTGGAATGCGCTGCCTCCAAGTGTAGTGGATCTCCTTCTTTGGAGGTTTTTAAAACAGAGGCTGGATGGCCATCTGTCAGGAAAGCTTTGATTGTGTATTCCTGCAGGGCACAAGGTTGGACTAGATGGTTCTTGCGGTCTCTTCCAACTCGGTGATTCTATGATTCTATGATCTAGTGCATTCAGGATAATTAGGCTGCTAAAGGCACATTATGCCAGGTGATAATTCATCACTAGATGGGCTTATAGCTGACTTCACAAACTGCTTCTGTTGATAAATCCCAAGTGTGAGGTGATTTTACTTAACATGATAGGTCTGTTTGTATGGATGATCTGTGAGGTTTTGTTTTACCCATCATCGGATTTTTACAATGTATCTGGGAACTCTTTTCAAGGCAGTGCAAGTGGCTAGTTTAATGAAGAAGAGTATAGAAGATCTTAGAGCATAGGGGACTTGAAGATCACAATGTCTCATCATTCTTTAAGACAGGATCCCCACATACACACACACATCACCATCAACATCATCATCAGTCTAACCATCAGATTGGTCCAGATAAATCAGAAAACACTGAACAATATGCAGAAGAGTAAACAATGGACATTACATCAATAAAAACCCAGAGCAGATAGTTTCCTTTTACTAAGTGTGTGCTGGGAGCTGCCTGATGTAAAGGAAGGTGAGCAATCCCCCCTCCCCTCACTTCAAGATTATGTATCAGGATCTGCCAAATCTAGTGTGAGATTGCGATTTCCAATAGCTCAGGCTGTGAAAGACAGTCTGTGCCTTTGTGCCCCTTTCTTTCCTTTCCTCTATCCTTGCCTGTCAGATCTCAGACTCTGTTTGATCAAGCAGTCCATTCGTTTGCAGGGATCCTGTTCTGTGTCACTTAAATTTCCCCAGTCTAGAAGGCCACTAAGGTCAAGGAAGTACCAGGAGTTAAATTTCTTAAGTGCAATGTGTGAGACACTATCTGACACTGTTTATAGATAGAGTTTGCCTCTGATTGACCACAGGATAGAAGTTAAAAGCATTGGTCCAGGAGTTCAAACACGTTAACCTCTGAAGTGATGTTTGAATTACTGTAATAAAAGGCTACATCTGGGGAGGGAGAAGGGGAGAGTGTTGATATGATACCCAAAAAAGGACTAAAAAGGTTGGAAAATATTTTTGGAGGTGATGAGAGTGTCTAAAGGTGATGGTGCCAAATACTACATTATCATGGACTCTGGGATGGAATTTATTTATCAGTTTTGTGAGTTATGAGACAAGGCTACGGCAGTGACGGAATAATGCAGCTGACAAAATATCCATTTCTGCATGCTATTGTAGGCCTCTAAAGAAGCCGGTAGCAAACAAGTTTTGCAATTCCAGAGATCAGTCAGTCCTGAGAAGGGCCATGTACCTTGGATAATCTCCCAAATAGTTCAATATTAGCTGCCAACTTAAAGCAGAAGGAAAGACAGAGGTCTGATTCCAATGGTTTGTTCACTTCTTGGCAATGCACTGCATCCCATAGATTGATGGATTAACAAACATGCCAAATTAAGAGCACTGGAACTGGTCAGCAACATTCTTCAAAATGTTTTCGGATGAATGCACCCAAGACGTCATACATAGGCCAGCCAAGGGTGCTGGCATGTAGTGGAGAACTCACGTTTAGTTAGCTATTAACACAGAGGGAGGAAGAGAGGGACTCTGCTAGGCACCAGCAATCTCTGTTTCTATTGACATGGAGAATTCACATTGTATAGATGTGGATCACTGTACAGAGAACCAGCGAACAAAGATGTACAGAGCCTTGAGGTTGGGTTGAGGTCATTTGCAATAGAAGGGGGTCACTTAAGATAGAAACCCCTGCATTTTTACTCAGAAATAATCCAACCAGGTTCAATGGGATCTTACATTAAGATAAGTAGAATTTGAAAGTGTTACTTGTAACAAATTACTTTGTTAACTAGCAATCTTTTGCAGTAATGTGGTAGAATGATGATACCTCTTTGCCTATAACAGCCAGGGCTGTAATTCATTGCATTTCAATGTAATGCAATGGGGTTTGTGCCTGTTATTCATTAGTGAGAGCTTTATCGCACTCCGAGGAAAAGCAGCAAAGCAGCAGGAATGTTCTGTCTTTCCTGCTAACTTCCCGCATGGCGTCATTTTTTCATTCTAGTCCCATAAGGGACCGAGGTAAAATGGTGCCTTTTGCTAACCAGAAAAACCCATTTGCAAAAATGCACAGTTTTAGCTTGGTCCCCCACTGGAGGATGCCAACATCATGTGGGAAGGTAGCAGGAAAGACAGAAGTTCTTACTGCTTTGCTGCTTTTCCTCAGATTGCAGTAAGGCTCTGAGTGTTTTCTGACTCAATCAGAGCAATGGAAAGGAAAGGAGAAAGGGTCACATGGTTGGCTTCCTTGTGCTCCCTCTTTGTGAAATGTGGTACAACTATCAAGGAGCATAAGAGATAGCAACAAGAAGAGAGGGAGGAAAAGAGATGCACTGAAAACATTGGATGTGCTAGAGACTCGGTTTAGTTAGAATTTTTAAAGAGCTTTTAAAACATGAGCCTGCTTTTTCTGCCTTCCTCTGTTCTACCCAAAGCCAGAAAAAGAAATATTATGAGTGCAAGGGGTATGGGAAGAGGGCTGCCTTGACAGGCTGGCTGTTCCAAACAATGGCACAGAGTGCAAACCTGGACTAGCTGGGTTGATGTGAATTGTAAGAGAGAATTTGGGGCGGGGGGTGTTTTTCTCCATACTGGAAGCCAGCTCAGGCATGAGATTTAGAGCAATTGTTTGGGAAAGACCGGGTGGGGGGAGGAAAAGGGATTGTGTACATGACTACTTCTGCACCCCTGCCCAAAGCATCTGTGTGCACTGCATGTGGCAGCCACATGGTCTACTTATGCTGTGCCTGTGTGGGTGAATGCATGGGGGAATTAAGGTAGTCCAACCATAATGATCAAAAATGGGGAAACCACAGGTCTTTTAAAATTATTTTTAAATGGCAAAAGAGTAACAGTAACATGTGAGTGACAAGTAATCTAGTGAGTTACCTTTCTGGACTTCAGTAACAGTGATAATTAATGACCTGTTGAGTGATCCAAGTAATGATTAAAGTATCTAGTACATTTTTTAAAAAAAAGTAATATTCCAAACTCTGATGATAGTAAGCATGCTAGGGCTTAGCCTAAGAAGCAGGGTGCATTGGCCTGGTTTGTACAATCTTGGACTTGTCCTCCTCATCAAGAATGGCAGTGACATGTATAAGTCACAACCACCATAACATAGAAATTCAGTTTTGTGGGTATGAATGTTGAGAAAGTGATTGAAGCAGATGCTTCTTATGTCACAATCAACATAAATCTGTAGTCAGAAAATAAATATTGAGGATGGGAGGGAATGGAAGTCATAGTAACTACCTGGAATAATCCACTAGTACCATTAAATGTCAAAGATGATCCCAGCTTGGCTGTTCTATACTGAAAGGCTGGGTAGACAGCAACTCTCTTTTTAATAAATAAATAAATAAATAAATAAAGATCTGGCCCAGTTTAATCTTCTCTTCCTATCTCTAGAGTTCCACTCTCAAAAAAGACATCCATCATTTACCCTGCTCTCTCACTCAACTTATTTATTTGGCTGTATGATTATGCCTCTCATAAGCATACCATTTTTATCAGAAGTACAGAACCTGGGCAACTGTTCTCCAAAACATACCCCATTGGTTATCTTCCAATATATTTTGGCATTCCAGGCAACTGCCAGTGCCCATACAATCCTGGAGATGTGTTCAAAGAGGATCCTGTATAATATCATGAGAGAACTGTGTGAGAGTCTCAGTCAGTACGCTAGCTTCTCTATAGTCATGCCAGTTTGGTCTTTCTCATCTAGCTTATCCACATGCATGTGGAAGAAGACTGTGGTCTCTATTTGTGGCAGGAGAAATATCTGCAAGAAGGAGAAATATCTGCAGAAATGCCTCAAACACACCATTGTCTTCTGTACCAAATACCTCAGTCTTTATGCTTTGAGGGGAAAGCCCTAGTTACTCTACTGTAGCCTTCTTTGTTATGGTGACCGCCATATATAATGATCTCCCCAATGAAGATCAGGCAGATTCCCAGTGTAGGATGTGCCCACTGCCAACTGAAGAAGATTGGTTTGTTTGCCCGGGATTTTCCTGATTGCCAACCATGCCAGTTCTTCCAGTGATTTTAATTAAACATTCTATTTCTGACCCTGGCTTTCTTACTTCATTAACTGGCATTATTATATCTTGTTGGTTTTTATTATTGTACACCACTTTGGGTATGATAACTGGTATTAAAATGTTCTTAAAGCTTTTTAGTATTTAGTATTTGAACTCTCTGTGATGGGTGAAAAACAGCAATGTGTGTTTGCAGGCAGCATCATTGTTTGGAAAGGATGGCTTAAGTCCAGTTCTTCATCTCAACTAGTGTACTCCAGTTGAATTGACAGAAACTTAGTAAATCAACATTTATATAGGTTCTGTTGATTCAGTGGATCTCTTCTAGTTAAGACTTACATTTGGGACGAGGACCATGTGACCAGAGATTGAAAAGTGGGGTTACTACACCTCCCAGAACCCCCTGACCAGATGGCTCCAGGACAGGTTGGCTGGGGGATTCTGGGAGCAAAAATATAACTTTCCCAATGTCTGGATGTGTTACAATGATTTACTGACTGGCATCTATGGAATAGGAAGTCCAACATGATTTTGAAGCAGTATGTTACCTTTGAAGGAAAAATGGCTACCAAAGCAAATGGTTTTATCTCTAAACTCAAGACAATTGTCTCAAGACATTTTTTTTTCAGTACATGCACTAGTGCCCATTTATGGTGATTTTGCAATTTCACTCTGTGCTCAGTTTAAAATGGGGAAAAAAAGATCTGGCAGTATATTTACTTATCTCTGAAAAGAAACAAACCATTCCCCTATTGAACAAATACTATTTTGGATGCCAGTGGAATAAGTCCACCAGAGAATCTTCATCCTTTAGAATATGAAAATGTTACAAGGATATGAGACTTGGGTGATAGTCCAAGCCCTACTCATCACTAAGGCAGGAAAGTATACAGCATTTGTGACTGTACCGGTTTGAACAGCAAGAGGAAGCTTCAAATAACTGAATGTTATACCATGCCCCCCCCAAAAAAAGTGGTGATGGTGATAATGATCACCTGAGTGTATTGGGATAAAGCCAACCCAGTATCCTTCTCTTTTTGGTTTTGAAGGGTTCTATGGAGCAGCACTCAGTTATGTGTCAGTCAAGTGTTATAGCCCTAATTAATTAATTAATTAATTACACACACACTTACTTTTTAGCTCTATATTGAGAACTAAAACAGTGGGATGTGATTAAAGAGTAATAAAGTCACGTTGTGGCTAGAATCCTATTGGGACTTGATGCTAATATAAATATGGTTGCACAAGTGGCTAGACTTTCTCAGTGGGGGCTGATAAGGGTTATCGCTCCTGGAGCCAATTGTTTCTCAAGCACACATACACACAGCCCTCCATCTCACTTTTAACTTGGCAAGTGGGAAGCTAACCAAACATTGAACTCAAGGTTGTGGTAGCTATTGCTTCCTATCTGTCAAGAATGGTTTGATTCCTGGGGGGTTGGACTGGATGGCCCTTGTAGTCGCTTCCAACTCTATGATTCTATGAGTTCCTATATAGTAAGGAAGGGCAAGGTGTATCCCTGGGGCCAGATGAAGCCCCAAAACTGCTTTTTCAGCACATCATCATTCCAGGCTGCCCTTTTTCTGCTTAAAAAAAGTGGGAGTTGAAGTGTCTCTCCGAGAAGCCCTTAGGAGCAGCAATTCACCATTTGAATATGCTGCAAGGCTCTCCAAGCACTGTTTAAAATAGCCTTCCCTAACCTGTTTTTCAAAACTGGAGTGGACTTCCATACTCTGCAGCATTTCACAGATGAAAACCAGGACACACATGGCCAGGCACCATCAGAATACTGTCACAATGGCAAAAGTTATTAATGAGGCGAAAAAACAAGCTAGGAGAGACTGCAGCATTTGCTTTTGCCTAAACCTACTGGGAATGGATAGATTCTGCCCCCTCCTCTCCTCTCCTCTCCCCTACCCTCTTCTGAATTTATTGAGTGAAAACAGTTTTTGCACTTTTAACTCAGGTTGCAGCAACTGAAGTAAGCAAAGGACAAAGCAAAGAGGGAGGAGGAGAGAGGAAACTGGGACGTTTTAAAGCAGCTGAAAAGCGGGATGAAAGAGAATTAATTGGGACTGTCCATGCCAAATTGGAACAGTTGGAGGGTATGGACCTCTGGCCACTTCCAGGCTTTTCCTCCCCCCCCCCCCCGCCCGACATTTTTGGCAATCTGTGTGGTTTTTGGTACATACAAGGGCAGAAAATTGGCCCGCAGGCCCACCATAGCTGCCCACCCCTGCTTTTTAGGGCCTGAGCCCAGCATTGTGTGTCTGCTTAAAGGAGGCAAAAAGAATAATGAACAATACACAGGAAGTTACCAGACCATGATGAAGTGGCCATGCCAGTGCGGTTCGTTCATAGTTGTTTCCAGAGCCCAACAACACCTATCCTAACTGTCTTATTTAAAGCAAGGACCCCGAAAGACAGCAGTACTTGTTGTACTATTCATAGAATGTGCATAGGAATCTCTCAGATCTAAAAATGTCTTTCCTACTTCCCCACTCTCTGTGATGAGAGGTGGGCTCAAAGACCAGGCCCTGAATGCATTTCTGCTTGGCAGAGCCAGGTACTGCCTCTCAAGACTTCAGTTTGTTGCAAAGTAAGCTGAGGTAATCCTCCCCTCGCAGTTCTGTCCATCTGGGCCTACATAGTCAGAAGTATTGTGGCAAGGAGGGGAAAGGAGGGGTCATGCCCAAGTGAATCTTGTTAAGCCAATGCAAAGCAGCAAATATTTATGCACAAGTAATATCATAGCTTTTGAGAGTTTGAAACTAAGATACTTTCATTCATAACAGTTGTAGTGAAGTTCCAAGTGTCAAGGGACTTTATTAGACATGGCAAAAACCATGTCATTAGGAGGCGACAATAACACAAAGGGCTGAAATTATCAGACAACGATGCCGTTTAACTATTCCTGCTTCATCCTGCTGGTACAAATGAAGCGTCACTTTTTATTGATGGCTTAGCCCATCAATAAAAAGTGATGCCTCATTCGTGCCTGCGTGACACCGCGGGAACAGGTAGACAACGAGGACATCTGATCATTTTGCACTTTGTGCTATCATCGCGTCCTAAATGACATGGTTTTTGGGTGGCATTTGCCTCATCTGATAAAGTCCAAGGTGTCTGTGTCAGCCATTCTAGTGCTTTTGTACTAATTGGCTAGAACATACTGAAAAATTGGTGGAAGATATGCTACTTCCTAAGGAACTGGACAGAACAAAGCCTACAAGTTGTTCCTTTTAAGACTAAAGAAGGGAAACCCAATCTCCCACCACATCCTTTCTCTTTCCCTGTGACACATGGAATTCTTTCCCCACGGTCTCTACTTACTGTTCCCCCTCTCCCACTCGGCACCCACAACCTGAACAGTTGCACTGTCCTAATTTCCAGTTGCATTTCGGCTGTTCTGTTTTGTTTTTCAAGTTGAAAATTCAAAGGAGAAGAAGCCCATAATACTAACCTGTACTCATCAGGTTATTCTCTGACTGGGCTGGGTGACGAGGAATGGATGACGAATAAGAAAGCTGTCCATAGGGTTTGGCTGCCGAGTTGGGTTAATATAATAATTGCTTACCCCAGACATGGATCCAAAATGCCGTACAAGGAGTTCAGCATACCCATGGGGACTTGGTCTTTGTGCTTCTTAAACAGCAGCTCTGTTTGCCTCATGGCAAATATTTGTTGGAACTGAAGAGTTTTTTAAAAAATAGTGATCCAGCAGGGCTTCTTTTCACTTCAAGGGCAAAAGATAAATTTTTAAAAATTGTTGAGCATGCCTAGCCCTTTGAACACACCTAAACCGCCTGCATCTTTGAGATGACTATAAAACTTTCCTCTAAAATGCTTTCTCACCTACTAGCTTTCAGTTGCCTCTTCCTATAACATTCCATGCTAGCAAATTCCATATTATAGATGTTTTATGGAAGTAAAGATTTATTGTTGTTGTTATGTGCTTTCAAGGTTATTTTGACTTATGGCAACCCTATCCTAGGGTTTTCTTGATAAGATTTTTTCATAGATTTTTTTCACTGCCTTTCTCTTGGCTAAGGTCAACCCAGTGGGCTTCCATGCCCTAGGTAGGGATCCCTAGGGCCTGTCTACACTACAGAAATACAGCAATTTGATACCACTTTATCCACTATAGTGCTATCCTATGGAATCCTGGTCTTAGTTTGATGAGGCACCAGAATTCTCTGATAGAAAAGGCTAAATACCTCACAAATCTACAAATACCAGAATTCCATAGGATAAAACTATGGTGGATAAAGTGGTGTCAAACTGCTGTATTTCTGCAATGTAGATAGGCCCCAAGTCTCCTGGAGTCCTAGTCCAATGATCAAACCTTTACACCATATTGGGGTAAAAACAGTGACTTATTAAAGCTGAGCCACACAAGTATCAGATTAAACCCGGGTTCATTTATTGCCATTGTTGTTGTTGAGGTAGAGGAGGACAACAATGACAATGATGTTGTTGCATCAAACTGCTCCTTTATCAGTGCTCAGTGATTCCAAGCAAATTCTATTTGCCATGAGAAGAACCTGTCCTGCTCTAATAACATTTTCTGAGCATGACTCAATAGGCTTCATGGCACTTGTTTTTAAAGTCCAGTGCACAGGGAACTGGGAACTTGACAACTGCACAGGGTTCCCGTGTGACTGCCAAACTCTCTCCCACTAGCAAGCTGTGTGAAGCCAAAAGCATTCTTCAAAGAGTGGAAGAAATATTGAATGTAATAAGATAAAAATACATCTCTTTTTTTGTTCTATTTTAATTCTGCAGCTGGGCTTTAAATCAAGAGGAATGTTTCTTTTCTTTTCTTGAGCTTTTTAGTCAAAAGGCTACCTTAACAGCAAGAAAATGTGCAGCATTCCACCCTGAAAGCAAAGCAGAACATATTATTCTGATAGGATCCATACTGCCAGACCTGTGTAATGAATACTAATGAATACATGGGGAAGAGTCAGAGCAGGATTACACCCACTGTCTCTGATCCCAAACTCTACACAAATATTTATTCATTGGTTACTTAATTTATTGGCTAGCTGGCAGGCTCGTTAGTTACATATAAATGTACATAAACGTTACTTACAAATCCAAGGCAGTGTGCATAAGCCTGAATCCTATTGATCACCCCAAGCAGAGCAGACCCATGGAATCAGTTGTTGAAAGGTAAGTCAACATTTATGCAAATCTCATTTATTCAGTGGGTGTGAATCTAGTTGGGACTACTAAAAGTTTAAGGCTGTGGTCTTCCTCCTCAGTTTTTTGCAAAACTTTAGGTGGCTCAGGGGGTACCAAAATGGCATTGACAGTTTGTGGCTCACAGACCATGGAGATTTTCAGACAGGAACGAAAAAAGCATTCCTTTCCCAGAATCTCTATTTCCGCCCCTGTCCCATCCCTGTCATGCAACAATCACCCTCCCCAACACCCTTACCTCCTCTCCCATCGTTCCAGCAGCCCAGGAGTGAACGGAGCTCCATTCACTTCCTGGATCGAAATCCCGCAGATTCTCACGAGAAGAGGCAAGCATGGGAAATTCAAAAATAAAAATAAAAAGAACACAAAAAATGACAGCAAGCACAAAAACACACTTTAAAATTAACAAGTAACCTGGGGAAGGTCATAAAAAGTGTGTCACTTACCTGGATGTCCCGATCTCACCTGGAAGTGTTCTGGCAGGGACCTCCCATTGATGCTGGGATCTCGCCAGCATAACGGGGCACCTTTTCACTCACAGGAGCATCTGTGACAGAAACAGAATGGGGATCTATTGGTGGATTCTCTTGTCAATAAAAAACAGTGCCAGCGGAACAGCAACATAATGGGTGCATAATGAGGGGGGAACTATGTCGTCTGATAAGGGAGCCCTTTAGCAATCTCCTGGCGTTCCTGTAACACCACTTTTAATGTGTCTGATAATTTCCCATATGTTTACCACCCGTTTTCCTGGTTTAGAGAATCCATTTCATTCAAGGACCCCTGAAGTTGAGGCTCCACAACATGCTCAGAATGAACGCTTTGGGGCTGAAGGAAATTGGTCCAACGTAATGGACAACAGAGAGCTTTCAACAAAGTTCTCACAACAAAGTTGCTGTATTTCAAACTTGAATGAAGCTATATCTGACTTATCATTCCCCTTATCCATGTAACCAATCCTACAATAATCAACCAGTAAAGGATTTAAACAAAAAAAGCAAATGGTTGACCTGATACTTCTGAGTAGGGTGGTCTTATGTTGGACTTTATTTATTTATTTATTTATTTATTTATTTATAGCCTGCCTTTCTCCTGAGGCAGGATCCAGCAGTACTCTATGTCTGAAGAGCTGTCAGAGGACACTCCTCTTTTTAAAGGCATCCTACACTTGAAGATCTGTCCAGTCCAGATCCTGTTGTTGCTTTTAAAAAACCCAAAAGAATGAAGAGCTGAGACCTGGAATTTGCCCATCAGTTTTTACCATGTGGACAGCAGACTGAGAAGGCACACAGATCACCTGACCACAGTCTCTCTCACTACAACGGGATGCATTGTGTTTCTCTTTAAATTATAGCGATGGCTACTCAGCAGCTCAGTAACTCAGCAGCTATGAACATCCTATTGATTCAATGAGTCTACTCTAGATGTGGCTTGCAATTTGGTTTAGAGTATGGTATCAAAGGCCAAATCCACACTACATGAATAATCCCATCTGAAATGTGATTATTTTCCATGGCTCCTTCCTATGGAATCTTGGAATTTGGAATTTTACAAGGCCAAAGAGTGCTGTGCCTCACCAAACAACAAATCCCAGGATTCCATAGGAAGGAGCCATGACAGATAATCCAGTTACAAACTGGATTATTTGTGTAGTGTGAATTTGGCCAAAGTGAGAGAAGATGCAAACAACTTTATTCAGCAAGCATTTTGTATAATTCTGTCATAGTGGATCATAACTACTCCCCTCTGTTTCACCAAACCTCTACTTGGACTAACTCTGATGGATGTCTGTGCAGATGCAACAGGGAAGAAATGTAAGATTAATTGGCCATTCCTCCCAAAGCTGCTCTAGATTGTATAGAGGCCATCTAAGTGCTGGACTCAATACTTGACAGAGGCTCAGCACTTGGGCACATCCTGTACAACCCAGAGCAGCTGCAGGGGAAGTGGCTGCAAAACCTAGAGTGGATGCACCACCCCCATAGTAACAGCTTCCCCCACTTTATGGAGCCGGTCTATATGGGGGGGGATGTGGATTGATATGCACTAACACCAGTTCAAAGCAGCTTCTGTTTGTCTTAACAGTTTTCTGGCAAAATCACAGGCATGCGAAGCTATCTGCTTTTGCTGTCCCAATGGGCATGCCTGCGAATCAAGATGGCAGGTGTGAGTGAATTACGTGTGTTTTTATTGTCACCAGTTGCCACTGCTGAACAGTATTTTTTAAAGAAAAAAACATATCTAAGGTGTGAAAGTGTGATATTCCGCCTAAATAAATTTTAAAAAGAAAAAGTCTGTTTTGTTGCCTGAGCGCACAATCACTTAAGCGAAAATACAAGTTGGCCGTTCTGGGCGCTTGCCTTGTTAGAAAGCTCCTCCCCCTGCCCACATCCAACCTATCAGCTTCCATTTCCACTCTTATTGGAAATGTGAATGAATGCAAATCTGATTGTCCAAACAAGCAACAATGTCATTCTCTATGGAGCTTTTAAAATCCTTTCCTGGCAGAGTTTATGGTGGATTTGGGGGCCCTCCTTCTGAATACTGCAATCCAATGCAGAATGCCATTAGAACAGGTAGGATTCCCAGTGAATTCCATGAGGATTATTTTGACCATTAAGACAACCTCTTGGTGTTGATAGGCTGCATCTTGCATTCTGTTGGATTTGTCCTGTTTTTCTTCCATCATTACATCTACTTGTTGTCTAAGGAGCAAGTTTCCTTGTGAGATTTGAGGTGTATTACCCTGGCAGTGAGTGGGCATAGGGGATAGAAGGGTACCTTCATTTTTTTTCTAGGAAAGAACAGGAAAGAACCCATTTTCCCAGGAATTCAATGGATGTGAGTAACTCAGTACCTAAACAATCTTTTTCCCTGGGGCAGTAGAATCAGCAGTGACAGAAAGGCCACCTAAGCCAAAGTGTCTAGCAGCATCATGACTGTGGTGGGAACCAACATTGCCTGAGGCATCTACCCGCCACTGAAACACAGTCAACACTGCCAAAGACATTTGAATGAATATTCATGGCATACATTCAGCAACAATCTACCACTGCCGAAGGATCACACGTGTTCCTTGAACTTTTGCTTGTGGAGAAAGATCCCCAATTTTGAATGGTTCCTTTGCAGCTTTAATCTGTTTGTTTTAGGACTAGGGACACACACTTCCAACCCAGCCGTGAAGAGTGGAAAGTCTCCCATGCAAATGTATTCCACTTCAGGGCATATATGGCTACAGTACAAGAGGCAATTATAAAGATCTGGAGGAAAGGGAGAGAACTTAATGGCCAGCTGTCCATGTGTTTTGGGGTGCAGGGTTAGAACAACTAATAATAGATGAAGTTTGACATGTTTTTCTTGTGTTTCAACCAGGGCCTGCTGTGTCATTAATTCAGCTTGTGCCTGGGCACTTACAGTAAAAATTCCCTTTGTGGCCTAGTCTACATCTCAAATCTTGCATGTGACCACATGTAAATGTGTATTTTTTTTAATGGCCCTGTAATTGAGGACTTTTACATTCCCCATTGCTTGAAAGTGCACAATAAGTCTGAGCCACACAAGCTAGTTCAGTGTTAACGTTTCAGCTCAGATTGCACTTTTTTTTTCTCTGACTGAGTTTAAATTCTTACCCAATGTTCCCCACCACCACCCTAAACACACTTCAGTGTATTTAATGTAGCAAAGATAAGATCTTTATACCCAATTAACCCTGCAGGGCCTGTGAACAAGCCTCATTAAGAAAACAGTCAAACACATTTAAATTTAAGTACCAAATTCACTTGGAATTTAGATCAGATTTCCAAAAAAGAGATTCATACGCTTCTCATGCACCAAGGCGGAACTTGATTCTAAGGACTTTATCAGACAAGGCAAACAGTGGGAGGAAACCACGTCATTTAGGAAGCAATAATAGCAGAAAAGGCAAAATTATCAGACATTCTCATCACTTACCTGTTCCCACTGTGTCGCGTTGGCACAAATGAGGCATCATTTTTTATTGATGGACTAAGCCGTCAATAAAAAAGTGATGCCTCATTCACACCAGCGCAACACAGTGGGAACAGGTAAGCAATGACGTCATCTGATAAGTTCTGCCATTTGTGCTATTATTGCATCCTAATGGCACGGTTTTTGCTGTGTCTGATAAAGTCCTAAGAGCCTTATCTCACTACACTGTTATAGCACTTTTATTCCACTTTAACTGCTATGGCTGCCTCCTGTGGAATTCTGGGGTTTGAAGTTTAGTGAAGCCTAAGAGTTCTCTGGCTGAGAATGGTAAATGTCCCTTCCTAACCTGCAAATCCCAGGATTCCACAGGAGGCAACCATAGCAGTTAAAGTAGAATAATAGAACTATAATAGTGTAGTGTGATATGAAGAAGTCCTATCTTTCTGACTTCACTGGGGGGGGCACATTTTCTTTCTTTCTTTCTTTCTTTTTGCTTACGAAGAGAAAACAAAGGTGCTCTGTATCTATCCTCAAATCAGTACATTCATTATTGGGGGTGTGATAAAGCCAACAGACTCCACCCTTTAGCTCCACCTCCCACAATCTGCCTAATCGTGCTATCCATTGCATTTGAAAAATATAGCTGCAGGGGCTGCCATGAAAGGGAAAGGGCTCCAGCTCAAGCACTGCTTCATATGTATTGCACCAGAAAGGAAAGCCCTATGAGCAGTACCCCTTGCAGGAATTAGCCTGCTTGTCAACAGGGCGAAACCAGAAGCAGGAACAACTCCTTGGCACTGACCACCACAGTCTGTGTAGGGTTCTTTGTCCACATTTGGATGGATGTGGTTTCAGGGCCCCTATGATCAACAACCCACCCATATCAGGGTTCTTGCTCGCTGGAGCTCTGTAACTATATACTGCATTAAACTATGCACTACCTTAAATGCACAGTCACAGGGAGAGGCAGTTTACATTTTAAATAGATTGCAAGAGGGTGCTGCATTGTTTAACATTTAAAAATAAACCAAACCCTGTTTTTCATACCCAGGTCCCTTTCACACTGCACAGTTATAACTCTATGATCTCACTATGAACTGCCACAGCTCCATCCTCTGGAATCCTGGAGTTTGTAGTCTGGTGAGGCTCTGTAGCTCTCTGGCTGAGAATTCTAAGTGTCCCTCCCTCTCTCCCTCAACCACAAATCCCAAAATTCCACAGAATGGTGGCATGATCGTTAAAGTGTAATCATAGCACTATATTTGTGTGGCATGAAAGGGCTCCCAGAAGTGGACTTATGGCCACCTCCCATTTTGTTTTGTTCTTTTTTTCAGGGAGCATTTTGGTTAGTCAGCACATCACATGAAGGGTCCCAAGGCAGAAGATGGTCCCCTGGACACAACACAGTTGCTCATCCCAATGAATTTCCATCTTAGTTCATATGTTGAATTATGGGCTCAGCTAGATGGGAGGAAATATTGTGCTCGGACACGCATTACCTGCGATTTGCAGCAGATCCCCTTTGTCTCCATGATTTCTGGGAGGAAAGGTTCTCTGCAAAGTTATGCCTGTTGATGTCCACACAGACCCCTTCCCGTAAATCAAGATGGTGGCCGTGAGTACGGGTGCTAATATTCCCCCCAACAAAAACCTCTCTGCACATCTCTAACTTTAAATTGGCAGAAGGGGGACCTTCCGCTTGTAAAAAAAGGGGGAGGGGTTCAGCATGGTGAAAAAGTGCACTGTCACTCCTTCAGAGTGCCAAAATGGTGCTTCTGGGCTCTGCAACAGGAAAGCCCACCCCTGCTTGCACAATGGACCAATCAGCTTTTGACTTCCACCTTTGCCCAGAATGTTCAGCACTGCAAATTGGTCATTCACATGACCAGCAATGTCCCCGTAGCAATGCCCCCCCCCCAGTTTATCAAAAACTTCACAGAAAACTGCAAAGTCTCTTAGGCTGCAGTTATGGCAATTTTTTCCCCCCCTCCTTCCCAATACAGTACAGCGAATCTCCTGCATGGCTCATCAGGACAACGGGTATTCTCTGCAATTTCTGTTAGGGGTATTTTGACCATCTAGACAACCCCTGGGAATCAGGATAACTGTGGAACAAAACATACCTCTGCCATGAACAGAACAAATTTTTACTACGGTCATAGACCAGCAAGAGGGTGGGGTATATTCAGGTTAAAAAAAAAAAAAACCCTCTGTCATGAACTGGATACACTAGATCAGCAGTTTTTAACCTGTGGTCTGGGGCCCCCGGGGGCTGCAATGTCCTCACAGGGGGTCCACAAAGGCTTGAAGGCTGTTTGGCCCACCTCCTGTCTGCAGTGGAATGGCGACATGACAGGACTTGCAGGAAGAAGCAGAAGAAAAGTCTGCCCTCACCCTTCAGTGCTTCTGAGAGGTTTGTTGTTGTTGTTGTTGTTGTTGTTGTTGTTTTACATCTTAAGTCTTGGGGGGGCATGGCAACAAAAGGTATTTAAAGGGGGTTCCTGGAAAAGAAAAGGTTAAGAACCACTGTACTAGATGATCTCAGGCAAACCAGAACAATTTCTCATCCTCAACACTCCCATCATCAAAATTCTCACCTACCTTACCTGAAGGGCTTTTAGTAAGGAGTTTAAAAAGATGTTGTACGTCAAGTGCTTTGAGCATGTGGAAGCAATATATACAGTAAATGTTCAATACTAGTTTTTTTAATATACATGTCACACACACACACCTTATCTGCAGGGGATATATTCTGGGCTTACCATTTACAGGTGAAACTGCAGATAATAGCAAACCCTATTAAAATAAAGGACTTCCAGTACGAACATACCATAGAGTTGTGTTGGAGGACCTGATGATTCCTAGAGAGGACACCTCTCTAGGCATTTTCCAGAACTACTCTATGATATGTGTCCCTATTTTTTGCAGCCATGGATAACTGAAACACCAGATATTCATTCCGCAGATGGGGGCAGGGGTTGATCTGTACAGAAGATTACTGTTCTTTCTCTTCAGTTCGGGAAAGTGATTTTAAAAACTAAGATAAAATGCCAGCCCAAACAAATGTACATTTTTAATGAGAAATAACAGAGATGGTCAACATCATAATGTTATCTTACAGTTCTATGGTAGTGCTTGTCCAAGGATGCTTCCAGAGTGTCAGTATGTAATACTATCAATGAAAAGGCACTGTGCTGCTATTCCGTCTTTTTACCTTAATAAATATTGAAGGGTGGGTTACACGTAGAAGAGGATGACATCTGGACTTCATGTAAAATTCCTTCCATGAATGGGGGAAGGTGACAGCACTATAACAAGGGTGATAGCCCTCCAGATATTGATGGACAGTAACTCCCATCAGCCCTAAACAATATAGCCAATGGTACAGAATGCTGGGAGTTGCAGTGTAATAATATCTGGAGGGCTATATGGTTCACAGCCCTGCATTGTAATATTAAGAAGATTAGTTTAGCATACTAAAATAATTGTTTTGTGTTGCCCTCACTCCCAATTTTTGCTGCAAAAATCATAGGAGTTAGTGCACAGTAAAGATAGTGCACAGGACAGAAGTATCTCTGTAACATCAAGTCTCAACATGATATCAAACTATTTTGCTTCCAAGTCTTGGCGGCTGGACAGTATTTAAGCAAAGTAGGGCCAATTTCCCTAGCCCTGGATTAGTCGACACTAGGCTCACGTGTCTAATGTTTCACAAAATATTTTCCCACATTTGTCTGACTGCAGTTTGAAAGGTGGAGCTGACAGCATAAATGTGCCCTAAGGGGCAAATCCTGATCCATTTCCCTTGGGGTTTTTTGAGCCCATCCATTACATATGCAGATGCTTGTAATCAAGAGATCTCCATAGGCGGTAATTATTCCCTAGACTTGGCCACTAGCAATAAAAATCCCATTTGTCACAGCTTGTTTGCAGCACTTTGCTCATTTCCACTGTGGTGGCCCTAATTAGCAAAAACTTGTGAAAAAGCTTGCAGTTTATGAGTGAACACCAAAACACACATAGTAATAAAGGGATTCCTGTATATTCCTATCAGAACTTGGAAATGTAACTTTAAAAAAAATTACAACTCCCAGAATCCCTCAGCCAGCATGACAGTTGGTTTAATTGTTTCAGCTGAAGTCCATATAGACAAATATCACACTTGTAAGAAACTAGTTATAGTTCCCAGAAAAAAGCAGGAAATAATTAGAGGACATGAAAGTTATCTTAGGACATTATCAGACATGGCAAACATAGCAGGATAACGACATCAGGGTAGCGTGAATGGGCCCCACTACCACATGACATCATGGTTATCCTGTTCCCCAGCCACGAAAAGCCTGTCGCTTTTAGTTGATGGGTTAACCCATCAATAGATCTTCAACAGTGTTGTTTTTGCAGAATTGAAAGCGTACAAAACCACGTTCCATTGTAATCATGAGATCACATTGGGAAACATGGAGATGCACTATCCACAATGCTGCAGCCTTATTTGAGAACTCATGCCAAACAAGTCTTGAAGAGAAACAACAACACAGAAACAATCACAACCCGGAAACATCACCCAAGGAGACCTTCTGCTGTGCTTTCTGCAACCAGACTTGTTTATCTTGGATTGGCCTCTTTAGTCATCAGCGCACTTGCAGAAAGCGCGGGATGAGCCCATCCTGAATCTTCGTTTGCAAAGAAAAGCCAGAGAGAGTGTGAATGGGCGGTCCTCAGCGAGAAAATGTCTGGGTGAAAACACAAAAACAAAGCACAGGACTCTCTTTTTATGCACTGCCCCATTTTGCTGGCAAGTTTCTAGGTTTGTTTCTGTGCTTGTGTGTTCATTTACTTTTTAAATTGTGGGTTTGTTTGTTTTTTTACTTTTAAGCACACTTGCATTTTCTTGCGAGAACCACCGAAATCTTGCCCGTGCCAAATCACAGAAGTAAACTCCCATTCTTAAAGTGATAGTGGTCATCGTGTGATGATTCTGTGGTGGTTGTTTCGCATGATTACAGTGACATGCGAAGGTAAGTGTAATAGTGCTTTGGAATTTGTCTTGTAGTCAGCACAGAGGTCCTTGCACTTGTACAACCTGAGGTTTTTTTTTGTCCTTTGCAGCTTTCATTCGTTTTCTTTCATAACATTTCTAGTAACCAGAATATTGTAACACAATATATTTTATTTCAGAAACAATCATGTTTACTGATGTGACAAAGTTGGCTTCTCTTTTTTTGGCAATTTATTTATTTATTTATTCTTAACACTAACAATCTAATTCACAAATAAACTGAATATACAAGCTGAATATACATTCAAAAAAAATTAAAAACAGAGAAAAGAAAAGGAGAAAAAAGAAAAGAAAAGAAGACATACTGTATAACTAAACACAGTATTACTCCAACTCCTCCCCCCATCCTAACAGTAATAAAAAGGAAAAGGAAAAAGGAAAAAAAATCATTCTACCATTATGGATCCAACAACATAATCCTACTAATTACTAATAACCATAACCACAGAATATTACATTGTTATTTTTCTTATTGCTCAAAAATTCCATAAAAAGTTTCCATTCTTTCAAAAAAAATAAATCTTCAATTAAAACCGAGGTTGGCTTTTTATTCCAGTACCCTCAAAACAGGCTTGGGAAACATCATATTATGAAAGCACTAAACAAAAAAATAAAAAATAGGTGTATTTCTGTGTGTTTTCTACCACACATTAGTGACTTTAATCAAAAATGAATACACAATGGACAAAACTTTCATTTAATTGATTGCTCTCTTTTAGGGGATTTTCACACAGGGAAAATAATCCCCGGAGAGATCAGGACAGAAACGGGGCTGTTCCGGTTGCAGCGCCCCATTTTGCACGCCCCCTTCCTTCTCCCAATCTCCTGTTGTCCTCCCTCCGTGCTGCTTCCATTTCCCTCCCGCTATGTTCCGCAATTTTTTTACTAACAAAGAACTTTTGTTAGTAAAACATAGCGGGAGGGAAATGGAAGCAGCATGGAGGGAGGACGACGGGAGATCAGGAGAAGGAAGGGGGCATGAGAAATGGAGCTCTGCTACTGGAACAGCCCCGTTTCTCTCCTGATCTCCCCGGGGATTACTTTCCCCGTGTGAAAATCTCCTTAGACTCTAAGATGGACAGGACTGCATGGTGCTAAAGTTAAGAATGCTGTGCAAATATTCTATCAAGCTGAATCATTTAAGCCAAGATTCAAGAGAACACTGACATAGCAGAAAGTCCTGTTGGTATAGCTCTGCTATATACCGCATTCTGCATCAAACGCATAGAAAGCAGTGTCATGAAAACAAGAGGCCTGCTTGCACAATAAAGCAGTGGGTGTCTGTGAGCTCTGGAAGTGTCAGACCACTTGCGCTATTGTCCATTGCACCAATGGTTTGCCACAGCAGGATAGTAACATTTAGCACTCTCCATTGTCTGTCTCTGTCACACTACACAATTATAGTATGATAATTCCACTTTAACTGCCATGGCATCATCCTATGAAATCCTGGGATTGGCAGTCGAGGGAGGGGCATTTACAATCCTCAGCCAGAGAACTCGTCTGGTGCCTCTGACCAAACTGCAAACCCCAGGATTCCATAGGATGTGACCATGGCATTTAATGTGGCGTCATAGCATTATAATTATAAAATATAAAAGTCTGTCTCCCTGGGTGTCTTTAATGGCTCGACCTCGCAGTCTCAGTCCCTCCATTTCAATACTGAATTGGTAATCCAGTATCCACCATTTTTTACAATGATTAATGAGATGAGGACCATAGGGCCTTTTACCCAATTACTGTTAAGTATAAGTATTCACACTAATAAGGATAATTCAGGACTAATTTGAGTGACTGAGATGATTCTGGAACCAAACCTAATAAAGAGCAAGGGCAAGTGATGTGAAGGGGGAAGGGGATGGATCCAGTCATTGTCACACTTTTCTGCCAATTAAAATTAATGAGAACCACCCTGACATTAATTTAATTCATGGAATGAGGGCTGCAGATGTCATTTCTTTGTGCTAACAATAAAGTCAAAGTTTCAAAGTGGGATTTGGTGAAGGTCAGTTATATTGAGGCCTCTATTAGCTTGCTTTCTGCCTATTTCCCCCCCAAGCAGACTCTCTTTAAATATATTTTTACACATAAGCAAAACCATACTATTCTTGGAAGTAACCCTCCATCTAACAGAGATCATCCTTGTGAGGCCATAACAAGGGGCTTGACTGCACCAGTCACAAACCCCAACCCTCCCCCCAAATACACCCCAATAATGCCACATGACATGTGTCCTTTTTCCCGAATCTGGTGCAATAGTGACACACACTGTAGGGCCCAATTTGCATTAGACATGGGGAATACAGTCCTCCTTTCAAATTCGCAGGGGTTAGGGGCCCAAGACCCCCATGAATATGAAAAAAAAAACATGAATAAACTCTCCTACTTTCCTCCAGGGTTTGCTCGGCCTTCCTTCCCTGGGGGTGGGGGGAGCCCCAGGCAAGCCACCGCCACAGCCCAAAAAGCCACTTTTTAAATGGATTCTGTTTACCCCCCTGGTTTCTCACCAGCTTTTGGGCCACCAGTGCCGGTGGCTTTCCTGGTCTTTAGATTCCCCCCACATCCTGTGGGGGAAGAAGCCATTTAAACAGTGGGAAGCCTCTGCCGCTGCTGCCCAAAAAGCTACTTTTTAAACGGATTCTGTTCACCGTCCCCCCAGTTTCTCACTTTTCAAGCATCAGTGTGGCTTCCCACTGTTTAAATGGTTTCTTTCCCTCACTGCAGGGACATGAGGGGAATCCAAAGCCCAGGGAAGCTGCTGCTGCCAGTGCCCCAAAAGTCGCTGAGAAACCAGGGGAGGGGGTGAACAGAATCAGTTTAAAAAGTGGCTTTTCAGGTGGCAGCAGTGGTGGTTTCCCTGGGCTTTGGGTTCCCCCCATGGCCCTGCGGGGGTGGAGCCCTTTAAACAGCAGGAAACCACCACTGCCTGCAAACGGGGTTCTCTCTGGAGGGGTGGAAATCCGAAGGACAAACAACTCTCCAGGGGCTTTGCAGCCAGCAAGGTTTGCTTGTCCTTCGGATTTCCACCCCTCCACAGAGAACAAACACCCAGCAAACCCAGGCACTGCCCATAAACCGGGCTTCAATGTGATTGGGGTGGCAAAGGGAATCCCTAAGAACAGCCGGATTGAGGTAAAAAAAAATCTGAATCCAGCCGTTCTTAAGGCTTCCCTTTGCCACCCCATTCACATTGGACCCCCAGGAAGCGCCAAACATGGCAGTTCCTGGGCGTCCAGTGCGATTGGGGTGGCAAAGGGAAGCCTTCACAATGGCTGGATTGAGGTCAAAAAATCCTGAATCCAGCCATTCTTAGGGCTTCCATTTGCCACCCCAATCGAATTGAACCCCCAGGAAGCATCAAACTCAGTGATTCCTGGGTGTCCAGTGCAATTGGGGTGGCAAAGGTAAGCCTTAAGAATGGCTGGATTCAGGTCAAAAAAACCTGAATCCAGCCGTTTTTAGGGCTTGCCTTTGCCGCCCCTATCCAATTGAACACCCAGGAAGCACCAAATGCGGCGGTTCCTGGGCATCCAGTGTGATTGGGGTGACAAAGGGAAGTCTTAAGAACAGCTGGCTTCAGGTCAAAAACTGCCAAATCCAGCTGTTCTTGGAGCTTGCCTTTGCTGTCCCAATCGTGTTGAACCCTGGTTTGTGGGCAGTGCCCAAGTTTGCTGGGTATTTGTTCTCTGTGGAGGGGTGGAAATCTGAAGGACAAGCAAACCTTGTTCTGGCTGCAAAGCCTTTGGAGGTTTGTTCATCTGTCAGATTTCTACCCCTTCACAGAGAACAAACACCCAGCAAATCCGGGTGCTGCCCACAAACTGGTGGTTCTCTGTGGAGAAGTAGAAATCCGACAGATGAACAAACCTCTGGAGGTTTTGCAACCAGCAAGGTTTGCTTGTCCTTCAGATTTCCACCCCTCCACAGAGAACAAATGCCCAGCAAACTTGGGCACTGCCCGCAAACCAGGGTTCAATGCGGTTAGGGTGGGAAAGGCAAGCCCGAGGAATGCCGTTCAGGGCAAAGCCACCAAACCACGGCATTTCTCGGGCTTGGCCTCCCCCCCCCCATAGAACACCACCATACCTCTGGGGCTGCTGCCACCACCACCACCATTCCCCTGCCGTGAGCACTTGGAGGCTTTGCGGCTCAGCAGTGAATGCGGGGCTTTCCTCTGGCTTGGCTCCATGCCCAAAAGTGTTTCTGGGGTGGGGGGGAGCCGAAGGCCGAACAAGCCCTCAGCAGATTACCACGAATAGATGGAACCGCAAAATTCAAAGCCGTGAATATGGAGGGATAATTGTACTCCCTTAATCCGGGTTTTGAAAAACTCAGTTTTCTCTAGAGTTTCCATGAAACTCCAGAGGAAATTGCTGTGTGAACAAGCCACCCACAGCAGGGGTATGGGGGAGAGGAAGGACAAGTTCTGCCTGAAGTGCCACCATTCCTCCCCTCCCCGGTACCACTTCTCAGCCCAAAGGCAGAGCCCCAGTGGTAGTCACTGTTTCTGAGGTCAGACCACCTGGTGAGCCCCACCATTTTGAGGCTAGCCACCCATTCCAGCTTCAGAGAGAGTGACTAGTGCTGGGGTTTTGCTTTTCTAGTGCACAATTGCCCCCCAGAGCTCTGGAAAAATCAAAGCCCCAGCAGTAGCTCCCCGGTCTGGCTTCAGAGAGGCTACTACCACTGGCACTATGCTTTTCCTGGAGCTCAGAGGGGCAATTGTAAGCAAACTGCCAGTGGTAGTCTGCTTCTCTGAAACCAGATCAGGCACCCCACCCTGCCATCGCAAGGCTGGCCACCCATTCCAGCTTCAGAGAAGATGACTGGCACACAATTGCCAGGAAAATCAAAGCACCAGCGGGAGTTGTCCAGTTTGAAGGCAGAACAAGCACCCGTCCCTCCTTTGCAAGTAAACCTCCTGTTCTGGTTTCAGAGAAGGCAACTACCACCGGGGCTTTGATTTTCCTGGAGCTCAGAGTCAAGCATGAGTAACAGGAAGCCCAGTAAAAACCCAATGCTTATTTGGGCTTTGGCAGGTGTGGAACTGAAATATGGGGCAGAATAGTCCAAATTTCAAGTACTGCAATTCCAGACCAAAGTAGTCTGAATCCCATCTTGATTTTTACCACCCCCCAATGTAGTCAAGCCCAACGATAATGTCTGTGAGAGGAAGGGGCAGCCAATGTAGACAGCCCCAGGCTTATTGACAATGATTTATAACAGGAAAGGACTGTTCTTGGAGCAAATGACCATTCTTTTCAAATGCTGTGATAACGGCTTTCAAGATGGCCAACTCTGAGATGGCCAAGTTCCTTCTGAACCCTATTAAAGAGCTGCATTTCTGTCCAGCTCATTTTTTCCTTATTCTCTCAAGAACAAATGAAAAAGCTATATTTAGGCACAGTAAGCAGAAGACTTTAAATAGCTTATATTTAGCAGGCATGGCTATTGTTTATTTTCTTGTCTACGATGGATTTTGATAAGCTGCATGCAGAAAATACCTCAAATAGTTTGCACAGAGTTTAGAAACAATTGTGTAAAAATAATCAAACCTCCAAAGTCTGTTTACAGGATGTTCAGCTCCCATTAGTATTTCTAGAAGTAACAATTGCAGATGAAGGCATTTGAAGTAGTACCTTACAATGACATACTGTATGTAAGTAATGATTGTAGTAGTAATAATAACTGTATAGGTGTTATATTTCTAAGTAGCACTTATAAGTACTGCTTCATTTAAAATCTGGTGCTGCATGTTGATGAGGTCATTCGTGTCTTCAAGAACAGTTTATTTAGTTTCTTTAGTTCACAAATGTTGTCCATGAGTGAAATATGACGCGGTTTCCTCCATTCTGTCACGGAAGTGACACGGAGGGGTTCGGCAGAGGTATGGCGTCATCCAAAACCACTCCCCTGCCATGCGGCAGCAATGGTGCTGTTTTGGGATATTTGCTGCTGAAAATTGCGTCTGAAAATGTCCGGAGAGTCAGCACACAGGTGGGAGAAGAACACCATCACCTCCACCACCCCAGGAAAGAGGTCTGTTGCCTGCCTGCCTGCCTGCCTGCCTGTTTGCTGCTCTTCACCTTGCCTGTTGGACTGCTACCTGCTCCAGACATCTTCATTCCCCACAGAACCGGGCCCCGAATACTCAGCCAGCTACTGGTTAATAAGCCAGATAGGACCACATGCCCCTTTTGCAAAGGGATAGCTGGATGCTTACTGTGATGAGCCCACCACAGAAGGAGGTGACACCAAAGTGGGCTTTCCCCTTTGGAGGAACTGCTTCAGTGGTGGAGCCAGGGCCAGTCCCTTTGGTTAGGAGGGGAAAGAGTGCATTAGGTTTTTTGGAACATTTTAAACAACCTGCTTGCTGACAAGAGATAATGTGTTATACAGAGAGCACAGGAGGGTAAAAGCAGCCCAGGGTGCAGCCATAATGAGAATGACGGGCAGAGGGAGATATGGCATGGGGAGAGAATATTATTATGGCAGAAGGGAGAGCCACGGAGTGTTAGTTACCCCCAAGCTGTCCCCCACTTCAAATAGTCTGGATAGCCTTGGCAAAAGCCCCCTGAGCTGAAAATACTGCTGCTCAATGCCAGGTCGGTGAATGGGAAAACATCCTTGTCCCAGGACTAGATCCTAGATGAGCATGCCAGCCTGGCTTGTATTATGGAGACCTGGCTGGATGAAGCTTGCCCAGCTCTGTCCACCTGGGTTCTCTGTACAGCAGCAGGCAAGGTCTGGGGGGCAGGGAAGCGAAGTGGCAGTAATCTGTCAGGATTCCATCTCCATCACCAGGTGCCCTGTCCCAGAGTCTGCTGGGTTTGAATGTGTGTCTTTAAGGGTTGATGGCCGGGACAGAATAGGGATTCTGTTGGTGTGCCGTCCACCTCACTGCTCAACAGCTTCCCTGCTTCATGTGGCTGAGTTGATCTCAGTGGCAAGCGATTACCCTGGTTCACTAAGGAGCTGGCAGTGATGAAAGGAGTGGGACAGAAAATAGAGCAATGATGGCGGAAGACTTGGAGCAAGTCTGACCAAACATTGGCAAGAGCTCACTGGAGGGCCTATGCCATGAAAATGGTGGCAGCAAAGAAATTATACTTTTCTGCCACCATAGCATGTATACAGTGTCATTCAGCAGAGCTGGCTTGAGTGGTCAGGGGGATTTTACATTTTGGCCCACATGAAGAAAATAAAGACCACTCAACTGCCCGCAGTGAAGAATTTGCAAGACACTTTGCAGACAAAATCACTAGGATTCGCTCTTACTTGGATGCTGTAGTCAAGACAGGTCCAGTGAATGTAATCTTGGCACCTGTTTGTCCTATATTATTGTATATATTTCAATTTGTGCAGCCTGAGCATGTGGACAGGATCCTTGGAGAGGTGCGTACCACCACATGCATACTGGATCTTGCCTCTCCTGGCTTCTAAAAGCAGCTAAGGGGAGACTGGCAGAGTGGATAAGGGGAATGGGGAATGCCTCACTGCAGCAAGGGAAGTTTTCATCCTGCCTGAAAGAGTCTATGGTGAGGCTTTTACATTTAAAAAAAAAAAAAAAAACCTTCCTGGATCCCACCATTCTGAATAATTATTGGCCAGTCTCTAACATTCCATTTTGGGGTAAGGTTCTGGAATGTGTGGTGGTCTCCCAGCAACAGGGGTTTCTGGATGAAACTGATTATCTAGATTGATTTCAATTTGGCTTCATGCCTGATTATGGGATGGAGACAGCTTTGGTCACCTTAGCAGACGACCTACACAAGGGGAGTGTTGCTCTGTAGGTTCTGCTGAACCTCTCAGTGGCTTTTGATATGATCAAACATGGTATCCTTCTGAACCACCTCTCTGGGATGGGACTTAGGGGCTCTGTTATGCAGTGCTTCCTGTCTTTCTTTGAGGGGTGAACTCAGAAGGTGGTGCTGGGGGATGCTTGTTCAGTGCCCTGGCTGTTGGCCTGTGGAGTCCCTAGGGGATCTGTTTTATACCCCATGCTATTTAATATCTTTAATATCCACATGAAAGTGCTGGGGAAGACCATCCAGAGTTTTGGGGTGCAGTGTCACCAATATGCTGATGACACTCAACTCTATATCTCCTTCCCATCTGATTCTGAGGAAGCTATCTCAGTATTGAACCAATGCCTGTTGTCAGTAATGGACTGGATGAGGGCAAACAAATTGAAACTTAATCCAGGCAAGACAGAGGTGCTCCTAGTCAGTTAAAAGGCAAATCAGGGAATAGGGACTCTGCCTGTGCTGGATGAGGTCACATTCCCCCTGAAATCTCAGGCTTGTAGCTTGGGGGTTCTCCTGGCCAGGAGAGCATTTGCACAGCTAAAACTAGTGCGCCAGCTGCACCCATTCCTTGAGATGTCAGATCTGGCTAAGGTGGCAGATGCCTTGATTATATCCTGTTTGGACCACTGTAACACACTCTACATGAGGCTACCTTTGGAAACTGTATGGAAACTTCAGCGGGTCCAGCTATAGGGTCCAGCTATAGGGAGCATATAACTCCCTTGTTAAAACAGCATCACTGGCTATCAATTCATTTCTGGGCACAATTCAAAGTGCTGGTCATGACCTGTAAATCCCTATACAGCTTAAGTCCAGACAATCTGAAAGACCATATCTCCCCATACGAACCTGCGAGGGTTCCAAAATCTTCAGGGGTAGGCTTTTTCTCAGTCTCACCACCATCACAAGCTTGTTTGGTGAGGACACAAGAGAGAGCCTTCTCAATGGCTACTCCCACCCACTGGAACGCCTTTCCACAGAAGGTTAGGCCAACCCCCTCCCTGCTTACCTTTCTCCAGTAGGCAAAAACCTTTTCGTTTAAGCAGATTTTTAATATGTAACTGTGCCCACAGAAGCTTTTTTTTATTGGAGGGTGTTTACTTTTTTAACTCTTTAACGTTTTAAACAATTTTAAATTGTTTTAATTGTTATTATTTTAATTGTTTTTTAAATTATTATATATTAGTAGATTTTCATTTCTGTTATTTTGTGAGCCACCTTGTGTCCCACCCTGGGGGGATTATCAGACACCTTTAATGTGGTGTTCCAGGAATGCCAGGAGATTGCCAAAGGGCCAGTTTTTCAAATGACGTCATCCTCGTCCTGTGCCCCTTCTGTTTCACCTTCATTCTTTTTTATTGATGGCTTAAGCCATCAATAGATCACCCATTCTGTCTCCGTTATAGAATCACAGGCATCTGAAACTGTGCCACATTATGCAGGTGCGATGCCAGCCACAGTGGGAGGTCTCTGCCAAACACTTCCAGATGCGATTGGGACATCCAGGTAAGTGACACACTTTTTTTTCCCCTCCCCGGGTTATTTGGGGGTTTTAGAATGTGTTTAGCTGCTTTGGTTTAATTTAGAGTGTGTATTCTTGCTTTAAACTTTGAATTTCCCGCGTGAGCATTCTCTCGCAAGAAGGGCCCAGGATTTCAAATAAGGAAGTGAATGGGGCTCAGTGAGAGCTCCATTCACTTCCTGGACTGCCAGGGGGTGGGGTGCTGTTTATATCGTGCTAGAAAGGTAGGTCTGTAAAAAAAAATTAAGTGCAACAGGGATGGGAGTGAGGCAGGAAATAGCTAGTGAGATGGCAACACTATGTATGGTCCCCGTCTGAAAATCTCCAGAGAGAAAGGTAGCATATTAATCAATCAATCTATTAAATAGATCAATATTTCCTTTTTAAGTGTTGCAAGTATACTATGTCTTCCTTGTCAGTAAGGATGCTGGAAAGTACTTCTACTTACAGTAGACCATTAATTCACAACTATATTCCATTTTGACACTGATATAGATGTAAAGTTCAGCTTGTAATATCTTGCATGGTTCTCCAACATGGTGAAAACATGGGATGAAATTCATTCAACTGAAGGCACATTGTATCTGTTTTGTCTCTATACTTACTGAGTTACACTGTTTTGTTTTGTTTTGTTTTAAAGGGCAAGAAAGCTGGAATCTTTTCAAAATTACTCAGAAGACAGTCTCATTGAACTCAGTGGGACTTACATCAGAGGAAACATGCTTCTGTCTGACTGTTTCTTAATATCCTTTGAGAAATTCAAAGGGCAAACACACATACACACACATATCTTTGAGTATATTTGAATTGCTGTTTCAAAAGTAGGACCTTTATTTGTAAACCTATTTGGTCTCATTCAAGTTTTATCATCTGTATTTCAAATGTGTTCCTTTGTACTGTTCACACTGAAGCATGAAAAAGCTACATCGCAGATGAAAGCCCCCCTGATTATTTTTCCTATTTACTCTTATTAAGAATGATGCTTCCCATCAGGCAAAGCTTGTGAAAGAGGAGTCTCCTTTCTGGCCGTTCTAAGTGATGATTAACTAAAACATCTTTCTGGGTTAAACATTTATTTTTATTCATGTCTCAAATTGCTTTTAAAGTTGCACTGTTGCAACAGAAAAAAAAGCAAGTACTGGTAGCTTTTAGTATTCCCTGTGAAGAAGTATGAGTACTCTGGAAAAAATGGCTACAATACTGTTTAAATAAACAGGCATGATAAATATATTTATTATAGGACAGCTGGCACAAATTTGTGTTGCTTACAAAAACAGATCCACTTAAAATGAATGGAATTATTCTCAGGCCTTGATTGAATGGTTTTTACGTACTGAAATTGTTATTGTACATGCATATCCATTTTCTGAACATTCTTTTCATAACCCAAACCTAAGCTGTGTCAATTATCCTCCGGCCTCTAGTTCCCCTTCCTAATTAATTCAGTTTCAGAAGTATAATTACAAAACCCCAAATGGCAATATTTTGGAATTCATCATCTGAAGTAGGTATGAAGGGGTGCAGCATAAGGGACAGTCCAGAGTGACCCAGGTGGCTTCTGATTTCATACACAGAAGGGCAGGAGAGAGGAATGTCTGGCCTGTGGAGATTCCTCATCTGGCCCATGCAATGTTCAGTGGCCATGTCCTTGATGTCATTTGACCCACAGAGAGACAGAGGGCAAGGCTGGAGTCTATCTCCTCAGCCACTTCCAGCTCCCCACCCCTGCAATAGGCTGACTGTGAACTGATTGTCAAGAAACACACCTTACTCTTTTCCATTATTTCTGAGGAATTTTTTTTTAATATTGATGTACACCGAAGGAGTCAAAGGGCTTGTCTACACTAAGGAAATAAACCAAACTTACCCTGGACCCAGTTCAATGTTCCCTGATGATGCATGCAGCAAATCTGCTTTATTAAGGTCCTGTCCAAATGGTGAACATAGTCCAAATTGCAATTGCTTTAAATGCAATCTGTCTAAACAGGCATTCGCATCAATACGTCTCATTGAGAAGGGGGCAGCCAAATCCACCATAAAGCTCCAAATGAAAGCCTTTGGAGCCTTTCTTGGAGTTTTTAAAAAGCCCCATAGGGCGTGTGAATGCGCAATTGTTAGGACAGTTGCAGCATAAGCTGATTGGCCAGATAAGTAGGGGGTGGGGCTAACCAACAGGGAAAGCACCTGATGCCGCCATCTTGGATTTTCGGCTAAGTGAGAGATCAGTAAGGAGATGAAACAGCAATCTTTCTCTTTTTCTTATTTTTTCTTTTGTAAATATGAAGTATCACTTGTGCGCACCATGATAAACATTTTTTTTGAAAAAATCCGCAGCAGCAGATTTAAAACAGTGCTGCGAATTGCTGTTTCTTCGGAGGAGATTGTATTTTTTTCCTCCTTGTATAAACAGGACCCAAACTGTTAATCCAGCATAAGATTAACACAGGAAACCACAGGAAACTTCAGTGTGTCCATGAAACTCCAGAGTGCCTTCAGTTCTTTTGCTGTCTGGACAGCTGGATTGGATTCAATTCAGCCTGATCCAGTTGTCTTCATGCATACGTGGCACTATCTCCCTTACACTGTGCTGAACAGCACAGGGAAGATGGATCCTTTTAGGAGCCACCACCACTGCCTTGCTAGCCAAGGAGCTTCCTATGAGGTAGAACAACCCCCCTTCCTTGTTGATCATATGCCTGGACACCCTGTTCTGACCTCAGCAGAAGTGCCAACCAGGCTTTTGCAAGGAGCTACTTGGCTGGTGAGGCTGTGGTGGCAGTGGCACCAGGAACAAGGGGCCGGGCCAGTGGGGCCAATGCAATGTTGGCCCAGCTAGACTCCAACTCACATTCACTCTGGGTACATGTGGCCACCATCATATTGAATCTGGGGCCAGTCCGGAGCATAATGTTCCAAACTGGCCCTAGATTAAGACGCCAGTGTGTGTGAGCCCAAAATCAATCCCTGGGGCCATCCATAACCCCCCACCCCCAATGCTGTTTTTCTGGCCTTGGACTCCTACAGACATCCAGGACTGCCTATTTTCTTACACCCCAACGGGGTGTGTGTGTGTGAATTTCCTGGAAGTCTCTGTGAGGGGCACTTTTTAAATTGTTTAACATTAAAAATACCAGTTTTTCATTTAAAAAAGCAGATTTTCAAAAACAGAAACAGACTGGTTTTCTTTCTTTCTTTCTTTCTTTCTTTCTTTCTTTCTTTGGCAGTCTGTGCAACCACCAGAGAATAGAGAATGCTGGAGCAGAAAACTGGTCCCTGGAGGCTACAGAGTTACCCACCTGTGATATGCACCTTTGCCACCTTGAACTACATTCTGTGTGGTGGTATACAGAAATAGTCTTGTGGTGATTGATGGCAACTAGGATTCTAGAAATGTTACAGCAAAGCACAACATTTGACCTGTACTACAGGGAGGAGAAAATTTAATCGCAAATTAAGATAGCCAGCCTACAGCAAGAGTATGTGGAAGCAATTTCCGCTTCCCATTTTAGCCAAGATTCTCAACAGATAGGCCATAAGTGGTTGGCAGCCTTGCCAATTCTTCTTTCCTTCTTTTTCTCCTTAAAAAAATCTATAAAGCAATGGCACTTTTCAAGAATCCCCTTTGATCAGGCTTTGCAACGATGACTCTCACATTTTGCTTCGGTTTGATTCCTAGATCTCAATACTTACACAGTACAATAGAAAAGTCCTCGCCTACCTTCTCATTAGAGTCCTAATCTGTTCCACTACATTCTTTGTGAGACAGAATTATCCAGCTTTAAGAGCATAGCTCAATTGTGGGCAGCAATCAGACTTATAAAATCAGCTTAAGTAATTGGATTGCTATATGGTATTGAATTTCTGACAACAAATGATATCAATCTCTATTCTACCCCTGCATCTTTGTTCCTGCTATGAATTCATTTAGTAATGCACTTGGAGAGATGTTGTCTCTGCTGGAGAGAGAGAAAGCGACTGCGGACACAAAGACAGAGCCATCTGATGAGCACAGAGAAAGCCACTGTGCCCTTCCAAGAAGTTAATTACAGTGAACAAAAGCAGCAGACTATGACTTGTTGATCATTACCATAATCACATTACTACACTCTTTGCTCGTTCCCAGCAGCAGTGGGCCTTTTCTGCCTTTTGTTTGACACTTGTGCATCTCATTAATTTTTTTGTCACTCAAAATGCACCAGAGGAGCATTGGTTGTAGCAAGGAGGGGGAGACAAAGTAGAATTCCTGCTGGGTAAACCATCACAAAATTTACGTGGGAATCTGTTAGATGTGTTGAGCAAATCTTCCTTCCTTCCTTCCTTCCTTCCTTCTTCCCCCCTCTCTCTTTTGTAAAACCTGGAAGAAAATATATAGGAATACTTCGCTTTTACAGCTGGCAGTCATAGTTTTCACATTTTTTCTGCCAAGAAAAGAGAGAGATTTATATGGAGAAAAGGAAACACCCATAAAATTGTCAGATCCTTTTATGGTGTAGACTTTCTAGGTTACAATAATAATCTATGTAACCTTTGCTTTCATAAGAGCAATGTTCCGAGGCAAGTTCTACCTTCAACGGTGGTTATTTTATGCTAGTATATTGCTGGTGGCTGCTGTGATTTCTCTTAAACCAAGACTCTTCTTGTTTAAGTATTTCTTTTCTGCAACATTTTATAAGTGAACTATATACTAAAACATTTCAAAATGTGGATTCTTCGCTAAGTGTTCCTAAGCACACAAGCAATCCACACACACACACAAATGTTCTTTGTTAAGTTGCCTTAAAATTAATGGGCTAGATTCAGTTAGTTGAACTTACCTTCCATTGAAATTAACGGGACGAGTCACCCATGAATTTATTGTAGTTCCCATGATTTTAAGACAGGGGATGAGAACCATGTGGCCCTCCTAGCAGAATTACTCATTATTAGCTAATGGTGAGGAATGCTGGGAGTTGCAGTCTCACAGTATCTGGAGGGCTTCATGATTCCCATCCCTGTTTTAATGGAACAAAGTTCAGCTAAGTGACCATGCTATTCACCCCTCTCTGTTGCCAATCCAGCTCTAGACTGGCCAGTACACATGAGACAAACTTATATAAGCCCACCTCCAGTCCCTCTTATGAGAGGCCCTGTAGAGCGTGCTTCAATCATCTGAGCCTGTAGTAGACCTAAGAGAGGAAAGAAAATGCTGCAGCCAAGCTTACAATGCATGCACCCCTGCAACATTTGGTATATAATTTAAGGACATTTTGCTACAAACAAATGTTCAGGGTTGGGGTATGATGAGCATGGGTAGTACCTACTCTTCCAGCTCTTGTCAGATCAAAAATTATGGGGTTTGGGGCTGCTCTGCCCCAAAGACAAAAACATATGCAACAGACATAGTCTAGCCCTGAGTCCCCTTCTGGGTTGCCTGGCCCCAGTAAGTTCTAGTGTCCACATAAGCTCTGGTGCTACCTTATACCAACTGTGATGAGTGGTTGATGGAATGAGGGAACCAATCCCACAGTAGGAAACTGTAATTGGGGGGGGGGTTCCAAGAATTTGAAAGGTGTGTATGACAGTTGAGAGAGTCAGCTTTTGTTTAGTTGCTTTTGAGTTCATTTAAGTGATGACTGTGTGCAGTATGGTCTGGGTGTGAGAGAGGACTTTATCAGATTTAACCGCCATTAACGTTCTTGTCCCACCAAAGCTGAAAGCAAACTTGTCCTGGCAAAAGACATCCCCCCCCCTCAGACCTACCTTATGCAGAACTAAAAGGCAGCCCCAGCAGTAATGGAGTATGAATGGAGCTCCATTTACTTCCAGGTTCCATATCTCGGTGATTCTTGTGAGAAGACGGGAATGAGGTAATTGGGGGGGGGACAGACACAAAAAGTACACACAAGCACAAAAACACACATTACAACTTATAAGTAAACCAGGGAGGTTCATAAAAAGAGTGTCCCCTACCTGGCTGTCATGATCTCACCCAGAATTGTGCTGTCATTCATACTGTATTCATGTGAGCACAATGGCGCAAAGTTTCAAACGCCGTCAATGGCTTGAGCCATCAATAAAAAAGAATGGCTTTTGGACTTCCATGTTCATTAGGTGTCACTATGATGCCATATTTGCCGCATCTGATAAAGTCCAGAGTGTTGAGGCTGGGTGGATTATAGAGTGAGGAGATTTTCAGACCTGCAAAATGCCGGTTTGCCGCGCGAGCAGCCTCCCGAAACTGCTGCGCGGCAAGGGTCTACTTCGGACGACACTGTGCCTCTCGCGAAACCGTCCGTGTCACTTCCGTGAAGCTTGGGACGGCTCAGCGCCATATTTCAATCACGGGCAACCTCCGTGATTGAAATATGGCGCTGAGCCGTCCCAAGCTTCACGGAAGTGACACGGACGGTTTCGCGAGAGGCACAGCGTCGTCCGAAGTAGACCCTTGCCGCGCAGCAGTTTCGGGAGGCTGCTCGCGCGGCAAACCGGCATTTTGCAGGTCTGAAAATCTCCTGAGTGGAAATTAAGAGCATGAGGAAAGAGTGATTGAGGCTGGTGGTTATTTGGTTTTATGATTAAGGGCTCAATGAATATTATATGAGCTTCTGTATGTAATTAGTCACCATGGAGTGGGACTAAGTGACATTAAGCAATTAACAAAGTTGGAGGTGCGGTATTGAAACATTGCTGTTACCAACATACGGTTAATAAACCAATCTTTGTGTTTTGTTTATAAAGCTCAGACTCATCATGAATTACTTCTCTCATTGACACCTATTAGGCACGGTTACCAATTGAGTCGACACAATCACATATTCTACCCACAGAAAGTCAGACCCCAGTCCAAAGAAGGAAAAAGGGGAATCTGAAAGGAAGGTGGCAGTGGCAGTGGCAGTGGAGAGGCAGTCAGGCTGAATACTTGGATAAATTCAGCTGGTGTGTCCTCCACAACCGCCAGCTCAGAAGTAAGAAGCTTACCCCTGGGTAAGAATAGAATTGCAACTTGATTCCATTCACAACACTCATCTAGAAGTTTTGTGTTCTCAGAGACGCTGTCTTTCCCATTCACTTAGAAAGAGTAGAGGTTGTTCACAGTGAAGTGAAAAGGACCTGTTTATGAATGGGACAGTTTCCTGGACCTGCAAAAAATGTTGGATGTCACCCAGAACAACTTCATGTGGCGATTAGTTCCTTGATTTCCCTGGGAAGGCTATGAAAGGGGAAGGAGAATCATTTTTCAAGTGATTTTTCTGTGCATTGTTCTAGGGTATCTTCTATACAAAATCACCTACACTGTGGAATGGATGAAGACCTTATAATACCACAAAATATACTCATTGCTCAGTTCTTTTACATGTTCTGACACAAACATACTCTCTAACTGGCTGGGACAGTCTCAGTTATTCCTCTCTCTCCCCACTTTTTCAGTGGCTTTTAAAATGCTCCTTTTCCCACTTTCCCCCTTTATCCTCAGCTTTTACTTCGGTTGCTGCAAAGGGAGTTCAAAGTGCAAAAGTAGTATGCACTCAGTTAATTCAACAGGAAGGAGAGTGGGACTCTTGACCTTCCCAGTAGTCTTAGGCTGAAGCAAACTGCTGCAGCATCTCCTAGCTTGTGTGTTCTTCCACATTAACAATTTTTGACATTTTGACCACACTCTGATGTTGCTTGGCCACAAACGTCCTGGTTTTCAGCTGTGAAATTTTGAGGGGTATGCGTATGTATGTTCCACTGTGATTAGTGAGGTTGGCTCGGGCATCAAGAAGATCCAGGAGGTTGGAGCCACAAGAAGTATTGGATCCTTAGCTGTGGCATAACTAAGGCCGGCAATGTCACACACACCCTCTAATGGTGCCACCTGGTGCAGTTCAGCCTCTCCACACACCCTTTATGCTGCCACTGATCCATAGGCTGTAGTTTCCCCTCCCTCCACACTACAAGGAGTTTCTTGCTTCTGAGTAGGGGTGGAGGAAATGCAGCACTTTGGCCATTTGAGGCACCCTAATAACCCCCATCCCCAAAATGGTGGAAAATAGGGATTAAAATGCCCACAAACCCTATATAAAGGGGGGGATTTTGCTATGTTTTTTCCTGCTGTGGACTGTTTTAGGCCCAAGAGGCCCATTTTTCAGTCAAAAGCTGCCTTGAGTCAAAAAGTTAACTTTTGGTTTATTTATTTTCTTTTCTTTTTTAAATAAAAGGCCTTTCTTGGACTTAAGATAGCCCAGAATGGTCCAAAACAGGAAAGATTTACTCCTTATGGCCCCTAAGGGTACAGCTGGGGATACAGTCCACCAAAATCTCATGTGGGGCCTAGTCCCCCACAGTGTCCTACCACTGCTTTAGTGTGACTTCACTTAAACCCAGGCAAGCAATTACAATTGTTCAGTTATATAAAGGAGTAAGTTACATAACTGCAACCTATTAGCACAGTTATGGCTGTATTTGCTTTGGTTTTTGTGTGTGTGTTTTTTAAAGGTTGTTTTAAGTGCTGCTGATTATTCTAATTTGCAGGCGCTATCTTTAAGCAACAGGAATCATGCTATGAGCCCCGCCCCACCCCATCCCTAGAGATTAAGATGGAAAGTTACCTTTTTTAAAAAAAAAAAATCACTGTTATATTCCTACAGATATTTATACAGAGAGTTGCCAGGTCAGGACTATTCCAGGTCCTGAGATTTCAGGGTCAAAACTTGACATCTAGGAACAAATCCTCATGATATCACTGGGGGTGGGGTCTTTGTAATGCCACATGGATGATGTTACAATGACCAGCCCCTGGTGATGTCATAAAGCATGAAAACTTAATCATCAACCACAGTTGCATAGAGTACAGTAGCACCCCCATATCCACTGGGGATTGGGTCCAGGCGTCCCCATGGATACTGAAAACCGCGGATAGTAGCAAACTCCCACCTCTCTCTTCCCTGGCCACCCACCACCACCACCATCATCACCACCATCACAGGCAACGGGACAATCAGGGGTGGAGGAAGACAAGCAAGATCAAGGAGGAGGAGAGGATGTGCTGTTGGGGAGTGCCTGAGCCAAATTCCTACTCAGTGTGTTGGAGAGTTTTCTTTCTCTCTCTTCTCCTCCTCAGCCACCCACCCGGAGGCAGTGGCAGCTTCAGCTGCTGCTGCTGCTTCTTCAGCTGCTGTGCCACCCTGTGGGGAAGGGAGGCTAGCTCTCCTCCTCCCTCCCTTCCCCATACACCCCCACCACCTCCGCTACCACCACTGGAACACCCCATGGGGAAGAGAGAAGGGAGCAGAACTCTCCTCCTCCCTCCCTTTCCTGTCCACCCCCACCACCTCTGCTAGAATCCCCCGTGGGGAAGGGAGAAGGGAAGTGAGCTCTCCTCCTCCTCTCACTCCTCCATCCACCCCCCGCCATTACCAACCGCAGATAACTGGATCAGTCGATGGCGAATCAGTGGATCTGGGGGTGCTACCGTATGTCATTCAAATAAAAAACACCACTTCCAACAAATGGGAGAGGGGCACACATACACACACACTTTTTAAGGTAGCACTCCTGCCCTGAGATTCCTCCCTTTTATCCTGAGGACCACAGAAAAGCATCCAGGCCCTGAGAGAGATCTGGGAACTCTGTTTGAAAAGAGAGTGAACAATAACAATATGTAACAGGTAAAAATTAGAAAGGGGAAGGAGAAACGGGGGGAAAGGAGAAGAAAAAGGAGAAAAAGGAAAAGCAAAAATAAATCAAACATGTTGAATATGAGTTAAGACAGTCTTCAAATAAATTAATTTTTAAAGTTCCCCCCCCCACCATGTTTACTGGCTCTATAAAGTGTAAAAAGGACAATCAGAGCTGTAGGACATTTCTCCCAAAGTACAGTGATAGTTTTAAGATACATAGCCCCCAAAAATTACTGTTGTAGAGACAAATTTTTAAAGTAACTCTTTGCAATACTGGTTCTCAAAAGTAATTACAGTAGTTGTTTTAAGGATTGTCTGTACAAGGAAATAAAATATGGATTGGTGCATAGTAACGCCAATTCACAGCAGTGCCCATTTGTCTCCATGATTTTTGGCAATATCACAGGTCTGTGAAGCTATCCGTGTTTGATGTTCACATGGGCATGCCTTCAAATCAAGATGGTGGGTGCAAGTGAATTACTCATGCTTTTATTCTCCCAAAGTTGCCGCCGGCGAACAGTATTTTTAAAAAAGTAAATCCAAGGTGCAGAAATGTGACCTTCCACTTAAACAAGCTTTTAAAAAAAATGTCTCAGTGCATGATCACTACCATGAACATTCAACATGGCAGTCCAGCCACTTTGTGGCCAGCAAACTCTGCTCATGTCTGACCAATCAGCAATCCACTTCCATCCTTGCCAAGAATGCACTGCAACCCAAATTGGTTGTCCCAATGAGGAGGAATGCACATTTCCCTCGCAGTTTTTTAAAAATTTGGGAAAAGTTGCAATTACATGAAAAAGGAGTAATATTCTTCCTCATTGAGTTACAACATAATGTAATACAGTTATGCTTTCATTACTGGAATGGAATACCTTTGTTACTGGGGAAAAGAATGATTATAAGTAATTGTTTCTAACTTCCAAATGCTGCCAAGTTTAGGGCTTATATTCACCATGACATGGAAATGGATTCCAACAATGGAATGCCTGATCATTCATTCATGCTCAGCATGCACCATGACTAGCATAGACCCAGAATAATAAAATTTGTTTTCCATGACCAGAAAACAGTAATACAGAATTATTGTTGTTGTTGCTGCTGCTGCTGCTGCTGTTTATTTATATAATGCCATCAATGTACATGGCACTTTACAAGTAAGACAACTACAACAAAAACAACCAGCCCTGCCAAAGGCATACAATCTAAAGGCATACATGCACTGACACAGGGAAGGCCAGAGTAATGCAAATATAAAACTATACTAGACAACTATAAAACAGATTATCCAGATATAATACAAAAAAAACAAACCCCACAACAGAATATAAATAAAGCAAAGTGGCAAATACCTATCATCAAAATATACTAGATAATAAAACAATATTAAACTAAAACTCCAAAAGCTTTGGAAAACAAGAAAGAATGGCATTCAGTTCAGTTCCACAATTTGCAAAAGCAAAGCAAAAAACCCTACAATTTTGCTTATTGACCCCCTTGAAGAATGCAATTAAATAAAGTTGGTGGTTGCCAGCATGACTGTCATCTAGGAATCTAATTCTTCAATAACTTTAATCTCGAAGGAATCAATGTGTAATTTTAGCAATTTTTCTTCTGCTGCAAGAACATCATCAAACACGATATACTTTTCAAACTTCAAATCTTCACACTCCAAGATTTCTTTTTTACAAATATGCACATAGTTGCTTTGCACATGTGGAGATAATGCTATTTTCTGTGCAAATCAACCCAGATGCAAATTTTGAGCAAATGAAGTCCCCAATTACAGCATTTTCTGCACTGGAAACAGATTTTTCTGCACAGGAAATACTGTTTCCTGTGCAGAAATTTCTGTTTTCTGAGCAAAATAACTATGTGCAAATTTTGTGCAGAATAAATCCCAAACTGTGAAGATTCTTTTCATTCCAGGAGTCTTCTCATCAGAATTTCTCAACACTCAAAAAACATGTACTTTGACCTTTTAAAATATATATATATTCTCAAATATTGTTTCCATCCCTACTATCATCACAACTGGAAGAAGTCTCAAAAATGCTAGGAGCTGCAAGACAGATTACCCCTATCACCACCACCATCATATAATCCCTAATAGACTCAAAATAAGCTTCAAAATGTTAAATGAGAATGTAAGTAGCATCGCAAGTAAGTACTGTATTGTCAGGTTAATTGGAAAGAAGCCTCAGCCATGCTAATAGAACTTATTTCAATGTAAATGCAGTATATAATTTATATTTGTATGTATAAATTTTACATTAGGAGAGCAGAGGGAAGACATTCCCACTGCTGTGCTAACAACAAACTTTTGACTGTCAATGGAAGGAACTGACAGATAGGACTTATGTAAGCATATTGTTTTCCAGGAGAAATTGCTAAATAAATATCCCTTGCCTAACTCTAATTGTTGGAGTAGAGGCATCAACTTAATGGGACTTGTTGGCAATGGAAGCGTTGATTTACCCAATCCTGACTAATTCAGTGGATCTATTCTAGTTGGGTCTAACAACTGGATGTCGGTCCTAACATTTATATCAAATTAGTTCATCGATCATATGTGGTGTTGGCATAAAATCTGTATCTCACACAATAGAATCTACTTTATTATATTTTTTTTAAAGGTACTGAGCTTGCATAATATAGATTTCAAAATTATTATCAAAGAAAGTTATCTTGTCCAGACACTAATATATGGGAAAGAGCCATTACTTTACACCCCTAGCACTGGACAGCAATTCTACAAACTAAGGACTTTTATCAAGCAGGGCAAAAATTGCACAATTACAACATCATGGTAGCATGAATGGTTCCTGCTATCACACAACATTGTCATGTTCACGTGGTCAAACTGTGCTCCAGCTGCAAATAAGGCTTTGCTTTTAATTGACAGGACAAGCCATCAATAGCTCTCAATATCATTTTTTTCACAGTTCTGAAGAGTGTGCAAAAACACGTTCTGCCGTAATTGCGAGATTACAGCGTGAATGGGCAGTCCTCTTTCCCCCCTCCCCATTCCTGGCAAGAAAACGTCCAAGTGAGAATGTGAAAACTATCCACAGGACACTCTTTTTATGAACTGTCCTGATTTATTTACATGTTTTTAGGTATGTTTAAGTGTTTGTGTGTTGGTTTACTTTACAAATCAAGGTGGGTTGGGTGTTTTTAAGCATGCTCGCTTCTTCTCACAAGAACAACCCAAATCTCACCCATGCTAAATTATGTAAGTAAAGTACCATTCTTAAAGTGCTAATGGTGGTCATGTGATAATTCCATGGTGGTTCTTTCATGCAATTACAGCGCTGTGCGATAATAAGTGTAATAATACCACTATGTTTCTGCTTTCCTCATTCATGGAAATACAGTGTTTTTAGACACTAGTCTGATGAAGTCCTAACTCACTTTGCCAAGGTTAGGGAACCTGTGGCCCTTCAGATGTTGTTTGGCTTCACACCCCATCATTCTTGAGCATGAGCCATGCTCCTTGAGATGGTGGTATTTGGAGTCTAACATTTCAGAATGCAAGTGTTTGATTTCATGTATGACTACTCTTCCAAAATATTTTTTAAAAAAAAACCTTTTGGAAAGCTGCACATGGAAAGCAAATATATAAAGAGGACAACGAGGCTATATTTCTTCCCCAAAAGGTATTTTCCATATGTATGTCTGTATGCACCCTTCACCAGCATTCTGAACTGGCATTGTCCCAGAAAGAGTATAACACAAACCCTGAATATTTGCAGAGGTTCCTAGAGCAGAGGAGTCTTTGTGATTTGTGCATTGCAGTATGTTCTAAAAACACACCAAACAGGGACGGAATTGCTTAGTATACAAAAAGGCTTGCCTTTCCTATAGACATCTTCAGTTGTGAGAACCAGGAGAAAGCAGTTCTATATAAGAAGTTACAGACATAGAGGGATACACTTGTATCCCCCTGAATCACATGGGAAGTCCCCACATCAACCCTTGAGACTGCTGCCAGAAATGTGGGGCACCATCATGGGAAAAGAATGTGGGTCAAAATATCCACGGTTTCAGTATTCCTGTATTAACGCCCTTCTTCTCACCACTTTAAGCCATTACTACCACCAGATTTCCCCCCTCCCTGGCTATTTCCAAGTGACTTGTGAAACATGAGAAGGAGCTCACAGTCAGGATGTTTAATCTCTCAACCTGAACAAAACTTTATGGTCATTGTGTTCCCACTTAAAACTTGGTCTTATTTGGGGTTTCCATAAGTGTTCCAAGAAACTGATATTAGATGAGAGGACAAGACACAAAAACAGATTGCAACTTACCTAGCTAGGTTGGAGGGATGGCACAGGTTCTTCATAACAAACAGATCTTCAGCCGTTCTGTCCGTTCCCACTCAGTTTATTTCTATTCTTGTTTTTAGCTTTTGCTCTCATGTTCTTTTCCACTTTACAGTTTTGACTCTGCAAACAAAAGTGGGTTGTTCTGTACATACTGGAGACATTTCTAGGATTTGCTTTCAGCATTTTAAAAAAGGAGCTTCCTTGAAGTAACCAATTTACCATCCTGCTATCAGATAACACTTGACTGCTGGCATGAATTCATAATGGCATAGCAAAATATCTGAAGGGAGGAGAAATGGCATTTAAAAGGCAAAAAAATGAAATTCTCCTTTTCTTGCTGAAAACATTAAAACTCTTACCAGGAACTTTTCTACAAATAAGATTGGACTAGTGACATCCAGATTATGCCTATGCTTCCTGTACCCAGAATTGTAGAATCACAGAACTGGAAAGGGCCACATGGACCATGTAGTTCCAAACCCCTGCCACACACAACTGAAGCACTCCTGAGACCTCTGTTTAGAAACCTCCTGAGGAGAGTCCACTCTCTGAAGCAGTCTATTCCAGTACTGAAGTTGAGGCTGTTGAGGTAGTCTATTTCACTGTGAACAGCTGTTACAGTAAAGAAGTTCTTCCCAATGTTTAGGTAGAATCTGTTTTCTTGTAATTTGAACCCATTGCTTTGTGTTCCGGTCTCTGGAACAGCAGAAAACAAGCTGGCTCCTTCTTCTATGTAGCATCCCTTCATAATATAATTGTATTATCATCAGCAACAAGAATCTGGACAAGATTTAGGATTTCTAAGGTTGTTTGAGTTCTGCTGCAGCAAGCTGTGATCTTACTTTAGCTGTAGTCTCCAAGGAAGTGTTTGTAGAAATCAAATGATCTTCTGGATTCTTTGGCTGAGAGCTTATTTGCTGATTGCATTGCATAAAATTGTGCTATAGAGGCCTCAGAGGGGGGCAAAGTCAAAGCCGCTCTAAACAAATCTTGCCAAGAAAACCCCATGATAGGTTCACCTTAGGGTCACCATAAGTTGGAAATGATGTGAAGGCACACAAACAACAAGTGAATTGCACTGTTCCACAATCAGTCACACAACAAACAGTACAACAGTACAGCCAAGCATCCTCCCTTTGCACAACAGTCGCTCCAACTCTCCACATGCTGGTGAGAGCCAGACTAAAAGTGGTACTCCTAAGTTTGTACAATGGTTTCACAGGGCCTGGGCAACACTGAATACCATGCCCCTATTCGCACAACTGCCAAGAAAGTCCAACCACATGTGTAAAGGCATATTTACACTAGGATCCCTGGCCTATGAGTTAACTGGTCACTTGCTTGTACAAAGAAAGTGCTGAGCAGTAGTTGTCTTGTATACAGATGATTATTTCTGTGGAACAATGGATACAATTTGCCATATACAATGGCTCTGCCACAGTCCTCTGATCCAGGAGAAGTAACTTGATATCCATAACCACAAAATGGATGCCCACTTCCTGAGAAAACTGCAATGAATTTGTCTCAACCACATCACAAACACAGTCCAGCTGAATAGAATTCACTTCTGAGAGAACGCTTTGTATTCTGAGTTGTTTTTATACACAAGAAAGACTTTGAAGGGATCCCAAAGGAAGCTGAAATTTCCTATTTCTGTACCTTTCTGGATGAACCAAAGCCCAGGCAGATTTTACAGTGTTGTTATCATGCTCCATGAGCCTGATGAGGCTGTAGAGTCAGAGGAGGAGGAGGAGGACATGGCAGGGAATGGCCCTAGGGACCCTTGCACAGGTTTATCTATACCTGTGCCAGCAGGGAACCCTGCCAGAGGCTTGAGCAGAGGAAGAACCTGGTCTGGGTGGGTTGGCATCAGTCCCAGCAGAGAGTCCTGCCCACTCAGATAAAGATGAAGAAGAAGAGAGGGACTTATCTCCACCATCGTATACCCAGCAGTGAGCTCAAAAGGAAGCTCAAAAGAAATCTCTGAGACTTTAATGAGAAAAACCTACTCATTAAGAAACACCTGACAAAGCCTTAATTGCTTTATATATGCTGGGAAAGGAGATGGAGGCTTTGTCAGAGATCAACTGATCTTCCTGGTGAAAGCTTCCTGCTGACTTTGGTGCCTGGATTCTGGTTATCTTGACTTCCGTTACCCTGATTCATGCTGAGACCTTGGACTGCTCCTGACTACTCTGCTGCCTGCTCCTATTGGCCCTCGGACTGCTTTGGACTACGCTGACTGATTGCCATAAGCCTCTGACCTTTGGACTGTGTTTGCATTCCTGTGAACTAATTAATTCACTTCCCAGTTGGCTCCCTTCCCAGACTAATACTGTTTATACTTTGCTGGTACCTAGTTGCTTTCTGGACAGTTGTCCTCTTAATGGTATTGCACTCATTCATCATAAATGTATGCACTCCACTGAGCAAAGGAGTGCAGCACTAGGGTTTCCATGTAGCACATCACCCAGATTTCACAGTTGCTTTACTTGTAGAAAGAAATGTCCTTAGCTGAAAGAAAACTCATGGGCAAGGGGTCTCATATGTTGCAAAGGAAGAAAGACTAGCTGACTTCAGTTCACTACCAAGAAGGCTCTGCAAGGGCTGATGATAGCAGGAGAGGAACACCTTCTGTTTTGCTCTTGAGAATCTTCTGTGACCAGTTGGTTTTAAGGGTTTTCTGAAGTCCTCCTGATTCCATGCATTCACATTCCCAGCTAACACAGGGAGGTGAAATTTCTAGTTTAAGAAGACCCAAGGAAGATGGCATGGTTCCCTCTCAAGGATCCTAACAAGCACAGTTAGAACAAGAGGAGGTTGTAAAACAGAAAGGAAGAGCTCATATGTTATTGGAAAATTCAAAATAACCAATGAAATAAAGTAACATGTTTCAATCATTGTCATTTAACAGCACTTTGATATGTTTACCTTAAGGATTGGAAATTTTTTTATATATAATTCTGCAACATTCAATGCAGACAAAATAACAGATGAGTTCCAGCACTTGCCTTCCACTGAGGGAAGGGCTCCACTGTTGGAAACTGCATGAATCCTCATCTATACAACAGAGTCCTCTGTGCAGCATTTTCAAGGGACTGGAGCAGCTGGTGTGGGGAAGAGGGGTGGGGGAAACTCCTCTCTACCAGTCCAGTTCCACACACCTAAATCTAGATCTAACCCAATCTGCATTTCTTGTCACAGCTAACTGGTTTGGTATGCTCTAAGAAGGGCAGGCAAAGTGCAGCCCATGGGCCACACACAGATCCAAGGCCATTTCTGTGCCCCTGGCCTCCTGCTGGATTCCCCCCCCCCCATGCCCTCTACCCAAAACAGGACCAAAAATATTTTTTTCTTCCTGAAAGTCTGCAGGACAAGTAACTGGCTTGCTTCCCAAATTCCAAAATATAACTCAAGAATGTTTTTTTTTCCCTTTCCCATTCCCATATTTTTGGTTTTGGTGCAGTTCATGGTAGGTCCTGAGGGTGGGAAACTGGCCCCTGGATCTTGCCCAGCCTTGTCCATCTAAGGCAAACCATTTCTCAACCACATGCCAAGCATCAATGGAATTCCAAGTCTGAAGACCAGACTATGAACTCACAGAGATCAAATCATTAAAGCATAAGGGTCTTACTGCATTGTTGTATTGATTTTTTAAAAATGTACCTTTTTTTATTTTCATGGATCTAATTTTATCAAATCCTCTCTAGGATGAAGGTGTGGCATGTAAAATGTTAAAATAAAGAGATAGTGTCAAGTGGAACCGATCACATAGGAACATATTCCTATCCTTTCACTTACTAATGAAGCAGCCCAAGGTACATAAATATATTTGTAACTGGAGCCACATATTGCCTTGACAACTGCATCTTCCCTAACTTGGACTCACTCAGGTAATAGCAGTGCAAGAGTGGACAAAAATTTGTATGATAGAGAGGGCTGGCCCTGCCATTCGACAGAGACACTTCAGGTGGCATATTTTGAGTGCCACAAAAGCACAACACATTCTCAGTTATTAACTTTGTTGTATTTTTGCTGCTAGAAATGGGGATAGGTGATTATGAGATTTTCTGTCCCATATATCAAAACAACTTGGCTGATTTGGAATATTCTGAACTTTGAGGTACATGAGTAGGGAGGGAAGGAGGGCATCCTTTCCTGGTATGCCCTGACAACAAATTTTTATTTATGTATTTATGAATATTTATAAACTCCTGAAGATTTCAAAGGGGTACACAGCAACAATAACACATAAAATAGAAAAAACAATATATACAACTCAAGATGAAGTATTTACATGAAACAGATGATACAATGGACTACTCCAGGAAGGAGTACAAAATTATGAAAGTCTTTAACATGTGTAAAAAAAAAAGAGTCTTTGAGCATGTCTGTTACAGAAGGATGGGCATTTCACACACAAGAGGAACCACACTATAGGCTTTTCTCCAAATGACTGTGGAACAGAGCTTACGAGAACATGGCACCACCAGAGGCACTCTGGAGATGACCTGAAAGACTAAACGGATCTATATGGGAGAAGGCAGTTGCTCACAAATGTGTTAGTCTAGGCTTGGAGATAGTTGGGTGGGAGAAGGGAGGCAACTATCTCACATCCAGTGATTCTTTCCTGAAAATTCCTCCCCCAGACTGGCTCTCTTTCAGCTAGTTTTTCATCTGGTATGGGAGCTCCGCTGGGGATGGGGACACAATTTAAAAAGGTTGAGTGGGCATTTTTGGGAGAGAAGCAGTGAGCAGGGGGTGGGTTGTGAACCTCCCTTTGCTCATCCGTTCTCCCTTGCAAGTGTCCACAACCCCACATAGGTGTGGTCCACCTTTGGCCTGCACCTAAGCTCACAAACTGCTTAAGCATTAAAGTCTGCATAATGAACAAGTGGCCAAATGTGCATGCACAGCCAACAAGAAGAAAATTGATATGGAGCAATATAGTGCATACCTCAACCACTGCAAAAGAAAGAAAGAAAAATCATTAACATTCTCACAAGAGCATCAGGCTTAGCTGACCTTCAATGTAATATGAAGACTTTGCCCACTTATAGCATCTCTCCCTTCCCTGCTGGCCCTTGTTTGTTGTTTTATGCATTTCTGCATCATTTACAGAGTTCCCTTTGATGTACATTCCTCCTGGATATGCCGTTTCCTTTCTGGCTAATCAAAAAGAGGAGAAAAATACTTTGTTCAAAAAAAAGCATTTGAAGGTCCATAGGGCAAACGCATCTATTTTTAACCAAAGAAGAAACAACTTACTCCTTCACAGGAAAAGAGAACAAGTTGCGGATGGGAATTGTATTCATAATTGATGGCACTGTCAATCCACATAATCCACTTAATTTTCAGCTGAAGTAAAGGGTGTGTGACATTTTCTTATTTTTCAAATTATGATTTAAGGGCACTTCGTACTTTTAGAAAACTGGCTCTGGGATTCTTGTGGTTAAAGAAATTATAAATATTATGAGCAAACAGATTTACATTTCATTAAGAGCTGGTTTGTGTGCACTATGTGGTTGCAAAGGTCAAATAACCATTAGAAAGTTACCCTGAACCGAATGGATATTAACCACCACTACACTATCACAAATACTCCTTTTGGGGGGAAGTGTGGTAATGTAACTGTTAGCATTTGGTAGGTTGTATTGATTACGTATACCAGTAGCAGCTAGTTGTTTCTGTGTCAATGGGGTGGGAGAATCTGCTCTGGATGTAGTCTGAATTTTAAAGAATCTGTCCAAGGTGCTGAACCCTGTCCCCCAAGTAAGCTCAGTAGCTTGGATATCTCTGTGCTATTGTTCTAGATCAGGGGTAGGAACTGTGTGGTCCTCAAGATATTGTTGAGCTGTAACTCCCAGGGATCCTAGCCAACAAAGCCACGTCTCAGTGAAATTTTCAAGTCACAGTTGAACACTCTAACCACAACACAACACTGAGCCTACATTATTTTGTTCTGTTAAATATATTATATACTCCTATCCTACCCTAATAGAAAACTATGCATTTAAACCATGATATATTTTATGGAGCAGAGAGACAAACATCTTCATCTCTGCAAGGACACAGTTCTGTCATTCAATTTGGGCTGCAGCACTGGCAAACACAACACCCTGGCCCAATTTAGAAGAAAAGAGATCAATAAGTGCCAAGTTCCTTCAGTAATGTAGGCTATTGTGCCATCCTGAAGATGAAATATTATAGTGGTTGTACAATTATTTTACATTCTCTTGTTTCTGGTATCAGAAGCTCTGAGAAATTAGTTATGATTATCTTCTTCCAAGCTTGGGGAAGTTGTTACTTTGGACTTCAACTACCCAAATGTCACTGGCCACGGTGGCTGGTAGACTTTGGGTGTTATGGTTCAAAAAAGGAACTTGTTCTAGCTCTGGTCTTGGTGATAGATTTTCAGTCACCAATATATTTATTTTCCACAATGTGCAATGAGGAACACAGAACTCTAAGCCATATTTTTGCTGTATCAAGAGGAGTACATTGCCCAGATCAAGGGAAGTAAGAGTACCACTCTATTCTGCTTTCATCAGACCTCACTTGGAACTCTTGTTATGAGTTATGCTTGATAAATATGAATTGCAAGTAGGCTTTTGATACTTTAGGCAGGGAGCTGCCTTTTGTCAGGAGTCTGCATGCATGTTAGAAGGCCACTGTGTTCAGTTCAGGGCACTATGGATCAGGAGGGGATACTCACAAACTGGAACATGTTCAGAACAGCATGACTAAGATAGTAAAAGATTTGGAAATCAAGCCCTATGAAGAAAGGGTTCGGGAGCTGGGTATGTTTAAGATGGAGAAAAGAAGGCAGAGTGATGACGTGACACCCATCTTTAAATATCTGAAGCTTATTTCCTACTGCTTGAGAGACTAAAGCACAAACCAGTGGATTCAAATTATGAATAGAAATTCCACCTAAATATTAGAAATTATGTCCTGATGGTAAGAGTTATTTAGCAGCAGAATAAACTGCTTTAGAAAACAGTGAGGTGTTCTTCTTTAGAGGTCTTTAAACAGAGGTTCAATGGGCCATCTCTCAGGAGTGTTTTAACTGTGTATTCTTACAAGGCAGAAGATTGAACTAGATGGCATCACTTTGTGATTCTATAATTCTATTTTTATTCTGTTGTGTATTGTGCATCACCACTGATCTGGAAATAGCATATAAACAACATTGCATTGATTGGTAACAAGCAAAGAGTCTTCAAATGAGAAAAGAAGACAGGCTCTGTTTGGCCACAACCTTGGGGTGCCTCACTGCCTGTGAAACAAGTTATTCTACATGTCGTCCTTGCAGGGCTAAGTTCTTCCACCTGTTGCCTTTTTCACTAGTGTTGAGAGGTGAAAATTGAACAGAAAACATGGATATTTTTAGAAATGTAATAGTTTTTATTATTTAAGCCATCCTTGCCTTTCTCTTCTGCCAAAAAGAATCACCGAGTAGCTGAGCTGCGATCAATAAAACAAGATGTTCTATGCCTGCAGAATTACACTCTAAGCAATGTGACACAAAAGGAAAGAGGACAGTGATTTAAAAAAAACACGTTGAGAATAAATTCTCAATCTTTATTCTGGTATGGATCTGACCTCATGGATTTTGTGCCTGCCGCAACATGCTGTGACATTAATATACAACAATGCAAGTCATGACATACTAAGAATATTGCTATGAACAAACTAGCACACACCAATTACCAGTTCCAAACACAGATGAACCTCAGGTGATGATAAGCACTACATGATGGAGAACAGGCAGGGAAGCTAGTACTGTAATGGCAGTGCTGAAGCTACAGCATATATCTCCTCCTTGGAAGCAGACCAAGTTGAGAAGTTCCGTGAAGCTTCGGAAGCCGCAGAGCCATATTTTAATCACAGAGGTTGCCCGTGATTAAAATATGGTGCTGAGGCTTCCAAAGCTTCACGGAAGTGACACGGATGGTTTTGGGAGAGGGACAACGGCGTCCGAAAACGCCCCCCTGCTGCACAAGATCACCGTCCCTCTCCCGAAAGCTCCTCCCGCCCTAGGCACTCTAAAACGCGGTCCGAAAATCTCCTAACTGGCTTTGTGCAAGAGATGAAGCTTCTAAGTTCATTATTCTTTCCACTTCACTAGAAACAGGCAGGAAAAGGGGGCTGTGCTAGACTTGTGTTTTGATTACCTGACTGTGCTTGCTAGAGTATTATGGGAGTTGTAGTCCAAATAAGTAATGTTTCCAAACTCTAGAACTGGAACCTCTTTGGTCAGGCAAGAAGTGTATGGTCCAAATCTGCCTTTAATTACCGTTTGGTTTTTTAAAATAGTTTTCTGGGAGATTCAGTGATAGAAGAAAGTCTGGTTTCAAGAGTAGGGTGTTACCAGAAATTAAGTTTGGATTGAAAAGAAAAGCAGGTGTTGGGCTTGGTCCCCTGGCCTCAGGTAATCTAAAAACCTAGATTTCTTTGCTGGAATTAAGAGCCTTAATTCTTTGAAGAATCAGGCACACCTAAGCCTATGGAAATGGATGGGCTTAAGTGTTCCTAACTCAACGTAAGGATTTATGTATGTGTATGTATATGCATATCCTCCCCTTCCTAAAAAAAACAACCAAAACCCACCCTTTTCCAGACTATATCAGGCTCAGGCTACAGCATGAAGCTTTTCTGGAGGAGGTCAAGCAGTGTGTGTTTGTTAACAAGCTGGGGGTTTTTTCCTATTAATTTTTGTCCATGTTTGTGTTTCTTTAAAAATATTTTTTACATTATGCAAGATTTATATTTCTTAAATTTTAAATGTTTACATTGCATTCCTAAAGACAATTATTCCAAACTAAGACCACTGTCTTCATTTACTTACTTAAAGAATTTTTACCTCACTGTTCAGAAAAAAAAAAGGGGGGGGGCTGCCACAGCGGTTTATATAAGATCAAGAAAAAATAAGCAGCTGCTGCCTACAAGTTTACAGTCTAGTGCAGGGGTTGCAGTTATGTCATGCTCCAGATACTGCTGAATGGCTGCTGCCATCTACCCTAGCCAGCACGGCCAATGATACAAAATACTGGGAGGTGGAGTTGAACAATATCTGTAGGACTGCATGAATCCTATCCTGGATCCAAAAGATACAGTACAAGAAGAAAAAGAGATAAGGAAAACAAGTAAAAGCAGCTGCCAATTCCATACCCTCCAACTGTCCCAGTCTCAATTAATCCTCTGTCGTCCTACTTTTTCAGATGTTTGAAAAATGTTCCAGTTTCTCTCTCCTCCGCTACTTTCCTACTTTGTCCTTGGCTTACTTCAGTTGCTGGAAAATGGGTTCAAAATGCAAAAGTAGCCTGCACTCAATTATCTCAGGAGGGAGAAAGGAGAGGAGAGGTGGGAGTGGAGTCTTGTCCTTCCCAATAGGCTCAGGCAAAAGCTAACTGCTACAACCTGTCGTAGCTTGTCTGTTCTTCCGCATGAATAACTTTTGCTATCTTGCCCACACTGTGATATTGCTTGGCCATATTCGTTCTGGTTTTCATCTATGAAATGTTGGAAGGTATGCAGTTCTTCAAGCTAGCCTATTGTTCCCCTCATGATCAGTGCCGTCTTAACACATGGGCACGCTGAGCAGGTGCCCGGGGGCCCCACGAGCATAGGGACCACATGCTAACCTATGCACAGGCCAGAATTTTACACTAACTTTCCAATCACCTGCCTCAACATTCAAATCTCCCACTAACTTGGTAGAAGGAGAAAAATTACAACTTGTAGCGGAGAGTAGGCATGTCTGCATTTGTGGGAATGGGGAAGAGAAAGAGAAAGGAGAGGAGGAGGAGGGATGAGCAAGGAGGGGGAGTGATGGGCAGTTGAAGGGGGAGTCCTGACTGCAAAGCAAGGGAGGCACTGGGGAAACCCTAACCACACCCCGCCTCTCTTCCCCTTCCTGCCATTCCCATTGGCCCAAGGCAGAGCCATCGGCTTGCTGGGGAGATACCCCTCCAAGACATTGTTTTTGCTTTCCTCCTCTCCTTTCCCACATTGGAAGGTTCTTCTTTCTCTCTTCTTTTTCATTCTTATCTCTGCTGTTTTACACATCAGGCATTCTGAAGTCTGGATGGGAAGTGACTTCACTCCAAATGAAGCTATACACCGGGGAGAGGGTCAAAACACTGATTTTGTGGGAGGTACCAATCAATATAAGTTTATTTCATTGATCTTGTCTGGCATGGGAGACCCTACCGGTGGCTATTATGCCACCGCCAGCATAGCTCAAAGCATCATTAGGGTACGCAAGCCTCTCTCCCATGACAAGGGGGCATCAGTGGAGAGCATGATGCACCAAAGGGCTACAGCAGAGCTCGAAGAGGACACCGGCATCTATATACATTACCGTACTGATGGTAGCTTGTTTAACATAAGCCGTCTGAGGGCTTGCACTAAGACTCTAAACTATCTAGTCCGTGAGCTGCTCTTCGCTGATGATGCTGCCCTTGTTGCCCACACAGAAACAGCTCTGCAGCGCCTAACATCCTGCTTCGCAACAGCTGCAGAGCTGTTTGGGCTAGAAGTCAACCTGAAGAAAACAGAAGTTCTTTACCAGCCTGCACCACAGGACGAATGCCACCATCCCCACATTGCCGTCGGCAAATCTGTGCTCAAGTCCGTTCAGCAGTTCACCTACCTGGGAAGCATCATCTCCTCAGATGCCAAGATTGACAAAGAGATCGATCACAGATTAGCAAAGGCATATAGCTCATTTGGAAGACTTCACAAAACAGCCTGGAGTAATAAACACCTGAGGCGAAGCACAAAAATCAGTGTGTATAGAGCCATTGTACTGTCTATTCTCCTTTATGGGTCTGAAACATGGGTCACCTATCGCCACCACCTACGACTCCTCGAGTGCTTCCATCAGCGCTGTCTACGCACAATCCTAAATATACACTGGACTGACTATGTGACGAATGTTGCTGTCCTTGAGCAAGCAGGGATCACCAGCATTGAGGCCATGATATTGAGAACACAGCAGTGCTGGGCAGGGCACGTTTCTAGGATGGAGGACCATCGCCTCCCAAAAATAGTACTCTACGGTGAACTCACCACAGGCCAGCGTAGAAGGGGTGCTCCAAAAAAATGATACAAGGACTCCCTGAAACAACATCTCAGGCTCGGCCAAATTGATCACCAACAATGGTTTGCCCTTGCCTCACATTGGGAGGCATGGAGACGCACTATCCACAATGCTGCAGCCTTATTTGAGAACTCACGCCGAACAAATCTTGAAGAGAAACGACAACGCAGAAAGAATCACAACCCAGAAACATCACCCAAGGAGACCTTCTGCTGTGCTTTCTGCAACCGGACTTGTTTATCTCGGATTGGCCTTTTTAGTCATCAGCGCGCTTGCAGAAAGCGCGGGATGAGTCCTTCCTGAATCTTCATTTGCGAAGAAAAGCCAGAGAGAATTTCATTGATAATTTACATTTTTATTCCTGTGAGTGGTTGTGTATGCAGGGCCCAGTGCACTGCTTTGCCTGGGGGCCTATAATGCTGTTAAGAGGCCCCTGCTCATGACCAGCTAGTATGCAAACAGTTCAGGAAGACAAATGGAACTGGTCTCTCAGCAGAAGCACTAGAGTCCTCCCCACTTCTTCTCATTGCTCCCTCTGCTGCAGAAAGACATGTTTAAGGATAAGGCCTTAATTGGATAACTGTTTTGTACTGCATGTTTGTTCCATTTAAATATGTTAACCATTTAATGTTTTAGAGTGTTAGCCATCTTGGGAAAACCATGATCTTGGAAGGAGAATGAGACAACTATTTAATTAATCATTAGATGGACAAAGTTCATGCTGTATGTTATGACTCCCGTCCCCACAAAAAAGCTAGTACTCATCAGTAGTAAAGCTAGGTATAAATCTAATTGTTAGTCCCGACTAGAATAGACACACACTGAATTAATGGAATATAACAGAGGTAGGAACATACTTTTGGCCCTCTGTATCCATGGATTCTGCATCCACAGATTCCACCATCCATGGCTTAAAAATATTCCCCTCCCCATTTTTTTAAAGCAAACCTTGATTTTGCTATTTTATATTAGGGACACCATTTTACTATGCCATTGCATATAATGGAACTTGAGCATCTATGGGTGTTGGTATCCATGGGGGATCCTGGAACCAAACCCCAGTGGATACCAAGGGCCCACTGTATTTTAACAGATAAACAACATGTTTTGCAGGTCCTTCCCCTCATGTCCATGTAGGCTCCCCATAGGTATGTGACTGGCCACTACAGGAGCAGAATTGTAAGCTAAATTGGCCATTGGTCAAATCTGGCAGGGCTCTTCTCACATCCTTAACATTCCAACATTACCACCCAAGTTCATCTCCACAAAGCAGAACTCATAAATTAACCAGGTAACCCTTTTCCTATCACCTCTCCCAAAACAATGAAAATAATTTTCGTTCTTAGTTTCTTCATATCTGGCTGCAGCTACAGATGCTGGAACAGGGCTTGAAAAAGGTAAGAAGCTATATTGCCATATCCTCTAGAGTCTCAATGAGTGTCCCTTTTTTTATTTTTGGTTGAGCTAGATCCAGAAGTACCCTTCTATAAGCTGAAGGCCTCTTCCCTATGTGCACCAAGCCCCCCTCTTTTTCTTTTCTTTTTTTTTACTTAATACTTGTGTGAGGAAAATGAACAAAAATCCAGGGGAAAAACAACAGTCTTGTGACACCTTAAAAATAGCAAATTTATTACAGCATTACCATTCAAATTAGAAGAGACATCTTGAATTCATGAATTATAATGCCAGTGGGTGTCAAAGCCCATGAACATTTGTGATGCACTTTTCCATCTTATTCCTCACTCATCCCATTGAACAAAGAAATATCGTTCAAAGTTTAACATTTCCTCAGAAGCTCTTCATTCAAAATGTAAGAAACTAGATTCAAATTTTGCTGCTCCTTTCATTCATCCAATTATTTTCATTCTGTCACTCCCCTTCTACCTCCTGAGTTTCTGTGTGACATGTTTCTCTTTTGTTTCATCTAATAATCTCTGATGCCTTGTGCCTTTGTTAGATCAGTCACCATCTATTCCGCTGCATTAGGCTCTATCCCATATTCACCACTTCAGTCTTTGTTATGCTTTCAGAATGCCTCATTAAATTATGTCTGTGTATCTGTGAATCACCATTCCATCACTGTGTGAATAGGGCAATGGTGGAGTTTAACATCCTTCTAATTAAAGAGAGCAGGGCATCAATATCCATTAAAGGAAATAGGATTCATAGCATATGAAAGGAAGATTGGATAAGGGTAAACCATGATGGGGGCGAAATGTTTTTCGGGTCCGCCATTTTTCTGGCAGGGTTTCTATGCTCACAATGGCTGCATAACTGGGAGAAATTCTACAGATGAAGCTTTCTGTATCTTCAGGCCAGAAAATTCAACACTTGCTAAATTTCTCTCTTTAATTCAACCTCTGTGAGGAAATGGAGAAAGCAACCTTATATGCAGGCCATCTTTATTAGTGAAAGATAACCTCGGGTAGATTACTAATGAGGGGTGCTTTTAGTTTACAAATAATAATAACATTATTGCCTCTACACATGATGTTTTACAAACAAACTGTCTTATACTTCTAATAGGCAACAGCTGCATTTGGTCATACCAATAAATGCTGGGGGGCTTTTTCATGACAGAAATATCCACAGCTTTCATGAACTCTCCTTTCTTCCTCTGGTGCAGGTATGGAAAGACTAGAAGCTTCAACTTAATGTTTGTGATTAACTGCAGTTTATCATTACCTCCAAACACTAAACTCTGATTAACCATGATTTGTTGAAACATGCCAGCTTTGTAAAGCACTGCTTAATGTTGACTTGTTTTGCAAGCTACTCAAAAAATAAAGGGAAAGCTTCTGAATTCCTTATAGCTGCACTGGAGGGGACCCTATGAGGCTTGCTAAAGTGTATTCTCATCACAGTAAACCATGGTAACTCAGCTTATCACAGCCAAGGAGTAAAACCAACAGACAGAAGGGAGAAGAGACAACTGTAGGGAGAGAATGGTGTAGCTAAATGCAGTTACATCCACTTAAAATGTGAATGGGATTTTTAAAAGCTAAAACAAAACCCATGAAGAAAAAGAGGCTTTTAAAGAGGAACTGATAGCACCACATACATATCACATTGCACATACGTACTTATCTTGGACTTCATCTCTCACAAGCTACAACTCACATAGCCAATGGGGAGAATCATGGGAATCACAGTCGAACCAACTCTGAAGAGCCACAGTTGCTGACTTTTGATGTTGACTCTGGCACAACCATAAATAAAGATTTCTACATGTAGAAAAAGAGGATGTCAGGGAGAAGGTTAGGACAATTGCCTTTTTACCTAATATACTAGCTTCCTATGAGAAAGGAAGCTGTGGTATGGAACATTCATTAACTTAGGTCCTGAGAGAGAATTTGAAATGATACAGTCCAACACAGTCCAACCACTTCACCTGCTATTTTGCGAGAACTAGGCCATCATGTAAAACGTGCAGATTACATTATCAAAAGGTACAGCAAGAGCTCAATGCCTTGCCTCTTAATCGGTGTGAGAGAAGTTCAGAGGCACCGGTGTTTTCAAACTGGATTAAGACTTTCCAAAAAGCTAATAGGTTTCCAATGAGCTGGGCCGTGGCTGCAACAGCTGCTCTAATTTGAGAATAAAAGAATGCTGGCTTTGTGGCAAGGGATCTGCTATTGATCAGCACAAGGTTAGGCGAACAGGAGGGGAGGGCAGCTCTTCTTCTTTTGAACTCTCTCTGTGTGTATGTGTGTGTGTTCTTTTCAGACTCACATTATCTAGTAGCAATAACAAAGGACAACCCCATCATGCAAGCTGCTCTCTGCAGGATTGCACTTGTTGAAAATTAATAGCATGCACGCACTTGCATCACTCCAGAGTCTTCCACCATTTCCTTGCAACTGGCTTCATTGTGGCCCCACAAAACACAACAGATGGGTCTCCAGAACTTCTGGTGAAGGGAAGAGAGCCCCTTTCTCTGAGCTACCATATGAGTCCCACCTGTCATCCAAAGCCTTGTGGAAATTAGCATCTGAAGAGCAGAGATTCCTAAGCATGTGCTTCCAATAAATATTTTGAAAGGGGGAGATAGGAAAGAAGTCACAACACAGAGTGGCAAACAGAAGAGCCGTCCACCTGGTTGAAGATCACTTCTTCCATTTTAATACATCATAGTCCTGGGTACAATTAAAAAAGGGGACAGGTCGAGTTATTTCCTCCATCCATTTGCCACATGACACTTCACTCAATCCAGTTCTAAAATATCAAATAAAAAAACTGACCATGAAGGTTGCTATCAGTTGAGAAAGGGTAAGGAAGAAAAAAGAGTCAGTACTACCGCTGTGCTTTTAAACAGTACAGGTCAACCCCCATATACACAGGGATATATTCCAAGACTCCCCGTGGATACCTGAAACCATGGATAATAAGGAACCCTATTATATTCAATGAGACTAACACCAGAAGTTGACCACAAAATCACATTGGTGGACCTAGAAATGCCTAGAGAGAACATATTTTTTCAATGTGGATAAGTGAAACAATGGATACCAAATCTGTGGATATGGGGGTCAACTTGGAAAGAAGACTGCCAGGAGATACCAGGTGCTGTAGGTCTATGCTACTCAAAGTGGTGGTCCATGGACCACTGCCAGTCTATGAGCCATCAGCTGCCAGTCCCTGGCAAATTTCTGTCTACTCAGTATAGGCTCACTGAGAGGCACCTGGCATAGCCTGGAGACGAACTAACCCAGGAGTAGCCAAACAGCAGAACTGTGCAGCAGAAAAGGCACAAAAACAAAGGCTTCAGCTAGCAGCCATTTCACTGCTCTGACCCACTTTCACACACAAAAGAAAGATGTACAGACAGCAAGGTTCATCCAAAGATATCTGGAGGTCTTTATCTTCAGTTGCAGTATAAACAAACACAGCAACCCTCATTAACAAACACAACAGCAGTTTCATCCACCAACACTCCTCTTTCTCCACAACATCAACCCACACACAGTGCATCTTGTGCTTTGACTATATAGGAGTGTTTGCTAGTCACTCTCTGCCTAGCCACAGCTGTGATCAAACCCATTTCAGCTGTGCTAGTCTGTGGTCTCTTGCGCCAACATTTTTCCTTTTGCACTTAAAGCAATGTTACCCTGACAATCCCCTCCAAAATGTTGCAACTGACCATATACGTTACATATTTACATTACATATGTTATTGCACACAGTTTACAACATCCTTGGTACATGCTACCAACCCAAGCATTGTCATCATTTCTTTGTGTTTCTGACATGTTAACACTTTCATAAAGACATCAGCAATATTCTGTTCACACACAATAATTCAGTTTTATGATACCTTCCTGTACGAGCTGTCTAACATTCATATATCGGACTCCTATATATTTAGTCCTACTCTTTAGGTTCTCAGTCTCTGGCATTGCAATGCACATTTGGGAGTCTTCATTAACTTTGATTGGTCCCTCACACTTTTCTCCCTGGAGCAATATTACCCTGACAGTTGGAATGCAACAAGAATAACAATTGTAGCCAATGGGCACAAATACAGTATGGCACCAGTTCCTGGCTCACTGGGAAAAACCATTGCTGGTTCTTCAGGCAGATAGCTCAGGAAGCACTGTGGCAGGGAAGGGAAGGCAACAACAGTTCTCCTCAGAACACTGTAAGTATTCAAAAAAACAACAACTCTAGGACAGAGTTGCCATAAGTGGGGTCAACTTGAAGCCACATAACAAAAACAAGCAAAGAAATTAGAAGACCCACCTCCCTCTCCCCTTCTTCCCATTATAGCAAAAAGTTAAGGCTTCTGTTAAAGGTAGAAAAAGACCATTTTTAAAAGACCATTAAAAATCCTATTGGAGTGCCCTCCTATAAATAAAGTCTGGAAGATTTATATGAGATTTCAATGTCAGCACTAAAACAACAAGGTCCTAATATTTAACAACTGTAGTATTGATAAAGCACATTAGCTCTCTGGCTTTTCTTCGCAACGAAGATTCAAGAAGAAATCCCGTGCTTTCTTCAAGCGCACTGATGACTAAAAAGGCCAATCTGGGATAAACAAGTCCAGTTGCAGAAAGCACAGCAGAAGGTCTCCTTGGGTGATGTTTCTGGGTTGTGATTCTTTCTGCGTTGTCGTTTCTCTTCAAGACTTGTTCGGTGTGAGTTCTCAAATAAAGCTGCAGCATTGTGGATAGTGCGTCTCCATGCCTCCTGATGTGAGGCCAGGGCAGACCATTGTTGGTGATCAGTTTGGCCAAGCCTGAGATGTTGTTTCAGGGAGTCCTTGTATCGCTTTTTTGCAGCGCCCCTCTTACGCTGACCCGTGGCCAGTGTAGCTGTGTTCTCAATATCATGGCCTCAATGCTGGTGATCCCTGCTTGCTCAAGGACAGCAACATTCGTCACATAGTCAGGATTTATGCACATATTTAGGATTGTGCGTAAACAGCGCTAGTGGAAGCATTCGAGGAATATTAAGTGGTGGTGATAGGTGACCCATGTTTCAGATCCATAAAGGAGAATAGACAGTACAATGGCTCTATACACACTGATTTTTGTGTTTCGCCTCAGGTGTTTATTACTCCAGACTCTTTTGTAAAGTCTTCCAAATGCGCTATGTGCCTTTGCTAATCTGTGATCAATCTCCTTGTCAATCTTGGCATCTGAGGAGATGATGCTTCCCAGGTAGGTGAACTGCTGAACGGACTTAAGCACAGAATTGCCGACGGCAATGTGGGGATGGTGGTGTTCGTCCTGTGGTGCAGGCTGGTAAAGAACTTCTGTTTTCTTCGGGTTAACTTCCAGCCCAAAGAGCTCTGCAACTGTTGCGAAGCAGAATGTTTGGCGCTGCAGAGCTGCTTCTGTGTGGGCAACAAGGGCAGCATCGTCAGCGAAGAGCAGCTCACGGACTAGGTAGTTTAGAGTCTTAGTGCAAGCCCTCAGACGGCTTAATTTAAACAAGCTACCATCAGTATGGTAACGTATATAGATGCCGTCGTCCTCTTCGAGCTCTGCCGTTGGCCTTTGGAGCATCATGCTGAAGAAGATTGTAAATAAAGTTGGCGCAAGAACACAAACTTGCTTCACTCCATTAGGTATTAGAAAGGGCTCTGAAAGAGCATTGCCATATCTGACTTGACCACGCTGGCCCTCGTGCAGCAAGATAAGCATTTTAACGAATTTGGGGGGACATCCTAGTCTTTCCAGGATCTGCCACAGACCTTTCCTACTCACCGTGTCAAAGGCTTTGGTGAGGTCAACAAATGTTACATAGAGATCCTTGTTCTGCTCTCTACGTTTCTCTTGCAATTGTCTAAGGGCAAATACCATATCTGTACTACTCCTATTGGCTCTGAAGCCACATTGGCTTTCAGGAAAGAAGTTCTTCAGCAATGGTAGGAACTAATCTGTTCAGGAGTATCCTTGCAAAGATTTTTCCAGCAACAGAGAGCAGTGTTATGTCTCGATAGTTTGAGCAATCGGATTTTGCTCCTTTTTTCTTGTACAGGGTGATGATGACTGCATCTCACAGATCTGATGGCAGTTCCCCTTTTTCCTAGCAATTCACAAGGAGTTCATGGAATTTATCATGGAGTACATGACCTCGGTGTTTCCAAACTTCAGGTGGGATTCCATCAATCCCAGCTGCCTTGCCGTTTTTCATCTGCTGTATGGCCTTAAGGGTCTCTTCCAAAGTGGGAGCTATGTCTAATTCATTTTTCATCGGTTTTTGTATCATATGTTGGATAGCTGAGTCTTGGACTACTCGGTTGGCACTAAAGAGACTTTGAAAGTGTTCAGCCCATCAATTCAGGATGGAGGCTTTATCAGTAGTTAATGTTTGACTATCTGTACTGTATAAGGAGCTTTGGACCTGATAAGTAGGTCCAAACACTGCCTTAAGAACTTCATAGAATCCTCTAGAATCACACAGATCTGCACAGCATTGTGTCTTTTCTGCTATATTGATCCACCACTTGTTCTGCATGTCTCGGAGTTTTTGTTGAAGTTTACTACATGTGAGGCAGAAAGCTGCTTTTCTTATGCGGCAAGTTGGATGGGCGAGGTATGCGTGGTGAGCAGTTCTCTTCTTTGCCAACAGCTCCTGGATCTCTTGGTTGTTTTCATCAAACCAGTCTTGGTTTTTCTTGTGGGAGAACCCGAGGGATTCTTCTGCAGACCGGAGGATACTGTTTTTGATATGTTGCCAAAGCACTGTAGGAGAAGGATCTGTAGGACGGTCTTCAAGTTTTGTTTGCAGGTTTGCCTGGAAGTTGTCTCTCATGGTAGCTTGTTGAAGATTGTTGACTTGGAGTCTCCTCTTTAAGATGCCACCCCTCTTAGGTTTGAACTTAAGATGAAGATTTAGTTTACATCTGACGAGGCAATGATCTGTTTGGCATTCTGCACTGGGCATCGCTCGAGTATGGCGGACATCGTGAATGTTTTTCTGGCGAACTAGAACATAGTCAATGAGGTGCCAATGTTTGGATCGGGGATGCATCCAGGTTGTCTTCAAGCTGTCTTTCTGCTGAAAGATAGTGTTTGTAATAGTCAGCTGTCGTTCTGCACAGAACTCTAGCAGGAGGCATCCATTATCATTGCAATTTCCAACACCATGCTTGCCTAAAACACCTTTCCAGGCTTCGGAGTTCTTTCCTACTCTGGCATTGAAGTCACCAAGGATAATAAATTTATCTTCTACAGGGACTTTTTGTATGAGGTGATGTAGGTCTGTGTAAAATTGTTCTTTCTCTACAGAGTCGGCTTGCATAGTTGGGGCATATATACTAAAGAGAACAACATGTGGGAGAACAACCTGTGGAAATAATGCGATCAGAGTGTCCTGTTGGCAAGGTTTCGAGTTTGGAGGCAATGGAGTTTTTAATCATGAAGCCTACCCCTGAAAGATGTTTTTCGGTTTTTGGTTTGCCAGACCAGTAAAGTGTGTAGCCGGTGCCGTGTTCTTTAAGGCTGCCTTCCTCATGGAGACGAACTTCACTAAGAGCAGCGATGTCAATATTGAGCCGTGATAGTTCATGGGCTATTAGAGCAGGACGACGCTCAGGCCGTCTACTATTTTCAGAGTCTCGCATGGTTCTGATGTTCCAGCATGCAAGCGTCAGTTTATTTACACCTTTGGAGGCCGGTGTGTGCCTTTGTTTCTTTGCCTTGGTTTGACCGCATCAGAAGATTCCCGTTGGCCGCGGCTAGCCAACCAGGTAGTTGGGGATGAGCTTTTGTTAGGCCACCTTTTCTAGGCCCCTCTCCATATGAAGCAAGTAGTGCTCTCCTTTAAAAAGGCTGCTTGGTCATTCAGGATGCTGCCGAACAAGACTGTCATCTCCCGGGTCAGCCTCGAGCGACCAAAGTCCTGATCTGCCTGCATGCAGGGTTGGGTCTGTGGCTTCCAGTGCATCTTTACACCTGCCGGTTTCTTCCCTCGCCTATCACTACAGGACTTTTTTCTTTTCTTTTTTTCTTTTTTTTTTGGAATTGGATTTGTCCTTCGAGCCTGTGCAATGGATTTTTCTGGTGGAGTGCAGCGTGCACAGAACTGGCCTCACCCTTTAAACCAGAGGTTCGTCTGCTGTGGCCTTGCAAGCATGGACGTAGCAGCGAGGTCCTCAGGCCATAGGTTTGATTAGAGTTTCCTTCTCTTAGACGGTTGACCTTACAGGGTTGGACGAGCAGCATCTGCCCAGGTTTGGGATGAGAGTGTTCCTTCTCCTAGGACGGTTGCCATAAGGCTAGAGAGCCCATCCTGCCCTTTTGACACTTTTTGTCAGACCGTTCGGTTTTGACCTGTCTGGCATGGGAGACCCTACCAGTGGCTATTATGCCACCGCCAGCATAGCTCAAAATATCATTAGGGTATGCAAGCCTCTCTCCCACGACAAGGGGGTGTCAATGGAGAGGAAATCAAAATACATGTAACTAAAAACATACAGTACAAGAAAACTAGTGTGGTATAGTGGTTTGAGTGTTGGATTAGAACTCTAGGAGACTAGGGTTCAAATATTCACTTAGCCAAGGAAACTCATAGGATGGCCTTGGGCAAGTCACATTCTCTCAGCATCAAAGGAAAACCATGGCAACCGCCTCTGGATAGATTTAGCCAAGAAAACCCCATGATAGGTGCACCTAAAGTTGGAAAAACAACTTGAAGGTACACAACCACAACAAACAAAATGTTATGATTGAAAGAGTATTCAACTATCTATAGAATTAAAGCCATTTGAAACTTTGATTTAAAAGTGGTACAGCATACTAAGAAAAGTCCTTTTCTTATAAAATAAACTTTTCCCCTGATAGAATAAAAAAGGCCTTCACCTGCCAAAAAGAGGACAGGAAGGAGGAAGACATCCTAGCCTCCTTAGGAAGGAAGACACTGAGCCTGGGAGCAGCCACTGCAAAGGCCTTCAGACCCTGTACAAGCCTGCCCTGACTCTCAGATCTTTGAGAGAGGTAATTCCCTCAGTCCCACCACCTTGAAAGGTGACTCAAGGGGAAACATGACAGGGCTTTCTCAGGACATTATCACAGCAGCCTCCTTTCTTGTAGCAATTGCATTAGTGAAGCAAATGGGAACATATCAGTATTGAAGCCAAAACTATTGTACATCCTCTTCACTTGCACGAGTGTGCTGCGATTGTGCCAGTTTGGCAATTTCCATCCTATCACACCAGCTCTGTAACCCTGCCACTCCGTGCATGTGTCCCTTTCTCTTTTTTTTTTCTTTTCTTTTTTAACCATAATTATATAATTATGGGGAAACGATAATATTTTTATTTTATCATTTCCCCATAAGTACGCAAGCATGGGGGGGGGAGAAAAAGAGGAAAAAAGAAAGACATGGAGAAAAAAGCAATTTTTGGTGGCTTGGAATAGCAAAGGGGAGGAGGGAGAAAGGCGTTGAGGGGGTTACATGGTCCCCTCATGCCATGTGACTTCCTTCATATCGCTACTGCCACTGAAGTATCTTATCACACAGAGGGGAATGCTGCCATAGCAGCGATATTGAGAGCTATTGATGAGTTTCCTCAGTCAATGATAACATGTGCTACAGAAGCAGATGAACAGCAAGACAGCAATGGGATAGAGATGACATCATGAGATAAGTAAGGGCCACATCTGCTGCTATCCTTGTGTAATAATGTCCTCAATGACTGCTCCCAGACTATGGAAGACCCTGCCAAGGAGGCTAGATTGGCTCCCTCCTTCTCCTTCCACCAGCAGGTGAAATCTTTTCTATTCTAATAGGCTTTCAGGAAGTGACTATTTAAAAAAACATTGTCCTGGTTTATTTTTTAATGCATGCTTTAAATGCATTTAATGTTATTGATAGTTTAATTACATTTTAATCATAATTTTAGAAGCTTTTCTCCATATTGTATTTGTTTTAAATTGTAGACTTTCTTGAGTGTCAATTCTGTGAATAAAGGCAGGATTTAAACAAAGTGAATGAATGTACAGAATATTTTTTTCATAGCACTTTATCAGTAATACAGCTTGCAGTGCCAGATACAATAGTAGAAACCATTTGTTGAAATCTTACAGAAGTTACCCACTCTTTCAAAGCAGACAATATTAGAGTGATGCAGTAATTTTTCAAGGAATGAAACATTTTATCATTGAGTGCCAGGTTGCTGTAGTAGTATTTTCCAATATAGATAAATCTTTCTGAACAAATGTATCATGCTCAGTCATTCCATTAAAAGAAAAAGCATTCAGGTCACCAGTCATCAGTTAGCATAACAGTATTAAAAACTTATTTATATTAGTTGTATAAAATTTTAAAAATCATATTATTGACAATGCAGACTTAGACTGCAATTTTTTACTACTTTCATAGCCATGCCTCCACTTATAGTTTCCTGGAATTTGTAGTTTTTTGAGGTATGTAGAATTCTCTGTCAGAAAGCAGTCCCCCATTCTTCTGAACTACAGGATCAGGGATCCTTTCACACTACTTAATTACAGTGCTATGACTCCACTTTGAGTCCCGTGGTTTCATCCTAGGGAATCCTGAGATTTGTAGTTCAGGAGGGATATTTAGAATTCTCAGTCAGAGAGCTCTAATTACCTCACCAAACTACAAATGCCAGGATTCCAGAGGATGCAGGCATTGCAGTTAAAGTGGAATCATAGTGCTATTTTGTGTAGCGTGAAAGTGTTACCCAAAATGCTGGTCATGAGGGTCCATGGGGACCCTCTAATGTATGAATATTGATATGGGGGATTAATGCACTCAACTTGGCAATGTGAGAGGTGAGTAATGAGCAGGATCTTGGAGACCTATGTATACCAGTACTAAGGAGGAGACTTCAAGTACCGTTAAATGATCTTTATTGAGAAAACAACAATAATAACATTCATGTGTGCACACTTAGGCTTCAAGCAGTCAAGCAAGGCTAACAAATAAAGTAGGAAGTATTTGGATAGAGGAAAAAATGAGGGGATGATGGATGATATAACACCTGTCCTGTAGAGCAGAGATTCCTGCAGCAGAGGCTCAAGTTGTGTTCTGAGGGTCTAGCAGCAAAGGAAGAGGAGATGTAGACAATTTGGTAGTGTTTTGAGGTGGTGTTTATATGAAATAATTCCCCTGAAGGTATAGGAGTTTGAGTGAAATACAATAGTTCTCAGAACAACCAGTCCAGAACAAAAGGTACTCCGGAAGAGCTAAAGATCTTTAATGGTTGTTGCCTTTGGAATTGAATAGGAAACAGGCAAGGTCTTTTGTTGGAGCTTGTTTGGAGGTTCTAGCAGGGGAGCGCAGCTATCGTATATCCTTAACCGAAGAACAGTACACTCCTTCTATCTGGGATGGTCGTCCTCTTCCACCGAGCGCGCAGCTTCGGGAGGGATGCACATGGAGCGGTGAGGGAGGAAGGGGACACCCACCTAGCCAGCCAGATCAGCCGAATCAACCCTGGCGATCAATGGGGTGACAGATGTTGCAGCCATATCGCCCTCACATACTGCTTTTAGCCTGTTTTTATCCTGTGTTTTTACCTTATCCTGTATCCTCTTTTTACCTGTGCTGCTCTATGACCGTAATAAAGATTCTATTCTATTCTTTGTTGGAGGGGAGTAGGGATGGAAGAGTTCGTTTCACAAGCATTAAACTCTCATGCTATCATTGAGTGGATTAGTGATTGACTCACCTCCAGGTGTTTAGTCCTAATCAGAGTATTTGTTTGGGGGAATTTCCACAGGCCCTTCCCTTGGTCTTTCATTAATCCCACCTTGGTATTTGGGGGTCCCTGGTTTACCTGTAACCACGTGGATGGCCACCTTAGCCAACTTATTAAATATAGCCAGATGTCGCCCTTATTCCAAGATGGGGGCTGTCAGGGTATGTAACAAAAGAGCCAAGAGCTTTCTACTGGATAAATCTAAATATCACACCAAACTACCATAGCTGCTGAAGTGGTATGAAACTGCCCCAACTGTGTTCTGTAAATATATTTATGAATTAGTTTAAGCCAGGAGCTGAACTTGAAGGCAAGATGAAAAAGAGGAGAGGGCTCCTGCACTTTGAACCATTGTGCAGAACAGTGTTGATGTTCATCATCTAGGTTCAGACATGTTCAAGGTCACCACTCAAGCGTTCACAATCAGTTCTCCCTGATTTGTCTGAAATGTAGAAACACAGTCTCATTATTTACTAGACAGACCTCACACAGTTAGTCTTCAACTTTCACGGGGGTAACCCTGAAAAAGGGGGAAAACCATGAATATCTCTAGGCCCACCCAAACTATATTTCACATACACAAAAAGTACCTGTATTGGTGGGGTTCTTGGGCCTAGCCATGCTCATGCACTCTCTCACTCATTCACTCGCTCAGGTTGGAGGCGGAAAGGGGGCAGAAGGAGGGAGAAAACAGACACCTGTCCCATCCTCTTCCTCCCTGCCTGTCTGCACGAGGGAACATACATGCCCTCCCTCCTCGCGCTCCCCCATCCCCTTCCCTTCCCCCCTGCCCACACAAGTGAGGAAGGGAACATGTGCACCCTCCCTCCTCACATGTCCCCCATCAAATCCCCTTCCCCACACCCACATGAATGAGAGGGAGAACACATGCCCTCCTTTCTCCCACTCCCATTCCATCCCCTTCCTCCCATTCGAGCAAACAAACGAGGGAACACACACACCCTTCTTCCTCCCACTCTCCCACCCCATCCTCTTCTCCCATTCACCTGAGTGAGTAAGGGAATGCATGTGCTCTCCCTTATTGTGCTCCCTCATCCCATCCTCTTCCCCCCACTAACCCACACGAGTGAGAATCCCATAGCTCCTCCTTATTGTGTCCAACATTGCCTTTAACCTCATGAAAACTTCATAAAGACCAAACATTCTTGCTATTACATTTTTACTGAGGCTCAGTTCAGAGTTTCAGATATTGCACTAAACCATGATTAAATCATTATGGCTTGTTATGACAACTGAACTGACACACCATGGTTTGTGACTGGCTGGCAAAAGAGAATGTGACATATGGTTTGAAATGCATTTATGAACCATGGTTTGTACTACCAATAGACTGACATACAGTCAGATCCACAATTGGAGACCTCTACATCTAGCGACTGGAGTCCTGATAGGTGAAAAATGAAAACAGGCAATCATGATAAAACTCAAAGCACTGTTGGTTCTTAACTACTGTTAGTCATATACATATCTACTGCATTTATTAAACTTGAAAAGACAAAAATAAATATAAATTCTGCTATACGTTTTAAAAATGCAAAGCTTTCAACTCTCAAATTGAACTCTCCTAAATTATGCACCAACCTCATATTCATTAATATCAGTGTAAAATTCCTGGAATAATGGACTCTCCAATACTTCCTCCTGACTTATCCAAAATGTGGTCTGTAAATCTATTAAAACCTCCAGCTAAAATTAAACAATCCTCAAAACTATATCCTCCTTAGTCCTAGAATTAACACTCTAGCTTCCCTTGTACCCGTCTTCAATTTTCCAAGATTAAAGTTATACAGTCGTCCCTTCACATTCGCGGGGGTTCCGTTCCGCGGACCCCCGCGAATGTGAAAAATCCGCGAATAACTACACCCCTCCCCCTCCCTCCCCAGGCCTTCGCGGGGCCTTCCTAGGCCCCGCGGAGGCCTCACCGGCCCTCCCTCCCACCCTCCCCAGGCCTTCGCGGCGCCTTCCTAGGCCCCGCGGAGGCCTCACCGGCCCTCCCGCCCACCCTCCCCGGGCCTTCGCGGCGCCTTCCTAGGCCCCGCGGAGGCCTCACCGGCCCTCCCTCCCACCCTCCCCGGGCCTTCGCGGCGCCTTCCTAGGCCCCGCGGAGGCCTCACCGGCCCTCCCTCCCACCCTCCCCGGGCCTTCGCGGTGCCTTCCTAGGCCCCGCAGAGGCCTCACCGGCCCTCCCTCCCACCCTCCCCGGGCCTTCGCGGGGCCTTCCTAGGCCCCGCGGAGGTCTCACCGGCCCTCCCTCCCACCCTCCCCGGGCCTTCGCGGGGCCTTCCTAGGCCCCGCGGAGGCCTCACCAGCTCTCCCTCCCACCCTCCCGGGGCCTTCCTAGGCCCCGCGGAGGCCTCACCGGCCCTCCCTCCCACCCTCCCCGGGCCTTCCTAGGCCCCGCGGAGGCCTCACCGGCCCTCCCTCCCACCCTCCCCGGGCCTTCGCGGGGCCTTCCTAGGCCCCGCGGAGGCCTCACCGGCCCTCCCTCCCACCCTCCCCGGGCCTTTGCGGGGCCTTCCTAGGCCCCGCGGAGGCCTCACCGGCCCTCCCTCCCACCCTCCCCGGGCCTTCGCGGGGCCTTCCTAGGCCCCGCGGAGGCCTCACCAGCTCTCCCTCCCACCCTCCCGGGGCCTTCCTAGGCCCCGCGGAGGCCTCACCAGCTCTCCCTCCCACCCTCCCGGGGCCTTCCTAGGCCCCGCGGAGGCCTCACCGGCCCTCCCTCCCACCCTCCCCGGGCCTTCGCGGGGCCTTCCTAGGCCCCGCGGAGGCCTCACCGGCCCTCCCTCCCACCCTCCCCGGGCCTTCGCGGGGCCTTCCTAGGCCCCGCGGAGGTCTCACCGGCCCTCCCTCCCACCCTCCCCGAGCCTTTGCGGGGCCTTCGCGGGGCCTTCCTAGGCCCCGCGGAGGTCTCACCGGCCCTCCCTCCCACCCTCCCCAGGCCTTCGCGGGGCCTTCCTAGGCCCCGCGGAGGCCTCACCGGCCCTCCCTCCCACCCTCCCCGGGCCTTTGCGGGGCCTTCCTAGGCCCCGCGGAGGCCTCACCGGCTCTCCCTCCCACCCTCCCGGGGCCTTCCTAGGCCCCGCGGAGGCCTCACCGGCCCTCCCTCCCACCCTCCCCAGGCCTTCGCGGGGCCTTCCTAGGCCCCGCGGAGGCCTCACCGGCTCTCCCTCCCACCCTCCCGGGGCCTTCCTAGGCCCCGCGGAGGCCTCACCGGCCCTCCCTCCCTCCCACCCTCCCCGGGCCTTCGCGGGGCCTTCCTAGGCCCCGCGGAGGCCTCACCGGCTCTCCCTCCCACCCTCCCGGGGCCTTCCTAGGCCCCGCGGAGGCCTCACCGGCCCTCCCTCCCACCCTCCCCGGGCCTTCGCGGGGCCTTCCTAGGCCCCGCGGAGGTCTCACCGGCCCTCCCTCCCACCCTCCCCAGGCCTTCGCGGGGCCTTCCTAGGCCCCGCGGAGGCCTCACCGGCTCTCCCTCCCACCCTCCCCAGGCCTTCGCGGGGCCTCCGGAGGGCCTCCGGGCGTCCCGCGAAGGCCTCCCCACCCCTCCCCAGGTCTTTCACGGGGCCTCTGGAGGCCCCGTGTCGCGGTTTTGGGGAGGCCCGGGGGGGCCCTCCCAAAACCGCGAATAACCGAAACCGCGAATGTCAAATTCGCGAATGTGGAGGGACAACTGTATATTCCTTTTAAGATACCAAATCTCCACTCTACATTACTCACCTCATCCAATACTTGAAACAGCACTTTCTTCTCATCTCTGATCCCCCTCCTTCAGATCCTGGACCATTACTTTTGAAATCATGAATGTTATGTAACAGTGGAGAGCCATTCCAAAAGCAATTATTCTTACAAAAAATTACATAAAATGACTCATTATATTATGCTGCTCAAAGGTAAGAAACTGGTCTAAAACTTAGAAAAGGGAAAACTTCAAAATACCTCAAGAAAATATTTTTTGCTCCAAAAGATAGTTTGCATGATCCATCATATGATTAAATACCATGAATATTCCTCAATATAACTTCCTGGGAGAAAAATAATACTTTATTTTCTTTACTTATAACTTTGTGGGTTTTTTTCAAATTGGCTATTATATCCTGCCATATACAAAGGGATAATTTTTAGTTTGTTTGTATTCATTAATTTGAAAACTCTAAATATTAAGACACCAAAAAAGATAGTAATTTTCTACTTACCTAGAGCTTTGGTAATTTTATATCTTAACCACTTATCTATCACTCCTTTCATCTGGATATGGAAGGTACAATGCAAACTACACTAATGATTTGTTCCACATAATTTAATACTTCAGCCTCAACATCTCCAGTTTCCAGTGACTTCAAAAAGACTTCAGTTACATTCCTGATTACAAATGTTTTATTCTTAAAACTAATCAAGAGTTTAAAAGGAAATTGCCATCTTTACAAAGCTTCCTTCAGGTGTTTGATTAGAAATCCTAAATCCTGTCCTCTTCAATAGAAACCAGAGCCATCAGGCCCAACAGTAGAAAAGGGCCCTTTCACACTACACAAATATAGAAGTATGATTCCAGTTTAAGTGCCATTGCAACATCCTATGTAATCCTGGGGTTTGTACTTTGGTCAAAAGCACCAGAGGAGCTCTCTGGCTAAGGACCCTAAGGACCCCTCCTTAAACTGCCAATCCCAGGATTCCATAGGCTGTTGCTATGGCAGTTAAAGTGAGACCATAGCACAATATTTGTTTGTTATGAAAGATCCCAAGGTCTCCAATGTGTCTAAGGGCAACCAGATGGCTTACATCCTTGTAGGGTAGGCCATCTGGCATCCCCAAGTTTCGCTTCCAGTACCTCACAGTTGATCACTACTATCAGCCTATGCTACATATGGTGAGTTCTCTCACACTCTGCCTAAAGATAAGGGAGATTATCAGACACAGCAAAAACCATGGCCGAAGACTGCTAGAAGAACAGGAAGGGGCAGGATTATCAGACTCCAGCATTCCAGGGGTGTAGCGCGGGTGTCAGTAAGGCGTCCCTTTTGATTCGTAGCTTCTCCTCATCGATACAAAAGGGAAGCCTCATCCACAGCAGCGCTACACCCCCAGAACGGCAGAAGGACACGGGTGTCTGGTAAGGTTGCCCTTTCTGTTCTTTTCGCGATCTTGGGACACAGTTGGGAATGTGACTTTTTGGCGCATTCCCCTGCATCTGATAATCTCCAAAGTCAATTCTACACATCTGGGCCAATGCCCTTCATGCATTAAAGACTCCAGCTAATGTTTATAAACATCTGTCCCCATCCACCCACAAAGCATCACTGATAGGCTGGGCAAGACTAAAGTCTAGTCTTCCCTTGCTTTTCTTTGTTGGTTTTAAACAATTATATTGGGGATTGTCCAGACAATGAAAATTCTCCTCATAGAATTCACAGAGAATACGATGTGTCCCAATGCGCTCCGAATGAGATTTGTGGTATTTAGTAGGAGAGGGGCTAAAACCTCCACAAACCACGCAGTAAAAAGATTTGTGGTTTTCCCTGAAGTTTCCTGGAAAATGCATGTAGATGAGCATTTTTGCACATGTGGCTGTCTGAATTCGCACTGCTGCACACTGTGCTCTATTGCTCTTTATCAGAGCATGTGGCCGCTCCATTCAAATAGATGCAGACCAAACAAATGGTGCAGACAAAATAGTGTCACTATGAATGCGCGAAAATGCATATCACATCTAGACAAGTCCTTGATTGTCTCACTAGTAGACTTAAAATTGCACTAGACAGAACATAAAGGCCTCTCACACGCCAAATATCTACCTGAGAAATAAAACAAACTTAGTCTTCTTTAAAAAGTAGTTTGCTTACAAACTAACGAGTGCATAATTCAATACACAGGTTCAGCATCTACAGGTAGGTAAGTGGAAAAAGAAAAATCTACATGTTAGAAAGAAAGTGGGGGCATCTTAGCCAGAAAGCTCCTTCAGGGAGCCCTGGTGGTGCAGTGGTTAAATGCTAGTACTGCAAGCCACCACGTCGCAAATTCGATTCCAGTGGGCTCCAAGGTTCACTCAGCCTTCCATCCTTTCGTAGGTCGGTAAATTGAGTACCCAGCTTGTGGGGGCAATTAGCTAACACACATTGGAAACTGTTTAATGCAGTATAGATGTGTAAATAGCTATTGCTTTAAAAAAAAACAATTTGTAAGCCGCTCTGATAACCTTGTGGCTGAAGAGCGGGGTATAAATAAATAAATAAATAAAATAAAACATGCTTCATGGAGAATGGTCAGAGAAGAAGTGTGAGAGGCGGTCCGTCCCCAGAGAACAAAAGGTGCCTATGTGACCAGGAAGAGAGAGGGTGTAAACAAACAGGCAGGAAGTTTACCATAAGCATGCCTTTGCCTAAATTCTTAGAGAAGAAATGCAATCTAACTATCAGAGAATTCAGGCAGGCAGTAGGTTGCTTTCTCCAACATTCTTCTCTTCCTCCTTGGTGGATGGATAACAAGAGCCTTTCCAATGGCTGACAGAAAATCAGAGTACTGTATTTATCTTTGCAATTAGAAATTGCAGGTGAAAACTGAGACCCACAGATCAACCTGTTTCTCTCATGCTGGCTCATGTTTCTCCCACTTCGGGAATTGTTCCTTGCATCTCCCCAAATTCACATGTGTTTGGATAACAGAGACTTTCAGGTTCAGTTAATGACCTTGGGCCAACCCAGGGTGAAAACCCAAAACTTCATCAACATATGTTTAAGAGTGCTTCAGTTGTTTATTCCTGCATGACATGATCCTAGTTCTTTTTAAGCCTATGGAGATTAGTTTCCATTAGCTATATATTCCAGATATCCTTGCCTACCTATATGTGAATAGCAGCTCAGTTTATGTATGAAGCAAAGAAGAACAACTCAGGGAAAAAAGATGTTTGATTCTTAGGAGATTATCAAAAAAAAGTGTTCCTGTCTCGCAGTCTCCTCTCCCACCCCTCTCCCGTCCCTGTAATGACATAAAATGAAAACTTTTCAGACCTACCTTAACTGCGTTTGAGCTCCTTTCACTTCCTAGATTGAAATCCCGGCTGCTCCCGCAAGAAGACGAGAGCACAGGAAATTCAAACTGTAAAAGGAAAATACACTAAAAAAGTTACACTAAACACCTAAACACGCTTAAATTTTAACAAGTAACCCAGGGAGGGTACAAAAAAGTGTGTCACTTACCTTGATGTCCCAATCTCACCCAGAAGTGTTCTGGCATGGACCTCTCATTGATGCTGGCATCATGCACCTTTTCAGACGCAGGACATTCCATGACAAAAATGGAATGGTGGATACATTGATGGCTTAGCCCATCAATAAAAAGCTGTGCTGAAAGAACAGCAGCAGCACGGGTGCATGACGAGATGGGAATGACGTCGTCTGAAAAGGAAGCCCTTTAGTGATCTCCTGGCATCATGATAACACCATATTTAGTGCATCTGATAATCTCCATAATCCATCTGCTATATTACAAACTGGAGAAATTACATTCCACATTACATAAACATCAGTTATGGTGATATCACTAAATTTATCACTTTGGATAGGGAACTTGCACTACTACAGGTTTGCTTGGATTCCACTTCTTATCAGCCTCAGCCAGCCTGGTCAGTGATTGTGGATGATGGTGTCAGGGGATGACAGGACATTCAATCCCTGACAGAAGCCAAGAAACTATCTCAGCAGACTCAGTAGCAACCAGTTCCCAAGAATACTCACACAGAGAGTGTTTTGACATCTAGAAAACAGGAGATGCTTTAATCTTCAAATAGTTGCAGATATTCACAAATATTTACAGTCTCGTCAGTCAAAATGCTACGCCAGACACCACAGAATCGCAAGAAGAGAATGAACTCTGGTCTAGCTCACTTATATACACATCAGCAGAGCTTTGGCTTACTTAATCACATGGTTACATTGCATCAGATCTTGTGCATAATGGCTTGCCCTCTAATAACCCTTCTTTTGCAGCTGTGGCATGACTAAGCATGACTTGGCAGTTCACGGAGTCAGCCATCATGACTCAGCATGGTTTCTGCAGTTGTTTGGCCATTTAAAAATGGAGTTCAGTCTCTAACTCCTGACAGATGGGGTGGCAGCTCAACAGCATATGGAGGGCCACAGGTTTTCCTGCTCAAAAGCACAGATAAGAATCCTGCAAAGTATTCTAGGCTGAAAAGTTGCTCTAGGCCATTCAGTGTGAAGCTTCAGAATCTGGTCCAGCTTCCAGGCTTTTTCTCTCTCTCAGTTCTTACTTTTCTTCCTGTTTCGCAGAGTAGATCTCAATCTTGCATCATAACTGGGATCATTCAAAATATGTTGTGTAGGCCAAAGCAGCAGCACTCTCTATTTTGAGCCCAAAGCTTTATATGTATCCTAAGCCTTCTTGTTCTGAAATCAGAAGTTGTGTAAGATCAAAAGAAAGGCCAGAAAAGTTACTTTTTGGACTACATTTCACAAATCCCCATCTACTGGATATATGGTCAGTGGCTTCTGGGAATTGTAGTCCAGAAATTACCTTTTCTACACTCTGGTCTTGTCTATATAGTCAAAATAATATGAATGGGGTGCAAACTTTCAGTGATCCGTTCATACAAACATGAGTATAAATACTTGTCATTCGGAAGGGGGACAGTCAGATCCACTACAAAGTCCGTGTGCATCACATCCGGGGCTCTGTCCAGATTTTTTTTTTTAAAGCACCATATGACATGCGAATGTGCAATCATTTGAACACTCGCATTTGCACAGATACAAACAGGCAGTGTAATCTGATTGGCTGGATGATCATAGGGGCTGGGGCTAGCAAACAGGGAAAGCGCCTGTGGCCACCATGCTCAATTTTCAGCTAAGCAAGGGTTCAGTAAGTCAATCAAATGGTGATCTTATACTTTCTTTCTTTCTTTCTTTCTTTCTTTCTTTCTTTTTGTAAATACAAAATATCGCTTGTGTGCACCACAGGAAACTGTTTTTTTTTTTCTTAAATGGTGGCAGATTTAAAATTGTGAGTAAATCACTCATGGCTGCCATCTTGGCTAGGGTCATGCAGAGTTTAGGGGCGTTCTTTTTACCATGATTACAGGTTTCATCATTGCAGAGTCCTGCTTTTTCAGATGTGTTCATATTTTTCCCCCTCATATAGATAAGACCACTGGCTCAGGCTCTGAAAGGAATGAAGCTCACCTGGTTTGATCCAGACTTAGGCTGCATCTGCACTCCAGAAATAAACCAGTTTGACACTGCTTTAACTGCCATGACTCCATCCTACGGAATTCTGGGATTTGTAGTTTATTGAGAGCTCTCTGGCAGAAAAGGCTAAATATCTCATAGAATCATAGAATTGGAAGAGACCTCAAGGGCCCTCCAGTCCAACCCCTGCCATGCAGGAATACACAATCAAATCATTCCCAACAGATGGCCATCCAGCCTCTGTTTAAAAACCTCCAAAGAAGGAGACTCCACCACACTATGAGGCAGTGCGTTCCACTTCCAAACAGCTCTTACTGTCAGAAAGTTCTCCCTAATGTTTAGGTGGAATCTCTTTTCCTGTAGTTTGAACCCATTGCTCCGTGTCCTAGTCTCTGGAGCAGCAGAAAATAAGCTTGCTCCATCCTCAGTATGACATCCCTTCAAATATTTAAACATGGCTATCATGTCCCCTCTCAAACTTCTCTTCTCCAGACTAAACATGCCCAGCTCCCTAAGCCGCTCCTCATAGGGCATAATGGCTTCCAGACAAACTGCACTATTTCTGCAGGGCAGATGCAGCCTTAGTCATACTTGGAACAGACACACTGAAGGCAGTAGGATTTGGTTAACTTAACCATGACCAACGTATGTCCCACTGATTTCAATTGGTCTGCTCTAAAAATGACTAAGTCTTCAGTCAATACTGACTTTAAAAGAGAGAGAGACAGAATGTCTGTATTATGGAGACCAGGTGTCATAAAACTATATGCATACCTGTGTGTCCTGGACAAATATGTAATTCCCCTTCTGTAACTTTTGTGACTCACTGAGTTACAGCTATGACCTAGTTCACAGGATCTTTGTAAATACCACCATGATAACTTCAGGTAAGTACATAGCTTTTCCTAGGATAACTTATTGACTCAGGAGCCTAGGGGTGTGGCTGTGTGCCAGGGAATTGAAGTCACTAGCAACTGGATGAGTGTGCCACCTTTCTCCCTTCCCAGCAAGGTACCTTGCCTTTAACAGCAGCACGACAGGCAGAACTCCAACAGGCAAAGTTTTTCACCATACTTGAGGCAAAGTGCCTGTTGAATGTTTGCCTGTCACTCATACCCTCCTGGAGAGTAAATGCCACCCGTATAGCTAATCTGTTAAAAAAAAAAAAACAATACCAAGGAGTTAAAGCTACTGTATGTCAAGGTGTGCTTTCATGAGGAACATGACAAGCAAGGCTCCTTTTGAGCTAAAGGAGGCCTCCCGCAGTGCCCCTTAGGCCACTTTTATCTTGCTCTTATGCTGAAATAGATCCCCTTGCCTGGGATGGTGTCAAATATAATGACAGTGCCTGCCCGGCTTCATGGTTGACTGACGTGCATTTCAGAGTAGCACATTCCACCCAAGGAGCCCATTTGCACAGCCGAGTGATCTAAACTTGAAAGCTAATTTCTGTAATTACCAAGTGTGATTGAACTCAGGCAAAACTTTTCATCGCCTGCATGGGATGGGAATTATTGCCTCCATAACTGTTTAGCACTTGGGGGGAGCAAAGAGGGGGAGGAAGAGGAACTAATTGGAAGGTATTATACTAGTAGACCCCCCCTCCCCTTAATTACATGATATTTAACAAATGGAGAAATCACAATCCATAATTAGAGAGTTGACTGAGTTGTTGAAGCTTTCACAAGGCTGGCATGCCAAAAATAACACTACACTAAAGTTTATTTTCCTCCCTTACATAAGGATGGTAGTCTTTTTTTTTTTCATGTAGGAGACATTTTATACTGTTGAGATAAAACTTTGCATAAAAGATTAGAGGAGTCTTCCACAGTCAGGTGCTCTCTAAATTTCATGTATTACAAGTCCTTTCATCCCCAGCCATCTTGGCCATGATCAACCCGCTTGTCTAGGCCTTGTTATTCACTCTACACAATTATACAAGAACTATTATTCCACTTTTACTGCCAGGGTTCCATCCTATGGAATGCTGGGATTTGTAGTTTTGTCCGAAGCACCAGGTGAGCTCCCTGAATTTCCAAATGCTCCTCTCTAAACTCCAAATCCCAGGATTCCTTGGGATGTTGCTATGGCAGTTGAAGTAGAATGTAGCTCTATAAGTGTATAGTATGAATGGGCCCCTTCATCTTTCTGCAAATGGCACAAAGCACCTAAAACATGACTGAGAACTTGTGGCCCACAAGATGTGGTTGGACTCCATCCAATCTGCCCCATCCAATCTAGGAAAAGGTGAACAACTATGGGATTTACAGTTTGACAATCTCAAGAGAACATTAAGTTCCTAACCCTGAACTAAAAGATTCTCTACAATTTGGATATTGTAAAAGTCACTGTGCGAATATTTTAGGACCTGCTGGTACCTATTACCAGCAACCATGTTCATGCACCTTGCATCAGATGGACATGTACATAAAATTCCACACCCTACACAGAAAGCTTGCGTTTAGTTTCTTGGTCTTGGGAGAATGGGGGTAGAATTTATGGGTTGTTGTTATTATGTGCCTTCAAGTTGACTCTGATTTATGGACCCTATCATAGGGTTTTCTTGACAAGTTTTATCCAGAGGAGGTTTCTTATTTTGTTGTTGTATGCCTTCAAGTCATTTCCGACTTATAGTGACCTCAAGCCATTTTCTGAGGCTGAGAGTATGTAACTTGCCCAAGGTCATCCAGTGGGTTTCCATGGCTGAGCAGGGATTCAAACCCTGGTCTCCAGAGTTGTAGTACAATGCTCAAACCACTACACCACAATGGCTCCTAGGTTTTGCACTACCTTCCCCTATAGATGAGAAAGTGTAACTTGCCAAGTGAGTTTCCATGGATGAGTGGAGATTAAAACCCTGTCTCCTCTTAGATTATCACACTACATTGTTATAGCACTATTATTCCACTTTAACTGCTCTGGCTGCCTCCTGTTGAATCCTGGCATTTGCAGGTTAGGGACAGGTATTTAGCATTCTCAGCCACAGAGCTCTTAGGCCTCACTACACTACAAACCCCAGAATTCCACAGGAGGCAGCCATAGCAGTTAAAGTGGAATAATAGCACTGTAACAGTGTAGTGCGACTGAAACCATGGAACCACACTGGCAAATTACAGATTAGTAAAGTATAATTAGTGAGACTGTACACAGTTGATATCAAAGCTAGCATAATGCTAGCACTTGGAAATGTGAATATAGTCCATCCATCCACAACCTTTATTAGGCATAATACAACATATACATATAACAATAGAACAATAGGACTTCAAAGATCATTTTTAGGCAGGTTAAGCCATATGTTTGCTGCCTCAACCAAAAAGTTAGCCATTAGTCTGGTGATATGCATATTTTGATCTTCCAATAAGAATTTCACTGATAATCTATCTGTACAGACATTCCTTTCCAATAACCTCCTTATCAACTTTCCCCTTGGAATTATATACAACGGGCAATTCAATACAATATGATAGAGAGTATCAGGGGCTTGAGCACAATGACATATACGATTCAAAAAAGGGGTCTGCAAACATCTACCCTTGGTCACATTAGAGGGATGTACATTCAACCTTGCAAGAAGAAAAGCCTTCCTTGCTGCCAGCAATGAAAGAGTTTGAAAATAATCTGGGATCCCACCCTGTACGGGTGGGATACCAAGCATTGCTGGAGAACAAACCCTAGGGGGTGTTGGATAAGACAGCTGATGCTCCCTCTCAACGAGGCAGTGCCTAATAGTTTTAAGACCTTCCTTTTCAGATAACAAAAGGAGAGAGTCAAGATTTATACCCATAGACACTACTTTACTTTCATAAAATGTTGCCCATCTAGTGTAGTAAACGTCAGATAGAAGAAAGCATAAAAGGCCAGATCTATTGGGTCTAAAATGGATCTTAAACCACGATCTATAAGTCAACAACCAAGCTTCAGTTTCAAGAGAACTCAAGCCCAATTCTGCATAAAGAGTCAGATGGTGTACACAAGGGGGAACTGCTAATATTCTCCTGAAAAAAGAAGTCTGCAGTCGTTCAGTCTCCTTATTAAAGGCTGGAATCCAGGTAAATATACTATAAAGTAATTGTGGTCTTAATTTGGCTTTATAAATTTTTAAGGCCGCCAGGATATCCTGATTACCTTTTTTATAGTAAAAAGATTGTATAGCTTCCAAGGATCTTTCCCCTGCTAGAATTACTTTATCTCTCTGTTTACCCCATTGTCCATTAAAATGAAAAATGACACCAAGGTAAACATACTTCTTGACCTGCTCAATTGTCTGATTACCAACCTTCCACATTCTTGGGACAAATCTCTTAGAAAATACCAGTATTTTGGATTTGTCAGAATTTACCAGCAGGTGAGATTTATCACAATATTCAAAAAATCTTTTTAGGGCTCTTGCCAACCCCACCTGAGTTAGAGAAAGTAACACTGTGTCGTCAGCATATTGGAGTACAAATAGTGGCCTATTACCCAGCGATGGTGGATGCGAGTCTACTGTGGCCATAAAGGCAGGTAAATCAGCTACAAATAAATTAAACAGGTGAGGAGCCAACACACATCCTTGTCTAACACCTGTACCAGAGTAAATAGGGTCTGTTAATAAGCCAGTTTCAGAGAACTTCACTCTACACTGATTATTTGTATAGAGTTGGCTTAGAAGAAATAACAGTCGAGGATCTATGTTAAGCCTACCAAGCTTGTCCCATAATAGTGACCGGTGAATTGAATCAAAAGCGGCCTTCAGATCAATAAAAGCCGCATATAATTTGCCTTTAGGGCGTGACAGGTATTTATTTACGAGATATGAAAGCACTATTATATGATCCTCAGTGGACATGTGTTTTCTAAATCCCGCTTGCTCTGGACCTATCAACCCTTGAACATTCATCCAACTCAGTAATTTTGTATCCAAATAACTGGCATAAAGTTTGCCCACTACTGATAGAAGACTTATTGGACGATAATTACCAGGATCCTGTCTATCCCCCTTTTTAAATATAGGAATTATGATGGAATCTTTCCAATCAGCTGGAATCTCACCAGAGTTATTGACAAGAGTAAATAAATTAGCTAATGCCTTTGTCCATTGCTCAGGGCAAAACTTCAAAATTTCTGCCAGGAGGCCATCATATCCTGGGGATTTGCCAGATTTTAATTTAAAGATCAACTGATGCACCTCGTCAGCAGAAACTGAACTCCATAGATTAGGAGGATTTTTTATTAGTAGATTTCCCTCAAATGCTTGTGTACTCATTTTTTCGGTATAATAGGAAAACCAAATTGAGGGGGATATAGTAGGTAGAACCACAGAGCTCTCATTATTCATATATTTCCTGACCGCCACCCAGAATGTTTTCGCATCTTTGGATGTCAGAGCATTATCCAAAGACCTCCAATTTTGCTGGAAAAATACCTTCCTTTTGCCCTCCACCTGTTTAGAGTATTCTTTACGCGCTTTATAATAGGGCCCAAAATTCGCCACTGGATTGGCCAAAGCTAGATGGAACATTTGTCTTAATTTCTGTTTCCAGACAAGACAACTCTTGTCAAACCATGTTCTTCTACCTTTTATGTAATTAGGAGGATAAGAGGCCTTATTTTGGAAAGTAGTCACAATATCCATATATGCCAACAAGGCTTCATCTATCTTAGTACTAATAGTTAAAACATTAAAACAATTTAGAACCCAAACATCCTTAAAACTATTACTAATAAAATCTTCCATTTTAAAATCCCAACGGATGCGTTTCATTCTCTCATATCTATGGGCAGTCAAATCACTTCTCAAAAATGATGATACTGGCTCAGATAAGTTAAAGGAAACATATAAAGGTAGATGGTCACTTTCGGTCCTTTGGCAAATCTCAAAATCAGCAATGGAACTCAACAACTCAGGACTGATTATTACATAATCAATAGTACTTCTCCCTATGGGTGAATTATATGTAAATCCATCCGTTTTTGGGAACCCTTCAGAGCCATTTAATATTAAAAATGTGTTACTAATGCAAAGATTAATCAGAAATGTCCCATTATTAAAATGTGAATATAGTTATTCCTTTATTGATGTCAGCATTAAATTTGTTGTTGTTGTTAACTGCCATCAAGTCAACTCTGACTCCATGAATGAGAGACTCCAAGTCACACTATCATCAACAGCCCTGCTCAGGTCTGTGGGTCTGCAGACTCAGGGCTGCAGGTTCCTTGATTGAGTGTATAGATTTGGAATGCAGTCTTCCTCTTTCCCTACTGTCTTCTACCTTAGCAAGCATCACTGTCTTTTCTTATGAGTCATGTCTTCTCAGGATATGGCCAAAGTACAACAGTCTCAGTTTAGTCATCTTGGCTTTTAGGGAGAGTTCAGGGTTGATTTTCTCTAGGACCCATTGATTTGTCTTTTTTGCAGTCCATACAACTCTTCTCCAGCACCACATTTCAAATGAGTTGATTTTCTTCCCATCAGCTTTTTTCACTGTCCAGCTTTAACAACCATACATAGAAATTAGTTTACCATGGCATGGACAATCCTAACTTTAGCAGTGACAGCACATGGGGGTAAAGAGAGGCCAAACTGCACCAGGTGACACTAGTGAAAGGATTGGTTACACCGGTCTAAGCAATGCCACAGAACTTTAGCAACAAATGATATATCTCTACAGGATCTTATGAGTTCCTTCATAGCTGCCCTTCAAAGTCCTAGTCTTCTTCTGATTTCTTGACTGCAGTCTCCATTCTGATTAATGACTGAGCTATTTTAATGTCTTCATTGACTTTAAAGTTATGTAAATCTCTGTGGTCATTATTTTTGTTTTCTTAATGTTCAGCTATAAACCTGCCTTTGTACTTTCTTCCATGACTTTCTTCAGTAGTCATTCCACGTCTTTGCTATTTTCTGCTAGTAGTATGGTGTCATCTGCATATTTTAAATTTGCTGATGTTTCTTCCTCCAATTATCATGCCTCCTTCTGCCCAAGTGTAATCCTGCTTTGCTATAAACTATTAAATATACCGTAGGTTGATTTTTTTTTTTGAAGTTCTTTGGGGTGCTCCATTATTCAACGTAGGTTTACAATATGATCCCTAGTGCCTCTTTCTTTCCTGAACCCGATTTTAGACATCTGGATGTCCTGCTCCATATATAGTCAAAACCTTTGTTGTAGAATTTTGAACATCGCTTTGCTTTTATAATAATAATAATAATAATAAAATTTATTTATACCCCGCCCCTCTGTTAAAACAATCGGGGCGGCTTACAAAATTTAAAATACAATACAAATAAAATCCCTAAACACCCCAACTCCCACCCTCCCCCATAAAAAAACATTAAACAAATATAAATTAAAACAACTAATCTAAAATCACTTTTAAAACTATAAATACAATAAATATAATAAATGGCCAGCAGCCTAGAAGAGGCCAGGATCCCCTGAGGCCGGGATCTAATTAGAAAGGCCTGCCGAAAGAGATCCGTCTTTAGTGCTTTTTTAAAGCTACTCAGGCTTGTTATCTGACGGATCTCGTTTGGCAGGTCATTCCACAATTTGGGGGCAATTACCGAAAACGCCCTCTGGGAGGTTGCAGACAGCCTAGATTTTTGTGGCTGAAGCAAATTCCTCCCAGAGGACTGGAGTGCGCGGGGAGGATTGTATGGGAGGAGGCGGTTCCGGAGATAAGTTGGACCCAAGCCATTTAGGGCTTTAAAGGTAATAACCAACACCTTATACTGGGCCCGGAAACTGATTGGCAGCCAGTGGAGAGATTTTATGGGAAATTAATGCAATGGTGCTATTGTTACTGCAATCCCTGGTGTCCCCTTTCTTGGGGATTGGAATGTCTATTGAACATTTCTAATCTGTGGGCCCCTGTTTTGTTTTTCATATTTGTTGACAGATTTTAATTAGAACTAGAGTAGATTCTGTCTCTGTAGTATGAAGCAACTCTAGTGGTATGCCATCTGTTCCTGGTGATTCATTCCTTCCAAGTGCTTTGAGTACAGCCTCCACTTCACTTTCTAAAACTGGAGGTTTGTCTTCACATGGTTTGTCCTTAAATTAATCTGTCACCCTTTCATCTCTCTTATATAATTATTTTGTGTAGTGTTTCCACCTTCTTTTTATTTGTACTTGGTCATGTAAGGTGTTCCCCTATTGATCATAGAGCATCCCCAATCTTGGTTTAAATTTCTGTTTGATTTCTCAGATCTTGTGGAAGAGGTCTCTTGTTCTTCCTTTTTTGTTGTCACCTATTTCTCTTCATTCATTATTATAGTAATTCTCCTTGTCCCTGTGTTGCATTCACAGTTCTGACTCTATTTCTGTCTCCTTTTACTTTTGCTTCTCGACTGTCTTTAACTGCTTGAAGAGTTTCATTTGTCATCCACTAAGGCTTCGCTTTCTTTTTGGCTACAGATAGTGTCTTTTTGTGTTCCTCTCTGAGAATGTCTCTGGCTAATAAACTAGCAGTGAGAAAAGTGCAGCCCTCCAGGTGATGTTGGATTGCAACTCCCAGCACTCCTCTCCTTGGCTTTGCTGAGCAACGCTAATGGGAAATGCAGTCCAATAACATCTGGTGGGCTGTACTTTGCCCATCCCTCCATAAATCCTAATAGACTAAATTACTGTGAGCTTATTCAGGTTCAACAGAGAAGTAATCCCTATTTGGTGGTACATGTATATGACTGCAGCTTTGGTACCATACTCGTATGAGGGCAGAGAAACTGAAGATCCTGCTGCCCATTTTTAAAAATTCTGAATAAATAAATAGAAGTTCAGATGCTGAGGATGCAGTTCTGTGCCCACTTACCTGGGAGTAAGCCCCATCACATTTAACAGGACTTACTTTTGAGTCAATCTGCAATGATTTTTTTGTATAGACATTTAAAGTCAGTTATTGAAGCAAGGACAAAGCCAAACATGACCAACACCAAAACAAACTAATATTCATTCCTGTTTTTTAACTGACAGTTATAAAATGGGTCCCACAGCTGTCATGATGCCATAATCCCATGTTCACTTTTTAATGTCATTGGAGATCATCTTAAATACACAGCAGCACTTCAGCTGGTGTCTATTTGGAGTGATTCTTTTGATTTTACCAGAGCTGTATCATGTTAAACCCCAGCTCCAGTGGCTGCAGTAAGAAATTGAGAATTATGCCTTTGGGGTTTTACTCAAGCTTACCAGAGACTCCCCATATCATTTGGGTAGACAAGCAAGCTCTCTGTGCCACTCTTGGTTTGCTACGCATAGCATCTTTAGGCTCCAACTCAAGCTATAATTACAAACAGCTTAAAAAACAGTTGAGAGCAATTTGCCAGTCTGTGATGACCGTAACAACACACTCTTGTCCATTTCTGCTCTTCCATTAAGTTCAATGGAATGAACTCCTAGATAAAACCTCAACAGTGTATATGGGAACAGAGCTCAAGGCAGCAATCTCAGGCACACCAAAGCTCATGATTCTGCACAAGGCAGCATCTTCAAAGGTTTGCGCCAGTAGCCACTGCCCCCTCCCCAAGTTATAAAGGGGGAAAGGTTTTTACATCTAGCCAGTCTGTCAAAACAAGGATGGACAGACTGAATCTTAATGAAGTGATCTAAAGCTGTGCTGAGGCTGTACCACTTTAAAGTACTGGTGGGAAGGTCCCCCATATGTTCCTCAGTACAAAATAATCCCCTCATGCAGAAAACAAAACAAAACAAAAACCAACACAAGTGCATCAGAAAGGTATGGTTCATCCAAACATTCTCTTGACATATTTATATTCCAGGTACCATGATATTTTACTGTAGGAAAAGCATGCAGCCATCCAAATCCAGCCCAGCAGTCTGACCAATCCAGGAAGAGCCTTCCAATCTCAGTGAGGATCAAGTTTGAGAGAGAATTGGCAAATTCAGATGAGAAGGCAGAGAAGGAGAATGGGTAGATGGGCCAGTGAATGAACAGGTCAGAAGCCACAGAAGCTGCACCCTTTCTTGTGTCCCTCCAGATGTTGTTGTACTCAAATTCCTATCAGCATGACAAATAATCAGAGCTGTTGTCTATCATCATCTGGAGAATCAAAGACTCCCACCTCTCTGGTTCAGAGTAGTCTTCTAGGTTTGTCATGTTACTGTGCCCCTGTTCCATTAAGAGTACAGTAGGACCCCCCTGATTCATCATCTACTTATTCAATTATCTACGGGACACAAAACAGCATACAAACCATAGAATCTTCCTAAAAAATGTGTCCTCTCTAGCTATTTTCTAGGTCCTCCAAGGAAACTCTATGATATTTTAAACCAGAAGACCCATTATTTTCAATGGCATTTGCTACTATCCACAGGTTTCGGTATCCACGGGGCTCCGCCAGAACCAATCCCCAGCAGATACAGGGGTCCTACTGTAACTAGCAGGAGAGAATTTCAGTAGGTGTCGTCTGTCGTGCAAATTTTCTCTTCTGCGTAGCTCCTAAAGGTGCATGGACCTTATCTCCTTTTGTACTTGGCCCCTCCAAATCATGCTTTGATTCTCCGTGTTAAGAGGTTAAGTCAAAATAAGCTGTAACTCAGGGAGAAGGAACATGTGGCCATTCAGATATGGTTGACCTACAACTCCTATCACCCCAACCAGAAGCTATGCTGGTAAGGTTGATAGAAGCTGTAGTTAAACACTACCTGGATGGCCAAAGGTCCCCTACCCCTACTATACCTGTCCAAACTCTAGCCATTTTATTTAAGGTAACACTGGCCACACTGCTACAAAGATCAAGGGATGGTGCATCAGATGTGGGTCTGGAGATGTTCAGAAGCCACTTCTTGCTATACCTTTAAGAGCAACACACCAGTGTTTGCAGGTTTTTCATTCAGTGGCATCACAGAGGAGCCATTCCTAGATTTTCATTTTTAATCACAAAGAAATTAAATTGGGGGAGGTGGACTGGTAGCCCTACTCACTTATAACTTAGGAGTTGTCCAAATGGTGAAAAAACTCCTTGCAGAATGTGAGGAGAATCCTACCTGTCTTAATGCCATTCCTCATGATTTTAATGGGGTTTATCAATTGTTACCCCCTGTGATTTACTGGAGATACCTTTGAAAACAGGCCCCAAAGAATGGTTGGCTTTAATCCTCTTGTGAAAGCACATGTAGCAGAGTTTCTGTTTAAAATATCTGTGCAGGAAAAACGTACTGATTCCAAACATGCAGGTTTAAATAGTCATCCACCCAGCAAATGGCCCCCAGTATCCACACTTTAGCATAAAAGAATCAAAGTACTCAAACGTAGCTTATAAAAACATAAAAAATACTTTACTCACACGTTTCATGTTCATCTCAATCAACATCAGGAACAACTTGAAAAAAGTAGACTTAGACATCTTAAAAACTAAAATATGCAGCTCTGTCTGAGAGCTCTTGCCCTTTAGGATGTCATCATGGGTTCTTTACCTTGTGGTCCTTTTCCAGACAAAAAGAGTTAAGTCACGCCTCCTTCTCCAGAAAAGACAGTCACATTACAAACAGGACGTTTTGTCATGCACTTGGTTTACCTTTACCACTTAACCCTTTCAGCAGTTAAACAAGTCAGCTTATTGGATTGCAACTAAATATCCCAATAGATTTCACCATATTGTGAGAGAGGGGACAAAACTGGCAAAAACCTCACCAGTAAACCTTCACGGCTTTCTCCATCTTTAAAAAAAAATGACGAGAGGGTGCACAATTCCACTTGTTAGGGCAAGAGACTCGATCTGATTGGCTTGTCCAAACAAAAGGAAACACAAATCTGATTGGCGGATGAACGCAGTGAGCGGGGCTTGCTAGCAAGGCAAGCATCTTCTGCCTCCATGTTGGATTTTCACCTTGGCGGTAAAGCACTAGGGCAAGAAAATGGGGTATTGGTTTCTTTTCTTTTTCTGCTTGTGTGTTAAAGTGAAAAATTGCTCAAGCACACCTTGGATATCATTTTTTTAAAGGTCCTTGTTGGCAAATTCAGTAAGTGTGAACGTACTCATTGCTGTCATGTTTCCTAGCGGGCATGTGAAGCTTAAAGGGGCTGAAAAACCATTAGGACAGGTTGCAGCTGCTGTGAACTGTTGTTACTACAAGGGACTCCATTTTTTATGTGCTCGTATAGACAAGCCCTTTAATAAGAACAGGAAGGAACTCATAGAAAGTCTAGCAGGTCAAAATGGCTCTTCCTTTTAAGTCCAACCTATTTGATCTTCAAACTGTATAATTCTCCATGGCATCTGAAAATGTCAGTGACAAGAAGTGGCATTTACAATCAAGACAGATCCACTGCATTCGGTAGCTCCAACAATGACATAAAAGCTGTCTCCTGGGCAAGCGATGGAGAATCTGAAGCACTGCTAGAACATCATTGGCATTGCCAAGGACCAGAACAAACAAGGTGGGTACATAGATAAACCATTAGCAGCCATCTTATAGCTGTTAATCATAATATAACTGGGCAGCGTGATGCTCTTCCTTTGCCCTTTGCCAGAGAGTCCAATCCTTGGCTGTCTTCTATGGCTCTTGGACCAGGGTAAGTCAGGCCCGCCAAAACCTTGCCCCTGTGGTTCGTAATTTCCCCCTCTCACTGGCAGTTTATGTACTTAAAAATGTGAATGTTCAAGAGATCTAGTGCCTGTGGCACAGGGTAGCCACATGAGTAAGAAGAGAGAGCTTCTATATCTTTAACAGTTGTGGAAAAGAAAGAATTTCATCAAGGGTAGTTTGCTTGACAAGCTACACCTGCTGAAACTCTTAACACACATTAAAGATACAGGAGGCCTGTCCTGTCTTTTATGTGGTGACTCTAAGCTAGTGGCTGCTTGTTAGTCAGGCGCCATGAGATCCACATTCAACCTACAGAAACAGAATGGGAACATTGGTTTGCAAGTGGGACTTCAAAGCAACCAAAGGGTCTGGGTTGGGTTCCAACCGTGTTTCCCTCTAGGATACTGAATTCAGTTCCCTTGTTTCCTCTCCCTGTGCCCACTGAGCATACTCAGTCCCCATTATTTTATTTTATTTTTGTAGTGTCCCCTGCCACCCTTTTAGGATTTTACCCTTAATTATTTTGTATTTCTGCACACCTTGGTGTTCTCCCTTCTGATCATGTTTTATCTAAGTTAAGTACGTTAAAATAACTGAACTAGTTATAACTATGTAGGATCCAATTGCTTATAATAGGTCCTTGAGCTGCTTTGAGCCCCAGTCATGGGGAAAGGTGGAGTATAAATAAAGTTATTTATGTACATAAAGGAGAAAGAACACCACTCCCTCTCACATTAATAATAAAATTTAGGGTGACCCAGTATAATGAACAGGAAGTTTCTAAAAAGTTAAAAATATTTTCTTCACACAATATACAACTGATTTATGAAACTCACTGCCGCAAAATGTGGCAGTGGCTGACACTTTATGGGGTTTTAGAGGAAAATTAGACAAATTCACCAATGAGGAGAAGTAGTCTATCAGTGCCTACATAGCCATGAGGCAAAATACCTGTGAATGCAGCTTCTGGGCTTTCCAGAAGCTTATAGCTGACCATTCTTGGAAACAAAATACAGGACAAGATGGATTTTTGTCCTGATCCTACAAAATTCTCATGATCACTTGATCACTAGCACCTGCAGCACATCCCTGACAAAATTAAAAGAAATGGATAACTATATAAATGGAGCTCAGGAAGTTGTATTTTTAAAACAACATGCTATACAGCTATTGTAGCCCCCACCAAAAGAAACCTGTTGCACTTGACATTTGAAGTGTGAGCAGGGCCAGCCCTACCATTAGGCAGAATGAGGTGCCATATCCAAGGGCAACAAATCCTAGGGGATGGAGAAAGAGATGGCCTATTCAAGTTGTATGCACACCATCCAATCTGCCTTGACCACTCAAGCACTATGGAAATAAAATTCAGATGCCACGCTGGAATAGGTTGGGGGCCATTTTGTCCTTAATCTTGGCAAGCAAACACATATTGGCAAGCTCTGGGATACAAAATCTGTGAAGACACTTTATTACAGATAAAAGGGCAGCACACAAGGCTGAACATCCCTTAAATTACAGGAAGGAATCATTATGTTCACTCCTTTCTGAAATGAATCTGGGTTACACCATCCCAGACAAAGGTCTCCCAGTAGAAGAAGCATTTGGTCTATCCTCCAACCTCAGCCTCATTTTTAAGGTGATGGGAGGGGGGAGGTTGTCCTTATATTAATTTCCTTTGTAGCAGAAGTGGGAATCATTCATCCCTCCAGATGTCCTAAAACTGCAACTCCAGCATAGTTCAAAATTAGCTATGCTGGGTAGGACTGATGGAAAATACAGTCCAACAACAACTTGTATGAGTCTCACACCTACTTCATGATTACTATAAAGGTCTTGAATCAGTGCAAATGAAACACTATGAACACTCAAAAAAAAAAAGAAAAAAGCTCAGACTGAGTAAACAGTGGCTTACTACTGTTATTAAAGTTCACAACTCATACATTAAAAATAAATGCATGACAAGGCCTGTTGTTCCAATTTAGAATAATTTATGTTTCCACTACACAGGATCCTCCTTCCCAAATAATGATTTTGGACAACAGATGGTTTTCTCGGAAGTTCCACGGAAGTCAACCTGACTCACTTCCTAATGAGGATGTTTCATGGCTGAAGCTCAACTGCTGATTGCCATCTCCTTATATGATTAACTCCCACAGAAGAGTGGCTGCCTAGGACCCCAGTGCAGGTGAAAATTCCACAGCTGCTGAATTTCCAAACCAGGTTGGGAATCAGCCAAAGGAGAATACAGCCACTCAGAAGCAACCATGCCCTTGCCATGTGCTTTCTTTTGTCAGCACACAGGTGATTAACTACTTCTGGTCTATTTCCACCTTGGTTTTGAAAAAATCTCTCTAATTGGCAGAAAGCATTTTCCCTCAGTGATCTCTCATCACACACAGATGTCACTCACTTTGTAAGATTTCAGGAAGGTGAGTTCTACTGCTGAGAAGCCACCTTCTTCACTGCAGAGAAAGTAAGTACACACACACTCCCCGCCCCTCCTCAGGGTGATGATTTCTCTTGAGACAATTATTCCCAGCACATGCCTCCTTTTCCCAGTATGATTCTCTCCTCCTTCCCTAACACACCCCTTCTCCGAGCGATTGCTGCACATGAGCCAATCCTGTGGGTGGTTACTTGGAAGTGAATCCCATGGGGTTTTACTTCCAAATAAAGGGTGCTGAGGATTGCAGGCTTAGAAAGGTGGCTTGTTACTTTACACCCTCCTCCTGTTTGAGGATTCTGCTCCTGCCCCAAATTCTGTGACATTAAATAAATAAAAACTGAATAAATTAAACTTATTTCATTAGTTAATAAATAAAAACATATTCATTACAGAGAAAGAGAAAAAGCCATCCTCCTATGTTTCCAATAGTTAGCAAAGAGAGGGATGCTGGGGTTTTAAACTCTCAAAAAACACAATCTCATCTTATCAATTCCCTCATGTAGATGAAATGGCTGTCATTATCCAGGTACAGGGGAAAGGCACCCTTAGATACTGACCTAAATCCAACTGCTAATCCCAGTTACACCCACTGAGTCCACAAGATTCACATAAGCACTGATTTACCATTCAGCAATAGATTCTTTGGGTCTACTCTAGCTAGGAATACCTACTGGATATAGGCCATTTGTTTGTTATTTATAGCTATGGCTGCATCTGTACTGCAGAAACAATCCAGTTTGACACTGCTTTAACTGCCATGGCTCAACGCAATTATGGCATTTATAGTTTTGTGAGATGTTTAGCTTTCTCTGTCAGAGAGCCCTGGTGCTACAACAAACACAGATCCCAGGATTCCATAGCACTGAGCCATGGCAGTTAAAGTGGTATCAAAGTGGATTATTTCTGCAGTGCAGATACAGCCTATGAGAGCAGAGATATGCCAAAGATTTCAGATACTCAGTTCCAGCACACCAGTCTGTTTTACTATCCCGCTCTTCATGCATACGTCCTTCCACCATACAAGACAGAAATTTTAAACAGATACAGGTTCTCCCAAATGTTGCTACCAAGAGAACATAAATTTCTCAGGATGCTCTACAGCAGCTTCTTAAGGTACCTGATGTGGGGAATCAGCAGGGTGTTTTTTCCCCCCAATGTGCTGCGACCAGCAACATTTTGTGCTCCACTGACTACAACTGTTTCTTTCCTGGAAATTCACTGCAGATGTCAGCCAATAGCTGGCACTGGCAGCCTACAGACCACCACTTAGAATAGCACTGTTCCATGGGATGATTTGGTTTGGTGTCTGTATGCTTACTTCACTCTAGCTAACACACTGGGATTTATCTTTTATTCTTTTAATGCTGTGCTCATTAATCGATATATGGTGAACAGAATAGCACTACTCTCAGCCAAAGCCATTGTCTGTTCATCCATCTACCTCTCCCTCCCATTTTCCTCCTCAAAGATGGCTCGGACAAATAGAAAGGTGAGTGAAGGAGAGATTCTTTCTCTCTAGGGCAAAAATTCCCACTGAAGTAATTAACTTCTAAAAGTCAGTGTGGTATAGTGGTTTGATTGTTGGACTAGGACTCCGGGAGGCCAGAGTTTGAATCCTCACTCTGCCAAGGAAATCCACTGGGTGACCCTGGACAAATCACACTCTCCCAGCTTAAAAGGAAGGCAAGGGCCAACCTCCTCAGAATAAATCTTGCCACAAAGTCCCTAGGACAAGGTTGCTATAGCTCACAGTCAACATGAAGGCACACAAATTAACTTATTAACTGGAGCACAAATTAACTGGGGCTGCTCCATTTCATACACCAAGGGAAAAGAGGCTGCCTTAATTTTTCTTCAGACAAAATAAATCTTCCAACTCAAAAATGAATTGATCAGGGAGCTCTCTGTCCCAGAGGTTTCACTGACAGGCTAGATTTCTATGTGCAAGAATCAGTGGTGCAGTCAGGTAGCAAGTAGCCTGATAGGAGCTTGCTCTTTAAATGGCCATGGGCAGTGCTTCTTAACCTGGGGTCTGTGGACCCCCAGGGGTCTGCGGACCCCCAGGGGTCTGCCATGGCCTCACAGGGGGTCCAAGAAGGCTTGAAAGTTGCTTGGCCCACCTCCTCCCTGCAGTGGAGTGCCATGTGACAGGAGCCAAGGTGCTGGCTGGCTGGCTGGGCCTGCGCATTGCCATTCAATCCACTCCAGCCACAAACTGGCAGGAAGAAGCAGGAGAAAAGTCTTCCTTCCCCCTCCAGTGCCTCTGAGGGAAAGTTTAATAACGGATGGTGTAATTGTATTATTATTATTATTAAGTGTTGTTTTGTTGTTGTTGTTAGGGTTTAAAATCTTAAGTCTTGGGGGTCCAGGTGGCAAAAGCTATTTAAAGGGGGTCCCTGGTAAAGAAAAGGGTTAAGAGCCACTCCTCTACCAGTCTGTCGCAGTGATTTTTGTAGCTATAATGTTAGTTCTATTGGTGGTGGTTAATTAGTTGTCATGATCATTTTAGCTGTAGTTTTTGTAATAATTTTTGATACAACTCTGTGAGTTTCTGTAGACTGGAATTCTGTTAAAGAGAGACCAGGCTAAACCACTGGTCAGGGGCATGATTTCAACACGTGTTAAGCCAAGACCTGCTGCCCTGGGGCATCCTGTTCCTCCTAGGCGTGGACGCAGGGCTCTGGCTTAAAGTCTTGCCAGCAGGGCAGGTAGAGAGCATCCCGTCACGCAGGTCCTCCTCACCCGGAGGGTGATGCCCATGCTGGACCCAGCAAGGATGGGTGACCACCTGTAAGGCTCTGATTAGGAATAGGCCACGGCGACCCGGGAGGGCGAAGGACTGATGGCTCCCTTGCTTGCGATTTCTCCTGTCGTATCGAGGCGATTGCCATTGCCTTCTGTCTGCCAGGAAAGCAGCCCCCAAGACCTAGAACCTCAGGCGAGGCAAAAGTGGCTGAACAAGGCAAGCTGAGTGCTAACACTGGATCCTTTCCAAGTGGGAATACACACTACACAAACAATCCAGGTTGAAACGGGATTATTTGCACGGCTCCTTCCTATGGAATCCTGGGATTTGTAGTTTGACTAGATCTTTCACCTTCCCTGCCCCAAAGTGCTGGGGCCTCACCAAACTACAAAGCCCAGGATCCCCTTGCAGGGCCACACAAGCTGAGCCAGGGTGTGGAAAGGGAAAAATGAAGCGAGCAGGGGTTTTTTTCTTTATTAAAAGGCATACACACCCCAGCTCCCATCAAAAAGTTCACAGTAGAGTAGCTCCAGAGAGTGTAAAGGCGAAATACAGTGGTCCCTCCATATCCACGGATTTAAGTATTCACAGCTTGAAAATGTTCTTTAAAAATATTATCAGCTTGGATTACAGTTGCCCCTTCATATTCGCTGGGGTTTGGTTCCAGGACCCCTGTGGATACCCAAATCCGTGGATACTCAAGTTCCCATTATATGCAATGGCATAGCAAAATGGTGTCCCTTATATAAGATGGCAAAATCAAGGTTTGCTTTTGGGATTATTATTTTTTAAAGAATATTTTCAAGCTGTGAATACTTAAATCCATGGATATGGAGGGACCACTGTATTTCGCCTTTACTCTCTCTGGAGCTACTCTACTGTGAACTTTTTGATGGGAGCTGGGGTGTGTATGACTTTTAATAAAGAAAAAAAACACCCCTGCTTGCTTCATTTTTCCCTTTCCACACCCTGGCTCAGCTTGTGTGGCCCTGAAAGAGTCTTGTGGTACCATAAAGACAACCAGGTTGATTGGGGCAGAACAAACCTTTTTTTTTTTAGATGATGCACTGAAGGCTCAGCAGGCATATTTAGTTTATGTATGCACATGCACACACATACACACGGTGGCAAGGCACAGCTTGGAAAAGTTACTTTTTAAAAACTTGCCTTTTCAGAACACACACACACACCCGGGTCACCAGAGCCACACTGACCGCCCTTGGCTGGCGAGGGAGTGGGGTTCAAAAGTAACGTCCCCAAAGTAACGAAACCCCCATGAGAGTTCTCTGCAAAGTTCCTGCAAACGAGCGCCTGTGTGGCCTGAAAACCGCTTCATCGTTCAGGGATGAGAGAGAGAGATTGATTTATACACAAAGCATCCTGTCTTAGCTCTCAGCTTGCGCGGTTCGGACAATTCTCTCAACCACCCACCCACCCCAGCAGAGACCAGTAACGCTAGCATGCAACCCTTCCCTTGAGATTGCACGGGTGCGAGGAAACCCAGGGTTCCTATTGCTACCGGTAGGGCTATAATAGAAGGGTGACACTTGCAGCCTCTTGCAACCTTTTTAATCCTGTTGCAACCCCTTGAAACCATTTCCAGGTCTCAGGGAACCCCTGCCTTAAAAAAAAAAAAAAGGATTATATTTACAGCTCCCCCCCCCCAAAGTGTATTTTTTCCCCCAGTCTCAATATCTAGGGGGATCCTTGGCAACTTCTTACTGAACCCTAGAGTTTGCACCGGTGCGAGGAAACCCAAGGTCCCTATTGCTACCGGTAGGGCCAGTAAGGAAAAGGGTGAAACTTTCTCAACCTTTTTCTCCCCCCTGGTGGAAACCCTTGAAACCATTTCCAGGTCTCAAGCCAGGAACTCCTGCGTGAAAAATGATTATATCTACAGCTCCCAAAAAACAAACAAACAAAACCGCCCAAAAAACTTTTTTTTTTTTGCAATCTCAATCTTTCTCGCGGAACCCCTCGCAACCTCTTACTGAACCCCTACTTAAAAAGGATTCACTGCAGATCTACAGTTCCCCACCACCACCACCAAAAAAGTTTATTTTTTTGCAATTTCAAATCTCTCTTACGGAACCCCTGCTTAAAAAGGATTCACTGCAGATCTAGTTCCTCACCACCACCAAAAAAGTTTATTTTTTTGCAATCTCAAATCTCTCTTGCGGAACCCCTGCTTAAAAAGGATTCACTGCAGATCTAGTTCCACACCACCAACACCACCAAAAAAAGTTTCTTTTGCAATCTCAGTCTCTCTTGCGGAACCCCTGCCTAAAAAGGATTGTAGGTACAGCTCAAAAAAAAAAAAAAAAGTTGATCCCTCACCCCCCCCCAAAATAACCTCAATATCTGGCGGAACCCCTTGCAACCTCGGGGGGGGGTGGAACCCTAGGGATCCAGGGAACCCTGGCTGAGAAACCCGGGGGGGGGGAAGCTTGCACCCATCGCCACCCAAGCCCAGCTCAGCTCGCCCCACCTGCGTGGGTCACCTTCTGCCACACACTCCCCCCACCCCACCCCTGATCTTCCTCCCCCGGGCAGGCAGGCAGGCGATGCTTCTCCTCTGGTCCCCCCCTTCCAAAGCAAAGCAATAAAGCAAAGCCAAGCCTCCCTCCAGGGAGCCGAGGCGGTGCAAAGCGGCTTCCTTCCCACCCTCCTCCTTAATGCATATTAATGGCAACGCATGCGCCGCTTTCCCCTCCCTCCCCAAATCCTCCTCCTCCTCCCCTGGCCATGGGGCTGGCTAGATGAAGCAGTCAGTTCCGTGGGACTCGCACAACGGGCGATCTGGGTCTCCCTCCTTCTCCAGCTTTTTTCTTTTCTTTCCCCCCCTCCCTCTCCTCCACCCCCTTTTATTTTATTTTTTGGTGCATGTGTAATTGTCCTTTCTTTCTCTCTCTTCCCACCCCCCCTTTTTTTTTTGTTCTGGTCGGGTGTCGCCTCTGTGGATGTCGCAGGGGGTGGGCAGGGGGTGGGAGGTGATGATGATGATGATGATGCCCGCCTAGCCTTGAGCGCCCGAGGTTGCAGCCGTCAGTGGGCGCTGCAAAAAGAAAGCCAGGCGAGGGGACCCCCAGTTTAAGCCTCGTCGTTCATCATCATCAGAATCAAAAGCAAGAGAGAGAAAGAAAGGAAGAAAGAAAGAAAGGACAGGGGTGGGGGGTGGGAGAGAAAAAAGAGAGAGAGGCTAAAGGAGAAGAATAAAAGGAGGCTGGGCTGCTTTGCATTGAAAAGATCGGGGCGCCCTTGAAAAGCGGTGCTTGCTTGCTTGCCTGTCTGTCTCCCACCCGGGTGGGCTGCGATCGAGGGGAGTATATATTCCGAGAGCCGGGCTGCGAGACCAGCAGCAGCGAAAGGCAGCCGGGGCTCTCTGGGCGGAGGGGATTTTCTGCAAGCAAGAGGCATGCATTTCTCCAAGGGACCCCAGCTCGCCCACCTCTCCCTCAGCCTGCTGCTCGCCCTCTTATGTTTGCGAGTCAAGGTACGTGGTCGTGGTGGGGGAAAAAAACCCTTTCTCTTCGGAATGGAAGCGCTTTTTGCCTTCGCCTCTCTCTCCCCTTCCCCCCCCCACCCTTAAAGCTTTCTCTATCCCAATGCAATCCAGTCTTCTCTCTGCAATGCAATCCAGTCCTCTCACTGCATGGGCTTTAATTTCATTTTTTTCAAAATAGACTTCATTATTGATATTTTTAGCCACCAAGGTTTTCAGAGCGTCTTGCAAAGCGTTAAGCAAGCGCACCTACACCGCTTTCATCGCGCGCTAGGCACTCTCCGAGCTGTTTCCAACGTGTGTTAGCTGTTTGCTCTTTTAAAAATATACACACACTTACAGCCAGGCGCGTAACAAACGGGGAGGAGGGCGACTGCTTTTGAACGCTCTTGGAAAACTTTGCAAAAAATACAGTAAATGTGTTGCCACTTGTGAGCGTTGACTTGCTGCAAATTCTTCAGGGCGGTTCAATAGCCCACCCCCGCCGCCTCCATGCAGCCTTTCCGCAGATTTCTTTCTTTAATCACAACAAACTTTCCAAGGATTGCTGGCATTTCACTTTTTCCTTCTGCTTTCTTTTTTAAAGGCATGATCGCAGAGGGTGTTTCTGGGACTGGGGGTTTGCTAGGGCTTTATCCCCCTTGGTCGGGGTTCTGGGTTTGGGCTGGGCATGTTTTCTGTTTGGTGTTCACTTCCTAAGGCTTTTTGGCTTTAAAGTTCTCTCCCAGCTCAGGATGTAGTCTGTTGTTGGGCTCCAATAATCGTCTCTTTATTTTAATGGGTGGTGGTGGTGAAATTTAGCTTTTAAGTTCTGTCTTGTTTTTCCCCTTTACCTGTTGGATCAGGGAATACCTTCTAGCGCATTTTGCGCATGTGTGTCCAGTTCTTAATTGTCTTTTTTTTCTTCTTCTGTACAAATCATGTGCTAACACTTTGTTCCTCTCTCTCTTTCTCTCTCTCTCTCTCTTATGGGGTACTGTTTTTTTTAAAAAAAATCCCCAAACAAACAGGTGACTCTAACATCAGGCCAGTTTGAGTTTGAGATCATATCCATGCAAAATGTCAATGGCGAATTGCAAAATGGGAATTGCTGCGATGGGACCCGAAACCCAGCTGACCGAAAATGCACCCGAGATGAGTGTGACACTTATTTCAAAGTTTGCCTGAAGGAGTATCAGTCCCGGGTTACCTCTGGGGGCCCTTGCAGCTTTGGATCCGGATCTACCCCAGTCGTCGGTGGGAATACCTTCAATTTGAAATACAGTCGGAATAATGAAAGGAACCGGATCGTTCTCCCTTTCAGCTTTGCCTGGCCGGTGAGTGAATATGTGCTCAGGCATCTTGCGCCACCTCTGTGCATGTATATATGTGTGTGTGCACCTTTCCTGTGGCATAAGTTTGGCTGTCCTGAATGTTCTTGGTGAAGCTCTTGGCTTCTCTGTCCAGCCCTAGACAGCAAGGATTTGGCAAGACAGGGGACTGCAAACTTCTGCAGGCTGCAGACCAGCTGCTGCTGCTGATCTCTAGCTTAGGGATGGCAGCAAGGAAACCAGGCAGAGCCCTGAAGTGAGTTGGGCAGAGCTCCCTGTACACCCATGTGTGTCTGCCTTGGAAGCAGGTTGCAAGTCCCCTTGGGGATGAAAAGGTCACAAGTTCATCCAATTTTTATGTATTTTTCTTCCCAATTAGTTTTTACTCCCTGAGCAAAAGGAAAAAAGGAGGGACAATGCCTCAGGAGACCCCTTGGTGAACCAGAAAAGGGAAGAATGCCAAGGGAGCTCTCTTGGTCTTGGCTGATGGGATCTCCATGTTCCTTCCAGTGCTCATGGGGAACTGCTCAGTGCCAGGGTCTCTGAGAATCTTGTTCGCACATTTTAGAGGCACCGGAGTGACCCTGGGAATTAAATGAAGACAAGATTGAGGCTTGACTCTCTGCCTGATTGATTTCCCATTCCATGCACTGCCATCTCCTTCCCTGCTCTTGTGAGCGTTACAAGTTGTGAGAGATTTGGAACAAAGGGTTATCTTTCTCTGGCTTTGGCTAATTTAGCACCCTTGGACACCTGAAAATAGAGGCATGTGCTATGGAAGGCTTAACCCTTACAATAGTTGACCTTTAAATTAGGCCCTGAAGAAGTGTAGCCTGGGGATGATTTGGTCTTCCAGTGATTCCTGCATCCTTGAGTTGGTATGTTCCTGTCTTTTATTTTTGGATTCAGGGGCTATTTATCTCTAGAAAAGGAAACGGACGAGGGGGTTCTTTCACAGTAAAGTTGGGATGGGCTGTCTGTTCAGCAGTGGAGACTTCTAAATTCTGACCAGACGTGTGGAAGCCCTCTAACTATCCCTGTTAAGGGTGTGGAGTCATTGCAGGTCCTAATGGTGAGGATGGGCATTATCTGAGTACTTTGAACTAATATGAGTGATGAGACTCTCTGTGTGTGTGTGTGTGTTTCCCCCCCCCTTTTTTTTTTCTTTTTGGAAAAAGAGATATTCTCCCCCTACTTCTTGCATCTCCTGGAGGAGATGCAACTGTTGGTCCCAAACACAAGACAGCATTTTCTTATTGGCTCATGTTACAGAAGAGGAGAGGATTCTGTGGGAGGGACTTCTAAGTCCCGCCTTGCCTTTCTTGTGTGCTCTCTCCCCACCTCTTTCCCAGCAGTTCAAAGCATAACCACCAGTGCTAAGCCATGTGCTCTCCTACTGCCTCCTATCTGCCTGTGTAGCAAATGTCAGTTCATTTTCCTTTCTCTGCCCCCCCCTTCTCTTTTCTTGCCCCTCTCTCTTTTTTATAAAGGGTGAAACCAAGTGCATGTATTTCAGGAGACAGCGTTGCAAAGTTCAATAGTGGATTCCACAAAAGTATTCTGTTTGGTACTCTGGAAGCCTTGTGGTTCAGGGTTGCTTGAAAAGAGATAAAACTGTTATCAAATATGCCATCAAAGGCACATGTAAAAATGTTTTGGAAGAAAAATGAGTGGCATTTGAAGTACTGCCAGAGTACTGTCATATCTCTGTTAAAGGATTCAGACTCTCCCTCTAATTTTTCCCCCATCTGAGGGACAGGGTCATCTAGAACAGTTTCTTGGCATATAAATCTTTTTTGTCTTTCATGACTGATTATTCATACATAATCCTACTTGATATTTGCTTCTGTGATGGCAAGCAGCATTTCAGATGTTACTCTGAAATTACTTGAGAACAGCTGCAGTTCTATACCTTTGCAGTACAATCCTATGTATGTCTACATAGAATTAAGTCCCACTGAGTTCATTGTAGCTGGTTCTTAGGTAAGTAGGAGAGAATTGCTGCCTGAACTTGGCTGCACACATCACTAAACACAGTGGGGCTTGCTTAGAAATTCTTCAGTATAGAACTGGGTTGCATCTGTCCTTTCAAAATTAAAAAAAAAAAAATCAGCATCTCATCTGCTTTTCTCTCTCCTCCCCTGAAAATTTTTTATTTAACATCAGTTTGCCAGATTTTTTTTAATTAATATACCTCCTACCATAATGAAGCAATGTACATTGTCAAACATAATCTGTAAAACAATATCAGTCCGATTAAAAAAAATAAGCAAAGAGACCTTAAACAAGCGTATACAAAAGAGTACTGTAGGTGCGCTGTTGTTGTTGTGTGTCTTCAAGTCTCTGGTTTATGTTGACCCTCTCCTAGGAATTTATTCAGAGGAGGTTTACCATTTGCCTTCCTCTTAGGCTGAGAGAATAGACTTTCCCCAAGGTCATCCAGTGGGTTTACATGGCTGAGCAAGGATTTGAACCCTGGCCTCCTAGTTCAACACTCAAACCACTTTAGGTGCTTGCTTGAAGTTAATGGGGAAGGAGATCCACCAGGCAGGTGCTGTAGGACCCAGTGCTTTTCCCCTCCTTGGTGACTATGGGATGGACAAAGGAAAAATGAGGCCCTGATACTCTGTAGTGTGACCACAGTGGCATATCCAAGGTGAGGCATTCCCTTCTGGAAAGTGAGTGTGTCCTGTGAGTTAGACATGAGTCAGCCCTGTGTTGAACTCCTTCACAGGCCAAATCATTTCATTAGGTGTGTTTCTATGCCAGCTGCCTGTTGATTCACTCCTAATCTTTCCTATGTTCATCAGCTGTAGCATTTAACACCTGACCAGCATGGTGGGGTGATTGTGTGAACAAAACAACAACCAAATAGTATTGGTGGCTTTAAGTTGACACACCTTCAAGCAGGTCTCTGCTTCATATATTAGAGATAGACCCAAGACACTTTCTCTGGTACTTTATAGTGCTCTAAGGTTTCCCCCCCCCCCAGCCCCTGGGCTCAGGAAAATCACTTGGCTTACCACACCTGTTTCTGTGATGTAGCTTTTACTTCTGTTGCTACCTTTTTTATTCTGAGCAAACGCTGCTGTCAAGGAACTTGGTCCACCTCTTGTTCATTATTGGCCCAGGCAGCTGTGTGGCTATCTAGTTAGAAAGAAAATCTGTACACAATTGTGAACTTTGAATTGAGTTGATCTGTACACAATTGTGAACTTTGGATTGAGTTGTTCTTGGTGAGACTTGGGCTGATCTTCTAGACAAATTCTTGTCTTCCTTCTTTTTTTATAGGTAGGCTTCAGTTTGCAAATTGAGAAGTCCTTTGAAAGTTGCTAGAAGCTAGCAACAAATAAAGTTTTGCCTCATCTTCTATTGGAGCAATTCATACTGAAGTTTGAATTACCATGACTTCATTTTCTGTAATCTTGAAGGAGGCTTTTTAATATAGAATGAGCCCATTTTTAAAAATGTCTTGCATCTGTTTCCTCAAAAGCTTTTTTCCGTATAGCCTCAAACAGTTTTAACGCAGTCATCTTGGGTAAACACACTTTTTTGTCGCCTTCTCTTCACCACCCCACAAAAAACCCCATGCAGAATAGAATCTATTCTTTCTCCACCTATATAAAATTGTTAGCTTTTGTTGATTTTAAAAATAGGAGTAGGAACTTGGTTTGGCTTCGGAGTTTTGTTATTAAAACTTCCCACTGCCTGGTCTGGATTTTGATGTAACCCTCATGACTAATGGCTCCGAGATGGAGGGCCGTAAATTTCTTTTTAAGAGATTGAGGTTTGAATAGGTTGCTAGGAAACAGGGCAGCGGACCAGGGTGAGGGAAATAAAGGAGCCATCCAGAAGACCGCACCTGCAGCAACAACAGCTAAAATGATACAGGGGAAAATCCAATTGCGTACTTAGAAAGTATGACCAACACTTTAGCTGACAGGTATTCTCTATATCATCATAAAATCCTGTGCATAGTCTTGGTCCATATGCTGAAGAAATCCCTCCCTCTGTTTGTTAGCACTCACACAGCAGTGTCCTGTTATTTGAAACTGCCTGCCACACAATACACGTGGATTAGTCTATGATCTGTTTTGACACCCTGAATTGGGTGAGCTGCCTTATTTCACTGAAGTCAGACCACTTTATTTATTAAATGATGCTGAGCATGATGAGATGTTTGAATCCTGAGGTAGATTTCCCTCCCACCCCAGTAAGCAAAGTTGGCAGCTTTTCCAGGCCTGAGGTGGTTTCTCTTTTCTTGAGTTTACAACAGCAGATTGCAAGGCTCCCTAACTGTGAGGGGCTAAATGTATCAGCCTGTTGGATGCCTAATGAAGTGATATAAAATGCCTCAATTGCTGTGCTGCAAATTATGAAAATACAAGTTTCAAATTTCCTGTGTTTGTATAAACCCTTGGGCTAAGAGAGCCTTAAGAGCAGTCCACTCCTTAACTAGTTATGTTCCTTTTCCAGAAGATTCTCCTGAGAGATTTGTTGCTAAGGCTTATTTTGTTCTAGGATCTGCGGTGGAGGAAAACCCAAATCTTGCTGAGTTATGCTAGGCTTTCATTTGGAGGCAGCCTTTGCAAAAAGCCCTTTTGTCTGATCTATCAAAGGGTCTCTGACCCCAGGAAGGCGGGGTGGGTGCTATCAGATTATCCTTAGCCTGTGAATGCTCTCCCCTTCGGACTTTGCAAGACTGGTCACTCAAATTAACTTCTGAGGGCAAAATGTGTGGCACCAGGCATAGAATTAATAGTGTCGTGAAAGCCAGCGTTTGGGAAGAGAACTGAGGACATTGTGGGAAAGGTTGTGCAATGTGAAAATACTAATGGTATTTTTAATGAGAGAGAAACCACACTGAGCAGATAATTGTTTGCATTAACTGTTTGAAAAGTAACCAACTCTCTCAGTGTTGGGTTGCAGTTCATTGGGTGAGGCTAGTAATCCAAATGCATATACTTTTGTCATCTGACTATTATATTAGCTTGAAATGAAGTGTATGAATCTCTTAGGCTGGTGCTGTTTTCTTCTCCAATGCTGGTGCAGTGAAACCAAATGGCTTAACTGTCCTATTCTATCAAAGCATCGTTGGAAGGAAGTCCTGCTGTATTTGATGGGAATTACTCCCTTGTGGACTTCTTAGGATGTATTCTACATAGAAGTGGGCTTGGGGCCAAACTCTGAATTTCTTCTTCTTGGTTATCTTGTCTTCATTCTTGGAGAATAGATAAAGGCAGAGATTTCATCTATGCACACTAAATTGAGGAATAAAGTTCAAGTGAGCATTTCTCTTGGTTGAGACTAAACTGTTCTCAGCTTTTATCCCTGGTTAAGTGAATGAACAACCTCTGGAGAAATAAAGAAAATGTGTTTTGAGAGATGTTGCTTTGTTCCATAGCCCATATAAGGTTTCACTGTGCTGATATTAGAAAGTAAAATGAGTGCTTCAGACATTAAGCGCCTTACTATGAGCTGAGATCTTATTGGTAGTGGACATAGTGGACTGAGAAGGTTTCCAATGTATTTGTAAGGGTGGGAGGGGATATAGACCTGGTTTAAGGGGTACTGGGAAACTCTAATGTTATGCTCATAATGGCCAGTGTACCTTGGAATGGTTAAAGGGGTTCCAATAAATTGTACCTTGAGTCCCTAATAACTCCCCCTGGTTTTTCTTAACACTGAATGAGTATGGAGAAACTTTTTTTTTTAAAGGCTTGCTGGGTGCAAACCTGACTTTTTTGCTTGGCTGGCTACTAGGTATTCTGTCTATTAACCTTGTCACCCTGTTTTAACTGGTGCATTTAATTATCAAAGCAATGCTTTAAACAGGTAGAGAGGCTAAATGCTGAGAATAGTGAATAATCTTCTTGGTGCTGAGGGGTTTAAACTGACCATTGACATCCTGGCCTGCTTTCTGCTTTCCTTTTGGTCATGAGGGGGATGGGAAAGGACAGTCTTGTAATCAGATAAGAGCCTAGGGTTTGGGTTTTTAAAGGTTACTGAGCCTGCTGCAGCCAGACCTCTTCAGAGAAGCAAAAAGTCTGATGAAATGAGCTGCCACAGTCCCTTCTTTAAATACTCTGTGTGTGTGTGTGTGTGTGTGTGTGTATATATATATATATATAAAATCCCTCTTCTTCCCATCATCCCAAACTTCTTTTTGTTTAAAGTATTCCAGTTTGGTCATTAGAATAATTCTAGTCCGGCCACCCAGACGGAGGCACTGATGGCTAATATTAACCAATAACAATAGTGTGGCCATACTGACGGCAGGGAGGATTACAGAACATAATGAGGCCTATCCAAAAATAATGCTCATACGGGGCAAGCAACAGGAAGCAGCAGTAGACTCAGCATAGTTTGGCTCCCAGACAAACCATGGACTTGCTCCACACAATGGCAACTTCAGCACATCATGTATTCACAGGATAGTCATTATTCCAGCAGGCTTGCCAGAACAGTGATCAGCTTGGTTTATCAGAGGAAGCACACACACACAAACACACAGAAGGAGTAAGTAGCATCCTCTCTGAATCTTTCTTTTTCCTGAGCTGCTCTGGGTGGGAAGAGAGAGAAGTTGTGCTGGCTGGTTTAAGTGTACTTTCAGTGAACAGTATCTTTGCTTCTTAATGCCCTGAAGGGCAAAGCACATTAACTTAACTTGGAGTTGAAGGAACAACAATGTGACACAAGTCCTATAAGATCCCAACACATGCACACAATTAATCTCTCTGCTTCTTGTGGTGACCTGTAGAGGCACTGGTGCCACTGTTTCCAGACACAGTCTCCAGGTTCTCTATGTTTGTTCCCTCTTTGGTCTAATGTGAACTCAACAACAGCAACAACAAAAAAAGCACAGAATGTTCAATAGTGTGCATGTTTGTATATGTGTTTGTTTCTCTTCTTGTTCTCAAGAACTGAGGAATCTGGAGGACTGCCAGCCGCATCATGTTTTAACCAATATTGTTACCACATCCTTTAAAAAAAAGAGTCTGTGTCTACTCCAGGCAGTACAGAACGCTAAGGGAGAGCCACTCTCTTAACCCAGGCTGTTCTGCTTTGATGGTCACTGTGGGAATTGAATGCTGGATTGGACAGGCCTTTGGTCTCATCCAGCAAAACTGAGGATGTTGTTGGCTGAGAATCTCTCAAACTAGCTCACGTTGTCCTGCACCCAGATTCCCACTGGGACGTTTTACAGCCTTGTAGATTCTGTAGGAAGAGAGTGAAAAGTGTTTGGTACATTTTTCTTCAGTGATGCTGAAGGAGTTGACATGGGGCATTGGTCTAACAAGTTTTGCTTCCTTGACTTTCTCTTTTGCCCCCGAATGAGTAATGGCCTTGCCAGTAAAGACAGGGAGAACTAACAGGGGCTCTGCTCCAACTTCTTTCAGTACTCTTGTGTGGCTCTTGAGGGCTGGGTTTGACTGACTGTGGTTCACCCTGGCTTCTTGCATCTTGCCAGGAACATGTGCAAAGTCAACATTGGCACTCTCTGCCGGACTTGTCAATTAACTGATTTTTGCACCTAGCACTGCTGTTTCTCTCCTCCCTGTGAGATAGCAGTGTATGCATACAGGGCGTCCTCCCTTGGGGAGGCCTTTGAGGGAAAGTCTTGTCCCATGGCAGCTGCCCAATCTATAACTTTCCTCCACCAAAGCAGTGTGGGCGTTGGGAAAACCAGTCTATACTTTGTCTCTAAAATCCTACTAGAAAGGGGAACATTTCTCACATTTTTATTGTGGTGTAATGAGTTGAAGGAAAGAAGGAGTGGTTGCCATACTTTTCTCTTTGCAAAGGTATACTGTACTAGATGTTCAATGCAGCATGAGTATACTTGCCAACAATGAACATGTTTCCTTCACCACCACACACAGTTGGTATGGGATTTAAAAGACCTGCTACTCTGAAAGAAGAAAAAGAGTTGAAGGAAATAAAGCTTGTCTCTGTCCACCACCATGGCATTCACTAGAGTGCTCTTGTTTTCACCAGTTATGCTGTTGTTCTCTTACCCATTTTCAGCTACCCCATTTTTCGATTCCAGTCTAATCTGGAATCCTTCACAGTTTGGACTACAGTTCCACTGGCTACGTTGGGTGGGGCATTCTGGGAGCCGTGGTCCAAAAAGGCAACTTTTCCAAAACTCTGACTGTACACATTTTTAAAAAGAGGGAGGAATCCTGTCTGATCTTGGAAGCTAAGCAGAAGCAGGCCTGGTTAGTAGTTGGATGGGAGACTGTCAAGGAATATCAAGTGATATAGGCTACATATCAGAAGGCGGCAATGGCAAACCACCTTTGAGTACTCCTTGCTTAAGAGAACCTTATGAAATTCATGAGGTTGCCATAAGTCAACACCCACCTTTCTCCCTCCCTCTCCCCGCTCCCTCACACACACAGCTGGAAAGCTCTTTTAAGCATAAAAGGGGCTTCTCTTGCAACATTATTAGTAAGCCTGAATGGTAGAAAAGATTTGCCAATATTCTACTGAGATGTTGTGTTTAAAAATAAATAAAAACTCGGGGCCAGGCATTGGCAGGACTGGGTTGTAGGTGAGCCAATCTTTTGGAAAGCTAGAAAATCAAGCTCTGCTACATCTTTATGCTACATCACTCAACATGGGCCAGACTTGAACCTGGGACCTTCAGATAAGAATCTAAGTTACAGTAAGGCATTATGGCTCTTGTGTAGCGGCAGGGGGCGGGGTGAGGTGCGTGGGAATGAGAACCACAGTCAGCCAGAGTTGGATTCAACTCCTTGCTTTTCCCAAGCTCATGGAATGTAGTCAGGGCCACAAAGGTACCCACCAATTATAGGGTGCGTCATAAAAAAATCCGTTTGGGGGGTAAAAAATACAAATAGGCTGTCGTTCGTATGCATACGAACTGCCCACACGATTTTTTACCCCCCTAAACTCCGTATGACTCCCTGTTCCCCAAGCTGGCTGGAGCGAGCAAGCCAAGCGGCGGTTTAAAATCTCCCACCGCTTTTTTTTTAAAGGTTCCTGCTTTGCGGACAGTCGGTTTTCCCTATTTACAATATAAAATAAAAATAAATAAATGTATAATTCACGGACTTACCGGAGTCTCGCTAGCCGGGAAACCAACATGGTGGCGCTCCCAATTCCCCTCCGTGCTAGCCCCGCCCTCTCTGCTCAGCCAGCCAATCAGATCACACAGGCTGTTCGTATGTGTGCGAATGGACCGTACAGACCCATCAGCCATCCGAATGGCGTACGGATTTCTCATCATGATCCGCTTTCCCTCCCGAACGCCGCATGTGCCTATTTCAGGGTGGAAAACCAGGCCCCCCCTCTTTTGCATGCATGTGAATCCGAACGGCCATGTGTACCAAAGCGTGAACTTCCGCACGCCATACGTATTATTTAAATCGTGTAGATGGGACCATAGAAAGGGGGAATATGTTTCCATAAGATGACTTGACTTGAAAGACAGGTTGGGGTTCAGAGATTTGGGGCAGGGGGAAATGCATTAGGACTGTTTTGTGTGAACATGTTAAACCTTTTTAATTTGATAGCAGTTCTCATGCCCTTGAATTATTTCTGAGTTAACTCATGCATTTCCCCTCCCCCCCAAAATGGATCACCGCAGAACTTGGTTTGACTTGACTGTGGTAGAGTGGTCAATGACAGCTTTTTGGATATGTCTCTTTTTTCAACCATTCAACAGATTTCTCAACCACCTTTAAAAATCTTACGTTGTCTACATCCATGCAGATGCTTCAGATCTTAGGCCAGGGTGGGCAAATTGTGGCCCTCCCAATCCTGCTAGGCTGCCACTCTCTTTAACCCTCACCAGTGCAACCATTGTTGAGGAAAAATGGGAATTGTTGTCCAACATTTGCAGAGCTGTAATTTAACCACTATTTGATCACCATCATACACTTAGAAGTTCTATTAAGTCTATTTCTTTCGAGAGTATATATCTAGTGGCTGGAAACAGGAGAGAGGGGGGGGTTGACAATCCATGTTCCTGAAAACCCAGATAACTTTTTTTGAGGGGGGAGGGGTCATATCATTTATTTATTTATTTAAAAAAATCTTGTGCTGCCACTCCCAGTCATTGGCTGCTAAGAGAGAGGAATCCACTGGCTTTTCACCATGCCACTGTGTCTTCAGCCTTGACTGGGTTGCTATTGAGGTGGGTTTGTACTGTTGCCCCCAGCTTTGGGAGTATCAGGTCCCCAGTGTGGCAGCACTGTCTGATGACTGTCATTTGCCTTAGAAGGAACCCCTTTTAAGACTATGAAAACTGGTGACATGTTACCTCCATTGCATGACCCTGCTGGAAAGAGCAATGGTGCCTCATCTTGGGTGCTGGAGTGGCATTTCAGAGGAGGGACTGCAGTTGAGTAGTCTGGGTGTTGGCTGTATGTTGGTGGTCGTGGTGGGGAATGAAATGGTGTTGCAGAAATGGCCTGGTATTTTTTCCATCACATTTTGTTCTCAGGGACAAGCTTATTGGGAAGCAAATGCTGCTTGATCCAGGGAAGACTAGTGAACCACATAGTCAGTTTTGTCAACCACCCTACCAGATTGCCTGGTGCCAATTGCAAGTTTACCGTAATTCTCCTTGTGCTTGGCCTCAACCAGTTCAGGCTGTAGCTGCGGACTCCTGACATTGAAGAGTTTTCCACATCGGAAGCAAGATGTCAGAGTGGAAAATGCTTTCTGGCTTTCTCCCAGCTACCTAATTTTCTTTGTAGTGATCATCTTCTGGTAGGCCATTAAAACCACAGGAGCCTCTATCTGCAGCCTGAACTGGTACTTCCTGCACAAGTGGTTGACAGACTCAGTGAGACCTAGCCAATCAGGATAGCAGTACTGTACAGTGGGCCTTTGGGATCTGCTGGGGTTTGGTTCCAGGACCCCCAGTGGATACAAAAGTCTGTGGAAGCTCAAGTTCCCTTATATACAGTGGCATAATAAAATGGTGTCCCTAATATAAAATTATGAACAACTCAAATGAGAGCACTTGAGGATCCGTGAAATGGCTGGAGGCTACAGCAGGGTATGGCTACACATCAGTTTGCTTTTTGGATTTTTAAAAAATATTTTTGAGTCATGGTTGGTTGAATCCGTGGATGCAGAACCCGTGGAAAGGAGGGCTGGCTGTACATGTTAACTTTAGTTCATTGTCTGCCATAATAAAGATTTCCAATGTGTTTCACATCATATTTTTGATGTGTGGCACATGTAGTTTTGGCTCTGAGCACTCCCTCTCCATTCCCATACCTAAATGACAACCTTGTATTGAGCCTTAGCCTTCTGGTCAAGGTTGGAGTTGCCAATTAATTGAGTGTGATGTTGTGTCCCCCTGCCTCGCAACCCCCATAGCTTACTGCTGACTTGTTGCCTAGTACCTTGGTTTGATGGGCTAAAATTCAGGATGTGGAATTCTTCTGTCTGACTGGCGTATTTATTCAAAGATGTGCAAAGGTCAGACATGGCATGGGAAAAATTAAGCCTCTGCCTGTATGCATGCATTCCTTGCCTATCTTAATTGTTGATCTATAGAGTGGGGATTGATGCACACCTCTTAACCCTCTAACATCTCAGTAGTGCAGGGCTTTTAAAGCAGAAAATCTGTGGCTTGGGTGCAAGTAGAGATTTTCCAGTTCCTAACAATTTAGCAGGGAACAGACAATACAAAGTCTTTGAGTGCAATGGAGGTTGGGTGTCCCTTTTTTCAATTATAAAGGACTTTTCAGAGAACTTTCCCTGGGCCTGTTGAGTTGACACAGATCACTTAAATTTGGGCTGCAATTAACAAGTGTCAAACCAGTTCTGAGATTGCTGATGAGGGATACTCACTGCAAGACAAAAATGGGATTAGTTGAAATAATTCTCCTAGAGAAAGTGGCTTGAGCTGTAGATGTTTATTTGTTTAAACAAATAAACCAAACTTGCAAGGGCAGATCTCTACATTGTTGGAACCCAGTCACACAGGTGTATATAGCTACAGTAGCTCTTGGAGCAAGGATTCTCCTCCCCTCCCCCCCCGCCCGCTGTTTTCCTTTTCCCCTGGGGTGGGACATGCTAGTAAACAATGCTCCTAAGGAGCAGGAACTGTTGCTATGCATTAAATCAGAATTATCATCTTCTGCTGCTGCTGAGACGATTATGCAAGCCAGCAGTGAAAACATCCTCTTAACTGGAGGTAACAGGAGTGACCATAATTGGCTCTTTGTTTTTGTGCAGTATGCTTCCAACTTGCTCCAACATGTTGTGGCTTTCTGGATTGACATAGACTTGAGTGTTGCTGCAATTAATCCAAGGCGGAAGGGTGCCTTGACAGGTAGAACTGCTTACAAGTTAAGCAGGAATGTGTATTTATGTTTTGGCTCCAGCATCATGTCTTTTCTGTGTGTGTATATGTGTGTGTGTGTGTGTGTGTTCTGGGGGGGATGATATAAACAGAGGGTGTTTTATTGTTTTTTGTTTTAAATGTACCGGTACCTGTTTTCTGAGACTCACAGTGAAGGCCTGTGAGGGTTGTGGTAATGAAATATGAATGCTGTAATAATAAAGGTTTGGCCACTCATCGCAAGGTGGGGAGCAAGTCTCTACTTGCCCAACATTGCTTACTTTTCAAAGCATTTTCCCACAGTTATCAGTGAACGAAATGGAATCCTTGTCTGCTCACAATATGAAACATATTTAGGCTGCAGTCCAACACTGTGTCTATTTTTTAAAAAAAACTAGACACTTTTCTTATTCAGAGGCTGCATGCTGAGCGAAGTCGTGAGAAATGAATTTGCTTTTGACTTCTTTTTTTTTTTCCTTTTCAAGGCAGCCTTATGCCTACACCTTGCAGTTGTTTACTTTTCTTTCATGAAAGTTGTTTGTTTCTGGTAAAGCTTAAATCCCTTCTGCCACTCTTGGAAATGGATTGATAGCCAGTGCTAACAGTGTCATTAGGCATAAGGCAAATTTAAATCTTATGAGTCACAACTTTCTTTTTTGTTGCCCACGTTAAGAGTCTTAAGTGTAATTTCACTCCTCCCACAGCTACATTGATACTTGCCACTGGTCACTGCAGTATTTGGCAGACTGTTAATATGCAGGCTTGTGGGAAGGTGTGAATGAGACCAGACTTGTTTGTGTTTGCATGTGTGTGTGTGTGTTTATCCAAGTTTCTATCCCTCATGATGATTGTAAAGATTCTGAACTTTTCAGCCACAAAAACTTTCATTTCACGTTTGCAGGACTTCAGGGCTTTTACACTGAATGGCTGTCTGTGCCTTTGTCTTTTTGTTTTGGCAAGATCACTCCTGCCCTAGTCTGGATGAATTAGTGGGCGGGGGGGCAGATAGAGACAAAGACAAAAGTATGCTGGTTATACTCTCTGTGTAAAGAGATGGTCTGGGTTGACTTAACATTCTACACTTGAGGTGAAAGGTGTAGTGACTTGTAGCATTCAACAATACTATCTATACCAGTGATGGGCAACCTTTTGAGCTTGGTGTGTCAAACTTCGCCAAAAAGCTGAGCATAATTTGGGTGGTGTGTCACTTTGAGGGGAAAACATGTATGCGTGCAGGATTCCCGCTTTGGGGAGGGTGGGGGGGAATAGTGGAACCGGGGCTTCAAAGCCCCAATCACCACTTTAGGGAGGGTGGGGGTGGAGGAAAGTGGCAACTGAGGCTTCGAACCCCCAATCACCACTTTAGGGAGGGTGGTGAGGTTGCGGGTGGGGGGAGGAGGCCTACGGCTGCGTGTCATCAGAAATGGCTACACGTGTCAGTGTTGACACGCGTGTCATAGGTTCGCCATCACTGATCTATACTCCTTGAATTATTTTGGTGTGTGTGTGTGTGTTGTGTGTGTGTGCAGGTACTTCCTAACACTTTCACTTTTTAAATTATTTATGTATTAGTTACGTTTATATCCTTCCATTCCTGTAGTGCGGACAAGGCAGCATAGATGCCTGTCCTCCTTTCTATTATATTTTCATAACAACTGTGTGATGTTCATTAGAGAGGGAAAGATTGGCTCAAGGCTACCCATTACAATTCATGGTTCCATGGGGATTTGAACTCAACTCTCAGTCCAACCACTGCATGCTGCTGTCTCTCTTAAATGTAACAGCCTGAAACATATCGAGCTCCCTTTTTAAAATTTTTTGAGAATTATGGTGCTGAGGTGTGTTGGGAGCAGGTTGTATATATGAAGAAGGTGAGATTTGTCCATGATTATTTTATTTATTTATTTATTTATTTATTTATTTATTTATTGCCCTTTTCAACTCAAGGTTAGAGAGAAGGTGGTTCAGCTGAGTAGAGCTGGCATCCTTCCAGCCTGAATCTATTTGGCTTACGCATTGCAATGATTAGTAGAATTTAGGATTCCTTATTGCAAAGCTTAATGGTCTCATAAGCGTGCAGGAACCACTAGATCCTTCATTTCTTTCCTCTTACTCCATGTTTGAGCTTTGCTGGGGTGGGGAGAGTAATGAGTTCCTTTTTTCCTTTTAAACCTCCTTTATGCATTTCTCTCCCTCTTCCACACTCCCTCCCTTGCCAAATTCATCTGCTCTTTCCTTTTGTTATCTGATACTTGTGGGAGCTGTGATGCCTGTGTGCAGACAAAGTGTTCAAAGGGGTGCTGAAAACCTGAGTCTCTAGAGATTATGGTTCTGAACCTTGCCAGCACAATGCTAGCAACTTTGCTTGGCTCTCTCAATGAGAAATGTTTCTATTGGTGTAAAATATTAATCTTTCTTTCCCCCCACACACACACCGATGCTCTGCTGGACCACTTTCTTCTCTTTGCAATGTGCTTAAATTGAACAACAACATAAACACCTTGCTATGTATGGCATCAAACAGTGGATGTTGAACTTCCCAGTTAAGTATGTAAGATGCATTAGTGATGACAAAGATAAGAGACCTTTCACCTTAAATTGCTCAAGTCAGACTTGGTAAGGTAGCTTAGCCAGACTGGATAAAGTAGCTTAAGCAGCTGCAAGAAGATCACGTTTGTCTCGGCTGTAATCTATTGCCTATTTATGTTTTAAAGCAACAACAATCTTAAAGAAGATGCACAGTGGGCCTTCATAAAATCCACATGCTGCAATTTAAGGCAGTAACTCTAGCCAAGTTTCTTGCCATTACAAAAAAAAAATTGCTAACAGGTAATCTGTTACTGTCTTGCAGAGATCCTACACTTTGATGGTGGAGGCCTGGGATTACAGCAACGACAGTGCTAGTAAGTATGTTCTGCTTTTCTTTATTTCCTGAAATGACTTAAAAGCAAGCAGCAGTGATAAAAAGAGCCCTTTTTAGAGAAGAATACTTCTTAGAGAAGAAAGGCTTGTGCTCCTGTGGAGTTTTTGGATCAGAACACCATGCAACAGGCTCTTGGTGGCAAAGGGAAGACTGATGTGGATAGAACACATCATTAAAACCTTTATTTCATGCAAAGAATTCCTTCCCAAAATTCCATGGCAAACCCTACTTAAAAGGAGCTTCCTGTGCTCAGGTGCTCCAGCAAAAGGATTGGCAGATGCTTATTACCAGCTTGGAATTTAAATGTAAGAAGGGCATATTGGGTACCCAGAGGAAAGGATTTCTGCTTCCCCATTTTTTCCTGTGTAGATCCTGAGCCGAAAGGGTCATCTGCTTCGGCAGGGAATTTATCCACCAACAGAAGCAACCCTTATTCTATGAGTTGGTTGCTGTGCTGCTAATGGCAAGCCTTATTATTGACTCCCTTTTGAATCGTGCTGAAATGTTGGAGTAAGTGAAGGGAGTTCTTCTCTGCTCTCCCTAACAAAGTCAATTAAAACACTCCACCATGCTGTACTGTACAGGAGTGCTTCTTATGCTCACTGATGTGGGGGACCAGCTGGGTATTTTGCCCAGGAAACAGCGCTATATTTGTGCCATTTGACTACAGAGGTTTTGTACTTACATGAAGATTTGCCACAAACCAGTAGCCAATAGCTGTGAACTGCCACTCATCCACAGACCACCACTTTGAGTAGCACTGCTGTAAAAGCTTGTGGTGGGGGGTACTGGTACAGCCTGCTCCTGCTGCCTGTGGTTCCTGTTAGGGGTGGCTGGTATGGGCTATGATGTCCTTTGGGGTTTGCAGTAATTCACTGGTGAACAGGAAGAGGTAACCCCACTGTGGTTGAACAGCAAAGGAGGGGTGGGGCTTGCAAACACAGGAGCAGCTCAGATACGCTCCAAGGAATACATTGGGGGACAGGAAGGAGAGACTGAAGGTGAAGGAGGAAAAGCTGGAGAATCAGAAGGATGGTAGGAGCAAGAGGTGGAAAGATAATGAAAGGTGGAGGAATATAGAAGGAGAAGGGAAAGACATAAGGAGAGGCAGCAGCGGGGAAACCTGCTATAGAGAACAGGAGGAATCAAGAAGGACTCCCAGGAAAAAAGACTTCTCACAGCCGAGAACACTCAGTAGAAGGGAGGAACTGGATGTCATTGTCCCAGCTGCCTCCTGAGGCATGGAAGGTGACACTGGCTGAGATGCAAACAGGTTCTCCGGTAGTCCTCTGTCTCCTCTGATGATGAATCCTGGTGTAGTCTTCTTAACACAGAGCCACCTGAACCTCAGGGCCAACCATATTATCTAGCTGCTTTTCAGGGCAGTGGGCTGCTGTCATAGCCTAGGCTTGCCTAAACCAAAGTGACATAGACTGAAGTAAAAGCTAGGGGGATGTGGATTCCAGACAATCTACAGGGAAGCCATGAGGTGGAAACCAAGGAAAAGGAGGAGATCCAGGAAGGAAGGGAAATGCTTACTACCAGCTTCAGCTGTTAATGCCAGTTGTGCCCCTTCCTAGAGCTGGAAAGCCTAAAGATAGTAGTGCACACACTGTTAACCTTCAAGACTGGACTTTTGCAATGTGCTGTACATTGGACTTATTCAATACCCCTGTATCAAATTCAGAAACTTCAGTTGGTTCAAAACACAGAAGCCAGATTGGTTATTGGTGCATCTAGGAGTAATCGTATCACACCAATATTAAAATCACTCTGCTGGCTGCCAGTCAGTTTTTGGGCAAAGTACAAAGTGTTGGTTATTACCTTTAAAACCTTACATGGTTTTGATCCAGATTACCTACAGGATTGTATCCCCCAGTATAATCCGTTGCATATACTCTGGTCCTCTGGAGGACATTTACTACAGTCAGCTTGGACTGGTGATTGTCACCCAGGGGACTTTTCTTCAGCTGCCCCTAGACTGTGGAACGACCTGCCAGAAGAGATTCGATAGCTGAATATGCTGTCCGAATTTAAAAACAGCATTATAGACCAGTCTCTTCCAACAGGCCTGTCCAGATGGTTTTTAAATTGTGAATTTTAAACTATGAATTTTAAATATGGATTAATTGCTTTAATAGGTATTTTTCTTATTTGTTATTTTAAATTGATGTTACGCATTTTAAGTGCTGTGTGTTTTTAACTGATGTTGTATATTGGTCTGTTCTGTTCCCCACCTCAATGCATGGGGCGAGGTGAATAAGAGATGATGATGATGATGATGATGCATGAAGAGACTTACTGGATTGAGTGCAACATTCTTTTTCTCACAGTGGTCAGCCCAGTTGCCTCATGGGTAGCCCACAAGGTACAACACCAGCTCCTTCCTGTATTTCCCCAGCAACTGAGATCCAGAGACATACTGCCCCATGTATTGGAGGGAACATGTGTCCCTCACAACTAGTAGCCATTGATAACTTCAGCCTTGAGTTGTCCAAGTTGGCAACCATTAATACGTGGCAGTGACTTTCTTTGTTTAACATGGTTTCTTCTTCTTTGTCCTGAATCTCCCACCATTCAGCTTCAATTGATGGCCTTGGGTTTTAGTACTACAAGAGAGGGAGGGGGAAAAAGCTATCTCTCTCCACTGTCTCAACTGAAGGTTCTCAAGGCTGGGTGAGTCTCCCTCCCATGGAAGAATCTGACCTTAAGACTTAACCTGTAACTAGTGAAGCAATTAGCAGAATCAGCTAAACTGTGAAAACATGCTTAGCTGTCTGTCATGTGTTCATGAGAGCAGTGGATGAGGGTAGGCTTGATGTACCCCTGCTGAGGAACATCAAAGGTATTTGTACTCTGTAGAGGCCACCTAGAAGTTTGACATAAAGCAACTGTGGCCCCACTCTGGTCATTTCTACAGATTTTTATAATCTCAGTTTTTAGCCCACCCTTCTGTTTCTCAGAGAACTTCAAGTGCACAAGCAATGCAGACATGCGTGCCATTTGCAGTGTCCCCAAAGAGAGTAGTTGGGGTGAGCAATGTTTAGCCTTCCAGATGCACCATCCCTCATTCCTCGCCTTTGACTGTATTAACGGAAGCTGCCAAGTTACAATCCAAGAACATCCAGCAGGGCCACACAATTCCCATTCCTGAACAGTGAGTGCTGCCTATCAAGAATGCATTGAAAATATATGAGCCCTTCTTTTTCTGTATGCTCAGGAGATAACGTCCCAGATACCTTTCCATTTTTCCCCTGGTGAAATGTATAATTTCCACTTTACACAGATGTCATTCCCTGCTCCCCAAACATCTGCTCTTTATAATCTTGTGCCCTCTTCCAAAGCTGTTGGAGTACAGCTCCCATCTGGTAAGCACCAGGTTGGAAAAAATCTGCTGCATGCAGACCCTCCCGCATTCATTTCCATGCAGTTGTCCTGTTGCACTTTATGGATATGCCAGTGGCTGATTTCAGAACTGAGTGCTGCAGTCAGGAAAACCATGTAAATCCCACAATGGGTGGCAGTGGGTGCCATTGGCAATGGAAGTGGCATTGTGTGTAGAGGTGTTGCCAGACTGCTCTCAAAGCTTGCTGTTCAGTGGTGGGGAGAAGGAGATGGGCCTTTTCCCCCATAGCAACATCTGCAGCCTCCCTTGCTTTTCAGAAGTAGAGAATTCATGGGAAGAGGAACCTTGGAGGTCCTCCCTTCTGATGTTCAAACTTTCACAATGTGTTTGATGCTTGCCTCTTTGCTTGAATACAAAAGTAAATGGCTTTCTGAGCTTTGCTGTGCTACTGCTTCTTTTTTTTTTCCTGCCCTCCTCCTTTTAAAACCTTAAATGTTAAATGGTCTGTCTGTCATGACTTTTTACACTGAGTTGGACTGAAGTCCTTTCTTCAGACACCCCCGTTCCCCCAAGCTTTCAAAGATAAAATTGCTCAACTTTTTTAAGGCTGCTGTTTATAGCAGGCTGTGTAGCTGAAGGTAGGATTAAATCAATGTGGTTTGGCCAAAATTATATAAATACTTCCATTTAACAGAGCAGTTTTCCCCAGCAGTATGAACTGCTTAGAATGTTTGCCCTTGACCTTTAAAAGAATCTTGTAAACCTAGTATTGCTATTAGCTCCATATTATGAGGTGGTAGTACCTTCCCCATGGCCACCCAGTGAATTCATAATGAAGATAGGAGCAAAAGGGTAGAAAGTCTCTAGGGAGATGATCAGACGAAGACAAAAATAGTGTCCCTGTCTCGCTATCTCCTCTACCGCCCCCTCCTGTCCCCCTCTCGGCATGAGAACGAAAAGTTTTTGCACCTACCTTTGCGTGTCCTCCCCCTCCCCTCAGCAGCCACAGAATGAATACAGCTCGTGCTGAGCAATATTCACTTCCTTATTTGAAATCTCGGGCCCTTCTCGCGAGAATGAGCGTGCAGGAAATTAAAAAATAGAAACAGAAAGAATGCTTTTTAAATGACAGCAAGCACAAAAACAGATTTACAAAACCCCAAGTAACCCAGGGAGAGTACAAAAAAGGCTGTAACTTACCTCAATGTCCCGATCACACCTGGAAGTGTTTGGCATGGACCTCCCATGGCAATTGGCATCGCACCAGCAGAACGGGGCACCTTATCACTCGCCCATGATTCCGTCACAGAAATGGAATGGGCGATCTTTTGATGGCTTAAGCCGTCAGTAAAAAGGAACGTGGGTGGAACGGAAGCTGCATGGGGGCATAATGCCACAGGGACATTGTCATCTGATATTCAAGCCCTTTGGCAGTGTCCTGTTGTCCGTGTGGTGGCATATTAAGGGTGTCTGATAATCTCCTAGCACAGCCTTCCTTAAACAGGCACCTTCCAGACATTTGGAACTACAACCCCCCCATCATGCCCAGGGTTGTAGTCTGAAATTTAGAGAATAGCATGTTGAGGCAGGCTACTCAAGTGCCTGCATTTTAACCACCATGCTGCACCCAGCTATCTGAACCTTCTGTCGGTCTCTTTAGAAAGCATCACTGTATATCTTCTTAAGTGAATAAAATAAGAAGGAAACACTGTGTCTTGAGAATCTAGAACAGTCTGCATTCATTGTGGAACACTTGTACCTGTCACTTCCATTCATATGGTCTTGGTTTTTGCATTGCCAAATCATTGTGGAAGATTCTTCACCATGAAGAACTGCTTTGATGGCATATCCAAGTGGATCCCATAAGGTGAACTTTATCATGCTGATGATTTCACCATTAAGTTTCTCTTCAGCATTAAGATTCTTATCACAATATTTCAGCAAAAGGTCCAGGAAGATTTGGACCAAGTATACCTTTCATGCACTGATGAAACTGGATGATTGCTAATATGTGGGCATAGATATTTATGTCAAGCTTCTTCACAAACAATATATGAAAGGGAGGAAAATCTTTTACAGGTGTTGCTCTATTGGCTCTATTTGAAAATGCCTGCATTTGAAAGAAGCTCTTGTTTGCTGGAGAATCCCAGTTCTTTTCATTTGGAGTCTGCACTATCTCTGCTTTGAATAGATCTCATCTTTATTTCATGAAACTGAATTTCCAAAGCTTCACAATGAATCCTTTATTTGTTCTAACATTCTGGAAGTAAAGCTGTCCTCCAACAAAATGTTAAATGCATTTTTCTGAAAAACACGTTTGACTAAGTTCAGATGTAGATTTGCACATGTTCATGATTAAACTTGCAATAGATTCAGTGTTGTATATTTTAATTTGATCACGGTGATTACCCATCCAGTGAATACTTCCTCATTTCCTTAGTATGTAACTTATTTGCTGTTGGCAGACTTCTCATGTCTCATTGAACCTGGTGATGAATTAGAATACATTTGTCTTAGTTTTGGTTCTTACCTCTTTTTTTAAAGAACAGCGTGGCTAAATTTCTAGACCCTTTTATAGAAACAAAAAAAAATACAGTGCTGGGTTTTTTAAAATGCATGCATGCTTTGTCTCGTCTCCAATTGTTATATGGATGACAGATTAAATAGCGAATTTTTTTGCCAGGTGCAAAGTTAACATACAGCATATTCAGCAGAGGGCTAAAGCTCTCAAAGTACTAGTTTCCAAAATTGTATCCATTAGAGAATCCTTGCTTGACCAGACTATGAAAGTCTGTTTAGTTTGACATCTTACTTCCAATAATGGCCAACAAGAAGCCTGCAAGGAAACATGAAATCAAGCTCCCTCCCTTCATTATTCAAGTCTTGGCAAATCTTGAAGGAAAGGAAGTTCGGTTATTTCAAGTGAGAACCTTTCTCCATGTGATGTGCTCTCCAAACATGGCACATGACTATCCCATTCCTGCTTACTAGTGTGATTGTTAAAAATCCTGTTTAAAATGGTGTGCAAGGAAGTATGTTACCATTTTTAAAATGTGTTTATTTATTTATTTATTTGCTGAAGACAAGTGTATAATAATGACAAGAGTTCTAAATCCTTTTTTCAAATGTGTACAGTGTTGGATGTACTAGAAGATGAAATTTTGATAGAACTCTTAAAAACATAAGAAGAAAGTCCTGCTGGATCTAACCAAATCTAATACAGCATGCTCTCCTGTCTGATGGTGATCAGCCAGGCGCCTCCTTGGAAGCCCACAAGCAGAACATCAGCCCTGTATCATCCTCTTGCTCATGTTCCCCGGTAACTGATGCAGAAAGAGAGGCATACTGCCTCTGATAGTGAGGGTAATGTGGGCATATTGTGGTGCAATTGATAACCTTCTCCATCGTGAGAGGAACAGTTTGGTGTTTTTCTGTTGGGTTGGTTGATCACCATTGCTTCAGCCATCAACACTTCCTGCCTGCTACTGCTTCTTCCGGCTGAGTGAGGTTCAGATAAAATGGGAGGGCTGCAACCAGTGTGTTTAGTTTGGTTTGTTGCTAGTATCTCCAACAAATTGGTATAAAGATGGAATTGGCGTATGCCCTGAAGAATCCACTCAGATTTCTTTATAGCTAGTTTCTGTCTTCAGACACAGATTCTGTAGTAGCTCCTATAGAGTAGATGGGACATTCTACTGTTTCATCCTTAAATTAGAACCACTGCTGGCATATATTTGGAGTTGCCACCTACATGGAGTCAGGTAACGGGTTTTTTCTCCTACACAGTTCTCCATTGGTGGTACTAGTTTGTCAAAGCAAGTATTTCTGACCAAGCTGAGGTACTTGGTCATGGACAGCGGCAGCAGTCTTTGGCTTTTTCAAATCATCAGAGCTAACAGAATAGCACTGTGGTATGGTAGAAGTGGTTACAATTTTCTCCCATGGAGCATAACTTTCAGTCGTCAGCAACAAAACACCTCAAAGTGAACATCACTGGGCATATCCCAACCGAAGCTGAGCCAGCATGTTATGAAGATGACTACATTTTTGTTGTAGAGCACCTACTTGGTATGCACAGAAATCCAGGTTTAGTTCATTGGGATCTCAAGTTAAAAGGATCGTGGTAGTCAGGGTGCAAGAAATGCTTGTTTGAGGCCCTGATGGGACAGAAAAAAAGATAAACGTCTGAGCCCCATAGGAGTAGTCAATACAGGGCTAAGTGGACCAGTGGTCTTACTCTGTGTAAGCTGTCTGAAGTTTGAGGTGACAGTACAGTTCAATTAGAATGTATGCTGTGATTGAAATCTTGTGTTTTCTGTGAATCTTGATTTGCAGCAGCTGTTGGGATGGACTTGCACATTAGCTTATCCCAAAATATTCTTAGATATTTGAATCTGTGGATACTGTCCCCTCTCTCTCTATCCCCTTTTGTTGGCCTTTTGAATTCAAAGTTATGGTTCCCATGTAAATGATGAGAAGTAGGAAGGCTGTTTTCTCTCTAGGCTGACTGACTTTATCGTTACCCTGTCTGCCGCCACGGGATTGCTAGTCATTAACCCTCCCTCTCTGTGGCCTAGTAATGGAAGGTTTGCAGAGTGCTGAACTAATTTCCTTTTGGTTAGGGTGTGCTGCCAAAGATGGGGGTGGGTGCTGAGGGACTAAAGGGTATGTGGAAAATATATTGACCACATCTGGTTACTAGAGTGTCTGTCTGCTTTTTCCGGTGTGGTTGCTAATAACTGGCTGGCACTGCCACGTACAAGGGGGGCAGTGTATGTACACAAGTTCACCTCATTCCTTTGCTCTCTTCACAAGATCCCTCTTGATTCTGCCTGGGCAGAGCATGGTGTGGAAACCTCAATGCAAAAGAGGGCTGTGTGGCTATGGCTATAGTGGCAGCAGTAGCCTCTGGGGACTGCCATGCCAGCAGGAGCCTGGGAAAAGGGATGGCTGCTGCTGATTGAATTGGCACACAGCCCATGGTTTGTGGCATGTTTTTGCAAGCATCATGATCCTCTGTTCAAGAATAGTGTAAAGGGGCAGGGTGATCCCTTCAGGCTTACTTTCTGCTTGTGAATTTCACCCTGCAAGTACTATTGTTATGAAGTAAACGAGAGACCACGATGAAGGTGAATGAGTATTTCAGAGCAGTTTTTGTGGTGAGACTTGTATTGTCGACCACCCTGGTATAAATATGTTGAAGAGTGGTATATGAAAGTCCTCAAGTAAATAGGGCTATGCCTTCTTGGCAAAGTAGATATGTGATATAACCTCCTCTTCCCCACATCTTCTTGTGGTTTTAAAGCATTATGTGGAGCTTCTCTCACCACCTATCTCAGAGGTGACTACATGTGAAAGATCTCAGCTTCATTCTCTGCTGGCACCTTTGGGTGAAAGATTCTCCAGATGACAAGCTAGGGATGGCCCATGTGTTGGACTGCAATTTCCATCAGCCCTAACCAGCATAGTCAGTAGTGAGGAATGATGGGAATTGTAGTCACACAACAGCCACACATTCCCCAATTATGGACAAGTTCAGTATGAAGCAGTTTCACACATTCATGTGTGCTTTTGTATAGGAAAATACACAAGGGGCTTGCTTTCACACCCTTAATTATTTAGCCTGAAAATGTGGGAGAAAGGTTTGAAACAACAGCAGAAAGAGAAATGAGGCAAAACCATGCTCTTTCCAGACTTCAGAAGTGGCTTGCTTTAAAGCACTAAAGTACATGTTTAAAGTATGTCTTAAACTGTTACATATACAAATGGACTTTTAAAGATTGATGTTCTGTGTGTGTGTGAGCACGTGTGTGTGTGTGTGTGTGTGCACGCATGCATGCTTGCATGCATGTCTGTATAGATTGTAATTCTGAAACACTGTCAAACAAAGCCATACAAAAATAAAGTCAGGGGTTTTGTTTTTTGTTATTTGTTTTTTTTAAAAAAACTATGCAGATAATTTTCTAACAGTTTGTTGTTATTCTGAATGGTATTTGATATTTCAGATAACTGGCTTGCTGCCACCATTATTATACCTGACTTCCCACCCAGCCATTCTCCCCCTCCCCTTTTGTGTCGTTGCTCAGTGTCTGCAGGAACCTTTTAGCTGTTTTCTGATAGATTTTCATACTGCAGTCAGCTACTGCTAGCAAGCAAGTCGTAAGGCAGTGTCAGATCATTGAAGTCACAAGACTGGACTATAAAGTGAAATACCACAAATGTATACACAATGTACCAAGCAAATGTGAAATCTTGAAGTTTAGGGGTATATTATGTAGCTTTTTCAGGGCTTATTTTAAAAGTTAGGAAGAAAAAGGCTGGTGTGGGGTCTCTGTTTTGAAGGAGAGTATGGGAAAATCTTTGTCAGAATTTTCCTTGACATACGTCTCCAGTGCAATCCTGTGCATGTCTCCTCAGAAGTAAGCCCCATTGAGTTCAGTGGGACTTAACTCTCAGGTAAGTGTGTGTACCATTTTTTTTCCAGGATTGCAACCTGAAGTAGTTTGAGCCCTGACTTCTGAAAAGTATACTGAACAGCATAGTGTTTTGTTTTGCTTAATACAAATAGGTGATGTATGAAAGTAGAGTACCAAATGTCAATGCTTTGCTCGGAAGGGATTGTGTCCCTAGCAGCTTCTGCCTGCCTGTATGGAAACTTTTGGCCCTTGTCTGCCAAGAGCAAATAGGCTGTTGTAACAGTGCTACTGTATATGGCCTGAGTGCTTTATAAGTACTCTGCACAAGAAGGATGCCTGACTGGATGAGTTCTCACAGTGAAGTACAGGGCATGATAAGTGGAGAAGTCTGTTCATGTTCTTAGAAGTGCAACTCCAGCTTTTAGGCCAAATTGCCTGGCCAGCTGCCTTGTTTGCCTGCCTGTCTGCCCAGTTCCCCCCCCCCTCACCCGGATTTCTTTCTCTCCCTGAATTTAGTTTTTTCCATAAGAGTTCTGTTTTGGCTGTCCTCCCTTTCTGCTTTTACTCGTGCCTGTGAGTGGTTTAATATGGACAACGATATCTACTGGCAGAGCTAATAAATAAAGCACGAGTGAGGAGATGAGATGGGCATCAAAGCATGTGAAGAATAAAGGTTTTTATCCAATGCTGCATATGAGCAGTCTTCTCTTTCCTCCCTGTGTGCCTGCCTCCCCAAAGCTGCTCCAGGTGGTCTCCAAACCCAAGGGCACAAATGCAGATGGGGATACTTGAGGGAAGAGAAATCTGTTGCACTAACAGTGCCCATTCCCATGGTGGACAGATACAGCTGAAGTAAACAGCGTATCTTTCATTCATCAAATTTTAAGCCTACAGAAGGACCAGCCTTATTTTTCTCCAGTGCCTAAACCTCAGGACAGTTCCTAATTTATAGTTTAATGGGAGTGAATATTATCTAAGATTCCCACAAGCAAATGAGTCTTGTGTAAGTAGCGCTCTTAACTCTTGCTGTGTGGCTAAATGAAGCCCTGCTTAAAACTCTTGTCTGTTTGCAAGAGAAATAAATCAGTTTTCACCAGTGGTTTCCTGCAGTGAGCTGCACAGGATTGCACACGTGTGGCATGGAGGAAAACAGAAGCGGAGGGAATGAATGTGTCAAACAGCTCTGAGCTTTGGAGAGGGTCCAAATGTCATGGGGGGGGGGGAAACACCCTTACCAACTGGATCAGGAACAGAGAACATCTGGACTACAATCCCTACCATTCTTCACACTCAGCTATCCTGGCTAGGTCCAGTAGGAGCTGCAGGCAGACAACATCATTACATTGTAATCCACTCAGTGACAGTATTCTTGATTTTTTTGTTTCAGTCCTATATGAAGCTGAGCACTATAGATGATGCTCTTTTCTACCTATTGGCTTTTTTCTTTTTCTTTCCTTTTAGATGCAGATAGCATTATTGAGAAAGCATCTCACTCTGGTATGATCAATCCAAGCCGTCAGTGGCAGGTCTTGAAGCAGAATGCAGGAGTGGCCCATTTTGAATACCAGATTCGGGTCACATGCGATGAACATTATTATGGCTTTGGCTGCAACAAGTTTTGTCGGCCAAGAGATGACTTCTTTGGACACTACACCTGCGATCAGAATGGTAACAAAACTTGCCTGGAAGGCTGGATGGGCCCCGACTGTAACAAAGGTTTGTGATTCCAGCATTTTGTTTCTCTGGTTGGGTGTAGTACATATCTTTGTTCAGTATGATTAGTTTTAGGTTCACTGAAACGTAACAGGCCAAATAGCCAAATAACTACTTTGAAATGTTTTTGCTGCATCTCTGGGCAAAGTTGGATATAACTCAAATACTTTAGGCTCCCTTGCAGGGTCCAAAACTCAATGGCATGATAGCTTGCAAGGTTGGAATGTAAATGTTAGTTTATTTTGTTCTTGCATGGAAGAACCAAAAATTTGAGAAGGTTGCTCCTCCCTTAGGCACGTTTCTAATAGTTTGGGGCACATTTTCTGAAAATTTTTTGCATTTCAAGACATTTTTTCAAAAAAAAAATTAATGGAGGTAGTGGATTTTTTTAGCATATCAAACATTTTTTGGGAAAATGTAGTTTTTGTGCAAAGCCCAAGGTTTTTGCTGCTGCTGCTCTCACAAAGGTTGATTTTTTTTTGTTTTGTTTCTTGTTGATGGGGTGTCTCGACATGTTCAGACGCCCTTTCTCACTGAGCAGGAACATTTATGAATATTCTTTGCATCTCTATTGCAAGATAAAATGAATGTAGGAGTAAACATGAGAATTAGCAATCACCAGTGAAAATGTTAAAACAGACATCATGCCTGAAAAACATTAAAACAAACAAAAAAAATGCTACTGAAACCATCAGAAGTCCCGTAAATATGACAACCCAGGAGAACATCAAGAAAAACACATGAGTCCTGAAGGCTTTCCTTAAGGCCTTTAGATTTAAACTACTACAGTGGTAGTGCATTCCAGAGATATGGGATTACTTCAGAGAAGGCCCTCTTCATTTATCTATCATCCTGACACTTCTCAGAGGTGGGAGGATAAGAAAAACCACTCTCAAAGTGTAGGCGGACTGATACTTTGAAAGTTTAAAGACTTTATGCTAAGCTTGGAAACCGTTTGGCAGTCAGTGAGCTGGTGTGATATAGAAGGTGCATGCACCCTGGACCTGGCACATTCACTCTGCACCACCTGAGGTTTATGAATCACCCTTATAGGCCTTCACAGCTTTCCTTAAGGCCTTTAGGTTTAGTGGACTTCATCTGGTAGTGCATTCTGGAGACATGGACTCCCGGTGGGGGGAGAGCCCTCCTCATATATCATGCTATAGGGGTGGAAAGAATATTTAAAAATATTTGAAAAAATATGTTTTTTTTTCTGTGTTGAGTAACCCTGATGAGAAGAATCCTGGACTGACAAAAAAATATCTTCACAGTTTGGGACGTGCAGTAAAAAGGTGTTTTCAGCCCAAAATGCTATTTTCTGTGCTAAAATGCCTCGGGTGAGATTTTATGCAGAGTAAGTCCCAAACTGCACAGTTTTTCAAGACTGTCTCATGGCAGAAAGAAAATTGCTAAAATTATGTGTTGCTTCCTTTGAGAAGAAAATTAGCAGAGAATCACATCTATTACAGTGGTCGTACCCACTTCTTTCTTTTTCCATCATGTATGAGTTGGGCTTGATAACAGCTTTATGCAAGTGTAAGGAGGAAATTGGGAGGAAGGGTTACCTCTCCCCATGCACTGCAGCCTCCTTGCCGAATCCATCCCATTGCCTCTAATGGCAAGCTCCTTTCAAACCTCATTCCTTCACTGGGACTGTACGGGAGCTTCTTGTGTGTGATCTTGTGAGATCAGAGCAGAGTGGCTATGCTTGCTTTGTCATTGGCCTCCATCTGCCTTTTTCAAAGGGCTTCATTCACATCTGGCATACACCTCCTAGAAAGTTAGCCACAGTACAGTGTAGCTTTCTGTGATGAGTCCCCTGCCTGGTCTCTGACGCAACTTCATGTGGTCGCACATGGCACAGAATGGGCTATCTTTCAAAGTATATGGAGAATCAGAGCTTCTTTCTTTAAACATTGAAATTACAGGTGCAAGGCACTTGATATTTCAGGTTTAGTAATCTCATGTTGGCAATGGTACTCCCAAACAGTGAACCCTGATGTGCATTGATTGATAATGTGTGTTTTGACTCCAGTGGAAGATGTGTGGTTTTCTAAAGTGGCTTTTTATCAAAATGGCAGATATAAAAATAATGGATAAATATAAATAGATAGTTATTTTGGTTATACACATGCACACACTCATGTAAACAGCCTCTAAAAAGAGAATGAATATTGAGAGGGGGAATGTTGCAGAATACTAAAGGCTTTAAATTTCAAAAATTGGGTTTAAGTTGGCTGTTTTCTGTGCTAATACAGGGCCTTTGATCAGGATCATTGTGTGATCCATCTTTGTAGCTTGCTGGACTTTCTGCAATCATACATTGACTACCTCGGTTGCTTTTCTGGTAGATTTGATCCAAGGGAATGGTTTAAACCTTGGATTTGTTGGGATTACAGTTCTAGCCAGAGATTAAAACATTCCCACAAGAGTGAGGGTCCAGGAAAGGATTTGTGTTGTGCCATGAAACATCCTTCCTCTAATTTCCCTCCTTTCTTTTCTCTTTGCAGCCATCTGTCGTCAAGGTTGCAGCCCCAAACATGGCACTTGCAAAATTCCAGGAGAGTGCAGGTAAACCAAACCAACCTTTTTTAAAAAAACTAGGGAATCAAAACTGTTCAAATTAAACATTGCGGGAAGGCCTGAGGCCCCCACCCCCACCCTGCTCTACATTCCTATTGTTAAGTGCATGTTTTTCATGCCAGTGTTGGTGAGGTAAAGAAAGAACTGTTTAGATGTGTTGGAAGTCTCTCTTTGGGAAGCTTGCTTAAAAACTTCAGCATTTGAAAATTTTAGAGTATGGAGGCAAAAGGACAGATGCGTTGTGATTGTTTCATAATGGGCTGTGGCTGCGTTCTGTGTGCAACTTGGTGTATAATCTTTGTGTGATCAATGCATTCCCTCTAGCAAGTGTAATGCCATTACTCCTTTTACCCCTTCCCTTCCTCCCTTACCACCACCACCAGCCCCGCCTACTTTCAACTTTTCCCATCAATAGGCAAAAGTCAGCCATTCTTTAAAATAGGATTAATGCAGCCCCTTGGTTCCCCTGCTCTTGGGAGCCAGACTTCAGAGTGATGAGAGGTTAATAGCTGGGATGGAATCTTGTCTGTAGATCCTGATGAAGGCCAAGCATTGCCGTTGTTCTTTGAAGTCTCTCCTCTCTTCTGGCAAGCAGAGAGAGGGTGGAGGGCGGGGAAAGAAATGCCTTGCCTGGAGCCAAGCACTAGAAGTGTTTCCTTTGGTAAGCTAAGAACCAAGATGTGTTCCTTCAGTACTCTATAGTCATTGGTTTTTTCTTATTTACATCTAGATAGGGTTGTTGGGTGGCAGGTTTTTTTTCTCTCTCCTCATTTGACTGGGTCTTTTTGTCTCTCATAGAATCATAGAATCATAGAATTGTAGAGTTGGAAGAGACCACGAGGGCCATCTAGTCCAACCCCCTGCCATGCAGGAAATCACGATCAAAACATCCTGGACAGATGGCCATCCAGCCTCTGTTTAAAGACCTCTAAGGAAGGAGACACCACCACGCTACGAGGGAGCGTGTTCCACTGTGGAACAGCTCTTACTGTCAAAAAGTTCCTCCTAATGTTGAGGTGGAATCTCTGTTCCTGGAGCTTGCATCCATTGCTCCATGTTCTAGTCTCTGGAGCAGCAGAAAACAAGCTTGCTCCATCCTCAATGTGACACCCCTTCAAATACTTAAACAGGGCTATCATATCACCCCTTAGCTGTCTTTTTTCCAGGCTAAACATACCCAGCTCTCTAAGTCTTTTCTCATAAGGCATGGTTCCCAGACCTTTCACCATTTTAGTCACCCTCCTCCAATTTGTCAATATCCTTTTTGAATTGTGGTGCCCAGAACTGGACACAGTATTCTAGGTTAGACCTAACCAAGGCAGAATAGAGCGGCACGATTACTTCCCTTGATCTGGACACTATACTTCTATTGATGCAGCCCAAAATCGCATTGGCCTTTTTAGCTGCCGCATCACACTGTTGACTCATGTTCAACTTGTGGTCTACTAGGACTCCTAGATCCCTTTCAGTTAATATTATTTTTGCATTATTGTTACGGCCTTTTGCGGTTGGGTGTATTTTTCAGTAGAATGGTCTTATTCCAATTAAAAATTCCTAATTCCCCCCCCCCACACACACACACAACATTCCTAGATCCCTTTCGCATGTAGTCTCGTTCAGTCAGGTCTCCCCTATTTATTATTTATTATTATTTACTATTTATTATTTATTCAGTAATAAATTAGACTCAGCAGTATCCACTTTAAAAAAAAAATCTTTTAGGTAATCCCCCCCCCCCAGGGCAGAGTCTTCCCGTAAATCCCCATTTTACTCCCCCTTCATTGTTCCTAGACTAAACCCTACCATTTTCATTCACAAAGAAGCCTTATCCCAAGAATCAAGGATGGATCCCACCATACTAAACCCCGCTACCTCTTTGCATCCCTCACAGGTTTTTCCCAGTAACGTGGCAGCAGCGGTAGGAAGAAAAAAGCAAAGAACGCCTCCTTCCTCCCTTCTAAAAGCTTATTAAAACTCACAGAGGAGTCACAAACACACCATGAAAACACCTGTGTCCTTCCAGGGGCTCAACTGCATAGGACACATACCAATCCTCTATGTGCCAGATGGGACTCTCAGCCCCTTTGCGATGGGGGGGAAGGCTGCTGCAGCCAGCACCACCACCATCGGTTTTGCATGCCTCACAAAAGACTGACAGTGCTCCAGGGACTTGAACCCACACTGGAAGCGCTGCAGAACATCTCCCCAGTTGCTTCGTCAGAGGCTTCTGGCATGTTGTTGTTTTCCTTCTTTCCTGAGCCAAGGCCCTTTCACTCTACACAATTATGGTACTGTGATTCCACTTTAAATGCCATAGTTCCAACTTGTGGAATCCAGGAATTGGGAGTTGAGGGAATCCTCAGCTGGGGAGCTCCTCTGGAGCCTCTGGCCAAACTACGAAATGCAGGATTCCATAGGATGCAACCATGACAGTTAAAGCTAATGTTGTAATTGTATAGTGGGAAAGAGCCCCCAATCAAAGATAGCAAGAGTGCAGGTCCTGGCCTTGTGGAATAGTTTATGCTTGACATGTGGTGGGGGGGGGGTGTTTCTAATCTGGGATACAGCCCCATGGTAGGAAATGGAAAGGGGGCTCTCTGGCCCCAGGCACATCTGAGCCAATGAAGTAGAGTGCTATATGGACCAGTTGCCTTTTCCACAGCAACCCAGATAGCCTTCGGACAGCAACATGACCTTGCAGGTTACCTTCTTGATAACTCAGCCAGCATCCCAGTTGGTCTAAATGCTCCTCTGTGTTGCTCTCTTCCTGATATCCCCTGGTAGCAATCACTGCCATCCCACTTGGACACCCTGTCCCCTCACAGTCCAGAGAACTTGAGTGAGTGAGGAGAAGGAAGGAAAGACTGCTGCCTCTTTGCCCATCTAATTTTCTGTGCTATTCTGAGGCCTGCTCCTACCAGGCCTGGCTACATCACCTTGGCAACAGAGAAAGAAGACATGAGGCAGGGTCAAAACTTTGCCAGAATAACACCCGAGATGGAGGAGATCCTGAAAGGAGAGGAAAAGTGAGGCCATGAGCCATTCATTCCAGCAGGGCCTCCTGTACACCTGGACAACGGTTCAATAGACAGGAGAGGCAAGAGGCTTCATGTCTCTTAGGGCAGCTGGTCTGTGTGTGCAATATTTTCACCTGTTTCGCAGTGCCCTGCTACACGGCTTGCAAAAGTAGAGAAGACTTCCTGGAACCCCATAGTAGAACCACTGGGAGAGTCTGCTGCTGATCATGGCATGACATGGGGATGAGGCACGAAATGGCTCTGTACCCAGATCCTCAATCATTGATCTGGCTTCAGCTTTCCATGGCTGTGGTTATACTTTCTCCTCTTTGGGGTGGGGTTTGCGTGCAGTGTGGGCAGACCCTGTTCATTTCTGTGGACCCAGCTTCTGTAAGGCAAAGGCGGCATTCAGGAAAGCTTGGCTGGCAGTGGTTACAATGGAGCTTATTTGCATGTGGGGAGAAGTACCTCCCCTGTGTGTGCAGAAGATTCCCTGCTGCTGCCTTGTTGTGTACTGGAGGATAAGGGGAGAGCACTGGCCTTCACATAGAAACAGTATCCCCATCTCACAAAGGGTTTCTGGGAGATGTGGGAGAGGGTTTCATGCCACAGCAGCGTGCACAGTGGACATGACATGTTGCATACTACAGCAGGTATGCACAGCCTTCTCTCCCAAAGGCTGCAATTAGTATCAGTTGTGGGGGGCAGGGAGTGTCAGGGGGTCACAGAGAGAGAGAGAGAGAGAGAGAAAGCTTTCAGCATGCAGTAATGGAGAAATTGAACTATCTCTTTCCTCCCTGCTGAGATGTGGGGATCCCAGGCTTGGGGGCGATTGAGGGTAGGTCAAAGCCTCTCCCATATCCTCAGTAATCACCACTGAGACTGCTGCTGTGATCAGGAAAAGATAGATCTTGTGAACCCGGGAACAGGGTTCTTCCAGCAGCCCAGCTCATCGGGGTGGGTGGTATTCCTCCAATTTTGGGGGAAGCACAGGGATTGGCTTCAGGGTGCTAGTCACATGCACCAGCATTCAAGCAAGTCTCCCCTCCCCCCACTCCCGACTGTCCCTTGCTTACCTATGTGGAATGCTCTCTCTTGGCACAGCCAGTTGTTTGGGTGGAGTTTGTGATTGTGTTACACACAGCCTGAGGCCAGAGAGATTGGGGGAGCATGCAACACTGTGACCTGTGATTTTCCTGTGCGGTTTTTGTACAGGTGGCCATGGGCTGTGAGTGGGTGCTGAATTACGCCATATCCTGTGCCCTGTTATATACATGCAGTGTACAGTTATATGTTCAGGGAACTGGGCTTGGGTGGGCCTCTTCTTTTCTAATAAACCTGCATTAGCTTGCTTCCTTTCCCCCACACCAAAGCCCTCGGTAACCCATGAATCAGCCCTCAGACAATGGTGGTGTTAAAATCTGACACTCCCTAACACAGAAGAGCCTGAGGGGCGTGGTGGGTTTCTGCAGCTTTCTCCTCTCTGTGCCACATCAGGCTGTAGTATTTATCCCCCCCCCCTTTTTTTTTTTTTTTTTTTTTTAGTTGGGCTGGATACCAAGAGGTGCCTGAGCCAGAGCTCCAGAAGATTTGCACTTCTGTCATCCAACTAAAAAGTGCCTTATGGGGTTTGCCCACATTCTTTGCTAGCCAGAACAACAGGCTTTGTTTCCAGAGTTCAAGCCTTACTGTGTCTCTCACCTCCCACTCACTGCCCAGACATGCACTAGTGCCCTTATTTACTTAAGGTGCAACTTTCCCACACTTCTCTTGCATAGTCCTCTAGCGGTTTAGCTGTCCTTCCTGATACCCCCAGCCTCAATTATCTTTTTGGACTCAGCGGAACAAGATTATAATTCTTTTTCCATTAAGTTAGGATGACTCATAGTCTGTTGCGTTACAAATGCAACCATTTAAAAATAAAACATCAGCCAGAGCTGCTCTGAGATCTGAAACAATAATGCATAGAAGTCTCAGCCCCCCTCCCTCTCTCTCTTTCTCTGTCTCTCCCATCTTTCTCTCTGATTTTGGAAGCACGGTGGAGCAGAAGGGGAGAGTCTAATAAAATGAAAAATGGATTCATGAGTCTGTTTGTAAGCCAGGCTTGCTTCATATGAGGAGATGGTGCTGTATGTTGTTAATGTGGAAAGACTTAATAAATTCTTCTGCTAAAATTAGCACTGCTTGGCTTTTCTCAAATTGGCCATCACTTGCTTTTGGAGCTGATCTATCAAGATGGGCTGTGCCCAGCATTTAAAAAGTAAGGTCAGACTTTTTTTGGAGGCGCAGTCTAAAGCTTGAAGAAAAGTTATTTTTAAAGAACTTCTGCTCCTCTCTTTCCAAACCGTGTGTGCTGCAGAGGCTACTGAAGCGCTCTCCCCTTGTCTGTTCTGTAAGCTTTTGTTTGACAATAACTTAATGCATGCAGAGAGTTCAGTCAAAGTTTGCTGAGACTGAGAATGGAATCTCTTCTTTTTATGTCCTTGGTGGCTTCTGTAGCAAAGAGGAGACCTCTGTTTCCTCTGACAAAGGAGGCTGCACAGTTTTGGGCCTGGAATATTTTCCTTCATTTCTGTTTTATCGGGTGCATCAAGACATCCAAAGGCTTTTGAACAGGTCTCTTTTGAAAGCTGCTCTTAAAAATTAATTAGGGGAGTGGTTTGTCGTCTGAGGTTTTTGGAAGGAGAGTTAAACCTGGTTGCTTGCTGTGAGTGATTAGCCCTTGGAAAGATCCCTATCGCTTTTCCCATGACAAAGATTTGCTGGGCAGGGGAGCTCTTTGAAAATCGAAAGCCCTACTGACTTGGATGGGAAAGGTTTATTTTGATAAGTTAGGGCCAGCTTAGTGAGTAATTGCTGCTGATCGCTTCTTCCCAGGTCTCAGTAATGAAATGCACTTTTAGTTAACCCATGATTTCATGCTTCAGACTTTTTTTCAGAATTTCCTCCCCTCTTTGAAATATTATTGAACTTTAAAACAAAATGGCAGTGTCTCATCATGAAATATATTCAAACCAGAGAGTTCTTTTTAATGCCTCATATTTGCTTTGCCAGAGTATGTGTAGGGGGGAAGGAGTCTGGGGCTTTGAATTTGTTTAGTTTTTAGATAATGGATTACTTTTGCCTGCTTTGTTATTATATCAGATTGGTTTCTTGCACTAAAATAATACTTTAGCAGGAAGGCATAAGCACTTGAGCCAAATTCTAGATAAAATCATCTTGGATATGGATTTGCTGTGCTCAACTATACCTGGAGGAGAAAATTCCTGTTAAAAACAGGTTTTTTTAAAAAAAATAAAAAGCAAATAACCAATTTTGTAATGTATACGCAGCTAAATGTTATCAAAATGGAAACAGTCACATAACTAGCTGTCCTGTGACTGCTGCCACAGATTAATATCTCTCTCAAAGAAGCTGCTTCCTTCTTCTCCTAGCGTATGATGTCCATTGCATATAAGAAGAAAAATTAAAGCAATTTAGCAGCATGGTGAGGTGCTGTGTCAGGAAAGCTCTAGTTAGCTACTACTAAGGTTGTTTGTCTTTCTGCTAGTGTCTCTAGATCCTTAAATTCATGAGGCTCCCTAGAGAATTGTTGTTCCTCCTGACACTTTTTCTCCTCCCACACTTTTTTTTATAATCTATTTGTCAAAGCCCAGAGATTGATCTATAGTTCACCCACTCACTCTCCCCCTGCCTCCATTTGTATGCGTTTTGGAATAGCCTAGTATTGTCTTCAGTGGCACCACACTGGGCCTCCTAGAACAGTTATTCTTTTGTGAAAAGCCTGCCTTTTAGAGACCTTGATTAAAACTATTTGTTTATAAGAAACCACCAAAATAGCCCTTGAAAGAATTATCTTTAAACAGAAAATAAAAAGTAGGGATTTGTAGCCCTTGTCTGTACCCTGAGAGAGAGAGAGAAATAATTGCAAGCTCTTTTCTTTGAAGGTGTCAGTATGGATGGCAAGGCCAGTACTGTGACAAATGCATTCCACACCCGGGCTGTGTCCATGGCACTTGCAATGAACCGTGGCAGTGCCTCTGTGAAACCAACTGGGGTGGCCAGTTCTGCAATAAAGGTAAGTCTGAAACCAACAGGGAGCCACGTGTGAAACATTAAATGCTGCTAAGCCTGGTGGTGCTTAGGGACTGTGGGTGGAAGATGCACCCTGGGGAACAATCCCGCTCTTCTGTACTTGGGCTTTGCTTCTAGGTCTCAGATGCAAGTGTATATGTGGGTTGTTCAGCATTCTTTGTTTTCCTTGTTCTGCAGAGAGGATAGCATATATATGCAAGGCAATTCTTGTTCATTTTTGGACTGTGCTCCTCCATTGCAGACCTCAACTATTGTGGCACTCATCCCCCTTGTCTGAATGGAGGGACCTGTAGCAACACGGGACCTGACAAATATCAGTGTTCCTGCCCAGAGGGATATTCAGGACAAAATTGTGAAATTGGTAAGAACTTTAAAAAATTGCAACTTTATCTTTGGATACAAGTTCTTTGGTTGCATGTTTAGGTTGCATGCTGAATAGAACATTACAGGGGGACAGGAGGAGAGAACAAAAATAAGTTTCCAAGCATAGATGGTGATGTGTGTCCCCCCAAATGTTGTTGGACTGCATCTCCCATCATTTGCCCTCATCACCCATGCTGGCAATACCTAATGGCAGGTGCTATCCAGTAATATCTGAAGGGTGCATATCCCATCATCCCTTCCCATTGGCTATGCTAACTAAAGCTGATGGAAACTGCTATCCAGAAAGATCTGGTGGAAGGTTCCATTTTCCCCCACTGTGATGCAACAGCTGCTTGTTTAGGATTAAATTACTGTACTGTTGAATCTGCCCAATGCATTTTTGGAAGAGGAAGAAAACCTTAGGGGTTCCTGGGGATGAGGACTGAATCTGTATAAGTCTGGGAGAGGTGGGGAAATGAACTCTTTTGAGTCCAGGAATATGCCTTCCATGTTTAGTGTAGACTTACTTGATGGCACAAATGACTAGTGGCATAATAATTGTTCGGCATCTCTAGCCAGTTCTCCACCTCCAGATAATGCTTTACTATGGGAGATGGGTAACAAGGGGGATGGTGGGAGGCATGGTGTCACTTGCCATAAGCAAGTATGAAGTGGCTGCTGAAAAGTGAGCTGATGGCCTGTTGATTGGGTGGCTTGTCTCTTTCACCCCACCCCTCCTTACACACAATCCCTATATAAAGCTAGTGGTTAATTTGCAGCATTAGGCACAGTGGTATGTCTGCAACTGGAGCCCAACCCCTGCCCCTCATAAAGGGGCTGAAGGAGGCAGGGAATCTCAATGGAGTGATTAAATTAAGGTGGTTTCTTTGGCTGAGCTGAAGAGGGTTCTGTTCTTGCTGTAGCTGAACATGCCTGTCTTTCGGATCCTTGCCACAATGGAGGAAGCTGCCTTGAAACCTCTACAGGATTTGAGTGTGTCTGTGCTCCAGGCTGGGCAGCACCAACATGCACACTTAGTAAGTTCACTTTAATTTCCAGCTTAATACAACTTTAAACTCACTAAATGGAATTGCGTGCTTCTTGAGAGTTGTGTGGATTTTTAGCTGGCTCTTCATAGTGGCTTTTGCCTGATATTCGAAGCAGTGACTGACTGACTGACTGACTGACTACCAGAAAGCACAGTATAGCTTTATCTATAAAGTTGCTGTTGAGGTGAAAAACTGGTATGGAGAAAATATGGCTTCGATCAGGACCCTCTGATATTGTTTGTTTGTTTAATGGACTTCCCAGTTGCACCTTTCAAAGGGGCCTTGTGGGGCCCAAATATTAAATGGAGATTAGATGGAGCCATTTGATGTTCCTTGTGCTGAGCATGAAATTGAACTGTCCCTATTCTTAAAAGATAATGGTTCTCACAGTGGAGGAGGCAGAGGAGACATTGGAAGCAAAGTTGCAAATGGGTTCTGAATCTGATTCAAAATGTGCTAAAATTTAGGATTCAGAGTTGACTGTTTCTGGCGGCCTCTTTGTTGTAGCTGTCCCCTTTCCCAAGCCAAAAATCCAATGGAGAGGCCTTCATTGCCATCTTAAGCCTGCACGTTACTATACATGCCTCTCAACAGCCTTGGTAATTTTGGGATGGGGAGCAGTGACAGCATGAGCATCTTGCAGACTGTTTTCCTTTGTTCTATTTTGAATTAGGCTCAAACTTTGAACAAGTTTAGTTGTTCTGTGATTGTGCTCTGCAATAAGCAAAAAATGCCTTTGTGAATATTTATGAATGGGTATTTTTTCAGTGACACCCTCTTTGAATTAGCCACTTCACTTTCATATGCTAAGTCTGTTTTAAAAAAATCATTTTACTGACTACAATGCTCAGAACTCTCCTGGCCAGTAACCATGCTGGCTAGAAGATGCTGGAAGATGCAGTCCAAAAAAAGTAAAAATTCCAAACTCTGATCATCACCCAGTCCCCAAACACCACTCCATTGTGAAAGTTTGATCTATGTGATATCGCAGTGCATGGAAGTTTTCCATGTCAAAGTGGTATCAGACCCAGCAAGGACAGTGTTTCAGGGACTGGAGATATGGACTAAAAACTGGATGTCACCACTTGATATAGAAGTCAGATCTCATCTTCCAGATACAGGGTGGTCCTTGCTTAACAAAGATGTGCATGTCTGCTTAATATGTCTACCAGATGTTGACTTTCTGATCTGAAGCTCAGTCTCTCTTGGTAGATATTGATGACTGTTCTCCAAATCCCTGTGGCCATGGAGGGACTTGCCAGGATCTGGTAGATGGCTTTAAGTGTATTTGCCCAGCTCAGTGGACTGGCAAAACATGCCAGATAGGTAAGTGTTAACTGTAGTTTTGTGTGTGTGTGTGTGTGCGCGCGCATGCGTCTTCAAATCATCTATCAATTTATGGCAAACCCATGAATGTCATAGGGTTTTCTTAAGCAACGAGTACTCAGAGGTGGTTTTTCCAGTTCCTTCCTCTGAAATAGCCTACAGCACCTGGTATTCATTGCTGGTCTCCCATCCAAGTACTAGCCAGAGCTGATCCTGCTTAGCTTCTGAGTTCAGATGGGATCTGATGCCTTTAGAGTATTTAGGTGACTAACTGTAGATTTATGGAATAGAAATGTAAGCTGCTAGAGAAAGCTTTTGCTGTCTAGAGAGAAGTGTAAATGTTTAATTATGAAGAACAATCATGTTCAATTCAAAAGGTCAATTACAATCTGCCTAGTGTGGTGGGCCTGCAGGTCTTAGATCAACATTCCTCTTGAATCATTGATACAGAAATGTTATAAATCTAAGCAATGTTTCACCAGCTCACAAAACACCTGCCCATGCATTTGAAGCTAGGTCAATTTAAGAAGTCTTCATCCTATTGAAACTATGAACCTTGTGGTCTCTTCCAACTCTACAATTTTATGATTCTAATTTATAAAAAAAGGTGTTAAGTGATTTTCTCTCTCCTGTCCTCCCACCCCCACCCCCAATCTCAGTGTTTGCTTTGCTTCATTCTGAGCTTTATTATTTAGGGGGTTGAGGTTTCTGCATCAACATTTGTACCAAATGTGTGGCACTGAGCATATAAGGCAGGGGTGGGAAATCATGTGGGCTCCCCTTAGATGTTGTACTGCAAATCCCAACAGTCCTAGCCAGAAGAGTCTATTGTAAGGAATGCTGAGAATTGCAGTCCTACAGCATCTGGAGGGCCACAAAATTCTCATAACTGATACAAGGCAACAGGCAGAGGTGTCTGAGACTTCCTCTCACATTTGTATGTCAGAGTATTGAGGTGTTCCTGTATATCACTCTTGAATTTCAGCAGTAAAATATGAGTGAGTTTTTGTGTGAGCATGTGTATCGGTGCTTCTCAGCCTTTGGGTCCTCCAGGTGTTTTAGACTTCCAGACTCCCTGACCCTTGGCCAGATTGGCTGGGACTTCTAGTAGGCGAAGTCCAAAACATCTGGAGGAGCAAAAATTGAGAACTGTAAGACTGTTCGGAGACCTCCAGATTTTTGCTCCTGTGGTGGTGCATGTTGGCCATCCCTAGGGAAGCAGTGTCACAAAGAGAGCCTCCTAGCAATCCCAAGACTATAGTTGCAGCCTTCCAGAAGCTATTGGTGGTGGACAGTGGATGTTGTGTTTTCTCTTTTCCTCTCCCCCTGCCCCCATTCCCTCCCCTTTAACGAGGTGATGCCATCACAGAAACAGCTCCCAGAAGGTAGTGGTGGTGTCTGTGTTGGGGCTAGGTCCACATGATCTAACCGATCCTGTGTGATTGGGCTGCATTATGCAGAACGAGCTCTGAAGGCATAAGCCCTTGGCTCTTTGTAGGAGAGAAGCACTGATCTGCAGATCTGGGAGTGTTCTTGTCTGCCTTGAAAACAAAAGGAGGGAGGGAGGTTTCCCGCAATCTGTTCACGGGCACAGGAGCATTGCTTGCAGCAGTCTTCTGCCCCTGACTTGTAGCATGGGAAATGGCTCCTTTTGAAGTCTGAAGCAGTTCCATTTATCTTCACAGGATCTGTTGCGATTAGCCTTCCTAAGCCGAATGCTGACATTTCTTCCCAAACCATAATGTACTTTTGCAGCCTCTCCCGCCTCTTTTCCCCCTCCCTTTCAGCCTTGTGGGAAAGTAGCTCCATCTCTCCAGTCATATTAACTCCTTCAGACTGGAGAATTCACAGCTGCATTCCAAGTTGTGGATGATCTCATGGAGAATGAGCAGTCTACATTCTTAGTGCAACATATTAATCCCAGTGGCTAAGGTTGTTCCACTGCTTTGGCATTCTCCACCTCACTTGCCTCTTTCTCTTCCACTCACCCACCCACCTCTTTTCCTTTATTTAAAAAAATTAAGTTGCTCCTAATTATTGAAGCTGTAAAGGGGGAAAGAGAAATCAGGAGATCCGTCAGCATCTAAAACACTGCCTATTTCTTTTATTTTATTTTTCCTTTTTAAAGGTTTTGCCAGTTCTCTCCTGTAAGCTTTAAGAATCCATTTGAATTTAATGAACCTAATGCTGTTTGCTGTGCAAACAAGAGAAGGATGTGTCTCCCCCTCTTACTGTATCTACCACATTCACCTTCTCTTTTCAGATGCAAATGAATGTGAAGGGAAACCTTGTCTTAACGCTAATTCCTGCAGGAACCTGATTGGCAGCTACTATTGTGACTGCATTGCTGGCTGGACTGGCCAGAATTGTGATATAAGTAAGTGTTTATGGAAGTGGTATGTGGATAGAAATATCTAGGCAGCAGTAGGGGAGCATGCATTCCTCCAAGGACCATTAGACTTCAGCTTTCATCATACCTAGATCATAAACTCCAGCTCTCATCATCCCCAGCTGCCAGCATGGCAAATGATCAGGGATCATTGGAGTTGTAGTCCCAACAATATCTGGAGGTGCTCCATGATCTTCCCCATCCCTGGCATGTAATGTAAATAATACATTTGTTATTATGTCTCCTTGGGTTTCTAAAGGCAATAATGACACTCTGTGTTCCAAACACTACGTTTAAAACTTAGCCTTTGGCAATGGCCTGCAGAAGGTTTGCGGTTGTGTGGGGGGGGGGTTAGGGGGAACAGCAGCTGATGTTTTTAGAAAGGGAGTAGTCGTTCTGGCATGAATAAGAGGCAGTTTTATCAAACCCATTAGTCCACAACATGGCTATATTCAGATAAGGTGACTCGAAACAATGATGTGAAGTTTCAACTTAACTTCACTGGAAGAATTGCTGAAGGTTCCCACCCATTATAATAACCTTATCGGGAGGAAAGCATGCAGGAAGCTTGACAAAGGGTTTATCTAGCTAGTGCTACGGAGACACTTGGATTCTTTCTCTTTGATTTGAATGTGTGTTGCTTTCTGCAGGCTTGGCCAACTCAGTGTGTGTAATATTTTTTTAATTGCAGATATTGATGACTGTATTGGACAATGTCAAAATGGAGGGACTTGCAGAGTAAGTAATCATTAGTTGTGGGATGTGGCTTCAGTACCAGGTTTTTAATAGAAAGTTGCAGAGCTTGGGGAAGTTCCTTTTTTTTTAATACTACCATTGTCAGATGTCTCCAGCCAGCATGGCTACTGACAGGAGGGATCTTAGAATTGTTGTTCAGAAAAGTAACTTACTGAAGCAATTTTTGACAGAAAATATGTCAGCAAAATAGGATGGGCAGCTATGTTTCTAGTAGGTGTCACTTTCAGTTAGTTCAATCTGTTTCTGCTTTAATTTTCAGTTTTAAAAATCCCATAAAATCCTCCTTTAAATAGCTATTTCTAAATGTGTTTTCTATTAAAATACACTTTTCTGTATTTTTGATCATTGGGGGAATTGTGAAAAAATAGCAAAGTTCTGTTTGGTGCTTTAGGGTGTCTGGACCATGCCAGTTCCTACTATAAATTCTGAAGACAGAATCATTCAAGCATCCCTGCAGCAGAGCCCATACTGGAGGGGGGTGCAAAGCTTTTTGGTCCATTTGCCTTGCTCCAAGACAAAACCTTCTATCCCAAAAAGCATCCCAGACAAATCACTGTCCAGACGTTTCTTTCTAAAATCCCCAGAGTATCAGATTTCAGAAGCTTACTCTATTACTAGATTACTTCCACTCATAGCTTTTTTCCCCCTCCTCCCTTACGGACATCTTTTCTTATCACTTGATAAAATGGACAATTAACTCTCTTCCCATTCCCACCACACTTGTCTACTTTCATATCATTACTTAGACTCTTGGTGTCAACACACTGAGTTACCTCCCAAGTGTACAGTGAGGATTAACAGTGATCTTCCTTGTGTGATCATTGAAAAATTTCTAAAGCACTTTGCACTTTAGAAAGTAAAATAGGAATGTTATATACACGTGTGCGTGTATATAGAGCAGACAGACCCCTATCTGTCTCTCTGTCTGTCTTTTAATCACTAAGTGTTCCTTTCTGGAAATAATATGTGTTGTTACGTTAATTTATTCCATTAGGGAAGTACACACACGGGTGGAGAGGGGGCACTTTGAGACTGTTGAGAGAGGCATGGGTGAGGATGCTGGGCTTTCTGCTGCTCAGACATCCTATGTTACTTTTGCATTAGATCTGTGTTCTCTCTACCCAGCTGCTCTGCTGCTGGCAGTAAAGACCCTGGGAGAAAAATGCTCAGAGCTTCAGATTATGAGGAGGGAAGACAGAGGAGGGGTGGGGGGATACAGCTGACCTCCCTCACTGGTGCATTCCTTTCCCTTTAAATATTAAAATGTCCACCTGCCAGCATCCCATCTATTTGGGCTCCATTTGGAGCTTTGGGCCCAGTTCTCTGCCATCTTATTCGATACTCTGTTTGTATGTAAAAAGCTTCAGATGTGTTGACAGCTCTGAATGGACTGACCTGAGCATGTTATCTTCACGCACTCTTTTCCCCATTCAGGACTTGGTTAATGGCTATCGCTGTGTCTGCCCACCTGGCTATGCAGGGGATCACTGTGAGAGAGACATAAATGAATGTGCCAGCAACCCTTGTTTGAATGGGGGTCATTGCCAAGATGAAATCAATGGATTCCAATGTCTCTGCCCTGCTGGATTCTCAGGAAATGTCTGTCAGGTGAGGGCTGGAGAAATGCAAGCTCGATAAGAGCGCCTTAAGTGTCATGGCCTCTTGGACCTGTGTGCTGAATACCTGTATAACCAGCAAGCTATATTTGGGGTATTTAAAACAAAAAAGAATTTGTCCTGGGTTGGGGATATCCCTGAACTTGTGAATAGCTTGCTTGCTTAAAAGTTGCAAATCAAAGCTCTGTCTACTGCTTGATAAGCTTTTTGTTTTAATGAAGTTGGCAGTTTTTGCATTGAGTGTGTTGTACACAAGTAATAGAGGCAGCAGATAAAAAAAGGTCAGATTCCATAGCGTTTCCTGCCTGTGGCAGTGGGACGAGTAATAATAACCCCTTTGTCTTAGGACTGACTCTCTCTTCTGTCTTCTTTTTTGCTCTCTACCTCACTGCTTACAGTTGGACATAGATTATTGTGAACCCAACCCTTGCCAGAATGGGGCCCAATGCTTCAATTATGAGAATGATTACTTCTGTAGCAACTGTCCTGAAGATTATGAAGGAAAGAATTGCTCCCACCTCAAAGATCACTGCCGTTCAACTCCTTGTGAAGGTATGTTTACACTGGGCAGTTTGCCAAGCCATTTGGCAACATAGCTGAGTCAAGGCTGGCTCAGTGGGTGAGAGGGTTAGAGCCCATGGTTTACACAGGGTCACAGACCCAAGTAGGGCTGGCAAAGACCATGAAACCATGAAAAACTGCTGTCAGTCAGTATAGATTGGTACTTAGCTAGATGGACCTGTGGTCTGACGCCTGCCTTCCCAGCTGCCATATTACTAACTCTGTACAGAAGAAAGCAAAATGTTACGTCTTTCTTTACAACAGCTTATGAATTTGGGAAGCAAAGGAACCTTTCTGTGTCAGTTCATGTGTCAAAGACTTTCTAAATCTTGGGGGATGCAGTTCAATCTTTCCCCACCTTTGTTTTCATTGGAGGGGGTTGTTTGTTTGTTTGTTTGTTTTGTTCACAGCATGGCTGTAGTCACGGTTTCTTGTATCCCCTCGATCACACCTGTTGTTAGTGGTGTGAAAATGCAAAGTGTTCCAAAGACTGATTTTAACAAGAGAAAAGCACTTGCAGTAGGTTGGGTAGAAGAACTCAGAATCTTGTAAGGAAATAACACGGGCACACTCTGTATGCATGTCTTTTTCCTTCTGCAGTCATTGACAGCTGCACGGTAGCAGTGGCTTCCAACAGCACCCCAGAAGGGGTTCGCTACATCTCTTCCAACGTCTGTGGTCCACATGGCAAGTGCAAGAGTCAAGCAGGGGGCAAATTTACTTGCGAATGTAACAAAGGCTTCACTGGCACCTACTGTCATGAAAGTAAGATTTGAAGGTTCCCTCCACCCACCCTTCCCCTCTCGCTTTTATTTAAACCTGAGTTTATAGCAGCCTATGTAAATACCTTGGAACTAATAGCCTACTAGTCCTTGGAAGCAAGAGGTTGACTGTAATGCAGAATGAACATTTTGCACTTTGCTTTCAGCTCTTTCCTTCCTCCTTGAGTAAATTGAGGCCTGTGTTTTCTTGGCCTCGCGGGGACTCATTTTAAGAGGCCCCTGCCCTTAAACATGCAACCATTTATAAATGGTAACTTCCACATGGTGTTATGTACAGAAGGCATAACATCTAGCAAATGTACACTGAGGGGTGGTGGTGGGTGGGTGGGTTATGACCGGCCTTTAAAAGAGTTTAAAAGATAGAGCTATTAAGAGTTTGTTGGCTTTTATTTACTTTATCATCTTCCAGGGAATGGCTTATTAATGTGTAAGTCAGGTTTAGATGTTGGCATCTGTAGTAGAAAAAAATCCAGGTAGCAAGGCTAGGAGGAGACTGCTTGAAACCTTGGAGAGCTGGTTGGAATAGGCAGTACTGGTCAAGATGGACCATTCTTCCTTCTAGAAATAAATAAAATATATGTGTACATATTTATTTATTTTAAATTATTTATATACTGTCTTCAATTCCACAGGACCCTTGGGGTGATGTACAGCAGGTTAAAAAATTAAAAGAATGCAGGGATAAAAACTTGAAAAACAAATTAAAATACTGTTTTAAGAACTTTAAAAAACAATCTTTAAAAAATATTCCTTAAAATAATTTCACAACAAACAATTAAAACAGAGGCCATGTAGAGCAATACCATTTTAGCAGCCTGCCGGACTCTCGCAATAGATGGACTGCAGATGGAGTTTCCAAAACTGATGGAGTATATACATACATATACTTTTATGGAGAGGGAAAGAGAGGGCTGGGGGAGGTAGAGAGAGACTTGACTACACGAGACTACCGTGCTTGAGAAAAGAGAGATCTTCTGGATGGTGGCCACCTTGCATCTGATGCCAAGAGAAAGTTGGGGTATAAATAAAACAAAACAAATAGAATATCTTGACCCTTTTGGCCTTATGGAGAGGACACAACCAGTCTTGCCTCCAGCACCTCTGAGACCCTGGGAATTCCAGAACTGTCACTGGAGGCTGTTTATCTCTCCCATTCCAACAGGCATCACCAAGGAAGGCAGAAGCTGAAACTTTGGGTGCTTTATTAACATGAATTGCTGTTTACAATCACTTTGTTACATTTATTTTAATTTTATAGTATCCAGTTCTGCCTGAAAACAATGCCATTTATCCATCTTTATTTTCCCAGTAGTTTCTTCTGTTTCTGAGTCCATTCTCCCATGCTTTGTCTGTTTACTTCTTACCTTCTCTCTATCCATTTCTTTCTCAAATCTTTTACAGAATTCTTTTGCTTTCATAATTGAATTAATTTTATGTCTTTTTTGTTTGTATGTAAACGAAATACCCTATATTCTCTCCCATTTATAGTTTATGCCATTCTTCATTACTAATTGCGTAATATACAGTATTTATAATCTTGTCTTTTTTTCAATATTGTTGGAGAGATATCCTTAAAGATCTTAATTTCTTCTCCGTTCATTATTAATTTCTCCTTATAACTTTGTTGAATTATCAAATCTCTTGTCTTCATTCTCGTAAAGGCAATAACTATATCCCTGGGTAGTTTTTTATCTTTGGCTATTGAAGAGTTAATTCTAAATAGTTTATCAAATTCCCTTTCTAGATTCTCTTCTGTATAGCCAATAAACTTTGCTAGCGGTAGTGTTAATCTTTCTACCAAATTTTCATTTAGTTTTTCTGAAATCCCTCTTAGCTTTATACATTTTTCTCTATGTCTCAGCTATTGATTTAGGATTTGTAACTCTTCAATTCCTTGTTTTTCTGTGAGATTCTTTATAATTTTTTCTGCTTCCTTTGAGTTTTCCTTCAGTTTATTAATTTCTCCTTTCATTTCTTCTATGTCTTTATATATTCTGTCAATTTTTTCCCTAACATTTCAGTTTCTTTTTTATTATCCATTTTTATTTCTTTCCGCAAATCTTTCAGTTCTGCCCTAATTTCTTGTTTGAAGTTCTTAAGTTCCGTTTTCAGATCATCAGTTATCATTGTATGTAGTTCTGATAATTTCATCACTTCAATAGATCCTCTTCTGGTTAACACTTGTGTTTCAGTTACTGTTTTTTTGCCTCCAGATGCCATTTTTTTATTACTTTTATTGTTAGCTGATCCGTTCTCTATGTATATAGAATTAATAATCCAAACCCAGGTATATCGTCAGTTTACGATTTTCCAAAAAAATTGGTTTCTCTATAATATTTCCTTTTTAAAAACTATTTAACACTCTTTTATTATCTTTATTTTGTAATCTATTCCTTCTGTAGCTTTAAATCTTAATCAATTGGTCACTTTAAATTTACTGGTTTACTAAAAGAGTACTATAGTCTTATGATTTTTTCCCAAATTAGCTAAATTTCTATCCCAGAATATATCAAAACTGACAAATATGTATATCAGATCTATCAGACTATATCACAAATGTATTGTATATATCTGTTATCCAAGGTTCTTATTGCCCAAAATATAAATCCTGTACAGATTTGCTAGAGAAACAAAGGTATATATATATATATATATTTCTCAATCTATTTTCGTAACTACCATTCAATTCCATTCAATTGCTTTATTCAACTACACACTATTTATTTATTTAGGTATTTATACCCCGCTCTTCAGCCAAAGGGCTCTCAGAGTAGCTTACAAATTGTTAGACAATAGCATTTTGCACATCTACACTACATACATACATATCTATATTTCCTTCTAGAAATATATAACTGAACTCTGGAAAACCAGTGGCCATGCTGGCTGGGAGATCTTGGGTGTTCTAGTCATCCAAAAGAAGATTTTCCCACCCTTTATTTTAACTTAAAAGAGTTTCTCCTCCTTTCCCCACCTGGTTTTAAAACATCTATCTATCTATTCATTCATTTTTGCAGACATCAACGACTGTGAGAGCAACCCGTGTAAAAATGGTGGCACGTGCATTGATGGCATCAACTCTTACAAATGCATCTGTAGTGATGGATGGGAAGGCACTTTCTGTGAAGCAAGTAAGCAGGGTCTTGTTTCTCCAACTAGTGAGTTGAGGGTGATGGGAATCCATACAACCAGGAAGGGATGATTCTGCTGTTTTTTAGGGAGCCCTGGTGGTGCAGTGGTTAAATGCCAGTACTGCAAGCCACAAGGTTATGCGTTCTATCCCAGAGGGCTCCAAGATTGACTCAGGCTTTCATCTTTTCATAGGTTGGTAAAATGAGTACCCAGCTTGTTGGGGGCAATTTGCTAAAAAATATTGTAAACTGCCTAGGGAGTGCTTCAGCACTGATAAGTGGCATGTAAATATATCAATGCTATGCTTTTGCTATTGCTAGTTTGCACTTGATCCACCTTGCAGTGGCTCAGGCTGAAGCACCCTCCCAAAAAAGGTAGATGTCCTTAAGGCAGGGGTGGGCAAATGTGGCTTGTAGGGAAAGGTTTGCCCCTCCCGGTCACTTTTTTTTGTGCTCCCCCTCCCAGTTTCTATGGAAATAAAAGGAATTTCAAAAACTACAGCTGAAAAAAACAGTGGTGTGATCCTTGGACAAAAATGGGTGGCAAACTGCATGATCTAAGAAGGGGGAGGAGCACCACTGTGGCAAGACTTGGCAAACACAAAAGATAGGCTGCTGCTTATTCGCTGATGCCTCACCATTGCCACTTAACACTGTCGCCACAAAGGCATGCTGCAGCCACAAATAGAGATTGCAGCAGCTTTGTGCCTGGGATTAGGAGGGAGGCCTGGCGTGATATTATTGCAAGCTTTTATTATGTAAATCCATTTATTTTTTAAAACATAAATATTATTTTGGTGTCATCATTTAAACCGACTTATTTTAAACTTTAGCCTAAATCCTGTAGAGCATCTTGCTGCCCTAAAGCTTAGCAGTAGGTAGGGGGGCTGCCAAAGATCCTGGCCTGGGGGCCCACTTCAGGATGTGGGGGCCATGCCTCCAACTCTGGTCTTAATTCCTCAATTCAGGAGGCGTGTCACTACAAGGCTTCACAAAACAGTGGAAGGGCTAAGCTGCAGGTGCCTCTCTCGCTCCTGTGCAGCCTTTCGGTGACACTGCCTCCTCCTGTTCATGGTTGTTCTTGCGACTCATCCAGAGTTAGGAAGGAATCAGTGCTGGAGCCAGAGAGAGTGGCGGCTCTGCTGCCCTGTCTCCTCTCCCTCAACCCAACATGGAAAGCTGGAGCTTTGTTTAACCTGCCGACCATATTCACCACCTGCAAGCTGGCTGTGCCTTGCCAAAGCAGACCCTTTTGATCTGGCTGTTCTTGTGCCAGAAACTTGAGCAACATTTTTGCCCTACTTTCACTGAAGATACCTTAAAAAAAATTCCCAGTTAGGTGGGCATGACTTTCCTTCTAGTGATTTTTGTCCAGAAGGGCTGGTTGACTTAAGAACGGAATATTCTTGTTGCTAACCAGTGTACAAATGACATGAAGGTTTAAAATACTAACTCATTTAAAATAATAAATTTTAAGATGACGACATAGGGAAGTTCTGTCAGTGGAAATATTGTTGTCATCACTGTTTTAATTCTGAGACAGTAGTCCTAATCCAAAATCTTCCATTTCGGAAATACCTGATTTTTTCAGTGCCGGGAGAAAAAAACAAGAGAATTTGAGCTTGGCTTTGGCCTGGAAACTGTATAATTATGTAATCAGGCCTCACTTGTTTTTAGCTTAACTGGTATATTTGTTTGAAAGGGGCTAGAGGGATGTTTGTACAGATTTTCAGAATAAACATGATACAGTCAGTGGTGACATTCAGATTTTCAAGCACTTAATCTAGGCTTGGGACTGGAGGCCAGAAAGAGGGATCAAGTCTGCATGTGGACAAGGGAGACTTCATGGCTTTTGCAAATGCCATTTTTTGAACTAGCATTTCTCTTCTGTTACTTCCAGATATTAATGACTGCAGTAAAAACCCTTGCCACAATGGAGGGACGTGTAGAGACTTGGTCAACGATTTCTTCTGTGAATGTAAAAACGGCTGGAAAGGAAAAACTTGCCACTCACGTGAGTGTTTTTAAAAAGCTAGTCACCTCCTAATTGGCACTATCCCTGAAAGCCAGAAATACTTGTGAGAGAATTTTATCAGCTTAGAAGGCTTGGCAATTTTTCCAAAAAGAGGTGTCATTTCTGTGTCTCCCCTCCCCGCAAGTGTCATTGGTGTTCATCAGATCAAATCTCAGATTTAGCTGCTTTGGCAGGAGTTCTTTAATGAAAGTCTCTTATCAATGATTGATGCAAATCTTCTTTTAAATGGCATGTAATTTTATACAGCATTGATGGGCTGTTTGAATAAATAACCTGAGAGGCAAGGCAGGGGTTGGGAAGACAATGGATATGACAATGCATGGCTCACCTTCAGAGCACATTTCAGTCACACTTGAGGTACCAACCAAATGCAACTCCTGAGGGTCAGAGCTTACGTAAGTGGTCCACTTGGCCCATGTGTACTGATACTGTGAGCCATGAGGTGGGATTAAAATGTAGTCATTCTCAGACAAGCAGACCTTTTTCTGAACACTTGTCAGGAGATCTGGTTGGTCCTAGGCCACTTTCAAATGGGCAGTGAGTTCACTTGCCACAGGTTCTAGTTCTCAATTGCTTGGTTTTGTTCACTTTCTTGCAGGTGACAGCCAGTGTGATGAAGCCACATGCAATAATGGGGGGACGTGTTATGACGAGGGCGATGCCTTCAAGTGCATGTGCCCTGCAGGGTGGGAAGGAGCCACTTGCAATATAGGTATGTGTAAATGTGTGTGTGTGAGAGAGAGAGAGAGATCTGCACATTGTTTTCAGCTATTCATCTTTTTGAGAACTTAGCAGCAAATGTTTATGGTTTGTTTTCTGTTACAGCAAGAAACAGCAGTTGCCTACCAAACCCCTGTCATAATGGTGGGACGTGTGTGGTCAGTGGAGATTCTTTTACGTGTGTTTGCAAAGAGGGCTGGGAAGGACCGACTTGCACTCAAAGTAAGCTCTCTCACTCTTGCTCTCGCTCTCTCCCTACCTACATACTTCTGAAGGGGTGGTTGATGAGAAAACTGGCTCATCTGGTTGCCCTTGGGGTTTTGAGATTGAAACCAGAAGGGGGAAGCTGTTTGATGTGAGGCTTTAGCATCACCTGCATCATTTGGCTTTAATGGCATTATAGGATGGAGCTCTGACCTGGGCATGAGAAAGTTGCAAATGAGATAAGTGGAGACAGATGTCGTCTTGTTCACACTGCTCCTTCCCCCACATGGGTTTGCAAGCCGCCACCCAGTTTTGACTCTTGTTCACTTTTCTTCCTTGGCCTGTGTATGTGAAGTTAGAGGAAGGGAAACTTTGGCCTTGTCACTATTTTTATTTCATTTAGAAGTTTTGTTTTTGTTACATTATGTTTTGCTTTTGCAGACTCCAAAATCACCAACCAAGACTTGGTGCAAAAGTAACATATTTACACTTAAAGAATTCTGAGAATTCATTTTGAATGCTCACAGTCCTTCCAAGCAAAAGTTACCCCATGCTTTTTTCATTTCAGCCTTATAATTGGGGCAGGGGAGGCTTTTAGATGATGCTCTTGTTAAGCAGTTCAGTCAGAAATTGTTACTGGCATAGTACAAATCACCCAGAGACCTCCTGGGTGATCCAGATCTAGCTTCTAATAACTTTGTGTTGAGCAGTACAGTCCAAATTTGTTTGGAAGTGGTAGATAGAATTCATCACTGTAGAAATCCAGAGTATTAAATGTTGCCATGAGTTTGTTGATTGGATTGCAAGGTTTGGAAGAAGGTCTTGTCGGCCTTTCTAGCCCAGTTCTCCGCCGAAAATCCAGAGCTAGAGCCTGCCATCCCTCTTGATAACTGCTTGCTTTACCATCCAGAAGGGTCTCCTAACTTTACATCTCTCTCATCTTTTTGCAGATACAAATGATTGCAGCCCGCACCCTTGGTAAGCAGCAGCACATTGGGCCTTTATTTGCTTGTACCTCATAAACTATTACTTAGAAGGGCACTTCTGTTTATCTTGAGGGACCTTTAGATGGAACTGGAGTTTTCAAGAGTGGGAGGATAGATTAAAAGGGGGGGAGTGACATTCTAACCTTCCCCAGTCTTTTGACTATACATACCTGTCTTCTCTTCAGCTCTCCCATGCTTTCTTCCTCATCCCCCACCCCCAGTTTACCCTTAACCCACTAACAAATAGTTTAATTGATCTACTGAACATTCTTCCACTTTGCTTGGCTGGGCAGCATCTCCAAATAGTTATTATAGTTGGTGAAATTAATGTTGTTTATAGTAGATGGCATGTCGGCCATTTAGAATTTGCAAATAGCTTTAGAGTTGTTGTTCAGACTTAGATTTTCATACTTTGTTTTAAATCCCATGGTGTGTTTTGTGAACATAAGAGCTTAAGTTGATTACCTTTCTCTCCCTTTTCCCCATCCTTCCATCCCATGCAGCTATAACAGTGGAACGTGTGTAGATGGAGACAATTGGTACCGTTGTGAGTGTGCTCCAGGTTTTGCAGGTCCTGACTGCAGGATAAGTACGTGCTTTTAATTCTTCAGTATATCCTGTGACCTAACCTTACATTTGATGGAAAATTTAGCAGGTGCTGTTAAATTAGAATGTGCAAGATGGTCCTTTTGTATCATTTGGGTAAAAACTGTAGTGGAATTGGTTCATATCAAATGGATTTCCTTTGGTGATCTCTGCTAAATGAAACAAAAAGCCAATTTCATCAGCATTATATTCACACAGTGGGCAGCCAGATGATCATGTAAAACCCTACAGACAGGACATGGGGTACATTAACACCCTTTAGCTCATGTTGTCCAACAACTGGAACTGAGAGGTGGACTGCCTCTAATACTGGAGGTAGCATAGAGCCATCTTTGGCTGACCACAAAGACTTTATCTGTGTTAGTGGCTGTCAGTGCACAGAGGTCTGTGGCGCAGGGTTTCTCAACCATGGTTCCCTGGAACCCTAGGGTTCCACAAGAGGTTGCTAGGAGTTCCGCAGGAGATTGTGATGTGGAGTGGGTTGGGGAGCAAATAGTTTTAGCTGTAGATATACTGTAATAATGTTATAAAATCAATTCAAGGGTTCCTCCAGGATAAAAAGGTTGAGAAAGGCCGTGTATAGCATAACCAAAGAAGTTGCTCTTTTTGTTGTTTCCCATTGTTCAGCCTTGTTAGGTGACATTGGGCATTACCTTTTTAAGTCTCATGGATTTCACTGGGGCTCAGAGCTCCCATCTGTCCAACAAGAAGTCATTTGGGGGAGGGGGGCTTTGAGACAATCTTCTTTGCTTCTTTCTTTTGAGCTTTCCTTTGACAGGGAAATGCACAAAAGGAAGCATACTCTCATTAATAATTGCTTTTGCCTTGAGAACCTGAAGTAGTCTATGTTCTTCTCTGTAATTTGGATTTAATTACAAGCAAGAGGACAGTTCCTTTTTTTTTTTTTTTTTTTTTGTAAAGAGAGTGCTGACAATGAAAATAGCATTGGTAGTAATGGTGGATACTATATTGAAAGGTTATATGTGTTGAAGGTAAGACACGTAACTGAGTAGTACAGACAATGCTAGAAGGACCCAGGCTCACTTTCCATTATCTATACCTAAAAATTCCACATAAGAAATCCCAAGGAGATGGTTTTGAATCTAGAGCTTGGGAAATTTGGTGAGGTTTTTTTGGACTACAGCTTCCAGAATCCCTCAGCTGTGGCACCAACACAAACTGTGTTGGCTGGGGGTTTCTCAAAGTTACAGGACAAAAAAAGTAACTTTCTGAGGCTTTCTAAAGCATGAGGATGCTTCATATGTCCACAAACCACTGGTGTCTTCTGTTGAGTCTGAAATAGCTACTATGTTGTCTCAGATCCTGATTTATTTTGTTTTCACCTCTTAAGTTTAAGCAAAGTTCTTAACTTTAGATCTGATCTCTGGATATAGCTCTGTAGTCTACTGTATAATAATAATGGTGTGGGTTTTCCCCACCTCCCTGTCTTCCTATCCTCACCCTACCTCAGATATCAATGAATGTCAGTCTTCTCCTTGTGCTTTTGGAGCCACATGTGTTGATGAAATCAATGGATACCGTTGCATCTGTCCAGCTGGTCGCAGTGGTCCAAGATGCCAAGAAGGTAGTCCAAAACATAATAAGTTGTATAATGGAATTAGTTGTAACAAGATGTATTTTGTTAAATTTGTATCTGGCACACCAGTATAAAAAATATACCCTTTCTCTGGCACTTTTAGTTGGCAGTGGGGTTAATCAGACCGCAATGGAAGACAACAGAACTTCACCTGACATTTCCCATGTGTGTCCCCTCACTCATGGGCTGCCTTCCAGTCTTCAGGGCATTAAAGTAACATGGAGACTTCCTTTCAGTACTCCTCGTATATTTGCCAGGCAGTGGTCTGAATCTCATTGGTTAGTCCCAACTAGAATAGACGCATTGAATCAGTTGTTGAATTGCGACTCAACATGTAGGCAGATCCCACTGAATCCTTGGGTCTGCTCTACATAGGACTTCCAATAGGATTTAGGGCAATAATTTTGAGTTGTATATGTTTGTGTGGATTAGTACCTTAATTTCCTTGTCTCTTAGTTTCAGGAAGGCCTTGTATTACCAGTGGACATATTATTCCTGATGGATCAAAGTGGGATGATGAATGTAATGCCTGTCAGTGTGTGAATGGAAAGGTCACCTGTTCTAAGGTACTGTCCTGTGACTCCTACGTAACTTGTTCTTCCCCACTTTTTCATGCAAAAGGCCAGTTACTAATGGCGTGTTCAATATCCTTTAGGTCTGGTGTGGTCCAAAGCCTTGCCTGATAAGTGGCAAAGGTCAGAGTGAATGCCCTGCAGGCCACACCTGTCATCCTGTTAAAGATGACCACTGTTTTGTACGTCCCTGTGACAACATCGGTGAATGCTGGCCTTCAAATCAACAGCCAGTGAAAACAACATGCAATTCTGACTCTTATTACCAGGACAATTGTGCTAATATCACCTTTACCTTCAATAAAGAAATGATGACCCCGGTATGTAAATCTTCACTACAGTTTACAAAGGCCAACCAAACAACTCAAAATTACAGATAGCTTTACTGAAAACTCCATATTGTAATCTGTATTATGTCAGTGGCATAGAAGAACTGGTAAAATCATTGGTATCTCCACAATGTGCATTTTCTCTTGGTAGTTCTGTGTAGCATGCCCTGGACCCAGGCCTATCTCACTGTATCCTTGAACAAAGTCTTTGATGTTTTTTTAGGTGAAGAGATGCTATTTGTCCAAGGCTACTTAATAAGCCTTTTGAAGCACCACAGGCTTGTTCAAAAAGCTTTAGGTTTTCCCTGGCCAAACTCTCAGCTTAACTGTCTCTGGACCACTTCACATGCTTCATTAAAAAAAAAAAAGCCTGCTTAACAGTATTTAGTGTGAATACTGCAAAGGTGCTTATACACAGATGATACTTCTTGGGGTGCTGAGATGAGTTTCATCTTCCTCAGTTTACACTCCTTGAACTTGGTTTTGCATATATATAATAACCCTCCCTGCTGAAAGGCAAGTTTGTGGCCATTGCAGCTGGTCTTGTAAGGTAAAGATAAAATGCCATGTGTGATTGCAGCCAGATACAATTGGCAGTGAAAAAACACAGGTGATTCATACTCGTCCTAAATGCTTCCCTGTCCACAGTCTCACACTCTGTGTATGTGTTTTCCCTCCAGGGCCTTACTACTGAGCATATCTGTAGTGAGCTGCGGAATCTAAGTATCTTGAAAAATGTCTCCGTTGAATATTCCATCTACATCACGTGTGAACCATCCCACTTGGCAAACAATGAAATTCATGTTGCAATTGTAAGTCTGCCTTCTGGTTAATATATGTTCCTGCCTGGCTTTTGAAATGGCTAGGTTTGTTGCTGTCGCACATTTAGGCTAGATGTGGATTTAATCTGGATTTAGGCCAGTGGGACAAAGGATCCTTCTATTTTCCTTCTTTCATGCAGCCATAGATGCTTTTTAAAGATTTTATTGGAACAATACAATAAAAAATATAAAGACAAAAGAAAAACAAAAGAGATAAAGAAAAAACTAATGAGGAAAAAGATGGCTTTGGATCTTCCTTTCAACATTTATATATACATATGAATAAATGTTTTGTCGCTCTCTCTTTAACATTAATGCAAGTTCTCTTCCTTTCATAACCAATCCTTTCTAATCATCAAAATGAAAACATTGCAAGTCTTTTCCCCCTTTTTTCCCACAAAAATAATCCATAAAGGGTTCCCATTCTTTAAGAAATGTCGTTAATGAACTTTTGCTAATCAAGCATGACAATTTATCCATTTCCACTAGTCAATTAGATAGTTAACAGTTAGTCAATTTCACCAACTACTCCTCCATAGTCAGCAAATCTGAATTCTTCCATCTTTGTGGGTATAACAGTCTTGCTGCTGTGATCATCTATTGCAGTAGTCTCCTGTGGGTCTTCTCCAGCTGTACATCCAATTGTCGCAAAAGAAACAGTTCCAGTTTTAATTTAATCTTAATCTTAAAATCCTCTGCATCAATGTATGTAGTTGAACCTAATTTTTTTTTCACTTTTTCACAAGTCCACCACATACAATAAAGCATCCCATCATGTGGCGCACGTTTCCAACATACATTGGAAACCCCTTTATATATACATTCTAGACAATTTTTCTGGTTACATGTACCAGCAGTACATCATTTTGTAAAAATACTCTTTAAGATTATAACATGTAATGCACATTTTAATCCCTTTAGCCAAATACGAACCCATTGATCCATCTGTATATTATAAGCAAAATTCATCCATTTCTTCATACATTCTTTGACCTGTTTTCTTCCATTTCAAATTTCAGCAAAAGTTTGTACATTTTAGAAATTACATATTCATCATCTGTACACAATCACACTTCAAATTCTGACTTGTCTTGTTCAAAACAATATGTCTTTTTATCCATGTTAAATCTTTCTGATAATTATAGATAAGTATACCATTGAAAAATGTATCCTTCTGCTTCTTGCTGCTCTCTCAATTTAACACTGTTAAAATGGTACAACTCCAGAAAGTTCTGATATAATAGCCATTTGTCAATACCTGTTGTTTCTCTTCTATAAAAAGTGTCTTGTGCTGAGACCCATAAAGGCATTTTCGGGCACAGCCCGGGTTTGTATGTATTCTATATTCTCAGTAGGTCCTGTCTCAGCCATAAGATGGTGTCATTTCTGACAGCACCAGTGGGATCACAACCTCCATTTTTTTCATGTTTCTTTTCTTTTTCTTGGTACTGATTGCTTAGTGTTCCTTTATGAAAATTGGTTAAAAAAAATATTTGGCCATTAGCCATCTTTAGTGCATATTAATTTGAATGAATTATTTAATTAGCACTGGCAGCTGTCTTAGATTGTGTGATGTGTTTGAAGTCAAATGATCTTGGAAAATGGAAAGTTGGTTTAATGGAATGATTAAGAAGCTTGCTGTTGGCATTCACTTGTTGTCAGGGGATGATAGAACACTCAATCCCCAGCAGAAGCCAAAAATTATCTCAGCAGACTCAGTAGCAACCCTTTCCCAAGAATACTCACACACAAAGTTTTTGACGTCCAATAAGCAGGAGGCACTTTTATCTTCAAAGTCAAACAGTTGCAATTTGTACAAATATTTACAATTGAAGGAGAAACTGCTTCACCAGGCATCAGCATTCACAGGAAGAGAAGGAAGTGAGCTCTGTTCTCAGCGCACACACACACACACCATTGCCCCCTAGTGGCCTGACTAGGCCTGACTTGGTAGTTCATGCAGCATGGTTCTGCAGTTGTTCGGCCATTTTATAATGGAGTTCAGTCTCTGACTCCTGACACTTGTTACCTTTTAAGCATGTCTGTGTTAGTAGAAGTCAGTGTTTTCCTGTGTTCAGGGTTTAGGCCAAGTGCTATATTCTATACTCTTCTGGAATCCATTTACTTCTGTTGCAAGCACTTGTAGTCAAACCAGCATGTCTCTAATATGCAGCCATACTTCTCTCCTAGTCTGCTGAAGATATCCAGGAAGAAGAAAACCCAATAAAAGAAATAACTGATAAAATAATTGATCTGGTGAGCAAGCGTGACGGGAACAACACACTTATTGCTGCAGTTGCAGAAGTCCGGGTACAGAGACGGCCAATTAAAAACAAAACGGGTAAGTCTGCAGAAGAAGAGGATTGAGTGATGGTATTCTTTTCCCATGTTAAAACAAAAATAAAGCAAGGTATTTTTCATCTTAAAAACTAACTTTATTCATTGCTGGACATGCATGTTTCCAAGTATAAGAAAGTGCCCATTTAAGCATTAATGGAACATTTTGAAATCACTGTTATGCTTCCAACCTACCAAACTTGCCACGCATCCTGAATCTTGTTTTGGTTTTGGCTTAGTGAAAATTGTCCTTCAGAAAACTTTGAAGTTTAGTCAGAAGTATGAGGAGTCTTGATACATTTTTTTTCCTAGTTTCATGGCACAGAGTTAAAATTTACTGATTTCTTCAGCTTCTACAAATGACATGCCATCTTGAGGGCAGAGATACTGAGGAGTTGGATAGTTTCAGTTTTCTTAGCAACACGTTGCCCTCCTGGGCATGCTAAGAAGAGCTCTACTTTTCCCAGAATACCTATCAGGGTACCTCAATAGCTCTTAAGTAGAAAGTCCAACATTAGAAACCGAGAATATGGAGCCAATTAACTTTAGGCCAGGAAAAATCCTTCATGTCCTAAATTTCATACTCTCATGTCTGAATCACTTCTGCTGAGAAAAAGGGAGATTTCCTTTAACCTTTGAGGTTTTAAAATTTTTAAAACAACAACAGAAGAAATAACATCAAGATTCCTATTCACTTTTGTAGACTTTTTTAACTGGTTATCTGCAGTTTTTGGCTGGTCTACAAGCACAATAAATAAAATACACAAAACATCATTTTGTTAAACCCCTGTTTGTTGAGATTAAAAGATGTGTTGGTGTTTCTAAAAGCAAGCGCACATGTTGCCTTGAAGGACTTTTGTGGTCTTAATGTGAGTCCAATTTCCCTTCCAGATTTCTTGGTTCCTTTACTGAGCTCTGTTTTGACCGTGGCTTGGATCTGTTGTCTGGTCACTGCTTTCTACTGGTGCATTCGAAAGCGCCGAAAGCAAAGCAGCCACACTCACACAGCGTCGGATGACAACACCACCAACAATGTGCGGGAGCAGCTGAACCAGATTAAGAACCCTATAGAGAAACATGGCGCCAATGCCGTCCCAATCAAAGACTATGAAAACAAGAACTCAAAAATCGCCAAAATAAGGACACACAACTCTGAGGTGGAGGAAGACGACATGGACAAGCACCAGCAAAAAACCCGATTTGCCAAACAGGCAACATACACGCTAGTAGATAGAGACGAAAAGCCACCCAATGGCACTCCCACAAAACACCCGAACTGGACAAACAAACAAGACAACCGGGACTTAGAAAGTGCACAAAGCTTAAACCGAATGGAATACATTGTATAGCAGACAGCAGGTGCTGCTATGCAGGGCCTTTACCTATCCATTCAAGGCAACTCGGAGCTTGTAGTTCTTAAAATGGTTGTGTAATATTTTGAGTCTAAGGCTATTATTTGCTTAGAATCCCTGTGTTAATTTAAGTTTTGACAAGCTGGCTTACACTGGCAGTGATAGTTGCTGTGGTTGGCTGGACTACCAAGTGCTGCATTTCGCATCTATGCAAAACTAGTCAAAAGTGCCCCTGTGTCAATTCAGCTGTAGCTGATGCGTCCTGGAAAGTTTTCATAAGGTATCTTGTAGTCTTTTATTTAGCTCTTTACTATAGCAAAAAAAGGTCCTTATCTCCCACCCTTTCTCTCCATCTTTTTTCTTGAGATGTCACAATTTATAGTCTTAGAAAAATATGTTTTATTTATTTATTGAATTAGAGTTCTTTTGTATATTGGTTTTATAGCGACGTACAACTAGTTCTGTATTTGAAAGTGCCTTTGCAGCTCAGAACCACAGCAACTATCGAAAAAGTTTATTATTTATTTTTTTTATTGTATTTTTTTTTGTTTGGGAAGGGATGGGTGGGATGGGGGGCTTCTTGTCAGCAATTGCTGGTAAAAAAAATGAAGAATTGAAAGGAAAATGTGTCAAAAGTAGAAGTTTGTATAGTTATGTAAATAATTCTTTTGTATTAATCACTGTGTATATTTGATTTATTAACTTAATAATCAAGAGCCTTAAATATCATTCCTTTTTTTATTTATATGTATGTGTTTAGAGTTGAAGGTTTTTTCATAGCATTGTAAGCTTAACGGTTTCTTTACATTTTTGACTATTTTTTTCTTGTGTTTTTTTTTCATTGTTAAACGTTGCCTACATGCCAAAATTTAAGGTGTTCTGAAAAATCAGATTTTTAAAAAAAAAATTGTAACACAATAGGAAAGAGAGGCTTTCAATCAAGCCTTTGATGCTGGGTTTTTGTACAATGTCAAGTATGTTGTCTCTTTTTTTCCTTTGAAAACACCTTCCATAGTATCACTTTAAGACTATTTGTTAAATACCAGCTGAGGCAGTTTAGAATTAGGTTAGGGGTTTTTTTTTCCTGGCTGCTTTAGACATGGGGTAAGGGGGGGAAGGAAAGGATGACAGGCAGATGATCTGCTTCAGAGCGGTTTACGGGAACACAAAGGAGTTATAACCTTCTGTAGATGAAATGTGAGATGTGAGTGGTTGCATGTAATTAAAATACTGAATTAGTATGTGAAGTTGGAAGCACCGAAATCTTATTTTGTAAACTCTTGATTTTTTTTCTCTCCCCACCACAAATAGGTAATGCTGAACCACTTATAGATTTGATTTCTTTTCTTTGTAATCTACTGTATGTAGAAAGTATTCTAATAAGCTAGTTGCTGAATACTTGAACAGTAGGATGTCCAGTAAGATCACTGTGTAGATTTGCCATAGATTCCACTGCCCGCCTTAAATTAAAAAAAAAAAAGTGAGGAAATCAAAGTGCTATTACAAAAATTGGAATTGAAACAAAAAAGGCTTCAGACATTGTAATCTCAATGGGTTAACCACCGAGATCATGAGGATATCTTGTATGGTAATATTGGTGTTACATGAACATGAAAATACATCTCTGATGTGTTATTCCTGGCAATAAATCTTGAAAAATATTTATTAAATTTTTTTGTATAAAAAGTGTGGAGGTTGAGCTTCATTTGAGATGATTCCAACTTAAGTGTCACCCAAACCCATTTTTGACAACAGTAGACTAGAAGAAGGGACAAAGCAAAAAGGTCTGTGGCCAATGTTAACCCCATTATGTAGGCCTGTATTTACACTGTGGTAAGCTTGGACAGGTCACATATATGTATGTTAAGATTTATGCAACCCACACCAATCCAGAATAGGAGCTACTTGGGGTGGAAAGTTGATTGATTCTGGTATAAGGCTACTGAGGTCAGAGGAACTACTTCAGTGTATTGAAAATCAGTGCTTGGCAACTTTGATGGTTAAGACTCTACCTCGCCTTTTGTAGAATCTCTTTACTCCATTGCCAGCTTGCACTGAAGCTTGAAATAGCTGGAATGGTCCCAATCCTTAATGGCCTTTGGCCTTGCTTTCTTAAAACTGAGGACTACTTATATCTTGCTTTCTTTTCTCCTCCTGTGACTTAAGGTAGCAGTCACAGAATATCCCAGCACTAACCAGACGGCTTTGCTTCAGCAAAGTTGCTGTATCATGTGCCTCCAGGCCATACCTTGGCTTTGAACAAGGATCCTTTCCTCCAGCCAGTGCTTATTATTATGTTGGGAAGCACCATACCCTGCTATTACAAGTGTGTCTGAGCTTGCCCTTTGAAAACTATTTGAATCGGTACCTTCACTTTGGTCTCTCTGGATTAATTGGGTATTTTTGAACAAAACACACCAGATGCATAATGACAAAACCCCTTCTAGCTCTACTCCTTTATGCTCCAGACCTTGTAATCCATACCCCCCCCAAAAAAGGGGAGGACTTTAATTGTTTGCTTTTACCTACATACAAAGTGTTACAAGTAACATATCCTTCGTTTTAGTTTTTACAACCTAGTCCAACAAAATGGCTGAAAGTGCCCCCCCCATAACATTTGAATGTAAATTATGTAAAACAACACCACCACCAAATCACCTCACCCTATAGCTAATTATATGGTTATCAAAGCATTTAAGAGTAACAACATTAACCCTTACTACTTTTTAAAAAGGACTGAATGACAATGGCTGGACTCCTGTTACTGACATGTCTGTGCCTTTTAGGTCATTGTGAAAGGAAGGAAATAGTATCTACTTGTGAAACACCATCCCTGTACCACACATGACCTATTTCATGCAGGAATGCATTCACACAGCCAATGAGTGGTCAGGGAGGGTAGGAGGGCAGCCAGGCACCAGTTGGCTGTAAAAGTCAGGAGAGGAGAGAATTATAGTGAATACCCATGGACTTAAATACCCTAGACACCAGATTCTGTCTGATCTTGGAAGCTAGTTAGTACTTGGATGGGAGACTACCAACAAATACCAGGTGCTGTAGGGTATATTTCAGAGGAAGGAACTGGCAAAACCACTTCTGAATATTGCTTGTCTAAGAAAACTATGAAATTCATGGGGTCACCATAAGTCGACAGGCAACTTGAAGGTGTACACATGAATATGCTGGAGATCCAGAAACATTATGTTTTCTCTCTGAGACAACAGGTGGACACAGCGAGGGCATCTCACCACCCTCTTCAGCAACCAAGTGGTTGTATTGGCACACAATAGTATGAAAAATGGCAGTTGAACCAGGTCAGAAGTATGTGGGCAGTGTTATGATTCACAAGGCTGATATAGGATTCCAATCATTCTTATTTTTAATCTCTTATTTCTGAACTCAGGTAGAATCTAGGATGGAGTATGGAACCTGTGGCCTTCTGCAGTAGCACCTAGTGGGCTTCATATTGTGTTATTCCTCATTTTTGGCTGTGTGAAGACTAGATTAAAAGTCCCTGGCCGAGTCTCCCTTATCAGAATTCCAAAGTCCTAAATATTCCAAAATAGTTCAGATGGGTGGCTGAGATAGTGACATATTTGCTTTCTGATGGTTCAGTGTACACAAACTTTGTTTCATGTGCAAAGTTATTAAAAAAATTGTGTATAAAACTGCATATGCATGTAAGGTGTATATGAAACATAAATGAATTTCATGTTTAGACCTGGGTGCCATCTCCCAAGATATCTCATTATGTGTATTCAAGTATTCCAAAATCTGAAATATTCCAAAAATGCAAATACTGTACATCTGGTCCCAGGCATTTCAGAAAAGGGAGACGCAACCTGTAATAACACATTACACAGGCACAGCATTTAAAGACCGAAGATAACAATTTGATATTACTAATCATTTACTCCAACAAATTGTTGTTTCTTGGTTGTAGTATATGTTCATTTGGATGCTTGTGATACTGTACTTATAAAGTTATTTGGAACATCCAAAGCAATATTCACCAGACAAAGGCTATGATCCTTGTTAGGAACAGTGGTGGGACATAAAACTCTACCAATGTACTTAAACTGGAGGAAGAAGGCTGCATTTTTTTCTGTGCATCACAAGCTGGAAGCACCCTGGCCTACCCCCACAGCCAGTCTGTTCCTGGGGAGGAAGGGCAGAGCTGCACCCAGCTGCTGGTTATGTCAGGGTAAGTAAAGCAAGAATATTTTGGCCAAAGAATTCAACTACATGCTGTGTTGGATAACTGTGTTTGGCTCTAATCATAATAGAAGTATGTTTAAAATTGCTGTACCAGTAACTCTGAATGCAATAGTTTTGCTCAGCAGTGCAACAACAGCTAAACGGTGCTCCCAGTGCGTGGCCCTAGGGGTACACCAGAAAAGCATTACACTGGTGGAACTTTACCCTCTGACAGCTTCAAATAGGAATTAGCTACCTGTAACAAGTTGCCTGCCTCTCTCGGTGAGGGTACAACTAAGTTAAATTTTGGAAATAACGTAATGAATGGGAGCAAAACCACTGTACGTACCTTTCCTTCTTACTTTTAAAGGGCACAAACTGTGTGGAATGGAATTGTTCAAGTTTCATACCATTTATGTTTCCAATCATCTCAGTTTTCCCCCCCTCAAAATGAAGTCTGGCATCCTGTTAGTGAATTACGATGGCATTCATCCAACCTACACCATCAAACTTACTTTTTTGCTAATTGTGGAGGCTGGAATTCTGTACTGACCATGCAACAATTCCCTCCCCACCTCTCCGCCACTTTTTTCCTTCTGCAGGCTCCCTTCTTCAGCACAGACATTTCCTGGCCAGCAGAGAAGAGAAGCATCCAGCTATTTCCCTGTAAGTGGACGCACATCAACATAAATTTTCCAGGACTTCCCAGGGGTCTTCTGGGGGTCCCTGTGGATGATGTGTAGTGTAGTGATACATGTGTAATACATCTCCCAATCCAAGATCTTGACTTAAGTAACAAGAAGTAAAGAAAAATGACAAGCCATGGATTTAGCTGGTTTGTAAACACTGTAATGAGTAACAACAACAAATTATTTTTATGACTTCGCAGTGAGTCATGGAAACAATGCTCCCTGCCTTGGGCCTGAGCTCCTAAAATGAAAGCAAGTGACAAGGTTGCTAGGGTGAAAACCATTTCTCTTAGCTTTCAACTGCAGATTTGATCTGTCAGGTGGCTTTGGAAATCTTACTGCTATCCTGCACTTACAGACCTGATTTATTTCCACTAGAAAGTATCCTTGCATTTTAACTGGCAGTTGATGATTGCCTCCTCATCCTCTAGATCAGTGGTTCTTCACATGTGGTCCGGTGACCCCCAGGGGGCCGCAATGTCTTCCCAGGGGGTCTACGAAGGCTTGAAGGCTGCTTGGCCCACCTGCCTGCCTGCAGTGGAGCATCCACATGAAAGGAGCCAAGGCAAAGGCTGGCTGGGCCTGCACATTGCCATTCAATCTGCTCCAGCCACAAGCTTGCAGGAAGCAGCAGGAGAAAAGTCTTCCTTCCCCCTCCAGGGTCTCTGAGGGAAGCTTTACTGGATGGTGTAATTGTACTATTATTATCATTATCATGTGGTATTATTAAGGTTTTAAATCTTGAGTTAAGTCTTGAGGGTCTGCAGCAACGAAAGATATTTAAACGGGGTCCCTGGTAAAGAAAGGGTTAAGAGCCACTGCTCTAGATCTTCCTTAGAGCAGCCCTACTGCTTTCCTAAGGAAATACATCTGGTGTTAAGGATCACAGTCTTGGCTTCACTCAGAGTCCCAGGGGGCAAAATGATGGCAATTCTTCTCCAAATAAGAATTCCGCCCTGCCAAATGACATTTTCCTTCAGTCCTCCCATTTCTAGTATTGCAGTTACTTGTAACTTCAATTGATCATTTCTGAAGAAAAGGGAGCAGAGATTTTATTTAGGGGCAATGGCCCCATTTTGCACCCACTTCCCAGCAGCTACATCACCCACCCACCCCGCCTTCACTTCACCGGCTCCAGCAGCCAAACCTAACTCCAGCCTGATTCTTCTCATCAGATTGCATCAGCTGCCATAGTCACAAGTATGTTTCATTTGATGGCTGGGCTGCCTCCCATTACAGGTTCAAAGTAAATAATTAAAGATACTGAGTTCTAACTGGCTGACACATTCTCACACAGCGTGAACCAGGCCAAGGAGCAAGTTGAGCAGAAGCTAAATGTCTCTTTTACAAAATCTCACAGGCATCACTAGGTTAGCAAGGTGTTCTCCTCTGTGAACAAAGGTAGTAGGCTACTTGCACCACTACCTGTAAACATGCTGCTTGTTATAAACTCAGGGTGGGCAACTGTGTCCCTCCAGCTGTTTTTAGACTGCAGCTCCCATCATCCCTCATCACTGGCTAGGTTGGATAGGACAAAAATATGTGGAGGGTTCCTGTTGTAACCATTTTCTTTAGCATAATTGTAGCTCCTCCATCAGAATGGGGCAATTGCACCCAGGGGAAGGAAGCCATCTTTCCTAAGCCCATTGAATGTTCTCCTTCTCAGATGTTTTCTGGACCACAAAGACTGTGCTGCACGCACTAAACCACACTGCTGTCCTTAGATGTAATGGGTAAGTAACGCTGTCCTATTGCCCGTGTTCAAATGGTCTGTCTGCTGGATAGGAAATTGGGATGAGAATGTCACCTTGTCTTCTGCCACAGGTAGCAAAGTATCTCAGGCAAACTTTGATAAAGAGCGGGCATATTCTGTGTACTATTTTTCTCTGGGTCATTATTCACTATAAGATCAATGTCAATGGGCGGCTTTTCCTTGTAAATATTGGCTTTGCATGGTAAAGACAACAGACAAAAACAAGCCCTAAATTAGGAGAGGGCAACTTGTGGCCTTCCAGATATTGGCTATGCTGACTAGGGCTGCTGGGAGGTACAGTCTGACAATGGTTGCAGTCCAGTGTCCTCTCAATGTAGCATAAATATCCACACGTGAAGATACACTCCACTAGCAACTCCTAGGCAGAATAGCAACATTGTGAAACACATGACAACAACTAGAAGCCATTGTGCACAATGCACAATATAGAATGCCCAACTGCAATGTACAATATATGATGGACAACTGCAGTGCTTAATGTACGATGCAAAACTTTAACACACAGTGCAAAATATGCATCTGTGACACACAATGGGAACACTGTAACTTCCAACGACCTGGCATAGAGAAACATGCAATCTGCACAACTCCACTTCCTTTGCTATCAACAAAACACTGTCCATTATACTATGGTGACTTGTTGGCCCCACATGTATATGTCCCTAACTGAATGCCAGCAATCTCTAGAGGGCCACATGTTGCCCATTCTTGCCCCAAAGCAGGAACCTCACTGCCGTGAAGTGTTGAACTGATGAGTGGTTCCTGCCTTTCTACACAAATAGAAAAGAAAGGAAGCCCAAGTGCTCATAATGTTCTGTCTGCCACTCTTTACCTGAAACATCAAAAGTGAGACTTATATTTATCATTTTCTGGCACTGGGTATGGGTGTGGGAATAATGCAGCCCTCCTAATTATCTGGACTGTAACTCCCAGAAGCCCCACTAGAAAGTTGGCATCCAACAATATCTAGAAGGAGGTCCAATTCCCACCCCTGTCCTATGGGAAATAGCCATAGGCCTTCTGCAACGTTTGAACAAGTGCACCTCTTGGGGTGAAGAGCAAGGCTGCTTTAAAGCATATGAAGTTGAGCCTGATAGAATTTGGTGTTTCAGCCAGAGTACTCCTCTAGTGCCTCTGACCAAACTACAAATCCCAGGATTCCACAGAAATAGAAGCATAACACTATAACTGTGTAGTATGAAAGGGCCCTCGGTGAGGCATGTGTGCTCTAAATGCCCCTCCCTAAACTGCAAATTCCAGGATTCTATAGGTGTTGCCATGACAATTAAAGTGGCACCATAGCATTATAACAGTGTGGTGTGAAAGGGCCCAGGAAAATCTCTGCTATAGATTTCTGCTGAGACATAGTAAGCAGAGTTTCTTTGCAGTTTCTTTGTGACTAATGGATCAAGTCATCCAGCCTTAGTTCTCTCCTCTTGTAATATAACTGGAATGTTCTTACCTTATATAGCATCATTTTGAAGAAAAAATGCGATAAGGAATCACACTCTTAAAATGCTGCAGTACCCCCTTTGTAATGTAAGAAAAGAGAGATAGGATACTCAACAGCTTCACAACTGCCAAAGGAGTGAATTCAAAACAAACAGGATTCTGAAATACAAAACTACTATTGTGGTTAGTAGTTTCCACTGCTGTAGAAACAACAAGGAAAGAAAAGAATGTTTCAAATTAAGAAACAAGATGTATAAATGTGTTTATTTGAATAGAAATTGCATATTGCCATTTCACAGTACAGTATACTAATCTGGAAGACACCCAGGGACTATAATGATGACTATATGGACATGGACATGGACACACACACACACTACTGGAGAGCTCATTCAAAATGAAGAATGTTTGTGCTTTGGATAATGATTCATTGGAAAGCTGGAAAAAGTTCTAGAGTGCTCCTACAGTTACTTCATCAACAAATTTATTTTTTGTCAGCTCTGTTCTCATGAACTGCAGTCCATCCACCTCAATCAAATCTCACCTACTCAAACAAGCATTATATATACTAGAGCCAGATGTTACACATGCCTTCCATCCATGTTTGATTGTGGTTCCTAGCAAACCAAGAACTCTATCTTGTAATGGTAGAACAAACAGAAAAGAACGAAGTGAAATGAACTGGATCATAGGTTGCCCAAGCTTCCCTGACATTTGGTGCACTGCTGTAGCTGGTAGGGCTATTGGCTATACTAGCCATACCTGGTGTAACATAAACCATTATCTATACATATTTAAAGGGTCTGATATGTTTCCGTTCCCACTCTGCTGACAGGCCACTTAGGAAACATGTCAAGAGTACAATCATTTGATGCATTGATTTATAACCTTTCAAATCAACTATAATGGTATATGTTATGTCAAGTACAGCTAGTTTCATAACGAGAGCCCCTTTGCCACTGCCATGTAACCGCACGTACAGACACACAGACACACCACACTATACACAGACACACCATGCACAGCAGGACATGAGAGCCCCTTTGCCGCCACCATGCAATCCCACATACACACACACGCCATGCTACACACACACACACCATGCTACACCCCGTGATACATACACCCTTAAACTACACACACACCCATGCTACACACACACACACCACACTACATCCTCTGCTACACCCCTCCATGCTACACCCACACCATGCTATACACACATCCATGCTACACACACGCACACCCATGCTACACCCCTCACGCTACACACACACACACACACCATGCTACACACACATCCCCATGCTACACCTCCCATGCTACACACACATACCCAATGGTACAAACACACACATGCTACACACACACACACCACACACACACCCTATACTACACACACAGAGACGTGCACACACACCATGCTACACACCCATACCCACACTATATACACCCCATGCTATACCCCACACTACACACAGAAACCCCACACTACACACACACACCATGCATGCAACAACAGAGAGCTCCTCTGCCTCCTCCATGTTGAGAAAGGACTTAAATTTCCACATGTTTTTGCCCCCAATGTGCTGATTGGCTACCCAACAGAGAGCTTTGATTGGTTGCTAAGTTTCCCAAGTGGCCAATCAGCACACTGGAAACAGCAACATACCCAAGAGAATTTTATATAGTATATACTAGCTGGACCTGGTGTACCATACACCATAAAAAAAAACTCCCCCTAAAACTCCCAGTAGACCTCACACTTGGTTGCTTGGTCCCATCACAGTGGCAGCAGTGGCACCCCATCACTGCCAGTTGAGTGCCCGGGTCCTGTTGCAGAGGCAGCAGTGGCTTCCTGCCACTGTCACCAGTTCACTGCCTGGGTCCTGTCGCAGTGGGAATAGAAATTATATTACTGTGTAAACTTAAATCATAAGCGGGAATTGTGCAGCCCTGAGACATTGGTGAACTGGAAAGGCCTGCAGCCTTAGTAACTATAGCCAACAGTGTAGCACATTGTTTGGTTGCTCCAGGTATGAAGACTGGCCATGTGTAGCAGGAATGGATTGTGAGGTGGAGAGGGAATTTGCATGTAGGTGGTGATTTATATGTGGGTGGTGATTTGTATGTGGGTGGTGATTGACTGAGGGAGTGACAGGAGCGGCCAATCAGCACACTGAAAGAAGCAGCATACCTAAACCCATTGTACATACCCATTGTGCATACCTAAGAGTTTTAGATAGATAGATAGATAGATAGATAGATAGATAGATAGATGGATGGCTTGGGAGAAAGGAGATGCCATCCAGAACATCTGAGCTTAAATCCAGTTCCTGGTCCCAACTAGAGTAGACCCAATGAAGGAATCAGAACCTGGGAAGTCAACACTTATCTAAGATCCAGTGGTTCTAAGTTGGAACTGGCAATTGGATGTAAGCCCAGCATTTTGGGAAAGGCTGTAGACCACTATCTTCATGACTCGCATGAGTCAACCAAGGTGGAAGCCTCTCAGTGTATGTGTTCATTGGCCTATCCTGGAACACACCTGGGAACGGCAAAAAACGAAGGCCCCCTCCTTGCTGAAAATGCATGAATAAGAACAGAGAGAGATGCATTGGGTTCAAGAACCAGTGGACCAAACAGCAACCCAAAGGCTACACTGTAAAGAACAGAGATTTAAAGATGCATTATGAGGCAACATGTATAACTTGAATAAAACAATGGATAATGTTAGAAAATAAAAGAGAATTAGATTTAGAAGGTCACAAGATAAGAATGGGATGGCATAGGTATCTCTGGTACAATAAAGTTAAAGTTAATGCTGAATTTAAAAACCACATTATTAGAAAACGGTTAATAAGAATCTGGAACAAATATAAGAGGAGATTAAGCCCCCAAAATGCCAGGATGGCTATCACCGCAAGAAGCATTTTGTTAAAAAAAAAAAAGGAATAGAACAATGGCTAAAATATAGGAATATAGTAGAAATAAAGGAAGGTCAATGGAAAATTAAAGATAAACATCAATTAGAAAATGAGGGAGTAAAAATGCCATGGCTGAGTTATTATCAATTACAAGAAAGGGTTAAAGGTGATTTTAAACAATTCTAGCATGAAGGCAAAAAATCAGCTGTTTCCAAAGTGAGTTATATGTTCCTTGTAACTGGCCCCTGTTAGCACTCTGGTGGAAGAATCTAGGACCTGTTGATGTTTCCAAACAGCATCTGATCAGATGCCCAATGCAGGTAGATGCATCTTACTGCCCACACCCTCTTCACACGTCAGAAGACAAGTTTTTCTATTACAAAGCTAGCTAGAATACAGAGACAGCTTCTGGGGCTCAATGTAATAACTAAAACTTCTCCTCAATGATAAGCTCTTCTCCAACCCGAAGCAAAAGTAGAGGACACCTCTGAGTATGTGCAGAGCACATTTCCCTTGCATTAACCATCATCTCTTCAAGCAGAGCTAGGATTAGGAATATGGGCTGGAATACTATTGGGCAATTGCAGATACGTAACCTACAGTTATGCATTTGCAGCTGATATGTATTCATGATCCCTACACAACCCTCGTTTAGGGTCCATGTAGGGACTGTGAAAGTCCCTTAAAGCCCACTTGCTGGTAAGCAGCCACTGGGATCAACAGGGGTTTGTTTTCCTGTTGATCGGAAGGCAACTGCCTGATGTCCCCCACCACCTTGTGCAAATGTTCTCCAGTGCGAGGGAGATTTGTGACAGGGTCCTTTTTCTGTTTGTCATACCAGAGATCACTCACAGGAGGGGGTGGAAACATCAGACAGCTGTTTTTCAGTCTGTGGGGCATGGACCCCTGTCAATCCCAGCAGCTGCTTAGTGATAAGTGGGATTTGGCGGATTACACTGGAATTCACTACATAGTACTATTATGGTGCTACTTAGAAAACAATGGTCATATAGGATTCAGACCAACGAGTCCAGATCAAATTGTGTGACTGGCAAATTAATCTGATTTAAAAGTGGCACTTTTCTTTCAAACATGCTGGTAGCTCCACTGAAATTGAATGAACGGGAGTGAAACACATTCTTTGTGCTGGGGGGGTGTTGCAAGGGTAAAGTGGATGAAGCTATTTTAATAACACCATTCCAAAAATGACTATTAATGCAAGATGTTCGCATAACTGGGAGCAGGCAAAGTTCATGGTTGGCGCTTCTTTCAGTAGGTCTTTATTTCCACACATTTATTGTAAGCAAAGGTCAGATGTGACCAAAACAGTTTTGAGGCAAATTTATTTTTGAGGCTGAAGATGGAAGTTATGTTCTCCCGATATTATCAAGGCCAATTCTGTCCTAAGCACAGACTGAAAGAAGAGAACTCCATTGCTGCCACCTCCTCTTGCCAAGCCGGAGGCCAAAGGGGATGGTGGGGGCAGGAGGAGACACACACATTCAGCTTTTTGCATTGCGCTTGTTCCTTTCATGCCAAATCTGCTGATGGACCATATTCTCTTCTTTGTCCCTCACAGTAAAGGAAACAGACACTACACATCAAGTAGTGTAGCATAATGGATGGGGTGCTGACTGGGGCTTGGGAAATTCAGGTTCTAGTCCTTGCTAAGGCATGAAGCTTACTTGGTGACCTTGGCCTATTATTCTCTTTTTGTCTGACCTACCTCACAGGGTTGTTGTGAGGAGTAACTTTTAGCAAGGCTCCTCTTCCCATTCTTTAATCACACAGTCAAGGGGAGTGACTTTCATTTCCCTGTCCATTCAACTTACCATCAACTTACCACCAACTCCTCCAGAGCCAGAAGGAGAAGGACTCTCTAAGACCAAAGGCATGACTGTTTGCTGCTCCAACTTGGTTGCTGGTTAATGGAATCTGTATGGGGCAGAATGGTGAGAGTTGACTCTGGGTGGATTTATTCAGCTGCTTGGAGTGCATTTTTCCTACAGGACAGCATGAAATCATGAGGCTCTATTCCAATGTCTTGCCTGGTAAATGCAAAACAATGTTTACAGGTGTGGCCCCAATAATTATCTGCCAAATGGAGACAGATTCTGTAACCACCCAGTGGTGGTATATGGCTGCTGCTTGACTTGTAGGCCTAAAAGAGCCACTATACACCCCCAACTTGATCAAATAATGAACAAACATGCAAGCAAAGCACGAAGAGGCTAAAAGGACAAATCAAAAGGTGGGGATTGGCAAAAGGGGAGTAGCGGTGGGGGAGGAAAGAGAGACTTGTTCTTTCTGAGTTTTTAATCTAAACTGGAACAAGAGTTTCCTGAAATGGCTGTAGCAGTTGAAAGAAAGGTGAATGGAAGCTCAGAGCTAGGTACACTGAAGGGGTGGCTAGATGGGCAGGCAACTCTCAACATCTGCAATTTGTCTTAATGTGTGTTTTCTTCCCCCGTGGGGGTGGGGGTAAATAGATCGCAAGCATGCAAAGCTATCCGCATTTGCTGTGTAAATGGGCATGCCTGTGAGTCAAGATGGCATCTGTGAGTGAATTACTTGTGTTTTTATTTTCACCAGTTGCCACCGCCAAACAGTAATATTTTTTAAAAAGCATGTCTAAGGTGCAAAAATGTGATATTCACCTTAACAGAAAAGCAAATAATAAACAAACAAACAAACAAACAAACAAATAAATAAATATGCCGGTCCGGATGCTTGTCTTGTTAGCAAACCCCACCCCCCACGCTCGTCCGGCCAGTCAGCTTTCAGCTTCTGCTACCTTGGGAAAGCGAATCAATCAGTCACTTTTCCCAAAGTGCAGGAATGTGCATTCCTCCTGCTGTCTTTTTTAAACTCCAGGAAAAGCTGTGAAGGTTTTCCCTGTGGAGTATATGGCATATTTATCCCCCGCCCTTCCAAATATGGTGATATGATGTGGGATGCCATTAAGACAGGTCGTATTCTCCTTGCATTCTGTGAGGAGTATTTTTGCTATTTAAACAGCCTCATCAACATATTTGACAAATTCAAAGACAGTAGGTACAAATGACTGGGGCCCTGCATTCCAGAAGGGGGCATGGGCCTGAATATGTGGCCTATGTTTTTAATCTTTCTCAGTAGTATCATTATTTGTCTATTGTTTTCAACATCCAGTGTAAAAACTGGTGAATTTCAGAAAAAGTAATAATGATGGGCAAAATCTGAAAGCCTGTGGAGATTTTTAGTGGGTCAGTCAGGGGCTCAAAGCTGCCACCACAGGCATCGTTCCTACAGTTGCCAAGTGAAAAAGCCTGACCATAGGAGCAAAGGAAGACTTTCCTCTTGCCTCTAGTAAAGCCGGACCTCAGACTGCTCCAGGCACTGGGGGCCCTACACTGTCCCCCCACCTCCAACACACACGTTTGGCACACAAAATGGCCACCTTGCTCTCCCCCTGCCTCATTGCTTTGCCTGCCTGCTTTGCTACCAAGACTGTTGTGGGGGTGCCCACTATGAGGTGCCCAGGGCAGCAGGTCTATATAGTCTTTTCTTGCCCTGCAGGAAGCCAGGGTGGGAGGAGAGCGGAAGAAGCAGCTCTTCCTCAGACCCCTCTCCTTCATGCACAGTCAGGAGCCTCTTTCTCATTTTGGCCCAAAGCTCCTTCCCCAGTGCAAAGGTGCATAACCAGCTGTTCAACTGGTCTACCCGTAATGCAGATCTGCTGCTGGCAAACAGCTGGGGGGGGGGCTATCCAGTCCCCCCCCCCATGGGGTCCAAACTTGTCCTTGACAGCCCTGATATTTGGTCAACTATCTCATTCAACATGCTAAGTGACTATCTTTGAATTCAGTAGTCTGTTAAACCCACAGTTTCAATTATCCGCCATCTGAAAAATATGGTCTCTCTAGGCATTTCCTAGGTCCTCCAACTTCTATTGGCAGTTACCACAGAGTCACACTGGAAATGCCTAGAGAGGCAACCTCTAAGTATTTCCTGGGTCCTCCAGTGTGATCTATGGGGTTTGCTATTACCCAGAGTTTCAAGTATTCATGATAAGTCTGATAACGTATCCCCTCTACATACGGTGGATGACCAGTATATGTGCAATAATGTACACATGCCAAAGCCTCAAATTCCTTCAGCTGGAAAAAAAAAGTGGGTGGGAGGGAGTGTATATGACCTGTGTTGATATTAGAAAGTGTAGCAATATTCCCACAACACTCTCTCTCCTCACACTGTTTTGTTTTGTATTAAAACTTATTCAAAACTGCTGCCCTCATCAACCGGACATAAGACACTTTAAAATCTCTTTCTACATTGAATTTTGAAATGGCATCTCTGGAGGCATTTCATAAATGCTGCTGAAGACTGGTTCATCATCACTAGTGTAACCATAACTTTTATCCATGGTGCACAATACAGCAAGCTGTTCAAACTGGCCCTTAGCCAGGATGGTGAAAGTCTTTTCAAAAGCTATTTAAATAACAGACTGGAGATTCTAATCCATTTTATTGACCAAGTGAATGGAACTAGAGCTTAGTCATTATCTCTAATATGCATATAAGACAAGGGTGTCACAATAAACTCTGATTGCTATGTAAAGTGGCATCTGGTTATGGAACAAAATTAATCTTTCCCTAAATGCCACCTTCATTCATAGTAGTTCAGATATAAATAGTTTTACAGCAGACTAAGCCAATGGTAAACTTTAATAACTCTGATGTTAGAAAGCAGATTGATTGAATAATCTAGAAGGTCTCCTCAATGACCCACCAGTGAAGCAAGCAGGAATTATACAGCAGCACAGTCAACAGAGCTTGGAAACATTCCTTTTTTAGACTTCATCTCCCAGAATTGCCCAGCTAGCAGAGCCAGAAAGACAGGGAGTGGCAGCAAGAAGGGCTTTGTAGCCACCCTTTGCCTCCACCAATCACACTTTCCTGCAGGCCGCCAATTATATACCATAAAATTGCCCTTTCAGATTCTCTAAGCCTTGCAGGAGTGTCAAAATGTTTAGCTCTAGACCTGACCCCTGCTGATTCACTTGTAATGCATATTCCAGAAACACCTGGATCATGTCTTTATCCAATACTCAAATGTCATAAAGATACTGACCAGAATTTAGTCTCACACCTATGGATGTGCAACCTAGCCTTATGCATCTGTGGCTGATTGGTTTATTTTATTACAGTATGTAAACAATACAGACAGATGCCCAAGACCCCCAAGGTCCTAGCTTCCTTTCTGGAAGGATGTGTTACACTTCTCTACTGTCTCCCCTGTAACTTCCATGATGTTGTCTCTTACTCCTACTTCAATGCACCAGTGAAAACAAAGAAACACTTAATTTGTACCAGATGGACTCTAGCTTGTACGGGTTTTCTCTTTCCTGTTACTCTGTAACCACCCTAACTATGTTCATTATTGAATGTTCCATTGTTTGTATGACATTATTGCTACTATATTTCCTCATGAATTGATCTGTAATGGTCTGTTCATACTAATAACAAATTAAAATTACAAATTAAAATAATTAAATAATGCAGTTTGACACCACTTTAACTGTTGTGGCTCCACCCTATGGAATCCTGGGATTTGTAGTTTGTTGTGGCACCAGAGCGCTCTGACAGAGAAGGCTAAATATCTCACAAAACTACAGATCCCAGAATTCCATGGCACTGGCCATGGCAATTAGAGTGGTGTCAAACGGCGTTATTTCTGCAGTGTGACAACAGCTTTTGACAGGTCTGCATTCATAATACCTACATAGTCATGACTGTTGCACTACTGCAAGATTGTAACTCCCCCCCCCACACACCCCTACTTCACGTGGCATTTGCCACACTGAGAGAAGGAATTCTGCTGGCAATCGAAGCCTGAGTAGATGTTTCCCTCTCCCTCCTGCTAGCAAATGAGGCTACAGCAATCAGAAACATGACCGTATGAATTTCTGTGTCACAGTCTTGCTTGCTGGTGGGAGGGTTGTGTCAGTAGAATGGGCCTCCCTCTCTTGGTATGGCTGACACCCAGTAAAGTAGCTTTGGGTGTGGGGGTGGGCTAGGGGATTATACTTAGTTACACCTACATAACCAAAAGATATAGCCATGTTAGTCTGGAATATCAGTAAGCAAGGGGATCTTGTAGCACCTTTGCATCTAAAAACACTGTAATTCCATGACTGAGGAAAGCAGAAACATAGTGGCATGATCACAGTAGATATCACATGTAGCTGTAATCATGCGATACTACTGCCACGGAATTATTGCACGATAACCACTAGCGATTTAAGAAGGATTGAAGCTCACACTATAGGAACATGTTATCACATAGCTTTCTAATGGCAGAGTATTAACGTGTCCTGTTGGCTGGCACATGTGACATTAAGAAATTTTTCTCTTCCTTCCGAGCTTTTGCATGGGCTGAGATTTCGGCTGTTTTCATGAGAAGATGCGAAGTCGCTCTAAAACACTAAAAACAAATAAATAACCAAAGAAATTAACACATAAGCACTTAAACAAACATCAAAAGTTAGCAAGAAAAGGTGACAGCCGATTAAAAGAGCATCCTGTAGGTCCTCTTCACGTTCACCCCAGGAAGTTTAATTATGTGTTCTCATTGGGAAAGGGGAGGGGGAGAAGAGGACCACCCATTCATGCTGAAATCATGCGATTACTGTGGGACATTATTATCACATACTTGTCAATACCACAAAAGAGTGATATTGAGGGCTATTGACAGGTTTTGCCCATTAATGAAAAGCGGTGCCTAATTAACAGATGGAGCACACATAGAGCATGGGAGGACAATGACGTTGTGTGATAACAGGAGCCCATTCATGCTACTATCCCATCGTAATTGCACAATTACAGCCGTGTGTGATAATGTCCTAACTGAGAGGAAGAAGTTGTAGCACAAGCTTTTGAAGACTTGGGACTTTATCAGACATGCCAAATATGGTGTCATAACAGTGCCTAATAAATGCAAAAGGGCACCAATACCAGACAACATTGTGCTTTCGTGTTTATGTGTTGAAAATAAGGTGTTCTTTTTTCATTGACAGGCCAAGCCGTCAATAGATCAGCCATGGCATTTTTTTGCTGTGATTGCGAGCATCTGAAACTGCACCCCGTTCTTTTGCCACGATTCAGCATCAATGGGCAGCCCCTGCCAGAACACTTCCGTGTGGGAATGTGAACACTAGCTATGGGGACACTCTTTTTATGAACTTCCCTGTGTTGCAGGCAAGTTTTTAAGTGTGTTTCACTGCTTGTGTGTACATTTTTTTTAAAATTTAGCTGTTTCTAGACTTTTAAGCATGCTGACATCTTCTTGCGAGAACTGCTGAGATCATGCTCAGCAGCAAACGTGGAAGTATGGGGCTGTCTTTTAACACCGATATAAAGGGCTCTTTTGCCGGCAGAAAAATGGTGCAAAATATGGTGGCAAAATTATGTTTTTAGAGGCTTGTCTGATAAAGTCCTAGGTCTACTTCTTCAGATACATGTATATGCATTCCTCCATGCACCTCAAGAAATAAACCAAGCCTACAAAAGCTTATGCTACAATTTCTTTCTCTCAGTCTCAGAGGTATTACAAGATCCCCTTGCTTACATATACATAACTAAGTAACCCATGTAGAATTCTGGTCATTTTTTTTAAAGAAGTAAGTTACTAGCACATGCAAAACAGATTTTTCTTTAGAAAGTGTTTTTCTATATGCAATATACTGCTGTGTTTTAAAAGAGATGCTCCAGTATCATGATTACCCACAAGCACACCCTGATGGCTTCCCAGTGTTTGCACAGAACACTGAAGTTCCCTGATGCTAAACTAAAGTTCACAAGGCAATGATCCTGAACATAATAAAAGCTTAGTTCTTTGGCACACCTCTGATGGAAGTCTCCGGACCAACCAGGATGAGGTAACACTCCCTGTTGGATCACATTAGACATGTACTCATTTACATTTATAGACTGTTTTTGTTGTTGTACTGATGACTTCCTCAGCCCCTTTCCCCACAATATAGAATTAGACTCATCCATTCAGCTCCTCTGTGCTTCCAACAGACCTGCTACACAAACACACCTGCCATACTACAGCTTTTTGATACATAACAATCACCAAAACCAATCTTCATCCTATTCCCTGTGGTGTGGGTTCCTACACAGTTCACTCCCAGCCCTGGGCCTCCTTGAGAGAGCTGAAGAGGACTGAGGCCAACCAATGACAAAATGTTGGTGCAGTTGATCATAAAATGGTGGCTGCTGGAAACAGTGAACAGCATAACCATTAGGAAATTACTGGTATCATTTTATGGTGACATTAAATATCACATTGCAAATGGTTAAAATTTCTGCTGTAGCAATTACACCATAGCAGAGAATTCTGTAGTTCAGCTTTCCTCAAGTGAAATACCATTATTGGCGCTGGAGGTATCATGACTCAGCCATGCCATTTCAGGCAGAATTTACTAAACTAGACAATGTGTTATTTTATATTGTTTCCTATCTTTTCCATATGTCTCTTGAAGTGTTCTTACTCATCTTTTGTCATTTCTTCTCCTCTTCTCCTTCTTCACTTAGCTTGTACTATATCTAAATCAGTTTCTTCCATTCCCTCTTGCAGTATTTACATCCGCTTCTTCCTATAACAATTAACCTCTTATCCCTTTTGCCAATACAGGTCACCTCCTGTATCTGTGGGAGATTTGTTCCCGGACTTACTGCTGTTACCTGAAATTGCATATAATAGCGAACTGCCATGAATACCACAGAATTATGCTGGAGGACCTAGAAAATTCCTAGAGGGGTGCCTCTCTAGGCATCTGGCACAACTCTATGGTCAGCTTCCGGCAGAAGCTGACCATAGAGTCAGGCTGAACAACCCCCTGATGCCTAGAGAGACCACCTCCTGCACGACTCTATGGTCTTCCAGATGCCTAGAGAGACCCCCTCCCCCTGACAGTGGGTAAGTGAAACCACAGGAACCAATCCCACAGAAATGCGGGGGCAACCTGTATTCTATCCCCCTCCCACCACATAGGGCTGACAGGTCTTATGATGCTGGCTGGTCTCAAGGAATTGCTATGCTTCTCCCAGTCTCTAGGAAGGGAGATGACTCTCAGGGTAAGCAGTACCAGAGAAGACAGTTTGCCTGAGTGATTGATCTTGTGAGCATGAAGTAGCATTCAAGCCCGGGCACCTGCGTCCATTCATTCCCAGCTGATGCCAGGGTTCTCTGGTTTAGCAGAAAGGTGTTTATGTTTGTTGTGCTTCTACAAAGTCAGTGCACCACAAAGAGAAGAGTAAAGGGACAGGGCATGAAGAGAGAGATGGTGGAGATATACTGCATACACTTGAGCCCATCGTTCCATGTAGAACAAGCCAAGGAGGAGTGTGCCAGTATTGTAATTTGTTAGCGTTCTTGTTGCACAAGCCTTGGCACACTGGACTAACAGTGAGTCTTCCAATGAGATCATCTGCTGAGATACACTGGGGGCCTCTGGAGGTCAGAGAATGATGTGAGCATTCTCCACATGGCTATGAGGACATAGACAGACATTTCTCTGATTCCCCACACACCCCACCAACTACTAAATAACCATGGGCAGTGCTACAGTGACTAAACAGTTAGTTGGGGGAAGCTTTAGTTGTTGAGGGGAAAGAGAATACCAACCTTCACGACAAACAAAGAGAATTGCATATGTCACTAACAGGATGCTGGCCCATGTGTGGTGTAGATAAGGCCACATGGGATGTAAGCAGGCAACCTTAGTGAGGATTTGGCAAGCAGTACAGCTGCTGGACACATTTTGCCACCTGTCTGCCTGCCTAAAACATATGCCTCCTCCCCCACACCCCAGACAAGCCCTGGGCTTCTATATTACTTGCTTAGATGGGATTCTACCTGGATTCTGGGCCCGTGGAAAACAAATAACCTTTGTTTTCTTTTGTGCTCAGGTCCACATTCAGCTGGGCCTGAAGCAGTTCCACCTTCTCCCAATGCTTAACCATCCCACTTCTGTGACATCACAAAACTCCACCCAATGACATCACATTGGCCAGACATCAAAGTGCTGGTCTTGACCTATAAAGCCCTACACAGCTTAGGTCCAGACTATCTGAAAGATCATATCTCCCTCTAAGAACCTGCAAGGGTGTTAAGATCTGCAAGGGAAGGCTTTATCTAAGTCCTGCCGTCCTCACAGGCTCAATTGGTGAGGACAAGAGAGAGAGCCTTCTCTGTGGCTGCTCTCATCCTCTGGAACACCCTCCCACGAGATGCTAGGCTGGTCCCCTCCCTGCTTTCATTTTGCTGGCAGACAAAACCATTCTTGTTTAAGCAGGCCTTTGACATATAATTGTGGCTTTTATTGGGGTGTGTTTTTATGTTGTTTTTATCTGTTTCTTACTTTGTATGTTTCAATTGGTTTCAATTGCTTTTAATTGTGATTTTGTTCTGTGAGCCGCAATGGATCCCACTTTGGGAGAAAGGCAGTATAGAAATTGCACAAATAAATAAATAATAAATAATAAACAACTCTTCTATGATGTCACATTGACTCAATTTTTGCTCACAGGTTTTGGTTCTGAAATCTCCGAGAATGAGATGCTGATGAAGCAACACTAACTGCTACCACTGTCCATTCCTCCTCCTCCAAGTATGAATCCTTTATCACTTTTTAATTTCCTTCAAAGAACCCTGCACCTGAACTATTTCCCCTAAGAGGAAGGAGACACATTCCTCTTCGAATGTCTCCTAGCCACCTTTTCTAAAACCAATCTTCTTCCCCTCTGTCCACTGTGCAGGCACATGCACTCAGTTCCGTGTGCTACTACAGCCTAGGTTGTTCTAAGAAGAGATGACTGTTGCCACAGCAAAGGTACAGCAGGGACCCCGGATGCTTTTCCTTTCCTCCTCCTCAGTCTTTGTATCTTTTGATTTAAAATATTGCCGTTGAGGCCAAGCCTCCATAGCATAGTTTACAAAATAAAAATTTAGAAATATGAAAGACAATTGGCAGTTAACTTTCCACCTGTCTTCTTCCCATTTGCTTGTTTTACCAGGCCAGCCATTCTGTTTACCTACCATTCATTCTCATTTTTTTCATTCCTTCTTTCCTTTCCTATCTTCCCAATTTTGTATGCTCCAACTTTGGCCTCTAACCAGCACATGTATGCATATATTGTGGTTGCAGGGAGTGGCTGCTGCTCCTGTTAGGACAACTAAATATTAATTATTACTAAATTATGAATTACTAGATGTTTTCAAGGGCCTAAGTACTCTAAAGGCACCAGGTTATGTCTGGTTAGTACTTGAATGGGAAACCGCTAATGAACACCAGGTTCTGTATGCTACATTTCAGAGGAAGGAACTGGCAAAACATCTCTAAGTACTCGTTGCCTAAGAAAACCCTATGAAATTCATGGGATCACCTTAAGTCCACAGGTGACTTGAAGGTAGCTTTGGTGCATTGGACTCAAACAGATAGGTTATTGGGCAGCCCTTCCTTAGAGTGAGCTGAGGCACACTGCTGGGCCTCGGCTCTACAGTTTGATTAATGCTGCCCTATAGGAAACTGTGAAACACCACCCACCCTCTCAAATGTGATTTCCAAGGTGTGAAAGGGCACACCCAGTGGCAGCACTAAGGGGGTGCAGAGAGGTCGAACCACACCAGGTGACACCATCAGGGAGAGGGGTGACACCAGCCTGTGGCAGGCACAACTTCATCTTGCCTTGGTCCAGAAGCAGAACAGCCCTCTTTCCATCCCAACTGCCATTGCCCTGGCCAAGGAAGGAGAGAAGAGAATGCTAGACTTAATCCCTTCCCCTTTCCTTTTGTATTATGTCTTCATTAGATTGTAAGTTTGAGGGCAGGGAAATGTTTTGCTGTTCTTTTTCTTGTAAAGTGCTATGAACATTGATGGCTCTATAGAAATAAAAGAGTATTATGATGATGATTCAGCCTTATTAATGCCACAATCACTATGTTGGAGAGTATAAACATTTCACAGATGAACATGTGTGGCCAAGCAACACCAGAGTCTGTTCAAAATTGCAAAAGTTATTGATGAGGAAGAACACACAAATATTTACCAGCATTCTTGGAGATTGTTCCATAGCACACAACATCATTTAAAAACTAGGAAATGTCCACATGTATTCTAGCACTTCATTTCTGCAGATGCCTATAGCCCTTTCTCTCATTGAGTGGGCTCATTTAAGACTTTGGGATTCCGGTGGTGACTTCCAGTTGGCAATAGGGTTGCAAACGACTGCTGGTAGCCCTGTCGGAGATCTAGTAGTCACCTGGTAGGAGTTTACTGGCAGTATTTTCCAACAAAATGCCAGGAAAACTTTCCTTTTGGTCAAAAAAGGAATCAGTGTGGGCTCAAAGAAGACTTTTTTCCAGCTTGAATGTCCCATTTTTTCTCTTTATTTTGAGGGAAGAAGATGCGGACAAGACACTGAGGAAGTCGTTGAGCTGACAACGCTCCTACCTGGGGAATCCTCCCGAGGAGGACATAAGCAACCCCACCAACTTTCAAATACTGAAGACAATATAGAAAACTGATAGAAAGCATTTCAACAGGATTTTGAGCTAATAAGCTCTTTCGCAAATTAAACTATACATTCTAGAAGCTAATAACAAAGACCTAACAAGATGCTGAAAAATTAAGTGAGGAGGGTGAAGAGAAGAAAAATGCGGAAGTGTAAAACACAGAAGAATCTGTGAGGATAGACGCAAAGGTTAGATGCTACGAAAGACGCGGAGGTGGTGTCGAAAGGTGTTGAAAGGCAGTGAGTGATGATGTAAGAAAAAAATGAGAAAGGAGAAAAGGAGATGGAGACGGAAGTATTGAAGATTGAGAGATGGTGAGAGACAGAGAAGGGAGGAGGAGAAGGTGAAAAAAGTGGCAGAGGTGGTGTAAATACGAAAGCACGGTGTTAAGAGACAGCAGAATCGCAAGATAGAGACTGAAAATTCCTGCTTGATATAATAGGAAAGAGGTTTTAGAAGAGTGCAGCAAAGGAGGTTGGGATGGGCTGGGAGGTGTAGAAAGTGAGAGAGACGATGATGGGAGGAGGAGAAGGTAGAAGGAGACGGAGCTGTAGAAGGGGAAGAGAGAGACGTTGAAAGCTTTGTGAAGGGAGGAGGAGAGGGTGAGAAGACGCGGAGGTAAAAAAGGGGAGAGAGACGCCGAAAGTTTGATGAAGAGAGGAGGAGAAGAAGAGAGGATGTAGAAGGGCTAAAACATGAAAGGACTGGTAAAAGACGTTGTAGACTTGACAGAGGACTTTTTCAGACAACTTAAAAGTCGTCCTGACAAGCCGCAAGAGGCACGAAGCTGTATTGCGGCAGGGTTCCTTTATCAGACAACGCCGTATTCTTCCATTTCACCTCTGTGTTCCATGAAGGGAAAAGGTGCCACTTTTTACTCAAAGGCAGAGCTTTTTACCCACAAAAGTTTTTCGTGAGTAAAAAGTGGTGCCTTTTCCCTCCATGGAACACAGAGGTGAAATGGAAGAAGATGACATTGTCTGAAAAAGGACCCCTGACGCGATACAGCTTCGTGCCTTTTGCGGCTCATCAGGACAACTTTTAAGTCATCTGAAAAAGTCCGTAGACAGAAAACCCCCACTTGAATTGAAGGAAGGAGGAGAATACTGAGACAGAGGTTGAAAATGGAGCTGGAGGTGAAGATGGGTGAGAGACAGTGAAGAGAAGAAAAGAAGACTGAGACAGAGGCTTAGAAGGGGAGAGAACAATTGAATGATTGCGAGGGGAGAAGGAAAAGAGAAGGCGCAAAGGAAGAGAAAGATAAAAGGAGAATATAGAGAATTCATTAAACACTATTGCATAGTATTGGTATTGAATTGTAAGATAAGGCATTATTTAAATCAGAGGTTCAACAAATATTATTACAAGAATTCAGAAAATATACTTATATATTTTTAATTATTGTATATTTTTAATCCTTCATAATTTAATATTATTTTAAGGGGTGGGTGGGCTAGGGTATTGTGATTATGGAGTTTTTATATTGTAAGCCACCCCGATTGTGTTGCAGAGGGATAGAAATAAAATTTTATTATTATTATTATTATTATTATTAAATTCAGAGAAGAAATTACTCTGGAAATGCGAGAATGCGAGAAATAAGGAAAGATATTAAAAAGGAATTAGATAATTTTGGCAAGAAATAAAATAAAATAACAGCAGTGGAGCAATTGAATGAAAAAATAGAAGAATTGAATACAAAAACAAAAAAAAATTGGAAAAAACAACAGAACATTTAAAAACAGAACAGGAACAAGGACAGGAGAAGGACTTGGAGATTGAAATGAGACTACGAAATAAATGCCTGAAAATAAGACGGTTGGTAGAAACTGAGGAAGAGGATCTATATGATAGATTACTACCAGGGTTGGCAGACTTTGCAGATACCTTTAGAAAGGGTGGAAGCAGAAGTTGACAGAACATTCAGAATAAACTCAAAGGTTGCCATGCAAAGGAAGTTGCTGAGAGATATTATAATATATTTCATAAGAGGAAAGATTAGAGATAAAGTCCTACAAAAATTATGAAACAAAGCTAGTGATAGAAGAGAATGAAGTGGAGATATATAAAGATATTCCTACTCAAATCCTGAAAAGAAGAAAAGATTATCAATTTATTACATCTAGGCTTCAAAGAAGGGGCATGCAATATAGATGGGAAAGAGTAGAGGGAATATCTTTTACATATCATCAGAAGAGATATAGATTGAATACGTTAAAGGCGAAGGAATTTCTCACAAAATATGGGAAAGAACTGAATGGTATGGAAAGAAAGAAAGAAGAAAAAGACCAATCAGAAAGAATAGAAACCCCAAGGAAAGAAGTGGAAAATATAAGAAAGGATCAAGAGGGAGAAATTGAGAATATGAGAGGGAATAAAGAAGAGTTAGAAAGGAAAGGAATAGTGAATAGATGTGAAGAAGAAGAGGAAATAGAACTGGAAGAAGGAGGAGGAGGAGGAAGAAGGGGGATTGGTAGGAACAGAAGAAGAAGAGGAGGAGGAACAGGAAGAAGAGGGACAATAAATATTAGATACAATAAGCAAACAGGAGTACAATAAAATCTCCTCAGAAAGATAAATATAAGTAATATAAATAAAATTTAAACAAGAGAAAATGGATATAAAATTGATATCATGGAAGGTAAGAGGGATGAATTCCCCATATAAAAGGACTCAAATATACCATTACTTAGAAAAGATCAAAGCAGATGTGATCTACATTCAAGAAATACATATAAAAAAAAATCAAAATTTATTAAGAAATAAGAAATTGGGTCAAGCTTTCATAAAGTCAATTAAAAAAAAGAAAAAAGGGATTGTACTTTATGTAAACAGAAATCTAACTGCAAAAGAAATCTTGAAAGACCCAAAGGGAAGATATATTGGAGTTGAAGTCACAATAATGGACAAAAGAACATTCATATTAGGAATATATATCCCATCGGAAAATAGAGATAAATTCTATCAAGACTTATTGAAAATAACACTCGAAGTAGAGTATGACAACCTAATATGTCTAGGAGACTGGAACAGGGTATGAGATCCCTCTAAAGATAGATTTTCTGGGAAAAACATAAAAGGAAAGCAAGGAAAACTACCCAAATCTTTTTAAAATTTTATGGAAAACATCATTAATTGAGGTATAGAGGCACTTATATAGTAACACAAGAGAATACACATATTATTCAGAGAGTCATAAATCCTTCTCAAGAATAGATGTTTCTACTCTCTAAGAATATTGCAAGAAATGGAAATACTGCCAAGAATAATCTTGGATCATAGCTTGACAAAATTGGAGATGAAAAATATTAGAAAAGATTACAGTTGGAGACTTAAGGAGACATTGATTCTAGAGGAAAAAACACAAAATAGAGTGAGAGAAACCTTGAAAAATTACTTTAAAGAAAATAAAGAAGGAGAAGTAGAGATGCATAATATATGGGGCACAAGTAAGGCAGTAGTAAGAGGTCTGCTTATGCAAATAAATTGTGAGAGAAATAAAAGAATAAAGGAAAAATGCAAAATCTCCAAGAGGCATTGCAACTAAAAGAAAAAAAAAACTCAAAAAAGACCTGAAGAACAATCAAGTATTGAAAGAATTAAAAATCATACAAGATCAATTGAAAAGAGAAACAGTGCAGGAAATAGAAAAAAAGATATGTGAAGCAAAGGTTTTATGAAAATGGTAATAAAATAGGAAAATGGCTGACATACAAACTGCGGAAAGAACAAGAGAAGCAACAAATATTGAAAATAAAGGTAAAAGGAGAAGTAATAACAAAACAAGAGAAGATCAGAAAAGAATTTCAGAAATATTACAGAAATTTATTTAGAGAAACAACATTGAATGAAAATAAGAAAGAAAAGATAAGAAAATACTTGAACCAACAGCATATTCTGGAAATAAATGAGCATTAAAAAGAAGAATTGAACAAAAAGATAACAAGAACGGAAGTAGAGAAAGCAACGAGAGCAATGAAGAGTGGGAAAACTCCTGGACCTGATGGATTTCTGGCCAGCTATTATAACACCTTTGAAGCCAAACTTAAAATACCATAATGGAAGACATTTAACAAAATAATGTCAGGAGGAAATATACCAATATCCCAGAATCATGCAAATATTGCATTAATACCTAAAGAAAATAAAGACCTGGAAGATCTAAAAAATTACAGACCTATCTCTCTGTTGAACACAGACTACAAGATCTTCGCATCAATTTTAGCTGAGAGGTTGAAGGTAATACTAAATGAATGGATAAGCAGTGACCAATCAGGATTCCTGCCAAAAAGACATCTGAGAACATCATGAAAATATTAAATTTAATTGAATACTTTGATAAACATCCAGAAAAGAAATTAGCTTTGTTAATTGCCATCAAGTTGATTTTGACTTATGGGGACCCCTTGAATGAGAGAGTCACCCTATCATCAACAGTCCTGCTCAGCTCTTGCAGACTCAGGGCTATCTGTTCTTTGATTGACTCTATCCATCTGGAATGTGGTATTCCTGTTTTCCTACTGCCTTCTGCATTACCAAGCATTATTGTCTTTTCTAGTGAGTCATGCATTCTCATGATATGTCCAAAGCACAACAGTCCCAATTTAGTCATCTTGGCTTCTAGGGAGAGTTCAGGCTTGATTTTCTCTAGGACCCATTGATTTGTCTTTTTATCAGTCCATAGAATTCTTTTCCAACAGTACATTTTGAAGGAGTTTAGTTTTTTTTCCTATCAGCTTTCTTCATTGTCCAGCTTTCACAGCCATATATAGAAATGGGAAACACGATGGCATGGATCATCCTAACTTTAGTATTCAATTATCTATCTTGAGACTTAGGATCTTGTCTAGATCCTTCATAGCTGCCTTCCCAAGTCCTAGCCTTCTTCTGATTTCTTGACTGCAGTCTCCACTCTGATTAATGACTGAGCAAAGGTATGGAGAATCTTGAACTATTTCAGTGTTTTCATCACCTATTTCAAGTTATTTAAATAATCTGTGGTTGATATTTTTGCTTTCTTAATGTTCAATTGTAAACCTGCCTTTTCACTTTCTTCCTTGACTTTCTTCAGTAATCGTTTCAAGTCTTTGCTATTTTCTGCTAGTAGTATGGTATCATCTGCATGTCTTAAACTGTTGATATTCCTTCGTCCAATTTTCATGCCTCCTTCCTCCCCTACCCAAGTCTAATCCTGCTTTACCTATGATACGTTCCGCATACAGGTTAAACAGATGGGGTGACAAAATGCAGCCTTGCCTGGCCCCTTGTCAGTTGGAAACCATTCCATTTCTCTGTATTCTGTCCTAACAGGAGCCTCTTGTCCTGAGTACAGGTTACACATCAGGATAGTCAAATGTTGTGGCACAGTAATTTCTTTAAGAGCAATTCATAGTTTTTCACGGTCTATACAATCAAAGGCTTTGCTATAATCTATAAAGCACAGCCTGGTTTTCTTTTGAAATTCTTTGGTGTGCTCCATTATCCAATGTATGTTCGCAATATGATTCCTTTCCTGAATCCAGCTTGGAATCTGGCATTTCTCGCTCCATATATGATAAAAGTCTTTTATTTTGAATGTTGAGCTTCACTTTGCTTGCATGAGAAATTAATGCAATGGTCCTGTGGTTACTGCAATCCCTTGTGCCCTTTCTTGGGGATTGGAATGTATATTGAGTATTTCCAATTTTTTTTGTTTTCCATATTTGTTGACAGATTTTAGTTGGAACTAGGGTAGATTCCATCTCTGTAGACTGAAACAGCTCTATTGCTATGCAATCTGTCCCTGGTGGTTTATTTCTCCCAAGTGCTCTGAGTGCAGCTTCCACTTCACTTTCTAAAATCTTCATATGGTTCTTGCTCAAATGAATCTGTCACCCTTTCATTTCTTTTATATAGTTCTTATATGTATTGTTTCCATCATATTTTTATTTGTACTTGGTCATGTACTGTGTTCCCCTGCTGGTCATAGAGCATCCCCACACTTGGCTTAAATTTCCCTTTGATTTCTCAGATTTTGTGGAAGAGGTCTCTTGTTCTTTCTTCTTTGTTGTAACCTTTTATTTCTCTGCATTGATTATTATAGTAGTTCTCCTTGTCCCTGTGGGCAAGTCATTGAACAGTTGTATTAAGGGTTCTGACTCTGTCACTTTTTTACTTTTGCTTGTCATCTGTCCTTAATTGCTTGAAGAGTTTCATCTGTCATCCATTCAGGCTTCTTTTTCTTTTTGCCTACAGAGAGTGGCAATTTGCATTCCTCCCTGACAATGTCCCTGGCTTCAGTCCAGAGTTCTTCTGGCTCCTGGTCAGTTAGACTCAATAGTGCAATTCTATTTTTCACATTATCTTTAAATTTTATGGGGATGTTCTTCCGGTTGTATTTCAGCATGATGGTTGGTTTAGTATTCTTCTCTATTTTTTATTTTTTTATATTAGTAGTTCATGGTCTGTGCCACAATCTGCTCCTGGTCTTGTTTTTGCAGAGAAAATGGAGCGTCTCCATCTTCTGCTTCCAATTATGCAGTCTATTTGATTTCTATATTGGTCATCAGGTGATGTCCATTTTATACAGTTACTTCTTGGATTGCTTGAAGAAGGTGTTTGCAATGAACAAACTGTTGGCCTTGCAAAATTCAGTCAGTTGGCCTCCTGCTTCATTTCTTGATCCTAGGCCAAACACTCAGGTAGAAACCTGAGGGTGGCCCTGAAGTGCAGTCCGGGAGCACAGCGACAGAGAGTAGCAGGGTGTCGTCCACAGGGGTACAGTGGCACATCTTGCTACTGTTTGGGCACTAGTATTTACACTGTATTTCATGTCCTGAAGGGGTGTTTGGGGTTAGAACAAAGTGTAGATGGGTTTCCCACTGTTAAACAAAGGAAACCAAAATGCTGCTAATTGCTGTTAATAGCTGAGAGATAGGAATTGATGGGTTTATGACAACCTCCATATTGTGGGATAGGAAAGGTGCAAGGAGATATTTTCTGGGGATAATGGTTGTTTTGGTCACTTGTTTGTTTATGATATGACTCATTGCCAAGGTTGCCCAAGAGGAGATTAGCACATACCACTTCAATGGTGTTGTTTACTAGGGGCTTTGCTTAATCCTATCTTGGGTGTGTCTGCTAGTATTTTCTCATGACAACTTCTTTAAGTCTTGGTGACCTCCATCTGACCTCACTTTCTGGTCCACTCCGGTCTATTAGACCCCATGAAGCATCTTAATATTTCCAATTATGAAATATCATAGGGAGAGGGTGTAGGGTATGGTAACATACCATCATTTAAACTGCAAAACATTATATAGGCTGGATCCAGCATACCTTAAATAATATCTACTTCTCTATGTTCCACCACTTTCTTACAGACTGGTTACAATGTTTTTAGATTATTCTACCCATGTGCCAAGTCTGGATAGAAGGGGGTTCAAAAACATATTGTTAATGCTGAAAGAAATAATTTTAGAGTCCCTTTAAGGCCACTTGAAACTTTCTTGAAGCATTGAAAGTCTTATTTAAACTGGATTTCAAAGGCCTGGTTTTAAATCTCTGGAATTTAGTTTTGGGTTCTTTTTTGGCTAGGTTTGATAATATTTTTAGAAGACAGTTTCATAGAAGTATACCAAAAAATCAGTATAGTGCTAACAGCAAGTATTTCTAGACAAAACCAATGATTAATGCATCAATTATCTGCCTACTTACCCGAGATGAACTGCACTGAACACAATGGGGTTTACTTCTGAATAGACTTGCATAGGCTTGCACTGTTAAATTATTGGTGCACCCCTTTCTTAAATTTAAGATGGAAAATATTTGGTAAACATACATATATTCATTTCATCCTATTCAATTAAGAAGAATTCCAATTAAAAGCAGAGTTCCTCACCTCAGGAAAAAAAAAACCAATTATATACTTGGACCAAAGATTCAGACTAGTAACATAGGATGCACCTATATGTGGTGAGACATTTCCCTTCTATAATTGCTTAGATGGCATACTATGCTTTTTTTCTCTTCTCATGCAAGGGAAAGATTTGGAATATTTAAGAAACTAATGCTGGGGTACTTGAGCCCAGCTTGCTCAGACATGCTAAAGCTCATAAAATAAATCTAGTCAATGAGTTTTGACAAACTTTGCAGAAACTCGTCACAGACAAAAAAAATTTTTTTAAATGTGTGTGAGAGATTAGAGTGATTTTCCATATTCAAGTTATTGCATGCCCATTTAACTTTTTAATAAAGGAAATTCTTTGTTATAATTTACAGCCAAATTAGACAAGATGTTGGCCAATCCATGATCTGATTTCTGGTGCTTGTTAAAAATGGAAAAGCTAGCCATAAACCACCCTTACCACCCCTCAATTCTTACCAAGGTGGTGGTACATCGTAATGGGGAGGGGTTTAATCTCTTCCCACTTGAAATCACTTTCCAAAGCAACTACTATATTTATCACAAAAAATACAGGTATACACATGGAAAAGAGGAGGATACTGTGAATGTAAAGGGGACAGCAGACTGAAGTGACTGCCATCACATTTCTCTATATCTGCACTTTGAAGGTTAAAGTGGAATCTAAACAGCTGAAACCTGGGAAGGTAACTTACCATTTATAAATACAATTGGCCTTCCATATGCATGGATTCCACCATCCACAGCTGGAAAATATTCCCCCCCCCCCAAAAAAAAATCAAAAAGCAAACCTTGATTTTGCCATGTTTTATAAGGGACACCATTTTACTATGCTATTGTATATAATGGGACTTGAGCATCCACCAATTTTGGTATCCATGGGGGTCCTGGAACTGAACCCCAGAGGATACCAAGGGCCCACTGTATCACCATATTAGAAACAAACAAATTTCCCTGTTTAAGAATTATGATCTGAAGATCATAATCAGCAGTTTGTGTACCTGCAAAACTTGGCACAATAAGCAGATCTAAATCCACAGAGAAATTACCATTGAAATCAAAGGGACCAATATCATGCAGCGGTTACTAATCTTAGGCCCCCGAATGCTGGACTACAACTCTTATCACTCCTAGCCTTTATGGCCAATGATGAGAAATGATGGCAACTGCAGTGTAATAACATTTGGTCACATAAGGATAGGGACCACTAGTTCAAAGGTGTCACACTATTTGCTTATCAGTTGCTGTTTATGATAAGAACAGTATAACGTTAAGCATTTCATGTTAGAATTTTCTTGCTTTCCTTTTTCCTCTTTGTTCCTCCCCGGTTTTTTTCACATTTTTTTTTCAAATGGTAAGTCAAAGGGCAAAGGCTGCCTTGTAGTTATTATTAACCTGTAAGTCATCCAGGGAGTCTTCTAGGCTGAACAGCATGTAAATGCTTAAAATAAATAAATGAAGAACAACCAACATCATTCCTGGGCAGGAAAGTTCATTGGACACAAGAATCTTGATGAAAGTAGCCTTTTCACACCTCTGAAGACTTTTTTTGAGAAGATACACATGCTACCACAAACATATAAAGTTGTCCTTTCATATTCGCTGGGGTTTGGTTCCAGGACCCCCCATCGATACAAAAATCCGTGAATATCCAAGTCCCATTATATGCAATGGCACAGCAAAATGGTGTCCCTTATATAAGATGGCAAAATTAAGGTTTGCTTTTTGAATTATTATATTTTAAAGAATATTTTCAAGCCGTGAATACTTAAATCCATGGATACCAAATCCGTGGATACAGAGGGACAACTGTACTTCAGAAGCTGACCAGACGTTTCTGAGAAATAAGATAGGTAGACAACAAAACATATATTTTCAAATATGAAAGGTGAGAATTCATTTAATTGAAAAAAAAAAACACAAAGAGGAAACACACTTGCAACCCAATAAAACAAGGATGAAAATCAGCCGCGATTCAGGGAAACTCAGGGCTTTTCAAAATGATGAGAATACTCCCCATAGAATTTGAAGAGAGAATACCTTTTGTCCCAATGGGATCTTGCATCATTTCACTGTATTTGGAAGGAGGGTGACCAACAACACCATATACTCTGCAGAAAAAGCCTTTGGAGCTTTTCCCAAAGTTTTTTTTTTAAAAAAACTACAATGGAAATATGCATTTCTGCTCATTGGGACAACCGATTTGTTTTGCTGCATTTTTTCGATAAGAGCAGAAGTGGAAAGCAGAGTGGTCAGACATGGGGGGGTGGAGCTTGCTGGAAAGGCAGCACCTGGAACTGCCATGTTGAATTTTCACCACAGCCATTGTGCACTGAAGTGATGAAACAGCCTCCCCCCATTTATTTAAGCGGAAGGTCTCACTTCCGCACCTTGGATTTGTTTTTGTTTTTAAAAATACTGTTTGCTGGCAGCAACTGGTGAGAATAAAAACACAAGTAATTCACTCGCACCCACCTTCTTCATTTGCAGGCCCATTTGAACATCAAATGTGGGTAGCATCACATACCTGAGAACTTGGGAAAAAACCCTTTGGAGACAGAAGAAATTTGCTGCAAATTGGCATTACTGCTCACCAATCTACATTTTATTGCCTTGTACAGACAAGCCCTCAGAAAACATTAAGGCAGAGAGATTTTCACATCCCTAATTCAGGCTACAAGCCTGAAACCTGGGGCCCATTTACATGGCAAAATAATTCTGTGAAGAATTCACTAAGATTCCTAATACATGTTCCCATGTATCGTGCCACAATATCGCCTCATTCAGAAGGGGGGGGGGAGCTCAAAAACTCAAATGTAGCGTAATAAGGACTTTCACTACTTTCCCCGACTTTTTTGATAAAGTCCTCAAAAATGCACACAATCGGTTGTGTGAACTATAATTTCACAAAAGGCTGTGGGAACTACCAGCAATCTTCCCGAAACAGCCACAGCAGAGCTGAGCCGTGATTGGTTGGGCTGACCACAGAGGGGGTGGACTTGTAAGAGATGCAAGGAGCCTCAATCGAAAAGATCCCAATCGCCCAGCTGTCTGCCTCCCGGCTTGCTTGGCTGCTAAGGCTGAGGGATCCCCACTTAGCCATAATTTTTCATTTAAAAAAAACAGCATTTTCTGTGTAGGAAACAGCACTTTCCATAAAGAAAATAATGTTTTTGTGCAGAAATATTATTTTCTGCATAGAAAATGCTGTTTCCTGTGCAAAAAATCTGTTTTCTACAAAAAAATACTGCAGATTTTCTCAGTAGAAAATGCTGCAGTTAAGGACTCAGCCTGTGCCAAACTCACACATTTTTTTTTTGCTCACAAAACAAAGACTGCACAGAAAATAGCATTTTCTACATAGCAAATACTATTTTTGTGTGGAAATATTTTCTGTATAGATAATAGGCAGAAGCTGCCAAAGGCCATGAAAAAATAAAGTCTGGTAAACTGATCTTAAGCAGCTTTAATCACAGGCTAATTTCCTGCAATCACTGTTTCCAGGGGGTCAGTTACACGGCAGTTTTTATAGCGATAGTTTGTGCATTAGCACATTTTTGCACCAGAGCCACATAGTTTACATGATTTACTGCAAAATTGGTTGGTCAGGTTAGTTTTCGGCTTTGTAGTTCACACAGACGAGGTAGGGTTTGTGGCCTCCCAAGCACATCTTGGGAAGATGCTGGGAAGTTGAGAAGGAGGGAGGGAAAGAGAGAGTTAGAGAGAGAGAAAGTGCTGGCACCTTTCCCTCCCTCTTCTTCCCAAAGTGAGAAGGGTGGGAGGAAGGAGGGAGCCTTTCAGCCTCCGAGGAGCCATCCCGTGTTGCCGGAGAGCTGGCAGGAAGGAAGACAGGTCTTGGGGAGAATGATCACCCAGCCAGCAGAAGCAATGGAGTCACAGGTTCTCCTTTTACCCTGCTTTCCTCAGACCCCCTTCCCCTTACCCACTTGGCCAGCAGAGCAGATAGCTTCTCTCTCTCTCACACACACACACACACAATCACAATCACTGCAGGACCAGGGAGCGAATGGCCAGCAGAGCAGATTGCTACTTACTCTGTCTCACACACAAACACACACACACAGGGGAAAAAAATGTGTGAGTTTGGCACAGGCTGAGTCCTTAACTGCAGCATTTTCTACTGAGAAAATCTGCAGTATTTTTTTGTAGAAAACAGCATTTTTGCACAGGAAACAGCATTTTCTATGTAGAAAATAATATTTCTGTACAAAAACATTATTTTCTTTATGGAAAGTGCTGTTTCCTGCATAGAAAATGCTGGTTTTTTTAAAATGAAAAAGTGTACACACTTTATGCAGGATAAGTTCTCAACTGTGAATACTCTTAGAAAACTGCATTTTCTGAAGACTTTCTCAAAATGGGAAGGAAATTGCTAAAAATTATGTATTGCTTCCTTTGAGAATGAAATTAGTGAAGAATTGCATCTCTACTCTGAATAAACCTTGCCAATAAAACCTTATGATAGACATCCTATAAGTCAAGAGTTGAACTGAAGGCACATAACAATTCAGAAGCATGTATCCCTGGAAATTCTGCTGACTTTTATTATGTATAAGCTTATTACTTTTTGTGGAAAATACCAAAGGCAATTTACAGATTAAACAAAATCAAACATAGAATACTGCTGAAATATCAAATTCAAACCAATAAAACTCTATGAATAATAGTAACAACAACATTAAATATTTGGACAGATGAGGGTGGTACACGATCAGGAGGGCATAGTGGTATCAGATACTGAAAATCTGGATATGAATTTGTACTTGCCAATGAAATTCATTTGGGTGACCTTGCACCAGCCACACACTATGAACCTAACCAATTTCATAGGGTTTTTGTCAGAATAAAAATAGGAGCACTCCCCGCCCCCCTCCTCCGAAATGAGCTGCTTCAAAAAGAGCAAAAGAAAACTGGCACAAGAAAACAAAGCAAAACAGGTACAGTATATGCTTCCCATGATCAATTCCATAGATGAGTTTTGTGGCCGCTTGGGTTCTTAGCCTCATTAAAAGCAATTCTTATGTAGTTTTATTTCCTCATAAACATTTATTGCAGCAGAGGAAGGAAGGGAAAATGAGTCAAGTAAATGACAATGCTCATAATAAACCAATAATGGATATTTAGCTTAAAGCCAATTTAAGTACAATTGAGACACAAATGTGGCTTGATTTCATCTTCTCTGTCTCACCCTTTCTCTTCCTAACCTGCAAGTTGTGCTGATATATTCTATGAAGCAACCTCTATTTCTTCTGAAATGGTTTTGCCCTCCCCTCCCCTCCCAAAAAGTTCTATAATAAAACAGGAATAAAACCTAAAGAAAAAGATGGGCAAAGGCACATAAATCCCCTTTCATTCTCCATTAGAATAAACAATAAAAACTGGGTTGGGAGCAACTAAGCAGATAAAGAAAGGCCTGTGGTGAATTTATAAAAACATGATAAAACATGGTATATACTTAAATCAGACATTCTCCAATTACCTACTAAGGAAAAGTAACAGAGAGTGACTATCATATCTCTGGAGCAAAGGATTTCAGCAGCCATCTGTACAATTATACCAAACAGCACACATTTCTTCCTATAGCTTTGAGTTAAGGGATTGGTCTTCCTGCTTTTTGGATTTTTTCCTGCACTTTCTCTCTTCACTGCCCCCAGCCTTTCCAATGTCTCTCTGCAAGCTTGGCATATGAGGGAAAGCAGCATTAAGGGTTATTCTTTGGTGACCGCGGCTGGCTTGGGTTTGTCTGCACAACGGCTATAGTATTTCTCATAAAAACAAGTCTCAGGGGAAGTGTTTTTTTTTTTTTTCTTCAAGTAAGCAACTCTTCCATCAGACATGGATCCTGCCAAGCCTCACTTAGAAAACAAATGTGGGATTTGCTGGGGATTTCTCCAAAAGATGGCTCCAAAGAACCAGCCCTGTTGCATGTCTGGGAAGTGATTGATCCTGCCTCAGAGACACCCTAACGCCTCCTGCATGCTCAGAACAGCATTTCTGCTGTTTCAGTCACCCCTTGACTTTGGTTTGGAAAAGGCAGTGCTGACTCACAGCCACCGCTGAGGGCTCCTGCATAGAAGCCGTGTCTAACCATGCCACAAGATGAAGTTTTTGCTGGCTGCTAGCATCACTCTGCTGTCTCCAGTTCACATCAGTGTCCCATTCTGAAACAGGAAGCCCCAAGTTGCTCTCAGCTGTATTTATGCAATCCTTTGGTTGTGCTGTACGCCCACATTTTGCTCCAGGCCCAGGATCGGAAGGAGCTTGAAATGCATTCTTCTTACTCCCTGTCTGAGCACAGCGAGCCAAGATATACTTTCATGGTGTCCTTGCTGGGCTGAGGTTGGCTCTCATTAGTGTTCGTTGCTTTTGTCCTCTTCACGCTAATAAAAATAAGACAGACACACACATATTTTTTTGGAAAAGTTTTACTTTCATAACAGATCTCATGACAGCTGCAGTTCATCCTTTCTATGAATTCAGTTTGCCCTTTCCACGAATAGCCTCAGAGGCTATTTGGAGGTCTTCTTTTCTAGAAATGTTAAGCCTGATTTTCATCACGATGAGTGGCAGCAAGCACCACACAATAAGTAGTAACTATCTCCATTGATGCCTTGTGTGTGTGTGTGTGTATGTGATTAATTCAGAGCCTGGAAAATTTGCCAGTGGCTCTTCATCCTTCCTTACCAGGGACCCACTTTAAATATATTTTGTTGCTGCGGATCCCCAAGACTTAACTCAAGATTTAAAACAACAACCACCCCTGATGATGATGATGAAAATGACAATGATACAATTACACCATCCATTAAACCTTCCCTCAGAGGCACTGGAGGGGGAGGGAAGACTTTTCTCATGCTTCTTCCTGAAAGGTTGTGGCTGGAGCGGATTGAACAGCAATGTGCAGGCCAAGCCAGCCAGCCTTTGCCTTAGCTCATGTCACATGGCTGCTCCTTTGGGGAGGATATGGGAGGGCAGCCTTCAAGCCTCTGAGGACTTCCCATGAGGCACTCCCTCTGGGGGTCCACGGACCACAGGTTAAGAACCACTGTCTTAGACTATAATTCCCAGAATCCCACAGCAGTATGGCCAGTGGCTACGCTGGCTGGAGGACTCTGGCATTTGTAGTCTGAGTAAGGGTAAGTAAAAGTAAAAGTAATGCTTCCAAACTTGAATTCAAAAAGAGTAAAAGTAATGCTTCCAAACTTGAATCATTATTTAGTAAAGAACAGGTTGAGGCAGAGTTTGAATTTGACTACACAGGGCTAAATGAGATTTTATTTGGATGTTAGAACATCCAGTGCATATGGTCTTTAAACCTTTCACACATACAGAGGAGGAGCTGATTTCCAGACAAGTGGGGTAAACAGTTCTCTGTCAGCAGGGCAGCACTTGAGGCTACTTCATTTCTATGTACGACATGGCACTTTTCATGCACACAGCCAGTCTTTCCAATGTGGCACTCTCCAGATGTGCCATAATACAACTCCTATTGTTTTGTTACTGTATTTCTATCCCATCTTTTTCCTAGTTCGGGACTCAAAGCAGTTTACAACAAATTAAAAAATAACATATCATTAAAAAATCCATCAAACGCCTGTCTAAACAGAAAAACCTTTACTTGCCTGAGAAAAGAAAGTAGAGAGGGTGTCAGTCTAACTTCTCTGGGAAGGGAGTTCCAGAGCCTGGGGGCAGCCACTGAGAAGGCCCTCTCCCGTGTTCCCACCAGATGTACCTGTGAGGGTGGTGGGACAGAGAGACACCCCCCCCCGCAACAGATCCCAAAGCACGGGCTGGTTCGTAAGTGAAAATACAGTTCTTCATAATCCCCAGCCAGTATGCAGTTATAGTCCATGACACAAAGTGTTAAGTTAGTCCAACACACATGTAGGGCAACAGTCTGTGTAAGGCTGGACACAACAGCTGTTATACTACAGCAGGCAAACATGTCAAATTTGTTTTCCAATCCAATGATTTAATGTTAGAGATGTATTCACTCATTTATGAATATTTACATGCTGCCTAGCGGCTATAAGTGGATCCACTTTGGCTTGCAATATAGATTAAAAACATATACACAACATAATCACTAAGTTGGACCACTGGTTCCTCCCAGAATTGTCTAATCTGACTGAGAGCAGTCCTCCGAGGACTGAGACAGAGGCTTTTCTATTGTTGCTATTTATTTTGCTTATTCAAACTATTTATCTCCTGGATTTCTTCCTGATGACAGGCCCTGGAGGCAGCTAACATGAACACGGTGCCAGCATATTACAACACAGAATAAGTTTCCTTTTTAAAAAGGGGGGGATTAAGATGGTGGCTTATGAACTCTAGGAAAAATGGGAACTACATTATCCATGGGTGCTGATGAGCTAGAGGCTGGCTAATGGGCATTGCTGCAGCAATGTTTTCAACCCTACCCACTATCAGCATGTTGAACTATGTTTGGGGAGGGACAGGGGCTGTAGAGTTGGTTCAGGCGGCCCTGTTAACAAACCTCTTTCTCCCTAATGTTATTTTCTGTCCTTGCCTTATCGAATTTGCTCCTGTTCCTGTGAATGAGAAAGCCCGATACACATAGAATCCTAAAAAGAGTCCAGCAGATAGTACTAAGCAACTTCTTGATGGAGCTTGGAAACGTTATCTTTTAAGACTTACAGCTCCCAGAATCCCACAACCAGCATAAATGGATGCGTGATTTATTGTGGCTAACTTCTGTCCTTGCTTCTAGAGCAGCCTTCTCTAATGTGGTGCCTTTCAGAATGCCCATCATTCCCAGTCAGTCTGCTAATGGCCAGGGTGATGAGAGTTGAAGTCAGACAGCTCTGGAAAGCACCAAGTTAGGGAAAGCAGATCTAGAATACGATGCGCTCTAATTATCCTCAAGAATCTTTCCACAGTGGCAGCTGGTGGCTCATGGCAGGGCAATGGTAAATCAGGCTTTACTTCAGCTTTTAAGGAGGCCAGCAATGGTGGTGAACCTTTTCCCCAGCCAGGGCTCAGAACCTTGGAGAGTTCATGTCAAGTTCAAAGTAAAATCCAGAATAGATTCACCACTCCACTGACACACAAGCCACGGAGCACCACTGTATTTCACACTTACTTGATCACTTTCAATCAAAGTTAGCTGGTATTAAAGTAGTTCACTGATCATCTAGGGAAACACAGGGTTAATGAGTTGGATGATCTTACAGGAGGAATTAGTGGAAAAGGAAAAATCTCAAGGAACAGTGGTGTCAGACAGCTTCCAACAGCACATGCCATTTGCACGGCTGAACTTTAAACAGTTTAACTTGTTCACTACCAGGACAGCAGTCTGGATCGTATTAGAATTGTGTAGATGTCAGCTTTAAAAACAACATTAAGGATGTAAAGTCCTCCATGTGAAGTGCACAGCATTACTGAAGGTTAAGGCAGACTAACAATACATTATGCAGCAAAACGAACAGAGAGTCTTGTATACTTTCATGGCTGACAAATTTACCATGGCACAAGCTCTCTGAATCTAGAGAGGTATATGCTGTAATAAAGGTGTGAGTCTTCAAGGTGCCACAGGGCACTCTTCTGGTTTTGCTGCAACAAATTAATATGGTCATCACTCTGGAAACCCAATTTCTTTGCACTTAGCTTACTATGTGACCATTGGAATGAAGGTAATGTGCTTAGAGTTCATTCAATCTAAAACCGGGGGCACACAGCCCTGAGGGCTATTTTTGTGGCCTCCTGGGACCAAAACTTTGAGAACAATGCTACCTAATGGCTGTAGGGAGCAATTTGACCACATTTTTGGCCCCTGGGTCATTTTAGGCTCAGGAGAAGCCCCCTTTCCAACAGGAAATGATCTGGACTTCCAGGTTACTTCCTGTTGGGAAAAAAGGGCCTCAAAATAGTGCCCACACTCCCTAGGAGGCATGAAGTTTCAAGAGTGTAGCCCTCCAAGGTCCCCTGGAGAACAATGTGATTTCCTAACCCCTGACAATTGCCCACCCCAACCTAAAGGATTTTCAGCCACTTCCAAACAAAAAGGAGATAGAAACAGGGCTCTCATTTTATTCTATTGTCTGGAAACTTACCTTATTCCTAAACAGACCAAGATCCTGGAAACCAGGAGGAGGAGGAGGAGGACGATCAAACTAACAACTGAACCAAAACTTCAGCAACAAGTTTCTATCCTCTGCCACCCACCCTCCACAGCACCAACTTCAAACATGTCCATTTGAGCAACATGTTTCATTGCTGCCCTTTTGCATGAGGTGCCATTGTTTTCTACTTTCAATTCTAAAAAAACTTCATACATTTTGTAGCCCACAAGGTACAATCTGGGGGTTTCTGCATGGCAGGAAGGGCACGTCCTCTACATCAGGGGTGGGCAACTGTGGAAGGCTAGGGGGTGCATTGGCTTCCCAGGAAACATTGGAGGGCTGCACCCTCCCCCCCCCAGTATAACTGCTCCTGCCAAAAAAAATTAATCATTGTGCGTATGATTAATATTGTGCGTATATTTGGGGTGAAAGCCAGGAAGCAAGACTGCACCATCAGTACCTTGTTGAAGCCTTGACAATTAATTATTATGTTCCATACGCACATTTTCAATACAGAAAAGTAATCTACATGGTGGTGGTGGTGGTGAGACATCACTTACATTTTTTTCAGGATGTCTTGTTTTTCCTGTTGAGTCAGGGAAATCTTGCACTTTTCATCTTCAGCTGATTCTCCAAAATATTCAGACGTCCCAGTGGAAAGGGTCTCTTTCTAATCCGAAAGATAACACAGGTTTTAAAGGCCTGATCTATAAAGCACACAGTTACCTAAATGACCCCAAGTGCAAGTTAACTTCCTCTGCTTTCCTAGATGAAAAGAGGCAAATTGGAAGAGAACAGTATTTAATCTTGTAAAAACCCATGGATGCCTCTCCTGCAACAATCTTTTGCTGTACATTTTTCAGCTATTTAGAATGAGCAACAAGCAAACAAGGCCAACAAGCTAGACTCCGTGCCACATGAAGGAACTATTGGCAAATGTTTGATGTCTCTGTGGCTCAAACTGCAACAAAAGCCAGGAGGTCTGTGTAGCAGACAGAAGGAGGCTTTGTCAGTTACTGTTAGAGAGACTTAATGAGGCAATGGTCTCCACCACAATTCTCTGAAGGATTCCCATGACTGTTCATACTTACTACATGGACATAATGAGGCATTATCATACATCTGTATCTTTCTATAAGAAACACACCCACACATCTACGTGATTGTTCAATTCATGATTCAAAAATGATATTAAAACAGGATACTCCCTCTACCCAGCGTTTGACTTCCAAACTAGACATGGTATAGGAGAAACATCTTGAATGTCACCTGGTGATTTTTGTTTTTACTACTTCAGTTCAGTGGTGGAAAGGGATCTGAATATGATCACAATCGAGGCAAGGGAAATAGAGTTTTTAACCTACTATCCTTTTTTGCTGATCAAAAGCGCTCCACTTCCAAGTAAGGAGGAAAAATATGCTGCATCCATTTGTGTTTTCCCTTCTGGAGGGGAAAAAAAACATGTCTGGAAATATTTTGTTTGGAAAAACAGCCTGCATGAAAGGGGTTAAGCATTTCCCCACCACCTCAGCTCTGATTAAAATATGGAGAAAGTTCCACTTGCAGCTGGGTTAAAGTGAAAACAAACGAACAAAAAAATTCTGGAGACATTCCAAGGGTTTCCCATGTCACTCTAGCTGCTCCTTAGCAACTTGAGTACAAGATCAACCTTCTCAATGTGCCTGACTACAATGCCCATCATCACCACCCAGCAGAGTCTGTGTGATGGTGGTTGTAGTCCAATACATCTAGACACCATTCAGTTGGGGGAAGTCTGGACTGTATCTCACATATGATTTCAGTTGTACAGTACTCTAAATCTGCTTTGAAGCTAGGCATTTAACTGCTGAAAGTGTGGCCAAGTTAAAACTACCATGCACTTGGACTTTTGTTTTGCTTTAAAATATCAGACCCCTAAAGAAGTGACAGAAAATGGTTAAAGCTTGTGGGGGGGTGGGATTTAAAAAGGAGAAAATGATGCATATGTGAAACACTTCTCAACATGTCCTGTAAGTACAGTAGATTTTCCCCTTGCAGCCACACCCTGTAAGTGCTATATTTTGAGAACTGAACAATTAACCTAAGGAATATGAGTCATTCTTTGAACCACTCTGTGGGAACCAGAGAGCCTCTTGCTTTCAGGAGGGATGTAAACGGCCTGAGGCTGGAATAACTCCACAACAGAGGAGGAAAACAAACTTAAGAAAAAGTAGAAACTTCATAGACATAAGGTCAATGTAGTATTAATGGTGACACTCCATTTAACAATTGGTTAATTAGGAGAAGGCGGAGTGGAGGTGGGGGAGAGAGAAGAGGGGAGCTTGTTTTGAGAGTACTGCTGTTTATTTCCTGTGGGAATGCCAAGTCTTGTGGAAGAGAAAGGAAAGATTAAATCTTTTCTCATCCTGTTCTGTAATCCCAAATTCTTTTTAGTCAGTAAAATAAAGAAAAGTATTACAGACATAAAAAGGATTCCAGAGATAGACATTATATGAACAATGGTACCATGGCAGAGAAAGATACGGAAGTGGACAACTCACATCATCAGGGGGCTGAGTCATATTTTGTTAAGAGGACAAGCCATGGAGGAGAGGGGGTTGCAAAATGATAGTTGGGGATGACAGGAGGAAGGATATGTTAAGAGGGTGCTTTAAAAATGCGCATGGTATGGATTTTTCACCCTTCTCTGTTCTCATAAAAGTAGAACATGGGGCTATGCAATGACTGGCAGGTTGTCCGGGCCAAAACTAAACAAGTGCTTCTAAATAACAGCACATAATTAATTAATGGAACTCATTGGCACAAGATATAATGATGGCCACTGGCTTTTGTTGTTGTTGTTGTTGTTGTGTGCCTTCAAATCATTTCCAATTTATGCCAATCCTATCACAGGTTTTCCTTGGCAAGATTTGTTCAAAGGAGGTTGGCCACTGCCTTCCTCTGAGGCTGAGAGTATGTGATTTGCCCAAGGTCACCCAGTGGCTTTTCATGTCTGTGCAGGAATTCAAACCCTGTTCTCCAGAGTTGTAGTCCAATGCTCAAACCACTATACCATGCTGGCTTACGTGGCTTTAAAAAGGGATTACCTAACTTCATGGGGGAGAAGAGGTCTACCAGCAGCAATATACCATACAACTAAATGGAAGTTTCTGGTTGAAAGACAGTCTCTCTCTTAACACCAGTTGCTGGAGGAAAACAGAGAAGGGTTATAGCTTCCCTGCCCTTCTTGTGGATTTCCTTAAACCATCTGGCTGGCTGCTGCTGGAAGTAGGATGCTAGGTTAATATATGTTCACTTAGATTTGACAAGCATTTTCTTATACTTAAATGTCAAAATGCACCAGACAACAGTGGTATTACTCTTTGGAAAAGAAATGGAAGAAAGGAAAAAGTGTTAAGGCAGAAGTATTCACATATGCTTGGGAAATTGATGAGTACAGAAACACAGCTGCTTCTCTGCCCCTTAGAGTGCCATACCCCATTACACAACCTCTTATTCTGAATACAGTAGGACCCCCATATCTGCTGGGAATTGGTTCTGGGGGGCCCATGGATACCAAAAACCATGGATAATAGCAAACGTCATTGAAAATAATGGGACTTCCAGTTTAAAATACCATAGAGTTGCCTTGGAGGACCTAGAAAATGGCTAGAGATGACACATTTTCTAGGAAGACTCTATGGTAGGTGTGCTGTTTTGTGTCCCGTTGATAACTGAATCAGTGGATAATGAATCAGTGGATACGGGGGTCCTACTGTATATAGGTATTTGTTTCCTCTTGGACACAGTTGACACAGGCATCAAGAAAGGAAGAGGGCATCTATATTATCAATTTATCATGGAAGAAAACACTGCTGGCTCCACAATCTTTCCCAAAGGACATACCTACTTTTCTTTCAAATTTATTAAATTTGCCTATCACGCAAAATTCCACATTCACAATATTGCCATAAAAATACTATTGTTTCCTCAACTAGCAAGGTATTTTCCTTAAAATGAAGTAACACTGCCCAGAAAGAAACTGCACACAAGTGTTGTGGACACCTAAGTGTCCATTACACCACTGGCAGTGAGCAATGACTGATTTCCCTTATGTGCACCATGGTTGTGTTTCTAACATTGGTAACTTGGGTCTTCAAAGAACAGATCCATGTAAGACTTGAAAATTATGAGTCTCAAGACCTGAGAGCAGCTTCTCATGATTTTCAGTAAGCTAAACTTACAGAGATTGCCTGAGATCTGAGCTGGACAACTGTTACTAAGAGTAAATGTGGCAACAAGGCACAGCTCCAGAACTTGAGGTTAGTTTCCACACTGATGCAAGTCTGGTCCCTTTTGAACTTTGTTCTCCCCTTCTGTGTACTGAAATGTGTATTAGAAAGAAGAGATGCTGAAGAAGATGTGGCTTCCTGTATTTGCCTAGAACTTTTCCAGTTATTTTAAAGCATCCTTGATTAGGCTTTTGTCACTCCCTAGAGTCCTAAATACTGGTGATGTGAAGTCACACACAAAGGCCAAATCCACAGTACACAAAAACCCAGTTTGAAGCTGGATTATTTGCCATGGTTCTTTCCTATGGAATCCTGGGATTTGTAGTTTGGCGAGGCGCCAGCATTCTTTAGCAAAGAAGGGTAAATACCTTGGTGCCAGTTACACGACAGAAATTGTTGCGTTGCCTAGCGTGACATAGTGATCACGAATCTGTCCCTCGCTGTTTATACGATTTATGTCTCTGATCTGGATATCCCGTGTGGTCCCGTGACTGATATTTACACGTCCATAGTTCCGGGTTTGTTTAGGTTTTAAATTTTTTTTTTTTGGCTGTCAATCAAAGATGCGATTACTCGTGTTTTCACAACCTCGGTGACGCACTTCCTTTAGAGTTCCGCGCCACGAGCGATGCTATTGGCTGGCTGGGGTGTGTGTGGAGAGAGGGGGGCAGAGGTTTGTTATTCCCCCTTGCTTCTTGAACATTTTAACCCTTTCAAAAGAGGCAGAAAGCATTTTGAAAGATCCTGATAGATCTTTCGCTCAGTCGCAGGGCTTTCCTTTTGAAATCAAGCTGAGTGCTTTGAAAACAAGCAGAGTGCTTTCCTTTTGAAATCAAGCGCTTGGTTTTCCTCTTGCCTTTTTAAAATATTAACCCCTACAGCTGGCTGCAGAGATGGCTATAGGCAGGCATTTTGAAAGACACAAACACAGAGAGGGGGAATTAAAGGGTGCTAATTCGCTCAGAGGCTTGAATATTTTAATGTGCCAGGGAGGTGACCAAGCTACTACGATCTCTCTGTAACATGCAGTTGAGGAAAAGGTAAAGCTGAAGGGTTTGCAGTGTAGAAATCCATTTAAAAAGGTAACTGAGTACACGCGCGCGCGCACACACACACATACATCAACCTTCGTGCAGCTGGAAGGGATGCCTTTGTTTTCGGCTGGTGAGGCTGGATCTGTTGAACGGGTGACTGACCCCTCCTTTTCTGTTCCCTGAGCTCTAAGCCCGCCCCCAGTCACCATTTCCGGTCATCCCAGTACCGAGACTTTTTGTCCCACACTGTTTACATTTCCGATTTTCCGAATCCTCCAGTGACTTTTTTAAAAACCGGCACAACCTGCGGGACTGGAAGTCCCGCAGTTTGAGGGATAAAAGGTGACCCCCCCTTCCGAAAATCACGTGCCCGACCCGATGTACGTGTAAACTGCCAGAGATTGACACGAATTCTTCCCAGGACATTTTCATCGTGTAAACGGCCCCCTTGTAAAACTACAAATCCCAAGATTCCATAGGAAGGCGACATGGCAAATAATCCAGTTTCGAACCAGATTATTTGTGTAGTGTGGATTTGGCCAAAGTACTTCCTAATTACTTTACAGCAACTTTCCCTAATATGGTGCTCTTCATATTTATTTTTATTTTATTTATTTGTGCCATTTATTTATATGCCGCTTTTCTTCCAAAGCAGGACCCAAGGTGTGTCCAACAATACAACTTTCTGAAGCCAGCACAACCAGAGAGAGGAAGGCTATTTTAAAGTTAAGCTTGAAATCCTAATATCACTTAACAGTTTTTCTACGGAAAGTTGAGTTTGCACTTTGTTAGGTTAGAAACATTTTGTATCCTTTTTGTAGTACCATTGCCATAAGGCACAGGAAATTAACTACCAGGAAATTGCAATGAACAGGTAAGTCTCCGGCGTGATCTCTGCACCAGGAAGACCTTGCTATATATTACTGACTACTACTTTTTCTAATGGCTTTTAGTCAAATACAGTAAAAGGTACTGACTGCTACCTGAAATGTTTGAATGTGGACACCTAAGTGGTGTTGAACAGCTAAAGAAGAACATGATGTAGAAAAGCCAGCCATTGGAACAGAACAAGGCAAGAGCCTTTTGTTCATTTTTAGTTGTCCCTTCATATTCGCTGGGATTTGGTTCCAGGACCCCCCGTGGATACCAAAATCTGTGAATACTCAAGTCCCATTATATGCAGTGGCATAGCAAAATGGTGTCCCTTATATAAGATGGCAAAATCAAGGTTTGCTTTTTGGATTATTATTTTTTTTAAAGAATATTTTCAAGCTGTGAATACTTAAATCTGTGGATACCAATTCCATGGATACGGAGGGACAACTGTATGTAGTGTAGAAGATAAACAACAACAGTGTTACTACGGTATGTGATTCTCAGTGGCTGCTCCCAGACTGTGGAGCTCCCTTCTGTGGGAGGTCTGGTTGGCACCCTCCCTACTTTCTTTTCATTGGCCCATGAAGACGTTTTTATTTAGGCAGGAGTTTGAACTGTGGATTTTAATTGATGTGCTGTTTTTATTGTTTGTAATTTTTATCGATATTATGTTTTTAATCCATGTTGTATCTTTAACCATTATATTTTAGTAACAGTAATAATTTAATTCTTTTGTAACTTCTGGAATGTTTTAGTTGTATTTTAAATTATTGTAAGCTGTCTTGAATCCCATCTTGGGAGAAAGGCAGGATATAAATCCAATAAACAAACAAACAAACAAATAAAATATGCTGGAATCCTAGGATCCATTTTTACTTGGCCACCAACTATTGGGCATAGAACAAATCTTTCAAAGAGAACACATGTACTCAGAAACAAAAATGAGTTTTCACTGTTTTCCAAAATACGCTGACAAGGCACTTTTTGACTTTACTAGGGAATAGGTTGTATCTCTGGTACACTGACCATCAAGAAAAAGAGTTGGTGGCTAAATGCAAATAAATGCTATAAATTATGTGCAGTATGCAATATGCCCTTTAGATGATTACTCCAAGGCTAAGATGTTAATTGAGGCATGAATTACTTTTGATTGCATGATGATGAGATCACATGACTATAGATAGTGGATTCAGAGTGAATATTTGCAGATAATGGCTCTATTGTTCACTGACAACACAAAAGGGGGTAAAGGTCTGTCATGTAAAAAAAAAAAGTCTAGACAACATTCTCTTGATGACACGCAGACTAAACTCAAGACATAGCCATCGGAGTGTTACTTTTTTGGGTTGTTTGTTCATATATTTCTTGAACTATTTTTTCTTTAAGGCAGAAGTTTTCCTAATGTACAGAGAGAAGACGGTTAGGAAGAGGTGACGATTAAATCCTCCCATTTATGACATAATAATTCTGAAAGCTTTCTGTTAATGTTTGGTTAAAGAAACACTGGGGAAGACCAAAATGACTCCTTCTAATTATCAATTATTTTTTTGTGCTACGAGAAGTAAAAATACAGCACCCGAATAGACACTAGCACATAGCAGAAGAATATGCAGCAAGGCAGATGCAAAGTTCCTGCTGTTCCGTGTGGCTGTGAAGAAGAGGCAGCCAGGAAAAAGGTGTTGAATTTTTCCTTGACATGCCAATTCTTTCCTTGGTACAACTTCAACCCCACTTCGCCCAGCCCATTTTCTCAATTTCTCTCCAGCAAATCCCAAGACTAATAAATCCAGATGTGGGGTACTAGGATAATGATCAAACCCGCCTCATTCTGAATCCCTCTTGCAACTGCCTCTGGCATAAATGTCCGTACTGAAGTAAATGTGGACTCCCACACGGAATAAAGTTCACTGGAAGGAGCTACACCTTTCCTATCACCAAAGCTACAACTTACATGTTCTGTATGCAAACTTTCACTGTGTTGCTTTACACAACAATCACAAGATTGTTTACAACTATATCACACTAGACTATTCTCTTGGTGAAAAAAAAAAGGTTACATTTCTGAACACAGCGTATGTACCTTTAAAACTGCTGCTAGAAATAAACATTGTTATTTTACAAGGGCAAATTCTAAAACAGCAATAGAAGTGTTTGTTTGTTGATCTAATTATGGTAGCATGAACAATAACTGCTGATGACTTCAAAGGTCAACTAGTGCTTATCCTTGATCTTGCCATTTATAGTTAGATTACTTATACTCAGATGCCAGTACCAACTGGCCACAGATAAGCATGGTGGTTGAATGAGAGGGGCATCGCAAAGAACAAAATCCCACCTTTCAGGCTTTTATGCCAGCCATTACTCAGGTAGCAGCTAGAGCTTGTTCAGGTATTATGATATATGTGTTTATTTTAAAGACAGTGGTTAAGGCTTTCAATTTTGATACAAGATGATGGAGAATCAAGGTCCCCTTATAGTAGTGTTTGTTTAGTTGGGATCATTCACTATAAAGCTTACCTTGCTTTAAGGCACTTTGCTAAAACAGCTAATAATTGAAATAAGAATTCTGTCCTCCCAAGGAAATGCTCCCTCAGTCCTCAGTTCTCTAGCACTGCAGTAACTTAAAACTTCAGTCAAACATTTAGAAATATGGTATAGGCAGGCAAAGCTACCAAAGCAATGTGAACATAGAAAATGTTAGAGCTCTTGGTGTGAATGATTTTCAGTGTCTCACTATCTGCTATGCTAGAAATTTGGGGAGTGAAGGAAAACGTAATGGGCGGGAGGAGATTTTTATTTCTGGAGACAATTTTGCCCCTCCCTGGTAGTTACACCCCTGGATTATGAGGAAGTCCACCCTTCCTTTTTCTCATCTAGATTTAAATTACCATATTGTTTCTTTTTCATCCTCAAAAGTGTTCTTGTTTCACTGTACATGGCTTCTTTACTTGTTCAGGTAAAAGAGTCACATTGAGCAGATATGCATATATTTGCTAAACACAGTCTGTATATATTTAAAGTCAAGTCTTTAAAGCAATTGAACATTCTGTTTAATACTAAAATAATGGGATGGTGGAATCTTAAGAAGATTGGTGATGAGACTGGAGGGATATAGCCCAGAAAAAGCAACTGAGGCAATGGGATGTAAACATCACTGGCTTCTTCTCCACTTGGGAAAAGAATCTTGGACCACAAAGGCATTGTCTGCATTGAGAAACCTTGCTTTTAACAATAACATCCACCAGATGACATTTAAGATGATAAAAAAGCCACATTCTGAGTAGTGCTGTCCCTAGAGATTTTGATACCTGAAGCAGACTTCTAATGGTGCTCACTCCCAGTACAGCCAATATTTTAGACAGTCTTACTATAGACACCAATCTCTGCTCTCATCTACTGTCCCCTTTTACATCATGTCACCTGAGGCAGGACTTTTCCTATGTAAACAATGGAGAAACTAAATGGATTATGTCAACTACAGTTAGAACAGCAGCAGACTAACAGCAGCAAACCAACAACAAAGGATTATATTAATAAACCAGAAGCAGATAAGTAGCTAGAAAGTCAGCTGGACCACTGGATGGCAGTAGACTTAAGGGTGAATCAGGTGACTGCCAAGAGGTTACGTGGATTCTTTTTTATCATATTCCTTTCCTCTTTCTGAGGATGTAGGGCAGGTACCCGTCCCTGAACTGATGTTTCTGGAAGGGAAATTTGGTAAAAATAATTATTAAAGATAATATTGTCAAGTACTGTACATAGAAAAGTAATCCTTACTGAAAAAGAATCAACACTGGCTGCTTCTGTAAAGTTCTGTATTACTCATCTTTTAAAGTTATTTTAAAGTAATGTGAACCCTCTGTATCCGCAGGTCCAATATCCATAGATTTGAGCATCCATGGATTGTCACTGCATACCTAAAATGGCCACTCCCATTGATTAATATAGGACTGAACCATCTGTGTTTTTTTGGGGGGGGGGTCCGGAACCAAGACCCCTGCAGATACAGAGGGCCCACTGTATTCATAAACACAAAGGCAAGAGTAACACAGAAGACAATGTTTACTTGGACTTCCAAGAAGCTTTTGAAAAATTCCCTCATCAAAGAAGCCGAAGAAAACAGGAATCATGGAATAAGAGCAGAAATCATTATATGGACTAAAAACTGGTGAAACAGCGAGAAGCAGGGAGTAGGAATAAATGGTGGGCTGGTTCTCACAATAGAGGGGTGCAAACAGTGGGATCCTCCAGGCATCTGTACTGCAAACTAGTGTTTTATAACTTGCTCATAAATGGCTTGGAGTTAGGGGTCAGTAGTGTGGTAAGCAAGTTTGCTGAAGACACCACACTGTCTGGGGTGGTAAGAAAAAGAAAAGGTTGCAAAGAGCTCCAGAAGGATCTTCCCAAATTTGGGCATCAACATGGCAAATGAGAATCAGTAAGCAACTGTGAAATGATACATATGGTGGAGATGGGGGGAATCTAACTTCAGCTACACACTGATAGGATCTGACTTGGCAGTGACAGATCAAGAAAGGGATTTTGCAGTATAGTGGATAGTTTGGTGAATATGTAGAACATGAACACGAACTCAGTGTGCGCATGGTATAAAAAGGCAAAATCCACATGAGACATATTCAGAAAAACCCCCCGAAAATATAACTGCTCATGTCATACTGCCATTACATAAAGGTAGGGTGCATCCACACTTGAAATACTTTGTACAGTTCTCGTCACCACACTAGAAAACAAAGGGATACTCAAGATACAGACAAGATCAACCAAAATGATCAGGAGAGTAGAACAACTAACAGGAAAGCTTGGCATGTCTGGTAAAGGGGTGAATAAGGAGAGGCATAAAAGATTTAAAACATTGTACATGGTGTGGTGAATGCAGATAGGGAAAAGCTTTTCTTTCCTCTCATAGTATTAGAATCTAGGGTCGTTTGCTGGGAGGTCTAGGACAGAAAAAGGAAGTATTTCTTCACATATCACATAGCTAAACTGTAGAATTTGCTACCACAAGAGGCACTCATGACTGCTAGCTTGGCCAATTTTAAAAAGAAGTTAGACAGACATTTTGAGGATGGAGTTATCACTAGTGATTAGCCATGATGGATCTATACTCCCACTAGTGTCAGTGGCAACAAACTTCTCTATATCAGTTGCTAGAGAGCTCAAGCAAGAGGGTGCTGTTGCACATGTCCTTCCTGTAGACTGTCCCTTTGCAACCAAGTGCTGGACTAGCTAAGGCTTTTGGTCTGACCCAATATGGCTCTTCACAAGTTCTTATGTTTCAAACTGGCTTTATGACGGGATTTGGAGTTGAGACTGCCATGGTTGCCTTAACCGACGACCTGCGTCTAAGTATCGACAGGGGTAGTGTGACCCTGTTGGTGCTTTTGGACATCTCAGCGGCTTTCGATACGATAGATCATAGCATCCTTTTGGATCGCCTGAGAGGGTTAGGAATCGGAGGCACTGTGCTCCAGTGGTTCTGGTCCTTCCTCTCGGGCAGGTCCCAGAGGGTGTTGCTCGGGGACAGCTGCTCCAGCAGAAAGGAGCTTACTTGTGGTGTTCCGCAGGGTGCCATCCTGTCCCCGATGCTGTTTAACATCTATATGAAGCCGCTGGGTGAGATTATTTGGAGTTATGGGGCTGGGTGTTATCAGTACGCTGATGACACCCAGATCTATTTCTCCTTGTCCTGATCGTCGGCCTCGAATTCCGATGGCGTCTCTCCTCTTAATGACTGTCTTAAAGCAGTAATGGGCTGGATGAGGAAAAACAGATTGAGATTAAATCCAGACAAAATGGAGGTGCTCACGGTAGTGGCCCCGAAACCAGAAGTTGGGTTGCAACCTCCAGTCCTGGACGGGGTCACGCTCTCCGTTAAGGACTGTGTTCGCAGTCTGGGGGTGCTCCTTGATTCATCGCTTCAGATGACGAATCAGGTGAATGTGAAAGTCAGGAGCGCCTGTTATCAGCTTCGGCTGATATGCCAGCTGCGCCATTTCCTGGAAGTAAAGGACCTCGAGACTGTGGTGCACGCGCTGGTAACCTCTCGTCTAGATTTCTGCAATGCACTCTACATGGGGCTGCCCTCATGCTTGGTCCGGAAACTCCAGTTGGTACAAAATATGGCAGCCAGAGTGGTCTCGGGAACATCTCGGAGAGACCATATAACTCCAGTGTTAAGATCTCTCCATTGGCTACCTATCAGTTTCCGGGCCCAGTATAAGGTGGTGGTTATTACCTTTAAAGCCCTAAATGGCTTGGGTCCAACTTATCTCCGGAACCGCCTCCTCCCATACAATCCTCCCCACGCACTCCGGTCCTCTGGGAGGAATTTGCTTCAGCCACAAAAATCTAGGCTGTCTGCAACCTCCCAGAGGGCCTTTTCGGTAATCGCCCCCAAATTGTGGAATGACCTGCTGAACGAAATCCATCAGATAACAAGCCTGAGTAGCTTTAAAAAAGCACTAAAGACGGATCTCTTTTGGCAGGCCTTTCTGATTAGATCCTGGCCTCAGGGGATCCTGGCTTCCTTTAGTCCGCTGGCCATTTATTGTATTTATTGTTTTTAAATGTGATTTTAGATCAGTTGGTTTTAATTTATAATTGTTTAATATTTTTTTATGGGGGAGGGTGGGGGTGGGGGGTGTTTGGGGATTTTATCTGTATTGTATTTTAATTTTTGTAAGCCGCCCCGATTGTTTTAACAGAGGGGCGGGTTATAAATAAATATTATTATTATTATTATTATTATTTTCCAAGTATGAATTCTTCTTGCAAGGCATCAGAAATTATGATACTGAATCATGATACTGACTTCAAGAAGGTGAGAGGTGTCTGCAGGCACCTAAGTTCATGAAATTGTTTATATTCTAATATAGCATAATCTTCATCTTCCATCTTCTTTTGACCTCACTGTGCATGACATGGCAGATTTAACCTATTTAAAATAGGTTTATACATATACAAAAGGATGAAGAAATATTATACAGGTTAAGCTTGCAATTTGCATCTATACAGCATTATTTTCAACATATAAGAAGAATATAATTGACCATCAAAAAGCCAAATAAAGATCAGCTATTTCAGCACTGATTGTAAAGTGAGATAATGAAGGGGGGCTTATTACAGCAAATCTAAACAGACATGTTTCTTGTGTCAAGCTCCAGCTACCACTGAAGTAGACACTATGAACAAGTAACACAATCTGATTGCATAGTGATTGCTTTCCCTTCCTTACTATCTTGGCATCTTTGAACAACAAACAAGGATTCTGGTGCTAATTTAAACAATGTTAACTTCATCCGAGATCTACCGCTAATCTTAGTAAACTGATCTATGGCAAAAAGAAACAATTTTCTTTCTGGTGGTTCACTTTACAAGAGCTCTATTAGAACACATCACAGGATAATTATTCCTGCCCAAGGTACAGACAACCATCAGTCATGGTTGTAGAAAGTGAAATATATTATTACGTTCTCAGTTCTTTCCTATTGGAAGGATAGTTGTGTTCCAAAGTAACACTGTTTCATTCAGAAATCACTCAGATTTCCTCATTCTCTCCATTTCATACCATTATTTCAACACTGCACAAAATAGATTTCTCAGAAAAAGCTGAAAACACCTACTGCATAATTTTCTTAGTTTGAGAGTCTCAACTGTTATTTTGTGCAGCATCATTTCCAAAATATTTGTGATTATTATTTTCCAACAGTAATTTAATTTCATCTTATTTTATCCATGCCCAAATCCACCTTTCCCCCACATTCAATTACTTTAAGTGCCAGTTTAGTCATTTTTAAAAAAATAATGAAATGCTAACCCTCTTCCTAGATTGTACCTTTACAGTTTACAGAGTGATGACACTTGTTTTAATTATTCCTAATCATCATCATCATCATAATACCAACAACCCGTGAACAATGAAAAATGCCACACCAGGAAGGCAGCAGATTGGAACCATTATTCCCTTCTTGGTTTTTGCTTGCTTACTTGTTGTGTGGTTGTGACCTATACCGCCCTATGTACAGCTTGAGTCCAGACTATTTGAAGGATTTTATCTCCCTATATGAGACTGTGGGAGAGGCCCTTCTCTCTGTTCCATTGCCTTCTTAAGTTCATTTGGTGGGAACAAGGCAAAGAGCCTTCTCAGTCACTGTTCCCAGACCTTGGAACTCCCTCCCTAGGTAGGTTAAAACGGCTCCCTCCTTGCACTCCTTCCACTGGCAAGTGAAAATTTTCCTTATTTTCTCAGGCTTTTACATATTGGCTGTGATGTGCTTTTAATGGTGCACTGTTTTGTTAATTTTTATTTTGTCTTTTAATTAATTTCAAATGGACTTAATTCTAGAGATTAATTCCTTACTCAGCAACACACACATACTGATTTTCTTGTATTGTTTTTAATTTGATCTGGTTTTAATAATTTGTAAGCTGCCTTGAGTCCCAATGCTGGGGAAAAGGTGGGATACAAATGGATATCATAATGTTAATGGTAATTTTAATGAGTGGGGAAAAGAATAACATGTAGCCTCAGTACTGCAGCCTGAAGTGGTACAATTTAGGAAGAATTTTACCATTTGCCTTTGCTGAATGAATAAGTTTAGGGTGCACCTATACTGTCAAAATAATTATGTGCCACAGCTCCATCTCATGAAATAAAGGGATTTGTATGTGAAGTCGAAGGCTTTCACGGCCGGCATCCATAGATTTTCCTTGGGGTTTTTTTCCGGGCTGTGAGGCCGTGTTCTGGAATAGTTTCTTTCTGACGTTTCGCAAGAAATGTACATATACTCCCCTACAGGGGTTCATAGCATATAAACCCCAGACACACTCCTACCCAACCATTCTCTGAAGATGCCAGCCACAGATGCAGGTGAAACGTCAGAAAGAAACTATTCCAGAACACGGCCTCACAGCCTGGAAAAAAACCCAAGGAAAACCAAAGGAATTTGTAGTTTAACAAGGTCTTTATCCTTCTCTGCCAAAGAGTGCTGGCACCTCACAAAACTACAAGTCTCAGGATTTTGCAGGATGGAGCCATGGCAGTTAAAGTGGCGTCCAACTGCATTATTTCTACAGTGTAAGTCTGGTTTGAATACAGACAGTTATCTCATAAGGGATACTGGTGCAAGCTTAGCATTGCCTACTAGGAAAAGAAAGCCTAAATAATGATCTTGGGTGCAGACCTCTCTGATAAATTATTTCCAGCTATAACTGAAAGCAAAGATGGCATAATTTCAGTATGTTGTTATCTACTGCCTTTCAACACAGATTAATCATTACCATAAAAATGCATTCAAAATAAAGCAACATTAAAAGCCACATGAGGTAGTAAAGAACCTTGATCTTGACACCCACAAGAAGACAATCCTTCCTGCTTTTGTCAGACACTACAGTTATTAACAAGGGACATAGATATTTATCTTGATATTAAAACTATGAAGATGAATGATAATAATTCCATTTTTAAGGACAGAAAAAACAACTGATTTTGTTATTAATTACAAAAATTAATTGGCCCTCCATATCCACGTATTCTTTATCCACAGATTCAACTGACCACGGGTTGAAAATACAGTATTCCCAATTCCCGCCCCACCCCCAATAACAAACCTTGCTGTTTACCATTTTACATGCCATTGTATATAATGGGACTTGAGCATCCATGGATTCTGGTATCCATGGGGGGGTCCAAACCCCAGCAGATACTGAGGGCCCACTCTATATTAGATTGCTTAATGACTGCATTTTCATGTATTCAATTGTGGCTTGTCAGAGATAAAATCCTGATGCAATGGAGCTCTATGGCTTACCTGAAGCTCAAGACATTGATGACAAGTTTTAAGTTAATATATATATATATATATATATATATATATGTCTGTGTGTGTATATATATATATATATATATGTTTGTGTGTGTGTGTATCCAAGAAGGTGAAAGTGCGTTGGCCTTCATAGCCCTCTCAGTTATCTATCAGTTACATTCTACAGGCTATCACTCTCCAGGTAAGTACTTGCTCAGCCAGGTAGGCTGTAATATATCATCCTGCATAGTAAGACCTCACTTCCTGCAGCATCCTCCAGAATTCAGTTGCTTTCCATTTTTTACAGCCCCTTCTCCTTCCTTTTCTCTTACATTCTCTTGTGTTCTATGCTAAACCTTCTTTTAAAACTCCTATTTTTTTCTTGGCAACATAAAACATCTTCTTTCTCTGGAATTAAGATGTTTTCACTCTCTTGGATCTTTAATTGAGAACATCAATGATGTTACAATGGTGCGTGAATAAAGTGGTGGTGGTTTCTATCTATTTTGAAAGGTGGAAGCTTAAGATTTATCTAGAATGCATCCTATCAACTTTGGTTGAACAGTGAAAAAAATGGATTTGGTTATTCTTGAAGTCATCTATTTAAAAGTAAAACGCCACATGTATTTCAAATACTGTATGTATAGCTAAACTGAATCGTTAGTCACCATTGGAACAGACTATTTGAATAAATGGATCTTATGTAAGTATTGACTCACCAAGATGCCGCTGAGACAGGCTGCTGCCACACTGCAGAAATAATGCAATTTGATACTGCTTTAACTATCATGGTTCTATGCTAGGGAATCCTGGGATTTGTAGTTTATTGTGGCACCAAAGCTCTCTGACAGAGAAGGCTAAATACCTCACAAAACTACAAATCCCAGAATTCCATAGCATTGAGCTGTGGCAGTTCAAGCGGTGTCAGTGTGCTCTCCCTAGCTGGGACTCACAGTTCAATTTAGACCACAGAATGTATCATCTATGTACTACACAGGAAATTTTACTACAGGTTGAGTATCTCTTATCCAAAAATCTGAAATCCAAAATGCTCCAAAGTCTGAAACAACCACAGATTGTCCACATGGGTGGCAACACCTTTGCTTTCTGATGGTTCAATACACACAAACTTTGTTTCATGCACAAAACTATTAAAAATATTGTGTATAAAATTACCTTCAAGCTACGTGTATAAGATGTATATGAAACATAAATGAATTTTGTGTTTAGACTTGGGTCCTGATATGTCATTATGTATATGCAAGTATTCCCAAATCTGAAAAAAAAAATCCAAAACACTTCTGTTCCTATGTATTTCAGTTAAGGGATACTCAACATGTACTATGTAAACAGTGTAGAAAGACCATCTAAGCAAAGGGAAGCTGGAAGCAGTGGCAGCTGGCATTCTAAAAATCTGGTGGGGCAGGTAAGTCTCCAATCACCATTTTTGTGATTTACTGTGCCTGATTAGTATTTGGATGGGAGACCACTATCTAGGTAAAAGTAAGCAAGAATCCACTGTGAGACCCTGGAGAGGTTAAGCTGGCCAGAATTGACAATGGAGGCTGGACAGGCCAACAGTTTGACTCAACAGAAGGCAATTTCCTATGTTCATCTCCCTCTGTGTCTATATTTGTTTGCCTGCACTTAAAACTACCAAGATGAGTGAATATATAGATACCTCAACAGGCTGCACAACTGATTTCTAGGCCCAACGTAATGAGCAGGAAATACAGTTCTTCTTAAAAGAGATGGAACAACTGCTTCTGTATTCTGCAGCCACAGATCAGGGACAGAGTGGTATGAACAATGAACACAAGGGACTTAGGCCTCAACCACAGGATTGGGACAGCACTTACATTCCAACTGCTTGGAAAATACTCTAAGGAGTTACCATTACCCCACAGTCTGGAACCATATGCATTTTTCTACAGAAAAAGAAGGGTGTTGCTGTTCATGTAACTTCATTTAGAAAAACACAAATGCAGGAGATGACAATTTTTAGCTGAGTTTTGAGGGTTTTCCTTTTAATCTGCCCTCTTCAGTATCAAGGATAGAACTCAGTCATGGAGTATTGATCTTTCTGTTGCTTCACACATGGAGCAATTTGTGGCACATATGAAACCAAAGATTCTAGACTCAAGTGTTCATGAGGTAACATACATCCTACACAGGCAACACACACAAAGCAAAAACAAATTTCGCAAACAACTCTGTTATAGTGAATGAGATCACGGGTCACACAGCTCAGAATTCAGCTGAGAGTAGCTTTCCCAGGTCCCAGTCAAGGGCCTGTTGCTGCCCCAGACCATCTTCAATGGAGATGCCACAGACTGAACCTAGATCCTCCATCTCCATGCAAAACATGCATTGCCACTAAGTGATGGCCCATCCCATTATGAGCTTTACAGCAATGGTTATGAAACATTTTTTAAAAAAATCCCATTACATGATTCTTACAATATGAATACCTACATTTCAAAAAGGGGACAAGAAATGGGCTTTGCTCTGTACAAAACAAGTAAAATAAACCTCATTGTTCAGTCAAGAGCAGCAACAAAGGACTGGGTTAATAGGGAAAAATATTGATAGGAATGTAAACACAACCTGTGGATTGCAAATGGCAGTCTTGCTATAGGGCTCATGAAGGGCACAGGACAAGAGACAAGGGAGTAATGTTTATTCTGCAATGAATAATCCCTGCACTACTAGGATATGTGATGTTTGAATCCCATTAGCTCCCCAACCAGTCCATGTCAACAGCTCACCCTGCTGATCACACAGGGAGGGGCAACAAATGTGAGAAACTGGAAAAGTATGTGTACAGTTTTCTGTCTCTGAAAATAATGCTTCCTACAGTGACAGGAAGTGGCAAAAAATGTCCACTCTCACAACTTTGGACCAGGTGACCTAACAAACTGATAGAAACTCCCATCAACTGCTTTGGATCCCATCCTGGGAGAAAGACGGAATATAAATCCAATAAATAAATACATTTTGATTTGGAAGTTGGTCATTAATTATGATTACTGGTTGCCCCTGTATCCGCGGAACCATTATCTGTGGTTTCAGTTATCTGAAGGACACAAAATAGGGGACACATACCATAGGGTTGTGCTGGAAAATGCATAGAGAAGTGTCCTCTCTAGGTACCACTAGGTCCAATGCAACTCTATAGTACGTTTGTACGGAAAGTCCTTTATTTTAATAGGGTTTGCTATTATCCACAGTTTCACTTATACATAGCAAATCCCGGAACATATTCGCTTTGAATACAGGGGTGACCTGTACTTTTGAAATAATTGTCAAGGGGAAATCTATTTTCCCTCCAACAGTTCTAAACTGGCTTGTGAATAGGGTTTCAATGATTCTACTAAATAAAACCACTCAAGAAACACTTTTAGTTTCTGTTGTATCTGATTTAGCACCAAGAACAGAGCCAAGGACAAAAATATCAATTGTCTGATTCATTAAATTTGTAGAGTTACAGTGTAACATACCGTAACATATAGTAAGAACATGTTAAATACAATAGAAAAAAGGAGATATCCCCAACCAATGCTTGATTTAGACACCTTAAGAAACAGAGTTAACTTCAAGTTTAAGCCTCCTGTCATGTGACAAATATTTAATATAGCTGAACCATAAGTAGTAACAGCACTCAAAATTGGCTTATATATAATTTAAATTCAGAAATAAAGGTGCAATTTTCTCTTATTCTGCAACCTTAAGGAATAATCTGATTTTCACAAGTGGTTAGCTTCTCAGAAACTCTCTTCATCAGACTTTCTGCCTGGGTGTGTAGCTTGTGAATTCAGAGAACAATTTTTGACTCCAAGTTTTAAACATCTTGGCCCAAGTATTTATGTAACATTTTCCATCCCAGAGCACGTGCCAAGAATCTATGAATGGCAAAGGCCTATATAAAGCCACCCACGTTTCTAACCAGTGCACATTAAAATATGGTATTTGTTAATACTCTTTCATACATACTGGTGCCATACTTTCACTGACCCAAGGAGGTGGACTGGATTCAAGCCTTGTGACACAAATCACAAATCGGTCCGGAAATACACGCAACTCTGTAAAAGAAGAACATGCAAAGATATCACATGTACATTCAGACATTCCTGCCACCCCCACCTTTGGCAGTGAACATTTCAAGCTCCAAAATAACCTATCAGTTAAAACTTAACTGATTTGGGGTTTTTTTCCAATCTAAAGTCAGGCTTTTTTCCTTATTGACTCTTCCTTGGATAGACAAGGGCACTCCACCAGAATAACCCCTTACAAAATATGCTAAAATCAAGTGGAGGACCTGAAAAAACATTAAGCGTTTACCACATCGAAGACATAGGCCAGAACAATCCAGACTTTCTAAAGTTAGGAAGGCACCAGAATAGAAACTCCCAGGAAAATCCTGCAGTACTGTTTCTTTGCCTGATCACCTATACCATACTATGTAGCATCAAAATGGGACTAATGGGCAAGATAGATGTGACATGAACACAAACAAAATGTAGCTTTTTTTCTTAGGTAAACAGCAAAGGGGGGAGCCTTAGCAGCCTCAAGGAAGTGAGGAAGTGAACCTTAACTGTCTGCCACAACAACAATAGCTGCAAAGCCGCCATTTCCATTTCCAGGGAAGCTCCCATTAGAGACAGTAGGAGCTTCTCTTCTGTCTTTTTTCAGATGGGATGACTGATGATATTTTTATAATAACTTGTATTGAATTGTACTGTATTCTGATTGCATACTGCGTGTTGTTGTACCCCGCCCCAATTCTGAAGAGAGAGGTGGGTAATAAATACGTTATTATTATTATATTACACTATTATTATATTTTTATGTATTAACACAGTTTTTTTTTTCACAGAAAGGATCTCAACAAAAATATGAATACCAAACAAGAGACCATATCTAAAACACCAAAACCATTTGAAACAGCATTGGAATGCAAGGTAGGAGTAAAATCCTCTAGCAAAGACATTTCAAATAAAATAGCCTTCACAGCTTGCCTAAAGCCTGGCATGGAGGTGTTCAGGCCTTCTTCACTCTGGATGCTTTTCCAAATCATTGACACCACATGGAAATGGCTCTCTCCTGGAAACCCATGTTCCTCATGTCAGATGTTGCTGGAGGACCACTGAAGTGGAACAAATGTCTTGGAAAGTGTAGGGGGGTATTATTCCAGAGATACTGTGGTTCAATTTCACTCATACCATTAAGTTCAAAGCCAGGAAGCCTGGCGGTGATCTGTGAAATTGATAGAGAACTGATGCAGTAGGATTGAATGGGCAACTTCTGTCAGTATCCTTACAGCCACATTCTGGACCAGTTGTAGCTTCTGGACTCTCTTCCAGGGCAGCGCCTTGCAATGCTAATTGAAACAATCTACCCTGGAGGTTAGCAGAGCATGAATGACCGAAACCAATTAATGTATATAAGCAACAATCTGTTTTTTTTTTTTAAAGATAGAAACTTTCTACTGTATTTAAACACTAAGCATTTCTATCCAAGTAAATGTTAACAGATCTAGTAGATTTAACAGATGTTCTATAATATTATAATATTATAAGATGGACATGATTCCAGTCAGGTTGTTTTTTGTTTTTTTAACTTAACTCTTAAATATTCTGAGTGGCTTGTTATGTCTGGCCACATAAGATTTGATGTCACATCCTCCTAGAGCGCCTAGGCTTGGGAAAACATGAAACATAATCAGGTCCAATTACATCACTTGGAAGCAGCTTTATAGTAGTCTGAACAAAAGTAGATTCTTGCATCCACTTGTAGCACCTTTTTAACAACAGGCCTGACTCATATGGCAGCCTCTACTGATTCACAGGCAAGGGACTAGATAAAATGCTGAGTCTCACCACTGTGCCAATGTGATGTGGCACAGTCCTTTACTCTGACAACTCTTTGAAAAATTAATGAGTTAGCAAATACTAAACCATAAAGCAACTAGAGCTCTGTCATAACACAAATATTTGTCCCAATCCAATAAACAGGCTTCCGTAGCACATGTAAGCAAATGTGTTTCTGGGTGTGGGCTGCCCTTCAGGATCAGACTGTTGACATACAATGAAATGCCCTACAGATCATACAATCTCTACTTCTAGTGCCAATAAACACTGTCCCTCTGCTCCAGAAATGCCTGCAGAAAAGACTGTCCTGCACACTCATAGGGATCTTTCCACCCTGCTCCCCAAAAAATAAATAAATAAATTCACTCATTTATTTAAAAGTATTAAAAGTATTCAGTATTTTGGATGATTCTCAAGACAGCTTCTTGTTGTTGCTGTGTGCCTTCATTTCCAACTGATAGCAACCCTATCACAGGTTTTTCCTGGCAAGATTTCTTCCAAGAAGGTTTGCCACTGCCTTCCTCTGAGGCTGAGAGCGTGTGACTTGCCTAAGGTCTCCCAGTGGATTTTCACATCTGTGCTAGGATTTGAACCTGGTCTCCAGAGTCATAGTCCAATGCTCAAACCACTATACCACACAGCTTACAAAAGATTTAATCAGACATTCAAACCCACATAGCAGCCCTTCATCCTCCCTTCAGCTCTGCTGTCTTAAGATCAACTGCAGCCAAGTATTTTCTGGCAGGGAGCAGTGGGGAAGTGAGTTCCTTCAGCTACTCCTATTCTGGCCAGTGTGCAAGGCTCCTCTCGCCATAATGTTCTTTGTGGAAGCCAGTAAGGAGCAGAGACTACACTACACCTTTTACACTACACTGTTAAAGCGCCATGATTCCATTTCAACTGCCATGGTTCTGTCCTGTTTAACCCTGGGGTTCGGAGTCTAGAATCCTCAGCCAGGGAGCTCCTGTGATGCCTCTGACCAAACCACAAACAATAGGATTCCATACAGTGCTGCCATGGCAGTTAAAGTGGAATCATAGTGTTATCGTGGTGTATTATGAAAAGGCCAGTGGCAGAGACCAGTGTTGTTCCTTTCAGCTTTCCAGTCCCACAACACAAACAGTGTGCTGTGTGACAATTCCCCTCACCTGTCTGTAGGGTGGGCTGCATGAAGATATTGTCCCTGTCACCTCCATAGGGCCAAACAGACAACAATTGCCCTATGGAAAGGAACATCAGATATTGCCTCTTGCTCCAAAAGGAAGCTTGGTTCTGATTTTGAAAATGTGGTTGTTCTCATTACATGTTACACGCTGGAAAAGTAAACTGTTGCCATTACAGTGTTCCAATACTGGAAAAGTAACTTTTTATGTTACAAGTTGTGCTTCTTGTTACGTTTCCATTGGTCTCTCTGTCGCATTTTTTATGGAGGGAAAACTTTCCATTGGTAAGAAAAAATTGGACAAAACTTGAAAAAGTTATGTTAAAATGCTTCTAAAAATACAGTAGGACCCCCATATCCACTGCTTCAATTATCCCCATGACACAAAACATCACACCTACCTACCACAGAGTCTTCCTAGAAAATGTGTCCTCTCTAGCCATTTTCTAGGTCCTCCAAGGCAACTGTATGGTATTTTAAACCAGAAGTCCCATTATTTTCAATGGTGTTCACTATTATCCATGGTTTTCAGTATCCACACACACCCAGAACCAATCCCCAGCGGATATGGGGGTCCTACTTATGTGTAACTCTTCAAAGCAAACAGAAACAGTTACTCATTACAATAATAAAGCCGGTTATAATTGTAACTGCATTATAACCTCATTACCACAAGTGACTAGTTACAAGTAATGCAACTGTTACTTCTGAGCTCTGATTCTTGTTATGTACCTGATGTACTTTCTAATTGTTGTATATTTTCTATTCCAAGGCAACTGCTGAAGTAAAACAGTTATGAAAACAAACTTCTCCTGTTTTCACCTGTTTTCTTCAAAATGCCCTAAGCAACAAAAAGATAGCTTACCGCTATTCTGCTTTCCTCGGATACATCGCAAATTAACCCATCTTTTCACAAAGTAGGCTTCAATGTGAAAGTCACCAGCTGCAACAGAAAAAGAAGACAGGTTTATTTGGTCCTCTTAGTTTTACCCAAATAGCACAGATTTATTAGGACAGGTATCTGGACTAAAACCCATATGTATAAACTAAGGAAACGAAAATACAGTACACCAAGTGAAATAACACACACAGAGAAGGGGGAGGGGGCTCTGTGCCAACCATCTTAAACTTAGCCCTCAAAGCCAGCCTACATTAAAACAAAAATACATAACTGTTAAAAGAGAAGATGGTTAAGTCACTATCATTTCCCAAGAAATAGGTTATGCCTCAATCAGACACTGGAAAAAGGGGAGCAAATGTTCCTTTCTTATTATTGGTGGCCAGTCAAACAATGGGGGCCAGAAAAACAACCTGTTCCCTTTTCAAACCACAAAGGCATCAATAAGGTGTATCTAACACAGCGCCTAACATCCTGCTTTGCAACAGCTGCAGAGCTGTTTGGACTGGAAGTCAACCTGAAGAAAACTGAAGTTCTTTACCAGCCTGCACCACAGGACAAACACCACCATCCCCACATTGCTGTCAGCAAATCTGTGCTTAAGTCCGTTCAGCAGTTCACCTACCTGAGAAGCATCATCTCCTCAGATGCCAAGATTGACAAAGAGATTGATCACAGATTAGCAAAGGCACATAGCGCATTTGGAAGACTTCACAAAACAGTCTGGAGTAATAAACACCTGAGGCGAAGCACAAAAATCAGTGTGTATAGAGCCATTGTACTGTATATTCTCTTTTATGGGTCTGAAACATGGGTCATCTATTGCCAACGCTTAAGACTCCTCGAACGCTTTCATCAGCGTTGTATACGCACAATCCTAAATATACACTGGACTGACTAAGTGACGAATGTTGTTGTCCTTGAGCAAGCAGGGATCACCAGCATTGAGACCATGATACTGAGAACACAGCTGCGCTGGGCAGGGCACGTTTCTAGGATGGAGGAACATCGCCTCCCAAAAATAGTATTCTACGGTGAACTCGCCACGGGTCAGCATAAGAGGGATGCTCCAAAAAAGCGATACAAGGACTCCCTGAAACAACATTTCAGGCTCAGCCAAATCGATCACCAACAGTGGTCCGCCCTGGCCTCACATCGGGAGGCTTGGAGACGCACTATCCACAATGCTGCAGCCTTATTTGAGAACTCACGCCGAGCAAGTCTTGAAGAGAAACGACAACGCAGAAAGAATCACAACCCAAAAACATCACCCAAGGAGACCTTCTGCTGTGCTTTCTGCAACCGGACTTGTTTATCTCAGATTGGCCTTTTTAGTCATCAGCGCACTTGCAGAAAGCGCGGGATGAGACCTTCCTGAATCTTGGCTTGCAAAGAAAAGCCAGAGAGAGAGAGAGAAAGAGAGAGAGATATTCAAAGAAATGATTTATGATAATCAGTTCTTCGATCATTTATTCAGTGCCTTAGTAAAATTCTCATTGTGCTAAATATAGTTAGTTAGCTCTCCAGTCTATCTGGGTCATTCTGAATTTTGATCCTGTCCTCTAGGGTATTAGCTACTCCTCCTAATTTGGTGTCATCTGCAAATTTGATAAGTATGCCCCTAATTCCCTCATCCAAGTCATTGATAAAGATGTTGAATAGCACTGGGCCCAGGACAGAACCCTGTGGCACCCCACTGGTCACATCTTTACAAGACGAAGAGGAGCCACTGCTGAGCACCCTTTGGGTTCGGCCGGTCAACCAATTACAAATCCATTGAACAGTTAACTTGTCTAGCCCACATTTTACAAGCTTGTTTGCAAGAATGTCACGGGGAACCTTGTCAAAGGTCTTATTGAAATCAAGGTATGTGATATCCACAGTGTTCCCTTCATCTACCAAGCTGGTAATTTTATCAAAAAAAGAGATCAGATTAGTCTGGAATGACTTGTTTCTCTGAAACCCATGTTGACTTTTTGTGATTATGGCATTGCCTTCTAAATGTTCACAGACTCTCTGTTTAATGATCTAGTCTAGAATCTTCCCTGGTATTGATGTCAGACGAACTGGACGATAATTGTTGGGATCCTCTTTTTTTCCTTTTTGAAGATGGGGACAACGTTTGCCCTCCTCCAATCTTCTGGGACTTCTCCTGTTCTCCGGGAGTTCTCAAAGATTATTGCCAATGGCTCTGAGATTACATTTGCCAGCTCTTTTAATACCCTTGGATGTAATTCATCTGATCCTGGAGATTGAAATTCATTTACATTAAGAAGGTATTCCTGTACTACCTCTTTACTTATTCTGTGCTGGATTTTCCCTATTGTGTCCTCTGTCCCATTAATCCTCAGGTTGGTCACCCTATTCCTTTTCTGAAAACACTGAAGCAAAGAAGGTGTTGAGTAATTCTGCCTTTTCTCTGTCCCCTATTAGCATTTTGCCGTCTTCTCCACATAGTGGCCCTACCATTTCCTTCTTCTTCCTTTTGCCGCGGACATACCCCCAAAAACCCTTTTTATTGTTCTTAACCTCTCTAGCAAGCCTGAGCTCGTTCTGAGCTTTAGCTTTTCTGACTTTACTCCTACACGTGTTCGCTATCTGTTTGAATTCTTCTTTGGAGATTTCCCCCTTTTTCCATTTCCTATACATGTTCCGTTTAAAACAGCTCCGTTGAAACTTCTTTAGTCATCCATCCTGGTTTCTTGAGACACCTCTCATTTTTCATTCCTCATTGGTACTGTTTGATTAGAAGGGCTACATACCATGATAACTGTGCCTTTAGTATCTCCCTTTTGAGAAAGTCCCATTTCTCTTGAAGTCTCTTCTCTTTTAGTATTCCTGACCATGGGATCACCCCCAGTATTTCCCTGAGTTTATTGAAATCAGCTCTCCTAAAGTCTAGAATGTGAGTCTGACTATGCCTGGCTTCCCCTTTCCATTATATAACAAATTCCAGGAGAACATGATCACTCTCACCTAAGGATCCCACCACTTGCACACCATTAACCAGGTCATCCCTGTTGGTTAGGATCAGATCTAAAATAGCTGACCCCCTTGTTGCCTCTTCCACCTTTTGGACAATGAAATTGTCTTCCAGGCAAGTAAGGAATTTGCTAGACCCTGAAGTTTTGGTTGAGGTGGATTTCCAGCAAATATCAGGATAGTTGAAGCCACCCATCACTACTACATCTCTCCTTTCTGCGTGTGTGGTCATCTGTTCTAGAAAGGCATCATCCGATTCCTTGGGCGTCTGTAGTAGAGTCCCACAATAACATCCCTGTTGTTCCCCCCACTTTAATTTTTACCCAGATGCTCTCCACTTGGCTTCCAGTATTGATGTCATGGATCTCTTCACTGGTGTAAATATCCCTGACATATAATGCTATTCCTCCTCCTTTCCTGTTTGGCCTGTTTCTCTTAAAAAGGTTATACCCCTCTATTCCTACATTCCAATCATGACACTCATCCCACCAGGTTTCAGTAATGTTTATTATATCATATTTGCTTTGTTGTGCTAGGAGTTCAAGTCCATCTTGCTTATTTCCCATGCTCTGTGCATTAGTGTAGAGACATCTAAGACCATGTATTCCCTTTACTTGCTGCCTGTGCAAGGTTTTTTTTTTTTTTTGCCTCCCACTGTTGGGTCCTTGCACTGTTTGCCTTGTTCCCTCTATGACAGTTTGACTATTTTCTTCAGCCCTTTTGCCTTCCAGAATACTGTCTCCCTCCCCCATATGACTCAGTTTAAAGCCCTCCGTATCAAATTCTTGAGACTGTTGGCAAAAACGTTTCTGCCAACTGTCGTGAGATGCACCCCATCCTTTGCCAGAAGTCCCCCGTCATAAAACCGCAGCCCATGATCCAAGAATCCAAATCGTTCTCGGCGACACCATCTACGGAGCCAGTTGTTTACATCGGCTATTTTCCTCTCCCTTCCTGGATCATGCCCTTCAATTGGCAGAAGAGACAAGATGACAACCTGTGCATCCATTTCTTTCAGCTTCCTCCCCAGAGCCTCATAATTTCTTCTGATATTCAGAAAGCTCTGCCTTGCAGTATCATTGGTTCCCCCATGGACCAAAAGGAAGGGGTAATGATCAGTAGGCTTGACCAGTCTTGCCAGCCTCTCTGTCACATCACGCATCTTTGCCCCAGGGAGACAACACACCTCCTGAGACATCTTGTCAGGCCCACAAATCACTGCTTCTGTACCCCTTAGCAAGGAGTCCTCACCACCACCATACGCCTCCCCCGAGGCTTAGCAGCAGCTGTTACTTGTGGTGGTATTCTCAGGGTCCCCTGCTTTGCCCCTGAAGTCTGTCCATGCTGCTCTTCCTCGTTGTCCTTGATAAGGGAGAGAGCTTCAAATCGATTCTGTAGCTGCCAGCTGCCAGAACAATCCCTGTTTTTTCTACTTCTGCGTGTGACATTCCTCCAGCTGTCTACCTCCTGTGTATGTGAAGTAACCCTCTCCTCCCCAGCAACTTCCTCTGTGTGGTCCCCGTCCAAGACTGTTCATTCTGTTCTGTCCAGGAAAACTCTCTTGCTCATGAATATGGAGAAGTGTAGCTACCCAGGTCTCCAGCTGCTGGACTTTCTCTTCCAAGAGGGCTACCAACTTACACCTGGTGCATGTGAAGTTCTCCACATCTGTAGACAAGAAGACAAACATCCCACAAGTGTTGCGGGTGACTGCAGCAGTTCCCTCAGTGTCCATGCTGAGAAGTCTTAAATAATCAGTGAAACAGGACTGTGAGCTTCCTCCTCAAAAAATCCTCCAGTATTCACCAATCTCTGCCAGTGAGTTCAGTCTACTGGCAATATAACTTTATAGAGATCTCCTGGCTGCAAGCTCATTCTGAAGGCAAGTTACTGCTTCACTTCCTCTAAGTAAGAAACCCTCAAAAGTTTTTTTAAAATAAAAATTTGTAAAGGAGAACCTCTAAAACAAAGTTTCTTGCTCCTCTGTTGCTTATGCTGTACTTTTGCTGACTCACAGAAGCTCCACCCCCTCAGCAACAAGCAAACTCTCCCAAGAGTTTTTTAAAAAATTTAAACTCACCCACTCAAAATGGCTGCCCAGAAGCTGCTCTCCTTCTGGCCTGGAAAGCCTTTGGAAGGAGTTATATAGAGGAACTATTCTGGTGTGTGTGTGCCCAAAGCCAGAATATGGGTTTTCCTGCTCAGAAAACAGGGATTTTGCGCTATGTGGTTTCTTCTCTGCAGAATAATTCCTGTCCAACACTTTGGAACAGTCAAATAGAGGAGGAATACTATAGGAAAATATTCATTTTCTCCCACCACACAGGAAAAGCTACTTGAATTCTTCATTTTCACATGCAAGGACAAAATAGTTGAGTTATATCCCTAGACTGTGAAACCATCCTGAATCATTAATGCTTTGTCTTTGCTCAATATTCTCCTTTATAAAGAAGCAGCCTTTTGGAAATCACCATTCCAGGGTCATTCTACTCTTTTGTGAGTCCTTGTAATTAAAGCCTATAAACAAGCCTTTCTCAACCTTTTTACCCTGGAGGAACCCTTGAAATATTTTTCAGGTTTCAGGGAACCCCTATGTAAAAATTATACCTACAGCTTCTTTAAAAAAAAATACAGAAACAGTGAAAAAAATAGGTGCTTATTATATTCCACATTGCTAATAATACATATTTGATACTTGAAAGTAACAAGCCGAAAAGAGCATACTGGCAGAGAAGTATTTATAGTGTACATTAAAATACTGACAAAATATCCTATGAAAATGCCGAAAAAGGTAATCTATCATAACAATACATTAAATGAAAAACAAATATATTTATCATGAAATACTATTAAAACCTGAAAAATGTCCTGTAGTTTGAACCCACTGTTCCGTGTTCTAGTCTCTGGAGCAGCAGAAAACAAGCTTGCTCCATCCTCAGTATGACATCCCTTCAAATATTTAAACATGGCTACATCACTGACTCTGACCCAAAGATTGAGCTCTGAGCTAACAGACCTTGCAAAAAGCAGCAACTAAGCAGCCAGGCTCAGGATGAAAGGGAGGTTGTAGCTTCCTGCTAAGCCAGCGTCATGGTAAACTCATTCCTCCCCTCCTCCCCTTTGGTTAGCACATCTAATGCAGGAGAGAGCAAAGTAAGAGGCCCCTTTGGAGGCATTGGTGTGAATACTCAGTCACACACACTCATTCCTCCCAGGCTTTCTCTGTCGTGGAGGGGGGAGATAAGCTGTTTCAGCTCACCACATCTCCATGATTTATTAATTTATTACTATTTTCTCATGGAACCCCTGGCGATCTCTGGGGGAACCCTAGGGTTCTGCCAAACCCTGGTTGAGAAATGCTGCTATAAACACTGCAGAATGTCTACACTCCACTCAGTAAGTGTCCTGAATCCTCCAAGAGTCTCCCTATAGTCTTTCAACAATGTTTTTATTAGTTTTACTGGCAAAGACTTTGCCTAATCTTTTGGGACTCCTGGCTATGTGCCTGCTCTTGCAACCTTCCCGAATGTCAGAAAATTCTAGATGAAAGGTCTTTCTGTGAAAAACATCGCCCAAAGTGGTCTGAAATCATGGCTTTGAGTGTTCTTTACTGCTATCCCAATTCACATTCCAAGTCTCTTCTCCCTACTGTGTTTTTGGATTTACCCAGATTTACACCAGAGCTAAGAATGCTCCCACTTCCTATATTCAGACAGTTCTTCCAGGGACAACTGTCATAAAATTAACACAATTAACCATTGGACTGCCATTATACTTTCTCAATAAAACTCAGCTTCTGGGAAAACTCTGATCCTGTCTCCACTGCTCCCTTGTGCAACTTACAAGGACACTCTGCCATCATGGTTAAATAATCTGAAGCCATGCACACTGTATTCCTGTGTTTGGGGGTATAGTGCTAGTTTTGAGGTCAGCTCTACTGACAAGACAGTACTCTGGAGGAGTAGAGCCAAGATCACAGAGGGGAAACAGTTTGCTCCTGCACATTTGATTTAAATTCACCTGTCATTCATGATTTGGAAAGGCTTATTCCCTGAACACAGAAAAAAATAGTTTGTACATGTGCACAGAGAAGTGTGTCCTGAACAAGCTAGCCTTCTCTTTTGTTCAAGCCTACTTGTCCTATAACAAACAACTCATTCAGGATGCCCATATTGTAATGACAACCATACTTGGAAACGGTCTGCCTCCCTATAGGAATCCCTCAATTCTAGATTCCTCGTCTATGTCTGGCTCCTCTAAGAAACCACTGTAAATCAATTGGCACACGTTGGCAGATCATATAAAAAGCTGGCATGCATTTTTATGAAAACCCATTTGAACAAATCAAATATTACTGTATTGTTTGAGGAGGGTTAAAAATATCCACAAAAATAGCTATTAAAAGTTTCCATTAAGTCTGGTTCCTTGTCACTGCATAGAGGCGTGAGAGGAAAATATCTGATCTGTATTGTGCAGGGTTGGGGGGTAGAAAGGTTTCCTCTGGGAGCTGGCGCTCATTCAAATGATATAAATTTCACTTGGAAAAGTGCCCCAGAAATGACAGCCACAGACAAAGGCCTTCATCACTTTGATTCACACCCCTGTGGTTAGAGATTAGAAAATTAAGACAGTGGTTGATCAACAGCCTCACCCTGCCTTGTTAATATTTTGATGCCTTAACTGGAATGACTCTACTCTAAATCCATACACCAACAGCAGAAATGTCAGCTCAAGAAACACATTCTAGAGGGAATAGCCATCTTAATGTCCAGCATTAAGGCTAACAAACACCAGTTTCTGTGTGCCAAACGGACCTCTTTCTCTAGATATAGTAAGCAATCACTTACCCGGGTTGCTCACCACATGCACCTGACCAGGTAGGCTATGGCATGACACAAAAGTTTCTATCATAATAAACTAGTTGCTATTGAAGGTTGCATTTCTAGGCTCAGCAAATGGATCATACACAGAATTGCTAAGGAAGCAGCAGCAATTTCATCTTTGAGGAAAAACAGTCTCTAGATCATTTCAATCAACACTGTTTGCTCACAATTGAGACACTAAGGTGAAAAGAGATAGGTACTCCGCAGCAATTTTTTCAACATTTTAAAATGCATTAAATCCTCTTTTTAAAAATAGACTATAACAGAAACCACAGTGTGATGGTTTAAGCACGACGCTGTAAGTGGTGGAATTATACCATAAGTAAGGTATTTTAAAAGAAGCAGTAATTTAACCTGCTTGGTATGCCTTTATAGTCCCAAGGCTCAGAGGAAGTATCATCATGTCAGCCTCCTCAGTTAAGCTACCTAGCAACATGTGTTTACTAAAGAAGTCAACAATCCAGTTGACTTGAGCATCTATAAGGCTGCCAGTAAGAGTCTGTGGTATGGCGGATAACAGTGGAAAGCTGTCTCCCACGGCTATTAAAGACCATTCACCTGGGAGCCTGGGAAAATGCCTCTGAGCTGCTGAGTTATCTGGAGTAGCCTGGCAGGTGTTCACTTCTCAGCAAAATCTGGCACCCAAATAGCTCTGTGACTGAATTCAGCAAAGTCTTCTCCAAAACCACAAGATAGGACTGAGGAGGTCCACAGTATTCTCAAAATGTTTTTTTTTTGTACCTGACACTCCTGTGTTTCAGATTATAAGATTCCCCCCACAAAAGCATCTATTCCCCCTCCCTTTACAAACCAGCAATTTTAGATTTCAAATAACTTGTTTTCTGTTACTCTGTTTTGATTTGAAAAGTGTTCTTTTTCTGTGTTGAAGGGGCTGAAAACTCTAGTATCTGGAAAAATGGGTAAAACTGAAAGTTTTTTTTAAAAAAGATCGGAAACCTAGTGGAAGAATAAAAAAACATACTTGACTGTAGTATATTCTTTTAAAAAAACCCAGAAAATTCATTCACCAAATAGGGATATCGACCTTGAACATTACTTGCATATACTACTCCACATTTTTTTGGTGCTTTCAATTATACCTAATCCCTTAATTGTCCCTTTTCACTGAACATTTCAACACTGAGCTTGGAGCTACAGAAAAGAGCTTTCATTTGGATTCTATATGCTGGTCCTTGTAAAAATTCTGCTTCAAAAACTCGAGGTGTTCCATATACATACAGAGAGGCAAGAACAGGCTGTGAGCAGTTTAAGGGCCATCAAGAATTGCTTCCCATCTTGAACATTAAAAGTGACTGTAAGAATGACTACATCTACTAATATATCATTCTCACTGGATTACTTTTTCTTCTATTACTTCCCCAACCACATTCTGGTACTTTTTACACAGTGGGATGAACCAGAGGAACTGGACTGTTTTGAACCAAAATGGTTTGGGAGGGTTCATGGGATTCAGATGTAACATGTAAATGTCTGGACAAGCCACTCTCTGGTCAACTGGGCTTACTAGTTTACAAAGAGTAATAGTTATCTGAAATGGATCTACAGATCCCTGATAGTCTTCTATGCCTGAAGAGGTCTCCCAATAACATGAGATAATTTGGTTAGAAAACCTCCTCTTTTAAAAAAAGTGTGCCTTGAGTGAAGGCAAAAGAAAAGAAACCCAGGCTAAGTAGCAACTTCAGGGATGATCAGTGACCTGCTGGAAGTGTTAGGTTAATCTTTCCTCCTTTAGACTACAGAAGGCAGATGAAGGGAAGGGTGCTATGAGGAAAGGCAGCAGAGAAGATACTCATAGAATCATAGAATTGTAGAGTTGAAAGAGACCACAAGGGCCATCCAGTCCAACCTCCTGCCATGTAAGAAATCAGTCTACGCCAGGGAATTCATGCCACCTGCTCCTGAAGAATTCACCAACAGCTCGAGATAGTCTACTGTTGTTTTTGTCTTTTCTAACTGTTTTCTGATGATGCTGTTGTTTCACTATCAAAGGACATACCGCCTTGAAGCTCTTGATGGAAAAGCTGCATAGAAACACATTTAAAAATATTCTCCTTTAAAAAAGAGAATTTAAAAAATTCTCCTTTAGTGTTCTGCCTTATTAGCCTATAAGCTATAAATAATAAATAATTAAAGCAAAATTAAAAATTAAAAATGCATCCATGTTGAAAGTGAACAGGTCAGCAAGAGGGCCTGGCAAGAGCCCTTCTGATAACACTGAGTTTTCCAGACGTAATTTTTTAAAATGTTCAGTTGTATGAGCTTCCACTTATAACCCAGAAATTGGAGAAGTATAATTTTTTGACTACGGAAAGGGGGTGGATATGCACAAATCCATTTAAATTTACTTAAGCTTAGGGCTGGTCTACACGAGGGAATAAAATGTGTATTGGCACACAGTAACGCCAATTCACAGCAGCTTTCATTTGTCTCCAGTTCCCCCCCCCCAAAGATTACTGATGTATGAAGCTATCCATGTTTGCTGTTCACACAGAGGCATGCCAGCAAATTAAGATGGTGGGCACGAGTGAATTACGGTTTTATTCTCCCCAACTTGAAACCACCAGTTTGTTTTTTTTAAACACCCAAATCCATGGTGCAGAAGAGCGATTTTCAGCTTAAAAAAGAAAGAAAAAAGAAAGGCTGTTTTATCATCCCAGCACACAATTGCTACTGCGAAAATCCAACATGGCAGCTCCGGGCACTGCCTTGTAAGCAAGCTCTGCTCCCTGTGCGCATCTGACCAATCAGCTATCTGCTTCAGGAATGCGCTGCAATGTAATTGGTTGTCCTAACAAGTGGGAGTGTGCATTTCCCCTGCAATGAAGGCTTTTCCCGTGCAGTTTTTTCTCCCCCTCCCTCTGAAAACAAGGGAACGCTGTGGGATCCCATTTGGACACATGGGATTCTCCCCAAATTCTGAGATGATTATTTCACCATCTGGACTGGTCCTTAGATTCAGATTGGTAGGAGGAGTGACACATTTTTTCAAATTCTTTTATTCCTAATATTCCAGTTTTATACCCAGGAGGGGCCTAAATATCCTAAAGGCACCAGATCCCATCTGATCTTGGAAACTAAGAAGGATCAGCTTTGGTTAGTACTTGGATGGGAGACTACCAACAAATACCAGGTGCTGCTAGCAATACTTCAGAGGAAGGAAATGGCAAAACTACCTCTGAGTATTCCTGACCTAACCCTATGAAATTCATGGGGTTGCCGTAAGTCAACAGGCGATTTGAAGGCACATACACATGCACATTATAACCAGAAACCATGTTCTTTTAAAAAGAATCATCAAAATGATTTCTCCCATTAATAGTCAGAATGTCTAAAGCTCTTAGATTTCTGAATATTTCCAATATTCAGATAGCTGTTCTCTGGCCTGAAACTTGTAGTTGGGATGTTTATTGCCCTATCCCTAGTGGGGTTCAGTGTGGAACCAATCATGCTAGAGGTGCTGCAAAAGTCACTAATTCACGTGGAAAGTACTATCCCCTAAAGGGCTACCCCTCACTCTGATCAGCAGGATGTGATTAGCCAGTCTGGCTGGGTCTGAATAGGAATTTTTCACCATCAAGAATAGTTTCCTCACCAACTTCTCATTGCTGGGGGTGGGTGTTAATAAATACCCATAGTTTGGCTGATGTGGTTCAGCATGTTGATCATAGCTGGCAAATGTTTACCCAACCACCTCTCATAGCTAGTCAGAAAGAGGAGAATGTGAGAGAGGAGCTACTGTACCTTGGGTCTTTTGGTGTCTTCTCCCACAATCTAATAACTGTTATAGCACTATTATTCCACTTTAACTGTTCTGGCTGTCTCCTCTAGAATCCTGGGATTTGCAGTTTAGGAAGGGGTATTTAGAACTGTCAACCAGAGAGCTCTTAGGCCTCTCTAAACTACAAACCCCAGACTCTACAGGAGGCAGCCATAGCAGTTTAGAGTAGTTGTCACTTCACATTCATGGGGGTTAGGCGCGGAGCACCACCGTGAAAGTGAAAAAAATGGGAATAAGTTAAGCCCCACCCCCAAAATGCATACTACACTACAGTATTGTAGACTCCTCTCCTGCCAACAGGACTGTTGATACTTGCCACCGCAGTAGCAACACCCGCCCCGGGCACAAAAACCATGTCCTCACCCACACTCGCCTCCCTGCCAGCTCTCCCTCCCTCTGCTCTGCCAACAACACAACTCCAGCTTGCTTTCTTACCTTCACCAAAACAGCACTGCCCGTTTAAAACAGTAAGGTTGCTCCTTTCCCAAACCGAAGCTAAATGTTGCAACCACAGCAACAATTATCCCCCGGAAGCACAAATCATGCTCCTCACCTACACTTGCCTCCCCCCAGCTCTTCCTCTCTCTGCCCTGCCAATAACACAACCTTACTGTTTTAAACGGGCAGTGTTGTTTTGGTGCAAAGTAAGAAAGCAAGCTGGAGAGTTTTGTTGCCAGGACAGAGGGGAAGAGAGCTGGAGGCAGGAGGTGTGTGTGGGTGAGGGGTGTGATTTGTGCTTCCGGGGGACAGGTGTTGCTAAGGTTGCAACTTTTAGCTTTGGTTTGGGAAAGGAGCAACCTTACTGTTTTAAACAGGCAGTGCTGTTTTGGTGTAAGGTAAGAAAGCAAGCTGGAGTTGTTTTGTTGCCAGGATAGGAGGAGAGGGGACAAGGAGGATGAGGGCAGGGTCTTGGAGTTTGAGCTAGTTGAGCAGCAGCTACAAACCGCAAATACACAAAACTGTGAATGTGAAACACGTGAATGCGAAGGGACAACTGTAGTGTGATAAGGCTCTTGGGCTGTCTAGCTGTGTTGACAAGAAGCCATAAGGTTATTGTTCTTTCTGCATTTGAGATGAATAGGCAAGAGAAGCACAGATCTACCACCATATCTGGCAGTTAAAAGCAGCATGGTCTCATCCATATTCAGAACTTAGAAAAATTCTAATTTTGGACTACAACTATCAGAATTCTACAGCTAATGTGGTCATTGGCCATGCTGGTTTGAGGACTCCGAGAGCCATATGGTAGGACCTCTGCATCCATGGGGATTGGTTCTGGGCCTCACTGTGGATGGTTAAATCCGCTGATAATAGTGAATGCCACCGCCACGCCAGAACCCTCCTCCCACCCGTCCAAGCCCTCCACCCGCCTGCTGGAATCCCGCCCGCGAGGTCGCCTCCTTCGACTGCTCACTCACCACACCGGAATCCTCCCGCAAGGCTGCCTCCTCCCTCCTTCCCTTGACAGCCTGCCCTACTGCCACAATACCCCTGCAAGGTCGCCTCCTTCCCTCGCCAGCCAGCCCACCCACTCGCCATGCCAGAACCCCCCCCCCCGCAAGGTAGCTTCCTCCCTCCTTCACCTGCCAGCCCACCCTCCCGCCTGCTGGCTGCAACCCACCTATGAGGTTGCCTCCTTGACCCACCCACCCACCCACCCACTGTGCTGGAGAGCCCCCAGCATGGTTGCCTCCTCCCTCTTTCACCTGCCCACTGGCCGCAACCCACTTGCAACGTCACCTCCTTCAACCGCTTGTCTGCCCATCCACTTGCCATGCTGGAACCTCCCCCAGCAATGTTGCCTCCTCCCTCCCTCCCCACCACACCACAACCCCCTGTGAGCTCACCTCCTCCCTCATACCCACCCACTCTGCTGATACCATCCGTAGATAATTGAATCCATGGATGGTGAATCAGTGGATGCAGGGGTGTTACTGTAGTCCAAAGAAGGACTTTGCCAAGCTCTCCTCTTAAAATGTAGAGAAGCAGGAAAGTATCATCCTAGCCTTTTCCTTCAGCATTCGAGAATCATACCTTAGTGAGTTTTAGAGTTCAAAGTATTTTGAAAATATTTTCCTCACTGTAGGTCTCCTACTAATTTTCAATAAAGTTGGGGCCTTCTTCGTTTGTGAAGAAAAGCCAGAGAGAGAAAGATATAGTCTTCATTCCAGCATGGTGAGGACCAATGTAGATACCTTACATTTCCCTAGCTCTAATTATTAAGAACAAAACTTGCTTGCTGAAAAACTATTTTTAAACATATGACTTTATATCAGGGCTACACTTGATAAGAACTCAAGGTCCCATATATTAACCCAAGCCACTAAAAATACAAAACAGTTCTTTCAGTGATCAGACTATTAACGAATGTGCTGCCATCTGAAGTTATTCTAAAGGCCAGATTCTACAAGATATGCTTTGACAATACACTTCTTTGTGCAGGCACAGGGACCAGATTCCCCACCCCCTGCTGTCTAGCAGAGCTGTGCCATGCAATGAGTCCAAGCAGAGATAGAGAGGCAAACAGTTTATTTCACAGGATCCTGATATCAGGAGTGCTAGGACTTTGTGCGGAGATAACTATGCACCTGTAATTTCTACAGCTGGAGATTTTTCCACCTCCTAGTAGCAAGTCATGCAGATCCACATGAATGATGCTTTAGCTATGCCAGTCAAAAGAATCTCTAACCTATTATAATTAATACAAGAATAGGGATAACAAAAAACAAAACAAAAGCAAAAAAACCTTGGGAAATCAGACCAGGTTACAATTAAATCCAATCTCTATCTAAATCATAAAATAATTTCCAGTATTGTCATCCTTAGCTTTCCTCTCTAGCAACAGATCACCAAACATGGTTTTAAGGATTTTCCCCCAAAGGTTCATAATGAAGTTTGGTAGCAGAGTGAATTCAGCAGTTTATTTAACAATGCAGCACTGGGTGGGACTTGGCTTGGAAGCCCAGAGTTCCACCCCAACAAGCAGTTCAAACAATATCATGTAGAATTCTTACAAACACACACAGTGGTAGCAACTGAGCAACTAAAGGCTATGACTTGTACAAACTCACCAATAAGGAGTAAGCACTATTAGCAAACTATGTATGTCACATTTATTCTTTGTATCATATTCCAGTATTCTAGCTGTTATCAAGAGAGCACATCAAGATGTTTTGGAATATGGCTTAGAATGCTTTGTACATGTTTAACTTTAAATCACTAGGAGCTTATAACTTTTTCTGTCTAAGCAAACTGTTTTCTTCAACACGGCTCTACCTCATTTAGGCCTCATGTTGTTTCCATCATGCCTTGAGTTCAGCTGCTGATGCGAAGCCCTCCCTTTATATTCCAACTGCCACTGCTGTGGCCTCAGAGGGAGAGAAGAGCAACCAGCATTTGCTAGACTTAATTCCCTTCCCCACTACCAGCCCCTTTCCCTTGTGTTTCATGTCTTTCTAGACTGTAAATCTGAGGGCAGGGAACTGTCAAATTAACAATTTGTAAGCTGCTCTGGAAGCCTTTTTGCTGAAGGGTGGGCAATAAATGCTGTAAATAAAAATAGACAATTTTTGGAAACCGTTTATGAATCTGAGATGAAACCCTCTTCTACTCATAGCCAATTCATCTGGAGGTAGAAGTTACATATAGAAAATAGAAGTAATTTTTGCTATTGAACTTCAAATTAAATGTTTAGAGTTAAGGAAGTTACACTTCCTTTTCACTTCCCTTTTCTAGTGCTGACGTTTTACAATTTTCTTTTTTATATATTAAAAAAGACTACCTCTCCCTTGTTACCATGTCAAGTCATCCCTTTTGCTATTTAAGTCCTGATGTCAGAAAACATATGTGCTTCTTTTTAAAGGCCTGAATAGTTTTAATGCCCTAGCAAAAAATTCAGAAGTGTTTCTTTCCACAGATTGTATCTAACTACAGTACAGAAGAAAATGTGAAGACTAACATATATATATATAATTTAACTGCTGCAAACATCCTGAAGACATGTTCTCAACTAGGCTGAATGATGTAATATGGAATGCAGGCACCTACAAGGAAGTGTGCTTTCAGAAACTGAGATTCATTTCATATCCCTGAATGAGATTTAGGTTCTGATCCTACTTGCACTTACGTGCAAGTAAACCTCATTGAATGCAACGGGGTATACTTCTGAGTGTACATGCACAGGACTGTACTGTCAAGCATAATCATTTCCAAACGCTTCTTTCCAACATCTTTTTAGAGAGACACAGCTGTATTTTGTGCATTTTGGTTGGCCAATAACGGTAGCACTCTTTTGTGGATTTTGTTGTATTTTGCTGCATGACCAGCACAGCTGCCCCTGGATATGTTACACACCCTCTTTACTTTCTGCCCAGGAACATAAGCAACACCCTACTTCTCCTGGGTGCTAGAAAAACATTTAATGCCCCTTTCTTTCATGCAGGTGGTACAAAGGAACAGAAAATAGCAAGATGCCTGGAGTTCTGTCAGCCTGGGCATCTCTATCCACACTACAGAAATCCCACAAGATTGTTCTGTTCCACCTATTGAAGAGCTTCTCCATGTGATTAAACCAAAACATTCCAAAATCTCATTTTATCCCTTGGAGTATACACTTGCAAGCCCGTAACACCCTTTATTTACTTATGGAATTTATGCCATTCAGAATATAATATTCTTTCAAGGCAGCATACAATAAAATCAGTTTAAAAACCCATCAGTATTAAAAAAAAATAAAGAATATGGCAATAAGAAGGAAGAAACCAATGAAACTATGTCATTCCATTCCAATTCAACCAGCCATTCAGTCATAAGATGGCAGACTCAGTAGAAAGAACTACAAACAGGTTCTCAGTTAAAAACATCTGAAATTTTAAAAACTAAAACAAATAATTAAATTAAATAAAGTTTTAGGGCTTGCCTAAAAGGCAACAGGGAGAGATCAAGCAGTATTTCCCAGGACAGTAGAGTTCACCACTAGAAAGCCCCTCCTTCTCCTGACTGCCTAACCTTCCCTTTCCTCCTGAAGAGGGAACAAATAATGAATTTCAACAGGGAGAAATGTAGAATACTACAGTGGGCAGTAAAAATGAAATGCACAGATATAGGATAGGTGACATCTGGCTTGATGGCAATATATGTGAAAGGGATCTAGGAGTATTAGTGGACCACAAGCTGAACATGAGTCAGCAGTGTGATGCAGCAGCTAAAAAAGCCAATGTGATTCAAGGCTGCATCAATAGGAGTATATTGTCTAGATCAAGGGAAGTAATAGTGCCACTCTATTCTGCTTTGGTCAGACCTCACCTGGAATACTGTGTCCAGTTCTGGGCACCACAATTCCAGAAGGATATGGACAAGCTGGAACGTGTCGAGAGAAGGGCAACCAAAATGGTGGGAGGTCAGGAAGCTGGGCATGTCTAGTCTGGAGAAGAGAAGGTTAAGAGGTGACATGAAAGCCATGTTTAAACATTTAAAGGGATGGCATACTGAGGATGGAGCAAGCTTGTTTTCTGCTGCTCCAGAGACTAGGTCATGGAGCAATGGACTCAAACTACAGGAAAAGAGATTCCACCTAAACATTAGGAAGAACTTCCTGACAGTAAGAGCTGTTTGGAGGTGGAATACACTGCCTCGGAGTGTGGTGGAGTGGAGGTTTTTAAACAGAGGCTGAATGGCCATCTGTTGGGTATGATTTGATTGTGTATTCCTGCATGGCAGGGGGTTGGACTGGATGGCCCTTGTGGTCTCTTCCTATTCTATAATTCTATGGTTTTCCTGGACCAGTCCTAATGGTCAGAGAGGTTCACATGGATAGAGGACTCAGCTCTTCCAGATGCAGCAGCCTTGGGCGATGGAACAGGGGGATAGAGACTTAGGATGTAGCTATGGGAACACAGCCTTTTGGGACCGCAAAAGGGACAGTCATGCTGTAAGGCTGGTTGGACAATATGAAACCCAGAACAGGAGAAGAAAGCATTGTGAGGACAGCCAGGTGCAATTTCTTGCTATTGTTCATAAGAATAACAAAAACCTTCAGAAAAAAACTTTTTTTTTCAGCTTTGGCTATTTCAAAGGTGAGTGATCTGTCACTCTGACAGCAAACTATTGTGATGATACAATTCAATATTCAAAGGGCTAATTAAAACTCACTGTGTTCATTTTTATAAGCAGCTACTACCTTGCAGAAACAAAGGAGTTGCTTCAGCATGTTCCATTTGCTTCCACTGACCAGGTCGTTTACGAGCTCTCAGGTATTGCTTCACTCTTGAATCAACAGCGTCTTTGAGAAGCATGCAGATTTCCTGCAAGGGAATTTGTTTCCAGGTAGGTTTAAATATATTCTATAAAATCTGAAAAATCACATACTGTCAGCCTTCCATATCCATGGATTCTGCATCCACGGATTCAACCATCCATAGACTGAAAATATATATATATTTTTAAATCCAAAAAGCAAATGTTGATTTTGCCATTTTATACAGGGAATACCATTTTATTATGCCATTGTACATAATGGGACTTGAGCATTCATGGATTTTGGTATCCACAGGGGATCCTGGAAACAAACCCCAGTGGATACCAAGGGCCCAGTGTGTTCTCAAATATATTTATTCAGTAGAGAAACATGTTCCATGGAAACAAGAACAAAATATTCCAGTGGTAATCTCCATTTGAAACCAAATGTAACGTTGTTAGAACTTATTTTAAGAACATTATTACTGCATTCTAATACCTGTATTAGAATTTTACTCTATGGATGATCACAGAAATCCATGAGAGAAACAATCATGCAAGTGGAAGGGAGGAAGGGGTGTAGCTACAGAAGGGCAAAATGATGGCATTGCCTCCTGTAAGAATTCTGCCTACTAATGAAATATTCCTTTAGTACCTAAATGTCTGTCATTGTAGTAATCTACAACTTTAGTTGAGCATTTAGAAATATGGTCAAGCATCTGAAGAAAAGAGGAAGGTAAAATTACCAAGGGAACATAACAAGTTCTCTTACATTTTCTGTGTTTGTGAATGATTTTTTCAATGTCTTACTGTCTGCAATGCTAGAAATTTGGGGACTGAAGGAAAATTTCATGGAGGAAGCAGAATTCTTATTTCTTGAGGCAATGCCCTCATTTTTGCACACCTACTCTCCTACACCCCTGGTGGGGAAGTGAAGCAAGCAGCACTAAGGACTGCTTCTTTGCTGCACTTGCAGGTATCATATCTGCACACTGTAGTTGATGTAACTCTATAAGATCATGAACTTCAGCACACACAGATATTAACTCAGAATTGGAAATATTGCTTCAATTACCAGATTAATAACATTTAGTGGCAAGAACACAGATAAGCCACTGTCGTCAACAGTTGCATCCAAGAATCAATGCTGATTGGATATAAATGTGCAATATCTTCATGAACTGAATACACACGAACACTGTCCTATGTTTCCTTCCACTCCCTTAAAACAAAAAGTTTTTAAAAATACAAATAAGTTGAACTCACCTCTTTCTTATGATCAGAAAACCAAACATTGTCTTTACTGGAGTCTTGGGGCACAATGTGGACATCAACCAGGACTGCATAGTTGCCACACTTGAGAATTGGTAGGGATAGCAAGAGGAAAGATAAAGAACAGAAAAGGTTTTTATACATCAGTGAGCCTGGATAGAGTATGATTCTTGAGTTTCCTACTTAGGTCATCAATATGGATTAAGATTTACCCTGGGATGCAATACAGTCTTATAGTGCCACATCTAAAGCCTTATAATATAACTTTATAGTGCCTTATAATATAGCCTTATATAATGCCATAAGAATCTTAATACTTAAGATGGATTCACACACACTAGTGGTAGTACTACTACTAGTAGTAACAATTATAACAGTTCAAGCTATCTTTGTAATTTAAGTGAGTTGATAGGCCCTTTATTAGTCAGACTTCAGCTGTTCCACATTTCATGTTATCCTACCTAAGAATTTATACTACTTAAAGCAGATAGGCTTTGACTTTTACCATCCCTGAAGATAAGCTGGCCTGAAGAGAGATGTGAACAAGACAGCCACATGAGCACTTCACTCTTCTGATTTGATGTAGCGGGCAAAGCAGTGTAGGTCTCACCTGTGGCGAGCTTGGTGGTCTCACCTGTAGGACTCACCTGTGGCAAGCTGATCATGTTCCAAAGCTTACCTTGAACTCCAGGATCTCTCAGAGATGGAGAACCATCAGTACCCCCTTTCAGGGGGAACTGATGGGAAAATCTGCTAGTAAGAGGAGGCAGCCACTAAACATTAACCAAGGGAAAGGTAGACACTAGGGTCCTTACAGGTTTATGTATTACTGAGTGAGCAAGAGCCTCACAGTACTCTTGCTGCATGAGCAAGAGCCTCACAGTACTGATCTAGTACTGTGCAAAGGTACAGCTACTAACTATGGACCATCAGCAATCCATACTCAGTATTCCTGGCTAATCAACAGCCACACATTGGCAAAAAGCTACATTTGCAAGCCTCATGCCTTCAACTTCCTTATGATTCCCACTACTAAAATCATTGCATTCCCCATAGTCTGTGGTATTACTAAAGCCGGTGTCACCCCTTCCTCCATTAGTATCACCTGGTGCGGTTCGCCCTCTCCACCCCTGCCCCCCCCCCAGTGCCACCACTGCCCTCAGTCATCACTCAAAGGCAGTGGTCTCATATGTAATGTGAATCACTTCACTGGCTAACATTGCCAACGACATGTTTCTACATCAGAAGCAGAAAAAACAAACATGGTAGTTACTACATTCACTATTAATTCATATTCAAATGCACAGGAGCCAATGTAAAACTAAGGTCCAAGAAGCAAGCAAACAATGATGCAGTGGATTTATTTTTTTTTAAAGCAACAAATCAAGCCCTGTGTGGCCTGTCTCTCAGTATAGAGAATGAACTGTCTGGTTTAACTCCCTATGTAAAGTGGTCTCCTGTCACCATAGTACTATAAACCCACACTTCAGTAACTCTGAAGTAGCTCAGTGACTGAGGACTATGTGGGAGCATCAACAAGACATTCCTTTCTGATTTAAATTACAGACCACTATTCCATTCCCACAGCTTGGGGCTAGGATCAGGATGTTGGCAAAAAGTTTAACTCCAGTAATTGGGAGAGATATCTACAGGAAGATTTTATGCTGATGAGTGAATCCAACTATACCAGTTCAAAAGTTCATAGGGAGCGCTATTATAGCCAATGATGACACAAGTAGGAAATCTTCTGAAGACAGGTGTCAAAACACATTCAGCTGATTTCACAATGGTATGGGTTTAATTTCCCTTTTCTTTTGCAAAGTAGGACAGTGAAGATTTATGTACGTCCATAAATTCAGTTGTGAAGAGAGAGTAGAATGTTTGTACGACAATAAGCATTATTTATCGAGAATTTGCCATGGATGTTTTCTATTAAGTTCACAAGTTAAATATATATATAAAAAATAAAACAACATAGTAAGCAAATGAGAGTACCATAAGCCAGCTTTGAATCCTCCATTCCAGTTCCACTGTGTCCAGTGAAGTTTACCAAATATATTTAACATTGCAGCTTTAAGTGAACAGTATTTTTGCTACTTCTTAAGAGCTGACATACAGGCTAAAGCCTAATGCCCTATTACTGAAACAAACTACGGTATTTCAAGGCATAGGCAAACAAAGCAAAACATCGAGTGGTTTATCTAAAACCAGGGTGGGCATGAGCACCTACTGCTAGGGGTGGGCAACTGCAATTGCCACATTCGCCCTCCATGGCACCTTGGAGGGCTGTACGCTGCCTGTGCCCAACAATGCCTTCCTCTTCCATATTTTTTTTTAAAGTTGGGTGGTGTTTTTTTGTTTTTAAACTGGCCCAACATGGCTCCCCTTGCATTAGGTGTGCGTGTGCATGGGGGACAATTGTGCTACTTTTTTGGGTGGCCCTGGGCTGCTTTAGGCCTAAGAAGAATTTCTGAAACAGAAGTCAACCAGGTTGAAACAGCTATCTTCTTATTTCATAAAAAAAGGCTTCTCTTGGGCCTAAAGTTGTTATGTGCCTTCAAGCTCCCCCCTGCCTCAGGAACAGGGGATAAGGGCCCTTTTTTCATACATTTTTTTTTAAATTTGGGGGCATGCTGGGGACTGGAAGGGTCATGCATGACCCACAGGCTGTATGCCTCCCAACCCCGCTTTAAATATAAGTCCTAAGATGTTCCCAATATTGTATCATCGCAAGCATTAATAGTAAGCCAAATTATCTGAAAGCTGGAAAATGGCATAATTGACACAGAAAAATGAGGTATCAGCAAGGCTGGGCAAACCCCCAAGGTTTGCAGAACAGATTGTCCTTAGAAAAAATACTCAAAAGAGGAAAACCAAGAAAGGAAAACCAAAACAAGCCAGTGAGGACTGAGTATAATCAGTGGGCAAGGAATACTGACTGAATATTGGGGATGTGTCAGGATCGGTCCAAGATGTGACCTTTTCCTGCCAAGTCCAGTTTTTACTTGTGGCGAATGGTGTTTGCGTCTGTGCTTGCTAACAAGTATGTAGCCTGACTGTAAAAGGAAGTACTGTTTGTGCTCTGTGTCTATAACGGTTTGCTAAGCATTGCACCTGAGTCTGAACTCTGGGGAAAGGAGGCTAAGCCCTGGTAATTGTCCGAGATCATTTAAGGACATTCAGTTCAGTGCGAACCAATGACTGTATAGCCCACCAGATTTTATAGACTGGAATATGTTTTTAGCATATTGTTTGTCACTTAAGTTTTATTCTGAGCAACAAACTTGTAGGGAGAAGTTGCCATATTTTTTGACGTAGGTGCGAGGGTTCACGGAAGACTGGGGATCAACATTCCAGGATAAGACAGCTGCGCTAAGATGCATAGTGGTATGCATGGAAGGTGAAGCAGCCAAGTGGATGGTGGAACTACATGATAGCAACACACATGAGTTGAGAAACTTGAAGTCTTTCATTGCCAGCCTTCATGGTTGATTTGAAGACCTGTGCTGGTGAGACAAGGTGTGCAACCATTTGTTGCATATCAGTCAGGGACTGAAATCAGTCAGCGAATATGCTAGCAAGTTCCAGAGCCTGGCAGCACAAGTGTGGGACTGGATTGAAGAAATGAAGATTCAGCAGTTTCAGTGAGGACTACAGCCTAAGATTCTGGAGTGGACGTTGATGCACGAAGATCCTCAGACACTGGGTGGATGGATTGCGATGGTCAGCAACATACAGATGCAGTGGAGCCAAGTGCAGTTAGCCAAGCAGAACTAGGGAATCGGCGAGCAAGGCTGGATCCAGGAAGTCCGGCAGAAAAGCAAGGTGACAGGGACACAGTGACGGGAGACCACTGAGTGGGAGAGGTGGCAAACCAAGGGGCTGTGTCTCCACTGCGGCAAGAAAGGCATTTTATGTCATCCTGTCCAGAGAGACTGGTACCCCAGCGACTGGCTGGCGATGGAGGATGGGAACCTCCGAAGAAGACCAAGACCAAAAGCAAAGCAAATCAACTGTCGTTACCTATGGAAGCTTTTGGGATGGGAGTTGGACGCTTCAGGAGATGCTGATAGTGAGGACAAGCTGGCGGAAAATGAGGAGAGCCTGCCCTAAACAGTGCCGAATGACAGGCAAAAAATGACAGGCACCTGGAAACTGTGGTGAATGGCATCACCAATGATTCTATGTACCAGTGCGGCTGAGAAATCCCAAGGGAAGAGGAAAATTGGATATGGCTGACCTATTAGATTCAGGATGACCTCGGTGCTTAATGAATCCAGCAGTAGCCACAGGGTTGGGTTTGCAGCACAAAGAGCTGCCAGCACCCATTGATTTTGCCCAAATGGATAGCAGTGACAAGTGGGCCGGAATGGTGCAACAGCAGATTCTGCAGGTGTTCCTGGGAGTAGGGGGACATTGAGAGCCCATAAAATTTGTGGCAGCACCCACCAAAGATTACCCCATAGGGTTGGGACTGAACTGGCTGCAGTTTTATGATCCAGCCATTAGTTGGTCCAAAGGGACATTGATTTTCCTGTCCCTGTGTGTAACTCTCACACAAAAGAGTGGTGGCAATGGAGCAATTCATCCCTGGAGAGCACAGGGGCAGCTCCAGAGCCTGTGGTGGTGGCTGCACGAGCAAGGGAAGACAAGCTGGTAGAGCCACCACCAGAGGTAGTAGCCAGTGGTGGTGAGGAAGGAATGGCTCAGATTCCTTCCGAGCATTGGGACCTCCAAGAAGAAAAAGAATGTGATTTGTTGCCTCCCCATCAACAGACTGTGCTATAGAGATAACACCAGGGGCAACATTACCTAAGATAACACGAGGGGCAACATTACCTAAGCCAAAATTGTACACCATGACTCTCAAAGAGATGGGGATATCGTGCAAGTTTGCAGACAAGAACTTGGTGTGCGGGTTTATTGAGCCAGTTACTTCACATCTGTGTTCTTCAGGGAGAAGCAGGATTGGGGGTCTGAGGCTAGTAATAGACTACTGAGGGTTAAAAGCTACCAATATGAGTAACAAGTACCCCACTCCATTGATCCATTACTTGCTTAGCCAGTTGGTGATGGGCAAGATCTTTACTAAGCTGGATCTGAGGAGTGCTTACTTTAGAGTAAGGATCTGAAAAGGGGATGAGTATAAAATGACATTTAACTGTCTGCTGGGTTCATTTCAGTACAAAGTGATGTCTTTTGTTTTGATGGTCACCCCTGGGGTTTTTATGAATCTCATTAATGAAGTATCACATGAAGTTTTGTACCGGGGGTACTGGTTTATCCTGATGATGCATTGATCTATTCGGAGGATTATGAGTCCCATGTGCAAATGGTAAAAAGGGTTCTGTCTAAACTGCTGGGAAATATTTTGTATGTGAAACTGTCAACATGTGAATTTCATTGTCAGAAAGTGGATTATTTGGGACACCAGATTTCCATCAAGGGGTTAGAGATGGATCCAACCAAGGTGGAGGCGGTGGTAAAGCGGGAGCCACTGCATACCCACAAACAGGTGCAGTCCTTCTAGGGATTTGTAAATTTCTATTGAAATTTCATCCCTGGTTTGCATAGGTGGCCCTGCCTATTACCTATCACCAATTTGCTGTCAAATTGCCTATCACCAATTTGCTAAAAACCAAAAAGTCAAAAAAGAAAGGTGCTCAGGGGGCTGCTGATAAACCAAAGCTGCAGAGTAAAGTTGCCTGGGATGAGAAGTGTCAAGAGGCATTTGAGAGCCTCAAGTGTCTGTTTAGCTCTGAGCCAGTATTGAAACACCCTGAAATAGCCAAATCTTTTGTAATTCAAATTAATGCCAGTGATGTGGTGCTGGGGACTGTATTGTTACAAAAAGATGACAAAGGGAGAGTGAAGCCATGTGAAAGCTTTTCATCAGAAATATCTGGACAAGCATGGCCTTGGGTGAAGAGTGAAGGAGGGGTGTCTTTGGGGGAGCCGGATGTCAAGATCAGTCTTGGACATGTACTTTTGCTGCCACATTCAGTTTTACTGTATAACCTTGTGGCTAATGGTGTCTGCATTTCTCTGTGCTTGCTAATGAGTATGTAGCCTGAATGTAAAAGGGAGTATGTGCTCTGTGTCTATAACGGCATTATAAGCACTGCAATTGGGTATCAACTCTGGGAAAAGGAGGCTGATCCCTGGTGCGGTGGGAAATGGGAGTGGGGGATGACGGGCAGCTAATGACTGTATAATCTGCCAGATTTTGCAGACTGGAATATGCTTTTAGTATACTATTTGTCAGTTAAGTTTCATTCTGAGAAACAAACTTGTAGGGATGGCTCTTTGGATTACTGTGACAATAGAGTTTTCTGTTTTGAACTCTGAATCTGCTGGTCACTGAGTCTGGAGATGCCAGTACATGACAGGATGGCAAAATGCTAAGAGGGAAGAGGAATGAAATAGAGTATCTTGAATGGATGGCACTATACATGGCAACATTTTGTTAAACGTCCTGCTTGTCATATATATTATGCTAGAAGCACATGATATAAATGGCAGTGAGTGGAAATTGTCAGAGATCATTTAATGACATTCAGTTCATTGCAAACTAATGACTTGCTAGAGATTTTTCATGACATCTTTATCTCATCAAATTTAAAAGAACCTAAGTTTTGATTCAGTCGAGCCTCTGCAATGGATTTTTCTGGTGGAGCACAGCGTGCACAGAACTGGCCTCACCCTTTAAACCAAAGGTTCATCTGCTGTGGCCTTACAAGCATGGATGGTAGCAGCGAGGTCCTCGGGCCATAGGTTTGATTAGAGTTTCCTTCTCTTAGACGGATGACCTTACAGGGTTGGACGAGCACCATCTGCCCGGGTTTGGGATTAGAGTTTTCCTTCTCCTAGGATGGTTGCCATAAGGCTAGAGAGCCCATCCTGCCCTTTGACACTCTTTGTGAGACCCTTCGGTTTTGACCTGTCTGGCATGGGAGACCCTACCAGTGGCTATTATGCCACCGCCAGCATAGCTCAAAACATCATTAGGGTACGCAAGCCTCTCTCCCACAACAAGGGGGTGTCAATGGAGATGTTTGATTCAGTGGCCATCTGTTAATTCTTTATTCTCTATAATTTTGATAAACAGATCAAAGCATTCTGTTCTTTCAGTGAGTGAAACCTGTAACATGGAAGCTTAGCAAACTGATTTTACAGTCATTCAGTTGTAAAGACATATTCCAGCTGTTGATACAATATTCTAGTACTCAAATAACCTTAAATACTTTTCAATTGCCTTAAATAATTCTGTGGTTAAAAGAAGGATGAGTAAATGAGCTTAGGCTGATTCAAACTAAGCCCCTTCAGGAGTTCTACCTGGAACACCAAACTGCTAGTCCAGTACAGAGAATGTAATAGCTGCAGTAACAATCTTCCAAAAGGCAGCTCCTTCAAGAAAGGGGGTATCTACCAATGCTTATTTTGCCTTCCTCAGTGCCTCTCTTCCAGCCAAACCTCTGGCTGTCCAGAGATGCTGTACCTGCTCTTCCGCTTCTTCATTTTTATCTAATAAATTTCTATAACTGCTTCCCTGTACCTAACAATACCTTGAAGCAGCCATGACATGTCACAGTAGTTCTCCAGGTAACAAAGCCTGGCCTTAAAATAACACATACAGTATCTCCTTATTTTGCTCTATTGTAGAATGGACAGAATTTAGGCTAGAAGCATCCATTTTGTTTTTCACTAGAACCCCAAGGTGTAGTAGTTGAGTAGATAAGAAGTTTCTGAGTAAATGCTCATTTGAGGGCTGTATTGTAGAGCTAGAGGTCAGGCATACATCCTTTCTTTAATAAGCCTATCTCTCCCCCACCGATCTCAGCAACTCGAGGTAAGAGTGAAAATCAATAGAAATCAATGGAGAAATCCAAGATTTTAATGTACCTAGTACTGCACAGCAGTATGTCTCTCTCCCTTCCTCTCAAACACAGGGTAGCAGCAAAGGGAAACCTTTCTGGTCTAACTCAGTGCCCATTTAATGTGAGATATTCATAAAACTGCGAGTGCCAATGCTGACACAAAGGCAGTTCATTCTTTATACTGCAGATTGATAGGGGCTGTGTCATGGAGAGAGTGGTGTCAGTCCTCTCAGATAGGAGCAGGCAAGAGAGAAAGACATACTGGGATATTCTAAACATGTTACGGTGCTTTGCTTATAAAATGTTTTATTTCTAACTAAGTACAATATGCACCAACTGGTGCAACTGATAGCAAATAATGACTGCATACCACTTGGATTAGCAGCAAAGACTTTTATTTTTTAAAAATCTACCATTCAATGAACTGTACTCTCTCTTTCAGCTCATTTTATATTTCTATGAGATGCCACAACCAAGGTGTGCATCTGTGTGCTGCAACATGAAGAGCAGGAAAACAGTAAAGATGAATAAAGGTGGTAGCTTTGCTCCAATGGGCAAGATGAAAGTTTCTGCCACTGCTTTTTCCTACAATGGTCTTGCACTCTACTTTATCAACATGCCTGGACTTAGTCCTGGACCAATCCCACCAGGCCTTCCCAATGTTTCCTCCATCTGTGATTGGTTTTGAAGAGTAGTGTAGATTAAGGTGTGTAGCTTCTCTGCTACATGGACTTTTCATCTTTCCTATCCCATCATTTTGGACAGCCACAGAAACTCTGCAGAGTGTCTTGGATATCCTCGTTTTTAAGAAATAAAGGCTGTATGTTATATGCACATTCCCACGTATGGATGCCATCAACCCATTTCATTGTGTCCAATGATATACACATCTGAATGTGCATTTATCTCTGTGTATGCTCATTAACCTAAAGGCACCAGATCGTGCTTGATCTTGGAAGCTAAGCAGGGTCAGACCTAGTTAGTACTTGGATGGGAGACTACCAATGAATATCAGGTGCTGTAGGCTCTATTTCAGAGGAAGGAACCAGCAAAACCACCTCTGAGTATTTCTTGCCTAAGAATACCCTTCTGAAATTCATGAGGTCACCACAAGTTGTCAGGTGACTTGAAGGCATGCACACATACGCACACACACACATTCAAATATGTGTGTTCTTGGAAATCTGGATTGCTTGCAGTATAATAGAAGGACGTCAAGTATATATATATATATATATATATATATATAAACCAGTAGTTGCATTGTTATTTTTACACATGTATTGATCCACTATATTGCAATAACAAGAAAACAGGCTACTAACCTGCATGTTCTCTCTTAAGATCAAGGAAAAATACTGTTTAAGGCTACAGTCCTAAACACACTTCATTGAACACAGTAGAATTTACTTCTAAGAAACACAAGTATCTCTATGGGTGATATGACAAGCTGATATTTTTTTAGTCCCATAGCCTCACCTATGGTGTTTCTCCCATGTAGGGCTTTCTTTGATGTTATACAATTTAAAGACTCTGTGGATAAGAGCTCTGTGAAAGTAAAAAAAACCAAGCTCACTTCACTATTCCTTTCAGTTCACTCTATGGAAGGTATTACTTTACTGCTATTGTTTGGATTTTTTTCCTAAATGGATCCAATATGGCTGCTTGCCTTTAAAAAAAAAAATCTGCTTTGGAGAGTTTCCAATAAGAAATCAATCAGCCACATTCAGCTTTTCTTTCTAAAGTTCTGCTCTGATGAACTGTGAAATCATTGATGACTGGCCACAAATTAGAGCAAAAGTGAAACTGTAGTTTCCTTAGCAACCAACTGTTTTCAGGCTGGTTAGTTATTAAACAGAGGGAAAAGACAAGTAAGAGGTGTGTGCAAGGAGCAAATTCTGTCAATCAGTTTCCAAAAGATTCTGAAAATGAAATTGCAAGCAGCAGTGTACAGAACTGGAAGAATACAACTGTACCAACATCTGATGAGTGATTAGGGAAACTTTTGGACTTAGCTGGAATGGACAAATAAACAAATGTGGGAATAGAAAAATCACAGCTGCCCTTTTCGAAGGATTGGGAAACAATAATTGTTTGGGTTGGGATTTTTTGGCAGAATATCATTGATAGTAGATTTTGATCATTATTAGATTAGTTGATTAATTAGAGTAGTAGAAGTTTAAAAACTGCTTATATCGGAAGAAACAATTTAATTTTGTTTAGTTCAATCATCTTCAAGGGAGGTTAGAAGTCAATTTTTTTCTTTTTTGTATTTTTCTTGTATTAATATGTCTTTTTTCTTTGATGTTTTATTCTTCTTACTTTGTGTTCTTTTTTGTTGTATATGAAACTTCTTAATGAAAAATAAAATGAAAACGAAATGGCAAATATTGCAGCCATTTATCATGTCTCAGTCTTGCATACAATTAAATGAGATACCTCTACCATACAGCTAATGTCTATAATCCCTTTTCACTGCCAATACCACATAATGTGAGCTACATGTGGTTGCGCATCCCACTGCAAGGGAGTGCTGAAGCAGCTGCCAAAAGAGAAATGGGAATTTCTCAAATAAAGCCCCCACAATATTTTTTTTTTAAATTCAGGAGCTCCTCATGGCAGCCCCCACAGTCACACTCCTCAAAATGTGGGCAGTCTAGTTGATATATAAACAGCTGTATCCACAGAAACACACATATCTATATCAGGAGCTGGGAAACTCAGGTCTTGGAGTCAAATGCAGCCCTCTAGGGTAACCTAATAGGTTACAGGCTTTTACAGAGGTTTTCTTCCCATTTTAAAAGGTTGAAACACTTCTCCTTAAGATGTAGTTACTAGAAGGAAGAGCTTTAAGTTGAAATATACTAGGGTTTTAAAACCTACCCCTTTACCCTGGAATGCAGCCCCAAATATCTTCTGTGGAAATAAATCCGGACCTTAGGCTGAAAGGGCTTTCCCAACACTGTACAGACAGAGATAATACTGAATATATGCACATTATACTCATAGAATCATAGAGTTGGAAGAGACTACAAGGGCCATCCAGTCCAACCCCCTGCCATGCAGGAATATTATATGTATACAGAGAAAAGAATAAAGAATAAAGATGGGGCGGGAAGGGAGGGATGGAGGAAAAGAGAGGGAGAGAGAGTTGTATTCACATCCCTTATCAGCTATGAAGTTCATAAGGTGACCCTGGGGCAGTCACTGTTTGAGTTTAATCAACTCAACAAAATGACCATGCACCAAACCAGACCTAGCTTCCAATTCCCCCCACCCACTTGCAACCTCGGTACACACTACAGAATATGATGCTACTTCTTCTGTTATGAAAACAGTACCACAGATGTGCTTCTTCTCCTTATTTCTCCACTATCCCACTGTCTCCCCCCCCCCGACATGTATACTCTTTCAGTTCAGTGCTGTTCACATCCGAGGCAGCCAAGTCTCCAAAATCAGTTCTGTCATGTTTCATAACCAAAGAATCATCTTGTTATTGTAATTGTTGGGAATTGATGCTGCCAGAGAACAATTTCTTAATGCCAAAAGATGATGAAAAGCAAGCGTTCTCTGGGCATGAGCAAGGTACAGCCACTGATAGCATCTGGAACTAGAAACTCATTACATGCCTGACAGTTTCCTAGTTGCTCAAAGTCATGGAGACCCAAACAACTGGTTGCCTATGGCAAGCAAAAAGACCTCAAGGCAACCCGGGAGGAATATTTGGGTCCCAGTAAACTGCTACTTCACTAAGCTGAATCACCAGATCTGTACAGTCACAGAAGCAGCCTAAGTTTACTTTGTTTTAAAATGCACACATACAAATGGAAGCATTGTGTTACAGGTCTGATGAAGCAACAGAAGGGTATCATATCCACAAAGAAGAAAAATTCTGAATAAACATTGTGGCAGAACTGGAAAAACTAGAGGAATTTTTTTTTACTATGTTAAGGAAAGATATGGAGAAAAGAATAGGGAAAATCAAATTGTCATGGTTTGGAAGAATAGCACTTGTTAAAATGAAAATATTACCAAAAATAATTTTTTTATTCAGAATGCTGCCTATTAAAGTATCAGAGATGGAATTTAAAAAGTGGCAAAATATGATAAATAATTATTGTAATGGAGGCAAAAAATCAAGAATTAATAAAAATAGATGGTATAAATCCCTCCAAAAAGGAGGTTTAGGCTTAGCTAATTTAAAGCTATATTACGTAGCGAATCAATTGAGATATATTATTGATAGTGTTACGGAAGTGAAGTAAATGGAATGGATGGAAATAAACAAACAAGAGATAGAGTTAAAATTAAGAAATATATTTTTTGTAAACTAAAAAAGAAATTTAGGGAAACAATACAATCTGTCTCTTTAAAAAATATATTAGATATATGGAACAAATATAAAAAAGTATTAGTTCCAGGAATATCTCCATTAATGCCAGTAATATTGTTAGAGGGTTTCCCAGCAAATTTAAGAAATGAAGTGGAAGCAAAATTAGGAGGACAAGAAATAATAAGGTTGAAGGAATGGACGGGGAAAATGAAAAATAAAAAATATATGGAAAAAATATTAAAGGAGCAAGGATTTACATGGTTTAAATTGATACAGTTAGAAAGATGGACAAAAAAAAAGTTTAAAGGAGGGAAGTTGTAGAAAAAGTACAAAATTTGAGGAATTGATTATAAAAGCTATTCAAGAGAAAAGTATTATAAAAGGTATTACAAGCAAAATATATAAAATGTTAATGGATAACGAAGAAGTACAGGATTATCTAAAAGAAGTTTGGGAAACAGATGTAGCAACTGTATTAGACAAGTCTAAATGGGAAAAAATATGGAATATGCAACATTTGAAAACATTATCAGTAAGAATAAAAGAAAATTACTATAAGATTATATAGCAAAGAAATGGAAAATACAAGGAGAATACAAAATAGAAGAATGGTATGATGAAGCATGGAATATAGCTATAAATGAGAAATTAACAAATATGGTTAAGGAAAAAAAAGGAGGGCTAAATAAGAATGTCTTTGGTGGAAAATGGAGTAAATTTTTAGAATCTGTATTAATAAAGGGGAGAGGAAGCAAACCTGAGATGGAGACAATGGTTTTTTGGAAAGAGGGATGAATGTAAAGGGAAGTCCCTCAGTGGAGGGAATCACTGTTATATATGTTTGTTAAGTTTTACGTAGAAATTGTATGTCTTTTCATTTTAAAAATTAATAAAAATTAAAAAAAGAAGAAAAATTCTGATTAAACCAGAAGTGAGTAGAAAATAATAATAATAATAATAATAATAAAATTATTTATATCCCGCCCCTCTGCGAACAATCGGGGCGGCTTGGGTCTGCTAGTTGATGTTGGAGTGATTGGCAAATGTTTTCAACTCTCAGTTTTTAATTACAGCAGCAATAAAATGACATTGCCAGATAAATGTGGTTGCTGAAATGAAGAAAGGGCTCTGTGTGTGTGTGTGTGTGAGAGAGAGAGAGAGAGAGAGAGAGAGAGAGAGAGCAGGACTGGACTTTTGTATGAAAGGATTGTGAGCTCTATTTAGTTCAGGTACTCAAAACAAATTCCTGGAGACACAGGGACCCTGTTCTTTAAGTCTGCATGTGTATGTTTTTTGCAGCAGGGTCTGGTTGTTGGATCTTGGGATGCTACAGAAAAAACAAAGTGGATCTCAAAAATCTTTTCTGCCTACCCTTGGGGTTAACTGTCTAGATCCACACTTGTTGCAACCTTTTTGTTTCAGATGAAATGCTCCTTTCATGTGAAAACTAGGCAAAGAAAACACTTGAGTTATTTGATTAATTTTTAAAGGGCATTTCTGCTTAGGATCAATATGAAATACTCCAGCTGTAATTTTACACATATTTACTAGAAGCAAACCCTACCAGATACTGCGGGGCATACACCTGATGAAACATTTGTGCTATTAGTGCTCAATTTACTCAACCTTTTGTGTAAAAAGTAGTCTCCAAATTCTGCTCCCCAATCCAAAATTCACTGTGACCTTCACTCTAGCTGCTTCAACAGTGCTATATTTTCCACTAAAAGTGAGCAGTGCAGTTGTGACAAAGAAATGCTTCCCTTTAAAAACAAGGTGTGTGGGGAGCATGAGCCTTGTTTTCAGGCTTCTTTGAGAACAATTCTGCTTGAAAACAAGGTACATGCTCCTCACACGCCTTGCATTGTTTTTTGTTTTGTTTTGTTTTGCTAGTGGCAAAATATGAGGGGAGGCACATGTGGCTCTTGTGTTGTGTTGCATAAAGACAGAAGAGTCTTAAGCATTTCCTAGAGGTAAACAAAGCAAAGGAGAAATAAAACAAGTTCTGATATTACTATGGACATCATGGTATAGAAGGATAATGGGGGAGTGGTACTAGCACATCATATAGGCAAGCACTCCACTGCCAGGCTAAGTCTTGACACTCATCTCCCACGGTTGATGATGGCTAATAACTGAGTCTGCCCATGGAAAAGACCCTCCTGTTTGAGCATATTTTACAAGGGTATTAAGGTCATCGGGGAAGATCTTGCTCACAGAACCACAGCCATTTGGTAGTGACCCAGAAACATTTTTTTCTATTGCAGGGCCCATACTTTGTAATACTCTCCCTTTTGTTATACAGAATTGAAGGCATCATCTGTTATGTGTTTGAAATGCTTCCACTGATTTCCTCAGACTTTCCCTAGCTCTTAATTGCAGATTTCATATTTTTTTTAGATGCTCTATGTTGTTTATTGTTTTGAATTTATTGTTGTTTTACTGCTGTACACTGCTTTGATGTGGCTTTATGATTAGCAGTCTAGAATTATGTTATATAAAAACAAACAAACAAATTCATGCTTCCAGGCGCCTTGAAGGCTACAGGTTAGCCTACTGCTATATGCCAAGATTTGTTGGTGAGCAAACCCTTTTCACCAAAGCAATACATTTGGCAATGTTCCTCTGGAAATATCTGCTTAATACAGATACATGCTTCCTGCAATCCAAGTGAAACCCATTGGTATAATGACTGAGTTGACCCTATTATTAATACATTTCAGCCATAAACAAGTATAATTGTTCATCAGAAATGGAGATGAGTTTTCCCAAGTTCAGCAGGAGATAAGCACCAGCCAATATCTAATTATAGAAGACCAGAAGCAAAAACAGAAAATGACCTGGGGGAGGGAGACATTGGCTTTCTGTATAGACCCTTATGATGGTACACCAGACTTGCCCAACCAGGTATCTTCCCCAGTGTGTTGGCTACGCTGATTAGAAGCAAGGTATCAGGATCTGTCCCCAAAAGGAGCCTTCTCCTGCCAAAACAGTTAAAATGTTATGTGCTTCCATTTATGTAATACCATTTGATCTTTTGCATTCTTTTTAATTGTAACAAGCTGATGTACTGTGAAGAGACCATAGAGGATGGTATGTGTTTGGAAATTGACTGAATAGCCTTGCACCTGCAGAGACCTGTGAGAACTGGAGGTGGAGCCCACTCTGGTGTGAAAGGGGAGCTGGGATGATGGATGTCCAATGATGGTATAGCCCATAAGACTTTGTTGATTATAAATACTTTTTATTTTACTGCTTTAGCAGTAGCTTTCATTAGAAGCAACAATCTTGTATAGTTCGCTCTTTAGATTTCTGTAGCAATAAAACTTAATGTCTTAACTCTGAAGCTGCTAGTTACTGAGTCTGAAGAAACTACATGACAGTTTGCTTCAAATCCTCTTTAAAGCCTTCCATAACAAACTGTTACCCATGGTAGCCATGCTTGGCAACCAGCAACCAGGGGAAGCAGTCACAGTTCAGACTGATCTGCCCCCATGAAGAGCTCCTGTGGGAGAGCATGAGCAGTAGAGAGTCACTTGGAGGAGAGGTGGCCTGGAAGACTCATTTGAGAGGACCTGGAGATGGAATGCTCATGAGAGAGCGACTGAAAAACATAGGCAGCAGTTAAGGTGGACTGCCCAGGTTTGGAGAAGTCTACAGGCTGAGAAGCAGACGTGGGAGATCCAGCAACTATGGCGGGAGTTGTCTGAAAATTTGCCTCCTTGGCAGCACTTTTTGGAAGGCACCACCTACCCTTCTGAAGTGTGGACAGATCACAAGAATTTGGAGGTGTTATAAATACATACGAAATTTAGCCTGAAACAAGTGAGCTGGGCTATGTTCTTCTACAAATTTGATTTCACTCTTAGGTTTTTACCTAGGGGAAAAACTTTGTAGCTGATGCTTTTTCGCGATTGCCACAATATGATAGTTAGAGGTGGAGACAACTGAGACAGTCTTCACGCTAAAGCAATAGGGTTGGCCCTGGTCACCCAAAGCTAAGGAAAACCTGAAGAGCATCTGGCAAAGCTAGAGCCCTCTGTATTGAGAACGTTTTGACACGCCTACGAGGCAGAGGAGTTGTTGAAAACGCACAGAGGGGAGTTTACAGTCTGAAATGAGGTATGGTGTAATAGCGAAAAAATCTATGTGCCTAGGGAGCTAAGGGAAGAAATGTTAAAATAATGTCATGATGTAAAATCTGTAGGGAATTTTGGATTTGTAAAAACCCTTCATGCTGTAATGAAATTGTACTGGTGGTCAGGGCTGAAGTGGCTGAATATATGAAGGAATGTCCAGTGTGTGCAACTGCAAAACTACAGAGGGGGGGAACCTCATGGGTTGCTGCAGCCATTACCCACTTCCTCCAAGCCATGTGAACAAGTAAGTGTGGATTTTATCACAGATCTTCCCAGCAACAGGGTTAGAACTGTAATATGGGTAGTGGTAGATATGTTCATGAAACAAGCACACTTTGTGGGGTGCAAAACTTTACCCACTGCTCAACATCTGGCCAAGGTATTTATCTAAGATGTATATCAATTGCATGGGGTGCCCAGCAAAATAATCTCTGATAGGGGTATCCAATTCACTTTCCAATTTTGGAAGGTGTTTTTAAAATTGTTGGGAGTGGAACAGGGGACGAGTACCTCTCATCACCCGGAGATGGATGCTCAAATGGAATGTTTGAGCCACATTCTGGAACAGTATTTACAGTATTACATGAATTACCAGCAGGACAATTGGTTTGATTTGTTGCCATATGCTGAAATGGCATATAACAATGCTGTGCATTCCAACACTGGACTCTTGCCTTTTAAGGCTGTGTACTGGGCAGATTTAAGAGCACTGCCTACCTTGAGATCAACCAAACTGACCCCATTTTGCTACAAGAATGGGCAGGTGATGTCTGCCTGGCTGCAGACTGAAAGGGCACTGGACTATACTAAACAGACTTATAAAAAGTATGCTGACTGAAAGTGGGGCCCTAATTGGAACTTTACAGTGAGGCTGCAAGTATATTTGTCTACAAAGTTTTTAAGGACTCAGCAGCCATCCAGGAAATTGGCTGCTAAATGTGTGGGACCTTTTACCATTAAGAGACTGGTAAATGCTGTGAGTGCTGAACTGGACTTGCCAAAGACTTGCAATAAAATCCATATCATATTTCATTTCAGCCTACACAGGTGGGCAGTGCTTGGAGAAGCAAGTCCCACACACTTCCCCCATCATGGTGGTGTCAGGAGTTAGAGACTGAACTCCATTATAAAATGACCGAATAACTGCAGAACCATGCTGAGTCATAATGGCTGACTGCATGAACTACCAAGTCATGCCTAGTCAGGCCAGTAGGGGCAATGTTCTGTAGATGTACAGTCGTCCCTTCACATTCGCGGGGGTTCCGTTCCGCGGACCCCCACGAATGTGAAAAAACCGCGAATAACGACACCCCTCCCCCCTCCCTCCCCAGGCCTTCGCGGGGCCTTCCTAGGCCCCGCGGAGGCCTCCCCGGCCCTCCCTCCCTCCCTCCCCAGGCCTTTGCGGGGCCTTGCTAGGCCCCGCGGAGGTCTCCCCGGCCCTCCCTCCCGCCCTCCCCAGGCCTTCCTGGGGCCTCCGGAGCGTCTCCGGAGGCCCCAGGATCGCCTCCCCAGCCCTCCCCAGGCCTTCCTGGGGCCTCCGGAGCGTCTCCGGAGGCCCCAGGATCGCCTCCCCAGCCCTCCCCACCCCGTCCCCAGGCCTTTCTGGGGCCTCCGGAGATGCTCCGGAGGCCCCAGGATCACCTCCCCAGCCCTCCCCACCCCGTCCCCAAGCCTTTCTGGGGCCTCCGGAGATGCTCCGGAGGCCCCAGGATCGCCTCCCCAGCCCTCCCCACCCCGTCCCCAGGCCTTCCTGGGGCCTCCGGAGCGTCTCCGGAGGCCCCAGGATCGCCTCCCCAGCCCTCCCCACCCCGTCCCCAGGCCTTTCTGGGGCCTCCGGAGATGCTCCGGAGGCCCCAGGATCGCCTCCCCAGCCCTCCCCACCGCGTCCCCAGGCCTTCCTGGGGCCTCCGGAGCATCTCCGGAGGCCCCAGGATCGCCTCCCCAGCCCTCCCCACCCCGTCCCCAAGCCTTTCTGGGGCCTCCGGAGATGCTCCGGAGGCCCCAGGATCGCCTCCCCAGCCCTCCCCACCGCGTCCCCAGGCCTTCCTGGGGCCTCCGGAGCATCTCCGGAGGCCCCAGGATCGCCTCCCCAGCCCTCCCCACCCCGTCCCCAGGCCTTCCTGGGGCCTCCGGAGCGTCTCCGGAGGCCCCAGGATCGCCTCCCCAGCCCTCCCCACCCCGTCCCCAGGCCTTTCTGGGGCCTCCGGAGATGCTCCGGAGGCCCCAGGATCGCCTCCCCAGCCCTCCCCACCGCGTCCCCAGGCCTTCCTGGGGCCTCCGGAGCGTCTCCGGAGGCCCCAGGATCGCCTCCCCAGCCCTCCCCACCCCGTCCCCAGGCCTTCCTGGGGCCTCCGGAGCGTCTCCGGAGGCCCCAGGATCGCCTCCCCAGCCCTCCCCAGGCCTTCATGGGGCCTCCGGAGCGCCTCCGGGGGCCCCGTGGACGCCTCCCTGGGCCTCCCCGCTCCCTCTATGTCTTTCACGGGGCCTCTGGAGGCCCCGTGTCGCGGTTTTGGGGGGGCCCGGGGGGGCCCTCCCAAAACCGCGAATAACCGAAACCGCGAATGTCAAGTTCGCGAATGTGGAGGGACAACTGTATATATAAGAGAGCTCAGCACAGAGCTCACTTCCTCCTCTCTTCTCATCCCATGAATTCTGAGGCCTGGTGAAGCAGTTTCTCCTTCAATTGTAAATACAGTATTTGTATATATTACAACTGTTTGACTTTGAAGATAAAAGTGCTTCCTGCTTATTTGCACGTCAAACACTCTGTGTGTGAGTATTCTTGGGAATGGGTTGTTACTGAGTCTGCTGAGATAGTTTTTTGGCTTCTGCTGGGGACTGAGTGTCCTATCATCCCCTGACAGGTGGATGGGGATCAGCATTTAGAGGTGGAGGAGATATTGGACTCTAGGCTCCACAAAGGACATTTGCAGTCCTACATCCACTGGAAACATGTGCCCACCACAGAGCAGGATGCTAGTCATGTGAGAGCCCCTCAACCACTAAGAGCTTTTCACCATTAGTACCCAAGAAAACCAGATCCTATGTAAGACGTTGGGACAGAGGGAGGGGGAAGGCGTATCTTTGGGGGAGCTGGATGTCAGGATCCATCTTCTGGATCCTGGGCCTTCTTCTATCAAAAGGATTACAATGCTATGTGCTTTCAGTTCTGTAATACTGTTTGATGTTTTGCCTTCTTTTTAATTGTAACAAGCTGGTCTACTGTGAAGAGACAAGAGAGGATGGTATGCATCTGGAAATTGACTGAATGGCCTTGAACCTGCAGAGGCCTGTGAGAACAAGAGGTGGAGCCTACTCTGGTGTGAAAGGGGAGTGGAGATCATGGATGTCCAATGATAGTATACCCGCAGGCACATTTGGTGGGAGAGAGCCTTCTCAATGGCTGCTCCCAGACTGTGGAACTCCCTTCCACAGGAGGTCTGGTTGGCCCCCTCCCTGCTCTTTTTTCATCAGCAGTTGAAGACATTTTTATTTAGGCAGGCATTTGACGTGTAAATTTTACTTGGTGTGCTGTTTTTTTTTAATGTTGAACGTATTTGTATTAATTTTATGTTTTTAAATTATGTGTTATTAACTATACTAGGTGCACCCGCCATAACATATGCCCAATCGCTCTTCTCTTTCTGTAATGTTCTCTGATTGTCATTTTTGTCGTAATGTTTCATTTCGATGTCTTAGTCTATTTGATCTGTCTTCTAATGCTTCAACACAATTTCTTCTACCGTTTTTCAGCGTTCTTTCACATGGTTCACCCCTTTTTACAAATTAATTTTTACAAATGAAAATTAATAAATTGTTTTATGTGTTTTTTCTCAGAATCCTTTCACATGGTTCAGCTACATGGTATTGTTTTAGGAAATAATACTGCATTGTTTTACATGTGGATGGTGAGTGGCTGAGGCAATGAGAGGAGGGAGAGGCCCTTGTGAGGCTGGGGGAGTAGATGCAGATTGAGTGGCAGGAGTGGATTGTGAGGTAGAGAGGGAATTTGCATGTGAGTGGTGATTGGCTGAGGGAGTGAGAGAAGGGAGGGGATTGGTTTGGTATGTTTCCTAAGTGGCCAATCAGCACACTGGGAAAGGAAACATACCCAAGTGTTTTATATATGGGAAATGTAGTGTAATTTTTTTAAAAAAATTGTAATTTGTGAGGCTTTAGTTGTATTTTTTAACTATTGTAATCCGCCTTGAATCCCATCTTGGGAGAAAGGTGGGATATAAATCCAATAAATAAACAGATACTTTTTATTTTACAGTAGCACCCCCCACATCCGCAGGGGACTAGTTCTGGGTTCCACTGTGGATAGCTGCCACCACATCTCACCCCCCAGAGAAGGGAGAAAGGAGGTGAGCTCTCTGCTTCCTCCCTTCCCTGCCCACCCCCCACCAGCTCTGCCACACCGCGAGCCCCCCCCCCCATGGAGAAGGGAGAAACAAGGTGAGCTCACTTCTTCCTTCCCTCCCCCACCAGCTCCACTGGAACCCACACCACCAGAAACGTCCCAGGGAAGGGAGGGGGGAGTCGAGCTCACCTCCTTCCTCCCTCCCCCCCATGCCACCAGAACCCCCTCCCATGGAGAAGGGAGAAAGGGGTGAGCTCGCCCCCTCCCACCCTCCCCCAGTCATTCTCTGCAGTTGACATCCATGGATAATTGAATCAACGGATGGCATATCAGTGGATGGGGGGGTGCTACTGTACTGCTTAACCAATAGCCTTCATTCAAAGCAACAATTTTGTATAGTTCGCTCTTTAGATTTATGTAGCAATAAAGGTTACTGTTTTAACTCTGAAGCTGCTGGTACTGAGTCTGAAGAAGCTAGTCCATGACACAAGGGCGACCAGTGGATCTGCTATGGTGGGAAGTCAGCAAATCCACTGTGGATTTTACTGCCATTACTGCTACAGCTGCTCTAAGATGAAGGTGAGCTCTGCCAGTGGGGGACCTGAGTGCCAGAGATCCCATTCAATCCACAGTTTCTGTGGGAGGAGGGGAGATAAAATCCAGTGCAAATTTGCCACCCCTCCAATGGCAGATTCACTGACCACTCAGGCTGGAGAATTGTTAGACTTGTAGTTCAACCCATCTGGAAATCACCAGGCTGGGGGACCATCCATACAATATGCTAAGCCTTTTTCTGCCTCAGTGCCTGTACTCTGGGGCATTTAGATGCTGCTTTGCAACAGCATTTTATCCTGGTAGGTATACAATTGTCACATGGAATTGTCATGAATTTCCCTGAAAAAAACAACTTAAGAAGTAGGCTTTAAGCTTTAGAAGAGTACTGGTAGTTTGAAAGAACAAAGATGACCTTTCACAGTTGTACAACTTTCTACCAAACTCATTGTCACATACTGTCAATCTCCCTGACAAAAACAAAGCAGGTCACTTAAACAAAACTTCATAGTGAAAAGGAAAAGCCATAAATCCCAGTTAGCTGGATTTTCAGAGACCTGCTGTAAACAATGAGAATTTTATGTATTTGTATATATGAAAAAAAAAAGATAAAATATGCACTAGTTGCCTTCAGGGCTATTTTAGTGAAAAGGTAGAATTATTATTTTTTAATAAATTAAATAAATTATATAAACAACAGAACTAGAGAGTGTTATTAGGAGTTCCTCTTTTAATGAAATGTGACTGCATATTAAATTATTAAATTAAAATAAAATGCACACATTTTTAGATGGAAGATTATAATCTTTGCAGCTTTTGATGTACATTATTGCTATACAAAACAAACTCACCAAAGTTAAACACAGTCTGAGAAAAGTTTTCAAAGCTAGGTTCATGTAAGGTAATACCAAATGGAAGAGTAACAGGACGTACCCACAGCCCACAGGTAAATCTGGAAAGAGTCAATGTCCCAAGGCACCTTTATGCCTACTGTCTGATAAATAAATAAAACTGGGAAGCAGAGGAAGTTCATTTTTTAATCTTGCCACTACAGGATCAGCAGACTGGGAATTATCTTAATTATTCCCATGGAAAGTCAACTTCCCAATTGGACTGATGAAGGGAGGGAGGAGAACTTCCCATGTGACTTAGTTGTCTTCATTTTCCCATTATTCTAAGAAGTTACCTACCGCAGCAATCAACTCATTAAGTGATCATGTGCACACCATATTCTAGCACAAAACATCTGCAGATGTTAAATTCCTATGCCAATATTTCAGTGCATTCAAAGATGTGTTGATTACACAGGCATGAACTTGTAACATTACAGTTTCAACTTATGTCTTTGATTCATATTCTTTCTTGCAGGATAGTCTTAACCATGTTTTTTTTATGTTCATCATACTTGACTCCCACCCTTCCAGCAAGGCATTCACAGAACCATACCAAATAATTTTGCATTTTTATTTGAGAGAGAAGGATATGATATTGTAAGGCAATTTAAGTTTTTGCCTATAAAATGTAATACCCTACCCTTCATTTCCATTAAAGCTGTCAGAACTGCATCATCTACAGTTACGAGATGTAGAATGAAATAATAAATCTATTTAAAAAAACAAAAACAAATTTTCAATGGAAAGCTAAACATGACAACAGACTAATAATGAGGAGGGGCTAGCAAGAAGAATAATCAGCAGTACTAAAAGCAGTGGAAGATGAAAAGGCTGAATTTAACAATGCTCAAACAGTAGACGTGATCCTTTAGGAGGAAGGACATTCCCTTCTGGTACAAATAGGTTGGCCAATATTTCCTACATCAAAGACAGAGCTTCAGTTTATCCCAAATGATAATTGAGCAGATGCACTGTCTCATCCAACTCTGACTCCAAACAGAATGTGGCCTTACTTGGGGATTTCATGTAGCTGTTGAACACCATGGAATGCAAAATGGAGCTGGCAAAACATCACAACCCAAGTTCCAGGGCAGTAGTCTCTCAACATCATCTTCTTGAAGTGGCCATCCACTGGAATCAGAAGGTCATGAGCTGAGGTGTGGATGGTACGTACAGCTATGGTACAATAAAGATAAAATGAATATAGATTTTAACAATCATGTAAGATGTGCCCTACTGAGAATATGGAATAAATAAATATAAACCCAGGTTGTGTCTGAAAATGCCTTTATATGGGAACAAAACTTTCTACAGAAAAATGGTTAAGATACCAAGATAGTCTGGAAAATCAACAAAGAGAATACTTAATGAAATCAAAAGAGCAGTTATTAATGGAGGTTTTGGTTTTCAGTGGTTTTCTTTATGTACAGTTATTTGAAAGATTTAACATAGACAAGAAAGTCTATGGTTTTGAAGAAAATGAGATGGAATTGGAATTGCAATTATGCACAAATGAAGAACAGGTGATTGGTAAAATGTACAAGCTTTTATTAAAATTTGACATGGAAGAAGAACAAGATTGTATTATAAAGTAGGCTAAGAATTTTGGATATAATATATAAATGGAACAATAAGAAAAGATGTGGACAGAGGGTTTAAAATTTACTTTATGTTATGACCCTAAAGAGAATTTTTATAAATGATGTATCACTGGTATATGACACCTGAGAAACTTTCTAAGATGTATAAGGGCATTCCGAATATATGATGGAAATGTGAAAAACAAGAAGGGACATTTTGCCACATGTGGTAGACTTGTGAAAAGACTAAAAAAAAAAAATGGGTTCAAATATATACATTGATATAGAGAACTCTGTAGACTGATATACAATTGAAACCTGAACTCTTTCTTTTAGGTCTGATGGATGAACACCTGGAAAAGAGTCATAAGAGAATATTTCAATATATGGTTACAGTTGCAAGACTACTGTATGCCCAGAGATAGAAGAACAACACTCTACCGTCTAAGGAAGAATGACTATTGAAAGTGTGTGAGTTAGCAGAAAAATTATGTATTTTATTTGAGAAAAATAATCAGTAAACTTTTTGAAGAACTGGAAACCCCTAACATACTTTTGAGAAAAAACAAAGGTGAATTGATGACCATTGATTTTGAATATTAAATTGAGTTGTTAAACAGAAGAAGTGTAATATTTAGTTAACAGAGAGAGAAGTTGGATGTTGGATATAGCTTCAGAAAAGATAGCTGGAAGTCACTTTTAGATAGTGTAGTAGGTTATATAGTCAATAAAAGTGTTGTAATAGTAGCAGGTAGTAGTAGTTTATGCATTTTGCTTTTTGTCTTTTGATTTATTGGTACAGTAGTTTGTTTTTATATATATTTGTTGTAGTTTAAGGATATATAAAATTTTTTAAAAATTAGGAGAACTTTTAAATAATATTCCTGAGGCACAAAATTTCAACGTGGTTGGATCTTGCATGCTGTTACTGTTGCTAAAAAGCTTGTATGCCAAGGTTAGAAAGATAAACATTCTCTCTTTTTCAATTGCCAGATCTCACTACTTTAGCAGTGAACATATATTTTACGTATTTTATAGATACCAGTTTCACGAAAATATGGCTTTGTAAATATGTTCAGCTAATGTTAATGTATATGCCTAGTCCATAGTCATATCCTAATATTGGCCCCTTTTTTCTTCTCTTCTCTTCTCTGTATTCATACATTTAAAAATAAAATTAAAAATATTTGGGTCTCAACTTCCGGTTTCAGTGCGGACCGGACGGACGGAGGGCAAAAGAAAGGAGCTCCAGCTCCAAAAATCAATTTGAACAGTGTCCGGGGATAAACAGCTGAGGAACCCCGTTGGGCAATCCCCGAGATCGAGGGGAGCCCAGGCGCTACCGCGATCGTCGCAAAAAACAGAGTGAAAGGCTTCACTATGAGTGCAAAGGCTTAGAAGAAGCCTAGCGAAGACACTCTGGGCGGCATGGCGGCTGTAGCAGCCGGTTAAACAACTAAAGGTGGAACGGAGGCACCTCCACCTGCCCTGTCAACAAGCTGCCGAACCTCTTAAGAAGAAGATAAAGCAAGGTGATTTTGAAAATTGAGAAACTGGCTCTCAGATTGTTTAGTTTTCTCCCTCTGTAATTGAAAACATTTCTTTTGGGTTTTTTTTTCTTCTTTCTTTCTAGATCTCATTTTTTTGAGTATTTTTCTTTAAGTGGATATCTTATTATATTTTGCCTTTTTATTAAAGGATTAAGAGATTAAGGGACTATTATTTCCTTTTCTTTTTTCTTTCTTCTTTTGGTTTCGCTGTCTGAGCAAAGGATCTGAGAGAGTGAACACAGAGTTTATTTTGTTTTGAACTGAGACAAAGGAGTGTCCTTGAAAACGCCATTTGGTGAAGCAATACCAGCAGAGAGTGGCCATTGCATTGGAAAAAACAGCCCTCTCTCATAAACATAACTAACTATAAGAACTCTGCTACTTCCTCTTCTCCTTTTTCTTCTTCTCTTCTAACTATATTTTTCATCTTTATTTTTATTTTTCTTATTACTTAGGATCTTGGGGTCTTTTTTGGGTTTTTTGCTTTTGGATTTGACCCCCCCCCTTTTCTCTCTTTTTTTATTCCCTTCCTCTTGTTTTTTTTCCCCTATCTCTCTGAACTTTGACTGTATTGTTTGGAATTAAAATATAGGAATATTTTGATTCTCTTCTCTCCTCTCCCCCCCCTCTTTTTGGCTACTGCAGCCTACTAATTGTAGATTTTTTCCCCCTCATATATATGAGGGGGAAAAAAATCTACAATTAGTATATATATTTCCTTTTTCTCTTTTTTGCATTTTTAAATCTATATATATTTCTTTCTCTATTGCTGAGCTTTATTATTGGATAATTAAGAATTAAAATCAGTTTGGGATATTTTTTTTGGTCTTTATTTTTTATTACTTTTTCTCTTTTCTTTTTTGATTTTTTTGCTTTGTTTTTTTGTTTCTCAATAATTAAGACAAATAAGATTATTGTTTGGAATCTCTTTTTTTAACTCTTTTTCTTTTTTGAGTGTTTTTTTTTTCCTTTTGAGTTTTTTTCTTTTTTTTCTGTGTCTTTTTTCCTTTTTCCTTTTTTATTTTTCCCTCCCTTTTGGGGGAGGAGGAGGAGAATTGGATCTCTTTTTTTTATTTGTCAATTCTCTCCCACTTTTTTTTCTTCCGCTATTCCCTCCTATTATTATTGGAGTGGAAGGAAGAATGAAATAAATCTAAAACTGAAGAAAAGTTGAAGAAAGCTGAAGAAAGATTGAGAAAGCTGAAAATAGTGAAAGACGATACTATGTGGAAGTTGAAGAGAGTAAGTGAAAGTCGAAGGCGGCTGAGAGAAGAGGAAGAGGAGGAGGTGAAAGAAGATATTGAATTGGAGGAAAGATAGAGAAAGAGGGAAAAAAATTGAGATTGAAAGTAAACAGAATTAAAAGAAAGAGAGAAAGTCCAAGAAGGTTAGGAGCTGGAAATAAAGAAGGGATAGAGAAGGAGTAGAAGGAAAGCTATAAAGAAGAGGAAGGAGTAGAAAGAAAGAAGAAGATGGCATCAGGTACAAGATATAAAAATAAAGTTTTTGAGCCCCAAAATCCCATAAGCAGAAGAGGATCCACAGAAGATGAAGTCCCTCAATACATGCAAAAGTTTATGGAAGAGATAAGGCAATTTAGAAAAGAAACTGGAACTCATTTTGAAGATATGAATACAAAATTTAATACACTGCACTCCCTGTTTGTACAAGTTAAAAATGAAGTAAAAGAACAAAAGGAAGATATCCAGACATTAAAGAAAGAAAATGAAGATTTGAATGCAGAATTGGAAAGACAAAGAGATCAGATGGCATTAATGGAACAGAGAGAGAAGGAATCTTGGATTCGTCTAAGAGGATTGAAGGAACAGGCAAATGAAAACATCAGAGCTAAAATCATAGAATTACTAGCCGGAAATTTAGAATGGAAGGAAGAACAGCTAGAAGAAGGATTGGACAGAGTGTACAGATTGAATTTGACTTTTGCAAAAAAAAAAAAAAAAAAAAAAAAAAGAGAGAGAGAGAGAGAAGAAGAAGAAGAAGAAGAAGAAGAAATCTCCCAAGGGACATAATCATTCAATGTTCAAAGAAATTATTAAGAGACCATATCTTAGAGGTACACTATAATAAAAGAATATACTACGAAGGGAAGGCCTTGATACTTATGAAAGAAATACCGTCAAGAATCTTAAGAAGAAGAAAGGAGTATAGCTTTTTGGTGGAAATCCTCAAAAAAGAAAAGATTAATTTTAGTTGGGACAAATTGGAGGGTGTAAACTTTACATATAAAAAAGAGAAATATAAAACTGATACTGTTGAAAAAGCCAAGGACTTTATCAAAAAGAATAAACGGGACTTTGGAATGGCACGAGATAAGAATGGAGAGAAAAAAACAAGTGAAGAAGAACCTATACAAAAAACAGAAGATGGTGATTTAATTTAGAAGAAGAAACCAATGAAGATCAAGAAAGGAGAAAGGAAAGGAGGAGGAGGAGGAGAGAGAGAGAAAGAAGGGAACCAGAGTCTTTTGGACTTAAGTATCTCCGAGTGAAGAAACTAGAGAAGAGTAAACAAAGGAACAGAGGGGGGAAGGGAGAGGAGAGGGAAGAGGAGGGAGGGGGAGGAGGAGAGGGGGGAAGAAGAAGAAGAAAAAGAAAGGATAATAAAGAATATTATCAAAAATAATAACAAAAGAGAGAGTAATATATAGAAATTGTTAATGGCAGAAAAAAGAATCCTTACCTGGAATATAAAAGGGCTAAACGCTGGGAAAAAGAGAAAACTAGTGTTCCATTTCCTTAAAAAGACTAATCTGGACATCATATGTTTACAAGAGCTTCAAATCAGGAAAAAGCAAGCTTACCTACTAAAACAAACAAACCTAGGAGATGAATTCCTATCACTAGAACAAAAAAAGAAAAATGGAGTGGTGCTTTACATTAAAAAAAAACTTAGACCCAAATTTGATTGTATCTGATAATAAAGGTAGATTTGTTGCAGTAGAGGTTGATATAAACAACAAGAAAACATCAGTAATTGGGATATATGCGCCGAATAAGGAAAAATATACTTTCTACAAGGAGCTAAAAAAACAAATTAACACAGCTAAATTATGAGAATTGGATAGTAGTGGGAGATTTTAATGGAGTTGTGAAACCACGACTAGGTAGATATTCAGAAACAAAAAAGATAAAGAAAAATCAAGGTAAATTGTCAAAAGAATTCTTTGAATTAATAGAAGAATTACAATTAGTAGATACCTGGAGATACAAAGAGGGGAACAAAAAAGAATATACTTTTTATTCAGACACCCATAATTCTACATCCAGAATAGACATGATCTGGATTTCAAATAATATAATTAGTAATGTTAAAAAAGTAGAAATATTAGTAAAACCACTAACCCAGTGTTAGTGATATTCAAAAATAATAACTATGAAAGAAGATGGAGATTGAATGAATTGCTGTTAGAAAGAGAAGAAATAATAATGCAAAGTAAAAAAACATTAAAGGATTACTTTGAGATGAATTTTAATGGAGAAGTAGAGAGTAATATGGTATGGGATGCTAGCAAAGCTGTTATTAGAGGTCTATTTATTAAGATGAATAATATATGGAAAAAGAAGAGAGCAGAAACAACAAAAAGACTTACGGAAGAAATTAAACGAGAGGAACAAAAATTACCAGAAACTCCAACGGATAAAAAAAATAAAAATCAAATAAATTTATTACCAAAGCAGTTAGAAATGGTAATGATGGAGGAAATGAAAAGAAAATAAGACTTTGTAAAACAAAACTTTTTTGAAAATGCCAACAAGTCAGGGAGGTGGTTGGCTTACAAATTAAGGAAAGAAAGAGCAAAAGGATGATATTGAAATTGAAAGTGGGTGATAGAGAGGTGACAAATGAAACTGAAATTCAAAAAGTATTTAGAAATTACTTTGAAACAATATATCAAAAAAAAAATTATACCCCAGGAGTTAATGAAAGAATACTTACAAAACTGTAAAATTAAGAAGCTGACAGAAACGCAAAAGGAAATATTAAATAAGAATATATCAGAAGATGAAATAAGGGAAGTAATTAAAAATTTGAAGCGTGGAAAAGCTCCAGGATCTGATCGATTAACAGCAATATATTATAAGAAATTTGAAATGGAATTGATAAAACCCCTAAAGAAAGTAATGAATGATATATTTCAAAAGAAACAGATACCAAATAGCTGGAAAGAAGCAAATATAGTATTAATCCATAAAGAAAATAGGAGCCCTGGTGGCGCAGTGGTTAAATGCCAGTACTGCAAGTTACCACCTTGCAAGTTGCAAGTTCGATTCCAGCAGGCTCCAAGGTTCACTCAGCCTTCCATCCTTTTGTAGGTCGGTAAAATGAGTACCCCGCTTGTGGGGGCAATTAGCTAACACACATTGGAAGCTGTTTAATACAGTTAGATGTGTAAATAGCTATTGCTTAAAACAATTTGTAAGCCGCTCTGATATCCTTGTGGCTGAAGAGTGGGGTATAAATAACTAAAAAAAAAAAAAAATACAGACCCAAATTTATTAGAAAATTATAGACCAATCTCCCTTCTGAATGAAGACTATAAAATATTTGCAACAATATTGGCAAATAGACTTAAATTAATATTATAAAACTATATACATAAAGATCAGAATGGCTTTTTGCCAAAAAGGCAAATAAGAGATAATACTAGGGCGGTTTTGAATGTGTTAGAATATTAAATTATCACAATGAAATTAAGGGAGCACTAATTTTTTTAGATGCAGAGAAAGCATTTGATAAGTTAAATTGGCAGTTTTTACTAGAAGTAATGAATGAGATAGAATCAAGAGAGAGTTTTTGTAAATGGATATAGGCAATATATTCGAATCAAAAGGCTAAAATAATAATAAATGGCAGCTCCACGGAAATAATCAAAATAGAAAAGGGTACAAGACAGGGATGCCCATTATCTTCATTATTATTTATATTAGCATTAGAAATTTTAAATACAAATATAAGAAAAGAGGAGAGAATTAGGGGAATTAAAATTAGAAAAGAACATAAATTGAAAGCTTTTGCTGATGATGTAGTTATAACATTAGAAGACTCCTTAAAAAGTATTGACCCTCTGATAGAAAAAATGGAAGAATTTGGAAAATTTGCAGGATTCAAAATAAATAAAGAAAAAACAAAAATGTTAATAAAGCATATTGATAAAATAGAGAAAGAGGAATTAAATAGAAAAACAGGTTTTGAAATTGTGAAGATGGTTAGATATTTGGGCATAAACATCACGGATAAAACACAACAGTTATTTGCTAACAACTATTCGAGAGTATGGAAAGACAGTAGTCGAGATTTAATTAAATGGAAATATATAAACCTGTCTTTGATGGGAAAAATCTCTATGATAAAAATGAATGTTTTACCAAGATTAATGTATTTATTTCAAACCATACCAATTGTAATGCCAAATGAAGTATTTACAAAATGGCAAGAGGAAATATCAAAATGTATATGGAATGGGAGGAAACCTAGGATTAAATGGAAATTATTGATTGATATAAGAGAAAGGGGTGGCCTAGGTTTACCAGACCTAAAGACCTACTACAAGGCAACATGCTTAACATGGATAAGGCAATGGATAACTTTGGAAAATAGAAGAGATTTAGATTTAGAAGGACATGAGATAAGGATGGGATGGCATGGATACCTCTGGTATGAAAAAGTCAAAATCGATGCAGAATTTAAGAAACATATTGTTAGAAAATCGTTAATCAGGATTTGGAATAAATATACAAAGAGGTTATGTATAAACATGCCAGGCTGGTTATCACCACAAGAAGCTTTCTGCAAAAAGGAACTAAGGACAGAGAAATGGCTGAGATACAGAGATATATTGGGGGAAAAAAGAAGGAAATTGGGTAATTAAAGATAAGCAACAATTAGAAGAGGAGGGAATAAAATTACCATGGTTGAGTTATTATCAATTATGAGAAAGAACTAGAGAAGATCTGAGACAATTTCAATATGAGAGAGAGAAATCAGAATTTGAAAATTTATTATGTTCAGAGGAAAACTACGGTATTTGATTAGTAAAATGTATAAATTACTATTAAGATTCAATACTGAGGAAGAACAGGTAAAACAATGCATGGTAGATTGGGCTCAGAATTTTGGATACCATATACAATTAGAACGATGGGAAGAAATATGGAAGAGAGGATTGAAATTTACAAGTTCATATAATATTAAAGAAAATTTTTACAAAATGATGTTCAAATGGTATTTAACCCCACAAAAACTAGCAGAAATATATAAAGGAAACTCAAATAAATGTTGGAAACGTCAAAATCAGATAGGAACATTTTACCACATATGGTGGAAATGCAGAAAAGCTAAAAAATTCTGGTTCAAAATCAATAAATGGATAGGAAAAATACTAAAATTCAAATTGGAACAGAAACCCAAATTATATTTATTGAATATGATAAATCTGGAAAATAAGAGGGAGAAAAAATATAGAATTCTAATTTGCTATTTATTAACAGCTGCCAGACTAGTCTACGCGAAGAAATGGAAAATGAATGATTTGCCAATGTATGCTGAATGGATGGGAAAAATAATAGAATTTGCATCTATGGATAAACTCACAAACTTAATGAAAAACAAGTCAAATGAGAAATTTATTAAGAATTGGGAGCCTTTTATAGAATTTATAAGGCAAAATAATGGAGATATTGGAACTTTAGGATTTGTATTATAAGGATTATAGTGTAGATAACAAAAAGTGAAAGAAATGTTTTTGATTATTATTAGTTTATAAAGAATGTTTTACTTACTTACTTAGTTATTGATAAAAGAGAGGGTGAATAATTTAAAATGTATAAAACAATCTGAGAGAAGTGGGAAGTCAACTTTATGTATGTAGCTATTGTCTTGTTTTGTCTCAGTCTAACTTTAGTTCAGTTTTTGTTTGCCTTGTTTTTTATGTATGTGTAATATGTCAGCTTGTCTATTTTAATAATAAAAATATTAATTCTAAAAATATATATATTTGGGTCTTACTCTTTTCTCGAGTGGTGCCTGCTCGCTTGTTTGGGTCATTTGAAAGACTTATTTCAGCTTCTACCCCATTTAAATATTAAGAAGAATTTAGAACATGATTTTCTCTATGGTGATGTGTGGAACTCTGGCCTTGTACAGGTTTTTAGGAAAGTTTTTACTGATTTTTTTTTTTTTTTGGTAGCTTAACATGAAGCATAATGTATTAAGTGTTATTTTCCATAGTTATATTGCCAATTTATTATCTTGCTGCATAGTTTCCAGTTAGCTGCCAGGTACTGTTTGGTGAGGAATGGCATGTAATTGTCATACTTTAAGCAAACTTTATTTCAAGATGCACATTCTCAGTACACAAGACTACCAGTTATGAAGATACATTTTGTATTTGGGTTCAAACACCCAAAGTGTTGAACAAAACAGACACTAAGGAATTGTAGCCTATTTCTTCAAAGTATACATTAAGAGCAAATAAGTGAAAGTACCAGCCAGCCAGCCAGCCTGAAGAAGACTCTGCAGGGCTGTGAGGGAGCCTTCCTTCCTTCCCCTTACACCGGGGTAAGGGCAGCTGAGGCAGCAGGGAGTTGGGGTGTGGCCAGGAGTGGCTAGCCTTAAAAGTCATTCCACCACCCCCACCCCAGAACACCTACCAGCCAGCCAGCCAGCCAGCCTGAAGAAGACTCTGCAGGGCTGTGAGGGAGCCTTCCTTCCTTCCCCTTACACCGGGGTAAGGGCAGCTGAGGCAGCAGGGAGTTGGGGTGTGGCCAGGAGTGGCTAGCCTTAAAAGTCATTCCACCACCACCACCCCAGAACACCTATCAGCCAGCCAGCCAGCCAGCCAGCCTGAAGATGACTCTGCAGGGCTATGAGGGAGCCTTCCTTCCTTCCCCTTACACCGGGGTAAGGGCAGCTGAGGCAGCAGGGAGTTGGGGTGTGGCCAGGAGTGGCTAGCCTTAAAAGTCATTCCACCACCACCACCCCAGAACACCTATCAGCCAGCCAGCCAGCCAGCCAGCCTGAAGATGACTCTGCAGGGCTATGAGGGAGCCTTCCTTCCTTCCCCTTACACCGGGGTAAGGGCAGCTGAGACAGCTGAGCAGGGAGTTGGGGTGTGGCCAGGAGTGGCTGGCCTTAAAAGTCACTCCACCACCCCACCCCAGGAACAACTACCAGGGGCCGGGAATGATCTGGGAGCGGGAATTGAGGTTGTGTGGGGGAAGGGAAGGTATGGCGGCAACAGAGTGAAAAATTGTTACAAAAGAAGGCGGGATCGATGTTTAATATCTATCCCGCCTTCAGTTCACTCTGTTTCCCAGAATAAATTGGGGAGCGCACCAACCATTCCACAGACCCTTACTCTGCTCCTTTGCAATGCCAGGTTGGTTAAAAACAAGACGCATATTATCCATGACCTCTTATTGGATGAGGCTGCCGACCTGGCATGCTTTACGGAGACCTGGCTGGGAGAGGCCAGTGCTGCGACTTGGGTGCAGGCACTCCCGGCCGGGTACTCAGTTAGTAAGCAGGTAAGGAAAAGTGGGCGGGGGGGGGGCGGAGTGGCTCTGGTTCATAAAAACAATCTAACCTTGACCAGGAAGCCTATCCGGAACACAGTCCACATCGAGTGTATGTACCTAAGCCTGAGGTCCAGGGATAGCTTAGGGATTCTGTTAGTGTACCGGCCACCCCGTTGTCTAACAGACTCCCTAACCGAGCTAACACAGTTGGTCTCAGAGTTGCTGCTGGAGTCACCCAGACTTTTAGTTCTTGGCGACTTCAACATCCCACTTGAGACCAGCTTGCTAAATCTAACTGGCGCAGCTCGGGAGTTCATGGAATCCATGACAAACATGGGCCTATCCCAATTGGTTGTCGGGCCTACTCACTGTGCAGGTCATACCCTCGATGCGGCCTTTAGTACGGAACAGGAATATCCGTGGGCGGAGGTTATTAAAACCTCTGCATTGTCATGGACGGATCATTTCCTGGTCAAGATGGAGCTAAGAGCCACTGTCTGCCCCACCGGGGGTGGTGGACCTATTAGAATGGTCCGCCCTCGAAGGCTAATGGAACCAATTGGATTCCAGAAAGCCTTGGAGGGTTTAATGGTTGGTAACGCCGGTGATTCTGTTGAAGCTTTGATTAATATTTGGAACACCGACCTCACCAAGGCTATCGACACAATCACTCCCAAACGTCCTTTCCAGCCTGCTCCTAACCGTAAGCCCTGGTATTCAGAGGAGCTTAGGAAGATGAAGCAGGCTGGACAACGACTAGAGCGCACCTGGCGGAAGACTCGACTCTTGTCCGACAAGACTCGTCATAGGAATTTCCTTGATTCTTATCAAGAGGCGATACGTGCAGCGCAGAAGTCTTTCTCCTCTGCACGTATTGCGTCTGCAGAGTCCCGTCCAGCAGAACTGTTTAGGGTGGTGGGGGAGCTGACGCAGATTCCACCTGCGCAGAACCCCTTACTCAACCCAACAACGGCCTGCTGTGATGCGTTTAACATCCACTTTGCAGATAAAATCTCTCGGATAAGAGCCGACTTAGATGCCAGTGTTATGACAGAATCTATAGACGAGGTGTCCAGCAACTCTGTTGATGAAATTTTATTGGATCAGCTTCAATCTGTGAGTACCGATGACGTGGACAAACTCCTTGGTAGAGTGAGAAAGACGACCTGTCCCCTCGATCCCTGTCCATCTTGGCTGGCCACCCAAGGGGGAGACGCATCGAGAGTACTCCTTAGGGATATTATCAATGTGTCCTTCAGGGAGGGGTCCGTTCCACCCTGTCTGAAGGAAGCGGCGGTTAAGGCGCTCCTGAAAAAGCCTTCCCTGGACCCCTTGGACAGGAACAACTATAGACCAGTCTCCTTGCTGCCTTTTCTAAGCAAGGTGATTGAAAGGGTGGTCGCTTCCCAACTCCAAGCTGTCTTGTATGAAACCGATTATCTAGATCCATTTCAAACTGGCTTTAGGACGGGATATGGAGTGGAGACTGCCATGGTTGCTCTGGCTGATGACCTCCGCTTGGGTATCGACAGGGGAAGTGTGACCCTGTTGGTGCTCTTGGACCTCTCAGCGGCCTTTGACACAATAGATCATTCCATCCTCCTGGATCGCCTGAGGGGGTTAGGAATTGGAGGCACTGCTTTGCAGTGGTTCCGTTCCTTCCTCTCGGGCAGATCCCAGAGGGTGAGGCTCGGGGACAGCTGCTCTACCAGAATAGAGCTTAACTGTGGCGTTCCTCAGGGTGCCATCCTGTCCCCGATGCTATTTAACATCTATATGAAGCCGCTGGGAGAGATCATTCGGAGGCATGGAGTGTGTTGTCATCAGTATGCTGATGACACCCAGACATACTTCTCCATGTCTCGGTCATCAGCTTCGACTTCAGATGGCATCTCTCCTCTCAATGATTGTCTTAAAGCAGTAATGGACTGGATGAGGAAAAACAAATTGAGACTGAATCCAGACAAAACGGAGGTACTAACAGTAACAGGCCCGAAACCAGGTCTGGGAATACAACTTCCAGTCCTGGATGGAACGACACTCTCCTCCAAAGACTGTGTTCGCAGTCTGGGGGTGCTCCTGGACCCGACGCTCCAGATGTCTAATCAGGTAAATGCGACGGTCAGGAGTGCCTGTTATCAACTTCGGCTGATACGCCAGCTGCGCCCTTGCCTGGAAACTAGGGACCTCGAAACTGTGGTACATGCACTGGTAACCTCTCGTCTGGATTTCTGTAATGCGCTCTACATGGGGCTACCCTTGTGCTTAACTTGGAAACTTCAACTAGTTCAGAACATGGCAGCCAGGTTGATTTCTGGTGTTTCCGAAGAGAGCATATAACACCTGTGCTAAAAGCTCTCCACTGGCTGCCTATTCGTTTCCGGGCACAGTACAAGGTGTTGGTTATAACCTTTAAAGCCCTGCATGGTTTGGGTCCAACTTATCTCCGGGACCGCCTCCTTCCGTACGACCCTCCCCGCGCACTTTGGTCCTCTGGGAGGAACCTGTTACAGCCTATGAAAACAAGGCTGTCGGTGACGTCCCAGAGGGCCTTCTCCGCTGCTGCTCCCAGATTATGGAATGGCCTGCCGGACGAGATCCGTCTTATTAACACCTTAGACGGCTTTAAAAAAGCTGTCAAGACGGATCTTTTCCGGCAGGCCTTTCCTGAATAACTATCCCGGCCCAAGACTCGGTTGTCCTCCCTGAGCTGTAATCATTTTTTTTAAAAAAAAAACTATTGTATGTTTTAATATTTTTCTAATTTATATATTTTTAATTTACTGTATGTTTTTAATCTTTTATAGTTTAATATTATTTTAAGGGGGGGTGGGCTAGGGTACTGGGACTATGGAGTTTTTATATTGTAAGCCGCCCCGATTGCGTTGCAGAGGGGCGGGATAGAAATAAAATATTATTATTATTATTTCCCCTCACGCCAAAGATTCCAGGTTCAATCCCTGGCATCTCCAGCTGGAAAAGGCTATCGAAAATCCTGGAGAGTCACTGCCAGTCAGGGGGTTGTCTAAACAGTGAAAATGCCATTCAGGGAATTTGCTGGGAATATGACCTGTCTAAATGTGATTCCACATCAATACACTGTATTCGGAAGGAGAGGGGCCCAAAACAGCAAAAACAAGGTAGGAAAAGGCTTTCTGGCTTTTCCCGTACTATTTTTTAAAAAATAGTGAGGGGGTGTGCACTCCTGCTCATTGGGACAAGTAATTTGCTATGAATCACTTTCCCATAGGAGAGGAAGCGCAAAGCTGATTGGCCAGGCGAGCATGGGGGTAGGGCTTGCTAACAGGGCAAGCGCCCACTGCTGCCATGTTGGATTTTCGCTTAGCGAGCGATCGCTAAGGCAATAAAACAGGGTGGTTTTTTTGTGTTTTGCAGTCCCGTTTAATTGAAAAATCACTCTATCACACCATGGATATCTATTTTTTTTTTAAGTTTGGCAACGGCAAAGTACAAATGTGAGTAAATCACTCATGCCTGCCATCCAGCATGCGAAACTTATGGAGGCTTATGGTGTGTGTGGGGGGAGGACACTGTTAAGACAAGTCACTGCTGCTGCAAAATGCCATTACTACGAGGCACTCTGGGGGTTTTTTTTCAGGTTTTTTTTGCCTCATAGAGATGAGGCCAAGGTGTTGACAATACTGAATTGACAAGCCAAGTGTATGACAACACTTGGTATACATCAAGACCTGCTGTATGACAACTGTCAACATTTACAGAGGAAATGTGATTTATATGCATGTGTGCACCCTTTACAACTGATCAAACACATAAGCATTTTACATTAGAAATGAAATAGAGCATGTTTCATATGAAGTGCCTTCAAAAACCAGTCTAGCAAAGCTATAGGGAAAAGATGGGGTTAAGACCCCTGCAGTAAGATGAAAATAACTCAGGGCTTAGTTTGTGAACCTGCTGAGAACCTAGGGGACTGGAGCTCAGTCATGGCTCTCCTGTTTGTGGAGAATTTTCACAGGCTTCTGATTTATGAAATGTTCCCAGGCATCTATCTACATGTTCCATTTATAGAAATATTATTGACCAAAGGCTACTATTTCCACATACACTGCTAAAGCAAGACACAAGCTGTCTTGAGAAGTGCATTTTCAGGCTTGCCCTTACAAGTTTAATACTTCAAAGCCTTATTTTTTTTCCTTTCCATTGGATTGTATTACTAGGTAGAAGATATTTCCCACAGTTAATGATTATGTCAAGAAGCTGTGGTAATGGGCAGTAATTAGGAAAAACCAAAAGACACACAAACAAATGATGAACTTCAGTTTGCACTGTTTTTAACAGCTTCCTTTTAGTTTTTATGAAGGAAATGTGTCATGAAAAGTTAACATATTTTCTGTAGGGTCATAAATATGCCCAACTAAAATAACAGCTGTAGAAAATGGATGAACTTTGTCGGATTAATAGATCAGAAAGTGCCATCCAATTCAGAAATCCAAATAAATTAAAAAGTCTCTCCCCCTCCACAATTTTCCCATTTGAATCAGGACTGGAAACATGTGGCCCTTCAGATGTTGTTGAACTCCAACTCCCATCCACATTTGAGAATTCAAATGAGAACAGTGATTCAAGAAGATCTAAAGAGCCACACATTTCCCAGTCAAGTGTCAGACTTAGTCTGAGCCCATGCCCTGGATGTACAGGTGTGCAACCCCTTCTCAGCATGGTGGTGACTATATAATAAAAAGAATGAGTTGGAGTCAGAAACACCCAAGTGGAAATACAGTATTGTCCTGCCATCATTCGCCATCCACTGATTCGATTATCTGCGGTTGGTGACAGCAGCAGGGGGGAGGGAGGAGATGGTTCTGGTGGAGCTTGTGGAGGTGGTGGCAGAGGCCTGGGTGGCCTCCGCAGCATGATGGCAGCTGTGTGGAAGAAGGGGAGGAGAAGCCAGAAGTGGAGCATGCACCTCCCAGTGTGGCGGGAGGGAGCCAGTCAGCCAGCCAGGTAGTGATGGAGACAGGCAGCCGTAGCCACGCAATGAAGCCTGGCGGCGGCAGGTAAAAACAATGGGGGTAGGGGGTGCCACCACCTCCTCCTCCTCCTTCCCCCTATCCCTGTCGTTACCTGCCACCTCTGCCACCGAGCTCCACCGCATGGCTGTGTTTGCCTATCTCCCTTCTTCGCTAGCTGGCTGGTTCATGTGCGCATGCACTCCGCCTCTGTCTCCTTGTCTCCTTCTTCCACATATGCAGGCGGTGGTGGCAGAGGCGGCCAGTGGGCATGGTGATGGGCTGTGCAGTGGCAGAAGAGGTCAGAGAGGCCTCATCAGTGTGGTGATGGCAGGGCAGGAGACTCACGAAGGTCGCCACTGCCCCACTTCCGGTGGTCGATACTGCACACCCCGTCATTCCTCCATGCTGGAGTGATGAAAAAGGTGCCGCTTTTGAATGTCAATAAAAAGCAGTGCCTTTTTTGTTGCTCCAGCACGGAGGAAGCATGGAGGATGGATGGGGCGTGTGATATCCACTGCCGGAAGCAGGACAGCAGCCTCCTCCTCCCGACCTCTGTGGTTTTTTTTTTTTTTAAGAGCATCTCAAAAAGCCCTGAGAGGCCTTGTTGGCAGGGCAGCAGAAGCAGCAGAGGAAGAGACCAGAGAGGCTTAGGTGTGTGTGATGGTGGCAGCAGGGGAGGAGGAGGAGGACATGGGGGCATGGCCATGGCAGGGGCAAAGGGGCAGAGGAGCAAACTGGCCTTGTCCCCTTCCCCCTTTGCCCCCACAATCATCACTGTGGTGGATCCATGGTGGGGGGAAGGGGGAAGAGGAGCGAACTTGCCCCCCTTTCCTCCAAGAGGGCCCCCAGGATGGCATTTGCTATTATTTGCCATTTTTGCCATCCGCAGTGGGGTCCGGAACCAATCTCCCGCAGATGGCAGGATCCTACTGTAAACTTGCACAACATGACTTTGTTAGCTCCCTCCTCCAAATACTGATTCCTTTGCCTCTCCAAAGCTGCTCCTGAGAACCCAGAGACCCACTGAAATGGCATGTGCAGAACTTGGAATATTAGCTCTGAAAATTAATTCAATAATGTTAAATGTCAGAAACTGGAAAATTAATTCACTAGCAGAAGCACTAATAATTGAAATTGTTTCATTCGACCAATTATTATCATTTTTAATTTAAAATAATCTTTATTGTTTAATCCAAGTTACAAAAACAGTAAACAAACAAACAAACAAACAAACATAGAATAACAAATGACATGAAAGACAAACATCAACAAACAGTCCCTAAAAACACCCTCCCCCTCCCCACTCCCAAGCCCCAAGACTTCCTGCACATCTCTGTCTACAGTCTCTAAATTAATTTCTAGATTAATCCTCTATAACTAAACCATCTTTAAATGATCAAACCTTCTCTCTTACCCTAAGAAAAGAAAAAAAGATAAATAGAAATAATCATATTTATGTTTTCCAAAATAACTATAACATAGAGAAGTAATTCCAACCTAGATGTCAAAACCTAAAATCACATCATATCCAAACAATTTTAAAAATAGCCTATAAAAGGTTACCAAGTTTGCAAATAAGAGTGTATCGAGTGCTCTTTTAATAAATTTGTTAATTTATCCAATGTGGCCAGGCCCCATAGTTTCTCAATCCGTTATTCAATTCTCACTGTATCCTTCTGCCTCCAGTATTTCACGTATGTTATTCTAGCAGCTGTAACCATATAGCTGATTAATACAGTATATTTTCTTTCTGACTCCCATCTAAAGTCTACCATGTTAAAAGAAAGAGTCCTGGGCTTGGTGCTATTTCAATCTTCAAAATCTTATTTATTACAGTATTTTCTCTAATTTTTGCCAATAGTTTTTAGCCAGTTTACATTTCCATCATTGGTGATAAAAAGAACCAATGGCTTTATTACATTTCCAACACTTGTTATTAGCATTTTTATACATTTTGGCCAATTTATCTGGTACAAGGTTCCACCTATACATCATTTTAAATACGTTCTCTTTCAAATCATTACTGTAAGTAAATTTCAAACCCCTAGTCCATATTTTCTCCCATTGATCCAAATGAATGTTATGTCCTACATCCCTTGCCCATTTCACCATATATTCTTTAATTTGCTCTTCTTCAGTTTCGAATCTCAGTAATAATTTATAAATTTTAACAATTATATGGAATTCTTCTATGCCTATCAATTTTTCAAATTCTGCTTTTTCTTTTTTGAAATTCTAACTAATTTCATCCACCTCAAATCTTTCTCTTAATTAATAGTATGTTAACCATTGCATTTTCTGCCCTTCATCCTCTAATTGTTGCCTTCTTTGATTTTCCATGTTCCTTGGGTAATTTTTAATAAATCTTGGTACCTTAACCAATTCTGCATGGTGCCTAGGTCCTGTCTATAGAACACCTCCTGTGGAGATACACAACCCAGTAATTTGGTACTCAACCTTTCTTAATATTTGGTCCAAACTCTTAATAATGCTCTTCTAATAATATGATTTTTAAAACCCACATTTATTCTAATTTTCCCTTATCGCAAATAGGCATTCCACCCAAACTTTCATTCATGTCCTTCCAGTTCCCATAATCTAGTAGTATCTAATGTGATCCATTCCCTTATCCATACTAAACAAGACCATTCAAAATATGATTTCATATCTGGGAGGTCCAATCCCCCACTTTCCTTTGCATCTATCATTAATTTCCAGTTATTATTAATTATCATGTTGACCCACAGCTGCAAGGTATGTGGACAAGTTTACATAGTGACCACTAAAATCAGTGTGCAAACACGAATCAAGGAACATGAGAGACACTGCAAACTGGGCCAGCCAGAAATATCAGCAGTAGCAGAACATGTTATAAACCAACCTGGACACAAAATGTTATTTAAAAACACATAAATTCTGGACCAGGCCAACAGCTATCATGTCAGAATGCACAGAGAACCTATTGAAATCCACAAACACCTGGACAACTTCAACAGGAAAGAAGAAACCCTAAAAGTAAACAAAAACTGGCTCCCAGTTTTGAAAAACAATAGAATCAAAACTCAACACTTACAAAGGAATTCCAGCCAGGGACAGAGGGAGTTCCAGCAGATAATAGACCATCAACCAAACATTAGCCAAACAGACACTAATCCTCCTTGCATTTCTATACCCAGAAACTAACCATTCAAATACACAAATTTACATATATGCCGCAACAGGGGTTCACAGCATATAAACTCCACATACACTCCTAGCCAACCATTCTCTGAAGATGCCAGCCACAGTTGCAGGCGAAACGTCAGAAGTAAACTCTTCCAGAACACGGTCTCATAGCCCAGAAAAACCCCAAGGAAAATCTATGGATGCCAGCCGTGAAAGCTTTCGACTTCACATTGTCCAGTTGAAGTTTATCCAAATAATCTTCCATATCTGAGATTTTCTCATTGCCCTTTGCATATAAGTTTCTGTAATAATACTAAAAGGCTTTTGATATTTTGAATTATCCATTACAAACTACAGTATCTTCCTCCCTGGTCTTTGTGACCGTTTTATCTTTTCCTGTCTCAACTTATAGGAAAGCCACTTCCCAGGTTTCTTTTTGAATTCAAAATTCTTTTGCTTAATGTATAATAATTTGGTTTCGTCTGTAAACAATGAAAATGGTTGTTGGAGTAACTTAATCTTCTGTTGAATTTCTTTATCAAAATTTTCCTTAAGTTTTTCCTTCAAATCCTATATTTCGTCCATCAACTCCCTCTTTAGCTTCTCTTCTTAAAATATGTGGAAGCATTTTAAAAATTGTCCTGTCATATAAGCTTTGCTTGCATCTCAAACTATTGTGGGATCTGTACCCTTGTTTAAGCTCAGTTTTAAAAACTTCTTCAGTTCTTGTTAACACTGTTGTATCATTTCCATCTTCAGAAATAAATATTCATTAAATGTCCATCTAAACTGTGTTTCTTCTGTTTTCAGGGGCATCATAGTGGGATTATGATATGATTTTTTTTGGTAAAATATCCATGCTCTTTACTAAGTTGGTCATCTCCAGATGTTCTTGCATTACTCCTTCAACTGTCTCTTTGGCAGAAATCTACTCTGATCCCCATGAATATTCTGACAGATATGCTTCCTCAATGTGTTTGCCAAAATAGTAGTGAATATCTTATAGTCACTGTTTAATAACAAAATAGGCGTGTAATTCCTTGCTAGTATCTCATCTGTATCATATAAATCACTGTAGTATAGGCATTCCCCCAAGAATCTGACATCTTTCCTTTTACTAATAGTCCATCATACACCATCTTAAATAGCTGAAGTAATCATCATCAAATTTCTTATAATATACAGTAGCACCCCCGTATCAGCTGATCCGCCGACCACAGATTCAATTATCTGTGGTTGGAGAATGGGGGATGGAAGGAGGAAGGAGGGATCTCCTGCCCCCCAGAAGAACTCTGTTTGCAGTGGGGGGGCGATGGTGGTGGGGAGGTAGGGGGAAGGAGGGATCTCCTGCCCCACCCAGGAGAGCTCCATTCATGCCAGTTGATGGCAGTGGGGAGGGAGGGGGGAGGAGGGATCTCCTGCCCCTCCCTTCCCCCTGGGAAAGCTCCATTTGTGGTGGTGGTGGGTGGCAATGTGGAAGGGATGGAGAAAAAAGGATCTCCTTCCACCTCCCTTCCCCCTGAGAGAGCCCCATTCGTGGTGGTGGGGTGGCAATGTGGAAGGGACAGAGAAAGAGGGATCTCCTTCCAACTCCCTTCCCCCCAGAAGAGCTCTGTTTGCTGCGGGGGGGTGACGATGGCGGTGTTTGCTATTTCCATGGATTTCAATATCCGTGAGGACCCCCGGAACCAATCCCCTGAGGATACGGGGGTGCTATTGTACTGTAGATAGTCCATCTTAGCCTGGAAGCTTTTCCATCTTTCATCTTTTTGAGTGCCTCAACAAGCTCCATCATTGTCACATGCCCATTCAAACTTTGTTCTTGTTCGAAATGTAGTTTGTCCAATTGGAATCCATCCAAATAATCTCCCACATCTGGGTCTTTTTCATTGCCCCTCACATATAAACCCCTATAGCATTCCTAAAAAGCTTTTAATATTTTCATATTGCCCATTACATACTGATCGCCCTTCCCAATCTTTGTGATAGATTGCTTAAGCCTTTCCTATCTCAGTTTATAGGAGAGCCACTTCCCAGGTTTATTTGCAAATTCAGAATTATTTTGTTTGCCATCCATTTCTTGGACTGTAAAGTCAAAACTGTTGTTGCAATGTTGATGGAAGAATGGATTGTTAAGGTTGCTGAGCTGGCCCAAATCGCCAAATTAATGTGAATTCTAAAGGATAAGACAATGGAATATTTTTTTTTTAAGTTTGGAAACTGTTTATGGACTTTCTGACCAATAAGAAATCTAATAATCTGTGACTATGGCAAATTAATAATTTTAGCATTATTTAGTTAGATCTGTAATGGAAGAATTATACTTTTAAAAACTGTTTTTCTTTTCATTATAGTCAGGATTAGGGATCAGACCCTGTTTGTTTTAGTTATATGTATTTTTTTCTTCTTTTCTTTCTGCTGTTTCTTTATCTTTTGAATGTATATTATTTTGGTTGTAAATTAGATTATAAATAAATAAATAAATTTTAAAAAGAAGTGGTCTGGCAAAGAGTGCAGGTTTTCACATGCAGAAGCCAGGGATTCCAAGATACAGTTTATGGCATCTGAAATTTTAACTATCAGGTTATCTAACAAGCCCACTCTTCTGCACACTCTTCTTACCTTAATTATACAGTATAATTAGTTATAATGAAGTTACCAAAGAAAATCACAATGCACTTGATACCCCAGAAAGACTCCAGACATTTTCCTTCCATACAAGCTTGTCAGCAGGCATTCTGAAAGGGCTCTGGATGCAAATAATCAATCTCTAATGCCACACCATTCCGTTCCAAGTTACTTTTTTGTTTTTTCTATTCTTCTTTGACTTTTTTCTTTACCAAACCTAGCTGTTCTTTTGTTCCACAAACCCATCTATCTGTTCTGGGCTCCAGAAAGTTCTCTCACTCAAAGAAAACATACAGATTAGCCTGCCTAACAACAGAGCCATGTGATATATTTCCTCCAATTCTAATATTTCTTCTCCTAAGGCAGCAGCCCTTCCTGTTTTACTGAATGTGACATAGGGAGAGGCACCTAACCTAGTGAATTATCGTAATGACTTAATTCACTACAGTATTTTTAAAAAAACACTTCAGCATTAATTGAAGAATCTAGAAAGTTGGGTGGAATCACTGGGGGGGAGGGAATAGTGAATTAATTAACTCATTGATTAATTTGTTATTCCCCTTACACACCATGCCATCTCCTATGTTATTGGGCCCTTCTATCCTCAGGAGCAGATTTTGTGGGAGGTCTGAAGTGAGAGGAAATCACTGAAAATCACCTCCACCTCATTCCATAGATGGAAGCCACCACTACATCAAAAACTTTTTGTTGGTGGAGAGGCACCAAGTGGAAGCAAACCCCATTCCTGAATGGCCTCTTTTGAGATTTTCATGAGACACAATATTCTGAGAGTATGTTGTGGTTGCTTTACATAAGGTGATATTACATATAGTATAACAGTAATTTTTTCCTCCTAACAACTACAGGAACAATGAGGAGATCTGTAAAAAAAAAGTGGCATTGATGAAATAAATTGATAATACTATTTTTATTAAGCATTTAATTGAATATTTAATTGAAATATTGTCTTAACTACATCATAACCATGATAGAGAGATGATTATACTAAATCATGTAGTAAATTATAATTCTAAAAAAGGATATGTATTACACAAATATTGTACTTCACTGCCTCAAAAACAGCAAACTAAAGCCCATTTTTTCAAACATAGATTTTTCTCTTTGCCTCTCTTCTTCACTTCTTTGTTTTATCCTACATACAAACTTTCACAGTTTGATTATGAAGATTAGATCACATAGTATAGGTTAGTAGTCAGTGAAGATGACTCTGCTGTTTTCCCTCCTTGTGCAATTACTATCTTTGTAGCTATAGATAAATGAGCAATCACTTGGAAATCTTCCCACATTGCCAAAGCCAGTATACTTCTGCAGTTCTTGGCTTTGCTCCAAAGATGTCTTGCGCAAATGGAAAAGCACTTCAACTTGCACAAGGCAGCTCCGCTGAACTTTGATTTTCCCCATCACACATGAGTGTCCTGTGCAGCACCACATGCCTAGAGTTTTGAATTTCCCTAAATCATAGCCTTCCTGGATCCACTGATAGAAGTCTCTGTTGGATGGCAGAAACTTTTCTCAGTGGGGGGACCTTAAGAGGTAGAACCCTTGTAATCAATATTCTCTGGGAAAAGTATTAAATAAATCTGCAGAGAAGGCAGAGACCATTTTACTTGGGTCATTTTTCAAAGTATACAATATGGACTTTCAACAAGGAAAAATCTCCTCCCCCACCCCAATGTGTCTTTGTGCCAACAAAAGCAATAATGTTTGACTCTTCCCTTTAAAAAAAAGCAACACCTATCATCACAGCAAGATGAGAAATTTTAAAAACCAGAAATCCTGCTGTACACAATCAAGCGAATAATTGCTGGTGCATTAAATTTTAAAGATTTGTTTTCTCCCTCCTACTTGCTGAAATACAGATCTGGTCTACATCAGTCTCGATTCCCAAGTGCCCTTCAGCTTTTACAAATCTCTTTCAGGGGTTCCCACTCTCAAAAGCCTATTATCTACAGTGAGAGCAAAACCTCTAGTAAAAATCAGTGCTATTGCTCAGTGCCTGATTGCCCTTTAACACAACTATCAGATGCTTGGACCTGAGCAGAGATCTTCGGAAAAAAACAGGTCTTCCCTCCATCCCCATACAGACATAATATTCTCTGTAGGAATTTATGATCTTGAAACAGAAACTTTATTAAAAATTAATTTTGTGTTTAATGCATAATCATATATTATACATTTTAAATTCAAGTCCAGCTTCCCTGAACGCTTCTTGTTCACTATGGTTAATGCTGTTCATCCAACTCTGAAATTAACAAAACATATTTTTTAAAAAATCTTACACATAAAATGAAAAGCTCTAATTAAATCCAAACCCTTGTACATATTCTTAGTCACAGAACAATGAAATTATAGCCCTTCAAGACAATCTTATCCAGAAACAGAAGCTTTGGATTCTACTGCTGAAAGGGGAGAATAACCTATGAGAATCTCTCTCATTTTGATGAATATTATTTACCCTTTTAAAGGTAGTTTGATACACCCCCCAACACCTTCTCTTTTTCTTTAAAAAGTCAAAAATGACTAAAATGATTAGGACAATTGCCCCAAAGACCACATTATTAGAACTGAGGTGAAAGTTAACTTTTCTGTTCATCAATACATTCACATTCTATATAATGTGACTCAATTTGGATTGTTTTATGTCGAAGATGCAGTAAAAATATTAATGATTACAATTCTAAGTGCACCAGGTTTGAACTCATTCATACGTTTACTGAATTATCACAATAAAAGATTGACATTGGATGGAACTATACAGAATTACAGAAAATATCCTGAAAGAAATAAATCTGTGTTAACAGAACCTATCCACAAATAAGTTTGGGTGAAAGTGTAAGTCAAGCAGCTATAGCAGAGCAAGGCTATGTGTGTACCTTCACATGTGGCTGAACTACAACTCCCCTCACCTCTCACCGTTGGCTATGCTTGGCTAGAACTGTTGGGAGCTGCAGTCCAATAATATCTGGGAGGCTACATGTTTGAAGTTCTGCTTTATGGCCATAGTTCAATTAAGTTCTTTGGTGCATCAGAACAGCCTTCCTTTCTTTCATACCATTGCTGACAGCCTAGCTATGGCAAACCCAAGACATATCTAGGAATGGTTGTAAGAGGATGGCATGCTGAGTTTGACCACATTCTATGACAGCAATGTGATATCTACTAGAATATCTGCACCAACCCTCAGTCAAGGAAAGGTTGTTGAAGGCTTGCAGTTCCTGGGTTACTTCTGCAATTCTTTTTACTTCTGCTAAGAGCAATGCCAGAATAAGTATGACTGCCATGCTATGCAGTTTCTGAATCCAATAAATGCTGGGAAGAACCATTGATTACCAACACACGAAATAACGAGGCCAGAAACAAAGCTTGGGTTAAAATAGGGGTCACCTTATTTATTCTATCACCTATTTAATCTTTATTCCTTGGGATATGCAAACTAGGGGGGAGAGCCAATGCGGGAAAAGCTGGAGCCGATGGTTCTCACCCAGACCTACCTCCCAGCTTCCCTGGGCGAAACACCTGAGCCCCCCCCAGGGGGGTTCCCATCAATTGGGCTACCACCACTACCCAGCACCATCAGCTGGAATGCAAAACCCCAGGACAAGACACCTCAAGTCACATGACTTCTGGCGAGGCCTCAACCCTTGGGCCGGCCTCAAGGATAGTCTACTCCCCACACCCCAAATTATGCCTTCTGCAAGAGTAGTTTGATAGAGCCATCCTACACCCAAAAGGGGTGCCATAGGTGTACACCAAACTAATTGCTATCTTAAAGCCTCTCATCACGTGAGGCCATCAAAGCACCTCCCTTCACTGTGCTGAGCTGTTCTGTGAGTGTTCTTACCAATAAGAAAAGGAACAGAACACTTGGTAATTAAGGAAGCATTTTGGGCAACAAGAAGAAAAGACCATGAAATGAAACAATGTGCTGTCAGAATTCCTTATTCCAGAAATGGTACTCTGATTGTTGGGACGGTCTCATATTGCACAGATTTTACAGGACTCTACAGGCACAAGCAAACAAGAATGATGAGCAGCATCTAATGCTGTAGACAGAACTGCACAATAGTCTTCATAGAAAATTCCCCCCCAATTTGTACTCTATAAATGAGGCTGGAATTTGCACCATAGAAAAGATGCTACTTTTTTTTTGCCCTCTCTTAGATTCTAAAAAGATGGATTAAATCAAAATTAAAGTTGTATTGCAATATTAAGGTTACTATAAGAAAACTACAGATACAATTAAGCTTTGCCCAAGATAGCAGGAAGTAGTAGAACTGTTAACTAGCCTTCCCCAAGGCATGTCCCTCCAGATGTTTTGCTTTATTGCTCCCATCAGTCCTGGTCACAGGCTATGTTAACTGTGGTGATGTGATTTGTAAGGTGAAATGTCTGGACAGGCCTGGGTTGGGGAAGTATAAGCACCAAAGCTCTTGTACCATGTGCATCAGGGGGTGCAGATGTACAACTACGCAGAAGCACTGAGTTGCAAGGGACTGCAAGGGCCACCTAGTCCAACCCCTATCATGCAGGAATACACAATTAAAGAACTCCTGAAAGCAGCCATCAAACCTGTGTAAAGACTTCCAAAGAAGGAGAGTCCACCACCATCTAAGAGAGTATAATCTACTGTTGAACAGCTCTTATCATAAGGAAATTTTTCCTAATGTTTAGGTGGAATCTTTTTTCTTAAAAACTTAAATCTACTGGTTTGTATCCTTGTTTCTGGAGGAGAAGAAAAAAACTTGCTCCATCATACATAAGCAGAACTCCACTGAATCAGACCAACATATTCCATGTACTCTGGAATCCTGTTTCCAACAATGGTCAGCCCAAAATGTGTAGGAAAACCTAAAGATAGGCATGAAGGCAACAGGTTTCTCCTGTTGCTCCCCCTTACACAAATGGTATGCAGGAAAATAACTACATCTGAACCTAGACCAGTACATTCTCATATTTATTTCTACACTGACATAGACATTCAAAGAAGAATCTGGACCATATTTTAATTAGTGTCATAGCCTTATTATACAGTATATATGTACATAGGCACTAAATATATCAAAGCTAAAAAACCACCTTCACAGCTTGTATAGAAGACAAGAGAAGAGTGAAAATGTTATCATCAGCCTATTAAAGACTTAAAGACTTGACAGGAGAACAGTCCATGGCAGGTCTGCATTGAAGTCCTGAAGTTCTGCCCGCAAAACAAAATGCAGCATTCCATATCCAGAATAGAAAAAAAGGGTGGTCTTTTCTGCATTCTGAGCAGTGAGCCTCAATACAGACAACACAGAGAGAAGTACAAATTTTAAGAAGCCAGAATGGAAGATAGCAAATTGCTGCTGGTGACTTCCATGTCAATGGGGTGATAAATTCATTCCAGGTTTTACTTTGAACTTGAAAGGCGCTATCTGAGGTGCTGAACCCTATCTGCAACATAGGCTCAGCCCCTTCAATATCTCCTTTAAAGTTTGGATCAAAGCCCAGAGCAGATGCATCACCCCAGTAACATGGCAGCCACTAGTCCCCACTGGAGAAAGCAAAATTCTATCAAAAGACAAGTAGTCGTGCTAACTAATCATATTGTCATTATAACTGTATGAAGAGCTCAACTGTTCTTAAAGGCATTCTTAGAACACATGATTTTGGTCACATCCCTTTCCAAGTGCATGGAGCATCCCTTTGTTTTAAAGGCAGCAGATACAAAACTACAGAATGTCTTTTGAAAATACTTAACTCACTACAGACGCTGGTTGTTACGTACAGTCTGCACAAGTAAACAATTTAGTTCCACATTATCAAGAGCTAAAGAACGGAAGATTATGCCAAGCAATGCTGACATAGCTGCACACAGGATTTTAACATGCTGATCATATTAAGAACAGTGCACAAGAATTTTTTTCCACATCGCAAGAAGCCAGACTGTTTACATGCTGAAGTGGCTAGAGACTTGGCTGTCTGTGTGTGGTCTATTTTTCAGTATTATAACATTAAGAATAAAGAAGAGCAGCATGGAAATCATTTTACTTGCAAGTGAGGCCACAGTTTGGTTACTTAAATTCTCAAGATACAACTTAGAGCATGTTCTAAACACACACACATGCTGAATAAAAACGATCCAAGAGAAGATAAATTACAGACAGGAAATCTAACAAGTGATTTCAGGGTTTACTGAAGACAGAAGTCAAACCAAGATGCCCTAACTATTCACAAAAGGGCGGATAAGAGGCAGAGTTTTCCATCTTAACTTTACCTACCTGAAACAGTTATCACCATTACAACAGCAGCTGCTGTTCCTAAGACAATAAATTCTGCAGAAGAGTTTTGTCTGACTAAATCACTTAGCAATATATAAACTGTGGGTGGTATAAAAACGGTCGAGCATTTTATACTACTTTTATAAGTGGTGTACATAACAGGTGATGAATGGAGCACAGGAATGTCAACTACCGGTAAGTTATAGGGAAAAATGGGGAAATGAGTACTGTGCTGTTAGACCTATGTAACAGTGATGTTGTCATCAAGTACAGCTCATATATGCTGGTCTGAAAAGCCTAAATTAAAGCTCCTAATAAAGTTAAAGTTTCTAACTCTGTAACTGAAACATAAATATGAGCTATAATTTCATCGGATGCCATTTTTTTCCTGCAGAATTCCACCACATACAATGTCCTTTCTTTGTAGGCAATTTGGCAATAATTAATGAATTTAATAAAATTTATTTTGTTTATCTGACTACGAAGCCCAGGGAGGAGCACATGTGAGAGATGTCCAGGATGCCCTGCCAATAAATCCCATGCTTCAATTTTACTTCACCCTTCCAATTGCAGATACTGTTCTACGTCTGTCAACAATTCCAAATGAGCATACCAGTCCAAAATTGTTGGGCAAAACAGCATTTGAGAGGGGAAAGAGCCAACCTGTCCAAGATTTGGAGCATGCAGGTTCCTGTGCTCTAGTGCCTTCCTTCTTCTGAAAAGAAGCAGATTCGGTCAATCAGAAGGGAAAAATAATGGAAACTAAAATATATTTGTTAGGAATGGTGGAAGATAAAATAGAGAAAGAATATGGAAAAATAATATTTTACATGCTACTGACAGCAAGGATAAATTTTGCCAGGATGTGGAAAAGTAATGAATGTCCATCGGTTGATCAATGGTTGGAAAAACTTTATGAAATGATACATCTGGACAAATTAACAGTGCTGATAAAAGGAAAAACTGCTGAAAAATATATATATGACTGGACTATGGTTTCTAATTATTTGGAAAATAGATGGGGGGAAATTGCAGCAATCAACCACTTTTAAATGAAACCGTATACACTTAAGAGCAAGAGAAAATAAGAGTTATAACAATATATTGGTTTGAGCACGGGAATGATAACTATAAAATTGTGATTAATAAAGAGATACTAAACAATAATAATAGAAACCAAGAATAAGAATAATGAAAGCTGTACAATTTGATATATCAGCATACGGATAAGTCAGAAAAGGAAGTCTAATAATAATAATAATAATAATAATACGTGTAATAATTATCTTTTTAACAATAAGAGAATAATGTGTAATTTATTATACATTTAGATATACGATTTGGATATTTCTTTATTGTTAATTCATGATCTTGTTTCTATTGTGTTTTTTAAAATAAAATAAAAAAAGAAGGGAAAAATAATCAGAACTGTGTACTGATAATGATTTACAGCTGGCCGATTTTGAGAACATTCATAATGTCGGTGGCATACAAGCATATACATATACATGTTTGCTTGTGTATAGACAAGTCAAGTATTATACTCATTGGAGATACGAAAGAAGATTCAACTGATTATCTCAAATTAGTATACACACAATAGGCCTAATCAGTCTATTTTCGTCACCAATATACTCATGTCTCAAATGCCCTGCTGCGTTCCTCATTTCTTTTTAAAATAGATGTTCTGTCCCTTAACGCTATTACCACTTAGGCCTTCTTCCCACCTACAGACCCTTGCAACGGCATTCACTGCTCCCTTGAGTTTTGAAATGAAATGAAACGAAATGAAGCGATTGGGGGGGGGCAGAGAAGTCCCAGTAGACACAGCACAAACACAGCACACACACAATGCACACACACAAAGTAACACACAAGCACACAATACACACACAGCTGGGCTGCCTCACATCCAACCAAATATTTGCAGCCCAGTCGAACTTCACTGGATTCCACGATCCCATGTTGATCCACAATCCAACGCTGATCGTTCCAAGGGGAAAAGAGGAAGAGGCCAGGGGTGGCAAAGGGCTAAATAGGCCTGACTGAACTCTGCCCTGCCTCCTCCTAGCCAGGGCGTGCCTACGTCCTAGCCACTCCTTGCTCTCGTCTCCCTGCCCATCATTAAAACACCTCCCCCGAATCTACCATTCTTGAAGATCCGGGGGGTGTCTGTTCCCTTGAGTGTTCTAGATTTTGTTTTGTTACACCCTGGAACTGAAATGTATTTAATTGACATTGAGTATTTTGTAATGTCGGAGTTTCTTGTGTCCATCAAATGGTAACAATGCCAATTAAATCATTTTCAGTGCCAGGTTGTGGTACAACAAAATGTGGAAAACACAACCAAGCAAAATGGAACAAGAGTAAATGGGGGAAGAATTTATGTTCAGCTTCATGCACTTCAGTAAACCAACAAGTCCAGCAAATATATATTACAGTGTACAAAATTCCTTCTATGCAGTCCCCCATTACAACGGTACACAAATGGTGACTTCTGATCTTATGCACACATAGGCTTGCATGAGACCAGAATGGGATATCTTCAGAGAATATCCTGCTTGATGGATGATTCCCAGAAAGAACAAGCTTTCTATCTACATTAGGAGTAGGAAACTTTTGACCCTTCAGGATTAGGATTTCTTGCTGGATTCCAACTCCCATACATAATCCCCCACATTGGCTTTGCTGCCTGTTGGGGCGCTTAAGGGGAGCTACTGGAGTCTGGAGGACCACAAGGTGCCTATCCTTGCCAGAATTATTCTGATATGTATGCATTCATGGGATAACTTCAAAAATCATCCCAGAGGCACCCAAGGTCAATTTATAAACAAATAAAGCACAACAGATGCTTGATATCCACTTTATTTTTGCACTGTATTTTTTCATATTGATGTATTTTAATGTTTGTATTTTTAATTTTCTATTACTGCATTTTTAAAATTTTGTATTTTTTGTATTTTATTTTTCACTATTTTTTGCATTATTTTATATGTCAAGGAATCATTTATATTTTCCCACTTAGCAAATCTCTCCTATTTCAGTTGTAACTAGCCATTTGTCAGCAGAAATTCCATTTAAAAAGGCCCTTTCAAATAAAAAGTTTCATGTTGCAGCGTGAAACAGTATTTCCCATGTCACAACCAAGACAAATGGTAATATAATCTTCAATTGATTCACTATACGGAAGAATGAAGGATGGTATGTTTCGGCTGCAGACAACCCTGCACCATTCTGCTGTAAGAAAGAATCCATGTGAATCAGGATAATATTCCAGTTGCTATAACAACAGGAATGGGATTTCCCCAAGCTTATTACAGAACAGTTCTGTGAGTTAAAACAAGATACAGTATCTTCATCCTCCAGACCATGTGAGCAAATAAGAAACTGCAAGTTCTTGCTTCCTGAGTGAAAACAATGCTCTTCAGAGGAACAATTTCCAAATATACAGAAATGTTAGATCGTGACATCCTGAACTGACTAATAAAGTAGTCCAGACATTGCCTACAACCAGCTGGTATAATTTGCAATGGGCTGAGTAAATTCCACAAGAAAAGTGTATGTCATTTAGAGATTTATTTTTTTTAAAAAAAAGGCATAAGAATGTAACTCTTCCACAAGTGGGATTAATATGTTTTAAACATCCACATAAAATTTTAGCAAAAAATTGGTTAGAGCAATCAATATACATGTAAGTGGAAGACCAGTGGGTCAGATGCAGAAAATGCCTCCCGTTGGTAGAAAGGCTCCTCCTGAGAAGTCTGCAAGGTGGCAGACTTCTAATAAAGCAGCGAAATCCCTCTGGGGAAATGGAGGAGGCAACAACCATTGCTGATCCCCCCACCCCATACCAGACGATCATAGGGAAAGGCGAAAGAGGGAGGAAGAAACGGGAGAAAATTGCTTCACCTTGATCCTCCTATTCCACTGAGGAACAGAATTTGGTTCAGGGAATGCCCCTGCAGCAGCAAAGAAGCTTGGTTCAAACCATTCTTAAAAATAAAAATAAAGCTATCTTGAATTCAGGAGGTGACTTCCAGCAGCAGCAACAAAAACGGCAGGAGGGGGAAAAGTTAACTGCATCCTTTTCGCCTGTATTTATGTTTGCACAATATTGTTTGTTCTACATAATGGACTGTAATAGCTTACAAACGTAACTGACAAATGGCCAGTATCTTTTGTGATACTTCATGGTTGTTTCTTAACACAGAACTAAAATATGTCAAACTATTCAGCTTATATTATCTAATGATTAATGAAGCTAGCATACCACTCACTGTAACCCCCACCTCTACAAGCATCTGTTCCCATGAAGAAACCAAATGCTAATCCTCAGAATCTCACCTGTACTACCTTTGTTATCAGTTGGTGCCATAATGCAAATGGGACTTTCTCACTCTGACCATTGGGAAAAAAACAAGTGATTGACTGATAACATTTGACTGATCAATGAATAGTGGCTGCAACCCTATATTAGACTTTTAGCATACTGGAAAAGTCCATTAGTAGACTGCACAAAACTTTTGTATCTCTTGCCTGAACTTAGAGATTAATTCTACCTCATAATTAAAACCAAGAGCATGATGAGATTCGAGACAGAGAGCTAGGTCAACAGGTGGATTTCTTATGAAGGGAAAATGTCCATTGGTGGATTTCCTTAGGCAGAGAAGACGTAAAGTACTTCCAGACTGATGGCTCCTAATGCTACCAATCAGAAAGCATCATGTAACTTTTCTGTTGTAAGGATTTTTTCTTGTTTCTGAAAGAAAAAGGACGGAAGTGATAGGAAAATATTGAAGGATTACAAATACAGGGGTTGGACCCCCTGTAAAATTCTGTGACTGTAGGAGGCAAATGTCCAATAAAAGCCTTGTGTGGATAAACCTTTACTCCACAATTCTTTGAATACATATTTAAAAAATGTCCCACTGAATTTAATGGGGTTTGCAAACTAATTGTGCAAAGGGAGGGCTAGTCTCTCCTTCCTCTTAGCTTCCTGATGTCAGCTGGATGGCCTTTGGGAAACAGAATGCTGGGCCACAAGGAACTTTGGTCTGACCAGCAGTTCTCTTCTTATGTTGGATCAAAATATAGATCAGGCTGAGTTTCTGAATGGTTCTTCATGTGATGTTTTTGATAACTTGGAAAAGTTTGACTATTACTCCTGCTCTTAATTAATTTTTGTTTTGTGGCAGCCCTGTATATTTAGCTGAGAATTAACAGATAGCAAATAAGAAAATTAAGTGTTGAGGAAAAGAGATTAACCAGAAACATGATTAAGGTATAGGTAGCCACCACAGCCCAATACTTTCACTGTTTTGATCAGTATAATATAGGTGTGCATGGGTAAACAATCTAACAAAAATTGGTGCATGTTCATAATTTCTGTTTGACATATCTGAAAAGCTGGCACTGACAGGACAATATAAAGAAACCCAACATGTAGTATTTTGCTTTTTTAAAAACATCCACAAGAATGAAACTTTACTCCATCACTGTAACTTCCATGAGCCTATATGGCAGTTGTTCTCAGATACCATTAGTGGGATGCTGAAGTAGTTTAGTTAGGATGAAGTTATTAAGATTCATTCTCCCTCAGTTCCCATGTGCTCTTGCGAGGGTGACATACCATTTCCTATCAATCCTGCCTGCCACAGATCATTGTTATTAACTGTATTTATATCCCACCTCTTCCCCATTAAGGGATTATCCATCTGTGAGCTTTTGGTAGGCTAGTAATAATTTTGGATATCAGTGTTATGCCTAATCCCCTGTTCCCTTTGCCCAACAGCTTCCAGTAAATTATAATAACAAAAGATGTTTATAAGCATGTAAATGTCCTCCTTGGATAAGCAGGCTTTTTGTTTCTCTCATGGTGGGACTCAAGACTTTTTATTCATTTTGTGATTATGGTTTGTTAGGAGAGCAACAAGCCAGGGAAATCAATTCAGACATAGTACTTAAACTAATACTAATACTAAACAACCCATCAACAAAGTGTGCCCAACTAGGTTAGCTGCTCCACCAGCAGGAGGGGCAAGCAGGAACAACTGAGCAGCATTCACTAGGATGCCTGCTTGTTTACAAGAAGCCAGAATTCTCAGAAATTCTGGCTCACTGTAATGCGTGAACTGGCCCTACAGCAGCACTCATCAAAGAAGTATTAAGCAGAACACATTCCCAGGGCAATTTCATACCACAAGCACGATTTCCTGACCTTCAGGAAAGATTTTCAGTTCCTTAATCTAAGTAACAGAAATTTGTAGCTGCAGTCTACCCTATTACAATGAAGTAATTTGCACAATTATTGTTGCATGTTAGAAATTAAGTGCATGTGCTCTTTGGTTAAACCAACAGTAACTAACTAAAATATGAACACACAATTATTAACATCAGCTGATCATTAGTCAGCATTGCAAGGGGGCTTCTCTAGTAGTCATGAGTCAGAACGCTTACCAACTATAAGGACAGAGGGGAAAAATTATGAGAGGCTGTTGAAATGTAGTCTGGAAACGTTTTGCGGAGTCATGGTACAATGTTAAAATTAGTTTGTGAGTGATGTTCAGGAACATCATGGTTGTTAGAGAAGTGAAACTAAACCCACATCCTTGCTGCACAATGAACAAATGCCGCTTATTTGTAGACAGAGCCGAGAAAAGAACCATCAGCAAAAAGTGTAAATAGCAAAAAGGAAGCCTATGTGAAGAAGTTGTAAGTTCAGGTTCCGTCTCCTATCCACTACCCCAAACATGGGTCCTCTCCCTTCCTTATAACTTATTGATAAGAAATGAACACCCGCCTCCCCCCTCCCCAAAAAAAGATCACAGTATTCTGGTTTAGAAATAATGCTGTGCCATTATTTTGTGTTTAATGTGAAATCCTCATTTTTTTTTATCCTTCCCCCCCTAACACAGCCACAAAATTTAGAAATGCTCAACTAAGCACAATTTGTCATTATGGCTAAACCAGATACGCTGGTAAACATAATTTATTGAAACAAAACAGGATCATTAATCACTTCTAGAATTGGTCTTAGCTTGTTTAAATAAACCAGAGGCAACATTTACCACAATTTGGCCTAGGCATAACAAGAAGTTACAATTACTGTACTTCAAAATGAAACTTAATGCTTCCTGTCTTTTTCACACAGGTACACCTGAGGCAAAGCACAAAAATCAGTGTGTATAGAGCCATTGTACTGTCTATCCTCCTTTATGGATCTGAAACATGGGTCACCTATCGCCACCACCTACGACTCCTCGAGCGCTTTCATCAGCGCTGTCTACGCACAATCCTAAATATACACTGGACTGACTATGTGACGAATGTTGCTATCCTTGTGCAAGCAGGGATCACCAGTATTGAGGCCATGATATTGAGAACGCAGCTGCGCTGGGCAGGGCACGTTTCTAGGATGGAGGACCATCGCCTCCCAAAAATACTACTCTACAGTGAACTCGCCACGGGTCAGCGTAAGAGGGGCGCTGCAAAAAAGCGATACAAGGACTCCCTGAAACAACATCTCAGGCTCGGCCAAATTGATCACCAACAGTGGTCCGCCCTGGCCTCACATCGGGAGGCATGGAGACGCACTATCCACAATGCTGCAGCCTTATTTGAGAACTCATGCCGAATAAGTCTTGAAGAGAAACGACAACGCAGAAAGAATCACAACCCAAAAACATCACCCAAGGAGACCTTCTGCTGTGCTTTTTGCAACCGGACTTATTTATCTCGGATTGGCCTTTTTAGTCATCAGCGCGCTTGCAGAAAGCACAGGATGAGTCCTTCCTGAATCTTCGTTTGCGAAGAAAAGCCAGAGAGACCAGAGGAGGAGAGAGTGGGGAAGCAGAAGCTAAGCTGTATTTTATTGTTGTACACAAGCTAAGGCAGTGTGACTCCCTACTCAATCAGTGCATGTTTCACTTTAGCTATAAACCATTTTAAAATGACACAATATGATCAAGCAAGATTTGCCATATACAGTAGAAGCCTCTTATCCGCTGGGGATTGGTTCGGGGGGGGGGCATGGATACCAGAAACCACGGATAATAGCGAACACCTTTGAAAATGGGACTTCTGGTCTAAAATACCATAGAGTTGCCTTGGAGGACCTAGAAAATGGCTAGAGAGGACATATTTTCTAGGAAGGCTGTATGGTAGGTGTGTTGTTTAGTGTTCCATGGATAATTGAATCAGTGGATAATGAATCAGTGGATATGGGGGTCCTACTGTAGTTTACATTATGCCTAGCAGTAATTCAAGTTTGGCCTTCCATGATATTTTGTAAAAAGATTTTTTTAAATTTGTTCTAGATTTTTATTTCCTTCAGATTTTTACAAGTATACCTCAGTTAACATAGCAGATGTGTTCCTGGACATTACTTCTTGAATAGAAAATTTGGTGCCAGAAGTAGAAATCACATGGAAAGAACAGGGATAGATTCCTATACCACAAAAAAAAAAAAAAAAAAAGTAGTTCAACATGTTTCGCCAAACTTTTTATTCAAAACTAACAGTAACACATGGGAAATGAAACAACCAGGACAGGTAACCCTTGCATAAGCAGACAAAAACAGTTTGAGCCTTGAAAGCACTTGAAAGCTTCTTCCAAAATGCATCCAGAGATTATTTATAATTTCACTAGCCTCTGCATTTGTTATGATTTCTGTTTTGATGGGCAAACATATAACTATGCTTTTTTTTTTTTTTTAACATGGTGGGATAGCTGGTGGGGCAGGGTAATTTGCTTTTCTCCTTTGTTTTGCTGTTCATGCATGCTCAGTAAGGGATTCTAGCAGCAGTTGCTATTACTTTGCCTGTTGTGGACAGGCACATGCAACTGGAGTGGGATTGGTTGAGGAGCAGCTAGAGGACCAGAGGTTAAGAACCATAGATTTAAAGCATTTATCTCTTACTTTATGCTATGCCATGACTGTGTATGGGGGGTGGGGTGGGGGTACAAAGTATAGAGAAGCAGGATCCCCTGGTCACTTCCTGTCTGCTTATTACTAACAATCATACTTGTTCTAATTTTCTTCTTAGTCCATGAGGGAGCACAATTTGCCACTTCATAAAGTATAAACAGTGACTGACAACAGTCAGGCAAAGGCAACTAGGGGTTCCTGTTCCCTATGAGTTGGTCTACAATCTTCCCACCCACCCTCAGCTTTCTCTGTCCATCTTTCAGGAAGTGTTAGATTTGAGCCTGACTTCCATATGGCTAGTTTTGATGTGCCAAACATTATGTGGAGCCATGCTCTCAAATAGCCACTCATTGTGCAAGTAAGATGCAGGCTCTCGTCATGGAACAGTCTTGGAAAGCAGTCACAAGTCCGTAGGTGAATCAGCTCCATGTGCAGTTCACAGAAGGTCCCTTTGGTTGATAATGATCACCACTAAAAGACCACACATGGCTTGCTTATCCACATGATGACAGTCCTTGGGAGGCTCCTACACAGCTTAAATAATAACACCCAATCACATACCAAGGGATGAAGGAAGAAATTCTTTCATGTGGAATTAGACTACTCCCCTGTCCTTGTGATTCACCATTAAGAGCCAGAGCAACCCTGCCCACCTCACTCCCTGGTTTACCAAAACAAACAAATAAACAAACAAAAAACAGAGTATCCAAGCCATGTGGTAGCTACTTATGGAAGAAAAACAACTCACAAGTGTATCATGTAGGTTTCCTTCGTCATAGGGATCAAGGTAGATATTTAGCTTCTCAGGAACAACTCACTCACACAAGCCCCAAAGGTTCATGATTAGCATGCATGCATGCACCAGAAATGTGACAGTGTCTGAAGAGGGATTTATTTTACTCCAAATGTTGTTGTTGTTCAGTAGCAAAAACCTTTGGGGTTTTACTTGGCCACCTATTCTTGCCCTGTAGCAGTAAAACACAATATACATATTGAAATTACTTAAATCTCCCAGATGGCTCTACATAACTTAATAACAATGCTTCATTTCCTCAAATTTTAATTAAAGTGTGCATGACAGAAAAATCTATTTTCTTCATGGTTTGGAAAGCATAATGAAAAGTGAGTTTGTTGCATGTAAGCCAAGACAGGTGTCAGGTATGGGCGTACTCCTTCAGCTATATTTTTAAAAATTAATACAATCTGACTTGAAAAAGCAGAATATAACAGGATTACAGCCAGAGCAGGGGTGTAGCCTTGAATTCAAAGGAGCCAAATACTAATCCAGGTCCACTCTTTGGCCGAAGACCTACAGTTCACTGATATGAATCCAAAAGTTAGAAGGACTGCACTGTCTGGCAAGTGACCAGTTTGTCATTGGAAATCGTAGGAAAGTTGGGGAATGAGCAGATAATCTGTGGTGCTACTAAGGTCGGTGTCACCCCTCTCTCCAACAGTATCACCTGCTGCAGTTTGGCTTCTCTGCACCACCCAAGTGACACCACTGCAGATAACCTCAGTTTTATTAGGGGTCTACTTTAAACTCTTCAAGAAAATGTTCTCAGGAAGTGTGAAGAACTCAAAACTCATTTTTTGTGGGAGCTCATTTGATAGCTCAAATTTTAATCATAGCCCATTATTTTAATCAGAGATCACAACAACACCTTCATAGCAAGAGCCTCTTTGTTGATGGTGAGGCATTAGTGTTTCCTCAAAGGGTGCTGTGGCAAAGGAAGACAAATCTACCTCAGCAGCACAAAGCCATATTTTGAAAAGAGGCTTAAGACCAAAATAGGCAGGTACACCTACAAGCAATAAAATTTAAGCAAGGGAACAAAAAACTAAATTATTTTGATAATTCAGCATCTCTTCTAAGTGCATAGTTCTTTTAAAAAATTGGTCCAGAGGACATGATTTTATAAACCTCATAAAATATAAAACACAACACAATCCTTAAAAGAGGCAGGTGACAGTCAGAGCCAAAACTACAGGCTGCCAGCTGTGATGATATGTTAGTTTATGACATTTTAAAATAAAATTTAATTATCATTTTTAAATTCATGCTGTTCCTAGATCAGATTTAAAGACTATTTTAAAGACCAGCCATCCGGTGCAAGGCTGTGAAGAAGGAGACGGTAACCATAAGCAAGATGCCAGTGAATTTCAAAGAGGTTGTTGTATTTTACCCAGATGACCAAGGGCCTGTGTTGGATCCAGATCAAAGTATTCTGTACAACAAGAGCATCACCCAGGGGCATGCTAGGAATGTGGCTTTTCTGGGTGATGAGAGTAAGGAGGATGTTCAGATGCAAAAATCAGAGGAAAACCGACAAGCTGGGATGTTGCTGGGGTTAGCAGGAGAAAACGTTGCTCGGTGTCTTGAGAAAGGAGAAACAGCTGGGAATCACTGCAGGCCAGAGAGACAACCAGAGCATCATGTAGCAAAAAGAACAGATAATGGTATACCATTCACAGGGAAGCCCCATTATTCTCTGAAGATGCCAGCCACAGATGCAGGTGAAACGTTAGGAAAAAACTCTTCCAGAACGTGGCCTCACAGCCCAGAAAAAAACCACGAAAAACTATTTTACATTACTCACCACAACTGGTTGAGGTGCATGGGACTGCAGATACCATCTGCACCACTTATAAGAAAAATAATAATAATGTATTTTAAAATAAATGCCAGATGTGGAATGACACAGACTAACTATATTGTGTCTGCTTCCTTAAGCATATCTAACACCCAATTATTATGCTAATCCATATTGACTTGCTATAAAATTTTAGCAGTATGCTTGTATTAAAAAGGCCTGGCATGGGTCATATTCAGAAATGAAACAGCAGTGCTACCAGTGCCATTACCACTGAACTTTCAGAGAGTTGTGCTGCTTTTTCAGATCAACTGGGCTCACATCCAGCTAAGTGACTTGAGATCTGCTTTGCAACATACATCTACTTGCATCACATTTTACTGTACATTATTGCAACACATTTTAGCACTCTGTCCAAAAAGCAACTGAAACACATGCATTTAGAATGAAACAGTCCCCATAACACATCATAAGATTAGTCAAATAATCTTCATTTAAGGCAGTATTAGTTTCCAACCAAAGAATTCCAGATTTAAGCCCAAATATTGATCAACTCTGCCCTCTACTGAAAATATTGTATTATTGCAAGAGGAAAATATTTTGAAATCTTCTGAGAGACATCTAATAAGATCCATCTGCTTCAGTGAAGCAAAGCTATTAAGACTGTAGGTGTTCTTCTCTTCCTAAATTACATTTGAAACCACTGAGACATAAACAGATGAGCAGATGAATTTTCCAGAGTCTCACAAACAGTTCTTAGCAAAAACATTTCAGATAATATATTGCAGAGCAAAAATCACAATCTGCATAGAAAACAAAACTTTGTACTTCAATTTGATACCAAACACACATTACCATACAAATTGGCACTGATTTATAATCTGAAATCTATTGCAATGAACAGCCTTGTACACCCAGGTTCCCTCCACTGTTTTGGCAACCATAAAGTATTCAAAGAGAGACATTCTTGGTAAACAGTTTTTGTAAGTGAAATATAGCTACTTCAAAAGGAAAGCAGTACAAGCATTTCTTCAGGGGTAAAAATATAGAGCTATAGATGTGTATATACAGAAAACATTGCGTTCTTCAATTAGGTAGCAGAATAAAGTCAGCCTGGTTGAGTTTTGTGATTTAACTAAAAAATTAATGAAACTTAGTGCTATCCTATGAATCATTACTCAGACGTCAATCCCATTGTACTCAAGGGGATTTGCTCCCACATAAGTGAATGTGGGATTACAACCACAGCAAATGAAGCCCAAATAATAAAAGATGTCACAGAGAGCTTGGGCTAATAGATTATATAGAAATATAAATAAATAAATAAATGCAACAATGCAATCAGTTCTGATTTTTCTTCTTCCAAAAAAGCCAAAGTATACCACCCTCTGGATTTGTTTTCATTAAATGAACAGTGGAAACACAAATTTTAAAAGAAGTCTCTCCTGTTCTGATGAAGCCCTGCTAAGAGCAGAAGCTGCTATTTTGTTAAACTCTCCTGATGTCACTGTCAAAGTGGACTGCCAAAATAAATAAATAAATGGAGAAGGGGAGAACAAATGTCTGAATGTCTATATTGTACCCAGAGTCCACACAAGATTGCTGATCAACAACCATAACTATTTCTGGATTCCCAATACAGAATGGAAACTTGACCCATGTGCTTACTTTGGCAGTTGCATGTCTCCAAAGGAAACCAGGAGGACTCTCATTGTCAGGCTAATAGCCCTCCTTATACCCTTCCTCTCTTCACATGAGTTGGCTTTATTGGTATGAATCAGCAGTCTCCAGACCACAATGTGTTTGGAAGTCGATGGTAAACTTCACTGTGCTCTGCTGGGGATCTAAAAGGGCAGCAGCAGCCGCCAATGCATTCCTGATGAAAATTAAATGAAGTATCCCATGAACAATTTCATAGAAGATCACTAGACTCTCATGCCTTCCACTGAGAGAGATTGCAAAAGCTCACAGCTTCAATCCTATGCAAAGACAAGACATCACAGGCTCAAAGAGATACCATTCGCTGGGGTGTTGAAAGAGTTTTTGTGCATGTTAAGCTAACACATGCTTTAAAGCATCTGACCTCTTAAAACTGTTAAATGCATTACTACACACACACACACACACACACACGTATACGAAAAGCCACCAGCGCCACCTGGGTCATGGAGTATGGGCATCATAGCCTAACAAGGTGCTCTTCAAAACTCTGCCAAGATTGTTCAGACACTGAAATATGGATGATTTCAAACAAGAAATGGATTGTTTGCCCTAATGAAGGTATCACCAATATGCACTTTGGATTTTTGAAATATGGGCTGGATGTCTTTCACGGGCTTCACCGAAGGAACTATCAACAACTAATTTATGCACACTAGCTCTCTTTTATCCACTTTCTAGCATCCTGAATAGTTAAAGAGTCATCCAAGACTTTTAAGGAATGAACTAGAGATACAGTAATACATGTGGAAAATGTGATGACTGGTTCAAAACATTTTACTGCCTGAAGTGAAGCAACATATTGTGCCTTGCATGTAGTCAAGTGCATATTTCACATAGCTAGCCAAGTTATTTTTTGCATATGAAGCAGAAATCCCCAAAACTACTTCTCCCCATACCTAACAAAATAACTAACTAAACCACCACCAATTTGTTAGCCTTTCATGACATCCAAAATCGGCTGTCTGAGGTAGCTGCCTAACCATAGAACCACCCCAGGCACTGTAGGCACTGTAAATTATATTGTCTGCACAGCATAGATTTCTCTGAAGATAATCAAGCTACATTCAGAGAGAAACAGAGACAGAGACACTGAGACTACAATTCTCATAAGCTCCAGCCAGTATGCCCAGTGGTAAGGACCTGCAGTCCTAAACATCTGGAGGACCATAGCGGCCCACTTCTGCAATTTTTATAGCACATAGTCTTAGTGCTCTCCCAACAATCATGGCTACTCTTTGGAAAAGCAAAAGATACAAACCAACCAACAACAAGCAACCACATGCTAGACATCTTTGGTGGATCCAGGGCCCAGTTTTCTGCCCACTTCTCTCTAGGATCCACAAAGATTGCTGAAATGCCAAAAAACTTGGTGGTGCGGGGAAGTCTACTTCTGATTTCCAAAAACAGGGTAAGTTTATTATTAATCAGTGGAAGGGGCTCAAGCAACTGACTTAAAAGGTGATCTGCTGCTCTTGGAAGCTTCATTCACCCTCATTTTGGCAACACAGCAGTGTGGCCTGGGAGAACCTGGTGGGGGGAGCCACAGGTACCCCAAGGTCTATACTTTGCCCAACACTGTAATGACATCTGAAATGTCATATTTTACAAAAGTACTGATTGAACGTCAGTTAGGAAAGTTAAATTCTAGTTCAATTGTTGACCTTTACCCCCATCTCTACTCTCGGTGACAAGACGCAAAGATATCTTTAAATATTCAAAAAATGTGTTTTTCAAGTGTTGGGAAACCCTGACAGGGAGAATCTTGAACTGATGAGAATCTTCACAGTTCAGGATTTATTCTGCTCAACATTCACATATTTTGCTCCCTCCCCCAAAACAGCATTTTCTGAACAGAAAATAATGTATCTGCTCATAAATATTATTTTCTGTGTAGAAAATTCTGTTTCCTGTTGCCATTATGGAGTGCCTACAACTCCCATCATGGAACCAGAACACATCTGCAAGAACTACATGTCCCATCAAAGGTAACACAAGGTTCTGAGGAGTGAGGGGGTGGATCTCTCATTTGCTAAGCATTACATCACATCACCTGACTGAAGGGCCAATCAGATTGGGCAATGCAGAGCCAATCAGATTTGGCTAACCAAGTTTTGAGAAGCTACAGTCTTTGTTTGCAGACACATGGTACTTGGGGGTGTGAAGAGGGCAGACTAGCAACACATGCTATCATGAAGCCTGAAGAGCAGGCCTCATTGCTCTGAAATTCCATCATCAGACTCAAGCTAGGCCAGCTTTGATAAGCATGGCCCTAGCCATCCTAAATGGGACATATTTTGATCCAAATGAACTTCCTAAAATGTGAGTGGAATTTTTCTTAAGAGTTAGGAAAATATGTTTGGGTAGACTTGTGTTAGATTAAAGTTTATTTTAATCCTCTGATTGAATGTACCGTATATTCCGACGTATAAGACGACCCGGCGTATAAGACGACCCCCCCCCAATTTTAAGGTAAAATGCAGAGTTTGTGATATATTCGCCCTATAAGACGACCCCCCTCTTCCAACGCATAGCCCCCGCATGCCCCTCCTGAGCTCCCTTCCAGGAGGGAGCGCAGGAGGAGGATGCGGAGGCTGTGCGCCCAAAAGGGGCACGTTCGCCCCTTCTCCCCACCTTCCAGGAAGGTGGGGAGAAGGGGCGAATCGCGGTTTGGCCGCGCAGCCTCTGCATGCCCCTCCTGTGCTCCCTTCCAGGAGGGAGCGCAGGAGGGGGATCCGCAGGGTGTGCGGCCAAACGGGGCACGTTCGCCCCTTCTCCCCACCTTCCAGGAAGGTGGGGAGAAGGGGCGAATCGCGGTTTGGCCGTGCAGCCTCCGCATGCCCCTCCTGCGCTCCCTTCCAGGAGGGAGCGCAGGAGGGGGATCCGCAGGCTGTGCGGCCAAATGGGGCTTTGGGGAAGGGGGGAGGCTGGGCGGAGGGTGGCTGGGGGGAGGGGGCTTCGCAGACACCCCCCCTCTCCAAAGCGAGCCTTTGGGGAAGGGGGGTGGCTGGGCAGAGGGTGGGCGGGTGGCAGGGAGTAGGGGGCTTCCCAGCCCCCCTCCCTTTTGGGAGGGGGGGTGGATGCATGGGGAGTGGGCGGGGGGAAGGGAGGAGGGGGCTTCTCCGCCACCCCCCTCCCTGAAAGCGCGTTTCCGCGGCTTTCAGGGAGGGGGGGTGGATGCATGGGGAGTGGGCGGGGGGAAGGGAGGAGGGGGCTTCTCCGCCACCCCCCCTCCCTGAAAGCGCGTTTCCGCGGCTTTCAGGGAGGGGGGTGGATGCATGGGGAGTGGGCAGGGGGAAGGGAGGAGGAGGCTTCTCCGCCACCCCCCCTCCCTGAAAGCGCGTTTCCGCGGCTTTCAGGGAGGGGGGGTGGATGCATGGGGAGTGGGCGGGGGGAAGGGAGGAGGGGGCTTCTCCACCACCACCCCTCCCTGAAAGCGCATTTCCGCGGCTTTCAGGGAGTGGGGGTGGATGCATGGGGAGTGGGCGGGGGGAAGGGAGGAGGGGGCTTCTCCGCCACCCACCCTCCCTGAAAGCGCGTTTCCGCGGCTTTCAGGGAGGGGGGGTGTATGCACGGGGAGTGGGCTGGGGGAAGGGAGGAGGGGGCTTCCTAGCCACCCCCCCAAAGCCGCGGTTCTGCGACTTTCAGGAGGCGGGGTGGAAGCGCGGGGGGTGGGCGGGTGGCAGGGAGGAGCACTTTGCTTCACCCCCAGCCCGATCTCCTGCCTCTTCGCTCCATTTGCGAAGAGGCAGGAGATAGGCAGGCAGGTGAAGCAAAGTGTATCCGGCGTATAAGACGACTGTTGATTTTGGAGGGCACTTTTGAGTGCTCAAAAGTCGTCTTATACGCCGGAATATACGGTATTCTAAATTCTGAGTGCTATTCTATGTAACTCTTAAGCGGGACCAGGAGAGAAATGCCTTTTCTCCATTATACTATTTCTGCTAACATTTTGCTTGCTTGAATTTAGAAAATAAAGCTTTTTCTGTTTTTCCTACTAAGCTGATGTACATGCACTTTGCTTGGGCAAGCTACCTTGATTCTTCTCTGAGATAGAGAAGGGGAGGTTGGCGATAATTTAACAGAGCGAGTAGTTCCACTGGTTAATCAGAGAACCTGCACAGCTTCTTGCTGCGCTGTGTGGAAGGGGAGAAACTCAGTGAGTGGTGGCAGATACCGAAGGGAGACCTAGTTCTAAGGGATTTCAAGGCTAGAGGAATCCCTAAGAGTAGGGCTCAGACTGTACAAACACACAAGCCTTCTTCCGAACTCTGATAGTGTGAATGCACAGGGAAGGAGGAAGGGCCCGCGTGACACCTATGAAAAAAATGCTATTTTCTGAGTAAAAATACCATGTGAATTACGTGCAGAATAACTCCCAATCTACAAATGTATTTAAAGAGTGCTCGGTTTTCAAAGACTTTCCTGGAGCAGGAAGAATTGCTAAAATTGCTTGTTGCTTCCTTCACGAATTAAATCAGTGAAGAGTGACATCCCTACCTGTCACTTAATAGCATATACAATTTAAGATGAACACCTCTAATGAAAGGAGACCCACTAAAATCAATGGAACTATTCTAAGCTGAACAGTTTCAGAGCAGTCAGATCTGTAAGTCAAAATCCTAATACTAGCTATAAAACGTCAGATGTGAGGAGGTGAAAGGGAAGAGAATACTTGGAGAAGAAAAAGTATTCTGTACCCAGGGAATTCAATGCCCTTCACACATGCCCTGTGCTTCTCATTAAACTGAGCGCAGCAGTTTTAAATGTCCTTGAGTTTTCCTACTCTGCCCTAGTCTACCTGTTCAGCAGCACTAGTTATTTGGCCTTGTGTAAATCTATGCAGTCACAGAAAATGTCCGTATGCACACCACAAGCTTGTTTCGCTATGATATGTATTGTAAAGCATAGGTATGAATCTTAAGTTTCAACTCTGAATGTCCAACAAGATAATAATATCTGCTATATCTATAAAAGCTGTAACAGAGAAAATGAAAGATTCCATACAACCATTAGTAAAGCAATAGAGACTGACCACCCACAAGCACAATCACTCCCAAGACAACATTATGTGTGATCTGATAGAAGATCTGTACAGTTGATAAGGGGGAAATACAAAAATTGAAAAATGTGTTAATTCAAAGTAAAGTTATGATTAGCAGTTCAGAGCATTTAAAAAATACAAAATACTATATGAAGTTATTATAAAACACAATGAAATGAAACTGGGTTGGATCCACATGTGCTCTCCTACATGTAGAAAGCATTTCCAGCTCATGAAAGGTACTTCTATACCTTATGCAACTCTCTGTGTGTGTGTGCGCGCGCACGCACCTCCAAGTCACCTGTTGGACTTATGGTGACCCTGTGAATTTCACAGGGTTTTCTTAGGGAAGGAATACTCAGAGGAGTTCCTTCCATTGAAATAAAGCCTATAGCACAAGAAAAGTGAAAGTCAATCTGAAGAAGTTTTTCCATCTAAACAAGCCACGCCATTAAAAAGTAGATCACCAATTACATACCCAACTACAGCACTGCATGTACAGTCAACCCTCTATATCCACAGATTCTGTATATACAGATTCCACCATCTACTGCTTGAAAATATTCCTCAAAAATATATTCCAAAAGCAAACCATGATTTGCCATTTTATATAAGGAACACCATTTTACTGTGCCATTGTATATAATGGGACTTGAGCATCCACAGATTTTGGTATCCACAGGGGCGGGGGTGGTGGTGGTCCTGGAACCAAACCCCAGCAGATACCAAGGGCCCACTGTACTCTTGTGGAAGTGATTTACGGAACAGCTCTTGTTGCTATTTACCTTCTGATCATGTTCTTAGGATCCAGCTCATTAATATCTTTAATCAGGATCTGACAGTACAGTCAGCATGCTGTCCTTCCTCTCCCATCAATCACATAAATATGCTTTGTTTTCATAGTGATAAGTATGACTGTTTTATACACTTTTGCCTCAAGGTGCAGAAGTCATTTACACCATCTTAAGAAAGCAGCAAAATTTGCTCCTGTTGTGCACAAGAATAGCGGCTGGACAGATGCCATTATCTGCCATGCTAATCTGCCACTGAACTGGAATATGTTAGGATTTTAAGGCTGTGCACTTCAATGGAGGAAAAGTTTACTAAGCCAATAATCAGTTGCTATTCATGTTCTGAAGAGCAGCTTACCTTAATAACCAATTTGTGTGATGTCATGACAGGCTCTTCAATTTCACGGGGAGTCTGGAAGATAAATAAAAGAAGAGTCACTTTAGGGAGGAAGCGCTGAATGTTGACACTAAAGCTTAAGTGTCAAAAAAGCTCACAGTGGATAAAGGTGGAGAGGCTGCTACACATATATGTATAGCACTTGGTTCCCCTTGGTAACTCAGTTGCAGAGTTTGGCAACATTATCTCTTTAGGTAACTGGCAGAATTATTCCCAGCCTGCATGGTCACTGATTGTGTGTGTGTGTGTGTGTGTGTGTGTGTGTGAAGGCCATGATGGCTGGTTGATTCTGGGAAAGGTTATTTTACCAAGCAATACCCAATAGACAGCCAAACTGGACTAGAGAAGGGAAACAGATCAAGTGCCTAACCCTGTGGCAGGTGTGTTTTACATCATACTGGAGCCACAGACAACTTAATTGGCACAGCAGTGGAAACAAGGCCAGGGCCTTCCTGGTGGTGTGTTGTGTGTTGAACTCTCTCCCGAGGAATATACAGTTGGCTTAATCAATGCTGGCTCTTAAATGGGCCTTGAAAGAACAGGTTGCTTACCTGTATCTGTGGTTCTTCAAGTGGTCACCTGTGCCCTCACACAAATGGGCTTTCGTACCTGCACAGAGACCTTACTGGAAAGTTCTAGAGCTGAGCAGCATGGAAGGAACTCCACCCCTCATGTCTACCATGCATGTCCCAGTCCATCAAGCTGCTGTACCCTCAGTTTTGTAATCTGCCATGAAATATACAGGGACCTGGAAGAGGGGAGGGTAGGACAGGTTGTGTGAGGGCACAGATAACCACTCGAAGAATCACAGTTGCAGGTAAACAACCTGTTCTTCTTTGTGGTCTCTGCGGTTCACACAAGCCATCCTACATATATAAGATGGCAGGTAAGGTCACTGCATAACGGAGGAAAGAAGAGCCCAGCCAAACCGTGCATCTGCTTTCGCTCTGCAATCCAGTCTGTAATGTTATATGAAAGTTGATGGTTGAGACCATGTGGCAGCGTTGCACAGTTCAGGTAATGGTACACCTTGTAGCAGAGCTGCAGAAGATGCCACAGCCTTCATTGAACTGGAACAGAACTCTCAGATGTCTTAAGTCAGGCATATAGGCTCCAAAAGTCATTTGGAGAGACACTGGGATAAGACTTGTTGTCTTTTCTTACATCCGCCATAACAGACAAAAAGATGATTAGACAGGTGATAGGAAACCATACGTTGTACGTAAAAAGTTAATGCCTGACAGACATTCAGCAAATGTAGTGATCTCTCTAACAGTGTTGGTGGCTGTAGATAAAATGTAGGCAACATTATCTCCTGATTCAGATAGAATTGAGAGACGACCTTAGGTAGGAATGTAATATCATGGCACAGGACCACTTTGTCACGATGAAAGACAAGGAAGGATTCATCACATTTAAGAGCTGCAAGCTCTTCAGCCCGACAGGCTGAAGTGACCGCAATGGGGAAGACCACTGTCAATGTCATGGGACACTTGGCCACCAATGCTAGGGGCTCAAAGGGCTGATGCATAAATTGAGATAGGACTAATGAGATTAACCATGGAGGTGTTGTGGAAACAAGCAGATAAAAGTATGTTAAGCCTTTCATGAACCTCTTCACTACCAGGCTGGAAAAGAATGTGGCAAAAGATTGAGATGGGGGCTGATGAGCCACTATAGCTGTGAGGTACACTTTCAGTGACAAAAATACAAGGCCCTTGCTCTTTAACATGTAACAAAAAATGCAAGACTGTACAGACTTTTGCAGGTGATCATTGCTCAGACCTAGAGGATGCAAACAAACCTAAAAGTGCCTCCATTTGTAGCTATACAATCTCTTGGTAGAGTATTTTTTTATGATGCCTGTAAGACAGCTGTCATTCTAGAGTCAAGGAATTTTCCTCCACAGCAACAACTTCAATGCCTAAATGTCTGGGTGAAGTACCCATCCGTAAGAGTGCGAGAGGAGATCTGGACGTGGAGAAAAGGTAAGGTGGTGACCTCTGGACAGGCAAAGAGGAGTGAACCAGGGTGGTCTGGGCCATTAGGGTGCAACTAATATTGCTTTGGATCGGTCTCTGCCCAGTTCCACTGTAACCTTCCCTAGTAGTGGAAACGGGGGGGAAAAGTACATCGGGCACCCCAACCAAACAGGAATGCATCCCCAAGAGAGTCTCTTCCCATTCCTGCCCTAGAGCAGAAGTGGTTGCACTTTTTGTTGTCTGTTTTTACAAAAAGATTGACACAAGGAGTGTCCCATATGGTGGTTATGATTTGAAATGCTTGTCAAAATAGGGACTACTCGTGCTGGAGAATCCGAGCCTTACTGAGTTCTCCGTGCCAGCAAGGTGGATGACTATGGGACGAACACCTCTTCTGGCACAACAGTTCAAAAACTGAATAGTGAGATGAAGCAACACTCTTGTTTGTTGATATAACAAATGGTGGCAGTGTTGTCTAGTGTGACCTGGACCACCTTTTCTCTCAACATCCCCTCAAATGCTCAAAAGGCTTTGATGACCACCAGCAGCTCCAAGACATTGATGTGGGGATGAGCCTCATGGTGCAACCAGTGACCACAATGCACTCCCCAGCCTATCATTGAGGCATCCGTAGTGACCACGCAGAATGGCTCTAGGAGTTTGAACGGCATGACCAACTGGAAGTTGCAAAAACCTGTCCACCACATTAGACAGTGGAGAACATGCGATGGCAGAATTAAATGTTTGCTTTGGTGGTCTCGCAGGGAATTGAAATGCCTAAGGATCATGGGCTGCGCTTCCATGAGAGGGACTTCTGGCAAGAGATGGGGTGCATCTCACGACAGTTGGCAGAAACGTTTTTGCCAACAGTCTCAAAAATCTGATACGGAGGGCTTTAAACTGAGTCATATGGGGGAGGGAGACAGTATTCTGGAAGGCAAAAGAGCTGGAGAAAATAGTCAAACTGTCATAGACGGAGCAAGGCAAACAGTGCAAGGACCCAACAGTGGGAGGCCAAAAAACTTGCACAGGCAGCAAGTAAAGGGAACACATGGTCTTAGATGTCTCTACACTAATGCACAGAGCATGGGAAATAAGCAAGATGAACTTGAACTCCTAGCACAACAAAACAAATATGATATAATAGGCATTACTGAAACCTGGTGGGATGAGTCACATGATTGGAATGTAGGAATAGAAAGGTATAACCTTTATAAGAGAAACAGGCCAAACAGGAAAGGAGGAGGAATAGCATTATACGTCAGGGATAGTTACACCAGTGAAGAGATCCATGACATCAATACTGGAAGCCAGGCGGAGAGCACCTGGATAAAAATTAAAGGGGAGGGAAACAACACAGATGTTATTGTGGGACTCTACTACAGACCCCCAAGTCAGATGGAGGAATTGGATGATGCTTTCTAGAACAGATGACCACACACGCAGAAAGGAGAGATGTAGTAGCAATGGGTGACTTTAACTATCCTGATATTTGCTGGAAATCTAACTCAAGCAAAACTTCAAGGTCAAGCAAATTCCTTACTTGCCTGGAAGACAATTTCATTGTCCAAAAGGTGGAAGAGGCAACAAGGGGGTCAGCTATTTTTGATCTGATCCTAACCAACAAGGATGACCTGGTTAATGGGGTGCAAGTGGTGGGATCCTTAGGTGAGAGTGATCATGTTCTCCTGGAGTTTGTTATACAATGGAAAGGAGAAGCCAGGCATGGTCAGACACACATTCTTGACTTTAGGAGAGCTGATTTCAATAAACTCAGGAAAATACTGGGGATGATCCCATGGTCAGGAATACTAAAAGAGAAGACACCTCAAGATGGATGGGACTTTCTCAAAAGGGAGATACTGAAGGCACAATTTCAAACAGTACCATTGAGGAAGAAAAATGGGAGGTGTCTCAAGAAACCAGGATGGAAGAATAAAGAACTTTCAAGGGAACTAAGTTTTAAAAGGAACATGTATAAGAAATGGAAAAAGGGGGAAATCACCAAAGAAGAATTCAAACAGATAGCGAACACATGTAGGAGTAAAGTCAGAAAAGCTAAAGCGCAGAATAAGCTCAGGCTTGCTAGAGAGGATAAGTACAATAAAAAGGGGTTTTTGGGGATATGTCCGCAGCAAAACGAAGAAGGAAATGGTAGGGCCACTACGCGGAGAAGATGGCAAAATGCTAACGGGACAGAGAAAAGGCAGAATTACTCAACACCTTCTTTGCCTCAGTGTTTTCAGAAAAGGAAAAGGGTGACCAACCTGAGGATAATGGGACAGAGGACACAATAGGGAAAATCCAGCACAGAATAAGTAAAGAGGAAGTACAGGAATACCTTCTTAATCTAAATGAATTTAAATCTCCAGGACCAGATGAACTACATCCAAGAGTATTAAAAGAGCTGGCAAATATAATCTCAGAGCCATTGGCAATAATCTTTGAGAACTCCTGGAGAATAAGAGAAGACCCAGCAGACTGGAGGAGGGCAAATGTTGTCCCCATCTTCAAAAAGGAAAAAAAGAGGATCCCAACAATTATCGTCCAGTTAGTCTGACATCAATACCAGGGAAGATTCTAGAGCAGATCATTAAACAGAGAGTCTGTGAACATTTAGAAGGCAATGCCATAATCACAAAAAGTCAACATGGGTTTCAGAGAAACAAGTCACGCCAGACTAATCTGATCTCTTTTTTTGATAAAGTTACCAGCTTGGTAGATGAAGGGAACGCTGTTGATATCGCATACCTTGATTTCAGTAAGACCTTTGACAAGGTTCCCCATGACATTCTTGCAAACAAGCTTGTAAAATGTGGGCTAGACAAGTTAACTGTTCAATGGATTTGTAACTGGTTGACCGGCCGAACCCAAAGGGTGCTCAGCAGTGGCTCCTCTTCGTCTTGGAAAGATGTGACCAGTGGGGTGCCACAGGGTTCTGTCCTGGGCCCAGTGCTATTCAACATCTTTATCAATGACTTGGATGAGGGAATAAGGGGCATACTTATCAAATTTGCAGATGACACCAAATTAGGAGGAGTAGCTAATACCCTAGAGGACAGGATCAAAATTCAAAATGACCTGGATAGACTGGAGAGCTGGGCCAAAGCTAACAAAATGAAATTCAATACGGAGAAATGTAAGGTACTGCACTTAGGGAGGAAAAATGAAATGCACAGATACAGGATGGGGGAGACCTGGCTGAATGAGACTACATGCGAAAGGGATCTAGGAGTCCTAGTAGACCACAAATTGAACATGAGTCAAGAGTGTGATGCGGCAGCTAAAAAGGCCAATGCAATTTTGGGCTGCATCAATAGAAATATAGTGTCTAGATCAAGGGAAGTACTGTAATAGTGCCACTTTATTCTGCCTTGGTCAGGCCTCACCTAGAATACTGTGTCCAGTTCTGGGCACCACAATTCAAAAGGGATATGGACAAATTGGAGCGTGTCCAGAGAAGGGTGACTAAAATGGTGAAAGGTTGGGAAACCATGCCTTATGTGGAAAAACTTAGGGAGCTGGGTATGTTTAGCCTGGAAAAAAGACAGTTAAGGGGCGATATGATAGCCCTGTTTAAATATTTGAAGGGGTGTCACGTTGAGGTTGGAGCAAGCTTGTTTTCTGCTGCTCCAGAGACTAGAACACGGAGCAATGGATGCAAGCTCCAGGAACAGAGATTCCACCTCAACATTAGGAGGAACATTATTAGGAGTTTTTGACAGTAAGAGCTGTTCGGCAGTAGAACACTCTCCCTCGGAGTATGGTGGGCTCTCCTTCCTTGGAGGTCTTTAAACAGAGGCTGGATGGCCATCTGTCAGGGATGCTTTGATTGTGTATTCCTGCATGGCAGGAGGTTGGACTGGATGGCCCTCGTGGTCTCTTCCAACTCTATAATTCTATGATTCAATGATTCTAGGAATCAATACCGGAGAGGCCAGTTATTAGTTGTTAAGTTTACCCCTAGATATTTCCCTTTTTTTACTAATTCAAAGTTAGTTATTTTACGCAGTTGTTCACTTCCTTTTCTATCTATATTTTTACTAAATTTTGATTTTATCTGAGTTTATTTTGAAACCAGCATGTTTACCAAATTCAGATATAGTCTTAACCAGGGTCTCAATTCCACTTAGTGGATCTCTCAATATAATTACTAGGTCATCCGCAAATATTTGAAGTTTGTATTCCTCCCTACTGATTTTAATTCCTTTTATTCTATTTTCTTTTCTTATTTCATTATTCAACACTAAACTAAGGGAAGAAATTTAAAAAGATCTAAATAATTGGAAAAACTTAAATCTATCCCTTTTGGGAAACATATCAACTGTTAAAATGAGTATACTACCCAAACTAATATTTCTTTTTCAAGTTATCCCAATTATTCACACAAATGAAGTATTCGAGAAATGGCAGAGTGACATAAACAAGTTTCTATGGGCAGGAAGAAAACCAAGGATCAAATGGAACCTCCTAACAGATTCAAAAGAAAGGGGAGGATTCGGCTTGCCAAACCTACAACTCTATTTTGAGGCAATATGTCTATCATGGATAAAACCTTAGGTTACATTAGAAAGCAAAAGAATACTAGAATTAGAGGGACACAACAATTTGATGGGATGGCATGGATATTTATGGTTTGGTAAGGACAAAATCAATAAAGAATTTAAAAACCACGTGATTAGAAAATCCTTATTCAGAATTTGGCAAAAATATAAAGTCAGACTATGCCCTAAAATCCCAGGCTGGATTTCAGTCCAAGAAGCATTTATGAGAAGTGAACTAAGAAATTATAGTTGGTTAAGACATAGAGATTTTATGGTGAAAAAATTAGGTAAATGGGAAATTAAGGAATGGGAAGAATTGAAAAAAGAGGGAAAACAAATCCAATGGCTCAATTACTATGCAGTTAGGAACAGAATGAAAGAAGAATTAAAAGAGACTCAATTTGAAGGAGAAATGTCTGAATTTGAAAAATTACTGAATGCAGATAGTCATGTAATAAACTATTTATATAAAGTACTATTAAGATGGGATACTGAAGAGGAGCAAGTAAAACATTGTATGGTTAAGTGGGCGGTAGATTTAGGATATAATATCTACATGACCCAATAGGAAGATATTTGGAAGAGAGGATTAAAATTTACAAGTTGCTACAATTTTAAAGTTTCTTTAAGATGATGTATAGGTGGTATATGACACCTGTTAACATAAACAAAATAAATGAAAAAGCCTCTGCCTTTTGCTGGAAATGTAAAATTGAAATAGGAACCTTCTAATATATATGGTGGAAGTGTGAAAAAACGAGGAAATATTGGTATAAAATAAATAAAGAGATAGAGAAAATTTTAGGTTTCAAATTAGGTTTAAGACCCGAATTATATCGATTAAACATGATAAATTGGGAGAATAAAAAAGAAAAAGAATGTCGAGATTTAATAACCTACCTAATTACAGCTGCAAGAATAAGCTTTGCAAAGAGATGGAAAACTAAGGAGTTACCATCATTAATGGAATGGAGAGAAAAAACAATGGAAATAGCACAATTAGATAAGTTAACGAATATAGTAAGAGGTAACTCAAAAGAGAAATATATTGAAAAATGGAAGCCTTATATAGATTTTATGAAACAAAAAGAGGGAAAAACAGGTATAATAGGATTTGATGAGTAAACAAAGGGTAATAGTAGGAAAAGACTGTCTATCTACTTTAATACCTATGGAGGATTTAGAGAGAGGAAGCTACTCGATATAGAAGGTTATTTTAAAAGTCATGAAATAGAAAAGCTGACACTGGTAGAGAAGTGGGAGGAATCAGTCTAAAGTTGTTTATTGTGGTTAAATAACAAATTGAGTTATGGAAGGATTGCCATTAATACAGAGATGAGAATATGCATTAGTAAATGTAACATATAGTATAAGCTAATTAATAATAAAGGAGTAAAGACGACAATGTTCAAGGAACCGGATGTGACTAAGCAGGATGTCATTTTTAATGTTTTATGTGGTATGATGTGAGGGAAAGAAATTATTATTTGGTTACTGTTTACTTGTCCTATTTTTTTTCTTTTTTGTGTTATATGTGTATATTTTGTATATTGTGTATTGTTTATTTTTTTGCTATAATTTTATTTTTTATATTTATCTATGTTTTTTGATTTTCTATATGTTGAAATATTCTAATAAAAACTATTAATTAAAAAAAATACTGGAGAGGCCAAAATTTGAATTGCACCAGTTAAGTAACTGCTGTCATCACAGCAATGAGGCCGAGAAGTCTCTGTATAGTAAGAACAGACTCTTGTGGGTGAAATAGGTTCTTGGTATGAAACTCGTCCCAAAGCACTTCTGCCCTATTGAGCGGCAGGTAAGTGCTTCCTATAGTAGAGTCCAACATCACCCCAATGAAGTCTATCAGCCTTGTTGGTTCCAAGACAGACTTCTTGGGGTTGACATTGAAACCCAGGTTTTGAAGAAGTGAGAGAGTCCAATGGATGTCTCAGTACAGTTTGTTCTTGCAGGATGCCACCAGAAGCCAATTGCCCAGGTAAAGGTAGATCTGTAGTCCCCCAAATCCTGAAGAAGGAGACTCCGCTGCCATGGAACTTGGTGAATATGTTTGATGCTGTTGAGAGGCCAAAGGGGAGGACTTTGTATTGATAAAGTTCTGCCCGTGTCGCAAGGTGCTTATGGTGCTGAGGAAGAATCCTGATGTGGAAATATGCATCCCAGAGATCTATCGAGGCAAACCAATTGCCCTCACAAAGGAACGGCAGGATGGAGTGTAAAGTCACCATTTTGAACTTCTGTGGACCAGTGTAACAGCTGATACCACAAAGATCCAATATAGGATGCAGACCACCATCCCTCTTTGAGACCATGAAGTATCGGGAAAAGTAACCATCTCTTCTGCTGGAATCTTTTCCACAGGATCCTTTAGAAGCAAAGCAGTAATCTCGTCTCTCACAGAGCTCTGGTTGGAGGGCTAGAGTGAAAAACGCCAATGGGAAGCAGACTTGAGAATTCTATGGTGCAACTCAAATGGATGATGGTAAGAACCCAAGAATCTGTGTTGATGTTCTGCCAGGTGATATAATGGCAGAATGGTTTTGTCTTGTGAGATGGAAAGGGGCTGGAGAGATTAAACTTGGGTTGTGGTGGCATCCTACAGATGGAGTCAAAATCGAGATGTTGAAGAGCTGGTAGACTTCTTAGATGAAGATTGGAAGTGTTGTTGCCTGACAGAGTGACTATCTGAAGAAGATGGCTGACAAGAAGTTCTAGAAGGTCAAGATGGAGATTTTGAACTGAAAGAGGATGAGGATTGGAGCCTCCAGGAAAACAGGAATGACTGCTGGTGTTGTTGCTGGCTGAAACCCATCTTCATGGCAGTCACCCTAGCCTTAGACAGATGTTCCATCAAGTCATCATTTTTAGAGTGAAAAATTCCCTCACCATTGAATGGTAAGTCCTTGATCCTTTACCTGGTATCTTCTATCAGGCCCACAGAACATAACCAAGCATATCATTGTAGTGCCATTGCCTCCAACATGACCTTAGCAGCACAGTCAAACAAGTGATGGGCTGACTGTATTTGCTGTGCTGTGAAGGCATGCACTTGCTGCTGGTACTGGAGAGCTGCATACTTTTAATCATCTGGTAAGTACCGTATGAATGCCAACATTTTGTCCCAGGGCAAGTGCTGATAGGCCAACATGCAGGCCTGATGGCGAGGGCTGCTGATGAGTAAAACCTCCTCCTAAAGATGTCCAGCCTCCTGCCTTCTCTGTCTGGAGGCATGCAGTGTGATTTGTTCCCACCTTCTCCTTGGAAAGCTTCCACCGCAATAGAATTCAATGGTGGGTGGGTGAACAGATAAGCAGCACCCTTCTGCTAGGTCCTGTAGAGGTGTTCTAATCGTCTTGAAGCTGGAGGCAGAGATGCAGGGTTGATTCAAGGTTATCTAATTAACTCCTGTAGAGTTGGCAGTAGCGGGATGGTCACTGGCATTTATGTCTATATATCCACCATTTGAAACATAGAATCCAATACAGGTGCTAGGGGAGCCGTCACATCCAGTTCAATTGCTTTTGACATCCTTAGAAATATATCAAGAAATAGCTTGACATCCTCTGGTTGAAGACAGAGAAGTTGTATTCTCTACAATTGCCAAAGGAGAGGATATCAGAGGTAAAGGGAGTGTGGTGAAGAAGAGTCAGAGTCATAACTGGAGTCTGATGATCTTGATGGTCCTTCTGCCTGTTGGATTGAAGCAGTAGATGGGGAGATAGTAGTGACTGGAAGCCTGGTACCGATGGATGCTGAAAAATCAATCAAAGGAGTTGTAACCATGGCCGGTACTGCCAAGCTGGGAATTACATTTGAGATCAGTTGAGTATAGATGGTTGAGGTAACGAGAGCTGTTGATGCTGGTATAGCAATCAGAAGAGGAGAAGCCCTAGATAGGGTGGCAGTTGTCCATGGTGATGGAGATGTAGGATATCTCCTCGGTAATGGAGATCGAGATGAAAAATGTTGTGGTACTGGAGACCAGTAAGTATATGGAGTGGACAGGCCTGGTGATGATTGATGTCCAGGAGAATGAGACTGACTGCAATACCATGAGTATGGGCAGTGCCTAGAAGAATGGTAGGGAGCTTCATGGACATGGTATCAGTTCCTGTAAGATGCCAGATAGGCAAATAGAAAATAGAACTTGGAGCCTGCCTCCAGAGATGTTCCTGTTGGAACTGGTCCATGTACACTACAGAAGTGAATGGTGACACTTCTCTGGATCTGTACTCTTGATATGATGGATGTGATGAGGCATAAGAGTGTTCTATATAGAACAGCAACCTCTCTTGTTGTGGGAAAGGTGGAAGCGGCCTCAAAGAATGACCCAGAGAAGTGACAGGTGGCTATAGAGTGGTGATGGCGAACCTATGACACGTGTGTCACCACTGACACGCGTAGCCGTCAGTGGTGACACGCGGCTAGGTCGCTCCCCCCTCCCCCTCCCCCTCACCACCCTCCCTAAAGTGGCGATCAGGGCTTCAAAGCCCTGGTCGCCATTTTAGGGAGGCGGAGGAAAGAATGAAAGTGGTGGGTGGGGCTACGAAGCCCCGGTCACCACTGGGAGGAGGCTTTCCAGCCAGCACCCTCCCTTCCAAAAGCTGCGATTGCGGCTTTGGGAAAGGAGGGTGGCTGGTCGCTGGAGAGGAGGGGCTGGAGGAGGGAAAAGCCCTCCCATTCAGAAAACCCCTCCCATCCAGCCCTCCCATCTAGCCAGTGATGTTCTTCCCCCCCTGTGCAGCCTCGCTGAAAGGGAGGGGTGTTCTCCGTGACTGAGTCACGGAGAACACCCCTCCCTTTCAGTGAGGCTGCACAGGGGGGTACAAGCTCGCTGGCTGGGACCTTTCCCAGCAAGCGATGCTCTCACCCCCCCCTTGCAGCCTCGCTGAAAGGGAGGGGTGTTCTCCGTGACTAAGTCACGGAGAACACCCCTCTCTTTCAGCGAGGCTGGACGGGGTGGTAAAAGCTCGCTGGCTGGGACCTTTCCCAGCAAGTGATGCTCTCACCCCCCCCCATGCAGCTGAAAGGGAGGGGTGTTCTCCGTGACTCAGTCACGGAGGGTGGCTGGTGGCTGGAGGGGAGGGGCTGGAGGGGAGTGGTTGGAGCGGGGAGCCTTTCCAGCCAGCACCCTCTATTTCCAAAGCCGCGATCAATCGTGGCTTTGGTAAGGGAGAGTGGCTGCCTGGTTGCTGGAGGGGAGGGGTTGGAGGGGAGGGGCTGGAGGGTGCCTGATAGCCTGGATGGGAGGGGCTGGAGGGAGGAGGCTAACCAGAAAGCACCCTCCCTTCCAAAGAGGCCGCCATTTTGGCCTTCTTCTTCCCTGCAGCCTCGGCTGCTGGGGGGAAGGCGGGAAAAAGGGAGCCAATCGGGGCTGGTCAGCTGTGCCCCAATTGGCTGCCTGGAACAGAGGGGAGGGCCATCCGGCCGCATTTCCGGCGCAGCTGGATGATGCAGTGGCTGGCGACGGGGCCGGTATAAATAGGCCGGCCCCGGTGCAAAGCCTCCAGTTCGGCCCCAGCAGCACTTCGGACACTACCTCAGACACCACCACCCCTGCCCTCCCTGCGCATTGCTAAGCTAAGTGGGAAAAGTGAGATCATTGCTGAGATAAGTGAGGGAAGTCTGGGAGAGGAGAGGGCCTGTGGCATGGTATGGGTGCCGTTTTCTGTCGTTAGTGGCAGCCGTTGTTATTCACATAAGGAACAGTATCTTGCTCCATAGTGCAGACTCCATTTCACCATTATTATTGTTGTGCATCCTTATTAACCCTATTTTTGCTTATTAACCCTGCCCTTTCCTAAAAGATAGTTATATACACCATTTTGTGGCTAATAAGGCTAGTTAATCCCTAATTACCTGCAGGCCTAACAAGTGCATATAATTCTATCTTCTGTCACTGCCCCCCTGATGGAGAATCCCAAAAATAAAAAACTAACGTTAAGTAAAGGAAGTGGTAGTAGCAGTGGCCGACCCTTTCAAGAGACATGGACCGAGATGTATGGCTTTATAGAAAAAAATGGCAGATCATTTTGCGTTCTATGTAACGAAACAGTAGTAAGCAGAACATGGAATATAAATAGACATTTTGAAACTAATCATTCTCAGCTCTTGGAAAAAAGTGAGGATGAAAGGAAGGCATACATTTCCAGGCAGCTACAACTTTATAAGAGCCAATCTAATTCCATCCTAAAATTTATGAAAGGCTCTACAAATTTAACATCTGCAAGTTTGAGCATTGCTCACTCTATAGCTCAGCATGGAAAAGCGCTCAGTGAGGGAGAATTTATTAAAGACACTCTTCTAAGATGTGCACCAGATCTGTTTCATGATATGCAGAATAAAGATGCAATTATTAAGAGAATATCAGAGTTACCACTTAGTAGAAATATCATAAAAGACCGAATAATGAGACTGAACACAAATGTACAACATCAATTAGAGAGAGACCTAAAGAAGTGTAAATATTTTTCGATCTCTCTTGATGAAACTACTGATGTCACATCACATGCTCAATTGGCCATTATTGGTCGATATTCTGATGGTTTCAAAATGAGAGAAGAATTGATAAAGTTAGTATCAGTGCCAACAAGTACAGCAGGAAGTGAAATAAGTAAGGTTGTTCTACAAACATTTTGTGACCTAAGCATTGATATCTCTAAAGTGGTGTCAGTGATGACAGATGGGGCACCAAATATGGTGGGGGAAAAAGTCGGATTTGTCAAATTGTTTACAGAAGCTATTGGACATCCAATTGTGCCTTTTCATTGTATTATCCATCAGGAGGCTTTATGTGCCAAGGCAGGATTCACCGACCTAAATGACTTAATGTCAGTTGTTACAAAAATAGTTAATTTAATAGCTGCTCGCCCCCTTCACAAGCGAGAATTTTCGGCGCTTTTACAGGAGGTTGATTCCACCTACAGTGAACTGCTGATGTACAATAATGTAAGATGGCTGAGCCGAGGCAAAGTTCTTGAGCGCTTTGTGGAGTGCTTTGAAGAAATTAAGGTATTTCTTGACGATAAGGATCTGGGGAACTTTCCTCAGCTTAATGATGATAAGTGGGTCAACACCCTGATGTTTTTTACAGATCTCTCTGTTCATATTAATGAACTGAAGTTAAAGTTACAAGGTTTTGGCAAAAGTATTGACGTTATGTTTGGATACATAAAAGCTTTTGAAATAAAGTTAAAATTTTCAAGTGAGATGTAGAAACTAAAACTTATAAGTATTTTCCTCGAGTAGCAAAGCATTTTGAGGCCAGTGCAGCTGTACAAGATGAAATGGAACTCTTGCATATGAAGTACCAGCATGTTTTAGACTCGTTACTTGACCAGTTTAGTGATAGATTTAGTCAATTTAGAAGTCTAGAACACACCATGAAAATAATTAAGTATCCTGATGTAGTAGTCTACAGTAGTTTGGAATTAAATGGTTTCCAATGGATGCAAATTGATGATTTGGAGATGCAACTTGCAGAATTTCAAGACAGTATCTGGGCTCAGGTGTTTATCGACTTGAGGTCAAAGCTTGAGATTCTGGAAAGGCGCCGCTTGGAGAATCAAGATGAGTGCCACTATGAACAGAAAATGTGGAGTGCCTGGAACCGACTACCAGACACTTTCAGCACCCTGAAAAATATAGCAATGGCTTTACTCACAATTTTCCCCTCTACATACTTTTGTGAGGCCTTATTCTCAGCGTTAAATAATATCAAAACCAACAAAAGAAACAGATTGACAGATGAAGTTAGTAGCGCTTGCTTGGGCCTGAAGTGTACAAAATACCAACCTTCAATTGAAGAATTAGCCAATGAAATTCAGCAACAAAAAAGTCACTAATAGGCAGGTTAGTTAAAGAATTCCCCCTCCCCCTCACTTATCTCAGTTTATGGCACCCCACACAAGCTAAATAATATCAAGACCAACAAAAGAAACCGACTGACGGATGAACAAAGAAGTCACTAAGCAGGTAAGTTAAATAATTAGGTTTTGGTTTATTAAATACAATTATATATAACAATTATACATTTATGTTATTTAAACAACAAATATTGCAAAATAATGTTTTTTCCTCAAAGTGACACACCACCCGAGTTATGCTCAGTTTTTTGGCAAAGTTTGACACACCAGGCTCAAAAGGTTGCCCATCACTGCTATAAAGCATAGTGCTGTAGAGTCGGCACATGCTGTTCTTTGATAATTTTGGTCTGTTGCTGACATCAGGAACAACTGCTGTTGTACGATAGTAGATGGTAGAAGAGAAGTCACAACCATTGGTATTGAGGATGAAGGTGTTGGTACCATCTATGACAGTTGTCCATATGTCATGTCCTCTTCTTCCTCTTTTCTTCAGACCCTGTTCAGTCGACATCAGGTCATCCAAAGAATGTTGCCTCTTATGGCCCGACTTTTCATGTCATGAGTGGAGAGAGGAAGAGGCTGTTGGTACTGAGTTCCCAGACATCTGCCTGGACTTTTTGTTTTGGTGATAAATGGAAGAAGTTGTCAGTACTGAATCCCCAGCTACTGAGACAGTGGTAGACTGTGGGGTAGCTTTCGGTACAGGCTGAAGCAGCAAGACTTGGATGAGACACAAAAGCAGCTGTTAGTACCAAGGAACATCAATCCCGAGGCTGTCAATCCCGAAGTTGCCTTCGACCTCTCATACAGCTTTGGAGCTGTCATGGAAGTGGAGAAGAGTGCTTTACTGGTCGCAGCTTACTTGGATACCTGAAGGAATGTCTCCCAACAGTATAATTTGAGCCTGGAAGTCTGACTGTTTTTAATGCCTGGGCAGTAGGAGCACTGTTGGACAATGTGCCGCTTACCCAAACAATAAAGAAACTCTGTGTGAGCACCAGAAAGGGAGACCTTGTGCCCACAAGAGGAGCAAAGTTTGAACAAAGAGGTAGAGGCCATAAAAGGGGGAAAGGGGGGGGGAGGAACAATCATGAAGTAAAAAGAAAGGTTTTTTTAATAGCAGTAGTGAAGATAAAGAGATTAAAAGAATGGGAGAGTAAGCATAGGAAGGAAATTGAAGCAAAGAAGAAAACAGGAAAAAATAGAAGTTACTCAACACTAGATCACACCGACAGAAGTGACTTGTTTGTCACAGATAGAAACTGAGGGGACGGCAGCTTGGCAGCTGGGACATTTGCAGTAGATAGGGGTGGGGGGGTTCCCGCCAAGCTATGCAATTCTAGAACATTCTGACAGGGTCTCTGCTCAGGTGCAAAAGCTCATTTGTGTGAGGCACAGAGACCACAGAGAAGAACCTCATCTGGTTTCATTTGTGTTTAACCAAGTATGCAATGGTTTGCTGCTGCTTTTAAGTTCTGTTCCAATGATTTAATCAGTTTTAGATTAATGTTGGGATGGACTACGAAATGTTTTAAAACTGCTGTTTTAAATTATTGTATTTTATTTTGAATATCACATTGTAATTTTATGTTTTATGTATACAGCCGTGGGAGGGCTTTGCCCTGAAAAGCAGCCTAGAAACAGTTTCAGAAAAAAAATAATTAGGGAGAAAGAGATGTTTCTCTCTTTCCCTGTGGGCTGTGTTTCTGACCAAAATCTCTTCACCCCCACCCCCTGCCATTGCTTTCCCACCTGCTGGGAAGAGAAGCCAGACTGGGGGAAGACAAATGTAAATACCTCAGTCAGAGATACTATGATCAAATTTGGAGTCCCCCTGCTGTGCAGTAAAGTAAAAATATAATTTCAGTAGATAAGTTTTTCATGTGCCGCATATAGCTTGAATCTGAGCAGACTCAGATTCTGTATTGTAATGAAGTATGATGTGCAATCTTGTTGTGTTGTGAAATGCTTTGGACACCTTTGTGGGGCATACAAATTGAAATAGATGATGATGATGACTCTGCTGAAAAGCCACTACATTTAGGAAACAGGAAAATGTTATCTGTATTCACCCATGCACATGACCAATGGAGGCTGTGCCATGAATAAGCATCTGTGAAACAGCCTGAGGATGTTTATTTTTCTTATTAACATTTCCGATTTTACTTGAATATCTGGTTAGTATTAAACAACATACCAATGTCTTCTGCTCGAAATCTTCCACTAAAAAAGTAGCCTCAAAAAACCAACACCATCTATCCTTTTTTTACTGGTAGATGTTTCAAAAAGCACTATAAGCAGTAGCAGCAGAAAAAAGCAATTTCATCAATACTATTTGCTCATTTGCTGCTCTGATGAACTGGACTATTCTGACCAAAGGACATAGGTTAGACATATGGATTTACAGCAGAGCTCCAAAATAAACAAACATATAAGAAAAGAAAAATGGCTAGTGGGGAAAGAGAATAAGTTCTCAAAAGAAATACAAAAGAATCTGAAGGCTTGGTCCACCTTAGTTTTCTGGGTCTTATTCAAGAAAACAGCTGAAGAATCTTTCTTATTCCCTGCAAACTGCCACATTTCATGGAAGAAGAACCTGGTCCAGAAGACCCCAAATTTACAATACCACTGAAGCTGTGGAAATCCTAATTATCCATTTACCTTTTAAAATAATGGCACTAAGGAATATGAAATAGTTTTCCAGTCTTACATACTAAATCCAACTAGCCATCAAAATTTTACACTAAAAAAGCAACAGGTACATATCAGAAACTGCTAAGTTAGAGCTTTATCTTTTGCTAGCAAGAAGGGTGCAACTACTTGTTCTACTTTCACTGGGTTAAACCCTGTTTCCCTTTCTATATTTTGCCTCAGGCATTCACTCTGCCTGAACCATTAGTGTACCCAAAGGCTGTCAAAAACTAGCCATCCTCTTTGCCACTGCAGTACCACCTACACTCAACTTGTTTTCCCATTTCATTTATTACACCATGGCTTTCTGCGAAGAAAAAGTACCTAAGGTGAGTAACAGTGGTAGAAATTAAATAAAAACAGTCAAAACTTTTAAAAAGATTATAAACACACCCATGACAACAATGACTCTTATGTGACTGCAATGCACCAGGGGGGTGGGGAATGAAACACATCTGCTGCACACACTCCTAGCCTCATATAGTTGTCCCTCCACATTCGCGGCTTCGACTATCTTGGTTCCGCCTATTCGCGGAAATCCTCAGCTTCTCTCCCCCCCCCCCCAGGGAATTTGTTTTGGAGGTGGAGCCAAACCGAAGAAAGCTGAGTGATCCTTCTGTGTGAGGGACGAAAGCCAACTGAAGCGAGGCACTTAGCAAACCACCACTGGTTTGCTTGCTGAGCACCCCACTTTACTCAGCTTTTGCCCCTCAAATGGAAGGGGTGAAAGCTGGTTGAAGTGGGGTGCTCAGTCAGCAAACCACCACCGGTTTGCTGCCTGAGCGCTCCATTTTGCTCAGCTTTCACCCCTCACACGGAAGGGGCAAAAGCTGAGTGAAGTGGGGTGCTCAGCCAGCAAACCACCACCGTTTTGCTGGCTGAGCACCTCGCTTCAACCGTCTTTCGCCCCTCACACGGAAGGGGCGAAAGCTGAGTAAAGTGGGCCACTCGGCCAGCAAACCGGTGGTGGTTTCCTGGCTGAGCGCCTCTCTTCAATCGGCTTTCGCCTCTTCCGTGTGAGGGGCGAAAGCCGGTTGAAGGGGGATGCTCAATCAGCAAACCACCGCCGCTTTGATGGCTGAGCACCCCATTTTACTCAGCTTTCACCCCTCACACAGAAGGGGCGAAAGCCAGGTAAAGTGGGACCCTCAGCCAGCAAAACGGTGGCAGTTTGCTCACACGGAAGGGGTGAAAGCTGAGTAAAGTGGCCCGCTCAGCCAGCAAACCGGTGGCTGTTTGCTAGCTGAGCGCCTTGCTTCAATCGGCTTTTGCCTCTTCCGTATGCGGGACGAAAGCCGGTTGAAGTGGGATGCTCAGTCAGCAAACCACCACCAGTTTGCTGACTGAGTGCCCCATTTTAGTCAGCTTTCACCCCTCACATGGAAGGGGCGAAAGCCGGGTGAGGTGGGGCACTCAGCCAGCAAACTGCCACTGCAAAGGGAGCAAAGTCCAAGGGAAGCACAGGGGGTGAGGCAAAGCCTCTAAAATTGCCAGTCTCCTGGACTTTTGCTCCCTTTGCAGAGGGAAGCAAAGGCCCAGGAGAGCGGTGATTTTAGAGGCTTTGCCTCACCTGCTGCCACTCTCCTGGATCTTTGCTTCCTTTCGCAAAGGGAGCAAAGACCCAGGGAAGTGCAGGGGGTGAGGCAAAGCCTCTAAAATCACTGCTCTCCCGGGCCTTTGCTACCTTTGTGGAGGGAAGCAAAGATCTAGGAGAGTGCCGATTTTAGCAGTTTTGCCTCACCCGCTGCCACTCTCCTGGATCTTTGCTTCCCTCCACAAAGGGAGCAAAGGCCCAGGGAAGTGGGGGGCTGAGACAAAGCCTCTAAAATTGCCACTCTCCTGGGCCTTTGCTCCCTTTGTGGAGGGAAGCAAAGACCCAGGAGAGCGGGAAGCACTGAGCTGCAAAGTTTACAAGTGTTGGGCAGTGGGGTGTGGTGGTGGGGAAGGCAGAGGCCCTGGGGGCATGGTGGGGGTGGTGGCAGCAGCGGCTGCATGGTAGCGGTGACAGGGTGCATGGCAGCAGGGGCATGGTGGGGTGATAGAGAAGCGAAGGTGGGGGTGGCTGTGGAGGAGTTCTGAGTTTTTTTGTGTGTGTTTTTTTCACATTCGCAGGGGTCTTACACCCCTAACCCCTGCAAATGTGAAGGGATGACTGTATTTGACAGCTGGGACAAAAACATTACGCCAGTAGAAGAGGTCAAAAGAACTATTTTGCCATGTGAAATGAATTGGTTTTAGACTTGCTGGGATTCCTAACTTCTGTAGGAGGAGGAAATTCTTAGAACGGCCTCGAAACGACTTATTCCAGAAAGATTCCTAAATGGTCGGGAGAGGGGCAGGTGGTCTTTCCAGGCACTAGAACTAACAATCCTGTCAAAGCACAGGTTGAAGAAATTGCTATTAGACGGCACTGCTCTGGATAATTATTGACCACTCTCTCATGTCTTAAGTAATGTGCTGGAGCAGGTGATGGCAACTCAACTCTAGGGTTTCCTGGTTGAAAATGACTACAGTTGCCCCTCCACATTCACAAACTTAGCATTCGCGGTTTTGAATATTCACAGTTTTGGGAGCCCCCCCGCCCTTCCAAAAGCAGCAACAAGGGGCCTCCGGAGGCCCCGTGAAGGCCTTCGGAGGGAGGGGGAGGCGGGGGGAAGCAACTATGGGGCCTCCGGAGGCCCTGTGGTCGCTTTGGCGGGGAGGGCAGTTGTTATTCACAGAATTTTCACATTCGTGGGGGTCTGTGGAACCTAACCCCCGCGAATGTGAAGGGACAACTGTATTTGGATCCTTTTCATTCTGGGTTTGTACATTGTCTGGGAAATGAAACAGGCCTGGCCACTGGATGACCTATGCTAGGAACTAGATGAGGGAGTGCATCTTGTTGGACCTATTTACGGCATTTGATACCATTGAACGTGGTGACTTTCTGAGATGGCTTTCAGGGTTTGGGACACCATTTTGCAACAGTTCTAGTCCTATTGGGCTGAGTATTTCCCGAAGGTAGTGACAAAGATTACTGATTTGTCCCTTCAGTGCTGTCCAATAATCTGTTCAGTAATCTATTTCCCTTTTTTCTTTTGAACATCTACACCCACAGTAGGCAAAGTGCTACCCGCAGGCTCCATGTGTCCCTGCCCCAGGAGCCTTTTAAAAACTCAGAAATTGCCCAAACCAAACCAAAATACAGTACATGGCATGATTCAAATCCCATGATCCCTAAGCCCCAAGCCAAATGGGGGGAAATCAGCAGAAAACAATTTTTAAAAAAACAGAAGTGACTTTCATTTTGTCAAAATGGTGTTAGGTCAGCCTACCAGAGGGCTGGGAGCAAAATTGCTCCCTTCTCATGATGCAGTTGCCCAACTCTGGGTTATAAACTGCATGGAAAGGTCATCTAGAGCTTTGGGGCTGCATCTTAGATGAGCAGCTTGGGGGGGTGTTCATGGATCCATCATGACTCCTGGATGCTCAGGATGGTACACTGACCATGGCTGACTTTGCCAATTCTGCCTGTTGTGCCAGGTGCACCCCTCCCGGAGAAGACAGATCTGGCAACACGCCCTAGTCACTTCCCATCTATATTAGTGCAATGTGCTCTATGCCAGGTTGCCCTTGTTTAGAAATTGCTGTTGATGCAAATTGTTACAATGAAGTTACATTATTATATGTAGTTTATTAATAATATTAACCCAGTTTATAATCACCTACTCTGACTCCCAGTTCATTTCTTGGCCTAATTCAAGGTTCCAGCTCTTACCAAACAGCTTATAGCAAGGAGATCTGAAAGACTGCCTCTTCCCATATGAACCTGCACATGAACCTACACAATACAGTCAGCCTTCCGTATCCATAGGTTCTGCATCCATAGATTCAATGAACCACAGCTTGAAAATATCTTGGGGAGGGGGGATCCAAAAAGCAAACCTTGCTGTTCGCCATTTTATATAAGGGATGCCATTTTACTATGCCATTGTATATAATGTGACTTGAACATCCACAGATTTTGGTATCCATGAGGGGTCCTGTAACCAAACTGCAGTGGATACCTAGGGCCCAATGTATTCTTTGGGGACTCTGCTATATGTACCACTGCCAAAATAGGTCAGTGGGAATGTGGTACAAGGCCTTTTCTGTGATGGCACATCTCTATAGAATTGTCTCCCAAGAAGGGTAGATGGCACCACTGCCCCTTTGCTTCTGGTCACCTGTAAATACACTTTGATTCCACATGGTTTTAAATCCAAGACTGAAGGGTTTGATCATGCTCTATTAATTTTAAAATAGCTCTATTATTCAACTAATTTGTTCTTGTTTGGGGATTTTATCTGTATTGTATTTTAATTTTTGTAAGCCGCCCCTATTGTTTTAACAGAGGGGCGGGGTATAAATAATAATAATAATAATAATAATTATTATTATTATTATTTAATTTGGTTTTAATGTTTTATTTCTGTAGCCTGCTTTGGAGGCCCTTGTTAGGGACAAAGTCAGTTGGTTAAAATGATAGGCCAGGCCTTGGAAGATCCCGGTTCTAATCTCCACAGACTTGAAATTCACTGGAGGACCATGAGCTAGTTCATCTCTCTCAGCCTGACTTACTTCACAGAACTGTTGTGAGAAAAAGATGGGAAAGATATAGCCATATACACTGACTTGAGTTCACTGGATGAAAGGCAGGATATAAATGTAACTAACTGAAATAAATTAATATGGTAGTGCCAAAAGCTGCTAATTTCCTCACCTTCCCAAACTGGTGTAGTTTCGTAGTTCTGAACCCAACAGGGGATCCAATAGCCTGATCCAGCAGAAGAAATGGGGAGTAGACATACAATATCATGATAACTGTACATACAGTGCTTTAAAAATTAAGAAGAGGTGGGTTTCCTTGGAAATTTGGGAGAAAGCAATATATCGAATTAGCATTCAACTTGCTTGACTACCATTTTCTTCATGCAGTGTTTGTTGGTTTACCCTTCTTCAAAGGAACAAGAGCTCAAGATAGTGTAGCTGCCACTGCCACTCATTTTTTTTATCCTCACAATACCCTAGTGAAGTAGGTTAGGCTAAGAGACAGTGGCTACTCAAGGTCGCACAATGAGCTATGTGGATGAGTAAAGATGTTCTAGCCCAATACTCTAACTACTATACAAAATGGGCTGGACCAGAATGTTGCTGGTGTGGAGAGAGAATAATGTCTGAACAGGACTTCTACAGGCACTGTAATATTGGCCTATTTCCCCCCCTCTGACAGAGAAGCCAAGCCAAGCCTAGATTGAAAAGCTTCTAGATATTTTATCCTGTATCATACACTGCATAAGTATTTAACTTCCCTTTGGGCTCCCTAGCCGCTGCCCTTGATCATGCTTCAGGCTAAGGGAGGGGAAAACACAGGCCATTCATCAGACAGACCCAAATGCTTTTCTACATTCCTCAAGCCATGGGAAAAACCGAATAGATTCTTTTATTACTTATCTTTGCACTTCAACACTTAAAACAGTCTGACAGAAGGGTGAATGCCCGATAATTAAAAGCAAATGTTTTCTGAATTCAAAATAAAACAGGACAGGATAAAAGCTTGTTGAGTAGAGCCCTGGAATAAAGAGCAGGGGAGAGAGCACTTCACTGTCAGGAACAGGCTCAGCTGTAACAAAGTATTCAGACAAAATTTAAAGCTAAAAGAAAAGAAAAGAAAAAAGACAGCAAACCCAACACAGCACCCCATTAAGAACACAGTGAAACAGGACCTAAAAGCACAATTCTACTCAGGAGGGTCAAACAATTACTGAGACTACTTTAGCCAAGCAGTTCTGAGACACTGTAACTTACAGTTGTCCTTCCACATTCATGGATTTGGTATTCACAGTTTTAGTATTCACGGTTTGAAAATATTCTTAAAAAAATAATAATCCAAAAAGCAAACCTTGATTTTGCCTTCTTATATAAGGGACACCATTTTGCTATGCTATTGCATATAATGGGACTTGAGTATTCATGGATTTGGGTATTCACGGGGGTTCCTGGAACCAAAGCCCTGCAAATGTGAAGAGACAACTGTATGTGGCATAGGGGTGTGCCCTGCCTACTCTGCAACCAAGGCCTAAGGCTCTTGCACACTACACAGTTATAGTACTATGATTCAGTGATGTATTCAAGTCTTTTACTCCAAGTTTCAAGTCAAGTCCCAAGTCTCTACCTTCAAGTCACAAGTCAAGTCTCAAGCCCTTGCAAGATATTTTCAAGTCAAGTCTCAAGTCAAATATCAAGTCTGGAAGCCAACTTTAACAGAAAAAAAGAGGTGGTGGTGGGGTGTGGAATTTCAATAATTAGAAAATCAAGAAGACACGCATATAGTTAGGTAAAAACAATTTAAATTATCAGTGAACACAATGGGCTTGAGGTGGGGGCTGAACCTGCTCGGCAGCCTGTCTCCATTGCATATCAGAGGAGCCTTCTAAAGCTTTTGAAAAGCTTTAGAAGGATCCATCCACCTCAAGCCCATTGCCTAACACATTTGCTGTTACCACTTCTGTGATGTGACTGGTAGGCAAAAAGCAGTGAGATCATGGAAGCACTGCTCAAAAGAAAGAAAAAAAAACCATTTCCCACTCCATAACATTTCTGGATGAATGTGTTGTTACTGAATCAAGGCCATCAAGTCAGTTGCTAAAAATATATGAGTCACGAGTTGAGTCAAGTCAGTGCATCATTTATTGTCGTGTTGAGTCCAAGTCGAGCCATTGAAGAGACTTGATTCCACTTGAGTCTGAGTTAACTGACTCGAGTCTACATTATAGCAGTGATTCCAATTTAACTCCCCTGCCAACATCCTGTGGAATCATGGGGTTTGCAGTTTAATGAGGCATTTGAGCTCTCTGGCTGAGAATTCTAAACATGCCTCCCCTAAAATGAAAATCCCAGGATTCCAGAGGATGGAACTACAATAGTGAGAATGGAATCATAGTGCTATTCACACACAATGAAGTGTGAAAGGGCCCCTTGTTCTCCTAACATGTGTCTGGCCTGCACCAGGTAAAACTGCAGCAATAGGCACAAGATTGAATGTGTCATCAGACCACAAACTCCCCCCCCCCAAAAAAACCATAGTACAGAGAAAACTGGATTGTAGTGGGAAATTCTGTACTAGAACTCTTCTCCTTCATCACTACATGCTAGTTTTCTATATGGAGGAATGTTACCAAATACAAGTTCTCTTTCAGTTACATGATTCTCAGCTGTAGCCTCAAGTAGAACAGCCAAGACACCAGTTGTCCATCTGTATGAAAACTAAGGCCAAACAGCATACAACTGCCACCACTACTGTTTATGGTACATACGATATTGCTCTTAGTTGGACAAGCACTCACAATGTTTACGATGCAAGATTATCTGAATTTGGACAATGTTCAAGCTTCTTTCCAGGTACTTCCTCCACAGCTCTGTAACATGCCACATCACCACTAGGTAACATCAGAGTGACATTTCATGGAAAAAGCAACTGCAAACATTATTCATCTAGCAGATGTATCCTAGCTATTCTGTCTCCTAAAGTGTAGCATACTACTCAAGAGCTGGCAAAGCTGCCCTCACTTTCACATACAGTTATCCGAAAAGGTAGGAGCCAATCACAGGGTTGGGCTATGCCTCAAATAAGCATATGTTGTAAGGAAGATTCCTCAAATAAGCATATGTTGTAAGGAATCTCTCAAAATGCCCTTGAGAGATTAAGCCACACAATCTAGATCCAGGTGCTTCCATTTTAGATTGCTCAAGCAAGCAAACCAAGTCACTTGCTATGACAGAAGGCACCCTCTTCCTACTTGCAGGATCACAATTCAGTCTGTCATGTGATAAGAACTGCTTCCCAAACTATAGCAGAATATGGCAACAAGTTTAAGCTCTGATCAAAAACCAAACACTAGGTCTCCCCAAAGTACTTTTCTTTTTTTTACAACTGAAACAACCTCTTCTCCAAAAGAACAAAAAGAGGCTGGGATTATTCTTGAATAATTGTTTTGCTACTGTTTGTTTTGCTTCATTTCTCAAGTATGACAAATAATTAATCTGCAACCCAAGCATGTCCATCTCAGCATTTTCCAGCTGCATGTTACATCATATTCAAACCACACACAAAAAAGTCAGCATTTGTATATTTAAGCTTCACTTGCATTCATGTTACGATTCCTGTTTGTGTCCTTTGTGGTAAAGTAAATTCTAACCAATTAAGGCTGTAACCCTATATATGGTTAGCTGGGAGTAAGTACCATTCAACTTTGTGAGACATACTCCTAAATCAACATCTTTAGGATTGCTGATGAACACAGAAGTACTGTACAGAACCTGGGATGATTGTAAAGAATTCTCAAATGCTCTTTCAACTTGGCTGCTAATTAAATTGTTGCATTTAAAAACAAACAAACCTAAATTTATAATGGAAATCTGAGCAAGAGTTCAGCAAGAGAATGCTAAACAGTTTTCCAGAGCTGGTTTCAACAGGGATTTTCTATTTCACAGTTTTCTATTTCTCTGTGCTATTACTGCAGTGACAGATGCTATATGGATTGCAGTGGACATTTCAGAACCTCTTTAATCTATAAATGATATGCTTCATAATGCACCACTCCGCCACATAGAAGAATAAAGATGTAACTTATCAACCAATTAGCAAAGTACTTAGAGAAGAACTAGAATAATAATAATAATAATAAAATTTATTTATACCCCGCCCCTCTGTTAAAACAATCGGGGCGGCTTACAGAATTTAAAATACAATAGAAACAAAATCCCTAAACACCCCCACTCCCACCCTCCCCCATAAAAAAACATTAAACAAATATAAATTAAAAACAACTAATCTAAAATCACATTTAAAACTATAAATACAATAAAATATAATAAATGGCCAGCAGCCTAGAAGAGGCCAGGATCCCCTGAGGCCGGGATCTAATTAGGAAAGGCCTGCCGAAAGAGATCCGTCTTTAGTGCTTTTTTAAAGCCACTCAGGCTCGTTATCTGACGGATCTCATTCGGCAGGTCATTCCACAATTTGGGGGCGACTACCGAAAAGGCCCTCTGGGAGGTTGCAGACAGCCTAGATTTTTGTGGCTGAAGCAAATTCCTCCCAGAGGACCGGAGTGCGCGGGGAGGATTGTATGGGAGGAGGCGGTTCCGGAGATAAGTTGGACCCAAGCCAAAAACTCACATGCTTAAATGTGTGGCTGTCACCTAGGAACCTGAGGTTTTCTTCCCCTTTCCAGCACTCTGTATGGTTGCCACCTAAAGGGGTGGCAGGGAGAACAGGTTGCATGCCTGCAACTGTGGTGCTTCGAGTGTTCATTTATGAACCCACACAAATGGGTTCTGATAGACCTGTGCAGTGCATCTTTCAGAACCTTCCAAAGTGTTACATAGGCATTTTGGCAGTAGCCCTCCTCACCTTCAGTACCACTATATAGGGGCCTGTCTGCCAAAACCACCAGTTCCATGGACGCCAATGCAGCAGTCCAAAGGACAGGCAAAACAGAGGATGGACGAGATTCTGTGAATTCACAGATGACCACTCAAAGAACCACAATTACAGGTATGCAACCTCTTCTTCTTCTTCATGGTCTCTGTGACTCACACAAATGGGAGACTAGCAAGCTACTAATCATAGGAGGAGGGAGTGTTATTGCAAACCAATCAGAAGTGTACTGAATATCAATAAATGCAAGCACATACATTCAGCATAAGCATAACACTGGTACATACCAAGAAAATTCAAATATAGGGCAAATTTCAGAAAACAGAATGAATCTCAAATCTCAACAATACATTCAAGTTATAGAAGAGTAAAGTAGAGATCTCCCAAAGGCAGTATCAGCCCGGGATTGAGAGTGCACTCTGTAATGAGTGATAAAAGTCAAAAGCTGTGACCAAGTAGCCACCCAACAAATGTCCTCAAGCAGCAAACCAGCCAAGAAGGTGGAAGATGCAGCTACTGCCCATGAGGAATCGGCCCAAATTTGAGCCGGAGGGCCAGTTCATAGGTAAGATGGCTAGCCAAAGCCACCTGTATCGAAAATCATTGAAAAGAAACAGAAAGACCTTTCTTTATTGAAAAGTAACACACAAAGAACCTTTGGGAAGTCATGAAATCAGAAGTCCTGTTGATGCAAAAGGCCAAAGCCCTCCAGACATTGAGATAGTGCAATGTCCTCTCAAATGCAAAAGTCAGATTCTGCATGAAGGCAGGAAGAACAATGTTGATAGGGAAGGCCAACAGAACCTTCGTCAAAAAGGTAATGTCGGACCTCGGAACAGCCCAGTCAAAATAGATGTTTATGGACAGTCCACCCGGACAGCACAGAGTTCACCAGCCTGACAAGCAGACACAATGGTGATCATTTGCTTCCAGGATAGCAAGCAAAGATCACAGGCAGCGATCAGCTTGAAATACTTCCTACAAAGTTGGGACAACACCAGATCTAGGCTCTATTGCAGTGTCAGGTCCAAAACCAGAGGTTGGAGGTTTTATATCCTTTCAAAAACCTCTTCACTGAAGGAGATATGGTGTCAATTGTTGGTTGTTATGTTTGTTTTATTATTTGCATTGTTTTCTTTTCCCCCTTTTTTATTCACATGTGTGTGTTTGTTTATGTTTTAAACATTTTTGAATAAAAATTATTCTAACCTGATTTTTTTTTAAAAAAAAACCCTCTTCACCAGGGGATCGTGAAAGCAGGAAACCTTCCCAAGTAACCAAAAGTTCATAGAGACTGAAACCAAATAACAAAGGATGGGTGAAAGGAATAAACCGTTGTCTGATAATGCCAACAAGAACTGCAGGCCATGGTTAGCCTCTGCTTGGGAAGGGGAAATGCGAAGTGGAGTCAAGAAGTCTTGGAATTTCTTCTACTTGTAAGCATAGGAGTGTCTCATCAATGGTTGATGAGCTTCAGAGATAATATCTTTCAGAGCATTAAGCAAGGCAGCTAATGAACAACACTCTACACTGTGAGATTGAGGGCATCGAGGTTGGGATGCCAGATGAGACCTTGGTACAGAGTCAGAAGATCTGGTCTGTATTGCAGTTGAATGTACACTCCTCGAGACAGGTGGAGGAGAGGAGTGAACCATGGCTGCCAGGGCCACCACAATGCAATAAAGACACAGTTCACTCTGTCCTGACAAAGCTTGGCTATGATCCTCATAAGGAGTGAGAAGGGTGGAAAAGCATACACAGCAATGTTGCACCAGTGAAAAAGGAAGGCATGAATTTGTGACCTGTGCTGATAAGTCTAAGAACAGAACTCCATGAACTGAGTGTTCACATCAGATGTAAACAGATCCACCAATGGAAGATCTGGACCAACACCTTGGAATGGAACATCCACTTGTGGGATGAATTCAACATCCAGCTGAGAGTGTCTGCCAGGGTATTTCCCCCATGGGGCAATGGACACCGAGACAATGATCTTTCTCTTGATGCACCATTCCCAATAGTCATAGGCTGCAGTGGAGGAGAATTGTGGATCTCATACCCTTTTATGTTGAGATAATACATGACTGTGGTGTTGTCGGTCAGCAAATGTACTGCCTTGCCTCGACGGAGAGCCTCAAAGGAATCGAAAGTCTTTTCCACTGCTAACATCTCCAATGTGTTGATGTGAAGTCGACAACCAAAGGCCTTGTATGGAGAAACTATTGAGATGGACTCCTCATGCCTGTTGAGGCATCCATGGTGACAACAGCTTGATGAAGAAGGAAGAAGCCCCCCTCAAACATGAACTATATTCAACCACCACAGCAGAGAGTGTTGGACAGTCCTCGGTATGGTTAGTCACTTCCTGGGGGAGTCTGAGAGAGGATCCAAGCTTTCAGAGGCCGCATACCGAGTTTTGGATGGAGAGTCATGGATGTGGTAGTTGCAATATAGCCTAGAGCTACCAGTACACACCTGGCCCTGAGCCTTCTTTAACAGAGATAGAGGAGGATAGAATGAGGCCTAAATGGCCGAGAAGGCACAAGGTACAGTTGATGTCCAACAGAAGCTGCTCCCTTGTATGCGCTACAATCAACCAATTATCTATATATAGGTAGAGGATGACACCTTGCTGCTGTAAGAAAGTTGTCACACCACTGCCATGACCTTTGGGAACACACAAGGAGCGGTGCTGAGGCCAAAGAATAGATTAGCCCTGCAGCCTGTTGTGAAATAGAGGACCTCTGAGGGGATGGAAAAATGGACATTTGGAAGTAAACATGCTTCAAGTCCAGGGTGGAAAATCAATCCCTTTCTTGCATCAGAGGAAGAATGGAGGCTAAAGTCACATAGAAGAATGGAGGCTAAAGACCTGAAGCATCATCAGCAGATGTAATAATTCACACCCTGAAGGTCCAGTACCAGATGGAGGCTCCCATCCTTCTTGGTTACGATAAAATACTGGGAAAAGAACCCCCAGCACAGTTGAAATGGCACAACGGGTTCAACAGCCCCCTTTGAAGGAGAGATTACACCACAGTACAGTGGAAAGGGGGGTGGATGGACAGACGTCTGAAGAAGAAGTTCTCCAGAACTCAATGGCATAACCTCTTGCAACAAGAGCCCAGGAATCGGAGGTGATGGAGGCCCAAGCATGGTGGAACTTTTCAAGCTAGTTGTGAAAAGGCAGTGTAGATGGTGGCAACACAATGGGAACAAAGCAGTCATCCTGGTAGAAGTCAAAGGCAACTCTTGGAACAGATACCAGAGAGCTTCTTAGAATGGGCAGACTTAAACTTAGGAGCAGGAAAGGTTTACTTTGGTTTAGCAGAAGAAGGTAGCAGAAGAGTATAACAACACTGTGCTCAGGATGGGCTGTAACCATGTTTTGAGCTGCATCTGTACCGCGTGGACCAAGGCTTCAACACAGGCTCAACAAGGAGGTTAAACTTGTACTTCTTAATGGGTACGTTCAATCTTGGCATCAGTCTTAGTGTGGAACAGGCCCACCTTATCGAAAGGGAGGTTCTCAATTACTGCATGGGCCTGATTGGAAAGCCCTGAAGACCTGAGCCAAGCATATTATCAAAGAGATACATTGCCAGCAAGGGACTTCCCCCCACAATCGCCAATGTGAAGTGATGTAGTAATTTGTTGCTCCTTCAATTTATGAGCCTTGGACTGGAGCAATGAGCCACTCAACAGTTCTCTCCCACTTACTCAGGAAAGGAGTCAACTTCTCCCAGATCAGCTGCTGTTATGTGCCCATGCATGCAAGCCAGCTGGAGATTTTACAGATGAGGGTAGTGGAAGAACAGAACTTTCTGCCCATCAAAGAAACTTTTTGGTTTCTTTAACAGCAGGCACTAAGCATAATCTTCGGGATGTTCAAGACTGAGCCATGTCAACAATAATTGAGTTTGGCTTTAAACATTGCCCTAGCCAAACAATGTCAAAGTCTTGTACTTCATGCAAAGCCTCTACCTTCTTGGATGTATAAAGTATGGAGGACAGGTTCACCCACAATTTGCAGATGGCCTCTAGAAGGTATGGAAGCTTAGGCAAAGTAGCTGGGACTAGGGACTGAGTTTGGACCTGATGGAAAATGGGATCATCTATTTGCTTATGTGACTGTGTCACCCTTAGTTCCTATGCCCTTGCCATCCTCATCATCTGATCCATGAATGTTCTTACATCATCCAGGAGTGAGGAAGGGTCAGCTTCTCCCAACAATGCCAGTAGAGGCTTACAAATAGGAATATGAACCTACTCAGAATCAGACCGGAATCAGAGGGCACTGAGGCAGCAGAGGACAATCAAGGGAGAGCTTGTGCCGAGGGAAGTTCAGCATGTGTAGATGAGGCAATAGCCATTGGTGGAGCAATGTGAGAGGACTGCATGGAAGCAGACTAGAGTGGCTGGGCCTTGGAAAGAGCAAGGTCCTGCTGAACCACTGTGGGAAGCTCCTGAATTGCACAACCGGAGCAGGCTCCAGGATCAAGCTGAACTTCTGGAGGGGCAAAGACAGCTGTATAGACAGGCTGGACCATAGGAGGGGCAGATATAGTAACTGGAGGACAATCCCTGGCAGTGCTGGAACATCTGTGGCCCCAACAATATTTGAAGCGGCCCTCATTCCTATAGTGATATGAGGAGATTCATAATCCCACAAGTATCATCCATATGTCAAGGGGGAGCTTCTATACCAATGACAGTATGAATCGGTCAAACTCGATGTCAAACATCTCCAACCCTGATAGTTATGCTGGCAATGATACCAATGATCACAGTGTCAAGAATGTTGAGATCAATGTGATCTTTGAGCACAGCTTCTCAAGGCAGAAGAGGAGTTGGACTGTGAAGAGGAAGACTGTGACCTGGAACAAACCTGGCAAGATCATCTGTGCAGAGGAGAGGGAACAGGAGGAAGAGGCTTTGTGACAGGAACCCCCAAAGTAGAAGGCTAAGCAGGGGGAGGTGTACGAGACACCCTCACAATTGGTGATGACTCCAGGATTTCACCTTCAGAAACATTCTCCAAAGCAACTTGGGGTTGCTGTGTAAGTGAAACCACCTCTACATCCTCAGACGAAAGGTAGAGTACTTCTGACTCTCGAAGAAGAAGTTCACTTTGAGTAGGGAGTGTCACTAGCTCAATTGTAGTTGGGACCAATTGGGAGTCTGGTACAGAATGAGAAGTAACAGTGGAGGCCACTTGTGCAGTAAAGGCTTCAAGGGGATGTCGATCCTTCTCCTTAGTGTGTTTCTTTTTCTTGTGTTTGCACTGCTGAGCCACCAATGCCATCTTGATTTCTGGAGACCAGCCAGGAGTTATGGGGCTCTTGACAGGATCAACTGTCTGATAGATTGTGAAGATGACTTCTTGACCTTTGAAGGGATAGAAGCTGACGCAGCCACAGAGTGTTTCACTGGAGGGTGGGCAGAGGCAGAGGCCAGTACAGATTTCAATGAAGACGAACCCGACATAGGTACAGACTTTGAGGAGCCCGAGACTGGTGCAGATTTTGAGGAAGAAGAGTTTCTCCCCATAGAGGCGTTCAATGTGAAGTCGAAGGCTTCCATGTGAGGCATCCATAGATTTTCCTTGTTTTTTTTTTCCAGGCTGTGAGGACGTGTTCTGGAAGAGTTTCTTTCTGATGTTTCGCCTGCATCTGTGGCTGGCATCTGCAGAGAATGGTTGGGTAGGAGTGTGTGCGGAGTTTATATGCTGTGAACGCCTGTTGGGGAGTATATGTAAATTTGTGTAATTGAATGGTTAGTTTCTGGGTATAGAAATGCAAGGCTCATTAGTGTCTGTTTGGCTAATGGTTGGTTAATGGGCCATTATCTGCTGGGGATCCCCATGTCCCTGGGTGGAATTCCTTTGTAAGTGTTGAGTCTTAATTTTATTGTATTTCAAAACTGGGAGCCAAATTTTGTTTACTTTTAAGGTTTCTTCTTTCCTGTTGAAGTTGTCCAGGTGTTTGTGGATTTCAATAGCTTCTCTGTGCATTCTGACATAGTTGTTGGCCTGGTCTAGAATTTGTGTGTTTTTAAATAGCATTTTGTGTCCAGATTGGTTTATAACATGTTCTGCTACTACTGATTTTTCTGGTCGGCCCAGTCTGCAGTGTCTCTCATGTTCCTTGATTCGTGTTTGCACACTGCATTTAGTGGTCCCTATGTAAATTTGTCCACAGCTGCATGGTATGCGGTAAACTCCTGCAGCTGTGAGAGGGTCTCTTTTGTCCTTCACTGAGCGTAGCACTCCTTGGATTTTCTTGGTTGGTCTGTAAATTGTTTTGAGGTTGTGTTTCCTCATCAGTTTCCCTATTCTGTTTGTGACTCCTTTGATGTATGGTAAAAATACTTTCTCTTTGGGTGGCTGTTTCTCTTCTTCATTCCTGTGGTTTTTTTCTGGGTCTGGCTGCTCTTGTGATGTCTGATCTGGAGTAACCATTAGCCTGTAGGGCCCAGTTTAGGTTCCTCAGTTCGTCCTCCAGGTAGTGGGGTTCGCAGATCTTTTTTGCGCGGTTTACCAATGTTTTTATTGTGCTTCTTTTTTGTTCTGGGTGATGATTGGAGTTCTTGTGTAGGTATCTGTCGGTGTGTGGGGGTTTTCTGTATACCTTGTGGCCTAAGCATTGTTTTGGTTTGTGGATGACTAGGACATCCAAGAATGGCAGTGTTCCTTCCTTTTCTTTTTCCATCGTGAATTGGATATTTGGGTGGATGCTGTTCAGGTGGTTTAGGAATGAGACCAAATCTTCTTCTCCGTGGTTCCAAATGGTGAAAGTGCCATCCACATATCAGAACCAAAACTCAATCACTTACAAAGGAATTCCACCCAGGGACAAGGGGATTTCCAGCAGATAATGGCACATCAACCAACCATTAGCCAAACAGACACTAATCATCCTTGCATTTCTATACCCAGAAACTAACCATTCAATTACACAAATTTACATATACTCCCCAACAGGGGTTCACAATATATAAACTCCACACATACCCCTACCCAACCATTCTCTGAAGATGTCAGCCACAGATGCAGGCGAAACGTCAGAAAGAAACTATTCCGGAACACAGCCTCACAGCCCCCACAAAACCAAGGAAAATCTATGAGTAAACCCTACTTCTTCCTGCTTCTGATGTGTTATGGAAAATAGCACTCAACCAATGGAGAGAGAGCTGAGCCAAGAAGAAAATGTGAAGGGGAAAAATCTACATACACACCCTCCAGCTGTCCTCATTTGGCAGGGATAATCTCAATTAATCCTTTGCTGTCCCACTTTTTTTATTTATTTTGTTCATTTACATCCCACCTTTCCCCCAATAATGGGACTCAGGGCAGCTTACAACATGTTAAAACAATATAGATGAAAACTATACAAAACACCAATAAAAAGTATAAAACCCAAGGAAAATCTTTGAGGAAGAAGCTCTGTCCAATGGGTCCATCACAACAGAAGTAGAACACTGAGGAGATGGCATTTGTGGCCTCTGAGACTGTTCGCTTTCAAGACAACTCTCTGTTCCATCTCGCCTGAGACATGAAAGTTCTACAGTGGGCACAAGAGGCCAACATATGAGGATCTCTGAGGCAGAGAAGGCACTTCAAGCATCCATCCTTTATTGAGATCTTACACCATGTGAGAAACTTTTCTTAAAGTACGCTAGTGGGACAACAGGCCCAAAGAATGAGCATGCCCTCAAACTCCAGCACAATCCAAGGAATTGGTGAAGTACCAGGAATCGATCCTTGTATTGAGAAGCTGAAACCAGATATCCAAAGAGAATCAATGAAGCTGAAAGTCTAAACCAAAGAAGAGGGTGAAGCCAAGAAGAAACATGTTTTCTATTTATGTTTCTGCTGCAGCAGACAAAAAGGAACTGGCAGTTTCAACAGGAAGGCCCCTATATATGACACTGGAGGTGGGCAGGGCACTTATGTAACTCTCTAAATGGTTCCAAAAGATGTACTGCAGAGGTGCAGGATAACCCATTTGTGAGAGTCACAGAGACCACAAAGAAGATGGAAAAACAAAGGCATCTTTACATGTACTGTGGTATCAGAGACTTCAGCAAGATTATTTACAGGTCACAATATATATATATATTTTAATAATCACACTGACACCTACAAGACTAGGATCTGAAAGACATGACTCTGAAGCAGATGCTACTAGTAAGATGTGATGAAGATCTAAGTGCATCAAAGACCAGAGCAGGAACTAGAAGCTCATATACAAAACAATTACAGTACAGTGAAGCTTTAAATTAAAGTCCAGCTTTGAGACAAATGTCATCAGAGTTGTCAATGCAACTCCATGGCCTTGAAGCTTTATTCCTAAATGTTATCTTAGTCACATCCCTGCTTCCACAGAGCAAGGATCCCCTCCTCCATAGGGCAGGAGAGCAAGTCATGTTGTGCTATTGAAACCCAGAACTATTTCCTCCTCATAGTGGGGGCGCTTCCAGCAATACTGGAACCCCAAATTATGTGTTGGGGAGGGGGAAATGATGCAGGAGCTAGGAGAGCAGGCAGATGAGGACAATAGGGGAGAGGGAAATTGAGAAAAGACATTCGGAACACCATATTATCCCAAGTTACATTTTTAAAACACTAGTCACAAACCAAACAAAATGAGGGGAAGGAGATTTATGAAGCTGCTTTCTTATCAAGGGGAAATGGACTATACAGGGATTATTAGTGTCACAAATTGTTGCAAATCCATAAAATGCATAAAAATATTCTTACATCCCAGCAGGACAGAGACTGGGAAGATCTTGATTCAAATTCTCAGTCCAGCTATACAAATAATGGGATGGTCTAAAATAATAAATAGCATCAGGTTGGAAAGAGTAAAGACTAGAAGTAATACCTTGGATATTTCTTTTTTTAAAAAAAAATTCTATATATGTTATTAACATGAACAATAATAGAAGGCTTGCAACAAGACCCCATAATTCGGGGAAGTTACATTTATACCACAGGAAACAGATATATAACCCAAATCACATGTCCTAGTGTTATTTAGCCCTGTTCTGGTTTCTGTCACAGAGGAAGGGGGACTCCTCTCATTATGGAAAGTATGTTAAGGATTTTATTGGCACATTGGCAGCTAAGCCATATTGCACAAAACACTACAGGAACTCTTTTGCATGTCTGAAATGAAGTCTCACTTCATAGATTTCTTCATGATTCAGCCTTCAATAGCTGAGAAAAACCCACAGTCCATGGAAATGGTAAATCTTTCTGTGGGGCATACCACTTCAGAATAGTTTTCTTAAGGCAGAACCTTTCATGAATTCTATCAGTGTGAGTTGGGAGATACCAACAAGCCACACCACAGTGAAAATGTACAGGGAAGGAAACATTCTGTGGAAATCCAGGTTTGTAAAAGCTTCCTCCCTGTAGATACCCGTATAACAAACATCAGTGCCAAGGAGAAAGGCCTGCTTCTCACACTGATAGGAAGCATAAGCAGTTAACCTGAATAAGGCTGATATAAGATGGGCCCCACATGACAGAATACGGTATCAAAATTGAGACATCTGTAGAAAATACATACAAATAGGAAAATAGAAAGGAAATAGGGATGAAATATCAAAGACGCACACAGTTGTCATAATCTTGCACCACATGGGTATTTTTTTTTTAATTATTCCTTTTTGCATGAGAGAATTAAATAACTGAAGATTTGCATCCCTACCTCTAAACAAACAACTTACCCTAAAAAGCTCATGGGCATCTTCTTTTCTGTTATCTCATATACTATCCCATATTATATTAGCAACTTTGTTCTCCAAGTGAGGATTCTTACATAGCCACCATCCATGTCCAAGAGGCAGCTATCAACAGGCCTAGGTGTAATCAAATTTTGCAGATATACAAGAAGAAGCTGGGCAGGGGGCAGAAATAGTCCAACACAGACTAAACATGCTCAGATTGCTTCCAAGCAAGGTGCTGATCTCGACCTACATAGCCCTAAACAGCTTGGAGCCAGGATATCTGAAAGACCACCTCCTCCCATATCAGCCTGTCTGATACTCTAACAGAATCAGCAAAGGGCTTGCTGTGTGTCCCAGTGTAGGGGACTGAACAGGGAGGGGTGGGAAAGAAGGTGAGGGTGGGTCACACTACATCATGCCACAATCAACCCTCTGGTGCAGAGAGTCTACTGTGTTCACACTACATTACAGTTCCACAGTCATCAAAACAATGTAAAAGTCGTAACATAACAGAAGGTTCACATCTGGAGTAAGTTTAAGTCTTCTTGGCCCTTCTCCTTATCAGTTCAGAATTCTATTCTTAATTATAAGAAAACCTGACCGTTTGAGTTTTCCTTATAATGCAACAGCAACATCTAGTGTTCAGCAAAATTATCACTGTGGGGTAAGTTGCTAGTTACATAAAACTAGAGCTTTACCATTTCTGCTCTAACTGTTCTCTGATGCCATGTATCTGGAGATTTCTGCAAATTGAGCTCCCCTCCCACACTCTGGTGAAAATCTGTGTGTTTTCTCCATACTTTGCAAATCATCAATTTTCCTTAAATAGAAAGACTTAGTATTTATCAGATAGGACTACAGTATTATGTACCGTATATTCCGGCGTATAAGACGACTGGGCGCAAAAGACGACCCCCCCAAATTTTTAAGTTAAAATATAGAGTTTGCCCCCCCCCCAGCCAGCCACCTGGCTGGAAAGCCTGTCCCCCATCAGCCAGCCAGCTCAGTGGCTATAGATGATGGAATAGTCTGTGAAATTAAAGGACTGAGAACAGCTAAAAAAGCATGGGATACTTTGAAAAATCTCTGTGGTGTTCAATCTTTGGAAAGTAAGGTTGCATTAATACTGTAAGTTGGTTAATATGAAGCTATCAAATCCCAAATTTTTGAATGAGCACATTAATGATTTTAGAGCCACAGTGGTAGACAAGAGAATTTCACCATAGACAAAACTTGATGCAGAATGATAAATCTGAATCCAGAAATTCTAATTTTAGGCTAACTTGTCCTGAAAAGAAACATTATTTTGACTCTCCTAAGCTAAATGGGGGGCCATTTAACTCTTCAAAGGCAAAGCAGTCATTCTCACAGCAGGAGGAAGGATCTGCTGGGAAAACTGCCTAGGCCATTTTACACTTCAATCATTCTCACAGCAGGGGAGTATGATTACTGGGGTATAAGACCACCCCCCCACTTTTGAGGAGATTTTCAAGTGTTAAAAAGTAGTCTTGTATGCAGCAATATACGGGTATGCTTTTTGAATTTTAGCTTCTTCTAATGCCACTGATTACATCCCTCACCTACCTTAATAATCTGTCAATGAAGGTAATACTCCATTCATCTGGTGATATTATTTTAATTCACATCCCACTTTTCCCCAAAATCAGGGCTTAAGGTGGCTCATAGTTTAAAAACACAAAACAACTAAAAACATACAAAAATAAACATTACAATAGAATTAAACTATTTACAGTATTAAAACAATTCACAGCTCAGTAAAAGAATAAAACACAATTTAAAATGATAAAATGCTCTTAAAAACAGCTCAGTTAAAACAATGCAGAACCCCCTAACCCTTTCTTTAAAATTTTCTTGTTTTAAAGCCTGTCTGAATAAAAAGGTTTTAGCCTGCCTACAGAAGTACAACAAGGAGGGGCCCATTCTGGCCTCCCTGGGAAGGGAGTTCCAGAGTCTAGGAACAGCCACCAAGAAGGCCCTCTCTTGCATCCCCAACTCTGCTTGCGATGGTGGTGGGGCTGAGAGAAAGACCTTTCCTGATTATCTCTGAGCCCAAGCTGGCTCATACAGGGAGATACAGTCTGTCAAATAGCCTGGATCTGAGCCATATAGGACTTTATAGGTCATAACCAGCACTTTGAATTGTGACTGGAAACAAACTGGCAGCCAGTGGAGCTGTTTCAACATGGGCACTGTACAGTCTATGTAACTTGCCTCAGTTAACAATCTGGCTGCAGCTCTTTGGACCAGTTTCCAAACATTCTTCAATGGCAGTCCCAAATAGAACATGCTACAGTAGTCCAAATAGGATGTAACTAAGGCATGTACCACCGCGGCTAGATCTAACATCTCAAGGAATGGGCACAGTTAGTGCATAAGCTTTAAATATACAAAAGCAGTCCTGGCCACCACAGAAACCTGGGCCTCCAAGTTCAAAGCTAAGTCCAGGAGCATACCCAAACTGCAAACCAGTGTCTTCAGGGGAAGTTTAACCCCATGTAACACAGGCTGAATCCCTATTCCCTGATCTGTCTTCTGACTGACCAAGAGCACCTCTGTCTTGTCTGGATTAAGTTTCAACTTGTTTGCCCTCATCCAGGCCATTTCTGATGACAGACATTGATTTAGGACCAGGACAGCCTCCTTGGACTGGGGTAGAAAGAATAGTAGTGTTGGAGGTCATCCGCATACTGATGGCACCACACCCCAAAACTCTGGGCAACCTCCCCCAGCGGTGTCATATATATGTTAAAAAACATTAGGGACAAAAGAGAACCCTGAGGACCCCACAGGCCAATGGCCAGGGGCCTGAACAGGAGTTTCCCAGCACCAACTTCTGGGTTCGCCCCTCCAGGAAGGAATGGAGCCACTGTAAAACAATGCCTCCAAGTCCCATCCCAGCAAGGCAGTCCAGAAGGATACCATGGTTGATGGTCTGGAAAACCCTTTGAGAGGTCCAGCAGAATCAACAGGGACACACTCCCCCTGTCCAGTTTCCTGTGAAGTCATCCACCAAAGTGACCAAAGCTGTAACTGTCCCATAAACAGGCCTGAAACCAGAATGAAATGGATCTAGATAATCCGTTTCATCCAGAAACTCCTGGACTTGGGAGATCACCACACACTCTAATACCCTGCCCAAAAATGGTAGACTGAACACTAACTGGTAATTACCCATTATAGTGGGATTTATGTAGGAGGTATGAGTCTAAAAGTAAAAATGTATTAAACATTCCAGGGATCTAGCCCTTTTTAAAAAGAAATAAAAAATATCTTCTTTAAAAAATAAAAATCTTTTACTTTCAAATTCATGCAGAGTGATTCATAAGAATGCCGAGACAAGCTCAATTAACATTTAAAAGTGTGTTCTGTGGTCTGATCACCCAATGAATTAGACTCATTACAAAAACAAAGGAGTCAGTTTAAAAATGCATATCAAAAGTTTACTGACGGTATATCAATCTTAATCTACATACTAAAACAAACTTTAAAAAGGGTTCCTAACTGACTAGGAGGATTTAGGGTAGAATGACTCACCCAGCCTTTAGCGGTGAGGCTGCATGGTAACTTGAAAAGGCAAACTTCATGGCATGGCATCATAGCATGGCTACAACCGCATGGAGACTCAACTTAAAAGAGAGTTACACAAAGAGCAATAATATTTAAATTAGGTCATGTGTTGAATGACCCATCTCTCCAGCTGGCTGGAATTGCCTACTGAAATAAGAGAAAGGGAAATTGGGAGAACAGAAGTATGCAGGGAAAAATTCCTAGACTTATCTTAGTATGTGAATGGGGTACACAAGATTGTTTTACATTACAATAATTATTTCCCCACATACTACAATTCAGGGATGGCCTTTCCAACAAAGGCTTCACAACTGCCTCCTTCAGGCAAGTTGGAATTCTGCTTTGTTGTAAGGAGGCAATGACTATCTCTGTGATAATGAGAAACTCAATTTCCCATTATCTCTCAGCTGAGCAATCAGGTAAATAAAGGGTTCACTAAGGTCTAGCGAAAGGTGACATCTTTTGGGTCAGCATCATCACAGTTGTCATAGGTCAGCAGGGACACTGACCAATCAAAGATTCCAGACTAGCAAACCTTCAGGATGCTTTGAAGACAAGGTAATAAATGCTGCCTCGGTGACACAAGGCAAAGGGAAGAACAAAGGACCCTGAGATGGAGGAAGGCTGTTTGACACTGGTCTGAAAACAGACTTGAGGCTCCAGCCAACCCTCAACACAACAGATGGAACTTCGTAGTGAGTAGATCAAGAATTGTACTAGATAGATTGTGTTAGGGAATTATGTTTATTTCCCCACTTGGCTGGATGCTTAACTATTTTTTTTTCAGTTCTAAGACTGTACCTGGAAAGGGAGAGCCTTTCCATAAGAATTATCTGCATGTATGAAAGAGCTCTGCTTAGAATAAGTAGGTTTTCTAATCTTTCTCAGCTGATACATACACATGCCTGCTTCTCAGTCGTTCTTCTCTTCCCTTGGGGAAAGAAGGGAGGGGATGGTAACATCTCTGTAAGGGGCAGGGAGTAGAGTAGGAAACCCCATACAGTTTCCCTTTGGACTGTGTGAAGGGGGGTAGAATTCAAAGGGTGTGGCAATACCAAAAGGGGGCACAATTTAAGGGAAATCACAGGCAGAGGAATCCCAAGATTGTGTCTTAAAAGGCCAGCTTAGGAGTTCTCAGGCAGAAGAACCCCACAAGCTGTATCACAACCCCCTTCACCCACTCAGCCAGTCCCCTCTGGCCTCTTTGATAATCCAGGAAAGGCAAGGATCTAGTACACATGTGGTGACTCTCACATCACCAAGGATAGTGTCCGCATCCTCAGGTTGCACAAAAGTATCCATCAACACTGGACAAACAGGAGCCAAGGTCACATCCACTGGAACTGTATCAACTACAGCATCCAAGTCAGAGCAGATCTGAGTGCCTTTATCTGCAAAGTGCTGTGCAAATTCTTGACAGCAAGCTGTTGAGCAGTCTTCATTTTTTACTAGCGGACCAGTGTGTAACAGATCTCTGACCACTCAAAACAGCTCTGCTGGATGGTGCTTTGCAGAGGCAATGGAGGCAGCAAAAAAAAAAAAAAAACTTTGCTGACCACATTACCAAAGGGTAGGCCTCCAAACAGGTTCTAGCCAGTGTTCAGTCAGACTCATTTCAAGTCTTCCACCAACATCACTCTAGTCTCCATCTCAATCATTTCATCACCACAAACTTCCTGGAAAACCAGGGGGCTGATTTGGCTCCACTCTGTAAGGGGGAACACTCAGGAGTGAATGTGCCCACTGCCCTGGCCATTTCCCTATTCCAACGGTCATCCTGAGCTTCAAAAGAATTGCCTGCCAAGGTGACAGGAAAATCTCTAAGTGCCACCAGGGATCCATCCAGATCCATCAGCCTCTTTGGGTGGGCCAACCTAATTAGTCCCCCACCCCTGCAGAGTTTCTGAGCCTTAGTGAATCTAAACCTAACAAGATAATGATCTATCCATGACAATGGAACGGCAGAGGGTTCCTCTACACCAAGATCTAATAAAATAGGCTCCTAGCTGTGAAAGCTTATACTCAATAAAAATTACTGTTTCAAAATTCTGTTTTGCTTGTAGGGCTCCAGATGCTGCTGGAATACATAATTCCTGATGACTAGTCAGGCTGCTGGGGCTCATGGGGGCTGAAGTCCAATTATCTGGAGGGCTACAAGCTCCCCACCCCTGATTTATAGAGTGATTTAGAGCTTTCAAACCATTTTCCATACATTATCTTCTCACAGTCACGTTATCTTCTTACAGCCACATTAGCTTAGCAATATTATCCCAATATTGCAGATGTAGGGTTATACAAGTTTGCCTAAGAGTTCATCCCAGATGCAAGATCTGAAGCAGGGACCATAGACAAAGAGACCTACATCCAGACATGATTCACGCACTTAACTACCCCACTACCAAACTTTAGAGGAGAAGACCTATCTTTTGAAAAGGATACTTCTATTCAAAACTGCAAACCTACAACAGACAGACTCTTGCAGTCCTCTATTAAAATAGCCCTAGAGTAAGTGTTGCCTCCTAGTTGACAGCTCAAGTATCAGGTACCAAAACCATTATACATGTACTTGCCTAACTGCCATGAGTTTGAATTTCTATCTGCAGCATTCCGGACAGAAATGTCCCAGGATACTAAGGCTTCCCAGGTCTCTGTACGAGAGATTCCCCCTGTTCCTCACTTTGCTTAGCACTCCATATCTGGCTGTCCTAACTGATAAATAGCTATACAGTTTGAAGATGGGTTGCAGCTGTATACAGTCATTCAATAGTTAAGGAGCCCATATCGTTAACTTGAACCAGCCACATTTAACACTTCACACTGATTGGGTGTACACATGCACACATCCACATATACATTTGTGAAATGTCCTGAGAATACTTATTGAAATGTTTTCTCCATGGATGAGAAAAGGGACCCTTGTGTATCACAGAGTCGGAAGGGGTGTTGGATGTTATCCTATCTACCCCACTGCTTAATGAAAGAACTATAATGTAAAATACAAGTACAACACTGCTGAGTGGACCATCCAGGCTCTGCTGAATGCCGCCAACATAGAAGAACCTATCCCATTCAGAGGCAGCCTGCCCTACTGTCTGATAGCTCTTACCATTGAGACATCTTTTCATGTTCAACTGAACTCTACTTCCTTGAAATCACTACCAATGTGTTCTAGTCTTCCCCTCTGAAACAACAAGCCTGTCCCATTATCTTTTTGATTCTTCAAATACTTGAAGATTCCTATTCATGTCTTCCCCTTAATTTTCTCTTCTCCAGGCTTTATATTCCTGTTTTCACACTACGTAGATTTTCCTAAAATTTTTTGCAGTGCTCTATATAATTTAATACATTAGTTTTAAATTTTATAATCAAATGCATTTAAAACTTTATGTGGATATTACTGTATTGGAATATTTCTACCAATATGAAAAGAATAACATCTACATCCCTTCTATATATCAACAACAACAAAATGACTACACCTGGGAAAACAGTTTTTTTAAGGTGACATACCTAAAGAGACATGTCTAATATATCTTGTATCAACAGTTTAATTTTCTTTTGCTGAAGTATAACTGTAATACATTCAGCTCCACTCACTCACTTTCTGCACTACTTATTATTTCCATGCCAAGCTAAGAAAAAATCCTGACTCAGTACAAGTAGCTGAATGGTTTTCTCTACTAAAAGACGTATGTGAGTCTGTGAACACAAGAAACTTATCACTTGATTACTTAGGACTGATTGAGATTTTGTGAAAGAGAAATGAGCTCAGCAATGCATTCACTTGTAAGTCTGTTGCTCTGAGCCAAAGGTGGGGAACCTTTGGCTTTCTAGATGTTTTGGACTACAATTACCATAATTCCACACCACTGGCCATGCTAGCTATGACTTGTGAGAGTTGAAGCCCAAAACATCTAGAAGGCCAAAGGTTCCCCACCCCTGATTGCTTGTCTCTTTAGAAGAGTAACTAGAACTTCATATCTTATATTTAGGCCATCTAATCTGACTGATTGTAGAACAACAGCCCAGATAACTATGGATAACCATCAATACATGGCGTGGAAAAATTTCTATAGAAAAACATAGCATCAGAAAACTTTCTGGAAAAAATTTTCCAGCCCATATCTCTGCTAGCTAGGCATGCCTTTCAGCTTACAATTAGCTGAAACTTATTATCTGTGTACTGTACACTGGGTCGGGTAGATTCAGGATTACAGGACCTACTCTATTCCCCCCCCCCCAAAAAATCCCAAAGCCTACCAGCTAGATCCAGCTGCAAAGCAGTGGCTTAAAAAAGCGGACAGAGACATGCTGAAAGCAGGAATCTCTTACAAATTGCAAAATTAGAGCCTTTAGTTGTTGTATATTGCCTCAGGAGCCCTGGTGGATTGGGATCCCCGAAAGTGAAGAGAGCCAACATGGGGTAGTGGTTTGAGTGTTGGACTAGAACCCTGGGAGACCAAAGTTTGAATTCCTGCTTGGCCCTGGAAACCTACAGGGTGACCTTGGGCAAGTCACACTCTCTCAGCCTCAGAGGAAGGCAATGGCAAACCCCCTCTGAACAAATTCTGCCAAGAAAACCCAGCAATAGGTTTGCCTTAAAGTTACCATAAGTCAAAAATTACTTGAAGGCACACAACAACAAAGTGAAGTAAATATTTTTTTTAAAAAAGGTTGAGGGCTTTGGGGTGAAATATTAAAAGTGTTTTTTTAAGAGTACTTAATGAGAAAAAAAAATCCCAAAATAATCTAATGAGGACTAAGAATCCTCAGTGGTTATGGGAGAGTAAACACGTTTAAAAAGAGGGCGAGAGAAAGCAGAAAAGGGCATAAGAATGGTGTAGAGCAATGCTACTCAGAGTTGTGGTCCTGAGCCATTAGTGGCCAATCCCTGGTGAACATTCCAGAAAGAAAGAAAGAAAGAAAGAAAGAAAGAAAGAAAGAAAGAAAGACACCCAATGGGCACAAATATGATACCAGTCCCTAGCACATAGGGAAGAGGGAGAACTGCTGGTCTCCCATGTCAAGACACTTGAAATGCACTGGTGTAAAATACTCTGATTGACAGAATGGCTGCCCAGCTCCCTAAACAATGGCACCCACTCCGCAACATTTCACTGTGGGTTCTTTCCTCTTTTTTTTACATTATTTTTATTCCTATTGAAACACAAACATAAGAACCAAGCATAAATTTAAAGGCATCATGTAAAAAAACAACTTCATTTTAAACAATATACTGTAAGTGAATCTTAAGGTGATATTGCAGCTATACGAATTAAATCTTAAAATACATTTCCTTATGTTCTGTACCTATTACATTAAGTATCAAATTAGAATAGAATTAATAAATAAAGTATACAAAAAAGAAAAGTAATGTCTTTTATCACTATCTTTACATGCATTTTCTGTTCACTGACATCCCATGTATTATCAACTGTTAAGGGCATTAATGCCTTTCAGTTTCAACATAATTTTATGTTTGTTTCTTAATTCAAAATGCATTTAAACCATCTATATTTCTAGTCCAATAAAATCTGATATTTTAAATCTGGGTCCCGGTTCTAAATGAACAAAGCTCATTCTGGAACTGCCTGCACTAAGGCATGTGCATCCCCAGATGGCGTTGGACTCCAGCTCTCTCCATACTGGCCCTGAGGAGTGGGACTTCTGGGAACTGAAGTCCAACAAAATCCAAGGAACCAAATTTGGTGACCATGATAGTACAGGACAGTGGAAGGGATTGTAATTCAAACATACACACTGTATCTAAAAAGGCAACAGTGGCGGCAGTGTGGTGATGGTAATTTTTCTCCATAGCATTTCCAAAACCAGATTTTCCCACATCCTGGACGAGCATAGCTATATAAGTGTAGGAGAACTGCTTTAGAAGCCTCCACATTATGGGGCCACCAGGCAGTCCCTCCCAACCTCAAGGGTTGGGGCAGAAATAGGTGCATCCATACTACACATTACAGTTTGAAACTGTATTATTCGCCATGGCTCCTTCCTATGGAATCCTGGGATTTGTAGTTGACAGAGAAGGCTAAAGACCTGGTAAAACTACAAATCCCAGGATTCAATAGGAAGGAGCCCTGGCAAATAATTCAGTTTCAAAGTGGATTATTTGTGCAGCGTGGATTAGATCTCACGTGTGTTCTGCCTTCAATTCCCCTTCACATGTACACACATGAAGAGAGGGGAGGGCAGATCAAGTCTCCCCAAGAGCCAAAATAAGAAACAGCACAATGTTATCACAGAGAAAAATAGCAGGACTTGGAGGCATTTGCAATGTGCTTGTAGAAAGTTTGTTAAAAGAAACAAAGGAAGGATTGATACAGTTACCCACCCCCCAGAAAAGCTGCAATAGAAGCTCCAGGATACACCTAAGTGTGGAAGATTAGAAAAAGAGCAGAGGAAGCAGTGACAAAGCCCTCTTGGAAGACCCAACAAGCCAGTGATAGTTTGCAAAGAGACAACTGGCTTAGTCTGTTTCCCTATAAAAAATAGAGGGAGGGGAGTGCTGGGGGCACCTTTATGGATCTGGGTTCAGGATCTGCATGTTTTTTAAATTTTATATTTATAATGTGATTTTAACTGTGTGCTGTTTTAATTTGTATTGTTTTAATAATGATGTTGTTAGCTGTTTTGAGTCCCACTGGTGGGAGAAAGGCGGGATAGAAATGAAAATGACAATAATAATAATAATAATAATAGCTGCCCCGCTCCCTATTCCCAGGCTAACTCACCACCAAAACAGCCTTCTCCCCTCCAACACCTCTTTACACGACCCCACAGAGAAAGGGAAAGATGAAAGTAACCCCCGGTTTCTGGTTAAATTGGAGATTTCCTTCACTCTTCCTTAAGATCCGCACGATCAGAAGTTGTCTGTATCCAAAGGCACCCAGGGCTCGGGCTTCAGGGAGAAGTTTGAATGAGCGAGAAAGAAAAAAAAAAATCTTTGCCTAGGTTACATTTATGGCGCTGATATAAATCACCGCCGTTCAATCCCGGAGTCCAACTGACTGCTAATACTGACTGGTCTACCTTGCAGGGTTGTCATAAATTACTCCGCTTTAACTCCAACTTTCTCCGCCTAGCAAACCGTGATTTTAACATTGGGTAGCATAATCCCTCTCTGGCTTTTCTTTGCAAATGAAGATTCAGGAAGGACTCATCCCGCGCTTTCTACAAGCGTGCTGATGACTAAAAAGGCCAATCCGAGATAAACAAGTCCGGTTGCAGAAAGCACAGCAGGTCTCCTTGGGTGATGTTTCCGAGTTGTGATTTTTTCTGCGTTGTCGTTTCTCTTCCAAAACTTGTTCGTCGTGAGTTCTCAAATAAGGCTGCAGCATTGTGGATAGTGCATCTCCATGCCTCCCGATGTGAAGCCAGGGCGGACCATTGTTGGTGATCAATTTGTAACCCAATTTGAAACTGGATTATATGCCATGGCTCCTTCCTATGGAATCCTGGGATTCATAGTTTTACAAGGCCTTCAGCCCTCTCTGCCAAAGAGCACTGGCACCTCACCAAACTACAAATTCCAAGACTCTATAGGAAGGAGCTATGGCAAATAATCCAGTTTCAAACTGGATTATTTTCATATTGTGGATTTAGCCCTAGTCTAGGCAGGCTTAACATTAGAATTCACTCAATGTTTCTCCATTTTTTTAAAAAGGGGGTTCAGGTTGGGTGGGGGAACCAATACAATCCTGGGATTTGTAGTTTGGTGAGGCACCAGCACCCTTTGGCAGAGAAGGCTAAAGGCCTTGTAAAACTACAAATCCCAGGATTCCATAGGAAGGAGCCATGGCAAATAATCCAGTTTCAAATTGGATTATTTGTGTAGTGTGGATGCACCCTACACATGTGGAGGCAGTCTTAAGGTTTGTGACCCACAAGCCAACCTGCACCTCTCTCTTATACACACCCACACTCATACACAAGGCACACTTCCAATTACAGAATGGGAGGAATAATATGAGATAATTTAGCACTCTATTTTAAAGAGAAAACGTATATAAGAGCAGGTCATTCCAAGGTCTGAAATCCTTTTACAGAACATCGAAAGAATAAATATGGAGAAAACATGATGCTAAATGTGCTGGAGTAATTATTATGCATGCAGTAATAAGTTAAAAGAAGGAAAAGAGGATTGTAATGCAAGAAGCTGTGGCAAATAGAGCTTAGGAAGTGGATGTAAATAAGAAAAGATAAGGAAGAAGAGGTGGTATTAAGATAATTATAAGGATATAAAATATGTTTGTAAAATGTAAATTGCAAAAATACCACAACTCTAAGAGCATGTAATGTAAAATTGTGATCTTAAAGTATGTAAAGTTTTAAAAATAATAATAAAAAAATAAGAGCGGGTCTTTGAATGTATTTTTTAAAAAGACAAAACACCCTATATTTTCCCCCTAGCCACAAAGAGCACAGCTTTGTACATCATAAAGTAATATATCCTTTGCGTTTGGGGGAAGAGGGAGAAAACCTTGCAAAGACGGGATCCGTGTTTCCCATAGGTGCCTCTGCCATTCACTTTTCCCAGCCGACCAAAAGAGCGCCAAGCCTTCAAAAAGAGAAGGAAAGCCTTTGCCCTGACGTGTGGGATCCGCCCCACTCAAAATGGCGGCCGCTCGTCGATCCGCTTCCCTGCCAAAGGCATCTATCGCCTCAGCGCCTTCTACCCAATTCCAAAATGTCGGCAACGGCTTCGCCTTCGAAGGAAGGACTAGCGCTTCTGTACCACGTGACGGGCGACAGCCAATAGTGCTTTATGTTTGCAGCCTCTGGGCTTACGGTATTACCTTCTAGTTCAATAATGATAGAGAGAATGGAAGATTACAATGACTTTAGGCTCAAACCAGTGGCTCTTAACCTTTTCTTTTCTTTACCAGTGGCTCTCAACCTTTTCTTTAAAAGGGACCCCTTTCACATTTTCCATATTTTATTATTATTAAAATAATTTCTTAATACAGAAGCTTTTTTGTCATACTTCTACATAAAAAAAGAAAGTTTAAAAAATATTCATATTACAAAATTGCTCACCTGGTAAAATGTCCATTTACAGTAGCAGTGTCATAATACAAAATATAAAAAGTACTGTAGTTTCAATAGCCATCAGCATATTTTAATTCTGGTATCTTTATACCATTTTACCCAAAGTAATTATATTTTACATAACTACCTACATGTACCTGACTTTCACTGGGTTTTACCAAAGTAGTTTTACTTAACTTAGTTCAAAAATTTAATTCTAACTCTTTCTCCCAACTCTTAGGTTGGGAGATAGCTTATATTTTGTTTAACCATGTTTCATTTCATTGGACGTTTAAGTGAGTTAATGCTAATTCCATTAAGTCAATTCAATTCCACTTTTCTTTCTAAATATCTTTTGTTGCCGAGGTCCCCCAAGACTTAACTCAAGATTTAAAACATCAACAATAATAATGTAATAATACAGTTACACCATCCATTCGCCCTTCCCTCAGAGGCACTGGAGGGGAAGGGAAGACTTTTCCAGCTTCCTGCAAGTTTGGGGCTGGAACAGACTGAATGGCAATGCACAGGCCAAGCCAGCCAGCCTTTGTCTTGGCTCCTGTCATGTGTCTGCTCTGCTGCAAGGAGGAGGTGGGCCAAGCAGCCTTCAAGCCTCTGAAGACCCCCTGTGAGGACACTGGGGGTCCCCGGACCACATGTTAAGAACCACTGTCTCAAACAAATAGCTGTGTGTATAATTTGTGTGCAGGCTTCGTGGAGGGACCTGTACAGCTATAGGTAAGCAGAAAAGAAACAGATTGCTCCCTGAGTGTTTACTCACAATTATTCACATTGTGCATAAGATTGCATCTTTACTTGAAAAACTATGAAAATAAATCCAGTTTACTTCAGAGCAAGTCCAATTAGGACAAAAAATGCCTAAACTGAGTTATGACAAAATCAGGTCTAAACTCTGTTTTATTTACTCTTAGCTCAGTGTTTGTAGGAGCTTTTCTCAACTTTTTTACCCCAAAGGAACCCTTGAACTAATTTTCATTTCCCAGAAACTCATTATTTAAAATGATTATATCTACATCTTTTTTAAAAGGTTTTTTTTTATCAATCAAGATCTCTTTTGGAATTATTTTATTAGCCTTCATCCCTCAATGTAACCCAGGAGAGGATACTATCAGACTGTAGAGGTTGTGATTCTGCAAGTCCCAGTGTTCCTCATCATTGGTTGTTAGATCTACCAGGCTTGCAGTCCAACATCTGGAGGGCTTTGTACCCTTGTCCTGAGGCTTGAATTGAGATAAAAGCTCAGTTCACTACATTATGTTACTACATTAATTAATGGCATGATGTCTAGGTTATCAGCCAACTACAATTTGGTAATGCTCACTGATTAGGTATTAATCCCAATATAGTATGTTGCATTTCAGTTCCATTTCACCCCAATAACTGCAGTCTCCCATCAACAGAAATCCATTTAGAGGTTCAACTTTTCTTCTTGTGACTTGAATAGGGCCAGGCTTTTAACTGCAATATGTATTAATCAGTTCATAGAATGTCTGTTACCACCCAGCTACTGATTGTTAATAAGCACTATAGTGATCACTTTTCTTTTATCCAACACCCACACAAGTATGTATGAAGTGATCTTAAAGCAACACTTGATACGTCTGAGGAGGTTGGGTCAAATCCACTGTTACACAAATAATCCACTTTGAAACTGGATTATTTGCTATGGGCCCTTCCTATTGAATCCCGGGATTTGTAGTTTTTTAAGGTCTTTCACCTTCTCTACCAAAGAGTGCTGGGGCCTCACCAAAATACAAATCCCATTATTCCATAGGAAGGAGCCATAGCAAATAATCCAGTTTCAAACTGGATTATTTGTGTAGTGCGGATATAGCCTAGGGTACAATCCCCAAAATCTTATTCTAAATAAAATGAACTAGTCTGCTGCAAGATTTTGTTATGTCCCTTACTCCCAGGTAAATGTGTATACTGTACATGCTTTTTCTCCAATAGGTGACTAGGACAGTTTTGGCATGAAAGGGGATTTTTATTTCCAGAAATTCCAAGCTCCTTTCCCCCGCTTCACTAAAAGCCATGGTACCCCAAAAATTGATCTTGTTTGCTTTTCTTCCTGCTGTTCCTGTGATTTAATGGTGCCACACTTGAGATGAACGTATGACAAAGAATGATATCCTGTACGTTGATTATGGCTGTGGCAAAGCATTGCTTTAAACTGCTTAATGCAGTGTAGATGTGTAAATTGCTATTGCTTAAAATGATTTGTATGCTGCTCTGATAACCTTGCGGCTGAAGAGCGGGGTATAAATAACTAATAAAATAAAATAAAATAAAATGGTGTTTCTGAACCTGTGGTCCAGGGACTCCCAGGGATTTGCACTGTCCTCACAGCAGGTCCTCAAAGGTTTGAAGTCTGCTTGGCCCACTTCTTCACTGCAATGGAGTGACCACGTGACAGGAGCCAAGGCAAAGGCTAGCTGGCTGGCTTGGCTTGCGCATTGCCATTCAATCCACTCCTGCCCCAAACTTGCAGGAAGAAGCAGGAGAAAAGTCTTCCCTCCCACTCCAGTACCTTTGAGGGAAGGTTTAATGGATGGTGTAATTGTATCATCATCATCATCAGGATTACCTTCATCATCAGGTATTAATGCTGCTGCTGCTGTTGTTATTTTTATTAGGGTTTGAAATCTTGAGTTAAGGCAACAAAAGATATTTAAAGGGGGACCCTGGTAAAGAAAAGGTTAAGAGCTATTGCTTTAAATAACAATATGGCTAGGATTCCAGAATAATTCTCTCCCTGGGGGTGTTCTTGGTGGGTCAGAATGCAGTTAAAAGAAAGCAGATTTCACAGCTTGAGTCAGTGTGCGAGAGGGCATTTTTCTATCCTCTTTCCCACTTCTTGCTTTAGCTTAAAATGGGAAAAAGGGTGCTGGGGAGAATGAGAGAATCCAGCAGCTCCTTTGAGACTGATTTCTTTTCACATGAGAAAAAGGTACCAGTCCGCTTACACTTATGTACCCAGATTGATATCCAATAAAAGAGCAAGAGTTTATACTTTAGGGAAGCCCAAGAGCTTACTCTCTGGCTGAGAATGCAAAATGCTCCCTTTCTTAAACTGCAAGTCCCAAGATGCCACAATAGGCAACCATAGCAGTTCAAGGGCATTCTCTTTGAAAACTAGCTTGCACTACAGTTCCCAGCAAAGCTTACTGACTCCAGTCATGGGGCGTTGTGCTCCTGGTGTATCTTGGGATATGTAGTCCCCAAGCCCCTTGGTTCCGGTTCCGGGGAGAGCAGGGAAGTATAAAGTCCTGGGGAGAAGAGGCAGGAACTTGCGTTTGCAGAGCATTTGCTTCAGAAGAGTCGAAGGTACTTGGGTGGGAAACAGCAGGGAAGGGTTTGGAATTGTAAAAATATTTGCCTTTTCCTAAGCAAAGGAAGGAAGACAGGAGATCTGCTTTCCACCTTGGATACACAACCCATAAATATTACTATTATACAGTTGTCCCTTCATATTCGCTGGGGTTTGGATCCCCCCCGTGGATACCAAAATCCGTGAATGCTCAAGTCCCATTATAGGCAGTGGGATAGCAAAATGGTATCCCTTATATAAGAGCGCAAAATCAAGGTTTGCTTTTTGGATTATTATTTTTTTAAGAATAGTTTCAATCCGTGGATACCAAATCCGTGGATATGGAGGGACAACTGTTTTAGGAAGTCATAAATGCTGGAGGAAAGTAAGCCGAAAACGAGTTACACATGTTTTTGTTCATGCAAAAGCCGGGGGACATTTCAGTAATAATTTCAGTGTTTCGACTAGGACTTGTTGGGAGATCTGGGTTCAAGTCCCCATTGGGTTCTGACCCTTGTTTAGGTGACCTCTAGCCTTTCATCAGTCTCAGCCTGGCCTACTTCACAGGGTTGTTGTGAGGATAAAGTAGGAGGAGGAGAGAAATGTGTGATGCCTTGGGCTGATTGGAAGATAGATGGGATATGAAGTAAAACAAATAAATACAAGTACAGTAGGACCTCCTTATCCACAGGATTGGTTCGGGGGGGGGCATGGATACTGAAAACCATGGGTAATAGTGAGCACCATTGAAAATAATGGGTCTTCCAGTTTAAAATACCATAGAGTTGCCTTGGAGGACCTAGAAAATGGATAGATAGGATACATTTTCTAGGAAGACTATGGTAGGTGTACTGTTTTGTGTCCTGTGGATAATTGAATCAGTGGATACAGGAGTCCTACTGTACTTCTCTTTTTCCCTCTTGCTTAAAATTTTGTTCAGTGAGTCCATACAGACAGCTACATTGCAATTGTGCTTTATGAGCCTCATAATCCCTCACCAATCTTTCTTGAGATAAATATGTGAGATACAGTTGTATCTTCATATTCACTGGGGTTTGGTTCCAGGTCCACCACCACCCCGCCGTGGATACCAAAATCCATGAATACTCAAGTCCCATTATATGCAATGGCATAGCAAAATGGTGTCCCTTATATAAGATGGCAAAATCAAGGTTTGCTTTTTGGATTATTATTTTTTAAAGAATATTTTCAAGCTGTGAATTCTTAATTCCGTAGATACCGAATCCGTGAATACAGAGGGACAACTGTACGTGTGTTTTTGTGTGGAGCGGGGTGTTTTAAGGAACCTGACTGGGATTACTTAGTTGTTTAGACTTTAGTGTAGGATGGGATTAAATGCTTCTTCCCCAACCCCAAATTTCTACTGATCCTCCATTTCAATCCATCCTTCTACAGTTGTTTAAGCATCTGACCTGCTATATCCAGGTTGATGAGAGGAGAAAATAGGGGTGATCTGGGATCATCACACTGGCTAATGCCCAGGATGATCTGTCTAGGTATTTCACAGTGTTGCTTGATAGAGAGACAGCTTGCTTGGTGCTCTGGTTGCATAAGGAAGTTAATTACATGTTGTATAGGGCATAGCCATTTGTACACATGATCTATGCTATTAAAATTTGTGTTAAAACTGTTTTTTATACTTATGCTTCTGAGGTTTTTTTTTCTGTCAGTTGTTAATGTGTTGTTTGTTGTTGTTTTACAGTTGTCCCTTCATATTCGCTGGGGTTTGGTTCCTGGACCCCTGTGGATACCCAAATCCGTGAATACTCAAGTCCCATTATATGCAATGGCATAGCAAAATGGTATCCCTTATATAAGATGGCAAAATCAAAGTTTGCTTTTTGGATTATTATTTTTTAAAGAATATTTTCAAGCTGTGAATACTTAAATCCGTGGATACGGAGGGACAACTGTAATGTGTAACAGCCTGTGTTGGCTTAAATAGTTTTCTTTCTCTTTTTCTTCCATGCATGTCATCCAGACAAGAGTACTGTGAGGTAGGTTAAGCTGAGAGATAGGGACTGGCTGAGGTTCACCCAGCAAGCTTCGTGATTTGAACATTTGAATGTCTTGAAGGTCTTGCCCAGTATAGTGATGACTATACCACACTGGCTCTCCAAATAGTAGAATGACACATCAGATTTCTAATTTCATTGCTAAATTTGCATTGGATGGTTGAGAAATGTTTCCCTTTATCTGTTGAGGCCTAAGGGTCAATGAGATGATGGTTGTTTTATGGATTTAATAGATTTTGAAGACATTCTTTCATGTTTCAATCCTAGAAAAGCAGATTACAGCATACCATACAATACAAAATTAATAATCAAACATAAAAACAATAACCAGTATTCAATGCACTCAATACATAAATTGTTAAAATAACAAATAGTGCAGCAGCAGATAAAATAAGACAAAAAGCACAGTCCACTAAGCTCAGCCAAATGGATACTGAAATAAGTCTTTACAATTATCTTGAAGGTCAGTAAAGTGGGACAATGTGCACTTTTAGGTGCAAAAAGTATGCAATTAGGTTCAAAAAGCACAAGTATAAGATGGGGAAACCTGGTTTGGAAGCATTACATGAGAAAATAACTTAGATGTCCTAATAGATTACAAGCTGAATAGGGCCAGTACTGAAATACAGCTAGGAAAACTAATGCCATCTTGTGGGTTGTCTAGACAGTGAAAATAATCTTAATAGAATTTACAGAGAATATGTTTTGTCCAAATGAGATCCTGTAGTGATTCGCCATATTCAGAAGGAGGAGGGGCAAAAACTGTGGGGTGGGGGAAGCCTTCACAGCTTTTCCTGAAGTTTTTAAAACAATCCATAAATAAATAAATAAATGTGCATTCCCGCTCATTTGGACATCCAATTCGCATTGCAGTGCATTCTTGGCAAGGGCAGAAGTGAAAACTGAAAAGCTGATTGGTTGGACATGTGTAGGGGGTGAGCTTGCCAGCTGCGAAGTGGCTGGAAGGGCCATTTTGGAGTTTTATGTTAGCGATTGTGTGCTTTTTTGCTGCACTGAGGCGAAACAGTTTTTTCAAGTGAAAGTTGCACGTGTGCATGTTTGATTTACAGTTTTTAAAAAATACTGTGCAGTGGCAACAACTTGTTGAGAATAATAATGCGATTAAGTCACTCTTGGCCACCATCTTGATTCGCAGGCATGGCTGCATATGCACTTCAGACACAGATAACTTTGCATACCAGTGATTTTGCCAAAGGACCATGAATAGAAATGAATACTGCTGCACATTAGCATTCATGCGAAGCAATCCACATTGTATCTTCTCATCTAGACAACCCCTTGGGCTACCTTAACGGAAGCATAGTGTCCAGGTTACAAAAAGTACAGTAATAGCTCTCCTCTAATCTACATTTGTCAGGTTGCATTTGAAATAGTAGCCTCCATTGAATGAGTGGGCTTTACACAGGCATTTGTTTATCATTGAGCAATTTACTAAATTGGTCCAATCGATTTAGGACTAGCACTTGGATTCAGGCTACTGTGTCCAGTTCTGGGTGGCCCATTTCAAGAAAGACATTGACACGTTTGAGTCTATCCACAGAAAAGCAGCCAAGCTGCTGAGGCTCATTTGAAAGGATTGGTATGTTTAGAATGGAGAACAGCTCATTAAGGGCAGATGTGGTTGTGGTTTTCAAATGTTAGAGAGGCTGTCATGTGGAAAATGGAATAGGTTTGTTTTATTTTGCTCCAGAGGACCATGTCTAGAACCAATAAGTAGAAATCACAAGGAAGCATATTTTGGCTAAATATTAGGGCAGGGATGGGCAACTTGTGGCATCCAGATGTAGCTGAATGGCAGCTCCCTTCATCCCTTATTATTGACTTTGTTGGGTGCAGTTGCTGCAGTCTGTCAACACCAAGTTGTGAGTCCACAGGTTCCCAAATCTTGCAATAGGAGATACATCTTACTGGTAAAAGCTCTTTGGCAAGGAAACAAACTGGCTCCAGAAGCAGTGGCCTCTTCTTTGCAGGAGGCATTTAAGCAGAGGTTAGACTGGATAGTTTAGCTGCCTCCGGAACTGCAAGGTGTGTGCGTATGTTTGTATGCATGTATATACGTATGTACATAGGTGGATTTTGAACTAGTTAATCTCCAAGATCCCTTCTGCAACTGAACACTATGTACCCTGTAGCTACACTGCTTTACTTCAAGTAGGATCAACATCTGAATACATATCCCCATCTACATTTCTAGAGATAAATACAGTGGGTTGGATTCATACCTGCTCTGTCGTGGACAGAAGGACCTCTTGATCTTGTGAAGGCTCATGTGGCAGGAAGGAGATGAGTCCCCAGCACTTCCCTGTGTAACCTCTAGTACTACTTCCCACACTGACCTGGGAGCTCCCCACCCTCATCTCTAATAGCCCACCAGAAAATCTTCTCAAGGCTGCACAGAGGATGAGGAATCAGTAACATTTCCCTCTGCTTGTGGCAGTATCCAGTTAGTGTATGCAACCAGGACAGATTTATTAAAGTCACCAACAAAAAAAAGCAGAACTATGTACTTGAATTATGTTATATTTTTCCTGTTGCATAATTCATACGCACACGCACGACAAAGTAATTGCCTTGCTGTAGCAGCTGTACCATAATGGCTTACAACTAAGTGGAGCCTTTATATAACCAAGGACAGGTGCATGAACCTAACTCCCCCTTTGAACTTAAAATGCCTTAACTGTAGGTAGATTGTATTCTAAATGCCCATGCTGTGCACTTGGCCTATTTTGCCACAATGCTTGGTCTGTAAAGTCAGACCTCACTTCCCGCCCCCATCTCTTTCTTTCACACAGAAAAGGAAGCTTTAATGCATTGTATTTGATAAGTTCATGGGTTCATTTTTTGAAATGTAGTTGGGTTAATATATTGCTTTGTATGAAAAGCAAAGTTAATTTAAGATGACGTAGTTGTCTCTAATGCAGCTCTGTAGATACAGTACTTATCAGTGGCACTTGCTCCCACTGAAGTAGCCATAAGATACAGTAGGACCCCTGTATCCACTCATTCATTATCCACTGATTCAATTATCCACAGGACACAAAACAGCACACCTATCATATAGTCTTCCTAGAAAATGTGTCCTTTGTAGCCATTTTCTAGGTCCTCCAAGGCAACTCTATGGTATTTTAAACTGGAGGTCCCATTATTTTCAATGGCGTTCACTATTATCCACTGTTTTCGGTATCCATGGGGTCCCCCAGAACCAATCCCCAGTGGATATGGGGGTCCTACTGTATAGTCTTAATATTAACAGTGGTGTTGTTGTTTTAAAAATCACACAACAGCAATCTGGATTCAGATTTTATTTCTTCACTAGATTTTGTCAAACCTATACGACAAAAGTTTCTGAGTAAAAATTGCTATGCAAAAACAGTAGTTCAGCTAAAAATCAGTCTGTGTACTATAAAATGGAAGGAGGACTGCAAGGTAACAGAGCAATTACGTATTCTAAGTACAGCTAGAAATGAGGAGATTCTTCCTTGACATGCTACAGTCATCCCTTCACATTCGCAGAGGTTAGGGGCAGACAACCCCGCAAATGTGAAAAAACCGTGAATAAGAAATGAGCCTGCGGGCGAGCGGCTTTCCACCCCAGTCCCTTCCCAAGGCAGCGAGGGGCTTTGTGAGAAGCCCCTCGCTGCCTTGAGAAGGGACTGGGGTACAGAGCGGATGGGAAGGAGGCTTCCCACCCCGTCTTCCCAAGGCAGCGAGGGGCTTTGTGAGAAGCCCCTCGCTGCCTTGGGAAGTGAGTGGGGTGAAGCAGGAGTGTGCCAGCTGCTTCCCACCCCACCTTCCCAGGGCAGCGACAGGTTTCGTGAGAAGCCCCTCATTGCCTTGGGAAGGGAGTGGGCTGAAGCGGGAGTGTGCCAGCTGCTTCCCACCCCATTTTCCCAGGGCAGCGACGGGCTTCGTGAGAAGCCCCTCGCTGCCTTGGGAAGTGAGTGGGGTGAAGCGGGAGTGCGTCAGCTGCTTCCCACCCCGCCTTCCCAGGGCAGCGACGGGCTTCGTGAGAAGCCCCTCACTGCCTTGGGAAGTGAGTGGGGTGAAGCGGGAGTGCGCCACCTGCTTCCTACCGTGCCTTCCCAGGGCAGCGACGGGTTTCGTGAGAAGCCCCTTGCTGCCTTGGGAAGGGAATGGGGTGGAGTGCGAGTGCGCAAGTGGCTTCCCACCCCGCCTTCCCAGGGCAGCAATGGACTAAGCCCTTCACTGCCTTGGGAAGGGATGGGATGTTGAGCGGTGGGGGGGGAGGCGGCTTTCCGCGAATAATCGAAACCGCGAATGCGAAAGTCACAAATGTGGAGGGGCAACTGCATTTTTTAATAGAGGAATTCCATTTTATGTTTATGTATTTAATTTTTGTTTTTTATATGGAAGAGCATTTCATCTTAATGCGCCTCGATCTGCAACCTGAAGGTGTATAACCCAGACACCAGCTGACCACTTCAATGAAAGCTGTCTGAAGCTAAAAGCTTTGGCATGATACCATGGTCTAGTTAAGCTACCGGCTGGTAGCACTTTACAACACATTTTCCTAGGCAGGGTCTCCATCAGGGGTAGGTGACTGTGGAAGGCTAAGGGGCTGCATTAACCTTCCAGAAAAATTTGGAGAGCTGCATCCCCCAACCCCTCCCCCCTCCCCCCCCCAAAAGTCAAAAAGATGTTTGCTGTAAAATGTCTCCAAATGCCTTCTAGGGGACATGGGGACATTTTCACCATGCCATGGGACTTTTTTTTTAACAGGAAATGAGTGGAACTCACTTCCTGATTCAGGAAACTTCCAGATGTTGTAGAAATGCCCTCCATGCCCCTACTGGCCATTTTGAGGTATATTTTGGATCAAAAGATTTTTTTGCAAAAAAAAATAATAATAATTTGATGCCTAGAGATCACATGCATCCCAGAGGCTGCTCTTTGCCCTTACAGTAGTTGTATAGGCCCCCATAGTTAAAGGATCTGGGACTCTCTTGTGGTTTATGTAATTTTTACAGTATTTTTCTCATTTTAAAAAGAGAGAATAAGAAGACATGAGTCAAGGACTGATATAACTCCACTCCCCAATGTTTCTGTAACCAGGCTTGGTGATGATAGTGGTTTAGCTGTGAGAGGTATAAGTTGCCATTCAGTTATTTTTTCCAATGATGCTGATTTTTGTGCTGATGAGTAGTCCAAGCTGCATTCATCTACATCATTGGAAATAGGGTGTGCTTATGATTACAGTAGGCCCTTGGTATCCAATGGTGTTTGATTCCAGGATGAATGGTGTTTGGTGTCTACCCTGTGGATACCAAAATCAATTGATGCTCAACTCCCGATATATACAATGGCATAGTAAAATGGTGTCCCTTATATAAAATGGCAAATAGCAAGGTTTGCTTTTTGGAATTTCTTTTTGAGGTTGGTTGAATACGTGGAAGCAGAACCTGTGGATACAAAGGCTAAACAGTATTCATACTCCTGAGAATATGTTGTTAGGATCAGGTTGCCAAAATACAAACATTCAGGTTTTCCTTAGTGGTTCTACTAATATGATCATTATCATCAGGGAGGCAGTGTGCTTAAATTGTGTTCAGTAGAACATCCTCAAGATTCTCAACTTCTTTACGTAGGTAGAGGCCAACACATGCTATGGGCCTTAAAACGATTTGGAAGAACTACAGAGTTATGATTGTTATGGGAACGAGCCTTGTGTTGATACACTGGGGCTGGTATAACATCAAGTCCCATCCTCTTTTCCAACCCAAGAGAGACGACTCTGTCCCAGAGCCTGGCATTGTGACATATGTGCTGCAACAAGAGGAACACAATAAAGGAAAACAACCATAGAGTGCTGCAGAGTAACTAAAAGGTAAGTTCCTGTTGCAGCAAGAGCAGAATGATAGAAGCAATATAAATGCAAGAGAATTTTGTTATATGGCTAAGTCCAAGCCTAAGCTTTCTTTTTATCACCACCCACCACCCCATATCAGCAAACCTTCTCTGCAGTCTGGTTCTACCCATCCAAACTGCCCAGGTATGGCACAGAGAGGGGCAGTCCATCGCATCAGATCCTAGCAGTCTTCTATGTAGCTATACCTCTCTAACACAGGCTTAGGTTTACATTTCCACTTTCTGGGAGTAACTCAGCATGGATGACAGATAGCACACATCCAGCCCCCTGGTCATATTGGCAGCCCCTGCTGTAAGCATAAGCTTGCACCCCACTTCCAAGGCAACCCACTCCTGGAATGTTAGCATTGCCCTACACCCCATTTTCACAGGCCTCAGAAACTGGCCAAGCTTGGTTCATTAATGTGGCCTTTTTCAAGGGTAAAAGACAGGATGGTCTCAGAAAAAGGTCATTTTTGTTTTTTCCCTGGAAAGGAAGGCCTGGGACTGAAGGGCCAAAAGAAGACACATTCCACATAAATGGGAGGTTAATGGATGGAGAAACCCTTTTGTAATTGCTGATTGTGAAATTTCCTCTCCTCAGCTCCCAACCTAAAAGAAGCTGCTAAAAGCTGTTAAAATCCAATCACTGGACATTAAGAAACACATTTAGCATCTTTCTCAGCTTTTGTCAAGACCAGGAAACTCATTGTGCAATCCATGAAGGCTCATGGAATCCATTGTTTCAACCCATGAAGCAACCAATCCCAATCCACTCAGGTGTATTTGGAAGTATAAATATCACCCCCAAAATATGCCTCATTGCGCATAGTTAGTAATAGGGGGAAACTCTGTTACTCTGTGTTAGCCACATCCAGCTTCTCTACCCACTCTGCCAGACGGACTACAGGACAGGTGATATTATTACCCCAGCGCAACCCTCTATCCCGTGCTTTCCTACTATTTCTTCCTATAGCCTTGTGTGAATGCTTTCTTTGGGTGAATGTATGTGTGTTTGGTGTTATTTTTGAACTCCTTAATTTAAAAAAAAGCATACTTAATTTTAAAATGTGTATGTATTTCATCCAGACTAGTACTGGTATAATAGGTTTAAAAGATTCCCTGGTTACCCCCTCTTGCATAGCTAAAATTGAGTTGCTGCTAATTTCTCCAACATATTAGAAACTCGATATTTTCTTGGAATTTTCCAAGGAACATTTTGGGTAACACTGCTGAGGTTCCTCCCACCCTGGCTGCTAAATTTGCAGGGTGGAAGACAGCAGCATCACTACAAGCAAGGCATGCAAGAGATGCACCTAGTTTTCAAGAATAATCATGCTTCCTGGAAACAGGACACCTCAAACCTTATTTAAAAAGTAGCCATTGTGCCATTCTCACCATGGTGACCTTGGCAGTAGGGCTGGAGTATGGCCAGTGAATTGGTGAATTCCACTGCCCAGCCATGGTGTGACTCAATAAGGAGAACCAAAACATTTAATTGACAGATTGGGAGAACTTCATATCTGCTATGCTTCCCACTCTAGGATGATTTTGCTTGCACTACCAAAACCTGCAGCAGTATTAGCAAAGCTTTTGAGACCTGATGCTGTATAGTAGTTAACTACAAGTTAGGAATACTGCTATGAACATAGTAGGTGAAGTTAGCCAGGCCATTCTCATCTGACCCCTCCATCAATAATACACAAAGCATACACTTTATAGTAGGGGGAGAGCAACTTCAGTAAGTCTGAGGGCCAGTTCCCCACCCCTGGGGGGGCATGCAGACTGCCAAAAAAAAATCAAAAATTAAAAACAAAACTAGTGGTAGCCAGCAGTCCACTTTGGGTTTTGAAAAACAGGTATTTTTGATATTAAATAGGAGGGACGATGGGCCATTTAAAAGGTGGATCACTTCTCCTGGAGGCTTCCAAGAGAGGCTGTTTTGTACTGGATAGAGGACAGTTGGAGGGGGATAGTCACCTGCTACAAAAACTGACTGAAACACAATTTGCCTGTCTTTGTTTTACACGATTATTATGTAGAGCAAATTGTGAACCATGCTGAAAACTCTCTAAAGTAATTTGTAAAACCAGGGTAATTTTACTGTTGATGTTTGCTGCACTATGGCGAAACTGCTAGCATAGGATCAGGTTAGAAGAAAGGCTCGTATGCCCATAATAACCCTTGCTTCCATTTTCTTCCCTCCATGTACTATGAACATGCATTGGAACTGTCAAAAAGTAGGTGGGCAACTGAATTCCTTGAGAATGTGAGTCAGCTAGTTTGCTTGCTTTTTCTTTTACAGTTGCAGAAGTAAATTCAAATATAGGGTGTTGCTGTATTTAATTTAAAGCATCACCAAATTTTAAGCAGACACACATGCACACACATAAAGAGATGTAGATGGATTTCATCACCTGCTTATCCGATTGAAATATAGTTTTCCGGCTGCTTGAATTCATAGGCTTTAACAGTTTTCATCTGTTTGTGATTTCATATTTATGACAAAACTGGATTCAGGCACTGCTGCACATCTGTAATGAAACTGATGCAGTGCAGCTGTGGTTTGCTACCTGCTGTCATAGAGAAGCTGTAAATAAAGCCTTCTTACATAATTCATAGCAACACACACTGAAGCTATTAAAATGGGACTCATACTTGCTGCTTTCTCAAAATATATATTTTTCCTTAACCTTGGCTTCAAGCTTCAGTGAGTACTAAAGGCAGTGGTGACCTCTCCCTGCCCCATCTGTTTCTTTGAGCATAGAAGAAGAATAGTTATCAATATATTTTTTTTCAAATTTAAGTGGAAGTTTGCACCCTTTCAGCTGATCTAAATGAGAAAACTTGGGCATGTCTGTAAATCAAAGAGGAAAGAGCCTGAGCTAACCTCTCCCATCCAAATATTGCATTTGTAGACCAAAAACATCTGGAGAGTCACAATTGCCCACCCATGCCCTCCTAAGGCAATGGTCCATTCCCAGCCCCACAGCAAAACTCATACAAGTGAGTGTAGCAGTCAAAAGCATCCAGCCTCATGTGTGCAGCATTTTCCAGCATGGTGGGTGTAACATAGGAAGGACAACCAAGGCAAAAGCACAAATAGTGAATATCTCGTAGCACAACAGTAGCTGCTACAGTACCTGAAACTGATCAGACACAAATGTCCACTAGTGTCACCAACCCCAAGAATTCCCTTCTTCCTCCCACCACATCACATTAACTGTGGAAGCCACAGCAGATAGCATATTGTGATTTCCCCCTTGCCTTTGGATCATGGCGATTTATAAGTCATAGATAACCCATACCCTTTTCCTGCTTGCATGCAGAGCCAGGCACAACAACTGTGGTCTTAGCATCAACTGCTGGATAGTATTTGTCAAAAGCAGATAACTGATGAAGGACCACACAAATAACTTTAAGGCTGCATAAGATATTCATTATCCATTTACTGGACCCTAATAATATAGACTTGTGGTTTTTTGTGGCTATCCTTATTGTTACATATTTAGTTGGCCTGTGGCTGGAACATTATACAGCGCTATCAACTGTCTAGGCTTTGAAGATATACTAAGCCTTTTAAAATATATATCTGGCAAGATTTCTGCTGGCCCTCATGGCATAACATATCATTGTTATTGTTACTGTTACTATTATTATTTTATTATATCCTGTCTTTTCCCCCGTTTGGGATTCAAGGCAGCTTACAACAAATAAAAAACACATAAAATTCACATTATACAAAAGTTAGAAGATGATTAAATTATAAAAAAATTAAACCAGTCAAAAACATAAACCTTTTTAAAAAACAGCACAACAAAAATAACAGAAAGTCCAGCACATTGTTGAGGTGGGATGAGCCTTGTACATTTGAGTCCTCAAAGGCCTGACAAAGCAGAAAGATCTTTACCTGTCTGCGGAATGAAAATAGAGACGGTGCCTCTCTGGCATTCCAGAGCCTGGGGGCAGTCACCAAGAAGGCCATTTCTCATATTCCCACCAGTTGTACCTGTGAGGTTAAAATTGAAGTTATGATGTACCATTGGGGAACATGTAGCCCTCTAGATGTTGTTGAACTCCTGTTGCCATCTGACTAGCATTGTCAATGGTGACGAATCATGGGTGCTTTAGTTCAACAACCTCTGAGGATCACATACATCCTGTCTCTCTTATAGTGGTCAATCTCTATATTGGTTTTGTGACTATGCCATTGTGGGGAATTGCAGATTGCATTCTGCATACACTTACTTTATTTTGATTGCGTACTTTTGGGTTCTCCCACAACCCTTGCAAAAAAAAAAATCAATTCAAAATTTGAAGGACACATGGGCATCCAGTTGGAGAACAATGCATATAAGACCTCACGGGGGTATAAGAACTAATAGACCAAGAAAGGATAAAGCAATCAGAATGGAGAATCCTGCCTTTTCTAAATTTCCCTTGGACTTCAGAAGATCTAATTGGAAAAAAATATTGTAGTTTTGCCTCTAAATTGTGGGCACTTTGTTTCATTTAAAAGACATTGAAAATGAAATGTCAGTATGCTGAAAAAAGCCAATAAAATCTATGCCATTCAGTTTTATTCCTTTACTTACTATAACTAGGAGAAGGATTTGACTCTTTTATTCTGTTTTATCCCATGATTCACATGACCATTTTAGCAGTTCCCGAATGTAAAGAAATGTAAAGTTTACCACCCTTGATGTGCATTTCTTCTAGTACAATAGATTATCACACTACACTGTTATAGCACGATTATTCTACTGTAACTGCTCTGGCTGCCTCCTGTGGATTCCTGGGATTTGCAGTTTAAAGAGGGGACATTTAGCATTCTCAGCCAGAGAGCTCTTAGACTTCACTAAACTACAAACCCCAGAATTCCACAGGAGGCAGCCAGAGAGGTTAAAGTAGAATAATAGCACCATAAAAGTGTAGTGTGATAAAGTATTGAGTACCATGTCACATTATACATCTCCTGAAAGAAACATTAATCCATTTTCAATTAGCCCAAACTGAATGACAGTCTTAGAGATCTGACTGTTTTGGGTACATTGTTATGTAAAGAAGTGAGCTGAGAAAAGGTGAGAAAATGGCAGTCACATTCCTGCTGAAGGCTTTAAAACAGCTGAAAAGAAACCCTGCAAGTCAGAATTAGGACATTTTCTTGGCAGATATTCATAACTGCCTGCATTGTTAACACTGGTTTGTTCAGCATTTCAAAGACACTGAAAACATGGACTTTTGCATTATGCTTGCATAATGGATTGCGTATACAGTGGTGCTGAGTTAGAGAGAAAAATTAACAGCCAGTTTGAATGTCCACTATGTGATAATCACATATTTAGTAGAGGAGGCCTGTTGTTTTTGCCCACAATTTTTATTGAATAATGGCTACCTTTTGACTGTGACTATATTCTCGTGAAATCATGTTTTATTTTATTTTTTAAACTGCAGATAGATTTCGCTTGAACAAAAGTAATGAAGAAGATCAGCTGGATTAGAAAGAACTGGCTACTTGTGGCTGGACTATCCTTTGTTGGCATCCATTTGGGGACCTATCTTGTACAAAGAGCCGCAAAGTCCTCTGCTAAATCAGGGTTGGAAATTAAATCAAAGGGTCTTGATGAATGACATCGTTTCTGCCAGTGTCACACTGATCACTCACATAGTAATTTGTTAAATATTAGATAACCACAGCTGTATCCATATGTTTTGACTGCAAAAGAAAGCAGCAGCCTTTTTCTCACTTGTGTGCATATTGTTCATTAAAAAGTGTTTTATAGACATGGGATGCATCTAAGTCTTGACTGGAATTTTATCTGGAAAGATGTCTCATGTTGATCTCAAAAAGCCTTCCTTATGTACCAGTGAACCTTTAGCTAAGGAGACCCTTAGCCATGCTCTATCAGTATTCAGTAAAATAGTGAGGTCCTGCTATGGCCCCACGGGTAGGCTTAAGCAGCTTCACAATGGTGTGGGTGGATATGTGCGCACATCATCACAGTCCTTGGCTTTGCTCAGCGGCCTTTCACTCACTCATCCGATGTTAAAGCTTCTGACAGCCTCTGTGCAGAGTCATCTTGCACGCTTCAGTGACTGTGGCTTGTTTATGGCCATCTTTTGCTTCAGCCTGCTTGAAAAATTTCAAGACCTCAACATCACTCCTTGTACTTTCATTAAAATCAGCCAACACCTTTTGAGCCTGTGCATTGACTATATTGCATCTGAAACGTGCGGTTGTAGAATACCGGTGGATTTTAGCAGTTCTAAGCTCCCTCTGTGTCTGGTCCGTAGTATATTAACCAGCAAACCTGCCTGCAGGCTTAGCAGAAAAGAAGCCGATCACATCAGTATTTTGGTGTTAGAGGCCTTTCTATTTACAATCCCACAAAACATTGACACCCATGTGGTGCTAGGAAAATGTCTTTACATCCCTGTAAAGAATAAGCGGGTTATGGATTCTGCTGTATATCCTGGACTTCTGATAGAAGTACCAGAACTGGACCTGAGAAGACTGCCTCTGGTCAAAAGAGATACTTCAAGCACAATCAAGATGGCACTTTTCTGTCTGTCTCTGTCTGGAGACCTGTCTAACAGTGGAGAAGGAGCCATTGTTGTCCCTCAAGGAGTTTCTTTAGAAGCAGCAGTCTTAAATCAGTTGCTTAATGTAGGCAAGCAAATAGTAAAGGATGGTGTAGATGTTTTGGTTTGTCAGAAAGTCATCCACCCAGCCTTGCAACAATACCTGAAGGAGAACCATGTTGTCACAATAGAAAGAGTTGGACTGACGTTGGTGGAGCCCCTTAAACAAATGACAGGTAATGAACACACATTCCTCCTTAATAGCTACATGATATGATTCTCAAGGAAGAGTGATTTTACATGCCACCAGCATAGATCTGCTGTGAGTATTTTTCCAATAAGTTCCAGTAGATTCCACTGGATTGTTAGTATCTGCTGTTTGGACATAATGTATAAAGCTAAGCAAATGCTACAGTGACACCATTATAGACCACCTCCTGCATCCTAATTTTTTTAAAGAGTTGTTTACAGGACCAGAAATGAACATGTAAAGGCATCCCCTGTTTAAGAACCCATTAATGTGGTGCATGGTCTGCTCTTTCAACCATGTGTTGAACTAATGGGTTCTGGTTATATGTAATTTAAGGGGATTGAAAGAGCAGAGGTAGGGTCTCTCCCAGGCAGACTCTGCCTTCTCCGCACACACACGTATCCCTGCCTAGGAAATAACCTGAGATAACCTTGACCAGGTTACGTTCACTCTGTGTACTGTACAGACATCCCCCACTTATTCAACAGGTTAGGGACCAGTAATATTCATAATGGCACACAGTGGTTTCACATTTCAATGATTTCTGCTTTTTGCCAGTGCTCTGGTTGAATAAGCAAGGAATGCCTGTATCCAGACTTTCAAAGACCTTGCTTGCCCGTTATGTACTATCTTAGAGGCCCACCTTTCTTGTTAGTCCCAACTAGTGGTACCTTGTTATGCCAGTACTTACGTAAGTTCCATTGGCTGGGACCAACAGTTGAATTTATGTTGGAGTACAAGTGGTGGTTGATGTGACTGAATACTCTGCAAAAAAAAACCCGCATGTGGAAAATTAGTGTAACAGAAGGTTAGGCGAACCCCTTTCCTCTTAACCTCTGCTGCCTATGTGAAGAAGGGATGTTTTTGTGGGTTTCTTATTTTTAAAAAATAAGCATTAAATTATCTGTTTAATTGTATATGCTGGCTAGAGCTGATAGGAATTGTGGTGTGACAATCTCTGGAGGGCCGCAAGTTAACCACTACTGCATGACATGATATACAGTAAGCATTCCTCTGCTTTCTGAATATGACACAAACATATGTTTACTGTCTTGGTGAAAAAGAGGGTAGAATTGCTGAGGCAGAGCAATCCAGATCCTTCTCTTCCAGATTGTTATGTGTATGTATTCTGTTTAGCAATTGAAGTTTGCCAGAATGAGTTTGATGCCCACTCCTGTTCTCTTTCAAATATGTAGAAGATACATCCCTGTATTCTGCCTACAAGGGGAAATGTGTCTGGAATGCTGAGGGGGGGAAAGCTGATGGATATTTTCCATTACTATCTCCTCTGTAAAACACAAATATCCATACATACAGTAAAGGAGATCTTATGTTTGCGCTACAGCCTCGAGAATCCTAGCTGTTGCAGCAAAACCATAGCTCCCGAGAAACCCAAAAGCTCTTCTGATTATAAAATAGAAATACAATATAATAGAAGAAACCAGAGCTGAAACAATGGAAATTATCAGATGTGAAGGGATGCACCAAAAAATTGTGTTCCCAACCATGTCAGAAGAACAGGAGAACAGGGGAAGGGTGACCTTACCAGACAACTGAATCCTTCAGCTTATTCCAGGGGTGTAGCGCTGCATGGACAAGGCTCCATTTTCCTATTGACAGGGACAAGCCGCTAATAAAAAGGGGCACTTTACTTATGACTGCTCCGCCCTCCAGAACGCTGAGGATGACATCACCTGTTAATCTTGCCCCTTCCTATTCTTTTAGCAATCTTTTGACATAGTTTTTGCCATGTCTGATAATCTCCAGTAACAACTCACTGACAATGCAGTCAAAATGAAGGCACAAGATACTGGCTGAGATCCAAAGAATCCCTTGCTCTAACATAATGTGTTTCTGTTTATCCATGGAAAGTTATTGATTCTTACTAGTCTCTGTCCTCTCCTATATCACACCCTCCTGCAAAGAGCCTGTGAGCCTTGGGAAAGGCGTCTGAAGGGCTGTTGTGTGAAGGGAGAAATACCCAATGCGTAAGCAGTTCTGCCAGCTATTATTTTTGGAACTAAGTCCCCATGTTCGTAATAGTCTATAGAAAGCTTCAATATACAAGCACATAAGTTGCTAAAAAATAAGGCTTTCTCACATTTTTGAATCGTTGTGTTACAATCTGTTTGAATTATTTGTTTACCACTTTCTGCCATTTTCAGTGCCATTGACCAGCACAAAGGCAGGGTGTACAGTGGTTCCTTGATAACTGCTGAGGTTTGGTTCCAGGAACCCCACCCCCACCATGGATACCAAAATTTGTGGATGCTCAAGTCCTATTATATACAATGGAATAGTAAAATGGTGACCCTTATATAAAATGGCAAAATCAGAGTTTGCTTTTTGGATTTTGTTTTTGTTTTTGGAATATTTTCAAGCTGTGGATGGCTTAATCCATGGATGCAGAACCTGTGGAAACAGAGGGCTGACTGTACATTTAACAAATTGATAAATAGAAAGGGAAATACAGTTGGCCCTCCACATTTGATGGGGTTGGGGGTGCAGGATCCCCTCAAAAGTAAAGAAAACATGAATATTTCTACACACACCCTCAAACCATATTTAAAACAACAAAAAGTACAACCCATGGCTTCAACCTACCATGGATGCCTTTGAGGCAGCAGGGTTCCTTCTCAAGTCAGAAGTGGGCAGCTGGCAGGGCTTGCTGCCACCTCCACTCCTGACCTATGCCATTTTTATTAGGACCTACAAGCCTTGCTGCATGTTCGCAGTCTCTCTCATTCTTGCGGGGCTTGCTGTCCCTATTAAAAATCGCATTGGGCATCAGAAGCAGAGGTGGCAGCAAATAGTCTGCAAAGTTAAGCCCACAAATGTGGAGGGCCAAGTTCACAGTAAAGTGAAACTGAAATTTAGCACATTATGACTGCTACCTGGCAGCCCTCCACCCCATCCTCAGATGAATATAATGTTGAAACAGAATACAGTTGTCCCTTCACATTCGCTGGGGTTTGGTTCCAGGCCACCCCGTGAATACCCAAATCCGTGAATACTCAAGTCCCATTATATGCAATGGCATAGCAAAATGGTGTCCCTTATATAAGATGGCAAAATCAAGGCTTGCTATTAGGATTATTATTTTTTAAAGAATATTTTCAAGCCATGAATATTCAAATCCGTGAATGTGGAGGGACAACTGTAATCAAGAATGTCATGGTGAAAGCACAGCCTGTAGGATTTCCTAACTGTGCAAATAATTTGGTGTGTGTGTAGCTGTGATTATATTTAAGTACATTTTCTGTACTTTGTTGTGGAAGGTGATGAATGTTCATCTTAAATATTGCCACTCTGTTTTTTGAGAAGCATTAGTCATGGTTAAACTTACATTTTATTTTGAATGTGAGAGAGAAAAACACAATGATTGACACAACAGTTTCCTAGAAAATATTTAATGTATAGCAACAGATACTTTGATAAAGGAAAAGTGGCTTTTCATTTAACCGTAACTTAGTAACTGAAATCCAAGTGGTCCAATTTATCCATGGTTTTTCACTGCATAACTAGTGTGTATTTTTGTGCCTTCACTTATAGTGACCCCATGAATTTCATCAGCTTCTCTTAGGCAAGGAAGACTCTGAGGTGGTTTTGCCAGTTCCTTCCTCTGAAATACAGCCTACAGTACCTGGGGGTCAGATAGACAGGAGAATTAAGTCCGGAAAATCTCACTTTACCTCCCTTTCACTCCAGTGCCTATTTGTTCCCACGATTTTGTTCAAAAGTGGTTGAAGAGGAAAAGTAGTGATTTTGCAGTTCACACCGGGGGGCGGGGGGAATCCAATCCGGCTACGGGTGGACGGCCAATGGCCCTGATGAAAGGGGTGTCTGAAAGGGGTGCCAGAATTGGTTGTGAGGGGTGGTGGTGCAGCTGAAGGCCCACTGACTCAGCTGCCAGGCTGTCTCTTAGCCCCGCAGTGGCAGAGCTGAGCAAAACACTCGCTGCAAAGCCACCCCAGCCACTGCTGTAGAGCAGCCTGTTCCCAGCAGGGGGCCGCAGGCCATCCAAATCCCCGGCCACTGCTTCAGAGCAGCCCGTTCCCACCGGGGGGGGGGGGGGCGGCAGCTCAGGCCATCAAAACCTCTGGCTGCCGCCGTACAGAAGCCCATTCTTGGGGGGGGGGGGTTGCAGGCCATCCAATCCCACGACTACTGCCGCAGAGAAGCCCGTTCCCGGCCAATCACCTTTCTGCTGTGTCCCGTTTTGCAAATTGGTTGTACAGATGACCTGCTGTCCCCTTTTGTGAATTGGTTGTACACATGGCCTATTGTGTGCATTTTTGTGCCCTTTTTCAAAAAAATCAGGGAAAACAGCGAAAGCAGTTATCATGGACTATGTGGAGTTTTCAGCCCCCCTCGAATATTGCGCATATGGGCCATCGTCCATGAGGATCATTAGCATTCTTACTGAATTCTTTGAGGATTTTTTTTCATCATGTAGATTAGCCCCTGGTATTCATTGACAGTCTCCCATCCAAGTACTAACCAGAACTGAATACAATGTCTCTAAAACAAAGGCATGCAGTGACTTCCAGTGGACCACTGGGGAGGTGTTGTAAATCATCACCCACAATCTTCAAGAACCCCCCCCCTTTCACCTCATCTCTTGTGTCACAGGCTCATCTCATTCATGAGGGTCCCTAACCCTCTGTGGCATTTGCAAGCATTCTCAGGGCTGCTAGGAGGAGGAGATGAGTAAACTAACATGCTAATTCCCTTCCCAACCTTGAATGGATTAAACTGAGAATATTCAAATTGCTGCCAGTTAAGAATCTGTAGAAGTATTTCTTCTTACTAGCTGGACCCAGTGTACCATACACCATTAAAAAAACTCCCCCCAAAGCGCCCAGTATACCTCATGCTCAGTCGCCTGGGTCCTGTTGCCTGAGCCGGTGAAATCTGAACTACTACATGTGTAAATACACAGTTGTCCCTTCACATTCGCTGGGGTTTGGTTCCAGGACCCCCGTGAGTACCCAAATCCATGAATAATGAAGTCCCATTATATGCAATGGCATAGCAAAATGGTGTCCCTTATATAAGATGGCAAAATCAAGGTTTGCTTTTTGGATTATTACTTTTTTAAGAATATTTTCAAGCTGTGCATACTTAAATCCGTGAATGCCAAATCCATGAATATGGGGGGACAACTGTAGCAGAAATACAATGTCATTCAAGAATTCAATTGAAATGACTGGTCCCAAGGCAAAAAAAAAGTCTGAGATCATAGAAGGCTGACAATTTGTTAACTTTAATGAACAGCAGTAACATTCGCCATTTACAACCTCCCATCTTAATTACTAGAGCATTTCCACAAAAGTAATTTACTTCCAGTGGCATTTAGTATATGTGCTTATGATTACAATCTTAGATTGTATGCCATAGACAGGTGGAAATGAGTTAATCTGTAACATGATTCAACTGCCACTTTGTACTCAGAAGCAGCCTGGGATCTTTCCCAGCTCTGCTACCTGAGATCTCATCAGAATAGACAATAATCTGAGCTTTCTAATAAGGCACCTCTGTAGGTCCTTAAGAATTGCCCTTCCTTCTTCCCTTGTCAATACATATAATTGTTTTGCTTGCCTCATTAAGGCTGATCAGAAAACAATTAAATGTAACGGAGGGAGCAATCAGGAAGGGTTTGTTGCTCCACCGCTTCCATTAATTTCAGCAAGGTTTGCTTGACAGCCCCATGCAAACAGCATCTTAATGGGAATACCACCTCAGGAGTGTGGGATGGATTACTTCCAGTCCCCAATTGGTTTGGACCTTTTTGGTTTGTGGCTGCCACAGATACTTACAGTCCCCAAAACAAGTCCCCAAAAAGCAACGTATTATTGAAACAGATTTTTAAAAAAGTTTGACTTAGTATAACTTGTTTAATATGAAATACCATTAAGAGACCTCTATTGCACCTGAGGGTTCATTTTAATCCAGCATCCAGTATCCCACCGTGACTAACCAGATTGTTCCAAGATGGGTTGGGGAGGTTATTCTGCCTATGAGGGCTTCATTGGCACCAAAGAAACATGTTGGGGAGTGCACATCAGCAGTGGGCACAGCCATGAATACCTCTGCTGCTCTCACTATATATATATATATATATATATATATATATATATATACACACCTCTTCAGAGAAGTGAAGAGGGAACTGATCTTTCCACAACTTCTGCTTCCGGGTGCTTTCCGCAGACACCTTGAGGCAGTAGTTTCCAATGGAGATGGCTTTGCCCACTACTCCGCTTTCCTTTTGGGAAAAGGTAAGGAGTGAGTAGAGTTTGGGGGAACTGCCACTTCAAGGTGCATCAATTTGAGGCTTTGGCTCTCACTGGTGATTGCTTGCTTCTCCCAGTGTCCTTCTCTGAAGGATCAAAGGGGGAGAGATCTCCCCCAGGCCAAGTGTTGTGGGGGGGGGTGGCGCTTCAAGGACTAAATCTGATCCCCAGGCTGGAGTTTGCCCTTTGCTATTCTAGAAAATCTATAAGCAGGAAGCAGAAGAAATGGCCATTTCCTATTCGTTGACTCCCAGTTATTAGTAATCAGCCAGTGCATGGGGGAAAAAATGTTTTATACTTAACATCCCAGAATCCTCCAGGTAGCATGGACTGGGAGTTACAATATTAAAAAAGCTTACATTTAGCTGTGATGGTTAATTGTTGGTGTAGCTCTTATCCCTGAATTTGGCTAATCCCTTTTAAAGTTGTCTAAGCCAGCGACCGTCCCTATAACCTGTGGCAGGAAACTAATAGTGCCTTCTTCATACTTTTTATTTTATTCTATTTAATGTTGCCCTTCTCATCACATGAATCCAAGGCAACTTACAAAAAACAAAGCAAGCTAAAAATCTGATGATAAAAAAGTTAAAACACAGTTAAACAATGTATCATGTTAAAACACAATTGCATTTTAAAAAGTATAAAAACATTTCAAAAACATAACAATAAAGTTAAAAAATACAGCAGAGGTTGCCCCCCATATCTGTAGGGGATACATTCCTGGGCTTACCATTTATAAGTGAAACCATAGATAAGAGCAAACCCTATTACAAAATACCATAGAATGTTGCATTGGAGAACCAAGCTATTCCTAGAGAGGACACCTCTTGGCATTTTTCAATGAAGCTCTATGGTATGCGTCCCAATTTTTTCAGCCTTAGGTAACTGAAACCGCAAACTTTGGTTCTGTGGACACGGGGATACCTGTATACACACACACACACACCATAAAAAGACTTCCTGGTATCAATTAATCATTAAGTGCCTGTTTGAATAAAATGGTTATTTCCTGCTGTTGAAAGAAGAGCAGGGAAGAGGCCTACTCAGTCTCCTATGGAAGCACCAGGCAGGTATACTCCCAGGTCCTCATCAGATGGGCAAGACAGAAACCAAAATTTTGTATCCTAATGTTACTCTTTCACAAGGCCCACTGTTCTCCAAAACTGCTGTTCTCTTGACTTCCAAAGTAATTGAAAATATGTTTAGCTTAAACCAAGGAAAGGATGGTTCTCCAGCTGTTGATTGGTCAATTTGTGGACCTCTCTGGAGGGTCACATGATTTCCACCCCTAGGTTAGACCTTGAAATATTGTCATTTCTAACTGTGCTGATTTCAATTCAGTTTTATGCAATGCTACACAATATTTGGTTTTTCTGTTTCGAAGATAATGCATGTCATTATTTTTTTCTCTTTTGAACAGGTTCTGAGCCTATACCTTCTCTACAGTTTCTGTCACCTGCTTGTTATGGACATTTGAAGGACTTACAAACTCAGTGTATTGCTTCAAAATGGTTCCTTCATCTTATTCCTAATGACCCAGTTGTCTGCAGTTTGATATTGTGTAATAGGAATGAAACAGCATGGGATGAACTGAAGGTAGGTGTGATCCCTGTAATGCCTACTCTCAGATAAACATTTGAGGGGATTTATGATTAAAAGTTGAGTCATTTAAAGAACTCCACGCTAGCTCATCTCTGCTTACACTGACAGAAAGGAGACCGTTTATCTAGCAATTTAGAGTCAAACAAAATGTTAAAAAATAAAGGTATATTCCCATGGATTAACCAGTTTCACCTTGGACAGTGGGATTTCTTCAAGGATGTGTCTCAGCAATCAGACTTTCAAATTAAATTCATGTTTACCTTCCAGTGATCAGTCACAGAACAATGCACACATAATGCAAGATGCACAGCTAAGGAAAAAGACACAATGTGAGAAACATGTCTTTCACCACTTGAAGGAGCACTTCTTAACAAAATAGTGGCCTAAGACTGGAGTGGAAAATATTTTTGGCTTTGAGAATTGTGTGGAGATACATAAGCATATACACATAACACATTCGTTCCTGCCCATCTCAGCACACAAGGATGATAAGGTTCAGACCACTGCTCTCTGCTGACTCAGGCTGCTGCCACACTGTATAAATAGCGCAGTTTGACGCTGCTTTAACTGCCATGACTCAATGCTATTGAATTCTGGGATTTGTAGTTTTGTGAGATGTAGCCTCTGTCAGCTCTGGTGCTACAACAAAGAACAGGTCCCAGGATAGCACAGGATGGAGCCATGATAGTTAAAGTAGTGTCAAACTGCATTATTTCTGCAGTGTGGAAGCAGCCTAAAATCAGATAATGGATGGGGGGGGGGATTTAAAGTTCCTGCCCAAATCCCAATCCAAGTCATTATTTCCTTGCTGCTATTAGCAGCATGTGTTGTTTCTATCAGGATTGAAGGAAGGAGGCTTTTACTTTGCCCTCCTCTCAGCAATCCTGATGCAGAGATTTGCTATTTCTCCTGCACCTAGATTGTTGTTTTGCCACCACTGTTATTAGTGAGGAACCATCTATCCCTGCATAAGGATCACTGGAATGGGGTGAGAGGCTTTGACCTCATTCTGCTGCCCCCAACTCCCAGCAGTTCTAATGCAGACTCCTGTTTTGCCTCTGGTATTAGAAGCAGAGATATAGCAGTCTCCTTTCTACCTCTGCCAGTGGCCGATCAGCTGGAGCAAGGAAAAGTAGACAGAGTGCACCAGAGCTCCACAGACCATGCAAACAGCAGATGAGGATTGCACATGACCCAAGAGTTATGTGTTGTTGCCTATATGTGGTCTAAGACATTCTGCTTTAGAGCAAGAGAGCTCTCTGGAGCAGCCTTCAGCACCTCTTTCATCAGCAGGCTGTATTTAGTTTGCAGAAGGCGACCTGTATAATAAGGATGGGGCCAATGCCCCTTCTCCCCCCTCCGGTATCCCTCCACAGGTTATATTCCCCCAAGCGGACCCATCGTAGTACATTGGATTATTCCTGTCACCATTTTGAGAGGGACTGTAGAAGAAAGTGGAAGTATTTGGGGCCAGTATGGGGTTCTAGGGCATTTGTGGGGATGAGGTGGGGATATTTTCATGTGTTTTTACATGTTTGGTGACTCTGTGTGGTTTGGGAGGCGAATATTGCCCCAAAATTCTGCCCATTGTTTTAAAAAAATGAAGTGAGCTTTGGGAGGTTGGAGGTGGCTTTAAGGCCACAAAAATGGGGTTCAGGGGCCACATGTGGCCTGCAGATTGCTATTCACTCCCCCTGCTCTATAGTATTGTTGTTATGTGCCTTCAAGTCATTTCTGACTTACGGTGACCCTAAGGTGAACCTGTCACAAGGTTTTCTTGGCAAGATTTGTTCAGAGGGGTTTTGCCTTTGCCTTCCTCTGAGGCTGAGAGAGTGTGACTTGCCTGAGGTCACCTGGTGGGTTTCCATGGCTGAGCACAGATTAGAACCCAGGTCTCCAGAATCATAATCCAACACTCAAACCACTATAGCACACTGGCTCTGATATTATACTTACCAAGTATTAGTTGTGTTTCCCTGGGGACATGAATCTCCAATTTGGATCCTCTCCAGATTGTTTATGGGGGGATTTATGGGGGGAACTGCACAAAAGTCTCCTCCAGACTGTACAATTACAATTCAGGGGCCGGAGGGAGTTCTAATTTTTACCCCAAAAGCAATACGTGCTTGAGAGGGTCTGACTTCCCTGCCTCTGTCCTTGTTATGGTTTTTCCCATCACTTCAGGCAGGTTTTTTTCTTCATCCTGGCTTCCTTCCAGTATTGGAGTTGCCACTGAAGTGAAGTATTTGCAGTGAAGTGAAATGGCAGTGAAGATTCCACTCTCATTACTTACCCTGTTGTAAAAATCACATACAGAGAGAGGGGATGGAGGGGGGGGGAGAGAGAGAGAGAGAGAGAGAGAGAGAGAGAGAGAGAGAGAGAATGAGAGAGAAGACTTAACATACACTTACAGGAATGGAGCAGACACATGAACACCATACGTAGTTGTCATATGTGGGTAACCCCTGAGCAGAGATCTGAATTGGGATTTCTGACTTCCATGCATGCCATGAGGATGTGCCATTTATTACCAATTAAAGTTTATTAATATGAAACTGGGCAAACTTGCTGTCTTTACTTTTACATGTCTGATAAAAGGGCTTGACATGGATGGAGGATACCTGGGTTCAAGTCCCCACTCAGTTTTAAAGCTCATCTACTATATGGCTGTGGGCCAGAAGTAACTTTGCAGCCTGAATCACCTGTTGTGGTTGTTGTGTGAATAAAACAGGATAAGCTCTCAATACACTGTGCAGTGCTCCTTGGACAAAGTGTGGAATTATTGAATTTTGGATGGGTGAGAGGAAAACTCCACTTCAAAAATAGATCCCTAAAGAGTCTTTTCATTTTTCTGATTTCTGATTTCTTCCTTCCTTTGTTTGTGTGTTTGTGTTTTTTTATTTAATAACAAAATGTTTGGTTTCTTTCCTATAGCTTGTCTGTCAAACTGCAGAACATGCTTTGCAATTAACCCTCCGTGATCCCTGGGTATTGCTAGGCGGTGGCTGTACAGAAACCCATTTGTCCTCGTACATCAGGCACACGGTATGCAGAGCTTTGGGAGGGTATTTAAAGCTGCTTAATATACTTAAGTCCAGTCAGTTTATAGAGGATTATGAGAAGAGGTGAAACACCTCACTACGGCTCTGTATATTTTGTAGTCTGTGATTCTTACTTCTGTTCAGGCATCTCTGTGTTTAAAAGACAAAACACCCTTGGTAGGTTGTGGGCTAGAGCAAAAGAAAGATGCGTAGAGGGAAGCTGCTCAGCCGCTTATTCCTTGGTTCTTTTTTCAGATCAAGATCACCATCTCTAAATTTAACACTCCTCCTACGCAGTGCCCACAGTTGCCAGGGTGCCCTCAGACACCTCCTTTGTTGTCCAGAAAGCTCTCTATCCCTCCCTCATTAAAAATAAATAAAATAACTGTGTTGTACGTATGGCTATTTTACCCAATCACAGTAATGCACAGGAAAACCAAGGACAGATCTCCAGCCACCATCTTAATTTCCCCCAAAAGCCTCTGCAAGCCAGAAGAATTCCCCAGAGCAGAGTTGGATTTTGACATACTGAGGCCCCAAGCTGTGTCAAGCATTACCCCCAAAAACATGCATTACCTAAAACTTGAAATTTAGAACTTATTTATTTACAAAAGGGGATGTGAGTTTAGAGGCCTCTCATAATCTAAGACTTTGAACTATAGTTTACTAAGCTCTTATGTGTAGATCTGGCACTGCATGAAAGCTTTGCAGCATTCTCTGGGCACAAGGGAAAATTAAAATAAAAGAAAAAGGGACTTATACTACTCTGCCTGGTGAACAATGGGGAAGGGAGTCGAGGACAATTATACAGCGGGTATGAAGGGTGGCAGGACAGCTACAGCTAGAGGGAGAAAAAAAGATTGTAATGTGTATGTATTTTTTTTCCTCATTCTCACTCAGTGTGTACCCCACTGAATATAATGGGATGCACACGGGATTGTGCTAATCGTCTCTTAATCATAATTTGCTAAACCAACAGGTAACACTTTAATAGTTCCCGCTTCCTTTCCTATTCTAGAGCTCTTCTGTGGCAGAAAGTACCTTGGAAGATCTGTGCTGTTCTCGGGCAGAGTTCAAGATGGTGGCTGACTCCTTTTGCTCCTCACTAGAGTCTGTCGCTTGCTGCCTAGAGCACGACGGTGGTAATGTTCTTACTGATACAAAGTGGGGTCATTTTTGGTCTGTTTCATCTGATGTTCCTAGCAGGCTGGACTGGTCGGACTTGATTTGGAAGTGTGGGTGTGGCCTTTGTGATAAAGAGCAAAACCTCCATTGGAGGATGTTGCAGTGCTGTGCCAGTCCTTTCCCCCCACAAAGTTGTGTGAATGAGTCTTCTGTAGCCTCCACTGACAATCTGATTCTGGACTGTTTTGCTGCAAAAAAGAATGGTCTGCAGGTTGCAGTGGAGACAGCTAATCTGCTCTTAGATCTCTCATATATAATTGAAGATAAGAATTAGCCGTGTTTGCGTATCCTAGTGGTGTTCTCCATGTGCAGCGACCTTCTCAGGCATGCCATCCAACCACACCTCCTTGCCCCCACTGAAGAATATCTTAATGAATATTGTAAGTTACCTCCTCCAAAATAAAGGCATTCGGTGTTGCACAAGGAGCTGCAGGTGGAAGGCAAAGCTATGTCCCTCCCCACCTCTTGTACACATGGAAGAATGCTGCACATGGATCCTTGCCTATTAATTTGGCATAGGCAAAAGATGGTGTCTTGCAAAGATTGGACAAAATCATTCCTCAATTCAAAATATGTATTCCTGTTTCTATGTGTATGTTTAGTCTTACTTGGCAATTAATCTGTATACACATGGATAAAATATTTCATTGTGAAGTCTTACAAGCCAATAAACTGAGAATGCATCAAGGCAGTGGTGGTAACTGATGGGAAGCTAAGCACAATCAATTACCACAAGATAGTTGATACTGGAGGAAATGGAGCTGAAGTTACTTTATAGCCACCTTCCAAGATTGTGCTGTTGCTATTCAAATAATAACAGAGACCTACCAGCCTAAAATGTCAAACTAGTTAGCTGTGAATTCATAGTAAGTTAATTACAGAAGGCAAAATCAAATCACATGGCAAAAGCAGTGCAGGTCACAACTAATTCATTTGAATTTTTGTCAGAGGCAGATCAAATAAAGTTGTAAAATGAATTTTAAGTGTTTTAATTCTGCTGAAATTGTTAAAGCTTCAAAATATTTTTTGGGCCTAAATTCATAGTGATTATAATTTAACCAAAAAAAGGAAAAAGGAAAGTCTCTTCTGTTGCTTGCTGCTCTTGCTATTTTCTTTGTAGTAGTTTGTTTCAATCCCATTTTTTTTAAAAAATATATCATTTTACCAATAATTAAAATGAGAAAGTAGCAGAATAAACATGTTTGTGTGTTTTCCTAATAGCTCTTTAAAATTAGCTGTATTGGATCTAATAATGTAGCAGAATTTAAATTGGCTTCTGAAGTAGTAATCCTCTTGTATATTGGTTTAATTTGTGGCATCCCAGTTGTGACTTCCCTTGGTCCTGATGCTGTTTCATACTGGCACCAACATAACACATTTTTTTTTTATTAAAGCCTTTGCGGGCCTAATGATTTAATCCAAATAGGTACACATTCATAGTTTTAAACTATTTTAACTTCTTAAAATTGTTAACTGAAGCCTTTTTGGAAGACTTTCATTATTTTTACTGTTTTCCATTTTTAATTATTTAAACTTCTTAATTTGTTATACAGGTTGTGAATTTGATTTTGCTTGGTCTCTGGACCATAATAAAAAATTGATTTGAATGTTTAAACATAGCCTTTTGGAAGCTGCCCACAGATCTTATGGTATAGGGTGGGTTAGAATTATTTTAAATAAAATAAATGACCAAGTTATTTCCTGTCATGATAATCCTGCTCATGTTTTTAATTATGGTCTGGACTTATTATATTGTTTGCTCTCTTCCTCCTGACAAACTTACAGGCATTGTCCATGAGTACAAATGGGATAAGAAGTCTGAATATACTGAGGCTCACTCAGCCTTTGAATGATGAACTGTCTTTTCTTTTTCCTGACAAAGTATACTGTATAAATATTTTTTTCATCACCAAGTGCACCCAGAACTCTCTTTTTCATAGTTACTCTACTGCTCTATGTTATTATTCATTTAAATGGCTGCTGGTTCTGAGATGAGATGAGAAATCTTGTCAGGGAATTAGACTCCTGGCTTCTCTTTCTTGAAACAATTGCGTAAATGCAGAGACATGGAAGGTTTATGTCAAAGCTGCTCATTCACATAGCTTTTAGTACTGAGTCTGTGAATGGGACACATCATCAGTCTAGGGTTTACATACTGAGAAATGGCAGCAGAGCTCACTGAGCTCAGACCTGGAAACAAGTTTCAGGAGCTCAGTTATGCTCACCTCAAAGAGGCCCCTCATTTCTTCTCCAGTTTGAATTGATTATTTATTATCATCTCACCTTTCTCTTGAGTACAAGACCCGAGGCAGTTTATAACATAAATTAAAATAGAATACAGTTGTCCCTTCATATTCAGTGGAGTTTGGTTCCAGGATCCCCCATGAATACCAAAATCCAAGAATACTTAAGTCCGATTATATGCAATGGCATAGCAGAATGGTGTCCCTTATTCAAGGTTTGCTTTTTGGATTATTATTTAAAAAGAATATTTTCAAGTTATGAATAATTAAATCCATGGATACCAAATCCGTGGACACAGAGGGACAACTGTACAGCTAAAATGAATGTTATACCACTGATGAACATTTTACAATAAAAAGCTATTGTGGGCTTATCTATACGAGGGAAAAAATGTGGATTGATGTATACTAATACCAATTCGAAGCAGCTTCGATTTGTCATAACGGCTTTTTTGGCAAGACTGAAGGCATGTGAAGGCATACATGTTTGTTGTTCGAAAGGGCATGCATGTGAATCAAGATGATGGGCACAAGTGAATTACTCATGTTTTTATCCTCACCAGTTGCTGCCGCCAAACAGTATATCTTTTACAAGCATATCTAAGACGTGAAAGGGTCATATTGCACTTAAATATAAAAAAGAAAATGAAAAAAAGATTTTTTTTGTCGCCTCAGCACATGATCGCTTAGGCGAAAATCCAACATGATGGTTCCTGGTTCTTGCCTTGTTAGCAAGCTCCACCCCCTGTGCGCATCTGACCAATCAGCTTTCCACTTCTGCTCTTATCGGGAACATGAATGAATGTGAATCAAATTGTCCCAAGGAGCGGGAATGTGTATTCCCCATGGAGCTTTTTAAAAACTACAGAGGTTTTGGTGGATTTGACCCCCCTCCTTCCGAATACTGAGGATTGATGTGGAATGGCATTTAGAAATCGTATGCACCTAGAATTCTATGAGGAGTATTTTCACTATATAAACAACCCCCATGTCAAAAAACAAGTACTGAATTAAAACAGTTTGAACACATTTGAAATACAGGTCACCCCCATATCCACAGTATCAGTAACTGTGGTTTCATTTAATCATGGGGGGAAGGTCGCTCCAGGCATCTGGGGAGTCACTCTAGGCATTTTCTAAGTCCTCCAGCACAATTCTATGGTATTCTATGGCCTTTTGCTATTATCCACAGTATCCATCAATACAGGGGGCGACCTGTACATAACACGAAGGGGGCGGGAGGAATGCAATACAAACAAACCCATAAAAAAACTCTGGGCTTGTCTGTACAGTCAAAATAATACAAACGGAAGATGATCTGTTCGTACAGACATTTGCACACATATGTGTCATTCGGAAGGGCGGGCAGCCAAATCCAGCTCAAAGTCTGTGTGCGTCGCATCCGGGGCTTTGTATGGATTTTTTAAAAAGCTCAGTATGACATGCGAATGTGCAATCGTTTGAATACACGCATTCGCACAGATATGAACAGGCAGCGTAATCTGATTGGCTGGACGAGGATGGGGCAGGGCTAATAAGTCAACCAAACAGCGATCTCATACTCTTTTTTCTTTTCTTTTTTGAAATATGAACTATCACTTGTGTGCACAGTGGGAAACTTTTTTAAAAAAAATTGGCGGTGGCAGATTTAAAATTGTGAGTAAATCACTCATGGCTGCCATCCTGGCTAGGGGTCATGTGGAGTTTAGCGGGGCTCTTTTGGCTGTGAAGACAGGTTGCGTCATTGCGAATGCCTGCTTTTTCACATGTGTTCATATCCCCCCCCCTTATATAGACAAGACCTCTAGTTAGCAGCTAATTAGTGGCCAAAAGCTTGTCTAAATTAAAAGGGTCTTTGCTGAGCAGGGCCCAACTTCCCGTAGAAAGCAGTTCAACAGCCACTGAGAAGGCCTTCTGAGCCAGAGATGGCATCCTCACTCAAGCTCTGTTTTGAAGGGTTGTTCCAGAGACTTGAAAACCAGAGTCCACTCATAAAGATACTCTGTGAAGTGAGGGTTTTGACTGCCACCCTTCCCAGGCAGCATTTTTCCTTGATGCAGACTTTCAAAATAGCCCCTTAGGTTATTCAACAGACCTTCCCCCCTCACAAACTGCCCTGGGGAGGTAGACTGTCCTCTGCTTCCAGTATTCTGAATAGCTGTGGTGACAGTTCCCCTGGGTCGAAGATACTGCTGGTGAATACTAGGTTGCTGAATGGCAAAACAACCGATCCAGCATGAACATGCTAGCCTGGCTTGTACCACAGACACCTGGTTGGATGAGGTGGGGAGGGGGTAATCTCACTCAGGTTTGCCCTCGAGGATATTTTGTGTAGCAGCAAGAGAGATTTGGGGTGGGTGGGTAGAAAGATAGAGTTGCAGTGGTCTGTTGTAATTTCATCCCCCCCAACCATGCACCCTGTCCTGCAGTCTGCTGGGTTTGTGTGTGCTTATTCAAAGGTGGATGGCTGGGATAATAAGGATTATGTTGGCGTACGGTCCAACCTGCTACTCAACGATTTCCCTCTGTGAGCTAATCAAGATGGTCTCAGGTTAGGTGTTGCAGTTCATTTGTCTTGTTGTAATGGGGGACGTCAACATCCATGATGAAGCTGTCTTGTTGGGAGTGGCTCAGGGCTTCATGGTTGCTGTGACAACCATGGGCCTGTCCCAAATGGTATCTGGCACCACTCACAATGCTGGAGCTCGCTCTAGACCTTGTTTTCTTTGCTGAGTGGGGTGTAGGTGATCTGGGAGTGGAGGACTTTTTTTATAGTTCTATAACTACATAATTCTATAGTTATATAGTTTTATAGTCATGGACAGATCACTTCCTTGTTGTGCTTGACTCACTTGGGGGTTGTCTAGATGGTGAAAAACTCTTCATAGAATTAGAAGAGAATACCTTTTGTCCCTACAAGATCTGGTGGTGATTCGCCATTTTTGGAAAGAGGGGCCCCAAAAACTCCATTTACTGTGTGGGAAAAGCCTTCATGGTTTTTCCTGAAGTTTTTATTAAAAATATGCAGAAATGTGCATTGCTGACCATTTGGACAACCAATTTGCAGTGCAGCGCAGCACATTCCAGAAGTCAATAGCTGATTGGCCAGACGTGTGCAGAGGGCGGGCTTGCCAGCAACAAATTGGCCAAAACCACCATTTTTTAGTTTCATGGTAGTGACTGTGCACATTTTTGCGGCAGTAAGGTGACCAAACAGTTTGTTTAAGCAGAAGGTTGGCTTCCACACCTTAGATTTAAAGTTAAAAAAAACAACCTGTGCAACAGTGGCAACTTGCAGACAATATTAACATGAGTAATTCACTCGTGGCCACCATCTTGATTCTCAGGCATGCCTCCATGGGAACTTCAACACAGATAACTTCTCATACCAGCGATCTTACCAAAAAACCATGGAGACAAATGGACACTGCTGCAATTTTGCATTAATGTGCAGCAATCCACATTATATCACCTCCTCTAGATGAGCTCCTGGCCTCTGAGCCTTTGCAGGCATGAGGGACCAATTAAGATGGTCAACCCCAGGAGCAAGTCTTACTGAGCTTATGGATCCAGAAGGTTGCCTGATGGCTCCAGGAGATTTTCCTGTTGCCTTGGCAGGTGATTCTGTCAAAACCCTGGTTGACTTTCCGAACAGGGAAATGGCCAAGGTGGTAGACATGCTGATGCCTGACCATCCTATCTCACGGAGTAGACCTAAACTAGCTCCTTGATTCTCTAGGAACAGTAAAATAATTGAGATGGTGACTAGAGTCACATTGGTGGTAAACTTAGAGCAAGTCTGACTGAACACAGGCTAGACTAGAGCCTATTTAAAGGCCTGTTCCATGGTAGTGCAGGCAACAAAAGTATTTTTCTCTCTCTGCTGCCATTGCACCTGCAAAGAGCCATTGAGTAGAACTGTTTCAAGTGGTTAGAGGTCTCTTACACTTTGGCCTGCATATGCAGAATCTAGACAATTCAACAGCCCACTGTGAACAATTTAAGTATTTTGCAGATAAAACCAGTTGGGTGTGGGCCCACTTTGATGTAGATATTATAGTTAATCCAGGCACAGTGGATGTAGCTTTGGCTTTTGCTTATCCGAAGTTAAGGGATACTTTGTAGCTTGTGGATAGTATCCTTGGATAGGTGAGAACTGCCACATGCTGGATCCCTGCCCTTCTTGGCTTATCAAAAAGGCCAGAAACAGACTGGATGGATGGGAAAGGGAGTGATCAGTATCTCTCTCCAGCAGTCTAGTGTTCTGATGTGCCTAAAGGAGACAGTTGTAAGGTCCCCGTTTTTTAAAAAAAAATCCTCACTGAATTCCACTCCACTAGAGAATTACTAGCTAGTCCCTAATACTCCATTTCTGGGTAAAGTGCTGGAGTGTGTCATGGCTTTCCAGCTCTAGGAATTCCTAGATGAGATGGATTAGCTAGATTCATTTCAGTCTGGATTCAGGCCTGGTTATGGAACAGAAACAGCTTTGGTTGTCTTGTGGGATGACCTTTGCTGGGAACTGATAGGAGGAGTATGTCCCTGTTGATTCTGCTGTCCTTTCAGTGGCTGTCAATACCATTGACCCTGGTATCCTTGGCTGCCTCACTGGGATGGGACTTGGGGGCACTGTTTTACACTGGCTAGTTTCCTTTATGGAGGGACAAGCACAGATTACAGTGTTGGGGGATTCCTGTTCGGCTCCTTGGACACTGACCTGTGGGATCCCACAGGGCTGTTTTGTTCCTGATGCTATTTGATATATAGATGAAACCTCTAGGAGAGATTGTCTGGAGTTTTGGGGTTCGGGGCCATCAGTATGCTGATGACACCCAACTCTATCTCTGCTTCCTGCCTCAATCCAAGGAAGCTGTTTCTGTTCTAAACTGGTGGTCTGGATAAGGGCAAACTGTTTGAAACTTAATCCAGATGAGATAGTTTTGTTCTCAGAAAGGCAGCTCAGAGAATAGGGAGTGAGTCCATGCTTACACTCCCCCTGAAAATGCAGGTTCACAGCTTGGGTGTACTCCTGGATTCAACCCTGAGCCTGCAAACTTAGTTTTCAGCAGTGGCCAAGAGTATATTTGCACAGTTAAGGCTTGTGCAGCATCTATACCCATTCCTAGAGGTCTGATTTGGTAACAGTGATAGATGCCTTAGTTACGTCTCCTTTAGATTACTGCAGCATGCTCTACATGGGGTTTGAAGAGTGTTCAGAAACCTCAGCTGGTCCAAAGAGCTGTAGCCAGATTGTTATTTGGGGCTGGCTACAGTGAACATACAACTCTTATTGCAACAGCTCCCCTGATTGCTGGTTCACTTCTGCAGATAATTCAAAGTGCTGGTTATGACCTATAAAACCCCATAGGGTGAAGGTCTATGCTATCCGAAGAACCATATATTCCTGAGCTGAAAGATCTTTGGGTGAGGCACTTCTCTTGATCCTACTGCCCTCACCAAGCATTTAGTGGGAACTTAAGATGGACTGTGACTGCTCCTAGACTGTAAGTCCCTTCCTTGGGAGGCTGGGCTGGCCCTCTTTTTGCTATCCTTTGGCCAGCAGTTGGATCTCCACCACCACAAACAGGCTTTTAGGAACCAATTGTTTTATAAGAAAAGGGCTTTAAAAAAAACCCTGTGCTGTACTATTTTTATTCTACAGTATTAAATCAGTGTTTTAAATGGTTTTAATTCTGTAGATAATTTAATACTATTTAAATTATACATTTTTGTATGGTTTTACCCATATGTGTTTTTATCTGCTGCTCTTTTTATTGTAGAAGCAGGCTTAGGCCCCAGCTTTGGGAACAAGATGGGGTTTAAATAAAGTAACGGAATGAAATGTGGTAGATTTCCCAAGTTTGGAAAAGCTTGGCATGGAAAATGATCAAAGTATGTCTTCATTTTGAAGAGAGGAAGTTAGATCGTTCATGAATCAATATGAAGGAAGTGGGGAAAATCTCACCCATTGTTGCTTCTAAACGAAGGTAGTCAACCATATGGTCTCTGTTTCTAATCTAGTGATTGTGAATAATTTAGACCTGGTCTACACATACAGCAGAATGAGGTGGTAGATTAAAGGTTGGGCACTCTGTTTTTATTGGCCTCTTACATTTGAAAAAAAAATCCTATAAGTTGAAAAGTTTATCAGAGTGATATTCTGAGCCTAGTCTACTCCCTGTTATACAAGCCATCTACATTTGGGGAGTGATTTTAAGGAACAGGAACATTTAAAAGCATGACTCGCCTAAGTTATATGCTTTCTTATGAAAACACAGCACAAACACAAGGTTTTTACATGATTAGAAATAGAGCTTGCTGAGGTTTTTTTGTAAACACTGCAAAGGAAAACCACACCAGCCTGTTTAGGTCAGCACCTTGGTAAGCTTTTATCTTACGCACAGGGGGAAACATTAAACTCAGAGAACAACCCTTAATTGATGAGTGCACACTTACCATGATGGCCCAGACCATCTATATAATAAACTGCAGTTGAAATGTTGAGAAGCATGTTTCCTACCAGCCCTAATTACTCCTATAAGGAGCAATCAATAAATTCAGTGTTTTTCCAGGAAATGCTCCAGCTTCTTAGCCAGTCATTTCACCACCTATAATAGAATGGCATGTTTTGCCAGAAACAGCTAGAATCATGTCAGATTGTAAGGTCTACTTATTTTTTACATTTATATTTCAACTTTCTTTTTTTCACCATTCTTTTTTTTTCCTCAGTCATTTCACCACCTATAATAGAATGGCATGTTTTGCCAGAAACAGCTAGAATCATGTCAGATTGTAAGGCCTACTTATTTTTTACATTTATATTTCAACTTTCTTTCTTTTGGAGCCCTGGTGGTGCAGTGGTTAAATGCCAGAACTGCAAGTCACCACGTTGCAAGTTCAATTCCAGCGGGCTCCAAGGTTCACTCAGCCTGCCATCCTTTCGTAGGTCGGTAAAATGAGTACCCAGCTTGTGGGGGCAATTAGCTAACACACATTGGAAACTCTTTAATGCAGTGTAGATGTGTAAATAGCTATTGCTTAAAACAATGTGTAAGCCGCTCTGATAGCCTTGTGGCTGAAGAGCGGGGCATAAATAAATAAATAACTAATGTGCACACTTCATATGCAGCTCTCCCCCACTCTACTTTTATGGAGACGCAACCCCTTCTTAACTTTGATTATTATAGACTGGAGGCCAGGAGTGGGCACCTTCAATAGAGTGAGGGATCAATATTTTCCAAGGACCTCTGGCACTATGAAAAATGCCTCCCCCACCCCCAAACCCCCACAAAACCCTGGAAGTAGGAAGGAGTTCATTTCTTGTTTCAGAAAAAAAAAAAACAAAAAAAAAACTACAGTTGTCCCTCTGTATCCACAGATTTGGTATCCACGGATTTAAGTATTCACGACTTGAAAATATTCTTTAAAAAATAATGATCCAAAAAGCAAACTTTGATTTTGCCATCTTATATAAGGGACACCATTGCATATAACAGGACTTGAGTATTCACGGATTTTGATATCCATGGGGGGTCCTGGAACCAAACCCCAGCAAATATAAAGGGACAAGTGTAGTTTTAAAAAATGTTAAACAGTGCAGGGGAGAGGAGCTCTGACCTATTTAAAGAGTGAATCACTGTTCCTGCAGTTCATTCCCTTTTTTCAACCACAAAAAGGACAGGCCTGTGGAGTCTGAGGGATGTCCTGGCAACTGTGTGTGGTCTCAGGTCCCACATTTCCTGTCCCTGCTGTAGGCCTTCTATGCTAGGCATACCTCTGGCATCCTCTACTCTTTCTTCAAGCAAAGCTAGAAACAGCTGAACTTAATTCAGGCTCAGATCAAACAGACCTTAATATGCAGTATTAAAGAAATAATTACTTCTGTCTCTCTGCTATATAAGTCCACAGCCACATGTTCTTACAGCTGGGATCTAGTTCTAGGTTTCCAGAAACCCACAAACACCTTCAGTGTGGGTTGAATTCAGAGGAGGTGAATGTAATGGTAACTATGCCTGATAGTATACAGCTGTTTTCCTGTGTTTTTTTACACTATCCACACACACTTCCAAAATAATCAGTAACCATTCCGAGCATTTGTGTCAATGCCAACACTTTTCCTTAGTGCGATAAAGACAACTATTTCAGAAAATGTGTGTTCTACTGTACCAACTGCTTTTGATCCCCTCCCATATTGATGGCATTCAGGCTTCATTAACAAAGTCCTACCTTCTTGCATTCTCACAGCCACATTTTTGGCTGACTTCTGTCATCAGCCATGGGGGACAGCTGTGCTGCTGGAAAGGTGACCCTTCCAAACCACATGTACTTATATCATCTGATTACATCTACTAAGCTGACTATGCTTGTGTGGTCTCTTTTGCACGGGTCTCATTTCCTGAGGGGGCACGAGAGGTATATACGGTATGTGTGATCTTCAGTTCTCAGGTCTTGTCTATATGAGGGGGAAAAATATGAACATGCCCCCAAAAGTAGGCATTTGCAACAATGCAACCTGTCTTCATGGTCAAAAGAGCCTTCCTAAACTCTGCATGACCTCCTAGCCAAGATGGTGGCTGCAAGTGATTTACTCATGATTTTAAATCTGCTGCCGCCAATGTTTTTTTAAAAAAACAAACAGTTTCCCATGGTGTGCACAAGTGATAGTCTGTATTTACAAAAAAAAAAAAAGAAAGAAAGAAAGAAAGAAAGAAAGAAAGAAAGAAAGAAAAGAGTATAAGATTGCCATGTTGTCAACTTACTGGACCTTCACTTAGATGAACATTCAACATGGCAGCCACAGGCACTTTCCCTGTTTGCTAGCCCCACCCCCGTGCTCATCCAGCCAGTCAGATTATGCATCTGATTGTGCAAATGTGAGTATAGAATCATAGAATTGTAGAGTTGGAAGAGACCACAAGGGCCATCCAGTCCAACCCCCTGCCATGCATAATCAAAGCATCCCCGACAGATGGCCATCCAACCTCTGCTTAAAGGCCTCCAAGGAAGGAGACCCCACCACGCTCCGAGGGAGTGTGTTCCACTGCCAAACAGCTCTTACTGTCAAAAAGTTCCTCCTAATTTTGAGGTGGAATCTCTGTTCCTGGAACTTTCATCCATGGTTCCGTGTTCTAGTCTCTGGAGCAGCAGAAAACAAGCTTGCTCCATCCTCAACGTGACACCCCTTCAAATACTTAAACAGGGCTATCATATCGCCCCTTAACCGTCTTTTTTCCAGGCTAAACATACCCAGCTCCCTAAGTCTTTCCTCATAAAGCATGGTTTCCAGACCTTTCACCATTTTAGTCGCCCTCCTCTGGACACGCTCTAATTTGTCAATATCCTTTTTGAATTGTGGTGTCTTGGACACAGTATTCTAGGTGAGGCCTGGCCAAGGCAGAATAAAGTGGCACTATTACTTCCCTTGATCGAGACACTATACTTCTATTGATGCAGCCCAAAATTGCATTGGCCTTTTTAGCTGCCGCATCACACTGTTGACTCATGTTCAACTTGTGGTTTACCAGGACTCCTAGATCCCTTTCGTACAAATCTGTACGTATCTGTATGAATGTGAGTGTTAAAATGATCACACATTCGCATGTTGTACGGAGGTTTTTAAAAAATCCAGACGAAGCCCTGGACGTGATACACACAGACTTTGTGGTGGATTTTGCTGCCCCCCTTCTGAATGACACATATGAATGGATCGCCATATGTTCACATCCCATTGATATAATTTTGACCATATAGACAAGACTTAATGTTGCCCTAAATTAGGTTTGTGCATTAGATTTAATTTCTGTTATTCTGCCTTTTCTTCATAAATAAATATTAAGTTTCCACAGATGTTTGTTCAAAATTGGCACCCCTATTTGAGAGGGGGTTACGGTTTGCAAAAATGCATCTTTGGAACAAATATTCACTTGGTCACTTTGAAAGGCATGCCATACCTTCTGGTTAGCAATGGAGTCATGCCAATGAATCCTGCTGAATCAAAACAAAACCACTGGATTGCTATGGAAAGTGCAAACTTTTAATGCCAGCATCTTTAAATATTGATGTAACTATAAGGCAGAGATAATTAATATAAAAAGCTCTGCTTTTGATCTGCAAGATTATTTTTTTAAAGGACAACAGTAACTGGAAACAAAATCTTTAGACTAAAGTTCATCTCTTCCATTTCTGCTTCAGATTTACTAGACTGCTAAAGGATGTTACAGTAAGCTTGATATTAGGTTCTTTGATAGCTGATAATAGCATCTAGACAGAGTTCAAGGAAATTTCATCCCACCACTAAAACATGTCTCATGGGAGGGAGGAGCATCCCTACTTCTCCCTCTCAGAGCCAGCTCCCAGAGAGGGACAAGATGGAGCATCAGCCAGGGCCCAAGCAGGGGTGTCGTTGTAAATAAAAAACAACTGGTTCCTATCCCTGCTCTCCCTTGCAGCTCCAGAGGATCCAGTCCTTTGCTCCCTCTGACCCTCTTGCCTCTCCATCCTCCTGGTCTGTTCTGGTCTCTTCCTCCTCCACCACTTCACTATTCCTGGCTCCCCTTTTAACTGTTCCCAACCTTTGCACCTTTTAGCTGTTTTAACAACCCGTTCCAGCCATTCTACCTGAATGACACCACAGGTTCCAAGGCCAGCAGAAACACCACCTTTCTAGCAGTGCTGGCATGTTCATGTTGTCCAGAGAATCCAAGAAGATGCAATCTCAGATATTTCTCAAATTTGCATGTACCAGCTCTGTGTTTGTCTGTCTGTGTGTAATGAACATTGAGAATGCTTTGCATGAGGACACCCACCGCCATCACACACAAAAAAATAAAAAAATAAAAAAAAATAATCCTGGTGTTGGCACTGCTCCCTTTTCTTTAAGCTAATTTGAGGACCCAACCTGCCAGCCACCAGCTGTATTCTTCTGATGGGGGTTGAAAGAAGATGAGATGACAGCAATGATCTTGAAGGCTTTTCTTGACTCTTTCACCTGCATTTTTTGGAAGACTTGGATTTCCCTTGCATTGAGGAGTACTACTCATGTACACTGAATGTCTATAGAGTGCCTTCTTTTGTTCAGCAGATGCATAGCCGTTGGTGGGTTGCAATTAGCCCTACCTGGCGCTATTGACTTCATATTTGTCGTTTTAACACATGAGAGTATTGTTCAAACCCTCCTTATTTATTTGTGACATGTATGTGTTGCTCTTTGTTGGTTTAAAAGATTGAAGCATTCCCTTTTCCCCACACTCTCTTGCTATAGAGCAACTCCCTGTTGGACGTCTTGTGTATATTGATTTGCCCCCCCCCCCTCAGCCTCTGTAGTTAACATGCTTCTGTCTGTCCTGCCCCCTTTTTCTTTTCTTCTTCTCCTTTTCTAAGCTGGTGAGTCAGGATGTCTCTCAGGGCCAGTTTGAGGGCCCTGCAGCACCTGCAGCCACAGGGGGGCCTGTCATGGGGGGAGGCATAGTAACATTATTAGTAATAATCTGAATATCCTGTACTGTGAATAGGTTAGGTTAGGTTAGGTTATATTGACCTGAGATAAACATATGGGCCCCCCAAAATAAAGCATTGCAGTCCCCCCACCCCAAATTCCTTATGACTCTTCTCTCCTTCAACCTATTAAGCTAAGTAACATTTTTGAGTTATTTAATCTAAAGATGCATGTCTCTTTTTGATCATATATAGTCCAGGCAAAAGTAATGCTCATATGAGCCACACTTCTAAATCTAAACTGACACTTTGCTGAAGGGAAGTTAAAAAGAATTGAACTTTTAGTGTTCCCAACACAGGGTAACTCTAATTCCCCCACACTCTTTAACCAGAGTTCTCTGAGTAGCCTTACGCTAATTCACTCTCTCTCTCTCTGGCTTTTCTTCGCAAACGAAGATTCAGGAAGGACTCATCCTGCACTTTCTGCAAGCTCGCTGATGACTAAAAAGGCCAATCCAAGATAAACAAGCCCAGTTGCAGAAAGCACAGCAGAAGGTCTCCTTGAGTGATGTTTCCGGGTTGTGATTCTTTCTGCGTTGTCATTTCTCTTCAAGACTTGTTCGGCATGAGTTCTGAAATAAGGCTGCAGCATTGTGGATAGTGCGTCTCCATGCCTCCCGATGTGAGGCTAGGGCAGACCATTGTTGGTGATCAATTTGGCTGAGCCTGAGATGTTGTTTCAGAGAGTCCTTGAATTGCTTTTTTGGAGCGCCCCTCTTATGCTGACCCATGGCGAGTTCACCGTAGAGTACTATTTTGGGGAGGCAATGGTCCTCTATCCTAGAAATGTGCCCTGCCCAACGCAGCTGTGTTCTCAATATCATACTAATTCATTATAAAACAAAAACAAAATATTAGGCTACAGAGAATAAAAGTAATCAGCACAGCAAAATTTTCAAGTAGCACAAGCAGAGTTTAAAGCAGGGGTGGGGAAAGTGCTGTCCCCCAAGTATTGGATTGCTTGTCAAAATAACTGTTGGATTGACTGTGCTGGCTAGGTTGGCTGGATGTTTTATATCAGCAATATCTGGAGGGTCACACTTTGCCCACATCCAAATGCCAGAATTTTTCAAAATCTGTAGAAGTTCCCTGAAGCATTTCTAGAAGAGGTGGGCATGCTCTGGAGCCCACAGGCTACACCAGTTCATTTCCACCTCTTCCAGGGCACTGTAGCTATGCTGTTAAGACTGCCGTTCTGGCAACCAGAAGTGACAATGTGGTCTTGTCTATATGGTCAAGATAATACAAACAGGATGCAAATGTACAGCGATCCGCTCATATGAACATGCACATAAATACATGTCATTCAGAAGGGGGGCAGCCAAATCCACTACAAAGTCCATGTGCGTCACATCTGGGCCTTCGTCTGGATTTTTTAAAAAACTCTGTATGACATGCAAATGTGCAATCATTTCAACACTCGCATTCGCACAGATACGAACAGGCAGCGTAATCTGATTGGCTGGATGAGTATGGGGGCGGGGCTAGCAAACGGAAATCCCCTGCGGCTGCTATGTTCAAATTAAGTGCTGGGGATTAAGTGCTGGGGATTGGGGAAATCAGTGGGGGTCCCAACGGCCTGTGGGCTTTATGATTCCCTCCCCTGCTTTAAAAGCTGCTAAAGGTTTTTTAAAGGTCTGAGAGCACATATTAAGTTTCACCTGAAACCTGAAAGGATATTATTTATTTTTAATGTATTTTATTATTTTATATCCCACTTTTCTTCCAATAATGGAACTCAAGTCAGCTTTATTTAAAAACAATACAGATTAAAAGCTCTAGAAAAGAATCAATAAAGTATAAATATAAGAGTTATTTTTAAAAAACAATTAATTTATAAAGTTAAAACATTAAACATTAAAATTCATTAACAGACTATATACAAACCTTAAAAACAGCACTGCACAGCATTAAAAGTCCATCCCACTCAATGTCTAAAAGCCTGATAGCAAAAAAATAAATAAAATAAAAATGTTTTAACTTGTTGATCAAAGGAGAGCAAGGGCATGGTCATCCTGGCCTCCCTAGGGCGGAGTTTACAAGCAGCCATGAAGAAGGCCCTCTCACTTGTTCCCACCAAGATCCAGATGATCTTAGAGCCCTAAGGTGCTCATAAAGGTAGATATGGTCCTTCAGATAGTCAGGACCAAGCTGTATAGGGCTTTATAGATCATCACCAGCAATTTGAATTGTGCCCAGAAACCGACCTGCAGCTAGTTGAGTTGTTGCAACAAAAGAGTTGTGTACTCCCTGTAGCCAGCCCCAGGAGATTATCAGATGCTCTAAATATGGCATTATAATGACTCCAGGAGATTGCTAAAGGGCTTCCCTTTCAAATTACATCATTCCCCTCTCATTATGCTCCCCTTTGGCTGTTGTTATGCCTGCACTGCTTTTTATTCATGGGCTAAGCCGTGAGTGGATCCCCTGTTCCATTTCTTTGACAGATTTGCCTGTGAGTGAAAAGGTGTCTGTTTCACTGGCACAATCTCCCATGGATCAATGGGAGGTCCATGCCAGAACACTTCCTGGTGAGATCAGGACAGCCAAGTAAGTGACACACTTTTTTTGTACCCTCCTCGGGTTACTTGTAAAGTTTTAAGTGTGATTTTGTGCTTGCTGTCACTTTTTATTTTTCATTTTGCTTTTTATTTTTGAATTTCCTGCACTCTCCTCTTCTTGCGAGAACAGCCAGGATTTCAAACCAGGAAGTGATGGGAGCTCTGTTCAAGCTCCATTCACTCCTGGGCTGCCATGGAAGCGTGAACAAAGTAGATTTGAAACTTTTGTTACCGTGGCATGACAAGGACAGGAGAGGGGTGGGAGAGGAGATTGGGAGACGGGAACACTTTTTTTTGTTCCTGTCTGATAATCTCCCCAGTTGACAATCTGGATGCAGCTCTTTGGGCCAATTGACATTTCTGGACATTTTTCAAAGGCACTGCCTGGTAGAGTGCATCACAGTAATCCAAACAGGATATAACCAAGGCATGACCAAATTCTACTTCTCCGGGGATGGACACAGCTTTAACTGTGCAAATACACTCTTAGTCACTTTTGAAACCTGGGCCTCCAGGCTCAGGGATGAGTCCAGGAGTATCGCAACCTGCGAACCTATGTTTTCAGGTGTGTGTGTGTGTGTGTGCACAACCCCATCTATCACAGGCTGGATCCTTATTCCCAGATATGTCTTTGGACTGACCAGGAGCATCTCTGTCTTGTCTGGATTATGCTTCAGTTTGTTTGCCCTCATCCAGTCCATTGCAGCTGTGAGGCATAGGTTTAGCACAGGAACTAGCTTCCTTGGAGTTAGGTGGAAAGGAGTGATAGAGCTGGATACAGAATGAACACCAGGTGGTACCCTCTATTAAGGGCATTTCTCAGTTGGGGTGCTACAACAGAGAGGTCTCTGCCCCCATTAGACACCTATTGTATCTCATTTGGCAGAAACATCTGGAGAAGTTCCTTTTCAGTGAACCTTTTCTTCAACAATTACAACTTTATTCAAAAGATGTGGCAGTGATGGCCTTTGACAAAATATATTTTGGCAATCTACCACATTCAAATTTAATAGGAAGGCTCTCGAGGATATAAGGAGATTAAGCTGCAATAGGTGGTACTTCAGACCTTTACAACTCATTTTCATATGGAAAAAATACATTTAAACATATAACTAGATATTGATGGAATAAAGGCTTCAAGAAGCAGCACTGATTCCGGTGCTAAAAACATTTCTCGCCTCCTCATACTTGGGATGGCAGAACTTCCCAATCCTCCCTCTTTTAGGATACATACCTTTCATTAGCCCAAGGCAGAACAACAAATGGCACCCACTCACCCACACTCCACTGTATATAGTACCCAAAGTTATTTTGGTACAAGTGACAGAAAATTGGCTTGGGTGACAGTTATTTTGACAAGCAACCCTTCCACTTTCTGTCAGTAAAAAAATCTAAACGAAATCATAAAGTTCAAATACCTAAAGGCAGCAGATCCTATCTGATCTTGGAAGCTAAGCAGGGTAAGCCCCAGTTAGTACTTGGATGGGAGACTGCCAAGGAATACCAGGTGCTCTAGGCTATGTTTCAGAGGAAAGAACTGGGAAAACCATCTCTGAGTAGTCCTTGCCTAACAAATCCCTATGAAATTAATGGGATCGCCATGACATTGCTATCCATTTGATGTCATTTCATTAAACCTCCAATTGGTTGCCTGAGAAGGCTGCCTCACACTGCTTAACAGCAGGACTAGTCCTGCCACTTATAAATGTCCAATTTACTGTTCTTCATCCTTTGAATGCATATCTCTTTAAGAAAGGAAGCAGAGCTTGAAGCAAACTCCATTTAGTTTGATCCCACAAGAAGTCTAGAATGGTAGAAATCCTTTTCTTTCCTCTTTACATTTCCTGCTGCCAACAAGATCAAACAGTTCTTGCTAAGGCTTCCACTCCACCACCCACCCCCAATCCAATTCGCGTGATTTTCTGCCCACATGGGACAAGCTGTTTTCAGCATTCTTCACCATAAACTAGGTCTGAATTACTCATGCAGGCAATCTTTTTGTCTCATGCGCCTTCCAATTTGTACAAAGGATGCAACTGTCAGAGGCTGCTTAGTAATTTAAATTAAAACGTGTAATTAAATATTGTTCTTCCAGTCCCCGTTTTCCTCTCTCTCCACCCCCTCCCCAAACTCACTCTCTCCTTCACCCTGAAACTTCAGTAGCAAGCAACCAACTTCTTATTCCCCGCCACCCCATTTTGCATTTGTGAGTATGAGTGGAGGAGAGAAGGAGATGAATGAAGTAAACCACAGAAAAATATATACAAGCATGCCTCAGTTAACAATGCTTCTGACAAAGTACCTCCTTTCTACAAGTCTTTTTACATCCTTCAGCCCCCTTTTCCTCCTTATCCTCTTTCTAGTTAGATGTTTTTAAGCAGCATTGGCACTGGAAAGTTGGCAAAGGAGAATTAGAGAAAGTTTGTGCAGTTTGATTATCAGGTTGCAGTAGCATGTTTACAAGAAACAATGCAACAAAGGCTTGAGCTGGGATAGAGTGGAATTATACTCTAGCCAATCCTACTCTGGCCATGTGTACCTGACTACAGCAGACAAGGTAAATAACAGCAGTCTCCAGAATCCCTTACTGAGCATGTGTGAGCAGCAAAACAGAGAAAAGGGTAGTGTAGGCAAGCTTCACTCACCAGCTCCCCTGTCATGTTTTTAAAAGTTTGATCACCAAAATGGAAATCATAAGTGGAGGTGGTTGAAAGGAAAGAGAAATCACTCTAGAATGCATTTGAGAATGAAGCCTTCAAGTGGTCTCTAGAAGGTTCAAAATGTTTTTGTTTACTTATGCAAGGCTTACCTGACCTGGTTGTTAACTTTCACATGCACATATTGTATGATTGAAGGCAGCCACACCATTTTTTACTCATGGAAGTTGTCTGTGAATAAAAAATGGTGCGGCTGCCTTCAATCGTACCCAGAACGGTCACGAACGACGCCGAGAAAGGGACGGTGTCATCCAAAACAGACCCCCCTGCCATGAGACAGAACTGTTCCGGAGGCTTCTTGCGTGGTAAGGGGTGTCTGAAAAAGTCCTTAGTGAGCTTAGTCAGGGGAGAGGAGAAGAAGGGAATGATATCTTGCCCAGTAGGCTCAGGCAAAAGCAAACTGTTGCAGCCTTTCCTAGCTTGTGTGTTCTTCTTTGGCCACCTGACCACACTGATCTTGCTTGGCCACACATGTCCTGGTTTTCATCTGTGCAATGTTGGAGGATCTGGATTCTAACACATAGATGTCTGCACAACATCCAGTGTGTGGGGAAGTGATCATTGCCAGGCCTCCCTCCTCCCATTCATCACAGCATACATTCTGCATCTTCTCCCAAGGTTGTGTGTGCTGTGACTTATTTTGAAAAGTGTTTGGCACCCGCCCCTGTGAGAGCAAGTCTGAACAAGTCTGTTGGTACATTCAAGGCTGAAACCAAACATTTGAATAGACTATTCATCCCTCAGTTGTGCAAAGAACCACTCTTGTACTGGGTAGGTCACAATCACAAGAGTTCTGTTGCCACCTGCTTAATAAAAATGGCGACTAAATGCAGGAGTGGGGGGGGGAGAGAAATGAAAAGGGTGCTTTAGATATAGTCGGTAAACAGCAGATGTCACTCTTGCTTTTGGGCATTTAGAACAGGAAGCTTGTTTGCTCATCCCCAAGGAGAATTTTTTTTGTTTTTAATTATTAATATCCTATTGCCATTAGGACATGTTTAGAATTGGCTAATATTCTCTATTGAGTATGATTTCAGCTCCAGTTAACTTCTTTCAGCCCCCCCCTCCTTCCAGCTTCTGTTTTCTCTTTCTAGCTTTATTGCTGAAAAATCTTCCATTTCTTAACATTGGGGGCTGTGGAAGAGAAGGGGGCTGAAGACAAAGGCATCATCTGTTTTCTCCAAGTGCCTGGGAAGAAATGATCACCCAAATACATTCAGAAAACTGTATGTAGGGCAGCAAAGCTCTCTGCCTCCAAGACATACTTGATGCATGAATAATAGGATATGAAATGATTTTAAGGCTCTGTCTTCACTTCCAATGCTAAATACAGATGCACCTGATAATCCTGTTATGCAAGTCATAATGGCAATGCAAATGACTCTCTGCTCCAGTCCCCTGCCCTCTCACCAAAAGTCAGCTGTAGGGAGATAAGAGAGTGGGTCAGAAATCTACAGGAGGGGGGCTCTCTTGCCCCTCCCAATGTCTTGGCAGGATGCTTCAGAAGACCACCTTATGAAAGGAATGACATGCTTGGGTAGCTACTTACACGTCACCAAAAGAGGAAGAAAAGCACAACTACAAAAGAGGACAGAAATTTTTGTGCGCTGATATGGACAGAGAGGCAGAGAGGCATGCAAATGCAGAAAGTATTACTATGATTTAAATAAAAATGCAATACTTCTTGGCATAGAGGGGAAAACGATGACCTGGGGCCCATTTACACTACACAATTATAGCGCTACGTTCCACTTCACCTGCCATGGCAACATCCTGTGGAATGCTGGGATTTTCAATGTAAGGAGCAGCATTTAGAATTGTCCACCAGAGAGCTCCTTTAGTGCCTCTGACAAAACGACAAATGCCAAGATTCAATAGGATGCTGCGTGGCAGTTAAAACTGGAATAATAGTTCTATAATTATGTCATGTGAATGGGTCCCAGGTGAGCAGTATGCCTGCTCAGTCTGCTTTCCAGGTGTTGATGGACAACTTCAGAGTGCCTGCTTTCTCTGCTTACTTTAGGTTAGATTTCTTTAGGTTAGACTGGCAGGCCGTGAAAGAGAGAACTGTCCTCTGCAAAGTAAAGCACGTGACCATCTTATTACCTGCTGTATGTGCTTACCACTTAGAAAATGTTCACCTCAAGAAAGGTCATGACTTAGTAACCTGAGGCAATCTCCTTTAACTCTCTCTAGACTTGATCCAATAGATATGCACAACTCATTCAGTAGGGTATTTAATTGGGTTCTCATCTATATAAAATAAACCCCCGTTATTTGGATTACACAGTCCTCATTCTCACTGAGTTGGTCAAGCTGAGTTTAGGCTGTGCTACTCCAGACTGGAGGAGATAACTCATGAATGTTCCTCCATTAAAACTCATACAGAAAGGTAGAGAGAAAGATTTTTAAGAAAAGGCACTATAGTCTGTTTCCCTGCGATTTTGTCATCTTTCTGATTGTATCTCACATCACAGAAAGTTAAGTTTGAAAATTAATTTGACAATGTTAAATGTTAGAAACTGGGAATTAAGGCAGAAAAGAATATTCACTGTCACAGTTGGCCCCCTATAGCCACATATTCTGCATCCACAGATTCAAGGAACCATGGTTCGAAAGTATTCCACACACAAAAATGATATGATTATATGAGTGATGCCATTTTGCTGCTTCATTGTATATGTTGGGACTTAACAGCCACAGATTTTGGTATCCGCAGGGGGTCCAGGAACCAAACCCCAGAGGACACTGGAGCCCACTGAATTCACTTCCTAGCCAAAATGGTTTCTCACTACTCAGGAAAGCCAGTGGAAAGAATAACATGGAGGTGAATATTTTGTGCAGTTTTCACTGGGCATTTGCAGATCCTAATTTTTTTTTGCAAAACCAGTTTGTACATAAATAAACTTGTGTTTTGTTTTGTTTTGTTTTTGGTTGGTTTGCATGAAAATCATGGAGGACTGTGCAAAAAAAAAACACTTGGCAATGTTGCACAAAAACACACATATGATACTGGAAATAGTGGGGTTTTGCATGAAAATTGTGGGGTTTGAATGAAAAAAAAATTCACATGATTTTTTTTCCCAGAACACATGTGGGGTTTTGTGTGAAATCACTGGTTTGTGGGATTTCTTTTACACAAATTGTATTTTTTGCATAAAAAACACTTTCCAGAAACATGCACAGTTGTTTTTTTTAACAAAACCACAATTTTGCACAAAACATTTCTAGAAAACAACCTTTTTGTTTAAAAAAGCCCAACCACCCATTTTTGCACAAAACCTAACAATTTTCGCAAAAAACACCCACATATTTTTGGGTGAGTGTGTGTGTGCAGAATAATTACTCCAAAACACTTCAGGATGTGTGAATATTGGATGAAAACGATGCAGAAATAGTCACTCTCTCCTGCAGTGGAGAGAAAACTGTCAACATTATTTGTCTCCACATATGAGGACAAAACATTTGAAGATCAACATTTCCCTACTGGGGAATCCAATCCTTACTATCAATACTAATAACAGGAATATGTCAGTTGAATTGTGTTAGTTAAATTGCTATTTTGGCTGTGAGCTGTGGCCAGACCACGGGAGTTACACAGAATGGCATGACATGTTGATTCTAAGGGTCCTTTATAAATTGACTTTTTCAAAAGGAGTAACTTCTTTTGTCCCTTTAAAATTGTCATCTTCAAACCTAAATTCCCCCCCCCCCCCGGACAAGAAAGCTCATAATATGATTGTTGCCTAGGAATGGTGGGAATCCAACATGTCTACTAACTGCCAGGTTGAAAAGGCTAATAAGGAATTATGTACTTTAATCTACCACAAGTGCAGTAATAACTGGACATATACAAAAATCTGTTAATGAATCAAGGTTGAAGAATTCTTAACAAAAATGTTTTGAGAGCCTCTGAGCATATACAGAACATTTTCCTTGCTGTATACATTCTAGGGGCTTACCGCACTCCAAAGAAAAGTGGCAGTGCAGCAGGAACATGCCATCTTCCACACTGCCTTACCACATGACATCATTGTTCTTTCGTTCCGGTTCCATGGGGGAACCGAGGTAAAACTATGTCTTTTTTCTAACCAGAAAAACCCATTAGCAAAAAGACACAGTTTTACCTCAGTCCCTACAGGACTGGAATGAAAGAATGCCAGAAGAATGACAATGTCATGCGGTAAGACAGCGCGGAAGATGGAACCTTCCTGCCCCCCTGCTGCTTTTCTTTGGAGTGCAGTAAGCCCTTCTGCCTCTTCACTCCCAATTAAGAAGTATAGTCTGTAAAGATCAGTGGTCAAGCACATGTTTTGAATGCAGGAACTAGGGATCCTAAATTCAGTCCATGGCATCTTCAGTTTAAATGATTAGGTATATAACAAGCCCACTATTCTCTACACCCATCTTCTATTAATTTTATAATTACAAGGAAGTAGGTAAAAAGAGCTTTGTAAGTCTCATGTTGGGAGAAAAGTGGGATATTAAATAATGAATGAATTAATGAAAGAGGAGAGTAAAAAGAAGAATGGAGGAGTAGAGAAGAGGGAGAAGCCAAGAGAAAATTAAATGGGGGTCGGTGGGTGCAGTTAGGAAAAATATTTCTTAAATATCTAAACACTTTGTGAGCAACAATAAGATCACAAAGGGATTCACTGTAGTTCACCTCGAATGATACTATACCAGACGGTATACTTTACAATACAATAAAATAAAGCCCGTATGGTGTAGTGGTTTGAGCATTGGACTATGACTCTGGAAACTACGGTTCAAATCTCCACTCAGCTGTGGAAACCCACTGGATGACCTTAGGCAAGTCACACTCTCTCAGACTCAGAGGAAGGCCATGGCAAACCCCCTCTGAACAAATCATGCCAAGAAACCCCCATGACAGGTTCACTTTAGGATTGCCATAAACCGGAAATAACTTGAAGGTACACAACAACAACATACAGTAGTAACCAGTTCAGAATATAATCAATAAAGGAGGAGATGTTACTGAAGAGAATCAGTAGACTCCAAACATCTTTCTTTCATACAGGCACATGTAACCTGGAGGGGGGGGCACCTGCCTTTCAGGACTAAAAGATTTGACATTCTGAAAGGTCCTTACTACTTGAGGACCTAGGTCTCTAAGCAAATCAGTCCCCCCCACTAGTTCTTCAGAGTATCCTGCCTAACAACAGAGTCATGTGATGTATTTTCTCCAATCTTAATACTTCACCTGATGCAATAGGCATTCATATTTTACTGAATGTGACAGGAGAGGCACCCACCCTAATTCTAATGACTCTAGAGCATTATCACACTACACTGTTATAGCACTATTATTCCACTTTAACTGCTATGGCACCTCCTATAGAATTCTGGGGTTTGTAGTTTAGGGAAGCTAAGAGCTCTCTGGCTAAGAATGATAAATGCCCCTCCTTCAACTGCAAATCCCGGGATTCCACAGGAGGCAGCCATAGCAGTTAAAGGGGAATAATAGTGCTATAACTGTAGTGTGATAAGGCCCCTAGTTCACTAAAATATGTTTTTTAACATTAGTGTTAACTGAGACATCTAGAGAGTTAGGATTTTATCAGACCACCCCTAAACCCCATTCTTTTGCCAGCATAACTTCTGCCATTTTTATGTTGGCAAAAGAACTCCCCATGCCACACTTACCTTCCATCTTGGCACAAGGCTTCCTGGCAATGAGTGAGGAGTGAATGGAGCTCCATTCACTTCCTCTATTGAAATCCCACGTATTCTCGCGAGAACACATAGTGCAGGAAATTCAAAAACAAAAACAATGCTCAAAAAGTAAAAGAAAGCATACAAACACACTTAAAAACTTCCAAGGAGTGTCATAAAACCTCTCCATTGACGCCCCCTTGTCGTGGGAGAGAGGCTTGCGTACCCTAATGATGTTTTGAGCTATGCTGGTGGTGGCATAATAGCCACTGGTAGGGTCTCCCATGCCAGACAGGTCAAAACCAAAGGGTCTGACAAAGAGCGTCAAAGGGCAGGATGGGCTCTCTAGCCTTGTGGCAACCGTCCTAGGAGAAGGAAAACTCTAATCCCAAACCCGGGCAGATGGTGCTTGTCCAACCCTGTAAGGTCAACCATCTAAGAGAAGGAAACTCTAACCAAACCTACGGCCCAAGGACCTCGCTGCTACTGTCCATGCTTGCAAGGCCAGCAGACGAACCTTTGGTTTAAAGGGTGAGGCCAGTTCTGTGCACGCTGTGCTCCACCAGAAAAATCCATTGCACAGGCTCGAAGGACAAATCCAATTCCAAAAAAGCCCTGTAGCGATAGGCGAGGGACGAAACCGGCAGGTGTAAAGATGCACTGGAAGCCACAGACCCAACCCTGCATGCAGGCGGTTCAGGACATTGGTCGCTCGAGGCTGACCCAGGAGATGACAGTCTTGTTCGGCAGCATCCTGAACGACCAAGCAGACTTTTTTAAGGAGAGCACTGCTTGCTCCATATGGAGAGGGGCCTAGAAAAGGTGGCCTAACGAAAGCTCATCCCCAACTACCTGGTTGGCTAGCCGCGGCCAACGGGAATCTTCTGATGCGGTCAAACCAAGGCAAAGAAACAAAGGCACACACCGGCCTCCAAAGGTGTAAATAAACTGACACTTGCATGCTGGAACATCAGAACCATGCAAGACTCTGAAGATAGTCGCCGGCCTGAGTGTCGTTCTGCCCTAATAGCCCATGAACTATCACGGCTTAATATTGACATCGCTGCTCTTAGTGAAGTTCGCTTCCATGAGGAAGGCAGCCTTAAAGAACATGGTGCCAGCTACACACTTTACTGGTCTGGCAAACCCAAAACCGAAAAACATCTTTCAGGAGTAGGCTTTATGATTAAAAACTCCATTGCCTCCAAACTCGAAACCTTGCCAACAGGACACTCTGATCGCATTATTTCCTTACGCCTCCCACATGTTGTTCTCTTCAGTATATATGTCTCAACTATGCAAGCCGACCCTGTAGAGAAAGACAAATTCTACACAGACCTACGCCAACTCATACAAAAAGTCCCTGTAGAAGATAAAATTATTATCCTTGGTGACTTCAATGCCAGAGTAGGAAAGAACTCCGAAGCCTGGAAAGGTGTCTTAGACAAGCATGGTGTTGGAAATTGCAATGATAATGGACGCCCCCTGCTAGAGTTCTGTGCAGAACAACAGCTGACTATTACAAACACAATCTTTCAGCAGAAAGATAGCTTGAAGACAACCTGGATGCATCCCCGATCCAAACATTAGCACCTCATTGACTATGTTCTAGTCCGTCAGAGAGACATTCGTGATGTCCGTCATACCCGAGTGATACCCAGTGCAGAATGCCAAACAGACCATCGCCTCGTAAGATGTAAACTAAATCTTCATCTTAAGTTCAAACCTAAGAGGGGTGGCATCGTAAAGAAGAGATTCCAAGTCAACAATCTTCAACAAGCTACCATGAGAGACAACTTCCAGGCAAATCTAGAAACGAAACTTGAAGACCATCCTACAGATCCTTCTCCTACAGTGCTTTGGCAACATATCAAAAACAGTATCCTCCAGTCTGCAGAAGAATCCCTCGGGTTATCCAACAAGAAAAATCAAGACTGGTTTGATGAAAACAACCAAGAGATCCAGGAGCTGTTGGCAAAGAAGAGAACTGCTCACCAGGCATACCTCGCCCAGCCAACCTGCCATGTAAGAAAAGCAGTTTTCCGCCTCACATGTAGTAAACTACAACAAAAACTCCGAGACATGTAGAACAAGTGGTGGATCAATATAGCAGAAAAGACACAACGCTGTGCAGATCTGGGTGATCATAGAGGATTTTATGAAGCTCTTAAAGCAGTGTTTGGACCTACTTATCAGGTCCAAAGCTCCTTATACAGTACAGATGGTCAAACATTAATTACTGATAAAGCCTCCATCCTGAATTGATGGGCTGAACATTTTCAAAGTCTCTTTAGCACCAACCGAATAGTCCAAGGACATAGCACCCACTTTGGAAGAGACCCTTAAGGCCATACAGCAGATGAAAAATGGCAAGGCAGCTGGGATTGATGGAATCCCACCTGAAGTTTGGAAACACGGAGGTCATGCACTCCACGAAAAATTCCACGAATTCCTTGTGAATTGCTGGGGAAAAGGGGAACTGCCATCAGACCTCCGAGATGCAGTCATCATCACCCTGTACAAGAAAAAAGGAGCAAAATCCGACTGCTCAAACTATCGAGGCATAACACTGCTCTCTATTGCTGGAAAAATCCTTGCAAGGATACTTCTGAACAGATTAGTTCCTGCTATTGCAGAAGAACTTCTCCCTGAAAGCCAATGTGCCTTCAGAGCCAATATGAGCACTACAGACATGGTATTTGCCCTTAGACAACTGCAAGAAAAATGTAGAGAGCAGAACAAGGGTCTCTATGTAACGTTTGTCGACCTCACCAAAGCCTTCGACATTGTGAGTAGAAAAGGTCTGTGGCAGATCCTGGAAAGACTAGGATGTCCCCCTAAATTCCTTAAAATGATTATCTTGCTACACGAGGGCCAGCGTGGTCAAGTCAGATATGGCAATGCTCTTTCTGAGCCCTTTCTAATAACTAATGGAGTGAAGCAAGGTTGTGTTCTTTCACCAACTTTATTTACAATCTTCTTTAGCATGATGCTCCAAAGGGCTATGGCAGAGCTTGAAGAAGACAACGGCATCTATATACGTTACCGTACTGATGGTAGCTTGTTTAACTTAAGCCGTCTGAGGGCTCACACTAAGACTCTAAACTATCTAGTCCGTGAGCTGCTCTTCGCCCATGATGCTGCCCTTGTGGCCCACACAGAAGCAGCTCTGCAGCGCCTAACATCCTGCTTTGCAACAGCTGCAGAGCTGTTTGGGCTGGAAGTCAACCTGAAGAAAACAGAAGTTCTTTACCAGCCTGCACCACAGGACGAACACCTCCATCCCCACATTGCCGTTGGCAAATCTGTACTCAAGTCCATTCAGCAATTCACCTACCTGGGAAGCATCATCTCCTCAGATGCCAAGATTGACAAAGAGATCGATCACAGATTAGCAAAGGCATATAGCGCATTTGGAAGACTTCACAAAAGAGTCTGGAGCAATAAACACCTGAGGCAAAGCACAAAAATCAGTGTGTATAGAGCCATTGTACTGTCTATCCTCCTTTATGGATCTGAAACATGGGTCACCTATCGCCACCACCTATGACTCCTCAAGCGCTTTCATCAGCGCTGTCTACGCACAATCCTAAATATACACTGGACTGACTATGTGACGAATCTTGCTGTCCTTGAGCAAGCAGGGATCACCAGTATTGAGGCCATGATATTGAGAACGCAGCTGCGCTCGGCAGGGCACGTTTCTAGGATGGAGGACCATCGCCTCCCAAAAATACTACTCTATGGTGAACTCGCCGTGGGTCAGCGGAAGAGGGGTGCTCCCAAAAAGTGATACAAAGACTCCCTGAAACAACATCTCAGGCTCGGCCAAATTGATCACCAACAGTGGTCCGCCCTGGCCTCACATTGGGAGGCATGGAGACGCACTATCCACAATGCTGCAGCCTTATTTGAGAACTCACGCCGAACAAGTCTTGAAGAGAAACGACAACGCAGAAAGAATCACAACCCAAAAACATCACCCAAGGAGACCTTCTGCTGTGCTTTTTGTAACCGGACTTGTTTATCTCGGATTGGCCTTTTTAGTCATCAGTGCGCTTGCAGAAAGCGCGGGATGTGTCCTTCCTGAATCTTTGTTTGCGAAGAAAAGCCAGAGAGAGAGAGAGACCTGGATGTCACAATCTCACCCAGAAGTGTTCTCGCTGGACCGGCCATTAATGCTGTATTCATGTGAGTACAATGGTGCATGGATTTAAACAAGGGCAATGCCAGCACAAAAGCACCACGGGGGATCAATTGACAGCTTGAGCTGTCAATAAAATAGGATGGGATTTAGACTGGACACGATCGTGAAAGGGTGACGTTATCTGGTACATGCGTCCTTTCGTGATCATTAGGTGTCCTTATGACGCCATATTTGCATGGTCTGATAAAGTCCTTAGATGAAATTGCTACCAAGTTAATAGTTTGACAAGTTAATTACAGTCATCCCTTCACATTCATGGGGGTTAGGGGCAGACATCTCCCGCAAATGTGAACAAACCGCAAATAAGAAATGAGCCTGCAGGCAAGCGGCTTTCCACCGAAGTCCCTTCCCAAGGCACGGATGGGCTTCGTGAGAAGCCCCTCGCTGCCTTGGGAAGGGAGTGGGGTGGAGAGGAAGCCTGCCAGCTGCTTTGATCCCCGCCTTCCCAGGGCAGTGACGGGTTCCGTGAGAAACCCCTCACTGCCTTGGGAAGGGAGTGGGGTGGAGAGCAAGGGCACCAGCTGCTTTCCTCCCCACCTCCCCAGGGCAGCTATGGGCTCTGTGAGAAGCCCCTGGCTGCCTTGGGAAGGGAGTGGGGTAGAGAGCGAGCCTGCCAGCTGCTGTCCTCCCCGCCTTCCCAAGGCAGCTACTACATGTAATCTTTAACATGGCTTCCTGAGCAGATTTGCATATGGAAGACATACTTGGGTGTTTTTTTAAAATAACAAAGTCTAGTTTTTGTCTTCCTGTCCTGTCTTTGAATAGACTTCCTGAAGCAATAAAGTCAATGGATATTTACCTTATTATGACCATCAAGAATCATTACTCCTGGTTTATAGCTGCAAGCTTACAGTACTACCCCATTGTACTCTTCTAGTATAAATACCAAATGCTCTGACATTTCTCAGTAAACATGATTAGGATCAGACTGTATCCTACTCTCCAAATATCTTAATTTGGCAAGAGTAATTCCAATTAATCCTTTGTTGTTCTACCTTTTCAACTGCTTTTAAAATGTCCTAGATTTTCTCCCCTGTTTCTTTCTTTGTCTTCAGCATGGCCCCCACAAAGGGGGAGATGACAGGGCTGAGGGCCCCGGGGCGCCTGGGATTAGGAGGGATGCCTGGTGTGATATTATTGTACGTTTTTATTATGTAAATCCATTTAGTTTTTTTTAAAGTATAAATAAAAATATTACTTTGGCGTCATTTAAAATTACTTCTTTTAATTTTTTATCCTAAATCCTGTAGAGCATCTTGCTGCCCTTCACGTTAGCAGCAGGTAGGGGGCTCACCAAAGATCCTGGCCTGGGAGCCTGCTTCAGGCCATGGTCCTCAGCTTATTTCAATGGCTACAAACTGAGTTCAGAGTGCAAAAGTAATTTGCACTCAATTAACTCAGTAGGGGGTGAGGAAAGGAGGGGGTGTAATTTTTCCTTTCTCAGTAGGCTCAGGCAAAATCAGACTGCTACAACCTCTCCTAACTTGTGTGTTCTTCCTCTTTTGCAGTCTTCACAACACACTGATGTTACTTTGCCACATATATCCCAGTTTTCATCTGTGAAATGTTGGAAGGTATGCTGTGTATCTCCTCCCAAAACTTAAGTGCTGACTTCAACCCCTTAAGAAATTCTTCACATGACATTTGTAAAATTCTAAAATCCTAGTCATACCACTCACTTAAATACCCCTATTTACTCAACTACAACGGCTTTTCCAAACTTCAGGAAGAGAAAACGAGGCTTGCCTTTGGCAATTTCAATAGATCAGAATTTGGGAAGCTTTGCTCATGTACAACAGCTGGGAAATTGTTTAAACAGGTGACAGTACTCAACTCTTAGCTGCAGATGTCAAGGCTGGAAAACAAATGTACAAATCTGCTTATAAGTCATAATTTATTTTATCACTGCATGAGCTGGTAAACATTTTATAAGTGTTTTTTTTTTTTTTTACTTTTGGCAATACAGAAACATGTATATATGGTAATTTAGTCCAAATCTTATTGGACTGAATGTTTGGGTGCAGCAAAGGAATGCTGAGGTAAGGGGACCAGCAAAGCTGGTGGTAATTACTTGGCCTCAGAAAAAAAGGGTGTGTGTGGATTTTAGGAAGTGCGATGAAGAGATTTCTGCAAATAACCAATGGAAGCAGAGACACAACTTGTTTCTGAGCCTCAGGCAAGAGGATTATTTTTGTACAGAGAAAGTAAAATGCATTTGGTTTTATCATAATCACATGAAAAGGACCTCTGTGTCTATATAGGGGAAAAAACAGGCTGATTATTTTTAGGACAGTAGAGAGGTTTAAACATTAATACTGTAATAAAAGAGCTTGTGGTAAAGATTTTAAAGTATTCCAGTTAGGAAAAGGTCAAGTAAAGAGTCAATAGTATTTACCATTTGGATTCATAAAGGAATTATTTACCTTCTCTAGGCCAGTGTGCCCAGTGAAATGATGAAATTTCAGCCCTCATATTTCCAGCCCTGAAGGAAATGCTGAGCAGACAGTCAGAAGGAACATCTCTCACTTTTTCTGTGCTTCTACCAGGAAGATTAATAGCCAAAGGCTGGAATCAGCAGATTTCAGGCACTGGGGAATGTACTTTGCTATTGACAAGAACCCTGAGATCCAACAACCAGAGAAGAAATTTGCAATGATTTTTATAGATGCAGAAAAGGCCTTCGACAAATTAAATTGGAATTTTATTAAGGAACTAGTTAAAATAATGAAGATGGGAGATACATTTATAAATTGGATAAATGAGATATATGCTGAACAGACATCACAACTAATTATAAACAGTGAAAAACCAATCTTTTTCAATTAACAAAAGGCACGAGACAGGGATGCCCATTACCCCCACTCATTTTTATAACCGCTTTGGACGTTTTGAATCGAAGTCTAAGAGAGCACACAAAAACCCAAGGACTAAAAATAGGGAAACATGAATTTAGATTAAAGGCTTTTGCCAATGATTTGGTGTTTCTTCTAGACAATCCAACTGAGACAATTGAAGAATTATTTAAACTACTGTGAGAATTTGGAGATGTTTCTGGTTTTAAAATCAACAAGGAGAAGACAATAATTCTAACTAAAAATATAACAAAATTGGATGATATTGAACTTAAGCAAAAAACTGGTTGCAAATTGGAAAAGAAAGTTAAATATCTAGGAATTTGGATTACAATGAAAAATACTGAATTATTTGACAACTACAAAACAACTTGGAAAGAAATGCAAGCTAATCTGATTAAATGGGATAAACTATAATTGTCTTTACTGGGAAGGATATCCGTAATAAAAATGATTGTGCTACCAAAACTAATCTTTTTATTCCAACACTTACCTATTATTGTCAATGATAAACCTTTCTTGTTTGGCAAAGAGAATTGACAAACTTTATTTGGTGAGGCAAGAAACCTAGAATTAAATGGAGAGTAGTAATGGACAGAAAGGAAACAGGTGGATCTGGTCTACCTGGACTTAGTCTTTACTATCAAGTTTGTGTGCTTTCCTGGATTAGAGATCCTAAAAAAAACCCAACAACTTCTTAAATGTGAAGGTAACAATCTGAGATCCAGATGGCATGCTTACCTGTGATACACCAAAGTGAAAGAAAATAAAGATTTCAACAACCATGTTGTACGGAAAGCACTGCTAAGAATCTGGATGAGACAAAAACATTTATTACAACAAGATACCAACTTGGGTCTCATCACAATAGCACACTAATCAACACTGGTTAATGTATAAAGACATTTTAAAAAGAAATGAACAAAATAAATAGACTATAACATCTGAAGTTCAAGCTTGAAGGCCATAAAATTAACTGGTTCCTTCACAAGCAACTATCTGAGAGATTTAAAATGGATTTAAATTTAAAAGATTTTGAAATGAGAAAAATTGAATTAGATGAAATTATATGGGGAAGCAACAGAAAGGCAATTTCAAAATTATATAAATTATTTGATGGAAAAAGAAACTGAGCAAGAACTCATAAAAGAAGTCATGATAAGATAAGATGCGTGGTTGATGTAGTCCACCTGATTGATTTGGAAAACTGGGAAAATGCTTGGAGAAAAATGCAAAAAAATTCATTCACTGTCAAGACCTTAAAGAAAAGTATTTGAAAATGATGCACAGGTGGTATCTTACACCAGTGAAATTAGAAAAATATACAAAACTAAATCAAAGAAATGCTGGAAATGTTTGAAGGAAGTAGGCTCATTTTTCCACATGTGGTGGAACTATCCTAAAATCAAAAGATTTTGGAATAAAATTCATGAGACAATTCAATACAGTTTAAAGATAAAATTTCCTACAAATCCAGAAACATATTTATTGAATATGACTAATTCTCTAAGTAAGAAGATGAAAGAAAATACGGTTGAGTGATTTTGTACTTGATAACTTCTACAAGGATACTCCTTGCTAAACATTGGAAAAACTCTGCTGTCCCAAATCTAGAAGATTGGTTCCACAAAGCACAAGATATGATGGAAGCAGATAGACTTTCTCTATGGTTATCACAAAAATCTAGAGATGTTGACAAAGCCTGGGCTCCTTTTATGAAATTTCTAGTGGAAAGATAAATTATGACATTTTTCAAATGCAATCCTATCGAATCTGAAATAGGCTTTGTGATCTACATTTTTTTCTTTTGTGGATGTTCATGTTATTTTAAAATTTGTTAGAGATTCATCCAACTAAATGTTAAAAATGTAACGTAATAGTATTGAGATAACATTGATATAAAAACAGAAGTAACTTTGACACTATAAATTTTTGTATTTTCTCATTATACAGCTTTCAGTGTTCTAGACGCTAGAGAAGAAGACAGAATAATGTTCTGACTAGAAGAGTAGCTAGGAGGAAGTATTTATGTGGGGGTTTTAAAAAAGTTTTAGATAAAATTGTGGGTTTTTTTAAAGTAAGATGTGGCAATGTCTTGTACCGTATGGCATTATGTTGGTGTTCTTTGCTTTGCTTTGCTTGTTTTTCCCCCCCTTTCTTCTTCCTTAATGTATGTGTTGACTCTGTTTCGTTCTGTTGAAATTTCGTTTTATATGTTTGGAAAAAATAGAGTTTAAAAAAAAGAACTCTGAGATCCACTAATGTAGTAGTGGTCAATTCACAAACAGTAGGTCATCTGCAGACCTCAAAGGGAGGGATTTTTGCTGTCATTTACCAAAATTCTGACATCCACTTAGATTGGAAAGAGTTTCTGGCTTTCCTTAACAATCAAGTCAGAAACCCTTTCCAATCTACTGCAGATTGCCCACAGTTGTTGTAGTTAACTGCCATCAAGTCGAATTCAACTTATGGTGACCCTATGAATGAGAGGCCTCCAATTCACCTCATCATCAACAGCCCTGCTCAGGTCTTGCAGACTCAGGGCCATGGCTTCCTTGACTGAGTCTATCCATCTGGAATGAAGTCTTCCTCTTTTCCTACTGCCTTCTACCTTACCAAGCATCTTTGTCTTTTCTAGTGAGTCATGTCTTCTCATGCTATTGTCCAAAGTATGACAGTCTCAGTTTAATCATCTTGGCTTCTTGGGAGAGTTCAGGTTTGATTTGCTCTTTTGATTAGTCTTATTAGCAGTCCACAGTACCTGTATCACAAGCTGCTGGAATAAAGGATGGGCTTCCAGCTGGATGTTTAAGACTGGCAACTTTTCTTCTGCAGCCATTCCAAAGTGTAATGGATGAGACGTTCCTTCTTCTGTTTTTAAAAATAAAGAGGACAAGGTACTGGGATGGGAGAAGAGAGAACAAGACTAAAAGCTCAAAGAGCTTTCTCCCATGATGAAACCAATTTGTTGTTGTTATTTGCCATCACGGATGAGACTTCCAAGATCCCTGGTGATTAACTGCTCTGCTCAGATCTTGCAAACTCAGGGTCCTGTCTTCCTTGATTGAGTCTATCAACTTGTAGTATGGTCTCCCTCTTTTCCTACTGTCTTCCACTTTACCAAGCATTATTGTCTTTCTAGTGAGTAATGTTGCCTCATGATATGTTCAAAATACGACAGCCTCAGTTCAGTCATTTTGGATTACAGTGAGAATTCAGGCCAGATTTACTCTTGCACCCATTTATTTTTCTTTTTGGTAGTCGATGCTAACTGTAGAATTCTCGTTCAGTACCACAATTCAAATGAGCTGATCTTATTCCTGTCAGCTTTCTTCATTGTTCAGTTTTCACAATCATACACAGGAATCAAACATACTGTGCCATGAAAGATTCTGAATTTGGCATTTAATGAAACCAATATGGCATTTAATATTTTCCACACGTGTATTAAAAATGGAAGCTCCCATCATAGTACTGTACTGCTAAATGAGCTGTCATGGTTTTGCTGCAGATAACAGTCTATAAGACTCACATATATCAGATTCTAAGTGTGTAAAGGTAGGAGGGTTTGTTTCTTATCACTAAGACAAATTAATTAATTTATTTCACTTAATCTGTTTCCAAATCCTTTCTTTCTGTGCCAGGACATTTTCCTGTCATCAATTTTGTGGACTGATGTTAGTGTGCGGTGTAACTGTTTGATATTTTGCTTCCCTTTGAAATGGTGACAAAGGGGTGTGCTGACAATGGCTGAGGGAGGATGGGTTCTGCTAGAGCAAATAGTTGGGAGGATACTGCAACTACAATGATAACCAATGAGTGAGTTGCCCACCAGATTTTGCTGACTGTAAATACTTTATATTGCTTTTCCTTTGAGCTTCATTTGAAGCAATGAGGTTGTATAGTTCACTCTTTAGATTTCAGTTAATAATAAAGCGTACTGTTTAACCCTGAAGCTTCTGGCTATTGAGTCTAAAGAAGAGAGTACATGACAGTCTGGGTGTGTTTGCATGTATATGTATGTGTCCACTTGTGTTTTTATGTGAATGTGTGGATACACAGACAGACACAGACAATTGGATGTTTCAGGGCCAAGGGAGCAGTTGAGGCAATTGAAGACTTGTTAAACATACAAAGTTCCAGGGATCATATAAATCTATCTGGCTGGTTTGTAAACCATTTTGATCTCTAGCTATGAGTAAGTGTGTTAAGGTACTGTGAATGTGCCAAACTGTAAAGATAGCAATCAACAAGTTGTTACTGAAGGCTATACTGTGCTTGTACTGCAAGCCATCAAGGTCTATGCATTATGAAGTGTCTATTGCAGGTTCCCACAAGAGAAATGTGGTTGACCTAGAATAGAGGACAGCTCTCTGCAGATGTTTATGAAGTATAAGAAAATAAGTACATGGGGAAGGGAACTGGAATCTTGCCTGTTCCAACTAATGTATGCTCTGTGTCCCATTTTCACAGGAACACTACACAGAATATAATGTGGTTAAACCCTAGTTATTGGTAGGAGGAGAATGAACAAGTAACAGTGGCTGAGTTGCTGCATCACAGGATGCGACATGCAATTTTATGATGATGGAACTATTTCACTGATCAGATACACAACCATGTTAGAGAATGTCAGTGATTCACAATGGGGCACTACACAAGTACTGCAAAAGATGGGGACATTTTTCCAGCCAGGCACAGAGCACCCATGATTTCCTGTTATCCTTCATTCTGGATTACTAGTGCCCCATGGCTCTGTTGGGGACTGTTTCCCCCTTCCCTCCTTGCTCAGTCATTGTGTAAGCTCAGCTGATCCTGCAAAGTGCTGTATTATTGCATATCATGACTATTGTGTGATGGCACACTGCTCACTCCTCTTGTGCAATGGTCCTGATGGTACAGCTATGACAATATTTCCCTCCTGGGAATATAACTATTGTACAATCCTGCGATTCTAAACTGCATGATTGTAAGTTGATTTACAATATCATAAATTCCCACCAGGATACCAGCTATTATTTTTAGTGGGTTACTTCCAAGGTGCCAGTCACACGACAGAAATTGTCGCGTTGCCTACCGGGACAAAGTGATAACGAATCCGTCCCTCGCTGTTTATACGATTTATGTCTCTGATATGGATATCCCGTGTGGTCCCGTGACTGATATTTACACGTCCATAGTTCTGGTTTTGTTTAGGTTTTAATTTTTTTTTTTTTGGCTGTCAATCAAAGATGCGATTACTCGTGTTTTCACAACCTCGGTGACGCACTTCCCTTAGAGTTCCGTGCCACGAGCGATGCTATTGGCTGGCTGGGGTGGTGGGGGAGAGAGGGGGGGCAGAGGTTTGTTATTCCCCCTTTGCTTCTTGAACATTTTAACCCCTTCAGAAGAGGCAGAAAGCATTTTTAAAGATCCAGACTGAGATCTTTTGCTCAGACGCAGGAATGAAAGAGTGCTTTCCATTTGAAATCAAGCGAGTGAGGGGGAGGGGAGGGGAGGCATCGTATTCCCCTTGCCTCTGTAAAATGTTAGCCCTTACAACACAGATTAGCTGCAGAGTTCATGCTTCAAACCAGCTACAAACAGGCTGTTTTGAAACACACAGACACAGAGAGGGGGAAGTTAAGAGATGTTCATTCGCTCAGAGGCTGGAATATTTTACTGTGCCCGTCCACCACGATCTCTCTGTTCAGAACCAGGGAGGATCTGCCCACCACGATCTCTCTGTTCAGAACCAGGGAGGATCTGCCCACCACGATCTCTCTGTAGCATGCAGTGTAGAAATCCATTTAAAAAGGTGATTGAGTACATTCGTGCGCGCGCGCACACACACATCAACCTTCATGCAGCTGGAAGGGATGCCTTTGTTTTCAGCTGGTGAGGCTGGATCTGTTGAACGGGCGACTGACCCCTCCTTTTCTGGTCTCAGAGCTCTAAGCCCGCCCCCAGTCACCATTTCCGGTCATCCCAGTACCGAGACTTTTTGTCCCACGCTGTTTACATTTCCGATTTTCCGAATCCTCCAGTGACTTTTTTAAAAACCGGCACAACCTGCGGGACTGGAAGTCCCGCAGGTTGAGGGATAAAAGGTGGCCCCCCTTCCGAAAATCACGTACCCGACCCGATGTACGTGTAAACTGCCAGGGACAGACACGAATTCTTCCCAGGACATTTTCATCGTGTAAACGGCCCCCAAGTTTTGGTAAGACTCCCTGTTCGAGACCTTGGAGGATTGATGCCAGTGTGTGTAAAACTCTCTTAACCAAAGTTCTGGCTTTCTCCCTATGTTAATCTCTCTCTCTCTCTCTCTCTCTCTCTCTCTCCCTCCCTCCCTCTCTCTCCCTCCCTCCCCCCCCCCCACACCCCCACCAAAGGAGAGACAGAATGTTATCTATAGAAAGATCAAATGTCTGCTTAGAGCCATATGAATCTGCCAGAAAGAAAGGTGTTTTTTGGCTGGGGTTTCCTTGTAAGATATTCTGAAACACAGATGATTAAGTTTGATGCTAAGAGACAGAACAGTCTAACAATCATTTTTGGAAGCTGCCTGTCACCAAGTTAGTTACACAAGATGTATAAGGCAGAGTGAGAACATGCAGCAAATGACAGAATATTCTTTCTCCCCTGGCCCCATAAACTTGAGGATGCCTTGCAGTTCAGGGAATGCCCTTTTAGCTCTGCTGACATTTCACATTCTGCATGGTGCCTGAGAACAATAAGCAGCTATACAGCACTTTTTATGGTCCAGACTAGCTGTGGACCACCAGCTTTTTGATATTTGCCTCTTCTACCTTGCTGTGCTATTCATAGAGGAGGTCTAGTCAACTATTCATCCTCCTCTATGTCTGAGCAAAATACAGAGAGAAGAAAAAAGGTTAAAAAAAGAGGAGCGTTCTTGTACTGTATATAAATTAAGCCTGTGCAATCAGCATTTTGAACTAAAGATGGCCCTGTCAGCCCCAGATAAGAGTAGATTTTTTAAGAGATTATTTATTTTTCCTTGTTAAGAATCCCTGACAAGATCCAAATGAGAAGCTCTGATAACCAAAAATGAGTCTTAGCAAGTCATAATCACATACCCTCCAACATTTCACAGATGAAGACCAGAGGATGCATGTGTCTAAGCATTATCAGAGTGTGGTCAAGACATTAAAAATAACAAGAACACCCAAGCTAGGATTGTGTTGCAAGAGTTTGCTTTCACCTCAGCCTGCAGGGAAGGGCAAGATTTCACCCCCTCCTGTGCTCTCCTTCCTGCTGAGATGAGTGCCAACTACTTTTGCACTTTGAACTCAGTTTACAGCAATTGAAAGTAGAATGGCAGAGGATTACCCTGGATGTCCCTACTGAATCAGAGAAATTGAAGGGTATATAATCAGCAACCATCATTCATCTTTCTCTTAGATTTTCCTTGGTTTTTTTCCGGGCTGTGAGGCCATGTTCTGGAAGAGTTTCTTTCTGACCTTTCACTTGCATCTGTGGGTGGCATCTTCAGAGAATGGTTGGGTAGAAGTGAGTGTGGAGTTTATATGCTATGAGCCCCTGTTGGGGAGTATATGCAAATTTGTGTAATTGAATGGTTAGTTTCTGGGTATAGAAATGCAAACCTCGTTAGTGTCTGTTTGGCTAATGGTTGGTTGATGGACCATTATCTGCTGGAAATCCCCCTGTCCCTGGGTGGAATTCCTTTGTAAGTGCTGAGTTTTAATTCTATTGTATTTCAAAACTGGGAGCCAGATTTTGTTTACTTTTAAGGTTTCTTCTTTCCTGTTGAAGTTGTCCAGGTGTTTGTGGATTTCAATAGCTTCTCTGTGCATTCTGACATGATAGTTGTTCGCCTGCTTCAGAATTTCTGTGTTTTTAAATAGCATTTTGTGTCCAGGTTGGTTTATCACATGTTCTGCTACTGCTGATTTTTCTGATTGGCACAGTCTGTAGTGTCTCTCATGTTCCTTGATTCACGTTTGCACACTGCATTTAGTGGTCCCTAAATTTGTCCACAGCTGCATGGTATGCGGTAAACTCCTGCAGCTGTGAGAGAGTCTCTTTTTGTCCTTCGCTGAGTGTAGCATTTCTTGGATTATTCTGGTTGGTCTATAGATTGTTTGGAGGTTGTGTTTCCTCATCAGTTTCCCTATTTTGTCTGTGACTCCTTTGATGTATGGTAAAAATACCTTCCCTTTGGACATGGGGGTTCTTATACTCCCCTACAGGGTTTCACAGCATATAAACCCCAGACACACTCCTACCCAACCATTCTCTGAAGATGCCAGCCACAGATGCAGGCAAAAAGTCAGAAAGAAAGTATTCCAGAACACAGCTGCACAGCCCAGAAAAAACCCAAGGAAAATCTATGGATGCCGGCCGTGAAAGCCTTCGACTTCACATCTTTCTCTTGCTTAAAAATATGCAGTAGGACCCAATTTAAGGATGCATTCCTTCATGCTCAACAAAGAGATCCCGTTAATCCCTGCTCCAAGGTTTAGAAATGTTTAGTTTCTGAAAGAAAAATTCAGATGAGTTGCTGTTTTGTTTTGTTTGTTTGTTTGTTATAAGCAACGGGTTACCAAGGACTACTTTGTATCAAGGAAGTTCTGACAGGACTGACTGGATTCATTTGAGGTTGGCACTTTATTATGTCCCCGTATTTCAGTTTGAATGTTAGCTTATTACAATGAAACCTGTCTAGGTCACTTAAGGAAATGACAAAAATGGTTCTCTTAAAACACTAACTATGCAGTTGACAAGCAAAGCAAAGCAGGAATGGACTTGGAGCACTGAGGTCTGAACAACTGGTGTTGTTCAAGTAGTAGAAAGATAAGAAACTAGCATTCAAGACCACCCCCAGTTACTTCGCAGTCCTTCATATCTGGTATGTCTGTGATGGGGGGAAATATCCCACTCTTCTAAAATAAGAGCCAGTACTTAGTAAGAGTGAGAGATGTTATAAGGAGCCATGATGAAAGAAGGTCTAAAACTGACCATGGACTCAGCCAAAGACCAACTACAAAAGGCTTCTTTTTTCTGTATCTGGTTCAGGTTGTACCAGAAGGAGGTGAGAGATAGCAAGGCTCTCCATTGGGTAGGCTAGAACCAGTTGTCATTTGGCTCCTCCTGTCTCAAAACTTTCTCCTCAGTGGTCATTCAGCACCATAATTATATCACTGGAACGTTTTGGTACCTGCCCCCTGCCTTTCTTCTCAATATCTAATGGGGTGAGCACACTCCAAAGCATTTTGGCCTCTTCCAGAACTCCAGAGAGCCACTATGAACATCACAGCCACCATTCTGGGTAACCGGAAGTGATTTTGCATCACTTCAAGTTCTCTGGGGGGCCTTTTACAGGACGTTTTCTTGCTGTTCAAGGTGGAGGCCTCGTTGAGACAGCATTTTAAAATAGTTTTGGGTAGTGGGGAATGTTTCTTCAGCTGATTTTTTTGGTGGGGTTTGGGATTTCTGAGGTATAAGAAGTACATAGGGCCACACTGGACCATCTTGGAGGGTCACATGTGGTCTGGAAGCTGTACAGTTCCCACCACATTCTAGACTGTAAGCCTGATAATGGAGCAATGGATAATAGTGCCATTGGTACAGCACTAGAAAATGTTACTTACAAGATATATACTATTATAACAGGGGAGAGGAAAGTGTAGCCCATATGCTATATGCATCCCCTGAAGCCCCCTGACAGATTCCCAAATTTATCACACACGCCCTTTTAAAAATGGGTAAAACTCTTGGTTGCTATCACACCAAACATCAAGGCCCTTTAATTTCCATCCTGGGCTATCTTCTTTTCACTACAATAACAACCTTTTAAAAAGGCTATCACACCTATATATTTGGAGAAGAAAGTACAGTACTCTTATCTCCAAGGCAACATATCTGTAACAATGGAGAGAAAACAGAACATCTCATTGTTGTTGTCTGATTAAAAATGGGTCTATTTGTTTGAACAAAAGAAAAAAATGGGGAGGGGAAGAGAAAAGAAACTCATCCCCTCCCTCTTCCCCCAGGAACATAATAACAAGAAAATCGGGATGACGTGTCAATGGTACTGTGTGTTGTTAACAGTTCTCTCCAGAACCTTGGAGAGGAAGGCAAGCTTCATTGGAATTCAATGCACTACTCTGCAGGCAAGAAAACCTGCCAAGAATGTTCTACGTAAAAGGCACCATGACCCATTTATGCTGTCAATATGGCAGTGAGATCTCACTTTAAAATCAATGTGGATTTCAGGGTCCATTCTGTTCACTGTGCCTACTTCTTCCCATTAGAGACTGGTAAAGTAACACAAGTGAACAGGGAGATGTGCCTGAGAAATGGAAATGTTCTGACGCAGTGGGGAGTAGAGACACTCCTGTTTTCTCCCTTTCACACATGTGTTTGTTGAGAAGGAAGCAGTAGCATGCTGGGTTTCATGTGGCATTATTTAGTTATCTGAACTATAATGGTGGTCAGTAATACTGTCCCCCTGTAACTTATGAGAAGGGTTGCTGACTAACTGCTCAGCACTGCAACTAATTTGGGTAACTCTGGAGGATGTTGTGCTTTTCCTGTTTCTTGCTGCACTGATTGGTGCAACTTGGGTTTTTTCTTGCAGTTTTTTTTTAAAAAAAAAACTTTTTGTAATAGGATAACAGAAAATTTAAAAACACACAAAAAACATGTGACATTGTTTGCACATTTAGGGGCATCGCTCACTTTAATACAAGATAAACCACAAACAATAAACCATAAATGAGATAAAGATAAGATAAATCCTCATATAAACCATTGTTCTTATTATTACTAATAAAGTAAATAAATAAATAAATACAATCAATAAATAATGAGATACATCATAAATAAGATAAATCTTGTATAAACCAGAAGTGGATGTCATGCAGCCCTCCAGATATACAGTTGTCCCTCCATATCCACGGATTTGGTATCCACAGATTTAAGTATTCATGCCTTGAAAATATTCTTTAAAAAATAATTATCCAAAGAGCAAACCTTGATTTTGCCATCTTATATAAAGGACACCATTTTGCTATGCCATTGCATATAATGGGACTTGAGTTTTCAGGGATTTTGGTATCCACAGGGGTCCTGGAACCAAACCCCAGCAAATATGAAGGGAGAACTGTAGTTGGACTAAGCCCCCAAAATAACCAATGGTGACACATGCTGGGAGTTGTTGTCTAACTACATCTGGAGGTTTGCATAACTTTCACCTCTGATATAAACAGTTGGGGCCTGTTGGTTTCCCCCTGCCTAACCCAAACACACTGGAAGTGACACCTCTTCCCCTCTTCCTTTCCTCCTTCCAACTTCACTTCCAACTCTGTAGATATTGTGCGAATGATAGATGATTAATACATATTGTTTCTATCGGTGCCCCACCGAAAAGGTACCCAGAGATGGCCCTGCCATTACATAGAGCTATGAAAGTTACTTTTAAAGTAAGTAGTTTTGGGGTTGAAAGGCCTCAAAAATTGTTATCTTTGTAGGACTTTTTCGGACGACAGTTTACAACGTTAGCAGCCTCATCCCCGTTGCGAGGCTGCAGCGCTGCAGAGCATCCCTTTCGGATGACGCTCTGCCCTGCTGTCCCTCTTGCGGTACTGTTGCGTAACCGCGGGGACGCAGCAGCGTTATATTTGGCATTTTTCTACTCACGATCAACTTTCGTGAGTAGAAAAATGCCAAATATAACGCTGCTGCGTCCCCGCGGTTACGCAACAGTACCGCAAGAGGGACAGCAGGGCAGAGCGTCATCCGAAAGGGTCACTCTGCAGCGCTGCAGCCTCGCAACGGGGACAAGGCTGCTAGCGTTGTAAACTGTCGTCCGAAAAAGTCCGTACAGTAATTGCAGTCTTGAACAGGAATTCTTTCTTGTCTCTAAATAAAATAGCTGCCTTTTAATGTTCTGGAATAGTTTCTTTCTGATGTTTCGCCTGCATCTGTGGCTGGCATCTTCAGAGAATGGTTGGGTAGGAGTGTATGTGGAGCTTACATGCTGTGAACTCCAATCATCACCCAGGACAAAAAAGAAGCACAATAAAAACATTAGTAGACCATGCAAAAAGGATCTGCGAACTACCTGGAGGACGAACTCAGGCACCTAAACTGGGCCCTACAGGCTAATGGTTACTCCAGATCAGACATTACAAGAGCAGCCAGACCCAGAAAAACCACAGGAATGAAGAAGAAAAACAGCCACCCAAAGGGAAGGTATTTTTACCATACATCAAAGAAGTCGCAGACAGAATAGGGAAACTGATGAGGAAACACAACCTCCAAACAATCTACAGACCAACCAAGAAAATCCAAGAAATGCTACGCTCAGCGAAGGACAAAAGAGACCCTCTCACAGCTGCAGGACTTTACCACATACCATGCAGCTGTGGACAAGTTTACAGAGGGACCACTAAACGCAGTGTGCAAACATGAAACAAGGAACATGAGAGGCACTGCAAACTGGGACAGCCAGAAAAATCAGCAGTAGCAGAACATGTGATAAACCAACCTGGACACAAAATGCCATTTAAAAACACATAAATTCTGGACTAGGCCAACAACTATAATGTCAGAATGCACAGAGAAGCTATTGAAATCCACAAACACCTGTACAACTTCAAAAGGAAAGAAGAAACATTAAAAGTAAACAAAATCTGGCTCCCAGTTTTGAAGAACAATAGAATCAAAACTCAACACTTACAAAGGAATTCTTCCCAAGGACAGGGGGATTTCCAGCAGATAATGGTCCATCAACCAACCATTAGCCAAACAGACACTAACGAGGTTTGCATTTCTATACCCAGAAACTAACCATTCAATTACACAAATTTACATATACTCCCCAACAGGCGTTCACAGCATATAAACTCCGCACACACTCCTACCCAACCATTCTCTGAAGATGCCAGCCACAGATGCAGGCGAAACATCAGAAAGAAACTCTTCCAGAACACGGCCTCACAGTCGGGAAAAAAACCAAGGAAAATCTAGATTGCAATCATAATGTTATACTTTCATTGTTGTAAAAATGAATTACATTAGGACCCCTGTATCTGCTGGGGATGTTGGTATCCATGGGGGGTCCTGGAACAAACCCAGGGGATACCGAGGGCCCACTGTACATGGAATGAAAGAGTGCCATCTTGTCCTTTGCCTCAGCAAGAAAAATATGTTAGGCCAGCCTTCCAGCCACAGGTGTGGCTGTCATCCTCAGCAAGGATGAATTAGCCACCCAGGGCCACAAGTATGGCTAGCCATGCAAGAAGCAACTGTGTCAACTTGGGAAAATTCACTATCTGAAGCAAAGGACAAGACTGTATCACCTGTCTGATTTTGAAAGATATTCAAACTGCCATCTCACACCCATTTACTTGGGTGTAAGCCGTACTGAACTGCTTGGGGTCTACTTCTAAGCAGCCATGCAGAGGACTGCCCAAACCTGAGACCAGAAGAGTGTTTGCTCTTTCTATCCAGCAGCAGCTGAGGACATAGACTAAGTCTATGAAAGCTTATGCTACAATTTTCTCTCTTTCATTTAGTCTCAAAGGTGCTATAAGATCCCCTTGCTTACTGATATTCTAGACTAACATGACTCTGTCTATGAATTCTATCCATTCAAAGTTTCCGCAGACTTAAATGATCACTGAAGTGGAACCCTGGCTCATGTAAGGCAGGGTTGGGCAATGGCTTTGGTGGTGGAGGCAAATTTCACCCCTGTACCCACTCCAGTGGGCTACATAGTGCCTCCCCAGTGAACTGGAAGGGATCTCATGTTGCCACTTGTTTAATTTTCAGCCTCAAACCAGCCTTTTCTGGCCCAGGAGCAGGAGTGTTTTGGTGGTGAGAAGGGTACTGCCCAAATTGCTGCATTTGAAGATCATTTAGTGACATGTTTGTTTTTTTTTTAATCAAAGAGCCACAGAAAATCCTCCAACCTTCAGGAACCTTTCATGACAGATGTCTTCCAATATCTCTATGCAGCTGTCTTTCTTTTTCTTTTTTAACTTTCTTTTACTCCTCCTCCACTCCTTCTGTTTCTTGCCTATGTATACCTTCAGTCACCATCCCTTAAATAAGAGATGGAGATTACCCCCCCCCCACACACAAAAACACATTCATAGTAAAATGTTGGTTGGGGTGTGGCCGGATCCACTGGTGGGTAGGGCTGGATATAGCCACTATTTTGGATTGAGAAGAGAGAGGAAAGTTCAGCAGAAAGCTAATACACTTCCATCTTCTCTCACCATTGACAATGCTTGCCAGGGCTGATTGGAACTACAGTCCAACAACATCTGGGGGCCATAAATTTCCCTTCCACTACAACATAAACCCAGTCCTTCCAATAATTCCCCCAATAATTCCAAAGATATATACCACCTTTTGGAAATGAACAGCAAGAAAAGCCTACTGCCTACAGCATATATGGTCTGCTTGTGAGCTGCCAGTGGTATTTTGTGGCTATATTTGGAAGCAGAATAAAAAAACTAGATGATCCCATAAGGATCTTCTTTCTCAGCTACTTTGGTCTAGGTGGCATAAAAGTGTCCTGAGCGTATGGCTGGATCTGTTGGGAAGCAATTTCCAGCCCACAACTTTCTAGTAAACTGAACTTGGGAAAGTTACTAAATCTCCCAGAATCCCTCCATGATCACAACACCCAGAATTCCCCTTTCCCCTAGCCACTAGCCATAGTAGCTGGAAGAATTCTGGGAGCTGTAGTCTAAACAAGTGGTTTTTCCACACTCTGCCACCAAATCAAAGAAACGGATATCCCGTGTCCACTCAAACTATTTGAGAATCTGGTTTTTGAGAAAGCTGCCTTTTCAACAGGTCAGCTTTTTTCTTCAGGTGTTTTGGACTGCCTCTCCCAACAGGTCCAGCCAGCATGGCCAATGGTCAGAGATGATGGGGTCTAAACCTCAGGAGGAACCCAGGTTGGGGAAGATTACAACATATCATTGTCCTTTCGATCCATTTCAGGGTCTTGGTGTATCTTCTGTTCAGTTTAGAGAGAAATGGCATGACACGAGCTTCCATTTCACATCTGTCTTTATTTGAAATGGTGCTGTTGTCCAGTATAGATTCTCTCCAAAGAGGATCACATTACATAATTCATGATGTGTGTGCCTCAATGACGTAGGCAGCTAATCCAGTTTAATCCCACACTTTCTTTGAAGAGATGCATTAAAAAAAAAAAACCAATTGGGTACATTTTCAGATCAGATTTTAATGGATGGGAGTCCATTATCCTCCCCACCCCCCATTAGCACATTTTACATTTGCATCATCCCGGAAGCCTGCAGATTAAATCATGAAATATGGAGAACAAAGGTTAGGTGGAATGAATTGCTGATAAACTACCAGAATACTGTACTTGATTCTTGAATTTCAGGTTGTGGGGCTGTGGTTAGGAAGAGGAAGATGGTGCTCTTTTGTTGAGATTGTTGAGAATTTTTGATGATATTGCACTGGATTTCTATCACAAGGTACAAGAAGGCTTTATGGCTCCTTCCTTCCTTCCTTCCTTCCTTCCTTCCTTCCTTCCTTCCTTCCTTTTTTGCCTGCCTTTAGACAAGAATGTGCCCATGTAATCTAGTAATAAAAGAAAATGTCTCTGTCTTTGCCTGTGGCACCTATAACTCATTGGGACATTGTGGACGATGCTTCAAAATTTAACAGAATGTTTTTAGAATTTATCCCAAGTGGCACTGCTGAGTTTCAAATCAATATTCCAAACGGGGATTCACTAGAAGCCCAATAGGGGGGCACTGATAACTCATTAGGAAATTGTGTATTTTAGGTTGTGATCCAATTCCCAGGGACCAGTTTCAAATCAAAAAGTAGAAATTCAAAATAGGAGACATACTAAAAGCAAAATTGAGAGACTTGCTAGATTGAGAAATGGTGGTGGACACTACAAAATTTGACAATTTTTTTTTTTTTGTTGTTATCATCCAAGTCCCAATGACCAGTTTCAAGTTGAAATTCCAAATGCAGTTTCCTCAAGGCAAGGAGCCATAATAAACAGATTATGTTTTTAAGTGCTAGAAAAGTGGAAACCACTATCTGTTAATATTCCAGAGACGGGGGATGCGAAGATGAGGCAGGAACATAGGAGTTTACGATACTGGTTCGAGATTCCTGAGGTTAAAAAAAGTGTGGGAAAATAGGAAAAGGCTCTTTGAAATACCACTGGTAAGATTCCTAAAATTAAAAAAAAAGAGGGAAAAACTGAAGGCCCTATGGAAACTTTTGGTGGTGAGTATAAGGTACAGACCTGGACAATACTGGTTTCAATTCTGCTGGAGTGCTATCTGAGGCACTGATATGACAACTCCTGGGGTTAAAAGAAATGGTGGGGAAATAACTGGCTATCTGAAGTACTGCTGATAAGACTCCTCAGGTAAAAAGGAGGAGCAGTGGCAAAACAGGAGGCCACATGGATACCTTTTGGGATATTAAGGTGGCATTAAAGCCTGGGCATCTATCTCCACAGATTCCCAGCTGGTACCAAGCTCACTAGCTCAACATGAATCACATTTGTATGTGTCTTGTGTTTGCCTCAAAAAGCCAGGAGCAAGGGGAGAGGACTGGAGAGAGAGAGATGCAATTGGTACCATTTGAAACAGAGCAGGGAATGGAGGGCCAGTGTCATGGTGAGCATTTTGATTGTAGAAGCTCTAGCAGCAGAAGTACTGGGCTTGGAGAAAAACCTCCTCATGGACTGATGTGGAGCCTTCCACATGCATAGGAACTGGTATAAACTCATTATGTGTCCTGAGTGCTATAGGTAAGATCATGTGGGAAGTGAACCCCAGAAAGAATAGTGAACACTGCAGCTGTTGGACACATTTGACCATCATTTTTTTCTCTTTGCCTCTCAATTTTCATGGTATCTGGTTAGCCATGTTTTAAGAGATCCCTTTGTCCAGATTGCCTTGTGCCCATTTCCACTAATGCCTGACCAAGAAGCTGTTTTAGTCCAACTCCAACCCTTGCTTGCCTGCCTCTGTGACATCACAAGCCCCTATCCCAGTGGCATCACAAGGGAATGAGATGTTGATCTGGCAACCCTACCAGTGGGTGATTTGTGGCCAACTGCTGTCAGCTGCTCCCTTTGGAAAGGTCATGGTTGAATGGCAGAGTGGATACTTTCTTTGCAAAAGGCTCTGTGATCAATCCCTGGAGTCTTCAGCTAGGACCAGAAGGAGTCCTTTTCAAAACCTCAGCATGCTGTTGTCAGGCGCTATAGGCAATAATGATTTAGATGGCTTGTGGTAAGTAACACAGACGCTGGTATCTTGCTCACCTTAACTTACTTGCCAATATTATTTTGAGTGTTAAATGGAGGGACTGGAGGGGAAACACATTTGCTGCCTTGATACAAATGCAATAAATATATCTAGTCACTTTTATGCCAGTATGCCCTTCATTTCTTGATATGATCAGGGCTGGCTCTACCATTAAGCAAAAGGAGGCAGCAGATTTGAGATATCACAAAAAGTCAACAAATGATTAGTCATTTATAATTATTGTGTTTTTACTGCCAGGAAGATGGAGAGATGTGTTAGTGGGATTTTCTCCCTCAAGTACTGGCTGGCCTTTGGTACTGTGGACCATGACTTGGGATGGGGAAGGGGGGGATTTTCTGTTGTGCCTCAGGCAGCAAAGTGTCATAGGCTGGGCCTGGATGTGATCATTTTCATAAAGAAACCAACTCAAGATCATTTTTTTAAGCCTACAGGAAGCCCCCACTTATCCAACAGGGACTGCAGCAGTGTCAGAAACCAGAATTGGTCAAAAAGCAGACCCCATGTAGGGAACATAAAGGAATTACGCTGGCTCACTTGGGACTGCCTGTGTGTACCTGAGGGTGCCTGTGCATGCCTACACATACGCTGCTTACAAAGTTTCTAGGTGACTCCCCCCACCCACTCAGCTTGCTTTGTAAGCAGCAAATGCATGCATGGTCAGTCTCAAGCAAACCTCCATAGGCGAGAAGTGTTGAAAGAGTGGATTCCTCATCAAATGAATGGAACTTGTCCTTAATTTGCAAGCATCGAAAGAGTGAGCCATCAGGTAACAAGCCATCAAAAGGCGAGGGCTTCCTGTATTTGCCTTTCAGATACTCCTGCCCATGCATACCTTGAAAATCTGTGGAAGAAATCATTTGCAGGAATTGCCCCTTGTATGAAGCATCCAATGGTTTCCCTGCGCATTCAGAACCATGTGATTAACTTCTTCTTGGAGTTGAAGAGCAGGCCCCACCCATCAATTACCTCCCCACACCCCTGAAATCCCATCCTCCCTCTGTTGAAGTAAAGGCAAACAGTATATATAGCAGAGGCCCCACGGGTATTTTAGAATAAAGCTTCCAAAGTTAAGTTCTAATGCACAAGCTGAATGCTCAGATAGAAAGTTCCCTCCCTAGCCAGTGGTGGATCTCCAAGACGTTGCCAGGAGTAGTGTGTTTTATCATTGCCAACGCATTCAAGGCACTCCTACTAGTATCCTGTTCACTTTGCTCTTTATTGCATCATGCAGTCTGTGTGACCCATGTTTTTATAGATGACTAACAGATGAGTATAATAATTTTCCATAGATGACTAATTCCCCTTCTCCTACTAGTGTTCCTACAGCAAAGCCCTTCAGAGACCTAATGCTCTTCTGATTACTTCCGCTTTTAATTGCCCCTCAGATGTCTATTATGGGGCTGGCTAACATGTATTTCAATTTGAGGCTAGTTAACTGGTATGACCTTTTAAAAATAATTTTTCTGAATCCTCTCAACCGGGACGATTTGCTCTTGCATCCCACAATTTTAAATATATTACTTAACTTCTCCTAATAAATGCTAGACAAGCTGTTCCAAATGTCTCCTTCTGAAAAACAACAGAATGCCTGAGGAGACAGCATTCATATCACACGCCTTCACAAGGATATTAAAATAGTCTGCCACTGTTTGTGTTTAGTTGGTCTCATCATTTCTTTCTCATTTCTTCTTCTCACTTCTCTCACTCATTTCTCTCAAGTGTTTGAATATAGAACAAAGAGAGATTCAGCTGGTAAGAGTGTAAAATGGCAGCAGGGAAGGGGAATCTTGTTTATTATGACCTGCCCCACCATTAAGCTAAAGTAACTCTCAGGATATTTTGCCTGGGAATCCTTTTCTCTCCTAGAACTGCATCTGCTCAGTACAGCAGTCTTGAATGGTCATGGGCCTGTACTTTCTCACCCATGAGAGGAGAATGGGGGCCACACAATGCACACACATCACACAAACAGCCAGCCAGAATGCACATACACACATAAACAGGCAAAACACACACCACACAGCCCTCCCCAATTAAAGTTGCCAGATCAAAACCTGGAGATGGTCCCTTGACGTTTGTGTAGAAGAGAGAATTTCAGCAGATGTTGCTTGTCATACAACCAGGTAACAACCTCTCTTCTACGCAAACATTAAAGAGATAGGAGCCTTCTCCAGTTTTCACTCTGGTAACCCTATCCTCAACTAAGGCAAAACACACATACCACAATGCCACACACGGGGCAGACAAAAATCCAGATAAAACACACACTACACCAAAAGATGGAGCAACGAAACAAGCTAGCTAGTTAGCAACTGACACCTCAGCCCCAACAAAATACACACAAAGATTCAGAGCACAGGCAATGTGGTTCCCCTTGCTTCACAACCCCCCCTCTGGACCTCTGGGATGACCCCTTCCCCCCTCCATGGCATTCCCTACTACCACCCAGTTTGCCATTTTCCTTTTCTGGCTGGCCACTCTTTGAAAGGAAGCACTGGGCTGAAGCCACTTGCTATTTTAGTTTCCTAAAGGTGCCTCTGAGGCCCACACAGAACGCAGAGGTTTCAGGAGAAAACAGCTGATGCCAGGGGACAGCACTTTGTTTTGCGACATGCCTTTCTTTGGGTTTCTTGTCCCTCTCAGTTTTGTTGCTTGGTTAAATGCCTAGATAATATTTTATTTAAAAAGCACAGAAAGAAAGAAAGGAGAAGGGGGCTGAGAGCATGGAGGGTGCCAACGGAGATGTCTGTGAGCATACTAGTGTCCACAGGTACCATGGTGGGAATCCCAGCTTGTAACTGAATCGACATCTAAGCCAAAGCATGTGGTGAAAGTGAAATTATAACTGCTGCCCCATTTTAGACTGTAAACTCCTTGGGGAAGGGGTCTTACAGCCTTGTTATCTTTAAAATGCAATGTGTAATGATGGGGTTAAATAAGTAAATAAAAACACCAAAATTGGCTAAGCCATGAAAGAAAGAAGGAAGGTTGAGAAGTAGCCCATTCTGATGAATGAACAGGAAGCAAAACAAGGCCAGTAACTGCAATGGGTGCTGGCATTCCCACTAGGTCACACATCCCATGCAGCTTTACCCACAGCACCGTTGACACACAGGGAGGTTTTCCAGCCCTGCTGCTGCTGGGACTTGTGAAAGCCTCCTTGCCAGTCCTTGGGGAATTTTCTTTTCCAGGCCCTGTGGTGCTCCGTCTCCTGACAGCATTTGTAGAAGAAGGAGTTACAGTGCTGCTGCTTCACTCTCTGTTTTCCTCAAATGGCACGATGGTCCCAACTGCACGCATCTACCTTCTCTCTCCCCACTCTCCTATCCTTGCCCCTGGCAACTGCATGGCTGCATTCTCTCTCCCCAGTCTCCTATCCTTGCCCCTTGCATCCATAGCTGCAAGCCAGTTGTAGCTGTTCCAGTGTCCTCCTGGAGCAGATCTTTTGTAAAGCTGAATAATCCCAGTCTCCCATTCAAGCCCAAGCTTGAATGCATTACAACAGTGGAAGCTTACTGCAAAAGATTGTTGCTGGGAAACTCCATCTCCCACTTATTCTGCACAGCAGCTACTGTGAAGGTTGCAGCAAAAATTCAGAGGAAACAAGGGAGCCTGGGAAAGGTACCAGGTGATATGACTGTCCCTGCTAATTAAAAAGGCCCAACACTTTGCCCCTGTGTGTCCTGGCTGTACTACACTATTCAGTCCCACCCCATGATGGAATGTCACACATTTGTAAAATGCACCCAAGCCAATGCACTTTAAAAGAGAACATATGGGGAGGAGTAGCAGTGGTGGATGAAATCCTAATTGTTTAGAGTACAGCTGGACCCCTGTATCAGTGGGGATTCAGTTCCCGGACTTACTGCAGATACCAGCAACTACGAATAACAGTGAACCCTATTAAAATAAAAGACTCCCAGTAAAAAAAACATACCATAGAGTTGTGTTGGAGGACCTAGAAGATGCCTAGAGAGGATGCTTCTCTAGGCATTTTCCAGCAGAACTCTCTATTTTGTGTCCCATGGATAACTGAAACTGCAGATATTGGTTCCATGGATATGGTGGTCCAACTGTATTTACATTTCTTGGGCCTGTTCACATTGCACAGTAATACTGCTATGATTCCACTTTAACTGCCATGGCTCCGTCCTATGGAATCCTGGGGTTTGCAGTTTTGAAGGGCATTTGGAATTCTCAGCCAGAGAGCTCTAGTACTTTGACCAAACGGCAAACCCCAGGATTCCTGATGATGAAACCACTTTCTCTCTTCTCTTCACCTTTTTTCCTCAGCTTACTTCAGTTGGTGTAAACTTAGTACAAAATGAAAAAATAGTTTGCTGTCAATTAACTCAGCAGGCGGGAGCGAACATCAGTGTGTGGAATCTTACCCTTCACAGTAGGCTCAGGCAAAAGCAAACTGCTGCAACCTCTCCTAGTTTGTCCTTCCTCTTTAATCACTTTTGCCATCTTGACCACACTCTGATAATTGCTTGACCACACGTGTCCAAGTTTTCATTTGTGAAATATTGGATGGCACAGTGCTGTAATTGTGTGAACCTTGTCTCAAAATGGCCATCTTCCACTGAATTTCAGACTGTTGTGGATCTCTTTTAAGGCTCCATCTACGCAACAAAAAAATAACGCGTATTTATTGGAAAAATCGGCATTCTACACAGACTGCCGTTCGAATAAATATGTGTTATTCAGAGGGGGGCTGTAAAACTCCCCTTTTAATCTGTATCCTGGGGATCCAGCTCTTCATCTGGATCCCAGGGCTTACTCCAGACAGCCGTTCAAATGATTAGCTGTCTGTACACTCCTGTTTGCGTAGATACAAACAGGATTGTAACCTGATTGGCTGGCAGGATAGAGGGGGCGAGGCTTGGACAGAGAGAGGAAACAGCTGCGGCCACCATTTTTTTTAAAGTTATAGCAGAGCTGAGCTGGAGGAAGAGGGAGCCATGGCTAGTAGCTGTAGCAGGAGGAGGAGGAGGATGGCTCGTTGGTTCACTAATTGCTTGCCCAGCCCCAGCCTCCTCTCCTGCCACCCTTGGCTGGCTGGCTGGCTGTGGAAAGCAGAGTACACGGCAGCGGCAGCAGCATAAGTGACCAAACTCTCCCCGCCTGCTTGCCTGCCCCGCTGCCCTCTCCCTCCTCCTCTGCCTCCTCCATTCCTCTGGCTGAGGTGCTTAACAGGTACGACACTGCAGGTGGCGGAGGGTTCCAGCGGTGGGGAAGGGGTAGCGGGAGCACGTGCAAGGCCCCATTGGAGCTCCAGCCCCAGTTTGGGTGTAGGCAGCAGGACGGGGATGGAGAGGCCCCAGAGGGTTCCTTGTGGCCTGGTTGGGAGGCTGGGGGAGAGAGAGGAGGAGGGGTCTCCTCTGGCCAGGGCTCCAGACCCTCGCCGGTACCACTGCTGCCCTCTGTCCTCCTCCGTCCAGGGCTCCAGACCCTCGCCAGTGTAATCACTGCCCTCCTCCGTCCTCCTCCGGCCAGGGCTCCAGACCTTCCCTGGTGTCACTGCTGACTTCCTCCGGTCTCCTCCAGCCAGGGCTCCAGACCCTTGCCAGTGTCGCCGCTGCCCTCCTCCGGCCTCCTCCGGCCAGGGCTCCAGACCTTCCCTGGTGGCACTGCTGCCTTCCTCCGGCCTCCTCCGGCCAGGGCTCCAGACCCTCGCTAGTGTTGCCGCTGCCCTCCTCCAGCCTCTTCCGGCCATGGCTCCAGACCCTCGCCGGTGTCGCCGCTGCCCTCCTCTGTCCTCCTCCGGCCAGGGCTCCAGACCCTCGCCAGTGTGACCGCTGCCCTCCTCCGGCCTCTTCTGGCCAGGGCTCCAGACCCTTGCTGGTGTCGCCGCTGCCCTCCTCCGGCCAAGGCTCCAGACCCTCGCTGGTGTCGCCGTTGCCCTCCTCTGTCCTCTTCCGACCAGGGCTCCAGACCCTCCTCAGTGCCGCCGCTGCCCTCCTCTGTGCTCCCTTCCCAGCCCCACCACCGCCGCAGGCTTTACAGGGGTTAAAAATCATCTAGGCAGAGCGTTCACATTCAAATCCCTGTCTTTTTAGATTTTTTACCCCCATTCGTATTTTTTGGCCCTTGTGTAGATGGGGCCTAAGAAACAGGAGGACTATGCTGCATGGCACAGAACCCCCTTCTTACCGTAGGTTGAAAATAGCAAGGTATTTGTGACAAAGAGTCAGCCAATAGATTAAAAAAAGCCTTGGAAAGTGTCTGAGGTCTATAATTTTTAATATTTTTAAACTAGCTACAAAATGTCAATCACGTCACAAACTGACAGGAGACAGAAGGAATTTCATATTACATGCGGCAACTATATTTAATCTCACAGTTTTTTTAAATCTAGATTTCATTCATGTAGGTTATTTTTGTTTTATTTTATTTTTTTAATAACAGCTACTAAACATTGCAGTGATTTTGGTGTGCATAGCTCTAGGTAAGCAACAGAGAACTGTACCAATAACAAACCACATAGAGGGAGAGGGTGGGGGAGAGGAAAGAGAGAAAAGCTAGAAAGAGAAAGAGAAAGAGAGAGAGAGAGAGAGAAAGAGAGAGAGAGCGCCTTATAAAAATTACATTTCTCTGCAACATTTCATATGATAGCCATTCCCTCCCCCCAAAAAAGACAGTCTTTGAAAGCAGCAGACAAACTCTATATATTACACTTATTTCTTAGTTGTTGATGCTTGCTGTTTTTAAAAATCCTTGACACAGTTTCAGCCAAATGTTTAATTTGCTGGCAATGGTTAAATGATGAGTGCCTAATCCATCATTTTTTTTTTATTTGTAATCAAAGTTTTAAGAAAAAAAGAAGAGAAAAGGAAAGAAATGAACATGGATCATATATATATATATATATATATATATATATATGTATATAGACAAGAAGAAAGAAAGTGGCACTACTGCAAACTTGCTGGTATAACATACTCCTGACAGTGTCCCAATACCGAACATGCGATTTTTTTTTTCTTTTGTCGTCGTCGATGTTGCTACTGCCATGGAAAGGTCTCACTTAAGTTAAGGAGTCTAAAAGTCTATTTCTCATGCAATAAATGCATAAATCACATCACTTTTTTGTTTTAGTGCAATGCTTGTTATAAGTTATATAATTCCACATTGTTTAATCATGAACTCATAACAACTGATGACAGCAATGGAGAACCAAGAGAACACCAAATTCTTAAGTGCTTAAACAACATGACACCCGAAGAAAAGACTTCTGGGAGTAGCTCTGTGGAATGTTAACAGTTTTACAAGAACAATACTGTATAGTTAAAAGTTTAACAGCACGTTGAGCATTCCTACATTTTTTGTCATTCTGCAAAAACATCATAAAGTTAAAAAAAAAAACTCACCAACCAAAAACAGACAGACAGACAGAAAGAAAGGAGAGGAGGGGAAGGAGAGCGAGAGAAGGAAGGAAAGAAGGGGTGGGCGACCCAACAAATGAATTGAACATTGTTATGAGCTATAGCCAGCAAATTAGTACTATATACAACCTTTGGAAAGAAAGAAATTTGGAAAATAAAAATAAATTTACAAGTATCATTTTTGGAAAGCTGACAACTTACACAGGACAACATTTACAATGGGGAGGGGGGAGCGAACGGGATTGATATGTGCATGTGTGCAAACCTAGTTGGTAAATACCATGAGAAAAGCATGAAAGTACTGTCCATGAGGGACAGTGTTAAGAAGAATCTCCACTTCACTGCATTTAACCACTGCCCAGCATCTTTGTTGCACGTTGATTGGCCTCATCAATCCTGGTTTTGTTGGAAACAGCCTAGAAAAAGAGAAAAAGAGGGAGTAGAGGTGGAAATTGGACCATGGAAGATATAGAACACAAGGAGAGGACCTGTGGCCTGTAGTCTGCATGCAACCCCAAGGCCATTTTTGTGTCTCCTAAAGCCTCTCCCTCCCCCAAGTCCCCATGCCCTTGCTCCTCCCTGCAATTTTGGCAGGCACAATAACTCCATCAAACCTTGGGACAAGAGTGTTGCTAGCCATTTCACCATATTTTAATCCAAGTCCACATTTTTGTTCTGGCTTATGCAGGCATATCCCCCCCCCCCGCCCCGGAAGTGAACAAAGCAGGAAGTCCAGTCATTTTCTACTTTGAAAAAAAAAGGCTTGTACATGACTAAAAAATGGTGAGCGTCCCTGCCTGAAAATGTAGCAGAACATCTGTCAGTGCCCTACAAGGGTAGAGGGAAGTTACTGGCTAATTAGGAGCAAAACTTAATTTTGATGGCTTCCCAATTTTTGTTGGTTGGTTAGGGAGTGACAATGAGGTGTGTGGCCCTTCAGGGTACCCTGAGGGAGAGGCAATGTGGTTCCACCAATTTCTGGCAGTTGTGCACCTTTGCTTTCATTAGGACTGCTAGGTCAGGAATATCCCAGGCCTGTAAATTTCAGGTCTAAAACCTGAGACCCAGGAAGAATCCACAGTGATGTCCCAGGGGGCAGGACCTCATGATGCTATTAAGCATAATACTTTAATCATCAACCACAGCTGCACAGAGTATGCTGTTCAAATTAAAAAAAAAAACACCCTGCAAGTCTAACAAATGAAACACACACACACATTACAAGGCAGTGTTCTCACCCTGAGATTCTTCCCCTTCACCCTAAGGATTGGAGAAAAGGGGCCAGGCCCTGAGATCTCAGAACCCTGGTTGTTGAATTTGGAAAGGTACTTTTGAAAAACAACTAGTTACAGTTAGGGCTGGTCTAGGCAAAGGAATAAAATGTGAACTGGTGTGCAGAAACACCAATTTGCAGAAGCTGTCATCTGTCTCAATGATTTTTTTTTTTTGCAAAATCAGTGGTGTGTGAAGCTATACGTGTTTTCTGTTCACACAGAGGCATGTCAGTGAATCAAGATGGCGAGCACAAGTGAATTACTTGTGGTTTTGTACTCCTCAACTTGCCCCTGCCAAACAGTCATTAAAAAAAAACACACCACACTAATTCCAATGTGCAGAAGAGCGATCTTCTGCTTAAACAACAACAACAACAAGAAGAAAGAAAGAAAGAAAGAAAGAAAGCCTGTTTCATCGCCTCCGTGCATGATCACTATGGCAACAATCCAACATGGTGGTTCTGTTCAATGGATTTTTACATTGCAAATCCCTCAGCCCCAAGAAAGCCAGTCCCTATTCCTTCCACCCACCCTCTCCTGCACAGACAGTTGTGTTCTTTAAAGGGACTTTCACACTGCCAACCTCTCGCCTCCAAGATCGGCTCTCCCTCTTCCTTCAACCCCCCACTCTCCTGCACGGAGGGTTCTGATTTTTAAAGGCTAGTGTGCTGTCAATCTCCCTTTGAATGGATTTTTACATTTATTTGGCATAAACCTGTATGGCAAGCCCATCAGGGGATTTTTTTAAAAACAGGAATTGTGCAGAGGGGGTTGCCTTCGCCTTCCTTCTCTGACCAATGCAGACGCTTGAGCAAACATTTGTGGCACCCAGTAGCATCGCTCATGGTGGGAAACACCACAGGAAATACGTCACCAATGTTGTGAAAAAACGAGTAATCACATCCTTGACTGACAGCTAAAAAAATAATAATCCCGAAACCTTTTCCCATGTAAACAAAAAAACCACGGGGTACTATGTCTCGGGATCTTGCTTTTGTCACGGAAAAGGTTGTCATGTAAACAACGATCCCGGGCAACTTCTGTGCTTAAAATATGGCGTGGCCGCTTCCAAAGCTTAATGGAAGTGACACTGATGATCTCGGAAGAGGGACGGCGGCATCTGAAAACAACCTCCCCGCCGCGCAAGAGTGCCGTTCCTCTCCCGGGAGCTCATCCCACGTTAAGCTCCATTTAGCACTGTCTGAAAATGTCCAAAAACTGTCGTGTAACTGACGCCTGAGTCTCAAAGGTACTACAAGATCCCTTTGCATACTGATATTCTAAGCTACTACAGCTATGTCTTTGTATTTAGTTGCAGTTTGCTAAAAGCAATGTATTGATTTGTTGTTCTATTTTAAAAGCAACTGTTTCAGTGGTAAAAGTGAATCTTTTTTTCTAACAGATTTTTCCAGTTAGCAAAAGGACTTGCCTTTACCACGATCTCCCACAGGACCAGAACAGAATAACAGCTGAAGAATGACGACATCATGTGGTAAGGCAGAACAGAAGATGAAATGTTCCGGCTGCACTGCCATTTTACTTCCTCATCCAATAAGCCTCTTGGTTTGAATTAAAAGTGCTCTGCTTATGTTCTACTACCACCATCAAATCTTTCCTTAATAAATATGGAGACTCCACAGAAGAGGATGTTGCTAAACTATTGCTTTTATGAAAAACCCACTATATTTCAATGTAATATTTTTAATGAACAGTATATAGGACAGACATTTCAGACACTTACAGTGCAATCCTATGCATGTCTCTTCAGAAGTAAACCCTACTACATTTGACAGGACTTTATTCTCTTATACAGGGGTGGAATCCCTTGCCCCCCCCCAGCTGTTGTTGGACTACAACTACCAGCAGTCCTAGCAAGCATAGCTAGTGGTAAGGAATGCTGGGAGTTGCAGTCCAGCAATATCTGGATGGCTATCTGATTCCCTTTTCCTCTCTTATAGTTAAGTTTATTCTTTGTTGTTATGTGCCCTCAAGTCATTTCTGACTTATGGCGACTGTATAGGGGACCTATCACAGGGTTTCCGAGGCTCAGAGTGTGTGACTTGCTTAAAGCCACCCAGTGGGTTTTCATAGCTAAGCAGGGATTCGAACCCTGGAGTCATAGTCCAGCATTCAAACACCTACACCATGTTGGCTCCTTAGGATTGTAGCTCCATTGTAAGATAAACATTTTATCCCTTTCCTGAATGTTGTTCTTCACAATTCATTCTATTGTTGCAGAGGTGTCTAAATATTTCTTTTTCTAAACCCAAGAACTGTGATGAAGACTGCTTGTCTTCTGTAAAGTTCAATGTAGTGTGATACTGATATTACTGAATGTGTGGCTTAGCACTATTCAGGTGGCAACAATGTTTTATCCAATGCTATTGTTTTTCAAGGTATGCATCCTAGAAGCACAACATTTTTGGATTCTGAAATAAATTAAAGTGGCCACTCAAGTTATTATTTGAGCTACAGAACTTACTTCTTCCACTACCCACTTCAAAGGTTACCCATCTTATCTTCTCATCTCTTTCAGCCCCTGCTCATCTTAGGGCACCATTACTGTTCTTGTTCTTCATCCTTGCAAACAGGTGATAACCCCCCTCCCTTAAATCCCTACACTGAATTTTTATCTGATCATAGACCCACCACAAGCTTCAAAACCTTCCAAAGCCATCTCTTTCTCTCTGCTTTTCTGTCATGATATACTGTATTTTTTTAATTAGTTATTTATACCCCGCTCTTCAGCCACAAGGCTATCAGAGCAGCTTACAAACTGTTTTAAGCAATAGCAATTTGCACATCTACACTGCATTAAGCAGTTTCCAATGTGTGTTAGCTAATTGCCCCCACAAGCCGGGTACTCATTTTACTGACCTATGAAAGGATGGAAGGCTGAGTGAACCTTGGAGCCCTCTGGAATCGAACTTACAACATGGTGACTTGCAGTACTGGCATTTAACCACTGCACCACCAGGGCTCCTTATGTATGTCCCTTGCTTACCCAGTATCATCATTTTCAGGCATGCAGAGGTCTCCTACCCCCCCCAAGCTCCAGCCATTTTCTCCCTTTTGTCTGGAACAGCCATCCCAAATGGCTTAGTGAGACTACCTGCCTGCTTGCCTTCTTCATGGTTGAGGACGGATTTGAACCCTGGTCTCCTAGACTCCTAGTCCAGTAATCAAACCAGTACACCACAATAGCTCCTAGTATCCCACACAAGGGATATAGGATGTGAATACTTGGTCAGGCCTTACCTTCTCCATGATCCTGTCAATTTGGCGGTTCTGTGTGTCAATCTCATTGCCCATATCCAGGGCCATGTGACGGAGATTTCCAATGATGCCGCTGACCTGTTCCAGGTTTTCATCCATCTCACCTTCTCGGGCATCATTTGTTACCCTGTAGAGAAATGAAGTGAAAAGGTGGAATGACACTGATCATAGGATTACATAGTGATCCAAAATTGTTTGGATGTCTTTGATCTTTCAAAGGATGCCTTGTACACTTTTTACTGTTCAGCCATGAAACAGGGCTTTGCTTCTCTGCAAAGCCCTGTTTATGCGCCTGCCCATGCTCTGAGATTTGCAGGGGAAGGCTTTCTCTCCACTATCCCAGGCAAATCTGGCGAGGACACAATAGAAAGCCTTCTTGGTGGCTGCTCCCAACCTATGGAACTCCCTTCCCCAGGGCAGAGGTCAGGTTGGGCCCCTCCCTGCTGTCTTTCCTCCAGCAGGCAAAGACCTTTTTATTTAAGGATGTGGGTTTTTTATTTTATTCATCATCATCATTATTTATTACTGTCCATAGACCCATCAATACAGTCAAAACAGAAGTTGTACAATACTAAATAGGATAAAATTTAACATTCCATTGTCACATTTAAATGGACTTCTACTTTATTTTTTAAAGCACCTTTTAATGCTGTTTTTAACTTGTTTTTAACATGTGTTTTTAAAACAGAAATGTAGTGTTTTAACTTTTTGTATTAAAGTTTCCCCTCCCCCCCATTGTTTTGTGCTTTTAAAACATCTACACTGCCTTGAATTCTGTGATGAGAGAAAGGTGGGATATTAATTAAACAAACAGAAATAGAATAGATTGCTGTCCTGGAAATATTTATATTGAAGTTGAGTGCACACATTCTTAAAATAATGGCCCAAAATAATTTGGCATCATGATGCTTCCTCTTTGCATGTGTTCTCTGGTGTGGGGACAGGTTTGTTATATTCAATTGGTTGTCCTTTAAAAACCTCATGCAATAGAATATTTCTTCCTATCTCTCCCACAAGACCGCCTCTGAATTCCCAAATATGAGTCCTCCAGAGCAGGCTTGGGGGAACAGGCACAAAAGGCTGCAAAGGGAGGAAGAATCCCCCCTGTTCTGAAGTCTTCCATCAATGGAGAGATACAGATAGGATTCTATCTAAGGTAAACAAACAAACAAGCAAACAAGGTTGGGCCAGCGCAGTGCAACAATATCAGGAACAGGGCTAGTGGACACCACCCTATTCCCACATCTATGCTTTGCTGTCTATATTGGAGGCATCTTACAAAAACAAAACAAAACAAAAACCCCAACCCTACAGTGGCTCAATGGACAAATTTGCAGGAATCATGTTAGTGACATGTGTGCACGTAAGTATGGTTTATGCACATATATGTCTCTTTTTGGAGTGCAAGGTGCTATTCTGTCACCCTTTGTGCAACAGCTAAAATGTCCCTGCTGGTGCTGCTTCCTGGCAGGGAGAGGAGGATGTGGGAGAGGAAGTTCAAACAATGTCTCTCCAACATAAAGGGATAGGATGGGACACTCCATCTGTGAGCATACTTCCATTTCCTTTCTCCTCTGAGCAGAGCCAAGACAGTTCTTTGTGGTCTGCTTGCCTCCCTGCTTCACCACCTTCTGGGGGTTGACAGCTGCATCGAGAGGGTGGGGATTGGATAGGTCACAAAGGGCTGGAGGATACCTCCTTGTGCTCCATCCAAAAAAGGCATATGTGAGCAGTGGACACTGAGCTGCACATGCAGAGCATTATGTGATGTAGGCTCCCTGCCATTATCTTTACCCTATTTAAAAACAGAAAGGTATGATGAGCTTCTTGAGAGTTACCGATTGAGGACTCGAGCAACTAATAGTTACTTGATGCCTCCTATGAGAAAACATGAGCAAACCCAGGCAATCCCACCATCACCACCAAGCAATGAGGACTACAAAGTTTGTTACGGCTTTTCTGCATTCTTCCTCCTGCCTGTCTCTTCCACCACTATCATCAAACCATGTGTTCCATAAAATTAGTTATGGCTTCAAACACTCCCCCTTTTTCTAGAACAACCACTAAAATCTTGTCTGACACCAACAAAGTATGTGTTCTGCAAAGTTTGCTATGGATTCTTGTGCTCTTCTTTATCCATCACCATCCTGTCCACCACCACCATATCCTATGGCTTTCTATACCCCCTCCACACTTATTTAAGAGCAACCAAAACTTTGCAAGCAGGAACCTTAAAGCCTACACCTCTCATTGGGACTTGATTGTTGTGTGTCTTCAAGTCATTTCTGACTTATGGTGACCCTAAAGTGAACCTATCATGGACTTTTCTGATGGTGAGCGTGTGTGACTTGGCCAAGGCCGCCCAGTGGGTTTCCTTGTAGATAATCAGTGAGGCTCTGAGACTCTTCCAGTACTCTCCCATCAAGTCAAATATTTAATCATAGAATCACAGAGATGGAAGAGATCACAAGGGGCATCTAGTCCAATCCCCTGCCATGCAGGAATACACAATCAAAGCATTCCCAACAGATGGCCATCCAGCCTCTGTTTAAAAACCTCCAAAGAAGGAGACTCCACCACACTCCGAGGCAGTTCATTCCACTTCTGAACAGCTCTTACTGTCAAGAAGTTCTTCCTAATGTTTAGGTGGAATCTCTTTTCCTGTAGTTTGAGTCCATTGCTCCATGTCCTTGTCTCTGGAGCAGCAGAAAACAAGCTTGCTCCACCTTCAGTATGACATCCCCTCAAATGTTTAAACATGGCTATCATGTCACCTCTTAACCTTTTCTTCTTCAGGCTGAACATATCCAGCTCCCTAAGCCGCTCCTCATAGGGCATGGTTTCCAGATCTCCCATCATTTTGGTCGCCCTCCTTTGGACACATTCCAGCTTGTCCCTATCCTTCTGGAATTGTGGTGCCCAGAACTGGACACAGTATTCCAGGTGAGGTCTGATCAAAGCAGAATAGAGTGGCACTATTACTTCCCTGAACTAGACACTATACTTATATAACTGTAACTTGATTATGTCTGAGCACTTGTTCCACAACCCCAAGGAAGTGATGGAAGAAGGAAGAGAAGGGAGGGAAGAGATGACTGCAGGGCTGGATTCTGCCATGCTAACAGTAGTGCTCACAGCTTCTGTCAAGTTAGAAATAGTTGTGAGAGGCAGGAACAGCTATAGGTTTCCTTGCTCCTCCCTCACCTCCACTCACTTGGTTCCATAGGGGAAAGATTGATTACTAGCCTCTGTTGCCAGCTGACTTTGGGTTCTTACAGCTTTGATCTGCTGGATTAGAAAGCCCCTCCTGAACAGGAGGTGGAATGTCAGTGGAAAATTTGGAAACAGTTGGAATAATTAACTTGGCCATGATCAAGTGGGAATAAACAACAATAACAACAACAATAGAAAGACCATATGGGAATGTTCTTAATATATTAGCAACAGGAAAGAAGGAGTGATGGGGGGGCTGAATTTTTTAAAAAAAAACACAAGAGAGCAGCAACCAAAACCCTCACCTGCGGATAAATCCACCGCTGATGGCCATCTGTTCTCGTTCATCCACAACACGTGCCGGCTGGCTTGCTACAACTCCATCTTGATTATTGCCCCAGGCTTTTTTATAAGCATCACTTGATTTAAGCCTATGCAAAAAGAAAAGGTGAGTAACAAAGCAGCAAGTGGGGAAAGACAACTGAAACAACCCTCTTATTATTTCTTCAAGCTAATTGCTGAGTCAAGCAAATGAGCGTTTGAGAAGGGGGACATTCTGGTATACCGATATATCATAAACCTGAACAAAAGTCTTTTTTTTTTTCCCCAAAAAGAAAAATTGCTGCCACAGCTGTGTTGCTTGCAGATTTAATTTCCAATGGAGTCAAGGGTAATTTGGCCACATTGACAACAATTTAGTTGTTTTTGCTGGCTTTCATTTAATAAAAATAAACAAAACTAGAGAAGAGTCAGCTGTACTTTATGACACATGTATATTTGGACATATAACACAGAGAACGTACTGCTAGACAAACATGAAAAGAAGCCCACTGAGGGTAGTGTGTACATCACATCACAACAACACACTGTTTTAAATTTTGAACAGAACAGAACAGAACTGGCCTCCATTTAAGTATATCACCATGGTGAAGGTTCCTTTTTTTTAAACGTGTGGCACTGTGAACCTTTACACCCACCAACTTTTCCAGTGTTAAACTAGAATCGTGGCAACATTGGCTTTTTTTTTTTTTTTTTGCCTTATGGAATCATCGTTAGAGCAATTTGATTAGATCTTTTAATAATATATCGGTACTTGACTATACATCGGGAGTTGATGTACAAACCTTTGTCCACAGAGACAAAAAATAAAATTGGGCCATAGTGAGATGAGTGCAGGAAAAATTATAATACAGTACTAATAATAAAATAATAAAAAAATACAAGCATGTGCAGCATCAGAAAGGGAAATTCCTCTATGTTTTTTTCATGCACCAGCTACAGGCATGAATAAGAAGTGAAGCATTCTCAGTAAAGCACGGTTGCTCCAGTGGTCCAACATTCTTTCGATGCACTAGCAGAAACAGCCTACATAGCAAGTGAGACAGGCAAAAATGGATCTCCAGCTGCTGCAGAGAATCTTAAACATTTGGCTATAGAAATTATCTTGGGAGAGCTATTCTCTGAATTCAATTGCACAGAGTTTCAGAGGAGCCATCTTTGACTGAGCCACTACAGAGAAATTAAAATCTAGGCATACCAGTAGTGACAGGTACAGTAATAGGCGCAGCATTCTTTTGAGTAACAAATCTATCCTAGATTGCAAACTGGATTTGAAAGAATCTTACGCTACACCCAGAAATGATATCAGTTTTGGCAGGTCTCGTGGAGTTAAAAGGTGGAGGGGATATTACTATTGTTAATTTAGGGTGCATCTGCACTGTATAAATAATGCAGTTTGACACCACTTTAAGTGCTATAGCCCCATCCTATGGAATCTTGGGATTTGTAGTTTTACATGGCCTTTAGCCATCTCTGCCAAAGAGTGCTGGTGCTTCACCAAACTACAAATCCCAGAATTCTGTAGGATAGAGCTATGGTACTGGTGTCAAACTGCATTATTTCTATAGGGTGGATGCCCCCTTAGTGTGCACATGTCTATTCATAAAAATAAGCTCTCCTACCTGAGGAAATAAGATTTGAAAATTTAGAATAATTTTTTAGTAATACGTGCCCAATACTGCCACTACTGAAAGATTTTGTAATGGAAGAGACTATAATCTGAAAAGGATTAAAATGTTATTCATTTGGGTATACGTTTTAAATGGTGCTAATCATCAACACATTTTTTGAATGTGATTTTAAAACTTGCTTGGGTAAAGTAGCCTTTGGAGAGAGAGTAGGCTGAGTGACTTTATTTCTAAACATTCTTTTTAGTCTTGTCAAACTGAAAAAGAATTTTGAACAAACACACTCAGGTATGTTTTGTATGGCAATAATCTTTCGTGTACTGACACAGATGTAGACCGAACTGAAATCAATAGGGTTTACATCAGATCAAATATATTTAGGATCCTGGTACCCGGCTGAATATCCTATGCAGATCTGCTTGGGAATAAACCCCATTGAACTCAGTAGGCTGGGCTTTCAAATGAGCACACACAGGATGATGATGATGATGATGATGATGATGTTGATGTTTAAAGTGCCACAAAATTTGGCTATATGGGATTAAATAGACAAGTAAATAACTGAAAATGAATACTAGTCTGACTTTAAAATAGCCAAAATGTGGATTTGAATGACTTTTTACAATAAAAATTAAGATATGATAGGCGGTTATTTGAAACTTCCTTTAGATTTGCGTTCTTTTTTTTTATGACAACACACTCTCTCCCTTTCAACATGCATACCAATGCCTCACCCTTTGGTTGGCTCCAGTACTCTACTGCATACTGTAGTAAGATGAAGGCTGCAATCCTATACACACTTATAAGAAAGTAAATCTCACTGAAGTCAATGGGACTTAATTCTGAACAGACATGTATAGGACTGTGCAATGCCCTACCACTGTTGCAGAGTGCACTATCCAGTGGCCAGAGCCACTTTATACTTCCAGACATGCAGACACTCCTCTTGTTTACCTGTGTGAAGTTACTGTGACAAAGAGCAGCTCACCAGTCTATAGAGATATTTATTGAGGGGGCCAGTTGTGTTTGTATTTTCCCTCTCTTCTAAAGAACATTACCAACAATTTTCTTTGGGTTTGACTACACAGGGAGGAGGGGTTAAAAATCCAGATGAAATTTGGACTACTTTGGCCTGAAGCTGTGGCACATGAAATTTTGACTACTCTGGCCAAGATTTAACGCCACATTTGCCAAAGCCCAAATCTGCATTTGGATTTTTACTTGGCTTCCATTCAAAGCTGTTACTCACATTTGACTCTGAGCTCCAGGAAAAGCAAAGTCCCTCTCTGAAGTCAGAACGATTGACCCACCCTGCCATTGTGAGGCTAGCCTCCTGTTCTGATTTAAGAGAGAGCGACTACCACTGGGGCTTTGCTTTTCCAGTGCACAATCATCCCTCTGAGCTCTGGGATAAGCAAAGCCCCAGTGGTAGTTGCTTTCTTTGAAGCCAGAACAGGAAGCTTGCACTGCCATCATGAGGCAAGCCACCCATTCTGACTTAAGAGAGAGCGACTACTGCTAGGACTTTGCTTTTCCAGCACACAGTCGCCCCTCTGAGCTCTGGAAAAAGCAAAGCCCCAGTAGTAGTCGCTCTCTCTGAAGTCAGAACAGGTGGCTAGCCTCACGATGGCGGGTCTTGCTGGGTGTTCTGACCCCAGAGAGAGCGGCTGCCACTGGGCTCTTTGGAATGAAGAGTGGCACCAAGAAGGGGGGAAATGGTGGCATTTCAGGCAGTGCTCATCCTTCCTCTCCTCCTCCTTCCTCAAACCCAGTGCAGGTGGAATGTTCACATGGCAGTTTTCTCCAGAGTTTCAAGCAAACTCCAGAGAAAACTGTGAATTTTCTAAAACCTGGGTTAAGGGGGTATTCCCTGAGTCTGGTGTGAATAGTGCTATACATTGTGTGGTACTATCGCACCAGACTTGGGGAAAGGGCCACACTTTGTGTGTTTTTATTTTGTTTATTTATTTATATTACTTATTTATACTCCACTCTTCAGCCACAAGGCTATCAGAGCAACTTATAAATTGTGTAGAATTATCAGGCCAGATTCGGGAAGGATTCAGGAGTTTTCACTGGTGTAGACAAGCTGCTTGTTAAGGAGTTTCCTCTGAAGGATAGCTCCATGGAGCCAAGGCCCCAATGCATGTGTCTCATCCAGGGTTGCTTTTGAGATGAAACAGAGGTGGGCAACCATGGTGGTCCTGAGACCCACATTTGGCCCTCAATACCTTCCAGGGGCCAAATGGAGTGTGAAAAATAAAAAAATGGGGAAAGAAATTAAAGTGTGGAATTTGTTTGGTATTAAATGGACCTTCACCATTTGTATAGGATGGCTTTCAACTCATGGAAGCTTCACCTTTTTTGCTGAGGTGTTTTTTTCTTATGGAGTGGGGAAGGGGAGTCGAAGGCCCACTCCTGTGATGAAAGAAGGATAACTATTCCAATACATAGTTCTATATCCGGCTACCAGCACTCATTCATGTGGCTCTTGCAAAGGTTCAGAATCCTCTGTGTGTTTTATAAGAAATCTGACCAGTTTTCTCTGCTCAGGCTAGGATTGCTTAGAAGGATTGACTGAGCCTTGCAAATATGTGTAAGGAATGTAGCAACTTAGAAACATTTAAAAATAAATCTGTGCTTTTTTCTACTCGCACATACCTACCTACATCTCAAGGAGCAGTGTGATATTTAGATTTAGTAATGTAATTACCCAAGGGTAATTCACTCAAGGTGAGTGGGCGAATAAGCATAAGAAATCAGATTATAGATAGACAATGGTCTATAAGATCCTACGGCCATAAGACCAAAAAAAGAAATGCTAACATAGATTACAAATACACACATCATTTTAAAGCTGCCTACTTATTATAAACACATTTTTAGTCATTCATTCATGCAACAACCCAGTACATGCTGAATCTTTTATTCATAAGGAAGGCCACTCTTTCATGTCTGCACACTTACTTCAGAGTCCACACATCCCATTTTATGCTGCATTTTCATTTTATGGCAATAACATGCAAGCAAACTCAGCACATTTCAACATTTCTGCTTGGTGTACACAACCCAGTTAGGGCATGATAGTTTGCAAAATGGGTCAGGTTTTCCTGCCAATTTTTTTTAAAAATAAATTCTCCATAGCTTGGGTTCAAACAAGAAATTATGGCATGAGAAGAAAAATATTCAATGAAATATCGGACTGAAATATCAGAGTGATGTCATTTTGTTCCAAATAACCAACCACTTTGTGTATTTTTGAACCACAAGGCCTGGGCAAGAAAGCCTTCCCTTTAAGGATCTTTGGGGGTAAGGGAGAGTGTTCAGAAATAAAAAGTATAATGGTGCCATAATTTTTGAAGTGTCTGTTATTAACGGTATGTAGTACACACTCTGTAAAATGTTGAAATCTTCATTATTAAAAAGTGCTCACAGTAAAGATCTCACAGTGGTATGCCTGATTTTAATGCAGCTACAGTAATCCCACTATCGTCTACACCAGTGGTTCCCAAACTGTAAACCCACAAGACACGGTTGCTCTCTGAGATGACAGGAAGTGGTTTGCAAATTGTTAACAGAGCCACATTTATCCCAGCCTTATCTAGTCCTCCATGTCACAGCACTACCCATCCATGGAGGGGAAGTGACAGGTGAATTGCCACTTCCTTTTCTCTACTGGGCCTGAGGGTTGGCCACATGCACCCTGTATCAGTATCCAAGTTTCCAGCCAATCACTTCAGGTTCTGATCAGAGGATAGATTCTGAGATGGATCACTGCCACCATGCTGGATCCCCACTAGTTGGGAATTTGAATACTGACAATGGGGGGGGAGTAGAAGGTGTTCTGGGAAGAATGTCAAGGTCAGGGCAAGAGTGGATTGTTGGCCTGGAAAGTTTGGGAACCCCTGGTCTACGCTATGAGATGAACGCATTGGAACCAGAATTATTTTTTCTGCATGCCACATGCTCATCCTGCCCAGGTGCTTTAAGCAAGGATGAGCGTCACAAGGCTTTGTGGTTTTGAAGACAGCCTTGGGTGCTCAAGAAATCAGGCAGGCAGGCAGGCAGCACCTACTTGTTACATGGACAGGCACAAAGACCACAGAATTTTCCTAGGTCCGTCAAATTCTTTTCTGCTTCTTTCATGTCCTTATTGATTTGGTCCATTCCCTCTTCGATGCGTTCCAGTTGTTCTGATTAAACACAAGTATTTTATCCCCACAGTATGAAGCAGATGGAAAGGGACAAAGAAAAAAAAAAGACAAAAAGAAAAGAAAAGAAAGAAAACAACTTCAGACATTCACTCATGACAAAGAACTGGACACTTACAGAGCAGAGCTGGTACCCAGTACCTACTTGTTACAAGGACATATGAAAAGGCCACAGCATTTCCCTAAATCTTTTAAATTTTTCTCGGCCTCCTTCATGTCTTGGTTGATATGGTTCATGCCTTCTTCAACACGATCGAGTTGTTCTGGTCAGGACAAAGGGATGACAGTATGGAATGAATTGTATTTTGTTGTTGTAGCTGTTTGTCTTCAACAGAGCATGAAAAGATGGTGGATGGAGAAACTGAATTATTATGGTGGTGTTTCAATGCATACATTGCAGGTGATGCATTGAAGCAAGGATGAAAGTGAACCTACAGGCTGAAGCATGATGCCCTTTACTAGTATGGTAAAGCACACGTACATTCACGAACAAAAGGGGAAATGCTTTGTTGTCAATTAATGTGAACAAAAACGTAAAAGTGGAGAAGGAATTACCAAATACCTCAGAGTACAGAAATATAATACAATATGTCCAGTTACTAAGACATCAATAACATCCAAGAAAAAGAAAGAAATGGGGTTATTACCTTGAACTTATGTGCGTTAATAAAATATTTAAATGGTTGCCTTCCATGGAAAATATCTACAGTACTTTCACTTACAAATGTCTTTGAGTTTGATGATGGTTGAAAATGTAATTGGCTTGATTTTGAGAATTGATGAAAGAGTGTACAGTTAATAATGATGTTAAGAATGGATATGAGTAGTTAAGTTAAGATCCGTGTCCAGATACAAACTTTTTCAAAGACTGAGGCTCTTCAGATCTGAATTTTTGGCCGTGGTCCATCTCTAAAGAAGAGAAGACCATGGGTCTTATTCCTCTGCCAGTGACATTGTTATATGCCAGGAGTAACCCCAATGGAGTAAAAGGAATGACATAAATCACAAGACCCAATTCCATATCCAAAAAAGCAGATGGGCAGGTGGCCATAGACTCAGGAGCATCCAGAGCAGATGATATATATGTATATAAGAATAAATGCCACTATTGATTTTCTTTACTTGACTACCATCATAGTCATTTTGTTGCCTACCTGATCGTCTCATGGCTTCTAGGACATGATTAGGTCAATGTTATTCCTTTTACTTTAATGCAGTTACACCTGATTTGCATCAGAACAGTATAACATAAGTATCAACCACACCACAGAGGGTTTTTATGCAAATAATAAGTGACTTCTATGAACTCTAGTGGTTTGTTTCTTGCTTAGACTAGACGTATGGCCTACATTTTCACAAGGGACTGAAAATAATTTCTTCTTCTTTTTATTCTTATTATTACTACTACTACTACTACTATCAGCAGATGCAAACGTTATGTCAAATATTCCATGGTATTCCAAATAACAGTAAGACTGCACTGACAATCAGAAAGTACATTCCAGTGCATGTATATTCTGAAGCAAACCCCACTGTATCAACAATACAGTCAGATCCCCATATCTACAGATCCCAGACTTACCATAGATATTGGAAATTGAGGATAACAATGAACCCTATTAAAATAAATGACTTCTGGTAAAAACATACCATAGAGCTGTGTTGAAGGACCTAGAAGATGCCTAGAGATGATGCTTCTCTAGGCACTTTCCAGTGCAACTCTATTGCATGTGTCCCTTACTTTGTGTCCCACAGATAACGAAGATGACTGATATTGGTTCCACAGATATGGGGGTCCAACTGTACTCACTCCCAGATAAGGGTGCATAGGATTGTCATGGAACAGTGCAATCCTATGCATCTCTATTCAGGAGTAAGTATCATTGAATTCAATGAGTCTTATTCCCAGATAAATGTGCATAGGATTTCCACCTTAGTGACTGTTTCCCAATAATTTTGCACTACCACAAACACTTTTGCTTAACTGGCATATCACCAGCTAGCCCCTCCCCACGAGAATCCAATTCAACACCTATTTTTCAAATACAGTATGATGGACAAATATGAAAAAAACATTTTAATCAGAACAAAAGAGTTATCCCAGCTACAAAGGCTGAAAGGAGAAAAAAAGAATACTGGATTTTTAAAGCAGTTTCTATTTTCATTTTGTTCATTAGACTCAAAAGAATACAGATTCACATTTCCATAGATGAATATGAAGAAGAAAAGTGTCACAATTCATAAACATGTAATAAAAAACCCAGTCTCTGAAACTGAACAAAGGGAGGAGAGAGGGGGAAAAAATAGGAAAAAATACTGTAGTCTTTTGGCTTCTGATGCTTTTTTTTTCTTCCTCAAAATCTCTGTCTGGCAAATGATGGGTAAGGAACAGGAGTAATAAAGCAGAAGGTGCTACCAATTTGATATAGTCTCCAGAGCTATTTTTTCAGACTATGGACTTTTTCGGATGAGCTTTTATACCGCTAGCAGCCTCGTCCCCGTTGCGAGGCTGCAGCGCTGCAGGGCGTCCCTTTCGGATGACGCCCTGCCCTGCCGATCCTCTTCCGAGACTGTTGCGTAACCTCTGTGACACTGCTGCGTTATATTCGGCGGTTTTCTAATCACGATCAACTTTCGTGATTAGAAAACCGCCGAATATAACGCAGCAGCGTCACAGAGGTTACGCAACAGTCTCGGAAGAGGATCGGCAGGGCAGGGCGTCATCCGAAAGGGACGCCCTGCAGCGCTGCAGCCTCGCAACGGGGACGAGGCTGCTAGCGGTATAAAAGCTCATCCGAAAAAGTCCTACAACTCTCAGAACCCTCCATGCTGCCAGCATGGCCTCTGGGAATCGTAGACCAAAAATTAAGATTTCCAAGCTTTGTATGTGAGACAGCTCAACACGTGAAAAAAAGGCAGCCTTCTCCAATCTGGTGTCTTCCAGAGATGTTGGACTCTAACTCCCATTACCCAGCCATAGTAACTGGAAATTATGGGAGCTGTAATATGACACTTCTGAATGACCACAGATTCATGAAGGCTGGTGTAAGGACACAATGTTCATTTTCCAGAATATTGTGAAGCAGAATGCCAGGAGAAGAGAGGACACAAGGGAGAACTCCTATTGCAAGAAACAATTAATGTCTAACTGGGAAGGTGCAGTGAGCCCGGTATGCCTGGAAATCACACTTTATCCCTGATCCCTGTTGCGCCCAGGCTTATTACAACTATTCTAAGGTGAGAGATGCAGCCTTTGCAAGTGCTTAGAAGCACTGGCAATTTTCATTTACAGGTTGAGTCTCCCTTACCCAGAATTCCAAAATTCGAATATTCCCAAAATAGTCCACATGGTGGCTGAGATAGTGACACCTTTGCTTTCTGATGGTTCAGTGTACACAAACTTTGTTTCATGCACAAAGTTATTAAAAATATTGTGTATAAAATTACCTTCAGGCTATGTATATAAGGTGTGTATGAAAGATAAATGTATTTTGTGTTTAGACTTGGGTCCAAAATATTCCAAAATACCTCTGGTTCCAAACATTTTGGATAAGGGAGACTCAACCTGTACTAGGTATACTGAAGAAAAAAAAATCCTGGCCTTGCAAATGGGTTCTAGCATTTGTCATGTGTGAAGTCTCTGTTGCTAATTAAATCCTACTGAAAAATGTGACCACCTTTATATATTTAGAAACAGAAGCAAACTGGAAGTTAGGCAAAAGAAGCTGGAGTGATCCGATTTGGATCCCTGACCAGCTCAGTGGAACCCAATCATCTTAAATCTAGACACTTTGACTATTAATGTCTTAATTTGGTTTCAGGACTGGAGGACACAGTCCTAAACACACCCACCAAAGGCAAAGTCCTTTTGCCCCCCATGCGGTGGTATATGTTGATTTGGAAGACTGATAAGAGCCACCACATCAAAACATGTTTGAGGAGAACCTAGCTGAGACAAAATTGTAGGAAGGCTTATTGGTGATCAATAGCTGTAACCAGGGTTTCACACCAAACAAAACTCTGCCCACTGCCAACTGTGTAGGGTTCCAACAGAGTGTGCCCTGAGACCAAAGTGTCCCAAGCCTACCTGTGTATCTCCTCACCTTAGGAAGAAGACAAAGGCATTGGAGTTAAGCAGGGGCTTACATAGGTTGCCCAAAGAATTGGACAAAGACATTTCTTCTTCCTCTTCCCACTTCTAGAAGCTCAAAGAACAGAGAAGTGGAGCAACTACAGCAAAATCTTTGCCCCCTCACATCCTGACTTCTTATGGCTAAGCCAAGAGGTGGGAGAATGGAAGCTTGCTAGTTTCCTGCAGGACAGGCATCATCTCATACCCTTATCTCCTGAAAAGCCATGCCAGAATGTAATGAGACATAGCTGTGGTATTGGTTATTTCATGGGTACAGCAGCTCTTTTATATCAGATTGAGGCTGAACAATAACGTGCTGTGAATTGTGCAGGCATGCATGGCAAGCTTCCCAGAGACTACAGTTGTCCCTCCGTATCCACGGATTTAGTATCCAGGGATTTAAGTATTCACGGCTTGAAAATATTCTTTAAAAAATAGTAATCCAAAAAGCAAACCTTGATTTGCCATCTTATACAAAGGACACCATTTTGCTATGCCATTGCATATAATGGGACCTGAGTATCCACGGGGGTGCTGGGGGTGGTCCTGGATCTAAACCCCAGCAAATATGAAGGGACAACTGTATTCTCTGATTTTTCATCTTACTTCTGAGTAAACATGTATAAAACTGTGGCTTTATGTTGCTGCAATCTTATACACTTTTATGCAGTCCTATGCAAACAGAGACTTAACTTTGAGTGAACATGTCTGGACGGGACTGTGTATTGTTTTATCACCTATCAAGGCATTTTGACTATCTATCTTAGTTCTGCTTAGTATGACTGAAGATCTTACTGTATTAAGGGCACTTCTGATTAAAAAATAATGTCTGGATAAAAAAAAAAGCTGAATTTTTTTAGCAAAACAAGGCAGCCCCCTACTATTTTTTTTTTTAAGAGGAGAACCATACCCCCTAGAGGTGTGATTCTCCTTTTGGGGAATGGAATCCAAAAGAAGGCTCCAGGGGCTACACAATTGTTATCTTCCTGTGGTGGATAATTAGATACACAGAATATGTACTAAAAAGCACTAAAGACGGATCTCTTTTGGCAGGCCTTTCCTGATTAGTTCCCGGCCTCAGGGGCTCCTGGCTCTTTTTAGTCTGCTGGCTATTTATTATTTATTATTTTAATGTGATTTTATATCAGTTGTTTTAATGTATTTGGTTTAATATCTTTTTATGGGGGTGGGTGGTATTTGGGGATTTTAAATTGTATTGGTATTTTAATTTTTGGAAGCTGCCCCTATTGTTTTAACAGAGGGGTGGGATAAAAATAAATAAATAAATATTATTATTATTATGTGAAAATATTTTATGAAAATGCACAAATCACAAATATGTGTGTGTTTATGTGAGTCTATGAAGAGGACTTATAAAACTCTTCTGAAGATAATCTCTGAACACAGGAGAATAGGGCATGGCATGGCAGAAGGAATATCTGCATATAGGAAGAGTGATGCTTGATGCTTTTGGTGCCAAGGTTGGCCTTTAGACTATATGCTTGCAGTTTCTGGACACTCTGATTAGTGTACATGGGAGCTACTCCTCATGGAGGCTCCCTCACTGACTACAGTCAGGGCCAGAGTCTTATGCATTCAAAGGAAGATTTTTATGGGTGATAACAGTCATTAAATAATTTCTTAAATTAGTAAATGTCCGACTCAACCTGCCCAGTGTAACAACAGAGCTGGAGGTTCTTCATTTTGCATCACCTACCACTAGTTCTCCATGTGAGACCATTTCTCACATTTTGGGAAATAGATCAAATGATCTCCTCTTTGCAGCAACCCTTTCCTTTTCACACCAGGAGAACCAGATCTGCTCTTGCTGTTGCCAAACGCGTCTCAAAAACTCACAAAACTCAAAACCATAAATGTCTGTAGAACATATGATTTTGTATAGCACATACTATTATGGGAAGGTTCTCTGCGATGAGCCAACTATGCAGTGTCTCAGCTTTTCAGAAAACTTGCCATAGCTCCCCTCCCCTTTCCATTTATGTCTGCAAATCCATGAGGATTTGAAATGAACTTCTTTTTCAAATGAATACTGAGATCCTTCAGGTATTAATAAGAGAACTGTCAGAAGTGCTCTGCAGTTTAGCATGTAGCTTGTGGTTTGCACCCAGATCACCCCTGCGCTGCCTGGATGATCTCAAAGATGTTTGCTTTTTATGCCAGAAATAAACTCTTGCCCTGTGCTAATTATACTGACAATCACTCATGGGGCTTTTTTTTACTTGCAAATTCCCTGCAATATCAAAGTAAACAAGTAGTCTAGGAAACCTTAAGACATGAGGGAAACCCAAAAGGGACGTGATGCTCTTTGTCATCTGCACATTTAAATGATCCATGTCATTTAGAGTCCTTATCTAAATAACACCTAACAATCTTACTGCCTGGGTCATCTGAAAAAAGATCACATGGCAAGGTTAACGGATGGTTTCATTAATCGGATCATCTGCTAAGACATAGATGGTTTAGACACAGAGCACAAACAACAACAGCAGGGTCCCAGAAGTTAGCAGAGGTATGGCTGTTTCAACTGCATACAGCAGGTAAATTAGTTTTTTTTTTCCAAATATTGAAAAATAATTTATCCAGCCTGCATATTGCTAAAAAAAAAGAAAGACAAGTGATACAAATTTGGTTATAGGTCATTAAGAACAGTGCAGTGATCACAACATTTCCAGGTTCAGAAATATGACCAGTCTTCTACTTAAGAAATCTAGAAAGTATCATTCAGTGAGTAATTAAGCTGACCACCTGAAAGCATGACCAGTATCAATTGAATGAAGTTTTTTGGTGTGCTGAGATCTGATTCTTTCCTATTTGCAATTTTGCTGCATTCCCATATGATCAGAATTATTCTTCAGGTTTCACTGTTCAACAGGAACCTCATATCAAGATTCCCTTTTCTACCAAAGTGTTTAGCATAGAGGTTAGCAGCTGTGACCTGCCAGATGTTGTTGGACAGCAAATGCCATCATCCTTAGCCAGCATAGCCAATAGCCAGAAATTCTGGGAACTTCATTCCAGAAACATCTGGAGGTCCACAGTTGTGCACCCCCAATTTAGAAAGTATTACCCCTCAGAGTAAACTTTTTTCATGCCCACATGCACTTTCCATGTAGGACATTTGTAACTTGCAAAGTAATGTGAGGGTAACAACTACACACCAGGTTAACACAATGATGTCTGAATGTCAATAATCAGTTTGATTGGCTCCTGCTCAACTCTCTCATAAGATTTAATCTCTCAGTCTCCTCTGTAAGGCAACATTATGATAACTTTAACCTAGTGGGAGAGACTGAGCTGGAACCAATCAAACATATTATGGACTTCTAAGCACATACACCTTAATCTAATCACTCTGGGGTACAGATGAAATCCCCACTTGTTACTTCACATGTTTCAAATGTCCTAGATAGGAAGTAAACATATGCATGAAAATGCATGCAAATTACATGTACATTTTCCTATCTGATGATACACAGGGGCCAGATCAGTGGCAGAGTATACTGTTTACATGCAAAGGTATCGGGTTCAATCTTTACCATCTCCAAGTACATCTGGGAAAGGCTCATGTGTGAAACCCTGGATATAATGCTTCCAATCACAGTAAATGATACTGGGCTAAATGGACTTGCATAATGGAGCATTCTATGTTTCTTACTGCACTGTGATTGACTTGGACTTCACTGAGATGCATGTTCAATCCTTTGTTCTACATAGAGTTTTAAGGCCTACTCTACAATGAAAAACTGAACAACCACAGAATTTTGACATTACTCTTAGTTTTGTGAACTGGAGAAGAACATCCAAGCAAATGCCCTTATCATTCCTTAGGATGCTAATTTCCAAAATATTATTCTTTATTTTAGTGCTATTTTCTTACAGAAATACGTTTGCAGACTATAATTTTATTCTCATATCTTTTACACTGAGGTAGTTAGGAGTCCATTAAGAAGTTCCTGTTGATTTCAGTGAAGACTGGAAACCCATTTCAGATTTCTGTCTCTAATAGCCATGTTCATATTTATCTGGTTGTAGATCGAGAGCCACAAGAAAATACCCACCCATTTATATATTTGTGTGTGTGTGTTACTAAGGCCTTTAATAGATACCTAGTTAATTATTAACTTCAATATAAAGATGTTTTAATTTCTTATGTAAACAATCCAAACTTACCTCCTTGCTCATCCAACATAACCAAAGTCCTGATACCAGCATCTTTGCTCTACATTCCAGCAAGAGTAACAAGATGAAATAAAGAGACAGAGATAGAAAGAAATTAGTGAGAGAACAAGTAGTTTGGTGGGTGGGGGGGGGGAATCAAAGATAAACAGCAGAAGGCATGGCAAGTGGGGAGGGACACAACAGGAAGTGGTCATACCCATATAAAATATAGAAGGAATTTAATATCCCCAGTTGCACCAGCACTGCTAGGTATTCATTGCAACAAAGGTTTCAGAAGGAGAAAAGTGTTTTCATTGTGAAATGTTAATCCAGTCTTTGGCCCACTACATGTGAGAGCCAGTCCTCTTTACATTGTGGATGTCTATTCTCTTTCCCACAGTCAATGGGGGAATGAGATCACATTTCCCCTGACAGAGAATGCACATCCTGTGGGGTGCCCAAACAAGGACATATTTGTATGGCATCTCCACATTTAAATTGAATGTGTGTTGATCTCAAAGAGTGTGATCAGGGGTGGGAATCATGTGCCCCCCCCCAGAAGTTGTTGGATTGTAAATCCCAACAACCATAGCAATCACAGCCTATGTTGAGGAAAGTTGGGAGTTGCAGTTCAACATCACCTGGAGGGCTGCCTGGTTCCCATCCCTATCCTAGATATAGCCCAAGAATTGGCCATACAACCTGGACTTATGCTTTTTGGATTTTACATGCACACACACTTTCGAAATGCAACACTCACATGTTGACACCCAGACATCTTGGAAGGAGGACAGGTGAACCAGAAGGACAGGAAGAGAAGGTATACACTTGCTCCTCAACCATATACAAGGGAAAGAGTGGGGGATAGTATCATCCAAAGAGATCCCCAGATCTCCCACCCAAGGCAAGAATGAACCAAATTTAAGAGCAAAATACCCCCCCTTCCATAATTTAATGTCAGTCAAGCATCATGAGAGGAAGAAAAAGAGTCTTTTCATACATATTTCCTGTCTAGAGATGAAGATGTACCATAATTGAGCAAGAATCTTTGCCTGGACTGACATTAATTGGTTTAAAAGTGTAGCACAATATGACCAACAGAAGTCCCCCCAATTCCCACCCAGAGATGTTACAGTATCTGTCACGTTCCTCTTTTCTTCTCTTGGATATCATGGAAGTACTGGTTTGTCCTAGAAAACAACTGGGCATGAACAGGTCCCCAAAACTGGGCTTTACTTTTAATTTGCTACAAAGTGAGCTGGGAGAGCGACAAGATTTCTACTCGGGAAGCTACTAACAAGTATGGGAAGAAAGAAGCACCAGCTGCTTGTCCCTATGTAATGTTAGAAAGTATTCTGTGTGGCAAAAGAAGAAACACAATCAATACTTTCCCTTTCCCCTTTCCCCTTTACTTCTAGTGTAGTAGGAAAAACAGAACATGTAGCATACCCTCCAACATTTCTCAGAGGAAAAGCTGAACACGTGCAGCCAAGCAAAACCAGGGTGCAGTCAAGGTGGCAAATGTTATTTATGAGGAAGAACACCTAAGCCAGGAGAGGCTGCAGCAGTTTGCTTTTGCCCTAGTCTACTGGGAAGGGCAAGATTCCCCTCCTCTCTTCTCCCTCCTGCTGAGGAGAAAGGAGGAAAGTGGAAGGAAGACCAGCTGAAAAGTGCATTATAACTTTATAAATTGTTTAATAGCCTTTTAAGTAACTTTTATATTTATACTTTTTATTGGTGTTTTTGTATAGTTTTCATCTGTATATTGTTTTAACATGTTGTAAGCTGCCCTGAGTCCCATTATTGGGGGAAAGGTGGGATGTAAATGAACAAAATAAATAAATAAAAGTGGGACAGCGAAGGATTAATTGAGATTATCCCTGCCAAATGAGGACAGCTGGAGGGTGTGTATGTAGATTTCCCCCCTTCAAATTTTCTTCTTGGCTCAGCTCTCTCTCCATTGGTTGAGTGGTATTTCCCATAACATATCAAAAGCAGGAAGAAGTAGGGTTTACTCACTTTTTCTGTTCATTACTTCTCTAACTGTACTAGTCAGGTATAAATTCTTAGTTATGTATATAGCAATGACAATGTCAGTGTGTGTATGTGGGAATCTATCAAGAGTAGATTAAACAAACACCCCCACAAATCCCCACAGAAACTGAGATCAAAGTGAAGGATAGTAAAAGGAGGAATGTGACTAGCCAAAGAACTATCTCTGTCTGCACAGGAACTGGATACAGACTCTGAGCCTTGGTTAGTGAATGGGACACATGGGTTTGAAGAACACTGGGTCATCAAAGCCCTCCACTTTCCTTGTGGTTGGCAAAGGACAGGATATTATTTCATGGCAGTGGGTGGCTCAGGGAATGATAGGACTAAAATGAAAAAATTCAGAAAAAAAATCACAAAATTTTCTTCTGAGAAATTTCAGCTCAATTAATATCAGTGAATGGTATTTTTATCTCATAGTTTGAATGAAAGAAACAACTTGAGGACAGGAAGGAACAGGGGCCAAACCCATTAACTTTTTCAACAATATTAGCAGTGTGATCCTGTGCAACTCTACTCAGAAGTAAGTCCCATTGCATTCAGCTGAGTTAAACACCAAATAAGTGAGTATAAAATGGTAGCTATTGGCTGCTCTTTTAAACACACTTACTGGGAAGTCAGTCTCACCGAATACAGCAGGACCTACTTCTACTGGGCTCTAAAATAACATGAAGTAATATTATGATTGGATAGACAACTGTTCACTAACGTCTTCACTCTACTTATGGGCAGCAAAACTGAGAGATTGTTGACAGGGTGGACATCAGAATGGAGTTTCCTCATTTTTGATTTTTTCAAATTTGACAGTGCATTAATTTTATTTCATTTACACTGGCATAATGGTTTTGTTTTGAATGTGGCTACAGATAAGTTGATCTGCTAGGACAGTTTGACATTGCCAGCAGCTAGAGGACACTAAAGGGAAGTGTCAGTTGCCTAAAGATACAAGAATAACTTGCAGAACCATGTACGAGGCAAGGGAGTTATAATGTACGTTCCTAGTTCTCCAAGCCCCCTGATTTTAACCAGTTGACCACTGCTCATTTTAAAACCATGGTGCTATCCAGTGGCTCATGAGATATTCTAATGAATTTCCTTGAAAGAGAAAACAATTTTCCATTCCATCCACCCACATCATCCCAATTTTCTCTGTAAATAGAACTTTGGTATGTAGGCATTTGTACTGGTAAGCTTCCAAACACAGATTAGAACCTGAGCACCACCCATAGCGGAACTCAAGCATGATGAGCATATGTAGGTTTTACGTATTCAATGTGTACACACCTTTTAGACAGACAAATCAATACACCTATACTATCACAACAGCCATAACAGAGCTATATACAATATAGACATAACAGGATGAACAATCAGAATATGTTCTTTCTTGTAAGCATTCTCAGTCTTTCCTCCCCATTTCCCGGATGTTCTTCAAATAACAATAATGAATTCTAGCCTTCTGATTCCCCTTTTAAGTTGAACACACACTCTCTCTGTCAAAAAATGAATCAACTATTTGCTAACTTCTTGCAGCACCACTGCAGCAAAGAATACCTCCTGCCATCATTTTTTTTACAGCAGCAAGCCTCCCTCCATCTCTCTTTCTCTTTAAATTTACATTTCTTTTCTGAAGTTGTTCACTAATGTAAAAGTGGGAAATCCTTTCCACAGTCTAGGATCTCCTAATTTACATTAGGCCTTAGAAAGCAGGATTCTTATCATACAGGATAAGATATGGCTTCTATTATGGCCATGTTAGCAGAAAGGACTTGGCTAAACAAGGAGCTACCCCTCTCAAAACCTTTTGACTCCTCCATAAAGGGATCCCTCTTTTTACAGGACATCAAGAGGTTTCCAGTTTCAGTAGAGGAAAGTGAACTGGGGTAAAAATGCTCACCTACTTTAAGGCCATCAACAGTATGTTCCTTCCCTCTTTTTTGGCAGGCTCTTTGTCAAGTGTGTATGTGTTGTGTGTGTGTGTGTGTGAGGATTGGGAATAATGACTTAACAGCAAAAGGAAATACAATTGTCCCTCCATATTCACGGATTTGGTATTCAGGATTTAAGTATTCACGGCTTGAAAATATTCTTAAAAAAACAATAATCCAAAAACCAAACCTTGATTTGCCATCTTATATAAGGGACACCATTTTGCTATGCCATTGCATATAATGGGACTTGAGTATTCTCGGATTTTGGTATCCACAGGGGGTCCTGGAACCAAACCCCAGCGAATATGAAGGGACAACTGTAAGCAGTGAGAGTCTTACTCATCTAATTTAATGGAGGTAGAATTAAAAACAAATTAATGGAATTATGCTTAATTAAGTATGCTTAAGACTGTAGCCTGATTCCCCCTCCCTCCCCTCTGTGTGCTGCTCTTTAGGATACAATTTCACTTCCCCTCTCCTCCCCATACATCACTTATCATTGTAAAAAACTGACCTCCCAAAAATTCAGTGCTGTCAGAACAGGAGTAGGTCATGGCATTTCCCTTAAAATGATAATCTGGTTTCTCTGAAACACCCTGCCGAAATGGCAAGCTGATTTATAATGACAACCTGCCTTTTTCTTCTTTAGAATTGACCCTGAGGTCAAGCATTTTAATTGGAAGGACTGTTTGCTCCAGATTTAGTAGTACTGTCATATATGGGAAGCATAGATCACTTCTCTTTACAAAAGGTTCTTCATTTTACCCCAACACCTTGATAAATTAATCAGACAATTGCACCTGTTTGTTGTGGTGTCACTAGGGCTGTTGTCACCCTGCCCCCTGTGCAACCTGGTGCGGTTCAGCCTCTCCACACACCCCTACCGCTGCCACTGCTTGGTTGTTATTTTAGACCCAATTGATTTCATTTACATGAAATGTGTGCCCCAAAAGAACACCATAGGGAGGTACAGGACCACAGTTGAGTCCATAGCCAGCTCAGGCTTCAAGGCACTCATGTAAACTACTTGCTTCCATGTATGTTGTGTATATGTTGCCATTTTGACTGCAGTGACAGTAATGGCTCAAAAAATGTCCCCATCATCTTGAAGTTAAGATAGCCATCAATACACTACCCAAAGGGAGGTAGCAATATACACAGACATGATTTTTGTAGAGCAGAAGTACAATTGTCCCTCTGTATCCACAGATTTGGTATCCACGGATTTAAGTATTCGCTGCTTGAAAATGTTCTTTAAAAAATAAAAATCTAAAAAGCAAACCTTGATTTCGCCATCTTATATAAGGAACACCATTTTGCTATGCCATTTCATATAATGGGACACCAAACCCCAGTGAATATGAAGGGACAATTGTATATCATTGACTCCATGAAGATACAATGGGAGGTCATCCTGTGCTGACATTTAGGTTTCATCACTATGCCGCTGCCGCCTCACGGTATTTCTCTCTCTTTTAATAAACACCAAGGAGGCTGTGTATAACCCGGATCATTGTCTGGATGCTGTAATCGGATGAATGTTGGATAACTAGTTAAGATCTAGTCTATAGAAGATGGAGGTTCTGTTGGTTAGTAGATAAGTCAGCCTAGACTGATGGTACAGTCTAGTCTGCATGGGGTAACACTCCTTCTAAAGGATTGGTTTTTCAGCTTGAGAGGTGTCTGTGGTCTTCACATAGCTATTGGAATGTCTGGTGGCTTCATCCCACTTTGGGGCCCATATTGGGAGAAAGCTGGTATGTTAATTAAATAAACAGGTTAAATTGTGCCTTTGCCCATCCTTCTTGGAGAAGGAAGATCTGGTTACAGTGACACATGCCTCTTGTTTATCTGCCTGTAGTGCACTTTATGGGGGGCTTCCCTTGTTTTCATGTTCAAAAATTAGAGTGTGCAAAATGGAGTAGTTGGACTATTTTCTAAAGTGACCATATAACACCAACCTTACCCCAATATGAGTGGTTTCCCATTTATTTCTAGATGGGATTCAAGATGTTGATTCTTACACCTAAAGCTATAACTGTAGGAAGAGGCAGAATACTTTTCTCTATTCTCCAGTCTTGTACATTCCACTATCAAAGGAGGTTATGTTGGTGGGATATACATGTTAATTTATAGCAAATAACCTTTTCTGTAGCAGCACCATGACTGTGAAATTCCCTCTCTAGGGAAGTCAGATTGGCCCCATCTTATTTTCATGAAACCTGCCCTAGCCATGAGGCCACAGGATCCCTAACTACTCCTGAAGGCCATCACATTGACCCTTAGTTTAGATGGATGTTTAAAACCTGCTCTGACCTTGCATATAGGAAGATGCCCTGAGTTGAACACTGAGTACTGAACTGAACACTGGTCCACCTAGTCCAGTATTGTTTATACTGACTAGAGGAAGATCTCTAGGATTTCAGGCAGGAGTTCTTCCTAAGCCCTAAGCTGCTGGGGGAGGAACATAGAGTGGGGAGGAGAAACACAATAGAATATCTCAGAAGATGACAAGCCTGTCTGGCAGGAATCCTGACAATGAGCTGTGCCAACATTTTGTTGTTGGCTAAACCGGTTATTATTTTGAAAGGTTCTGATATCTGCTAGGTCCTTTATATGAAAGCCACATGTTACCAGAAGAACAAGCAACTCAACTGCATTTAACAAACCATTACACACACACACACACACACACACACACACACTATTGAGAGAGAATGAGGCATTGGCCATCAGCAACCATTGGAAGAGAGGTGAACTCTAGAGGGAGGAAACTGCAAGAAGCAGAAAGGAAATGTGGAGACAGGTGCTACTGAAAAAATGAAGGGTTGGGATGGAGAGTTCCAGTGACCCATTAGGAAATTTATCTTCAGTGTTGCCTTGCCTGCATTTTCTCAGAACATGCAGAGTTCCCTATTTGGACAGTTTCCAATGGTGCCAAGGGCAAAAGATTTGAGAATCACCATGCCAGGCCCACTGAGTTGACTGGTCTTTGTTTCTTTCTGATCCCCAAGTTCTGAAAACATTGTTTATAATGAACGGGTGTGGTTGGGGATGGGTCAAAGACAAGATTCAATGCAACTAAAAGAGCTCTGCAAGAATGCAAGGACGTATTTCCATCTCTTCCTAAAAGAAAATCAGTTTGGTGTTTACCCAACAAGCCCCTTCACTGTGAAACTGAGTGTGCCCAAAAATAGCTCAGTGGCTGAGCACACGCTTTGTACACATATGGAAGTTCCCAAGTCCAATCCCCAATGAAAGGAACAGGACCAATATGGCTGTGAAGGAACCCCATCCAAGCCACTGCATGCCAGAAAAAGATGGACAGGCCACATTCATCAGCAAAGTTTTGCACCATCCTCTGTTTCAGTAGAAGGCATGATTCATGGGACAATCTGGAGACAACTTATGTGGCCAATATTCAGCCCATGCTGACTGACTTTATATCAGCCTGGATCCAAATGGAGCCATCTGCACATTCCATGAGATCAAATCTCAAGTACCTGTGTAATTGTGAAAGATTTTGGGGAGGGCTGTAGCAAACTGAAATCTTAAATCCTTGTAGAATGCTCAGATGGTTGGTTTATTAACCCACATTGACAAGACACACGCACAGTAGTTGGCTTGGCTGACCATGAGTCTAATACGATATGTAGTTGTGTAGATTAGCCTTAAGCATCCCCATGTGCTAAAAATATTACTCCTTGATCAAATGCTGCTGGCACTTTCTGTGGCAGTAAGAATTAAAAGCTGCCCTCATAACCTTTGAGGTGCTCCGGAAATAGCTTTCAGAGTCTTAAGAATGTTCCACTGCAGTGACTCTATAAGATCCCCTTTTGCCATCCACTTCAGTGGAGAGGCTTAAATGGAAACGGAAGATGAAAACTCTTTCAGACCTGGGTAGACGCAAGGGGCAAGTTATGAATTGCCATGCTGTTGCAGGCAAGGATGTCCCAGCCTAGCTAGCAGTCCACTTCTCCTGTGGGGCTTCGTGCCTGTGGGAGAATGTGGGAAAAGGAACTGCTGAACCCTTCCCTTCTGGAGTCCCATATTTCCCTGAAACATCTGCACCTCTGCTGATTTTTATCTCAATGGAGTTCCAGAGCTTTGTCTTTAGACCAACAGAAGACATGAAAAGCAGCTGGAAAGAGGGTGGTCTAAGAGGAAAAGAGGCTGCAACAGGAAGGGCTAAGCACTTGCTTTTCTGATACAAATCATCCTCTCATGAGGGTGTTTTGCATAGGAATGGGTGACTGGGGCTTACAGACATACAGCTGCAGTATTGCATGCAGTTTTTCTCCTTGGTCAGCTTTCTCCATCACTACTTATCTTTTAGATAAATCAAAGATGTTCATCTCCAAAAGCTGTCTTTCCCCTTCATCCCTAATTAATCTCAATAGTCCACCATTTGAAAGTGGCAGGAACAGGGACACTGATGGCCTCTGTCCAAATGTGACAGATGCTTTGTGTGAATAAACACCCAGCATGTTTGGAAAGACCTCAGAAAATCTTATGACTGAATACAAAGGAACAGAAAAGTTTAATGGCTGCCAGCTTGAAAGAATATTAACCAGTCATCAGGGGCTGGGGGTCCTGTAGTCCAGAATATCTGAAGGCCTGGGAGTAGAACTGGGTTCTATGAGAATTGTAGTCCCAAATATGTGAAAGTGAACCAAGTTGCCTTCCCCTGCTATTCTCTCAAGGCCTTAACTGCATAGTATTAAGTGGGTATCGAATTAGGAAGGCTCAACTTTGAATGTTGCCTCTCTGATGAACTCAACCGGCAACCTTAGGCAAGCCATTTTCTCTCATCTGCATCTCTCACCTTTACCTTGCAATATGGAAAGAATAACACTGACCTAACTAACAGGGTTCTTGTAAGGGTTAAGAAAAATTCAAGCATGTGAAATATTCTAAAATGCAATATACAGTAGGACCCCCATATCCGCAGAAACAATATCTGTGGTTTCAGTTATCTGCAGGGCACAAAACAGAACACATACCATAGAGTCTCCCTAGAAAATGCCTAGAGAGGCATCCTCTCTAGACATTTTCTAGGTCCTCCAAGGGAACTCTATGGTATTTTAAACCAGAAGTCCCATTATTTTCAATGCCGTTTGCTGTTATCCGCGGTTTCTGGTATCTGTGGTAAGTCCAGGACCGAACCCCAGCAGATACAGCGGTCCTACTGTAGTATTATTACTACTGTTTGCTTTTTCTTGAATATTTCATTAGATTGATATTGAACAAGGAAAAGACTGTTGCTGACTAGACCTCCAGAATAACCTGTACTCCACAAAGCCTTTTGATTTAATATGTTGTTGAAGAAACACACCATATCTATAGTAGAATTGTTTGCACTAATGTGATTTCTTCATATTTTAGACCAAAGCATGGCATTTTGAATAGTACTTTCTAAAATCTACCACCCAGCATGGCTAAGCTCTGGTTTAGGCCCTACATGCAGAGGAGTGCATCCACTGTCAAGAAAGGTCCATGGTGGTTTGTATTTCAATAGGCACAGTGAATTACTCCAAGTTTTAGTCCAAAGTTTAAAGGAACTATTTGAGGAGCTGAACCCTAGCATTCCAAATAAGTTCAGCACCATGGATAGCTTTCCCAAAATCTGGAATAAAACCTGAAGCAAGATTCACTGCCCCACTGTCATGAGAGTGGCCAGTTCTCACAGTAGAAGATGCTTCTGCCCAGTTTAAGGGGCACTCTTGTCCTCTATTCACCCCATTCATCTGGTCCCTAACCCTTTAGATAGTTTTTTTTTAAAGGAAGTAGGCAGGCCTGCTGTGGAGAGATTACAGGGAAATCTCCTTGCACCAGCCCACTTGTACCTACCTACATATAGACTCAATCCTTAAATACCATTTCTTTTCCTCTTTTTCATCATGACATTTTAAGGTAAGCTTTTAAGATAAGCTAAAACAGCCAATAGTACCAGTTCATTATCAGGTCTGAATGACAGTGGAGGAGTTTCAATACTCACATCATAATCCTCAAATTCCTAAAACAATGTATGGTGTGTAAGAATCAGTGTACACATTTAAAAGTAGATTGGTGTGCAGTGAGAGTAGGAGGCTGTTTCAGATTAATGAGTTGGATCCAGTCTTAGTCATACTTAGCATAAACCCATTGACATCAATGGGAGATAGTTTAGTCATGTTTTCAGCCAGCCTGCTCTAAATATGACTGGATCAAACAAGTTAGCTTTTACAATTCACCTTTCATATTCTGGATCATTATTATTATTAATAATAATAATTTTTTTGCAGTTTTCAGATGGGTTGTTTGCTATCCAAGAACTTTTGTAATAGTCTAAACCCTGAAAGAACTAAAAGTATATTTGTATGTCTCTATATCAAGCATGAAGACTGTTTTAAAATGCTCCTTGTCCCTTACCATACACTTACAAATATACAAGAGTATATTTTATGTCATTATGTATAATCCTACCCAAAATTTGGAAAAAAAATGTTTTTTGGACAACCACTCCAAATCTGCAAGCCAGCAAGGGGCCACTGGTTGAAGATTTAAGTAGTTTGCATTGCTCATGTCCATGAGAGTTGTAGTCCAAAAAAGTAACACTTCAGGATCTATTTCTACCATACCATCAAATGACTCCACAGGAAGCTTTCATTGTGTGGGGTTGGTATGTATGTGATCTGCCTATAATCTCAGTGAGGGCACCACACATATACAAAAACCTTTGGCTTTATGTGTTGATTATCTTCTGTGTATTCCTGTGATAGGTTCGCCTTAGGGTCGCCATAAATTGGAAACAACTTGAAGGCACACAGCAGCAGCAATTCATGCTGTTAAACCAAGTGCTTTGGAAAATAAAACCATTGCTTTAGGAAAGGTCATCATGCTGATCCAACAACCTGAATAAGGCAATTAGTGAGGTTCATCATATTTTGCTTAATGGGCTTCAAGAGGGATCAACTCCTATAAACCACTGGATGCCTGAGGAATATAGTAATGAAAAATCATGGCATCCTTACCTCTTCAACAAGTTGCAGCATACGACGAGTGCTTTCAAGTGACTGCGAGGAAAAAGAAAGGAAAATAAATGAGCAACTGGTAAACTTGTTTTACAGGTACTTATTGGTAAACGTAAGTGTAACAATGGGTAAACTTGGATATATGCAGCACAGTCAAATAAGGACAAGCCACAGATAATTTTCCTTGGAGTAGCTCAGGATGATAGTCATGATTCCCCCACACCCACAACCACCCCTGTCATTTTATCCTCACAACAACTCATGAGGTAAATTAGGCTGAGAAACAACAGCGGGCATAAGGTGACAGAACATGAACTGAACAAAGACCTGGTGGCTGTGTAGGGACTTGAGGCTGAGGTTCCACAGTCCTAGCTGAACATTCTCCCCATTCCACCATATAGTGTCTGTTCCAATTGGTCTCCCAGAACAGGAGCATGGATACTTCAGGTTGGGTGTGACTTAACAGGCCAAGGTTCTTACCTGGCTTTTAAGCACTGGAAGCTGTAAGAACCTTACAGCCAAAATGCTCGGCATTTGGAACTCAATGTGATTGAACAAAGCTATATAGTTATCAGCAACGGAGGATAGTTCTAGGTCATGGTAGCACCTCATGGGCCAATTTCCATAGGAAGCAATAAGCCTTTAGTGAGAAGCAAAGTAATTCAATACAATCTAAGTAAGTTGTTTAGAAAAAATATATCTCACTTTTTTTCTCCCTAAAGAAGCACTCAGATGGCGGTGGATAATAGATATCCAGATAGATAGATAGGCAGATAGACAGTTCTATAGAAGGGGCAAGGAATCAATGGCCCTCAGATGTGTTTGGAATGCAGCCTCAGTCATTCTTGACCATTGGTCATACTGACTAGGCCTGATGAGAAATTAATTTCAATAACATCTGGAGGGCCACAGTTTCCCTACCTCTGATCTATAGCTAGGTAAGATTAGGATAAGGGCTATGCTGGATCTGATCAAAGGCCTATCCTGTCTAGCATTCTGTGCTTAGAGTGGCCAACAGGAAGCCTATTGAAAGCCCACAAGCAGAACTAGCTAGTTAGATGCAATGGACTTTTAGTAGTAAAGCCTAAAACAGCCACCTGGTGCCTTTGAAATGTGTTTGACTAAAACACCCACCATCCCCTAGCATCATGACTATAATCTTCATTGGATACAATTCCAACAGTTCCATAATGACCTTTCTAAATTTTCACTGTCCTATGACAATGGAAGGGCTATAGTTTAATGGCAGAGTGCTTGCTTTATATGGTGAAGCTACCAGGCTGAACACTCACCCAGTCCAGTTCATAAGATTACAGACAACAGAGCTAAGAGATCAGGACCTAATAGATCAGTCTTAACTCTGAATGTATTTGGGGAAAATCTCAGCTGGTGGACAACAGGCTACGGTTTCCTTGTATTGGGTTTCAGTCACATTTCCTCACCTCATCAGTCATCTGGTCAGCACGCTGCTGCATTTCTTCCAATTCATTGCGCATATCAGCATCTTCTGCCATTTTGACGGTGAATGTGTTGCCTTGGCTCCTGGATCAAGAGGTTTGCTTTGTCCTGCCTGTAAGCCTGGAAGGTGGAGGAGAGGGAAAATAACATAAATTAATAAATTCAGTGAAGTAAAGTTAAACATGTTGCATACTGGAAATTGGCATGGTCCTTAGGTACTCTGAAAAACACCATTAGATCAGTGTTCTCACCAACAAACCATTTTTGATGATTTGTGCGTCAATGCCAGTATTTTCAAAAACCACTCTTAGATTATGGCTCTCTCCATCAACTCATTTAACTGTGTGGCTGGCAATTCTCTTGAGCCAGAGAACACTCATAGATTGTTCCCAAGGAGATGTTGTTCTATTTCTGGTCTGTTAGTCATTCTCTTGAATAGAGACCCAAATGCATGCTTGGTACAATCATGAAGCCGAACTGATTCATTTTTTCTTTTGTAAAGACACTATCTCAACCTACATTGAACAACAAACCTAATGGAAGAGCACAGGTTCACCAAGTGAAGAACTTGCACCTAAGTTTTATTCCGAACACTCAGAACTTCTCCAAAGTTGGTGACAGTATAGAACTAAACACTTTTAAGGACTGTATGCATCACCAGGGGTGATTCCTGAGAATTAGCTCATAGTGCTACTAGTTGAAAGATGCTGCGGAGCTACTCTGCCTTTGCTTCTGCAATGGATTTTCTGTGATAGGGGAAAAACTGAAGGAATGGTGGGAAAACACAGGAAAGTTGCAAATGGAAGATAACACTGAGCATTTCCAGATGGAAAGGTCCTACTGATCACAATCAAAAAGCACTGTGCACCTGTTCTAGCTGTTATTCCTTAATGGGGTTTCCTCAATAAGGAAAAAAAAAGATGGAAGAAATGATAAAAAAATTAAGGAGGGTTATTAATAAAGGATGATCCATCCATTCATTTATTTTAATTAATTAATTTCATTTATATACTGCCTTTCTCCTGGACTGGGACCCAAGGCGGCTCACAAAAATAATTAAGTGGTGTGAACTCTCCTGCTGTATTTATCTCCCACAAGAATATTCTCCATAAATAGCCAAAGTGTCTTGTTTCACACTTTTCTTCCCTAACCTACTCCGCCAACCTGAAAACAAACAAACAATGGTCCAAGCAGCTGCATCTCCTGGCTTCATTTTTACAGGCACTAACTAAAGACATTATCAGATGGGGTCAAAATGCCCCATTACTGCCCTGCCACCTCCTATCCTGTTCCTGCCATGGAATGGAGGTAAATGTTTGCACACTTACCTCCATTCCACTGAAGGAACGGGATGCCTTCCTCCTTGCCGGCCAGCTATAAATGCAGCTGTTGTAAGGCTGCTTTTACGACCGGTTGGCTGAAATCCTGCTCATTCTCGTGAGAGAATGAGCAAGAGGGAAATTCAAAAATACCCCCCTCCCAGCTGTCAAAGAAAGAAATAAAATGCAAAAATAAATTACAAGAAAAAGTAACCAAGGAAGGGGAGGGGGAAGGGTGCCACTCACCTTGATGTCCTGTTCGTGGCCAGAAGTGCTTGTCATGGAACTCCTCCACTGTGTCTGTCATCTTGGAACAGGGATGTGGGTCCTTTTCCCAGGTCCCTGATTCTGTGACAGACATGGAAGAACATGGAAGAGGTGTTCTATTCATGATGTTTCATCGTGAATAGAATACCCTGGGAGCAGCATAGGGGCAGGACGGGAGCAGGACAGCGGGGGTTGACATCGTCCAAAATGAAGTCCCTTTCTCACCCCTGTTCCATTCCTGCCCTGGAATATTTGCCCCATCTGATAATCTCCTAAATTAACTAACATAAAAAACTACAATGGAGAGAGGATGTTTTCCAAATATGAACCTGTAATGGGGAAGACATTGAAAAATTTGCATTGGAGGCTGGTCTAGCACCTAGTTTCTGAACATGGAGGAGCTCAAACTGAGGAACTCCATATCTCAACCTGTCTTATGCCCAGTATTCCACACTCCACACAACTTCAGCATTTGGGTTCGTAAGGTTTCCTTTTGTTTGTTTTTTGTGGGGAGGACTATTTTTTGAATGCCAGCTCTGGGTTTAGCCCTTGTACCATTTTTCTTCACATCAAAGAAAGGTCTGAAATAGTCCAGAGAACAATGTGTCCTAACATGGTACCCACACCCACAGATACAGTGTTACTTATAGATAACAACAAAGCAACTAATTTTAAGACCCACCTACTCCAATGCCCAAAGTAGCTCTGGAATTACATTGCACTGTGCTATATTAGGGGGAAATGGTCAACATTCATATAAAGGACCCATAAAATTCAATGAAAGAGACAAAGTGACGGCATGATCCAAACCTCCTCTAAAACTGCTTGTCAATACCCACCCTCTCCCCACCCCCAGTAAAATTTTGTGAATGTCAAAGGGTGGTTATCTCATCCAGATGCACCCAAAATCTCACCTGGATACACCCAAAGCCCTGATTATTCCAGTGCCTCAAACATTAAATCTCAAGTAAAGATTTACTAGGACTGGTACAAAGTATTTTACAATGTGAAAAAACTTGTGAAAACTTTGTTCACAGGCAGGTTTTCTCATTTTTTTCTTCCTTGAAAGAAAAATGAAGAACATGCCTTGAGGTGCTTCTTTGCCACCCTCCGGAAAGTGTATAGCAATGGTTTGCATATCCAGGCAGGATGTGACCCCCCACTCCATCCACAATGGAAGGCAGACACAAAATTAGTTTGGAAACATACTGGCAATAATGGCCACAACTTTATTGATGACAGCTGCAGTTGGTTGGCTCAAATACATGGGTTCGGATCCAGATATTGACAAACCTGCCTGCTGGTCAATGAAACCACCTGCTGACAAGTACCAACCTAGGAAGGGGGAGGAGTCTGGGCAGGCCCCTGGATGCCTGCCAACCACCTCATTCTCCCCTTCTGACCACCTGGGGAAAAAGGGGGGGGCATCGAGTAATCACATACCCCAAGCTGGCATGCCTTCCTGGCCAGTGTCCCCAACACACCCTTCCTCCCTGGGGTCTCCATGTCCTTGACCTTGTCCATGAACTTGACAGACCCCAATACCGATGACCTTGGTTTGGAACTCATGCCAACTGCCTCCCAATGTTGTGACAATGAGTGTGTGTGTGTGTATATGTGTGTGTGTATATATATATATATATATATATATATATATATATATATATATCTGAATGTACCCTGAGAAAATGCATGACTGAAGGTAGGTGGGTGGGTAGGTTGACTCTTCGGGAGCCACTGCCTTCTCCGGTGAAGTGGTTGGGAATTTATACCCGATGGACTGGAGTGAAGCCTGCTGGAAAGCAGAGACTTCCTACCTTCCCAGCCAATAAGATTGAAACTGGGAGACCACATCTGATTGGCTAGGAATTGAATTCCCCTTCATCCAACCAGGGCAAAGCTAGCCAATCAGTAGCAGTAGCCAACCAGGGCAAAGCTAGCTAGCTTTGCCCTGGTTGGCTATTGCTACTGATTGGCTACTGCTCCATCAAAGTCAGCTGGGAAGAAGATGGACCAAGCATGGCAGTGGCCATGCAGTCCTCACCACCATGTGGGGAGAGAGGAATGCCCCCCCTCCACCTGGACCGCAAAATGACCAGCAGGTGAGTCCGGTGGCTCTGTTCTGTTAACATTAAAGGGTAGTAGTGAAAAAGCCTGGCCTTTTGATCATGGATGATTTATTGTGCATTACTTTCCCCATTCTGTTCCTCAAGGAGGCAGAGGTTCTGGGGGAAAACCACAGGGTGCTCTTCTTTGACCTGTGTCACAGAAAGGGAAATCCCATCTATCCCAAACAATCAATTAATCTTCAGTGGGATGTGATGGAGCATATCTGTCCTCTGTCAACACTGAAGACAGTCTATTTGAAATAATTTTCAGGAATGAAGAGTACAGTTCAGGCTGACCTCAGTCTCTGTGCAGATTATCAGACAGACCCTTATAGCTTGTTTCTGTCCCACTACCCCCCACCCACCCCACTCCCATTCCTGCCGTGGAATAAAGTAAAAGGTTTCAGACACCTACCTTGATTCCATGGCAGGAACGGGATCCCCCTCCCTTCACTGGCCGGTCATAAATGCAGCCGTTGTAAGGCTGCTTTTATGACCGGCAACTGAAATCCCAACCATTCTCATGAGAGAATGGCTGGGCAGTAAAATCAAGAATTAACCTCCCCACTGTCAAAACAATAAACCAAGCACAAAAACACATTAAAAAAATAAAAGCTACCCGGGGAGGGGAAAAAAAGGTGTTTTACTTACCTTGTCATCCTGATCGCACCCGGAAGTGTCCGTCAGGGACCTCCCCCTGTGGCTGACATTGTGCTAGCATAATGAGACAGGAACAGGGCATTGTTCAGACTACCCATGATTCCATTACAGAAACGGAATGGGTGGTCTATTAACTATGTTTCCCCATTTTTGAGATATCACAGGAGCAGAATGGGGCAGAACAGGAGCAACATAGGTACGGAACAACGTCATCAGAAAGGGAAATCCTTTCTCGATCTGGCTCCATTCCTGCAATGGACTTTAGAGCCCATCTGATAATTTCCTGTGATAACAAGTACAAAATAGCAGCTTGTTAGAACAGGGTGCAGCCCATTGGCCACATGTAGCCCCCACAAGGCCCTCTGAAAAATGTTTCCATCCCCTCATTTTTTCCCTGTTCTTGTATTTCTTCAGGATCTCCTCCCCTCCCCGAGATATAAAAACTAAACAAACTAAAAGTGGGCTTCTGGCCACAGAGTGTCCCCCCCCCATTTTCTGGTCCTGGTGGGGTCTGCCGTGGATCTTGGAAGACCAAAACTGGCCTCTGGACTGTTGGAAGTTACCCAACTTTGAATTAGATTATGAGCTCTCAACCAGGATCAGCCATAAGCATCTTCTACAAAGTCAATTCCCACTATCAGCTCTCATGTTTTATCTAAGATGGGAATAACAGTGTTCTCAACAGACCTGTTGAAAGGATCATTGAAACTAGGTGAATGAAGTGCTTTAGTCCTCTAAAGTGATATATAAATGAAAAATACCATTATTAACTTTCACTAAGTAGGAGAAATGAACAAAGGGTAGAGCTCTTTCAAGATAGAACCCAAAAGGTTCATATGTATCTCTACTGGCTGACATTCCAACTATGTTTACACATGCTCAGTGAGGCCACTGAGCGGTCCCGCAAAGATGGATGTTGTTAAAATAATAATAATAATAATAATAATAATAATTTATTTATACCCCGCCCCTCTGCTAAAAACAATCGGGGTGGCTTACAACAATTAAAACTCTACAGTACCAACTAAAAGCACCACCCACACCCACCCTCCCCATAAAAAGACATTAAACAATATAAAATTAAAACCATCTAGCTAAAATCACATTAAAAACAAATATACACAAGACTAAAAAAGGCCAGGAGACGCAGCTCCTGAGGCCGGGATCTAATCAGGAAAGGCCTGCTGAAAGAGATCCGTCTTTAGTGCTTTTTTGAAGCTACTTAAGCTCGTCATTTGACGGATCTCGTTCGGCAGGCCATTCCATAAATTGGGGGTGAACATCATCATCATAATCATCATCATCATCATCATCATCACCATTATCATCATCATCTGGGATGAATTTCTGTGATTAAGATGATGTCTTGCCTAAAAAGTTATTTTTGTATTTTGACCAATGATTTACCATTTGTGAAGTGGTAGAAAGAGATATCACATTTTGTTTGGCAGGTCAAAAAACCTAGGATTAGGTTTAAGTTATTAAAAGATTCAAAGGAAAGAGGTAGTAGGGACTGCCAGATTTGAAGTTACTGTATATTACTCAAACTGCTCTTTGGTTTGGTTAAAAGAATGGAAAACATTAAAAGATGATAGGATGTTGAATTTAGAGAGGCATGATTTGAGATACAGTTGGCACACATTTTTAAGGTACGATAAAGTCAACATAAACAAAGATTTTAATAATCATTATATAAGACAGCATTTTAAGAATTTTGAACAAATATAAACTTAGACTATCTCCTAAAATACCCCTTTGAGTCTTTACTCAAGAAGCTTTGTTTAGAAGAGAGAAAAAACATCTCAACAATGGGTTACTTATAAGGAGCTGCGTAAATGGGAAGATAATGAAATTAAATTTAAGTCACAAGAAGAGCTTGTAAGGGAAGGACATAATATGCATTGGTATTGGTATAAGCAGTTCCTGGAAAGATTTAAAGTAGAAAGGAAATATCTGGGTTTTGCAAGAGATGGGCGGAAAAAACAATTTTGAAGTGAATTTATGTGTGGATGATAAGCATTTGATTGGGAAAATACATAAACTGTTATTGAAGTTAGAACTGGAAGATGAATAAGTTAAAGACTGTATGGTTATAGGGGCTCAAAACTTTGGTTATAACTTAGAGCTGGAGTATTGGGGAAAATGTGGATGGTTGATTTACAGGATATACTTTGTTATAATTTGAAGGGATTTTTAAAAATAAAATGATGTACAGATGGCATTTTACTCCATCTAGATTGTCTAGGATGTATAAAGGTCTTTAAAATAAGTGTTGGAAGTGAAGGAAACATGAAGGTACTTTTTTCATATGCCATGGTCCTGTGATAAAGCAAAGATGTATTGGAGACAAATACAGAGATTAATGCAATCAATTTTTAAATGTAAGATTGAATTTAAACCAGAGTTATTCTTGTTAGGTATATCAAAAAGGAAATTTAAGGGTATTAACTTCAAAGTCATTCACTATATGATTATAGCAGCTAGATTATTGTATGTCCAGAGCTGGAATATGGATTGTATTCCTTGGACGAGGATTGGATCGTAAAAATCTTTGAACTGGTAGAGATGGACAAACTTTCAACTTTAATGAAGGAGAAATCATTAGATAATTTTCAAAAGATTTATAGATTATTTATTTTATTTAGGTATTTATACCCTGCTCTTCATCCACAAAGGCTCTCAGAGCCACTTACAAATTGTTAAGCAATAGAACTTACACATCTACATCACTTTTATAGCATGCTAGGTACTCTCCAAGTGGTTTCCAATATCTATTAGCCAATTGCACCCACAAGCTGGATACTCATTTTACCAACCTATGAAAGGATGGAAGGCTGAGTGAACCTTGGAGCCTTGGGACTGAACTCGCAATGTTGTGGCTGCACTACCTGCATTTAACCACTGTGCCATCAGGGCTCCTTGGGAGTGTTTTCTGCCATTTTTGAAGAAGAAAGATAAGAATGTGGCTGCAGATGTTGATGCTTGATACACTTTTCTTTTACTTTTAGGTCAGAAGTGGAACTGAAGTATATTAATTTTATGAGAAGTTTACTATATTTTATATTAATATTTTTGGATTTGGGTGATGGGAAGTCAATTTTAGTACATGTTTAGTATATGTATTTTATTTTGTTAGGTGTGGGGGTGGGTTTGGGGGGATATTGTGGTTTATTTGTGTTGTATTGTAATGTGGTTGTTTGAAAATCAATAAAAATGCAAATTAAATCATCATCATCTGTCATTTTGGAGATTACCCATCCTACTCTCATATATTAGTAAATCTGTACTCCTTCATCTCCATGTGTAATGTGTTCTTTCCTTAAAATATACTGTATTTTCTGTGTTATTTAGACTACTGTAATTTTGTTCATGTATAATAAAGAAAGACTAGCATGGGAAAAGTCATTCCATATGTTGTGTTAGATGACATACATGTTTAAATCTACACATATAGACCAACTGATAAGCATTGTATCAATTCTCTTTTATCTTTCAGAAGAGGGGATGGAAGCAAGAAGACTGTGAATGGGATCAGGAGGGTGAGGAAGAGCAGCTGCCACAAAATACCTATCAGCTACATCTCTGCATCTATCAATGGGTACATAACAACTGCATTAATCAGATGATATTAAAAACTAGAACTGGGTTATCTCTCATGCTAACTGTACTGTAGTAGAGAACTATAACCATATGGGCCTTTGCTATGCCATTTCAGAACCTCCTGTAAGCAGAGGGTGCCCTTCTTATCCTCCACTTTGAGTGATATTCATATTCCTGATGAAGGATTTCTGGTTAAGGCAAATGGAAACACCTATTTATGTATCCCAAAGAATTGCAGTGGACAAGGACTCTTGATTAAGGCCAATGAGGAATTCCATTCAAATTCCACACAACCAAGCATTGCTCAGGAAAATCATTCATCATCGTCCATGACTGTTCAGTTTCAACTGCCCTGGAGGATGAGTGTCTGTCTCTGTGGGTGCTCAGACATTCCTCATGCTGGACATCATTCTCAGTTCACCTTGACAGAGTATCCCTCTCCTGATTGCCCACCAAAGACACTACTCTGTGTGAATAAAAAATAATTGAAGGCCCCTCCAAGAGGTCTCAGAAATGAACTCTGTCTGCCAGCCTATATGTTAATTCATTCCATCCTTGCAGTTCCTCTCCAAATCATCACTTATATGTGTGATGCAAAGAGACAGACATAATTTTATTTATATAAAATTATTAAGCTACATAAACAGATACTGTATGTAGAAAGATAATTTTTGACCTAAAGTGGTTCAAATGATGTGCCACACTAAGTACAATGGATGAAAAAAAAATAGTGTGTTGACCCCACAGAGCCCCAAAAGTGAATGTGGGGTACCATATATTTTTGGTCAAACAATTTAAAATGTACCTTCCACCTTTTTAACAGGCAAACAGACAGAAACTTAGTTTTATTTACATAGGTGAAACAAGTGATCCTAAGAATAGAAAAATTAATAGGATTGTTAACATACTTGGCATGAGGAAGAGAATGGACTGTATCAGGCCATAATCCAATAAGAATTTTCCTGTGGATGAGAGATGATGGAGGAAAAACTACATAGATTAATGAGCGGCAAGAGGCATATGCACATCCTAAATATGATAAGAATATGAACTCCACAGCTGCAAAACAGGAAGAATAAAAGAGAAGCAGGTTATCTTTCACTTCTCAGTTGACTATTGGACATGGGAGACCTAAGCAGTATCAACCATTAACATGTGTTCCCATAAAAAAAAATGAACAAAAAAGTCACTAGTATTTTTTAAATCCTTCATTCTATCGCTCTTCCTATCTCTTCTTGGTAACTATACTGGATTGGTGATGGTGTCCCCTTTTTCTAGCAGCCTGTTGCTCTCTGGATGTGTCAGATTACTATTCCCAGCATCCCCAGGCTATATGGCCAGGCAGGAGCAGTTTAAGGAATTTTGGCCCCCCCTGCAATGCTTTATTTTGGGGGCCCCATATGTTTATCTCAGGTCAATGTAATCTAACTCAACCTAAGCTATTCACAGTACAGGATATTTGGATTATTACTAATAATGTTTTTGCAGGAGGAGGGTTACTATGGGGCCCCCCACAATGATGGGGCCCCCTGTGGATGCTGATGCCGCAGGTGCCTTAAACCAGCCCTGTCAGGGAGAAAGGACTCTTCTTGCTAATATCCACCTGTTAATTAAAACTGAACAAGAGACAATTGCCTGCCAGTTGACAGAACTGCTGTCTCACAGACTTGACAAACCAAGGAAATGGATTTGATTGATGGCATTTTACAGTTTATACATTTTTTTTAAAATTGGGGCTTTATATCATATTGGCAATGTATATTGAAAATTGGCACACAAATCTAGCGGGGGAGGGGAATGAAAGCAAAATACACAATACGGTCAGCACCTTCCTGAACATGAAAATGCCATTGATTCTGTCTCAAATGTGCTTGTCCTACTCCCTTTATTTCCTTTTAGTGTCTTTTATTTGGATAAGGCTGTCTTTTGTAACTCCTTTCAGAAATAAAAATGCTAAAACTTCCATATATTACTTTGTAAGGGAATCCAGAGATGAGGGCACTCTGTGCATGATCTAGCCAACACTAGGCATGCACATCCTCATTTATTTCATTCATGCATGTAAGAATTGATTGTTTTATTTTTTTCTCCCCCACCAGATAAGATCTCAAGAGTTTGTGCATTTCTAGTGAGTTTTTTGTACTTCAGGACACTTGGCAAAAAAAATTTCTTTGCATAGAAAACAGTGCATTTTTTGCCAAATAAAAAAAGAAAAAGATTTTGCACACAAAACAGTGTATTTGCTACAAAATATGGTTTTTATGTGGGGAAAGCTGGGTTTTGTTTTTAAAAATCCAAGGTCCGCACAAACCAATTATTCACAAGAAGTCCAGAAATACAAACAATCTTGCAGTGGTTGACCTTTTTTCTTGACTGCATATCTCCAGGGGCTGGTTTACACGGCAGATTTATTGCGGCAACTTGGCTTTAATTCTTTTCCACATCTGTGCCAGTCATGTTTTTTTTCCTAATTATGCTGCTTTTTGTTCAACTTGAAAAAGTGTGGAGGGTGTGGCCTCCCAAGCAGACAAAGGCTGTATGGGGAAGGGCATAGACCCTCCTTTGAAGCCTTGCATTTCCGAGCTAAAGACTCACAGACTGCCCAAATAGCAGGGGGGAAATCAAAGAAGTGGCTCTGTCTCTGTGTCTCTGTAAATCTGCCTGTAAATGAACCCACTCCCTGAAGCAGAGGGAAAGACCTTGCTGCCATGCCATGGATCCTAAGGTGAACCTATCACAAGTTTTTCCAGCATGATTTGTTTAGTCAGGGTTCACAGACATGCGAAATAGCAGAGGATTTTTGACTCTCCCTCCCTCAGTCACCCTCCCCCCTCTCTCTCCCTCCCCCAAGCAGAGCTGACAGATGGGAACTTTATGACTGAAAGGTCTTGGGAATCCTTTTTCTTGACAGACCTGCAAAATAGCAGAGAGGATTTTTCAAAAGTTTCCTGATGCTACTGAACGGAGTCCCTCTCTTTTAAGCCCGCCCCTTGCATCATAGCAACCAATCACAGTAAAGATCTGTGGCAGCCCTTAACGGAATGGTAGTTTACACTGCCAATAAAGCGCTACATTGCAAATATACCTGCAAAAGTAGCGACATCCCCTGGCACGCTATATTTGGGTGTTTTACCTTCCCCTCTTCTGAATGAGGCGATGCTGTGCTGCGATCCGTGGGAACTATGAGCTATCTTAGCGGTATATTTAGAGGACTATTTGCCCGTGTAAATGACCCCCAGGTGTGAAGAAATCTTTTCTTTCAAGAACAAGGAAATATCTAAGTACAACCTTGGTCAAGACTAGGAGATATGTATTCAGAACTCACACAGAAAGATGAGACAGCAATAGAGCAATCCCATGATAGGAGGAAGGAGGCTTTGCCACAGATTAACCTATCACTTCCTAAACCCTACTGGGCTTATGCTGGCAAAGGCAGAAAGTGGAAAGGACAGTTTCTATATTTCTCATTTCTACCTTTTCACTTATTGCTTAAAAAAAAAAAATCAAATCCTACATATGTCTACACATTGATGATACTACCTCCAGGCCTGGCATTTTCCCTGTCTGTGGGACATGTCAAGTTTGGTGGGCAGAGACGCACACATTGGATCCAGCAGATCCAACGTTTCTCTTTATTGGCCTGACTTTTTGCCAGAATGCTCCTTTTCCTGTCCTTTCTGCCACTGGAATAGCAGCCAGGGTGGCAGAGATTTCCACCAATGGTCAAGGGGGACCTTCACAGTGGATCCTCCACCCTGCCAGAGTGGATCAACCCTCACCCTTTCAGAGACCATAGGGCCATGTCTTAAATGTTTCTAACATTGCTTTTATACCCCACTGCAGTCCTCTCTGAGAATTATTTCCTGAATTACTTTTACAAGACAGGGTAAATTGTGCAGAACATCAGAACACTCCAAGGCTTCTTTTATATGTGCCTTTTCTTCACAATAATAGGAATGGGCTTTGGGGTGTGCCTCAAGAAGAGACAGGTCTTGTAGACCAATATCTTGGAAAAGTCACAGCCCTGTATGTTCGTGTCTTATTAACCATTGTTCAATGCTGTATCACATTTTAGATATCCTTGAATCTTGGCAAGTTTTTGATTATTTATTTATAGCAATGTAGCTTCTAATGAACTATAACACCCATAGCAGGGGAGAATTTAGGAACAGATGACTATAGCTTTTCAGCTACCTTAGAATCACATGGAGCAAAACAGATGAAATATTTTGCAATCTGTGATTCTTCTAACATAGTCATTCCAATTTGTAAAGGAAAGGTGCCTGTGCATCAGAATTTAGTCATAATACATGGTGCTCCATGGGATGGTTGATTCATCTTTGTTTATTTTTTAAAAAAAGTCTAGTAATTGAATCAGGTTACTTATTTGCCAAAGGTATGGCACTCAGAAGTATAATTTTTGATTTCCAGCTACAAATCCCACAGAGATGATACAGTTCACTCCTGTGTAATCTCTTTGCAATCAATTTTCTTAATTATGCACTATTAATGTTACAGCTCTGCTGCAGAGCATAAGCTAGGAAGAAAATGAATCAGGTAATGTTTTTGGAATCAAAATTGGACTCTCAAACAACTAATTGGATCAAATTGAAAATAATGTTTCTTACAGTGGTGAGCCAAAACTGGGCAGGATGATAATGATGTGTTTCATATAACTATTATCAAACAGCCATTCTAAAAGGAATAAGCCTCACGTCGAAAGCAATTTTTGGTCCTTTTGCAAAAAGGTGTGAAACGTGTTTAGAATGGGAGGAGTATGGGGGAAAGGGGAAGATGTCCATGTTGCCAAGGCAACCATGCGTTGGGATACACATCTCCTTGAGAATGATATAAGGCAGAGAAAATTCATCAGAATGCAGATGCACATGAAAGCCAAGATCATAAACACTTTTAGTGTAGCATAAATATAGGCTACTATATGTAATCTGCAACCAAAATGTTCACTAGATATCACTGTCTTGAGTTCATCTATTGCACAATGGTCATTTAGCCCCCCATCCATGGAGTTAAAAAGACAGAGAAGGTGGTAGATGTGCTTGTGGAATGACTTGCTGCATTAAGGACAGCATTTAGACAACCTCTGAGAAACCATAACTGCTTGCACTATGATTTTTATGTTAGCATAATGTCCCAGCAGGATTCTGGCTCCAGATCAGCAACCAAATGCAACATCTGAATGCAGTTGTGATTTCTCTGCATTGCAATGGCTGCAGTGGGATAAGCATTTGAATCAACACCCTGGTGCAAGGAAGTGTCAGCCTGCTTGATTTAACAAAGGGGAACATTTTTCTCTCTCCATCCCAACTGGAGGGAGATTTGGCAAATAATTATTTGGAAAAAGTTACAAAAATAGAAGTAAAGGATTGGGAGATAGGGGGTTTATGCAAACATTTTCTTGACATATGGACTATCTATTTATCTATCTATCTATTTTATATCCTTCCTTTCTCCCAACATGGGATCCAAAGTGGTGTGCAACATTTTAAGAGCACAATACATTTTTTTTAAAAAAGCTATCCATACAAATGTTAAAAACACAATTAAAACTATATTTCTGTGTTAAAAAACACAAGTTAAAAACAGCATTAAAAACACTTTAAAAATAATAAAATAAAAACACATTAAGCCTTCAATGGAGACAACAGTTTCCTGTCCTATTACAAATGTTACCATGTGTAATGGTAATGGTGTAATGTTACAAGGTTACCATGAGTGTGTCATCAGCAATTATTGCTATTCTATATGATCATTATACCTATTTTGCACAATTCAATTGAATTATCAGATTGTGTTTTTTAAAACAGTCTAAATATCTTTTTTTAATATTATATTTTCCCTGTAAATATATGTGCGTACCTTCCAACTGAGAACAATTCATGTATCTGATAAAGTGGAATTTGGTCCACAAAATCTTGTTGGACAATCAATATGTTATGATCTGAAGGGTTGTCATTTGGAAGATGGAGCATAGCAAGGTTTCTGATAGTCCAGAGATCTGGAACAAAACCAATGGATTTAGTTTACAAGAAAGGATCTTCAGACTTTAGGAGGAATTACTTGACAATAAGAATGGTCTGACTATGGAACAGATTGTCTGGAATGTTGGTATACTCTCCATCATTTGAGATTTTTTAAACAGAGATTGGATGTACTGGCAGGGGGCTGAACTAGAAGACACTTGGGGTACTTTGGTGAGGAATTCTGGGATTTACACTGTAGAGGAATGCTGTTCTATCCTTGCTATGGCCTTTCCACAAGTACCTCATTCCATGCATCACCATGATAGCTTTACACAAGGGGAGCTTCCACTTCTAGGGGCTCAGCTATATGGGAGGAAATACTGTGTGGGGATGCACATTACCTACAATTTGCAGCAGCTCCCTTTTGTCTCCATGATTTCTGAACCAAAAAAGTTGTCTGCAAGTCATTCACATTGATGTGCACACAGACCCCTTCCTGAGAATCAAGATGATGGCCACAAGTATGGGGCACTAATATTACCCCATCTATCTGTACATTTATTTTAAACCTTTAACTTTAAATTGGCAGAAAGGAGACCTTCCACTCATAAAAAATAAGGTTTTTTTCAGCATGGCAAAAAAGCACACGGTCACTTCTCAAGAATGCCAAAATGGTGTTTCTGGACTCCGCAACAGGAAAGCCCACCCCCACTTGCATGACAGACTAATCACCTTTCAACTTCTGCCTTTACCCAGAATACACAGTGCTGGGAATTGGTCATCCAAACAACCAGCAATGCTCATCTCCCTGCAGTATATCAAAAACTTTGTGGAAACCCAGAATGCGCTTTACACTGAGTTTTTGCCCCCATTCTTCTGAATATGGCAAATCTCCTGTGCAGCTCATTGGGACAAAAGGTATTCTCTGAGCATTCCGTTAGGAGTTTTTTCATTGTCTAGACAACACCCTAGAATTCTATGATTCTTTGGGGTGCCACAAGGCTCTTTGTTCTTCATTGTGGAAGGTGTCTAACAATTGATACCAGCAGCTCTTTATAACAATCTTGTCCACACATACTTTTTAGAGCACGTTTAACATTCTAGAGGAGTCTACACATGTGTTGATTCCCAAAAGAACAAGAAACACTGTATTCTAAACAAATGCCAAGGTTTTTGGGTTTTTTTTGGTTGTTTTTAAAGGTTTCTTTGGCAAATTTGGTTACAAAACTCTTTTCTCTCATGACTGGTTTTAGCATTTGACTCTCTCATTGAATTACAGCATGGGTCTTTCAGTATCTGTCCAGAACTGTAAAAGGGGTGGGCAGGTATATGAAATACATTAAACACACACTCTAGGTGCCTTTTTTTTTTGTGGGGGACATCTGCATAAGTCGTTGTGGGTTTCTAACTTGGCCATATAACACAGAATTTGAAAACTTTGAAGGAAGAGCACTGTTTCCACTAGATAATTGGCCATAAAATCTGCCCAGCTAGTGCTGAGACCTACCCGATTTCCCTTTGTGGTGGGAGTGCAAAAGACAGGGGGGAAAAATGAATGTAATGTCAGATGACCTCTCTTACACCTATTATAGCATGTCAGACCATTCATCCTGTATGGTATAGAAAACTGCCTGGCAGAAGCTTGCCGGGGTTTCCAGTGCTACTTGGAGATCTGCAGAACTGAACCTAGAACCTGTTTAATGTGAAATATGTGCTCGATAGCCCACCAATTAGAATCATGCAGCCCTCCAGCTGCTCTTTGACATTAATTCCCACCAGCCCTAGCCAGCACAGCCAAGGTTGAGACATGCTGAGAGGTGCAGTGTTGAGGATTGATGTTCTACAGACTTTCCCCAGGTACCTTACTCCCACATCACCATGGCAGTTTACCATAAGCAGAGCTCTGTTTAAGGAACAATGTTCTGGCCAGAAGAAAGTACTGCTGTAGCATAAACCTTCAGATTCTTGCCCAAACCCTGAGGTCCAAGCAGCGTATCTTTATCATGAAGACCAAGGGAGAATCCACACCATGCAAATAATCCAGTTTGCAATGGGATTATTTGTCATGGCTCATTCCTATTGAATCCTGGGATTTGTAGTTTTACAAGGTCTTTAGCCTTCTCTGCGAAAGAGTGCTGCTGCTTCACCAAACTACAATCCCCAGGATTCCATAGGAAGGAGTCATGGCAAATAATCTAGTTTCAAACTGGATTATTTGTGTAGTGTGGATGCATTCCAAGATATCTTAGCCTACAGACTTCCATACCTGTGTGTATGTTCCTTCAAGTCGCCTGTCAACCTATGGCAACCCCATGAATTTCATAGGGTCTACCAAGGCAAGGAAAACCCAGAGGCAGTCCTCCTATCCCCCTAGTCCAAAACACAGCCCATAATACCTTTAGCAACTTTAAGAATATAGGGGAAAAACCTTCTAATCCACCATTCTGGATATTCTGCTGTAGCTGTTCTGATACCTAATTCTTTTTAAGTTTCATTGAGAATTTTGTTTTAGCAAAAACAAAACAAAAAAACAAAAAACAAAAATTAAATTACTGACATCTGTGATTATAATTACAATGGGTACAGTAGATGCAATCCAGGCAAAGTTAAGCACTTTTAATGCTCATTGCATGTAATAGGAAAGCTAAGAACATACTAAAATCTATCCAGCTGAAACCAAAGCAATTTAGAAATCCTTAGCTCAGGGAAAGGGAAACCTGATGCAAACCCTATTCCACATGTTCATCCTGGATGAAAAATCCAGTGAAATGAATGACATCCACTCTAATGCTTCAGTCACCTGCTTGTGGTAAACATTATATTAAAAACTACACCCCCACCCTTTCTTGGTCAATGTAATATGGATCTATTCAGACACTGACACTTCCCAAGGGAATAACTACAAAGAACTGCAAGGATAAGGAAGACCACATATTGCTGCCCACCTTGCCCTCTGCCATTTTCCTTTATCAGAAAGAAGTTTGAAAGAGCAAGTACCAAGCAACAACTGAGTTCATAGATTAATGACAGAGAAGACCCAAACTGGGAGTTTCTCCCCAAACTGGAGACAGTTGTGGCAAAATTGTGGTGAAATTGTAAGGACAGAAATACTCAGAATCACAGTTGTTTCTATTATGGACATCCAAGTGGCAGATGTATATGTAGAGATATCAAAGGCAAAATATAAAAACTCTCTTCACTATAAAGACATAAAATAACTCCATATACATTGACAATCCTCTGATTTTCCTTCTTCCTCTGATATAGCAGGTGAGAAAAGATTTAGGCCTCTCTTCTCATGCTGCCATTTCCTGAGAGAAGTAAGGCTATATGGCACACCATCCTCAGCACAGAAGGTAAACTATGCACCAGGTTTTATTTTTCTCTGGTTCTTCTATGAGACACTCTTGCATTCACATCCAACACATACATCTGGATGATGGAAAACATATCCAGGGGTAGCTGTGTTGGCTATACAGCAAAATACAACTAAAATCCACAAAACAGCGATACTTTTATTGGGCCAACCAAAAATGCACAAAATACATCATGCAAGCTTTTGAAGCTTCACTGGCTTCTTCAGCAGGCAAAGGTATTAACAATCATGCAGGGGAAGAAAAAAATGATGATCTTAGAGTCAGAAGCCCACATTTTTACAAGATGTTGTTTTTGTTGTGGTCAGTTAAGATGGCCTGGAAGGATATGAATGCAGGCAGAGGTCATCCACCTCTTTGGCCATGTGGGCACTGGGAGATAAAGGGCGCATCTACACTGTAGAAATAATGCAGTTTGGCTCTTTAACTGCTATGGCTCCCTCCTACAGAACCCTGGGATTTGTAGTTTTGTGAGGCACCGGAACTCTTTGGAAGAGAAGGCTAAAGACCTTGGGCTTGTCTATATGAGGCAAAAAAACACCCTGGAATGCCTCACAGTAATGGCATTTTGCAGCAGCTGCAACTTGTCTTAATGGTGTTCCCCCCCCCCCGAAGATCTGCATGCAAGATGGTGGCTGTGATTTACTCGCATTTGTACTTTAATTTGCCACCAACAAACTTTTTTTAAAAAACCCACAATGTCCAAGGTATGATAGAGTGATTTTTTGATTTAACAGAAAAGTCATCCCATTTTCTCACTTTAGCGTTTGCTCGCTAAGGTGAAAATCCAACATGGCGGCAGTGGGTGCTTGCCTTGTTAGCAAGCCCTGTCCCCCACTCTCACCCAACCAATCAGCTTTGCACTTCCTCTCCTACGGGAAAGTGATTCATATCAAATTGCTTGTCCCAACGAGCAGGAATGTGCATCCTCTTTACCGTTTTTAAAAAACGCTGGGAAAAGCTGTGAAGGCTTTTCCTGTGGAGTTTTGACATTTTTGGCCCCCTTCCTTCCCAATACAGAGAAATGATGCAGAATACCATTAAGACAGGTAGGATTCTCCCTGCATTCCATCAGGAGTATTTTCACTGTTTAGATAACCCCCTTGTAAAACTACAAACCTCAGGATTCTATAAGATGGAGCTACAGCACTTAAAGTGGTGTCAAACTGCATTATTTCTATAGTGCAGATGCACCTCATGAGTCCTAAAATCCAGGCAATAAAAATTCAGCTCCATTAGTTACATAAAAAGTAACCCCCCTTGAGATCCACATTGTTTCTGTCCTGGGTGAGTCTAACTGCCCCCTCAGCTACCGGCTAAGAAAATACATGCACACCAGCGACATCTACCAAACGATTTTACTATGCACATGTTTTCAAATTTGCGGTTTTCAGCAGAAATATAGTGTCAGTCATGCAGATTTTGAATCATCATTATTAATCTATATCTGAACTGTGTTACATCTGGAGATTGTAAGAAGCACTACAGTTCAGTACAGTACAAGAATAGTTTCATGGGGGTTGGAAAATCTGGAATTGAACTGGAAACAGTGAACTCTTAAACTATGGCTATCTCATCCATTAGTCACCAAGCATTAATGAATCTGTTCCACTTTCTATCATTGCATATTTTTTAGCCCAAATTTGAGCATGAATTTATTTCAACCTCTTTCTGCATCAGTCTGAACATTTTTTTTAAAAGTCTTCATGAAGATATGGATTTTGTATGCTTTTCCCTTTGTACCCTATTTTTCCCTATTGCAGTTCTTCATATCCTGACAAACATATAATGGACATTCTGTTTACAAACCAAGCTACACTCTCAAGGAAGCTATATGATAATGCACACACAAACATTGTAAGCTGGTAGAAAACTCTTGGGAAATAGATGCTTTCCTTCCTAAGGGTGCTCACTGACAAAGCCTGTAAATCTGATTCTGAATCAAGCAAATTGTCCATCATTACTTAATAATAATAATAATAATAATAATAATAATAATATTTATTTATACCCCACCCCTCTGCTAAAAACAAGTCGGGGCGGCTTCCAACTTTTAAAACATTATAATAATGACTAAAAACACCACCCACACCCACCCTCCCCCATAAAAAGACATTAAACACTATAAAATTAAAACCTCCTAACTAAAAACACATTAAAAACAAATATATACATAATTTTAAAAGGCCAGGAGACTGAGCTCCTGAGGCCGGGATCTAATCAGGAAAGGCCTGGTGAAAGAGATCCATCTTTAGTGCTTTTTTAAAGCTACTCAAGCTTGTCAACTGACGGATCTCATTCGGCAGGCCATTCCATAAATTGCAAACAATTCTTGCAAACAAGCTTGTAAAATGTGGGCTAGACAAGTTAACTGTTCAATGGATTGGTAATTGGTTGACCGGCCGAACCCAAAGGGTGCTCAGCAGTGGCTCCTCTTCCTCTTGGAAAGATGTGACCAGTGGGGTGCCACAGGGTTCTGTCCTGGGCCCAGTGCTATTCAACATCTTTATCAATGACTTAGATGAGGGAATTAGGGGCATACTTATCAAATTTGCAGATGACACCAAATTGGGAGGAGTAGCTAATACCCTAGAGGACAGGATCAAAATTCAGAATGACCTGGATAGACTAGAGAGCTGGGCCAAAGCTAACAAAATGAAATTCAATACGGAGAAATGTAAAGTACTGCATTTAGGGCGGAAAAATGAAATGCATAAATATAGGATGGGAGAGACCTGGCTGAATGAGACTACGTGCGAAAGGGATCTAGGAGTCCTAGTAGACCACAAGTTGAACATGAGCCAACAGTGTGATGCGGCAGCTAAAAAGGCCAATGCAATTTTGGGCTGTATCAATAGAAGTATAGTGTCTAGATCAAGGGAAGTAATAGTGCCACTCTATTCTGCCTTGGTCAGACCTCACTTAGAATACTGTGTCCAGTTCTGGGCACCACAATTCAGAAAGGATATTGACAAATTGGAGCGTGTCCAGAGAAGGGCAACTAAAATGGTGAAAGGTCTGGAAACGATGCCTTATGAGGAGAGACTTAGGGAGCTGGGTATGTTTAGCCTGGAAAAAAGACGGTTTAGAGGCGATATGATCGCCCTGTTTAAGTATTTGAAGGGATGTCACGCTGAGGATGGAGCAGGCTTGTTTTCTGCTGCTCCAGAGACTGGAACACGGAGCAATGGGTGCAAGCTCCAGGAACAGAGATTCCACCTCAACATGAGGAGGAACTTTTTGACAGTAAGAGCTGTTCGGCAGTGGAACACGCTCCCTCGGAGCGTGGTGGGGTCTCCTTCCTTGGAGGTCTTTAAACAGAGGCTGGATGGCCATCTGTCGGGGATGCTTTGATTGTGATTTCCTGCGTGGCAGGGGGGTTGGACTGGATGGCCCTCGTGGTCTCTTCCAACTCTGCAATTCTATGATTCTATGATTACCGAAAAGGCCCTCTGGGAGGTTGCAGACAGCCTAGATTTTTGTGGCTGAAGCAAATTCCTCCCAGAGGACCGAAGTGCGCGGGGAGGATTGTATGGGAGGAGGCGGTTCCGGAGATAAGTTGGACCCAAGCCATTTAGGGCTTTAAAGGTAATAACCAACACCTTATACTGGGCCCAGAAACTGATAGGCAGCCAGTGGAGAGATTTTAATACTGGAGTTATATGATCTCTTCGAGATGTTCCTGAGACCACTCTGGCTGCCATATTTTGTACCAACTGAAGTTTCCGGACCAAGCACGAGGGTAGCCCCATGAAGAGCGCATTGCAGAAATCTAGACGAGAGGTTACCAGCAGTCTCGAGGTCCCTTACTTAGAGGAAAGGGCGCAGCTGGCGAAGTTGATAACAAGCGCTCCTGACCTTCGCATTCACTTGACTCGTCATCTGAAGCGATGAATCAAGGAGCACCCCCAGATTGCGAACACAGTTCTTAATGGTGAGCGTGACCCCGTCCAGGACTGGTGGTTGCAACCCAACTCCTGGTTTAGGAGCCGCTACCTTGAGCACCTCCGTTTTGTTCGGATTTAATCTCAATCTGTTTTTCCTCATCCAGCCCATTACTGCTTTAAGACAATCATTAAGAGGAGAGATGCCATTGGAATTCGAGGCTGATGATCGGGACAAGGAGAAATAGATCTGGGTGTCATCAACATACTGATAACACCCAGCCCCATAACTCCGAATAATCTCACCCAGCGGCTTCATATAGATGTTAAACAGCATCGGGGACAGGATGGCACCCTGCGGAACACCACAAGTAAGCTCCTTTCTTCTGGAGCAGCTGTCCCCAAGCCGCACCCTCTGGGACCTGCCCGAGAGGAAGGACCAGAACCACTGGAGCGCAATGCCTCCGATTCCTAACCCACTCAGGCGATCCAGGAGAATGCCATGATATATCGTATCAGAAGCCGCTGAGAGGTCCAGAAGCACCAACAGGGACACATTACCCCTGTCGATGCTTAGACGCAGATCATCGGTCAAGGCAACCATGGCAGTTTCAACTCCAAATCCCGTCCTGAAGCCAGTTTGAAATGGGTCTAGATAATCAGTTTCATCCAAGACCACTTGGAGTTGAAGAGCAACTGCTCTCTCAATCACTTTGCTCAAGAATGGTAACATAGAAACCGGCCTATAGTTGTTCATGTCCAGGGGGTCTAGGGAAGGTTTTTTCAGGAGCGGCCTAACTGCCGCTTCCTTTAAACAGGATGGAACACACCCTTCCCTGAGGGATGCATTGATGATGTCCTTAAGGAACACCATCAAGGTACCCCCCCTCCGGATGGCCAGCCATGAAGGGCAAGGATCAAGAGGGCAGGTCGTCTTCCTCACTCTACCAAGTAGCTTGTCCACATCCTTGGTACTCACAGATTGAAATTGATTCAGTAAACTTACATCAATGGAGTTGCTGGACACCTCATCAATTGTTTCTGTCAAAATGCTGGCATCTAAGTCGGCTCTTATCCGAGAGATTTTATCTGCAAAGTAGTTGTTAAATGCGTCACAGCAGGCCGTTGTTGGGTTAAGCAATGGGTTCTGCACAGGTATAACCTGCGTCATCTCCCTTACCACCCTAAACAGCTCTGCTGGACGGGACTGTGCAGATGCAATACGTGCAGAGGAGAAGGATCTCTGTGCTGCACGTATTGTCTCTTGATAGGACTGAAGAAAATTCCTATGTCGAGTCCTGTCAGATAAGAGCTGAGTTTTCCGCCAGTTGTGCTCTAGTCATTGTCCAACCCGCTTCATTTTCCTAAGCTCTGAAGTATATCATGGCTTATGGTTAGAAGCGGGTTGGAAAGGATGCTTGGGAGCGATCGTGTAAATAGCCTTGGTATTGGTGTTCCAAGTATTAACCAAAGCTTTGACAGGGTCACCAGCGTTACCAACCATTAAACCCTCCAAGGCTTTCTGGAATCCTATTGGTTCCATTAGCCTTCGGGGTCAGACCATTCTAATGGGTCCACCACCCCCGGTGGGGTGGGAAGAGACTCTTAGTTCAGTCTTGACCAGGAAATGATCCGTCCATGACAATGTGGTGGTTTTTAATAACCGCCGCCCACGGATATTCCTGTTCCGTACTAAAGACCGCATCGAGAGTATGACCCGCACAATGTGTGGGCCCAATGACCAATTGGGATAGGCCCATGTTTGTCATGGTTTCCATGAACTCCTCAGCCGCACCAGTCAGATTTGTCAAGCTGGTCTCAAGTGGAATGTTAAAGTCGCCCAGAACCAAAAGTCTGGGCGACTCCAACAGCAACTCTGAGACCAGCTGTGTCAGCTCGGTTAGGGAGTCTGCTAGACAATGGGGTGGTCAGTATACTAGCAGAATCCACAAACTATCCCTGGTCCTCAGGCTAAGGTAGATACACTCAAAGTGGACTGTGTTTCGGACAGGTATCCTGGTCAAGGTCAGATTGTTCTTATAAACCAGAGCCACTCTGCCCCCCCCCGCCCACTTCCCCTCACCTGCTCACTGAGAGAATACCCAGCTGGGAGGGCCTGCACCCACGTGACAGTGCTATCCTCTCCCAGCCAGGTTTCTGTGAAGCAAGCCAGGTCGGCATCCTCATCCAAGAGAAGATCGTAAATAATATAAGTTTTATTCTTAACTGACTTGGCATTGCAGAGGAGCACAGTAAGGTTCTGTGGAATGGTTGGTACGCTCTCCAATCCATTCCGGGAAACAGGGTGAACTGAAGGTGGGATAGCTAACAAACAGCGATCCCGCCTTCTTTTGTACCATCTGTTCACTCTGTTCCGACCATACCTCCCTTTCCCCAGCACAACTCCAATTTCCACCCCCACTCCATTCCCGGCCTCAGCTGACTCCAATTGCAGGCTTAGAGTCCTTCTGGCTTGCTGGCTGGTGTTCCTGAGGGGTGTGGGAGTGGCTTAAGATGCCAGCCACTCCTGGCCATGTCCCTTCCTGCTGCTGCCTCGCTGCCAAGAAGTCCTCAGGGCCCCAGTACAGCCTCCTGGCCCGGTGGAATGGGTGAAAGGCTGCTGCAGGCTGGAGAACCTCTGGCTTGCTGGCTCAGGTGATTCAAAGATCATCGGATCTTTGAATCACCTGAGCAAAATAAGGAGCCTTTTAAAAATTTCAGTCATGAATGCTTTCTGGGAGGGGAAAAGGATGCACAATGGTAATATTCATATTTAGAGCACTTCAGTCATATATCCTTATTTATTTGAAAAATGCTAGGCCTGAATAACTGATATTCTGTAATATAAAATATAATCTGAATAAAAAGCAGTTATGTTTTATAGTTTACCCACAAAATTCTGTCCTATCACAGTGTGTATGTAGTCTTTCTTTTTAAACAACCACACACATAGAAGGCCTTACCATTAGGTAGTGAGGCCTTTCAGCCTTCTTAAGTAGTTTGTGCTGAGTGGTGTGTGTCATCTGGCCTGCTCTGGGCCTGGCAAACTGAGGGTGAGCCAAGTCAGACCCACAGGCCATGTGCATGCCAAGATCTATTATATGGCCCCAAACGTCCCCAGTGTTTTTAAAACTGGCATACATTTTAATGATGGATTTTAACAATTCACCTTTAATGCTGAAATTCAGAAGGGAACAGCACAGCACAGGGATGGGAAACAGCAGGACACAAGGATGTCTTCACTAGAAGTCATTCATTAAAATATCTTGAAACAGAGGAATATGGAATTTTAACGAACATAAAACTGAACTGAATAGGCCCAGGATTGTCTTTACTTCTGTTGAGGTGGTGTGTTTGTCTGTGTGTCCTTCAAGTTGCCTGCTACCCCATGGATTTTGTAGGGTTTTCTTAGGCAAGGAATACTCAGTGGTGGTTTTGCCAGTTCCTTCCTCTGAAATATAGCCTACACCACCTGGTATTCATTGGCAGTCTCCCATCCAAGTGTGAACTAAATACTCCTCTTAGCAGAGGTATCCATATAAATCCACAGTACACAAATAATCCAGTCTGAAACTGGATTAATTACTATGGTTCCTTTCTATGGAATCCTGGTTTTACAAGGTCTTTAGCCTTATCTGCCAAAGATTGCTGTTGTCTCACCAAATCCCAGAATTCCATTGGAAGGAGGCATGACAATCCAATTTCAAAGTGGATTATTTGTGTAGTGTGGATTTTGACTGAAAGGATTCCCTGCTAAGGCCTGCTAGTACTGAGGCCACCTTACAGGGGCAGCACACAGCAGGTTTCCCACTCTAGCTCTGGTCAGACTCCATTTGCCAGCTATCTTACTTGCCTATATAGTTATGGGTGATGCGAGACTATCCTTTCTTAGGCAGCAGATATTTTTATATTTAAAATTATTTCTTAGTACAACTCCTTGTAAAAATAGTGCCTTTTCTGAGGAAGCCCCCATCTCCCCTTCTTTGCACTGCCTCTTTAAGATGATACCTGCAGCACTATTATTTTTCCCCTTCAGGAGTTGTCATTCATAAGCCAAAATGGGTGAAGATATAAGTGACAGTTAATAACTAAAATAATAATATTAGTCATTAAAACTTATCATGTTAGTTACCCAGTTCCTTTTTTTTAAAGGCAGTATTTGAGAGTCTTTAATTAAATAAAATACAGTTGGATAGGCAGGCCCATTCATCCACAAAATATGCTTCAAGTAAGTTGCCCAGGAGCCAGAACTGCAGGAACAGAGGTCATGTAGTATCCTAACTGGTGAGAGGGTTAGAATATATGTCTGACTGTACATTTTCCTCAGAAACTCTCCCCAAATTCTTGCTATTTTTCTGAAACTTTGATGAACCTAGACAGGCAAATTCTACTGTGGTTCTGCAAACTGATTCCTTCAATGACTCTGATGTCTTGCTGTTTGTTTGTTTGTTTGTTATTTGGTGGGAGAAGAGATGAACGTTGTGTTGGGAGGCAGTGTCTGGCATTCTGTAGTGACATACTCAGGTGTAAGTCTAATTTATGTCTATGTCTTCTTCTTGGTAATTGTGGTGGTTGGGATTCTCTTCCTCTCTTGCACAATGATAAAGACCTTCTGACAATTCACCTTTTTCCTGACCATCCCTGCTCCATCAGTCATATAGTGGCCAGTGGAGAGTGGGGGGTGGCTGAGGAGCACCTGGCTATGGACTATAGCCAGATACACAATGAGTCACATATTCTGCAGATACTGGAAGATGATGTTGTCACTGTGTGTTGAGCTATAGTTATGTAGCTAAATATTTCTCAGCCTTCCCACTCTCCACTGGCCACTACTGGCCATGGGGGGGGGGCGTAGGAGGAAGGCAAGTCCTGCAAGGGGAGAGGAGACCTTTGTAGTTCTGCCATGGTGGAACTTTACAATACATCTCCTGATGTAGGATCTCAGTCAGTGTTGGAGTGAAGGGTTTCCTGCATGGTCGCCCTCCTCACTACAGAAGTTGGACTCATTTGCATGAGCAATCCATAGGGGATTGTGATTTAGGGCTATTTACCTCCATGTGAAATTTCAGCACATGTGAAATTAACCCCACGTCCTTGCCAATAGTCTTTAGCATCTGCTATCTTGCACTTTCAAGGATTTAAGACACTCTGTTCTGTGAGTTCTGTGCTAACCACTTGAGATAATAGTCCAGTTTCTTATGCTCACAAACTGGAAATATCACCATTCGTGGTCCAAAAATTCTGAGGTGGATTTCTAAGGAGCTATTTAGGTATGCATTCAGGTATCCAAAATTATCTTGTCATATCCATTTACATCTTTTCCTCAGAATGGGAGCAAAAGGGTAGATAGGTGGCAGGGATGGTCCCTCAAGAGTCTGGCAACTCTGGACAGACACCAAATTTGCCCACCTATGGCCCGCTAGTCCAGAAGAAGTAAGCAAATGCTCACCAACATTGGTGGGTTCCCAACACAATCACCCAACCATGACTGATTGACCTTTGAAATAAAACCTTTAGTTTTCCAGGCCTGGCTCATTAAAAAAAGGTACAAATGATTTGATGCAGCCATGCTACTATCCCCATGGGTGAGCACATTCAACCTTTGAATGGCAAAATCACATAAGCACTCACAATGAACCATTAATCAGATGTCAAATTGCTCCAGCAACATTACAGGGCTGAGATCAGTAACTGCATAAAACATATAGCTTTGTCTTTCATAGACATTTTACAGCACTCGGTATTTGTAGGTGGAGTAAGAAATTTGATTAGCCACAGGAGTGTTCAACAGATCCCCACTGATGTACAATACATATTTGTTCATTTCCCATGCAAACTACTGGTTTGCTTTCATGACTTGAAATTCATGGTAATGGCTCACTTTCTATTCAAGAATCTTAATAAGAAGAAATCCCAGAAAACTACATGCTACAGGATATAGTAGCATTTATGATTACACATCCCAAGTTTAGTGCAGAATGCTAATACAAAACTACTGTATATTTTTTTCATCCCTGAGAGTATTCTACATACACACATCCTTTGTGTTACACCTGTGATTAAATCAGTGACTAGCTGGGGAGGGTTTATCTTGTACTAATACAGATGCAGAATGTCTTTTCATCTTCTGTGATCAAGTATGTGTATTATGCGCCTAGGGCATTGGTTTCTGTCAAATGACTGGCAGATTAATAGGAAGATGCAGCAAAATCCTTTCCACTCAAACTCTGTCTGTGAGATGGTCAAGACCTTGTATGCAGGCAGGTTTATTAATTTATTTCTTGGCTTTTATTTCACCACTGTGTATTGGTATGTGCTGGGTTTAAGGTTACATAAAGTGGCACAAGATGAGGACTGGTCTTGTCTTCAACCATCCGGCATAGATATTGGATTTTATTTCATAAATCTACAGCAATGCTCCTGTAGTTGTATTATTTCCCACTGCAGACTTAGCACAATGATGCCATTAGAGACCAAAAAGAGAAACAAACTTGCATGTGACACTTTGAAACTCTTACTACAGCTGAATTCAAAATGGCTCCTGCCCTGAGCTTCTGCTGGTGTTTCTCAGAATTGCTTTCGGCTCTATACAGACTCAGTGAACACTTTGGTTCCCTCTGTCATTAGACATCTTTCTCTTGAAAATTATTTGTTCTTTTACTGACATTTCTGATTCTAAGGAAGGATCACCTCATTTGTAGAGTGCATAGTTTGCATACAGAATGGATGTCCTGGTCTCTCCAGTGAAAAGGTACCAAGGCTCAGGGAAAAAAAAATACTCTGCTTAATACCTTGGAGAGCTGCTCCAGTTACATGGAGTAACAGCAGACTGACCATCTTTGACACAGTTTAAGGCAGTTTTGTCTGTTCGTTATGCAGTCAGGCCTCCCTATCCACGGATTCTGCATCCATGTATTCAACCATCCATGGCTTGAAAATATTCCAAAGGGGAAAAAATCCAAAAAGCAAACCTTGATTTTGCCATTTTATATAAGGGACACCATTTTATGGTTGACTCTCCATTTCCATGGATTCTGAATCTATGAATTCAACCACCCACAGCTTGAAAACATTAAAAAATATCCCAAAAAGCAACCCTTGCTGTTTGCCATTTTATATAAAGGATACTGTTTTATTGCACCATTGTATATAATGGGACTTGAGCATCCATGGATTTTGAGTATCCACAGGGGGTCCTGGAACCAAAACCCAGTGGATACCAAGGGCCACTGTACCTATATACAGATGTATTGCTATAGATTGATATGGCTATATTTTACTTCAGTCTACTCAAATCACAGTTATCTGGCAAAGCAGTGGCTGGGAGTGATCAAACTGCCTCTCTTTCTCCAGACAAATATATATTCACTGAACATGAAAGTATAATAGATGTGATTTGGGCAGTTCCAAGAGAGTAATCATATGGATGCCATACCAGTCTAGTGTGGTGTGTTTACAGTTCTAGGCTGGCATCAAGCAATACTGTCCTCTGAAATTCAAACTCTGGTCTTTGGGTGTTTGGCCTTCATTTCCCAGAATCTATGAGTACTGTGGGACTTCTGGGAATTGAAGGTTAGAGTTTGAGAACCACCGCCTTAGAAGAAGAGCATCCAGATGTGGCAAACAAACTACAGCTGTGACAAATCAGGCCTATGAGGCTCTGTTTAATGATGGGACAGTGGAGTTATTTTAAGCCACATAAACAAAATGCAGCAATCAAAAAATGAATTCCTGTTGATCCTGATGGAACTCACAAGAAGTCATTTTTCCCTTTTCAGGAAATTACAAGTGGCTTTTCTACCCAATGATAATAATGACAAAAAAGCCCTTTCCTCCTCCACAGCAGCTCATCTCTCGAAAGGCAATTATGCTGCAATCATCAAATGGTTTGTTTACTCCTAATGACTTAAGTGGATCCTACAGTGGATCTCCCCCCACTTTTTTTATCTTGGATATCTGAAACTCAGCTGTTTACCTAATCATTCATACCTCTATTTGTCTTATTTATTATATAGATATTATACACATATTTTAGATGACCCAATTAAGGTTGACTGCCACAATGGAATACTTATTTATTAGTGCTTGCCATGTCACACTGTGCCAACCTAGAAATGATCTGGTTGCACTCTAGAAAATACACTTGATACATAACACCCTAGATATAGCAATTATACTGTTGATGAGGTTATATGCCATGTTGTTTTCTTCAGAAATGCTGATAGCGTGTCTTCCGAGATGGAGATGTGCTTTTCTAAATAGGAATGGTAATGTCATTGGTTTGATTTTTTTTAAAAAACCCCTTTTCATGTATACAGACAATTTAGCTGTTTTTTATGTTAAAAAAAATAGCCAAGTAAAAAGGTGGATGGCAATGAGCATCAAATAATTAGACCCTAAATATACAACAACTAAAAAACACAAATCTAGAGCAGAGGCAATAAAATCAATGCCATACATATAAAGAAAGCAGGTGCAAGTAAATCACAAAGCTGAGCCAGGGCTGAAATGTTAAGCTTTTGTATTATCTTTCACCAATCTATCTATCTCTGAGAGCTAGTCTGGTGCAGTGGTTTGAGCGCTGGACTTGCACTTTATAGAACAGAGTTTGAATCTCTACTCAGCCATAGAAACCCACTGGGTGATCTTGAGCAAGTCACATTCTCTCAGACTCAGAGGAAGGCAAAAGCAACCCTCCTCTGAACAAATATTGCTAAGAAAACCTCATGATAGGTTCATTTTAGGGTCACCATAAATTGGAAGTGACTTGAAGGCACACAACAACAGCAACAACTCCCTGATTTACAGCTCTGTAAGAGCCTACAAGACAGGGCAGGGAAGCATGCAGCTCTCTAGATCAGTGGCTCTTAACCTTTTCTTTACCAGGGATCCCCTTTAAATATCTTTTGTTGCCATGGACCCCCAAGACTCAAGATTTAAAACCCTAACAACAACACATAACAACACCAACAACACCAACAACACAACTACACCATCCATTAAACCTTCCCTAAGAGGGACTGAAGGAGGAAGGGAGACTTTTCTCCTGCTTCTTCCTGCAAGCTTGTGGCTGGAGCAGATTGAATGGCAATGCACAGGCCAAGCCAGCCAGCCAACCTTTGCCTTGTCTCCTGTCATGTGGCCACTCTCCTTCATGGAAGAGATGGGCCAAGCAGCCTTCAAGCCTTTGTGGACTCCCTGTGAGGACATCACAGACTCCTAGGGGTCTCCAGACCATAGGTTAAGAACCACTGCTCTAGATGTTGGTTGACTGCACATTTTAGCAGTTCCAGCCAGCTCAACCAATGGCAAAGAATTCTGGGTGTTGCAGTTCAACATCTAGAACACCACATGATTCCTACTCCTGATGCCAGTGGCTGTATAAAATAGCCTACACCATGTGAGAACAGTATCATGTTCAAAGTGAAAACTTATAGAGAAGAAAAGACCTAAATTACCAGAATGCAACAGAATATAACAGTTTTATCACCACAAATATGCCTTTCTATTCTGGGAGGCTTGTTTTCCAAATTCAGAATTGTTTTGTCACCCTGATTTGACTATTCCTATGTTGAACTGATTGTCTGAGTCTCCCACTCCCTTGAGCAATATGGTGAGTGGTCATTCTAGCATTGGATGCATTGACAACATGAATTCCATGACACCGTCTATGCTGCAGACCCTTGAGTTCTGGTTCTAGTTCTTAGAGTAAGCCCTAAGAAAACAATGCTTCATTTGCTTTTTTTTTTTTTGTCTTGCAGAAAAGAAGCATTGCAGGGAAGCCTGCCGTATCCAATAAATTCCCACATCAAAGGCATAGTTCTCACTGAGTTGGGCAACCTGCATCTGGGTTGTACCATTACTGATTGCAAGTCATGGGGTGGGTGGATGGGGGAGGCTTGATGGAATGCTCCTCCATAAAAAAAAAAAAGTCCACAGAACTTGGGGGTTGTCTTAACAGTGAAAGTACTCCTCATAGAATTCAAGGAGAATACCTTTGGTCCAAATGTGATCCTGCAGTGATTTGCCATATTTGGAAGGAGGGGGACCAAAAATGCCATATACTGTTTGGGAAAAGCCTCTGCAGCTTTTCCTGAAGTTTTTAAAATGATGCAAGGGAAATGTGCATTCCTGCTCATTGGGACAACTGATTCAGATTGCGGCACATTCCTGATAAGAGCAGAAGTGGAAAGCTGTTTGGTCGGACATGCATTGGGGGTGGAGCTTGCCAGCAACAAACTGGCCAGAACTGCCATGTTGGATTTTCACTGTAGCGACCATGCGTCAAGTCAAGGAAACAACTTTTTAAAAAAGCTTATTTATGCAGAAGGTCACACTTCCGCACCTTAGATTTGCTGTTAAAAACAAACAAACAAAAAAAAAACACTGTTTGGCAGTGGCAACTTGTGGAGAATTAAAAAAGTGAGAAATTCACTTGTGGCTACCATCTTGATTTGCAGGCATGCCCGTGTGAATAGCAAAGATGGATAGCTTTGCATACCAGTGATCTTGCAAAAAAAATAAAAAATAAAAAAAATGTGGAGACAAATGAATGCTGCTGTGAATTATTTGTGCATAGAAAACTAGAATGTCTGGAAAACAGAACCCTAACCTATCCTCTAGTTTTCTATATCCAGGATATTTGGGTAGGACAGAGAGTTAGTGGTGTTGGTGGCATGCAGGTCATTCCATCATGTGAACTTCTACCACTGTTATGGTGTGGCGTAGACACAAACAGGGCAATTCAGAAAGAATTAGACTGTAGAGGAAAGAAAGGATACAATTGTATTGAGGCCAAGATATGCTTGGCATGCTTCAGCTATCTCAAGCCAGATATATATATGCAAGGTAAGCAAAGTATAGTTGAGAGTGTCAGATTATGTTGCTGTTGTGTACCTTCAAGTCATTTGCAACTTTTAGAAACTCTAAGGTGAAAGTATCACAGGGTTTTCTAAGGCTGAGAGTGTGTGACTTGCCCAAGGTCACCCAGTGGGTTTTCATGGCCGAGCAGGGATTCGAACTCTGGTCTCCAGAGTTATAGTCCAAAACTCAAAACACTACACCACACTGAGTGGCCTCTAAATACTAACATAAAACATATAAATATGTCAGAATAATACATAAGTTGCAGGCAAACACCATGTGGCCTCTTACACCTAACCTAGTTTAATTTGCTCATGGGCAGAGACGTCAGTGCCTCGGCATCTGAGCAAGGCCTATTGCTGATACCTGCGCTGGACTTCTTTAGATTCCTCCCCACCCCATTCTGGTTCCTTTAGCTATGCTGAGTAGCTGGGTCTACATCTAGCTGCCATTAAAATTTGATGCAATACCCCAGTGTGCAACTTCATCAGGCACATTATGGGGAATTAAAATGGCAGCTAGGCCCAGCTTGCCAGGGCTGTTCAGAGCCCTGGTAGTGGTTGGGGAGTTGGGGTTATGGGCCACTGCTGGGCAAACCAACTTGGGGTGGTGGTAGTGGAAGAACTAGAAGGCAGAGGGGTGTTTTGCCCAAAGCCCCCTCCAACCCGGAGCCAGCCCTGACTGTGTTAGAAGAATGAGCTTTGGAAAAAAAAATGGATTTGTGCCTCCAAAGACTCCATAGGCTACATTTGTTCTTATTTATGTGCATAGAAATTCAAAATAATCTTCAGTAGAGTTAAGTTGGAATCTTGTCATTAGAAATTATAGGCAACTTTGGCCGAAGGACAAAAAAGACAGGAATAGAAGCGGCTCCACAGCAAGAAATTAAAACAACCCCCACCATGACTCAGGACCAGCTACCCTGCTGAGAAGAAAAGCAAAAGGGCATCTTTTTAGTCACAAGGCTTTCTGAGCCAGGCTGACCACAGAGCAGCACTGAGGATGCTGAGCTTAGAATTCATACTGCGTCACACAGAGCCGTTCTGATGAGGAAGTGGATTTGACAGTAACGCCGAGGAAACAACACAGAATATATATAAAGATCATCACGGGTACAATGCTACAGGGAGGACTCTTTCAGAAAGCCAGCTGGGTTTCAAGAGAGAAAAGCATGAATAAGACAAATGCCGCATTTGACATCCACTGCAGTAGGCTCAGCGGGAAACCAGACACCACTGCTGATTACTGGGGAATTGTGTAAAATGGATCTCTCTGGGTGACAAAGCACTTTCTCCTTTTGGATTGTCATCTATAGGGCTCTGATCTAATAGCTCTGAGCTCCCAAAGGATGCAACTGATTCTTCATAGCACCATTGTCTTGTCTCCTCAGTGGTCTTGTTAAGTTCTGTCCCTTACCTGGAATGCTCTGCAGTGCAGCCTCACCTCAAATGGGACTGCAAATCCCTTACACCTACGCAACACATTCAGATCCCTCTCTTCCCCACCACCACCTTGCTGCAATGCAGGTTCACAGGATGAACCTCAGAGCAGGTGTGCTCCCTTTGCTGCCAACTTTTCTCATTACGTTCATATCCTGAGTACTGAACTACAGATGGAGGCTGTGTCCTTTCAGTGTCATTCCAAAGTGTGGCACAATACATTACTTTAGACTCTGGCTTGCAGCCTTCAAAACCACCAGATCTATAAAGAAGGATAGAAGACTTTGAGCTTGCAAGATCTACATTTTTTTTTTAGCAGAATCCCAAGATCCATCAACTGGAGCGTGCTCAAAAGTCACAGTCTTAGAATTAAAGAATTCTGAGTTTAAGAATTTGTATTGATTACCCTAACAGAATGGACCCTTCAGGTCTCCCATACAAATCCCTATTCCTGGTTACCTGAACCTTTCTTCATTTCAGCCACGTAATTTTTGGTAGGGGTGGTGGGACGTTGCTTGGTTGATGCTGTTATTAAACAGCTAGGAGCCAGAATGCAGAGATCTACCTGTAAATCCACATCTACCTTCTGCCCATCCCTCCAATAAAAACCCAGTGAATTTAAGCAAGGGAAGCTACTTCCTTTGCAAAGCTGGCAGGAGGGGTGTTACAAGTCCCACTGACCATGCCAAGTCATGCCTTCCCTATCTTTCTCCTAGTAGCATCCTCAAAGTGCTTCCTACCTGTTGACCTTAGCTGTGCTCACAGAAACACCTCTTCTGAGCCATGATAATTAAACTGATCATCAATTCTGAGAGATTCTGCATCTGAATATCAGATGTTAGGGACAAAGAAAGGGGTCATTGGATCTTCATGTCCTCCTTGTGAGCTTTGACAGCAAAGGTAGGGAACCCATGGCCTTCTGAATACCGATGAACTATTACTCTTGTGATCGTTCACCACTAACCAGGGGCTAATGGGAACTGGAGTTCAACAGCAACTTGAGGGCCACAGCTCTGTTCTAAGGTAATCTGGCAGGCCAGAGGTTTGAGCAGAATGGTGGACCTGAAGTGATGGGGAGACATGGCTTGCAACAAAATCTTATACATGGTTGGGTAGTTTATGCATCTATAGTGGGTGGGTCTGTAGTTTCCAAACTGTGAAGGGCAAATCTCTATGTGCTGCTCATGTTTACCAAGGGAAAATTTGTTTTCTACAATACTAATTTCTTGAATTTCCATCCTTGAGTTTTGGCAGCGCTTCTTCCTTTTTATCCTAACAATCCTATGAATGCAGCTAGGTTTTGGAAAGAGTGGCCAGTCCAAGGTCACTCAGTGAGCTTCCCAGCTGACTGGGTATTTTAAGCTATATCTTCAACTGGAAGATCTCCAGAAAGGAGAATGTGCACTGCCTTTCTCTCATGCTTAATTTCTATGTCATGGAAAATCTGTAACCATCAACCTATAGGCCAGCAATGGACAGCTCCAACATAACATTTTCCCCTCATGAACCAACCAATGGAAGGATGCAATAATGTGGATTTTTATGAGCACCACATTTTATTTATGATAAATGCAATGTCAGAATTAGTCCTAAACCAAAGTCAATACGAAGCACTGATACTGAGCAATCTTATTCTCGAAGTAAATAACTCATTACAATAGTGTCAGACAAATCAAATTATAGCATAGCAGCTAAAGTGCTTCTGTTAGCAGAGATTTTATTCAAGTCTGTAGCCAGTCATCACCTCAAGCCTTGGCTAAGAAAGCTTGGCTGTGGTTGGATGAACTAAACAAACAAACAGTGGGTTAAATCCAACACTATTTTCAACTAGAATAAATCCATTCAAATCAACAGTACCTGTTAGTTGTGACAAAGAAGGATGTAAATTAGCTTGGACTTATGCTGGATTTAACCAATTGCCTTGTGATTGACTGGGAAATCAGAACTGGAAACCATGGTGTGAAGTGGGTTTTCTTGCAAATAATGCTTTGTGCATGGTTAAATGTGATGAAAACATAAACAGCAGTCATGACCATCACTCCAATTCTTGATAGTCCTGCACTATGGAGACAGATGTGAATTCATGAAGCTGAGTGTCAGATGATGGGAAACAAAAGCAGCCAGCCAGCTATAGACCTTGGTTTGCCTGTTGTGTGTTTGAAAGCTTCAACCATGGTTTAAACTATGGTTAACAGAAACCATGTCTTAGCACAAATGGCCAACATATCAACCTGAAAACAATTTGAACATTACAGCCTGGTACTTTCCCCTTCACTTTCTAGCAGTTACCTTTAATTACCCTTTCCCTCATTCTTCCCCTTGCATAAATTGTGATGGCTAGCTGAGTATTTGAAATTAATTGTCACAGTAACAATTTTTACCTCCTTTTATTACCAAGCTATAGGAAAAATATAAAAAAGGCTGATTCATGCCAAGTCTCTCATTCATTTTTATTCTGGCATATAAGAAGTGAGTGGGTGTTATAATTTGAGTGTGTGTACATATAGAAGCTACAGGTAGAGGCATGAGTAAAAGAGAGGTTCATTGTTTGAATTCGGTTTGGAAAAGGAAGTTAAGTCTCTGCTCTGCTGTGATTCTTATAGAAGTGAGTATGTTTAACAATCATGGTATTTAGGTGACTGTCACAATTCTACTTGATTATCACAATCATCACATGATAACTTACTTTATATCTAGTGTAATCTTAGACATATCTATTCAGAAATAAGTCCTATTGAGTTGAGTGGGCTTTATTCTCAGGGAAGTGTATACACGGTTGCAACCATAACTATCATTGCATAGTTCTTCATCTTGAGATGGTCTTTTCATCTTCCAAGAGCACTATCAGTCAGTGGGTCCCAGGCAATAAGGCTACCACCTTATAAATCAAAAGATCACTAGAATTTACTCAATAGATTTCTAAACTCTGCTTCGAAAATGATGCTGTTTACCTATACACACATCAGTGTGTGTTTGTAGGTGTTCAGTGTCAGCTGTGATAAAATGGTTCTGGTCTTCCCAGTTATGAACTGAATCAATAAATGTGCAAGGTCTGAAATGTCACCCCATTCACTTTGGGAGTCCAATTTATTAGGACTGGAAGAATGCCAACTTTTAGAAATGTATGAAAATAATTTCTTTAAAAAGGGCTTGGGTAGCAAAGTTGTGTTATACTGTGTGATCTACCATTTTGTCTAAATTACCAACTTTAAGTACGCTGTGGTAATGTATTACCAAAATGACCTGTATGTGATATTCTGCTTCTAGATGGGAAATTCAGAGCAGCAAAAAGCAAAGCAGTCTTTCATGCATGTTGATACCAAGAATCCCCTTGTGCAGCTTGTTGTGCAAAGTAGAATTAAGTTTTTAGTTCCAGGTAAATTTTGCGTTAGAGGTCTGTCCCATACAGATTTTTGGCCTCTCGGTTTACCATGTGTCTATGTACTGCTCCTAGTTCATCATGTATTTAGAAAACATTGAATATACTGTAGCAAACTGTAATTAAGGGGGAGGAGTCCATGGCTGCCCAATGGTTGTTGGACTTCATATCCAGAATGGTCAATAATCAGAGAATATGGGATTTGTAATTCAACAGCATCTGGATAGCCAGTTCTGCTTTTGTTACTCATTCCATACTGCATGGAGAGCAATGCATAAAGATACACTGAAATCATGCACATCCCCTCAAGATTCTTCTATTATGATGGCCTTCTCCATTCTCTCTCTCTCTCTCACACACACACACACCTCAGCCATTACCATGGTGTGCACGTTTGCTAGCTGTAATATAAAGCATAATGTCACAGGCATAAACTCTAGCACTGCGCTTTAAGAAAATGGTTGGGAGCAATGAAAGCTTAGGATTTCTTTTGTACCTTTAAGAAACCCTTTGTCTGCATAATCATTTCTCTCCATCAATGAAGGAATGCCATGTTTTCATGAAATAAAGGATCATGAGACTATTATGACAGAATGAGGTGGAAATCTTAACTGCAGTACAAAAGAGAGCCACAACCGTAACTAAAAATACAAGAAGCACTGATGTTTGTTAAAGCTCCATTGACCTTAAATTTGGTGTTATGAATCCAGGGTGTCCTTTGGCTGAAGAGCACCAGAGACCATGAAGCACTGGTGCCTTTACACTTAGCACTGATGCCTTCTAAATATACTCTGCATTCCAAATATATATTTTAAAAAAGCAAGTTCCCGATGTATTTTGTATAAAACTCAACTTCAGTCTACAGCTGCTATTTTAATATTAAATGCTAACACCCCTTTTGCAGTATACTAGCTGCAAAGGCATTGCTGGCTGCTGCATGAGGTAGTTCTAGAAAGTTACAGACATCAGAAATGCAGAATTAATTTGCATTGCTAAAGGGTGGACAAGACAAGAAATGAAATCACGTTGAAGAAAAAAACAGTAAACGAATGTGGCCATTTTGTTTTCATAAAGCAGTGCTTGATACAGTATGTTGGCAGACTCCTTGGACAGCAGCCATTTTGTGAAGCACATCTTGCAGAAGAGCAGGCATATTGCTATGCCTCATGAGTTACATTTTGGCTCTCAATAATACTTCAGATAGAAAAGCCTGAAAGCACAGGATGCTGTACTGTATAGAAGGAACAGAAACAATAATCTAGTCAGAATTTTTTCTGTTCAGAAATTTAAAAAACAACAACAACAACAACAAAGAGTTTCTGTTCTCTCTACTGTGAAAGGCTAATAAGTTCTTATGGGAAAGCATGGGTTTTGAAAATGTTAGTTCCCTTCTGAAACTTGCATCATGCTTAAAGCATGAAGAATCATTTCGGTCTAGTTCTTGCTGAGGAGGGCCATCCCTCCTCAGCAAAATCTCCTAAGGAGATAGATGGATAGATAGATAAATAGGACTGGAAAAAAAATCCCTGTGGGCTGGCAGTGAACCTTTGACAAGTCTCAGCACCAGGAAAAACTCCCCATACCTCAAATGTACTTTAGGTAAGGAGACACAGGATGTGAGTCCTAGCAGGAATGGTGGCAACAGCTGAAGCTGCTGGATACATTTTACCACCTACCCAGCCAATGAAAAATGTTTTCTTACTATTTTCATGCATCTGGGTTGCCATATTACCCAATTAGTCTGGTTTTATCCAGTTTCTAGACGCACTTACAGCAATTGCCTCCACACCAGTTTCCACTGTTATTACCCAGCCCACTCCAACCCCTCACTGCCTCTGTGATATCACAAGAAACCATCCTCCTATCATCACAATGGCCTGTCCCTGTGACAGCACAAGAACCTGCCTCCTGGCCTCAGGTAATTGGATACTGCTGATCTGGAAACTCTGCTGATGGTTAGGATATAAATATGAAACATTAGGTGAGAGGTTAGGTGCCATCTCTCTCTCTCTCTCTCTCTCTCTCTCTCTCTCTCTCTCTCTCTCACACACACACACACACACACACACACACATTAATCTCTTTACTTTTTCTGTCATGATAATCCATCCGTCCATCCATGTATAGAATAGATAAGATTAGGTGACAAATTGATATCTCTAATCTAATCTGTTTTTTCTCTATTTTAGATTAGTGAAAACTTGATTAATAATAGATAGGGTGGATAGGGCTCATGGATGATTACATGTTATGTTGGCTTTGCCATGATTTCAGTCACTTAAGGATGCATGGAAAGAAGTATCCCAAAACTTGGGATGGGTAGGCCTGCAATTGTGGTTGGACTGCAACTCCAATCATCTGTCATCATTCATATGCTGGTTAGGGCTGATAGGATTTGCATTCTAAAAACATCTGGCCACACATTCATCTGCTCTAGACACTCTTAGAGCCTAAATGACTCTCACCTCACCAACTGATTAAATAAATATATGTACAAATAGTATCCTCAAGATTTGCTAATTACTTAAACAAATCAAGATCCCAGATCATGAGCAGAGCTTGGATAATATATTGAACAAATAACACATTGGCTGGCATCCTGTTACTGACATACACAGGTGCAAGTCAGTGTTATGCCCGCATGTGTCTCTTTTTGGTCTTTGTGAAGGTTGGCATTCCCTTTCTCCTTCTGCAATGACCAATGCCCCCCCCTTACCATTTAGCTGCTGGAGTCCCCTCTTGTGGCCATTCTGTGCCTGAAGAAAGTGGTGGTGGACTGGAGAAGCATCTGGCCAGGGGTGTATCTACACTGTAGAAATAATGCAGTTTGACACCATTTTAACTGCCATGGCTCCATCCTACAGAATCCTGGGATTTGTAGTTTTGTGAGGCACCAGAAAAAGCTACAGCCCTTGTAAAACTGCATGTCCCAGGATTGCATAGGATGAAGCTACAGCACTTAAAGTGGTATCAGACTGCATTATTTCTATAGACAGATGCATGTTATGTCCCTGTAGCCAGATGCGAAATATTTACATCATTTGTTGAGGTCTGCCAGGGTCCCCTGAGGACTCAGTGGCTGATGTAACCATTTCACATTTGACTGTGGGGCTTATTCAGAGGCTTCTCTGTCCTTGCCCTAGCCACAGAATGCCCATGGGAGGCGCTGTGGTAGCTCTATCGTAAGTCTAGGGAGTGGTGAATGGCCAGCTGTAGTTCTGCATGCAAAACGACTACCCTATGACAATTATACTATGCCAAGCCATACAGGATTCTGATCATTGGGTGTCATTATTTTTTTAAAAAAATAACACTTTATTTGTAACACATTGCTAATACATTACCAACAAGCTACATTTCAGTTACCTTTTAATTAAAAAAATCACTTAAAATACAAAAATGGCTGAAACCCCACAAATGACCACTAGCAGTGGGAGAAGGAGGAGGAATAATGAGTACTTTTGCATCTTGATACTCTTGCTTTTCTGTGGTCACTTTAGGGGCAGTTAGCCATTTGGAGCCCTTTTTACAACTACTAATCTCATTGTAATGAGTAACAGACCTTACTTGTCACATATACAAAATAAATGATGGTACTACGTGTTACAATATATTTACAAAGTAACAGTGGTACCAGTCTCATTACACAAAAAGTATTGTGTTACAATAGGCAACATAGGCCTGTAATTTATAATGCCTTAATTCTAAGTTCTACTTATGAGACCATCCCAGTTTCATAAGGAAACTTGGGCCTTGTCTAGATGGGCTGTTTACTCCATCTTGCCCCGTCTTAGACCCCTACGATCCAAATGATGCAGGGCTTTTGCCTCATTTTGCCCCTGGGCTGTCTTCACGACCCCTAGGGCAAAGACAGGGCTAAGATGGGGGAAGATGGGGTAAATCCAGTAACACATTTTAGCAAAATACCTAGGGAAAACCGCCTCAGCCATGGAAAATGTATTGGGTCCTGCATGTCTGCAGGGGCCCATATCAGCCACTGGCCCATCACTGCAGCTGCCATCTGCGTCACTCTCTGCATAGCCAGGAAGGAGTCCCACATCATGTGACAAAAGCTGGTCACATGCAAAGGGCTCTGATCATGTGCCGCAGGCTAGCTTCCTGGCTTCAGAGAATGCAACATGGATGGAAGTGGTGGCTGCTGCAGAGATGGGCCAGTGTAGTGGTCTGGACTCCATCCCATTTTGTTCAGGTAATAGAGGAGTAACAGGCCATGGCCATGGCCAGAATACACCAGCAGGGAGCCAACATATTCTGGCCCGTGTAATGAGCCCTTGGTGGACTGAGCCTTCTGCTGAAGCTAGATTGTATGAATTTTACTTTGTGGAGAGGGGGATTGATAAAGGTCATTAGCAGAGCAAAACTAGAGGAGAGCAGAACAGCCAGGTGCCTGGCATCAAAAGGTGCTTTCTTTTTCCTTGCTGGCTCTGGATTCCCAAAGGACTTGAACCTGATTAACTTTATTTTACCCAAGCAGAGCACTCCAATTCACACAGAAAGCAGGAGGTGCACAGAAATAAGAAGAAACCTACTTATAGATTTCTTTCTTACCTTTCCACATGCTCTTTCAGGCATTGTCTCCTGACCCAGCTCATTACCAGCATCAGAGTGGAGCTAGAAGAAAAGTGTCCGAAGCAATGGAGCATGGAGGGATCAGATGGAAGAAAGAGAAAGTGCAGCTCCTCCCTGTCTCCTTGTGGAAATTAGACCTTGCCCTCTTCTTTATACAGGTTGAGTATCCCTTATCCAAAATGTTTGGGACCAGAAATGTTTTGGATTTTGGATTTTTTTCAGATTTTGGAATATTTGCATATGCATAATGAGATATCTTGGAAATGGGACCCAAATGAACATGAAACTCATTTATGTTTCATATACATGTAGCCTGAAGGTAATTTTATACACAATATTTTTAATCATTTTATGCATGAAACAAAGTTTGTGTACATTGAACCCTCAGAAAGCAAAGGTGTGTCAACCACCCATCTGGACAATTTTGGATTTTGAAGTATTTTGGATATCCGGATAAGGTATACTCAAGCTGTATATGAGAGGGCCAGAGATGTGAAGCACAAATACAATTGCTCCTGTAACATCTAGCCTGGTTTATAAGGTCTAACACACACTTTAGAGTGACAATATTATAATAAGGACATAAAGCAAGCCCACTTGAGATGAGTGAACTATCTCACACTCACTTTGGCTTAATTCAGAATTTATTCAAGTTCTTTGGGGTGAATTTAAATATTTTTTTTCTGAGCCTATTTGCATTCTCAGAAAAACTCACCACCTGTCTCTGCCAGCTGTTACCAAAATCTTCCCTTCTCTTCAAGTGGCAGTGAGCAGCAGCAGCAACATGCAGATAGAGAAAGAGGTCACATCTTTCCCTTTTTTTCTGTCACACAGATGATCTGGATAACAGTACATCGGAGCTCATTTCTTGGGGGACCATGGGAGAAGTAGTCCTCCCAAAGGCATGTTGCAACTGCTGCTTAAGAATTTTCTTCTCATAAGAGGTAGACTTCTTGAGAAATTTTTGTTCATACTTGACCTTAGCTTTGGGAATGCTCTTTCACTCCCCCTAGCCCCACTGAAGGTCAGTTGTGCCTTGGGAGGACAAAGATCCTGGCTATAAAACCTTGCCCCTTAATGGCTTTATTGATCACAACAGATGCCTCTAGTGTCACATCCTTCTTTTCCCACAATTCTCTTCTAACTCCTAAAACACAGTAATATCATCAGTTGTTACATTTGCTTCAGCAGTTCAAGTACCTTCTCTTGTTATAATTGCCTCTAAGAGTTAGTAACAAAAACAGTTAGTCCGTTCCATAAATCTGTTCATTTTTCATCCTTATACTTGAATGCAGACAGTTTTAATGTCCCAATACAAATTACACTTTACTGTATTGAAAAAAATGAATATTATATCAAATTATACACCACTTACCATTATTTATATTCCACTGATATAATATCTCTGGATCAATGATTTTTTGAAATATTAATGGTTTAATCAATTTACATACTTCCTAAATGATATCTCAAAGTAGCACTGGCTACCATGATCCATCTACTAACAATATGACAATATGGCAGTTCCAGCATCCAGTTCAAGAATCTTCAGATTGTTTGTACTAAATATTTCATTTTAAAACACAAATACGAATATTGGTGCAAACAATTGCAATGTATTAACTTGACTTTAGAACAAAGATTACATTCCTATGAATCTGAGTATAACTTCTTATGGACACTAAACAAGTGGAGAGGGGTCAACGTGGAACACCTATTTCTAACTGATTTCATGCTATTTGTTAATGACATTAAAATGAGTATTCAATTTTGCCTTATAAATTTGTTCTTATTGTAAAGCTTGGCAATCTGATGAGCTGAGAACCAATTTCCACATTAAAGTTCAGTTTGGAGCATTAGATGAGATCCTGTGCATGCTCAGTCAATAAGCAGCAGATCAACTCCAGCCCAGATTCTTTTTAGATGAATGTGCTGAAATTCTTTAAAGTTATACCCTGACTCTTAATTATGTGCAATGATGTGAACTTTTTAAACAGGTGTGCCACTTGCAAAGTGAGATTCTGTGTTTTAACAAATAAACTAGAAGAATCTTTGAACCATGCACATGATTCCATAAAATTCCTGGGGAACAATGCAGCAGTGCCGATATCTAGTGTTGTTAACATGCAAGTGCCACCATTAATCTGGATGAGAACTCTCAGACAACTTGCCCCCAAAACTAACCACAAAAAGCATATGAACATTGCACCAATTTCAAATTGAGCCAAGCGGTGTTCACTCATCAGCTGTATTTACAGTCGTCACTCCATAGCCACTGATTCTTTATCCATGGATAAAACCGTCCACAGCTTGAAAATAATCAACATTTTCCCCCCAAAGGCAAAATTTGATTTTACCATTTTATATATGGGATGCCATTTTACTGTGCCATTGTATATAATGAGACTTGAGCATCCATGGATTTTGGTATCCGGGGGGTGGGGGCGGTCCTAGAACCAAACCCCAGCAGATACCAAGGGTCCACTGTATATGTCACGCTAAATTGTAGTAGAGAATGGGTTGTGATGTGGCTTAGGCTCCTATGTTCCCTTCTCCTTTGGTATAGCTATGAGGAATTCAGAAACTTGTGCTTACATTTTATATCAACCACAGTCTAATGTATCATCCAAACTGACAAACTGTGGTTAATTTTAACTATAATAAGTAGAAACAATGGTTGCAAATGTTCCACTAATTATAATTTGCCTCAGCCACAGCTTAGCATTAACATTGTGCCAAAATGAAGTTAATCTAAAGTGTAAGCAGAAGCTTTTGATCTTCTATACTAGAAAAGGCAAGGGGAATTGGGGAGGCATGCAAGCCCAAGGCTTTTCATGTTAAACCACCATTTTCCTGTGATATCCAAACACAGCCATTGAAATCATTTCTCTAAATCTCATGAAGTTACTGAAGTGCCTTGATAAATCTGAGGACTGGGCTAATTTTGAATAAAAGAACTGGATGAACAATATACACTAGCATGGAGCATCAGTGTATCCAATTAAAGTGATGTACATATCATGTAAATGCCATCTGCAATCAAAACAATAGACGTATGTAAATTTGATTTTGCAATCAGTTATGAGGAACCTAGAATTTTTTTTAGAAATTCAGTAATGTATTACAAACATGCATGGTAATGTATATGCATGTCTTGGAACATATTAGTGGAAAATAAGCAAAGAGAAAAGAAGTAACACTGCACAAGATTTTTTAATATATATTTATTTAGTTATTTATACCCCACTCTTCAGCCACAAGGCTATCAGAGTGGCTTACAAATGGTTTTTAAGCAATAGCAATGTACACATCTATATTGCATTAAGCAGTTTCCAATGTGTGTTAGCTAATTGCCCCCACAAGCCGGGTACTAATTTTATCAACCTACGAAAGGATGGAAGGCTGAGTGAACCTTGGAGCCCTCTGGAATTGAACTTGCAATGTGGTGACTTGCAGTACTGGCATTTAACCACTGTGCCACCAGGGCTCTGTTGCATTCTGTACTGCAAATTCTGCCCCTCTGCCCAGAACTGAGTCATGTATCAAATGTTTTTCTTCCTATGATCCTATGGTTACTGAACTGCTGATGAATTATTTGGGCCCCCTGTGACATTCTCCTTAATAGTCCACTTTCCCTGCTAATTAATTGGGTGTAGTTCAATCTCTTCAAAAAAGAAGACTGACCCCAAGTGCATCTTTGGACATAATATATTGTTAATCAAAGCACATCTTTCCTGGGCAACATTTGCCAAGAAATGCATTTTCTGGAATATTCTATGTTAGATCCTCAGCTACTGGATACCAATACAGATTCATTTTCTTGTATCAGCCTGTGAATCTTTAGCAGGGATGGGGAATATTTGTCTGCCCAGAGGTGCTGACTACAGTTTCTGCAGTTCTTTAGCATTGGCCATGCCAGGTGAGACTGATGGGAATGATAGGCCAAACCATCTGCAGAACCCCAAAACCTAAGACCTACTTTTTAAACTAACTGGAAACCAGAAGCTAAAAGAAGGTTGTATTTGGCTTAAGAGCAGGCCCATGTTTTACAGACTGGTCAAGAAGAAGAAAGACAGGGCCACATGCTCTCCTCCATGCATCATGCTTCCCTCTCTATACGAGAAACAAAAATCACTGGTTTTTAGTGGTGGCTTGTGGCTTCCAGGATGCAATGAATTGTCTCTGAGGTGTATAGCACTTATTAAAGGAGTTATCCAAGGTGCTGAACATATTTTGCGCCAAGTTTAACACAATGAATTGCTTCTTTAAAGTCTGGGACAAAATCCAGACTTGCTTCACTGCACTGAGATGGAAGCCATCAGTCACCACTGCTTCTGTTCACAGTAATCCATGCTAAAAGTTGTTAGGGTTTATCATTCTGCAATGGGAGTGAAGACCAGATAAGAGCATTTTACCTCTGCTCAGGAATCCCAGGGCTCAGTTACACAGCAGTTTTTATTGCAATAGGTTGCGCTTTAGCACTTTTTTGCACCAGTGCCAGATAGTTTACATTATTTAGTGAGAAATCGGTTGATCTGTTTATTTTTCCACTTTGCAGGTCATACAGGCAAAGGTGGGGTGTGTGGCCTCCCAAGCACATCTGGGGGAAGATGCCGGGAAGATGGGAGGGAGGGAAGGAGAGAGAGAGAGAGAGTGCTGGGAACTTTCCCTCCTCTGATTACCAGAGGAATGACTGCTAAGTTTTCATGCCTTAGCAGGGAGTACTCCCTCTTCTTCCCAAAGTGAGAAGGGTGGGAGGAAGGAGGCAGCCTTTCAGCTCCGAGGAGCCATCCCCCCTCCTCACCCACTCTCCTCTCCCTCTCCCTTCCCCACTCTCTCTCTCTCACACACACACACACACAAACAGGATCACAGGAGTGTGAGGGAGTGAACAGCTGGAGGAGCAGATTGTAGATCGCTGCTCAATCTCCCTCTCTTCCTCTCTCCCCCCCCTTCTCTCTCTCACACAGGCTAACTGGGGTTCTTCAGCCACAGCAGCCAAGCAAGCTGGGAGGCAACAACAGTGGCTGGATCTTTTCATTTGAGGCTCCTCCATCTGAAAGAGGCGACTTTGTGGCACGTGTGTAAACAATTAGGAATCTTAGTGAATTCTTCTCGGTTTTTTACATCATGTAACCAAGACCCCAGTTACAATTACAGTGTCCTGAGCGAGCAGTTTGTGGGCTGCAGGGGTTTTCTAAGACTCAGGAAATGCCAAAGACAACATCCAGGGCCATGAATGCTGTTAATGAAAAGGCTTTAAGTATAACCAATTAACCAACCAAACAACTCCCCCATGAAACAGACCATAAACATTACATGAATGCAGAGCTCAGAAAAGTTACTTTTTGGGACTGCAGCTCCCAAAATCCACTGAATGAATGGAATAATTAAGGGTTCCTGTCAGTATCTAGACTTAGAGGAACCTATCTGCAATGACTGGGTTGATTTATTGCCCTGGCCTGACCTGCCTCTGCTGGGAGAATGTAAATATTTTGCTCATGTGTCTGCATCAGGTGAAATTGGGTTGCCCAGTTATTCCCAGTGAAGAGGCACAGCAGAATTACTAACTGCAGGCAGAAGAGGCCCCCTTGGTGGGAGACCATAGCTCAGTGACCGAACACATACTTTGCATTCAAAATGTCCCAGGTTCATTCCCTGGCATTTCTAAAATATAGATCTCAGGCAGTAGTGATGGGAAAGACCATTTCTACCTAAGCTCTTGGCACATGTCTTCCAATCAGAGTGGACATTACTTTGTTGCTGTATGCCTTCAAGTCATTTTTTACTTAAGCCGACCCTAAGGCAAACTCATCATGGGGTTTTCTAGGCAATATTTGTTCAGAGGAGGGCTTGCCTTTGCCTTCCTCTGAGACTGAGAGCATGTGACTTGCCCAAGATCACCCAGTGGGTTTTCCTGGCTGAGCACTGATTTGAAAACTGGTCTCCAGATTTGTAGTCCAGTGCTCAAACCATTACATCACACTGGCTCTAAGGTTATATATATATATATGTGTGTGTGTGTGTGTGTGTATACACCTTCAAGTCACCTGTTGACTTATGGGAACTCCATGAATTTCCTAGGGTTTTCTTAGGCAAGGAATAATCAGAGATAGTTTTGATAGTTCCTTCCTCTGAAATATAGCCTACAGCATCTGGTATTCATTGGATGTCTCCCACCCAAGTATCTGGTGCCTTTAGGGCATTTAGGACATTACTAAACTGTCTTTAGTTGTGTATTTATTTAAGGTATACTTTGCTTGTAGGTCTGTATTTTGTTATCACGTGTTTTTTATAGTTATTTTTTATGTTCTGCTTTTTTAAATCAAAATTTTGTATTTGGGTTGTATTTAATTACCATTAACCTCCTTTTTTCAGGCAAAAAAGCAGGGTGTAAGTTAAATGAATATAGAAATAAAATAAAAACACAAAAATTATCATTACCCACACTCAATAATTACCCAGTTTTCAGTGGGACAGCTGTGTTAGTCTGTTTTAGCATAAAAAGGAGAAAAGACGGGGGGGGAGGGAGGATAGTGAGGGGGGAAATAACCCAGCAGCACCTTTGAGAGTGATTTGCTTTAGCATGACATGCAATGAGTTAGACCTCTGCTAATGCCAAGTGAATAGCCTCATCTCACTCACAAGGCAGTTCTAACATCCAGGTCAAGAATCTTCAGATTATTTGTACTGAATATCTCACTACAGTGTAAGAACACCACACCAAGGAGGGGGGGCGGATATCATGACAGGCTTCTCTTTTCACTTTGGGCTAATGCTTTATATCCTGTCCAAAGAACGAAATTATACATTTTGGGCAAAATAGATGGATTAACTTATATTATTCCCTTGTTTGGTAAAATATTCTTTATGTAGTTTAATAGAAAGTTTCTTTATAGGTTTGTTGTATCTTTTTTCTATCTGTCCCCCCACTACCCCGGTATAGTTTGCTTTTTAATGCTATGATTGATGCAGCTCTATTTTTCTATGGCATTGTTAATTGCTTTGAGCTTCCTTGTGACAGGAAAAGTGGAGTACAAATAAGTAATGAAGAATTATTTGTTTGTCAAGCAACTCCAAACATTTGACACTGAACAGTATTTACCATTGTTATAGAACATGTCGAGCCTGAGGAACGGTTAACACAACATTCTAATTAGTCCCCCCCACACACATTTCTTGGCTTCTAACGTCTATGTTTCAAACCACTCTTAATTCTACTGATAGTTTAGTTCAATTTTAACTTTTTGTATATTTTGACTAATATGTGCTTTTACTTGTTTCTGTTTTAATTTTTAAGCCACCTTGGGTTCCAGTTCTGGGACAAACATGTAAGTCTAACTAACTCTCATTCTGCATATATATTTAATTTCCACTATTTAATTTTTAAGAATTCATGTTTAAAAATTTAAAACAGCCTTTTCAAATATGGGACCAGAAGGCATTGTGTCAGCAATATTACCTCAGAAATATTTCAGCCCTACTTTACAAAAACCCTTTCATGTTTGTTCTAATATTCTGTGCCCTGAGTTAGTCTAAAATGCAGGCATGCTACTATAATATTCAGAGAGAGAGAGAGAGAGAGAGAGAGAGAGAGAGAGAGAGAACGAATGTGTTGGGCACCAAGCAGGCATGTCAAATGCCACACTCAAACATGGCATTATTTCCTGCTTCGTTCACAAGCCTGCCCCTCTGATAATTCTCCATCTGAGCTGCCATACTATAGCTGCTGCCAGTAAGCACTGCTTTCCTGCAGACGTCAGGGCATACAGAGGCTGTTTCTAGCTGTGCCAACAAAAAAGGCTAACATCAGAAGGGGTAATTAGCAGATGTCACTTTGGACAAAGAGCAGGAGATAAATACATAAATAAATAAATACATAAATAAAAATTTTATTTATATCCCGCCCCTCTGCAATGCAATCGGGGCGGCTTACAATATAAAAACTCCATAATCACAATACCCTAGCCCGCCCACCCCTTAAAATAATATTAAATTATGATGGATTAAAACAGACAATAATTAAAAATATATATAAATTAGAAGAAAAAAATACAACATACAATCACAGCCTAGAAAGGACAGCTGAGTCTTGGGCCGAGATAATTATTCAGGAAAGGCCTGCTGGAAAAGATCCGTCTTGACAGCTTTTTAGATAACTGCATGGGGTGGTATGGCCATTTGTCTATACATCTCTAGAGAGGAAGATTTATGAATGCTTATTGCCAGGGGTGGGAAACCTTTGGCCCTCCAGATGTTTTGGTCTCTACTGCCCACAGTCTTGTGGGGAGCTGCAGGGCCAAATGTGCCCCATCCCTGCTCTGGATTGTAGCCTAGTTACTGACTGTTTGCACCATTCCCCCCCCCCCATATGAATGCAGATGCTCATGTTGCCATGATACCCAGTGTAGTGTATTGGTTAGAGTCCTGGACTGGGACTTGGGAGATCCTGGTTCATTGAAAGCTGCAACCCATTGAGCAGCCTTGGGCCTGTTTACTTCTCTTTTAGCCACACCTACCTCACAGAGTTGTCGTAAGGACAAGATGGAGAAGAAGAGCCATGCATGCTGCTTTGAATGTATATGAGGAAGGGCAGGACATCCATGAAATGAAATAAAAGGATGGGGGGTGGTGGATGGGGGTATAAATACAGTCTGCATCGACTTCTATGTGCAGGAAATTCACTATAATGCAGGAGTGCCGGTATCTTGCATACAGAATGCTTCACCAGAAATCAGGTCATATAATAAACATATGGCAAAGTAAAATTACATAACAACATAAATCTGCTCTTTAATATTAAATTATGTAACACTATAAGCTCTTATCTCTCCCATCTCCATGTATACCAATTCACAAAGGGACAAGTAGGACTGCTTCTGCCAGCCCAGTCACCAGTGTTGTGCACCTCTCTGGCTGTGCTCCCAGCAGCTGCACATCCTGTGGGATGCCTTGTGAAAGGAAACCCTGTGTGTATAGTTGAACACCCCATGTATGGGGAACCCCTATTACATAGTGTTCCTTATTGCATGGACAGCCTATCTGTATACATATAGTTGGGTGTTCATAATTTTCTCTTTGTAGTCAATCTGCAGCAGGGGTGAAGGATGCATTTCACAGGGATGGGTGAAACTAGCAAGGTGCATGCTTTTCTATTTCAGTCTTCTAAGTTAGGCATAGGGAAGGCATGGTCCTTTTGTTAGCCAGCTATTGTTGTTCACCACTGGCCGTGCTAGCTATGGCTAACCATCAGTCTAACTAGCTCAGGGCTAAGAAACATGTGGCCCTCCAGATGATGTCAGACCATAGCTGTCATCATCTCTAAGCACTGGCTATGCAGGCAGGGGCTGATGGGAGTTGCAGACCAACAACATCTGGAGAGCCAGAGGTTCCCTAGCCCTGTTCTAAGTTCTTTTTCAGATTTCTTCAGCCATTTGCAAGTTCTTGGAAGAGTAATTTGTTGTCCACTGACTGGGTTGTAATCATCACATGAAAAACATGATTATGCAAATCCACTACTTGAGAAGGAATTTGGAGAGGAATAACAGTCAGCTTCCTAAAGAATTCCAGGTTCTTTCTAGAATTCTCACTTATTAGATAGAGGCAAGTGTTTTTCTAATGGGATGATGCAACCTAAGTCACACTGCTGCTGGAATCTTGCCAGCCAATGGACTACAAGTAGCAAACACAGCCTTACAGATTTCTACTGAATGATGGCTCTCCTCCATCAGGGTGGAAATATGTGTCCATACTAATTTAATGACTTCATTAATGGTTCTTCTACATCACTCCAGCCTCATGAAATGTAGGACAATAAGCAAAGCATCTACAGCAGGATTGAGCACCATTTTTCTTTCAAGGGCCAGGTTCCTTTGGGGCAACCTGTTGGGAGCTTCATGCTTCTGGTGAGCAGGAACCTTCTTAGATCTCAAAGCTGGAAAAAGTTATCCTTTTGAACTACCTCCACAAATCTGGCCATGCTGTCTGGGGGATTATGGGAGTGGGAGTCAAAAAGTAACCTTTTCAAGCTCTGCTTATCTCTGATTGTCTCATGCACTGTATTCATATTCCTTCCCGCTGTGTAAAGCTGATTTTTCCTATCCTATATACATACTGTATATATAACAAAACACAGTAATGCTCTCATCCTTTTGGCATGTAGATGGTAGCCTGTGAAAGAGTCCTCCACAAGTTATAAGACTACATGTTGATTTTGTCATTCAGAACAATGTATCACCAGTCCTTCTGATAATATCTGCAGGTCATCCAGTTCCACACAAAGAGCAGAAAACTGATCATTCTTATAGGGAAATGGAAGAAATGTTTGGCCTTAATTTCACTGGAGATTATCAGACTAACCGTCTGATAGCATCCCTGTCTCATCCCACCCACCCGCCCCACTCCTGTCCCAGTTCCAGTTAAAAAAAAGAACCAGACACCTACCTTATGCCGCGATAATAACTGATCCCCCGCCCCTCCGCAATCTAGGAGTGAATGCAGCTGTTGTAAGCTGCATTCACGTCCTGTAAAGCAAATCCCGCCTGTTCTCGCGAAAGAACAATGTGCAGGAAATTTAAAAATAAAAAGTAAACCAACTGTCAAACAAGAAAACTAAGCCCCCAAACACCCTAAAAATTAAACAAGTAACCCAGGGAGGGGAAAAACAAGGGTGCCACTTACCTCCTCGTCCCAATCGCACCTGGAAGTCTTCAGGCGAGACCTCCCACCATGGCTGGCATAGCGCTAGCATAACGGGACACCTTTTCACAAACCCGTTATTCTGTTATAGAAATGGAACGGGTGATCTATTGACGGATTAATCCGTCAATAGAAGAGAACGGAAATGGAACGGAGGGGGCACGGAAGCAGAACTAGACAGGGATGATGTCATCTGAAAAGAGAGCACTTTGGCGCTCTCCTATCATCCCTGTTCTGGATTTAAAAGGTCGTCTGATAATCTCCTTAGACTCCCAAATTATAACTGCATATGCAAGCATATACATAAGGAGACTTCATATATAAAATATATTTTTATAAACACATATACAAATATTTATCAGTGCTAAGACATACAGGAGGATCTGCTAAGCTATGCCCTTCAAATAGCCAGTGTGGGGTGTACTGTGTGTATCACACTAGAATCATAGAATCATAGAGTTGGAAGGATCCACAAGGGCCATCCAGTCCAACCCCCTGCCATGCAGGAATAAACAATCAAAGCATTCCCAACAGATGGCCATCCAGACTCTATTTAAAAACCTCCAAACAAGGACACTCCACCACACCCCAAGGCAGTGCATTCCACTGCCAAACAACTCTTACTGTCAGGAAGTTCTTCCTAATGTTTAGGTGGAATCTCTTTTCCTGTAGTTTGAGTCCATCGCTCCATTTCCTTGTCTAGAAAACAATCTTGCTCCATCTTCAATATGACATCCCTTCAAATATTTAAACATGGCTATCATGTCCCCTCTTAACCTTCTCTTCCGCAGGCTAAACATACCCAGCTCCCTAAGCTGCTCTTGATAAGCCATAGCCTCCAGACCTCCCACCATTTTGGCTGCCCTCCTCTGGACACATTCTAGCTTGTTGATATCCTTCTGGAATTGTGGTGCCCAGAACTGGACACAGTATTCCAGGTGAGGTCTGACTAAAGCAAAATAGAGTGGCACTAGTACTTCCCTTGATCTAGACACTATACTCCTATTGATGTAGCCTAGAATTGCATTGGCTTTTTTAGCTGCCACATCACACTGCTGACTCATGTTCATGTTCTGGCTGCCTCCTGTGGAATCCTGGGATTTGCAGTTAAGGGAAGGGCATTTAGAACTCTCAGCCAGAGAACTACAAACCCCAGAATTCCACAGGAGGCAGCCATAGCAGTTAAAGTGGGACTGAATAGACTTGAATAGTCTAGTAGGGAGATGCTCAGAGCAAGTCAAGGATATAAAGGGGATCTAGGACTTTGTTGCTGAGTTAGTAGTGCTGGTGTGACTAGATTGATGTTATTATTTTAAAAGGAATCTGATGTAACTAAGCCTTAAGAAGATTAACAACTTTAATATTCAACTACAGTTTATTTGTTTTATATTTTTCAATAAACGTTTGTTAGAGTTTAAAGCTGCTTGGCCTCCGTTTAATTTAAACCACACTACTTGATATCAGGGACACAAAGGGCTGTCCCAATAGAAAGTGGTTGGTGCTTCATACATGCTTTTGGCGGCAGTAGTGGGATGCAAGAGAACCCACAGGACTGCCATCCTAAAGCCAGAGTGTTAAGGTGGTGGGTTGACTGTGTACGGGTCACCACAGCTGCGTCTCTGACTACAACTAAGCCCACTAAGGATAAGTTGAGGAGAAGGGGGGGAGGAATACTTTGACATACAGGAGGTCCTTAAAACTTCCCTGAGACTTGCTTGCTCTAATAGCCAGCAAGCGGGGGGCGGTTTGCAGGAAGAATGCTGGATTTTTCCAACAAAGAACCATCTAGTCCAACCCCCTGCCATGTAGGTATACCCAACTAAAGCATTCCCCAAAGATGCCCATCCATTCTCTGCTTAAAGACCTTTAAATATGGAGAGTCCACCACCCTCTGAGACAATCTATTTCAGTGTCAAACAGCTCTTGCAGAAAAAAAATGTTCTTCCTAAAGTTTTGGTGGAATCTCTTCTCCTGTAATTTGGATCCATTGGTTCGTGTTAATGATGAAAAACATTTTTTAAAAAAACAAAACATGGTTTTTGACTGTTGAGAAGCCCTGATGAGAAGAACCCTGGACTGATGGGAATCTCCACAGTTCAGGACCCATTCTGTGCAACATTCATATGTGGTTGCTTTACACAGTAAACAGCATTTTCTGCACATTAAACACCACACAAACAAGAAGAGTAGCATCCTCTTCTTGCCTTTCTTATGTGCATTGTCCCAGAGGAAGCAGGCCGGTGAATAGGCAAGTAAAGTGGTAACCATGATAAATAAATAAGTAAATAAACTTCATATGGCCCCTCCATCATCCACACAGACCAGAAAGTCATACTAGATCTCTAGAGTCATCCATATGTTATATATGTTATCCAGGCTATGAGCTTCATCACAATGGGAGGGAATTTCCTGATCACACTGGTCTAATGGATCTTCCAAATGGATCAATATTGTAAATGATTGCAGGATCACGGCATAACATGTGAAGGTACTGGAAGTTACTTTACATTAAGGGCACAAACGTATGGACCTTGAAACATGTCCAGTAGAATGCTTCATGACAGAGTCCAGTGTTTTTAACAGTCCATCTCTAATTAATTAGTAGGTTTCAAAGCAGGAACAGAAGAGTAAACATTAGCATCAGAAATCACATGTAGACAAGTGTCTTTTAACTGTCACAGTTTACCAAACATCTCTTCGTAATTATGCTCAGCTACAACCATACTAATGGTACTCAAGAATTCCTACTAGTAAATTCTGTACAAGATACCATGTGAAATGGAAAATGATAATTACTTAAACATTCAGGAAATACCACCTCATTTATTAGAGACAGCTAATCCTCCTCCTTGCCCTAACATTCTTAATGAGGAGTCATATCATTGGCACCATGAGAAATGGATACTAATCCTCCAGAAAGCCTAGCACTACCACATCACTGAGGTATGGAGATGAGTCTGGATTCTCAAAGGTTGTACCAGCAGACCATAAGGTTTGGCAGGATGTACTAGTCTGGTAAGACTTCAGAGCCCTAGAGAAGGACTATATGTCCATTATCTGAAGATCTACCTAGCTAAGTATGGAAAGAAGAATAACCACCAGGTAACAAATTGGCCACAGCAACTATGCATGGAATAGTTGCAATCTTCATAGGTAGGAGGACTATCTGTACAGATAAAATAACAGATCTTCATGGTACATACTATCATCTTATAATGTCCACATTAAGCCTCTTACCAGTTTTCAGATGCCAACTTTTTCTTCACCAAGGACATAGAGAAGGGAATTGCATATATTCACACACATACACACACAATCACCCACCTTGTCCTTCAATAAGAAGACATTGCAGTTTGAAAGTCACTAAAAGTCTTAATGTGGATACTCTAAGAGAGAAAATATGTTGTCAGTATTTTCCAAAGTAAGAGTAAGTGTATTTGTTTATGCACAAAATTGTATTGACCAATTTATTCATGGCCTAGTGCTGGAACAAAATTTATGTCTAAAAAAGGTTCTAAGTCCTGGTATCAGATAGTAATAGAGCTAGGAAGGGTTTCTGAGAGCTTGGAAGGCAATTGCTAATCAGCCTGAGGCAATATCAACACTGGGAAATATGTGGACCTCCAGATATTGTTGGACTACATCACCCCCTGCCTGCATAGCCAGTGCTCAGAGATGGCAAGAGCTATGGCCTGACATCTTCTGAAGGACCCCATGTTTCCTAGCTGTTATGAGTTATGCTTGATAAATATGAATTGCAAATAAACTTTGATGCTTAAGGCAGGGAGCTGCCTCTTGCCAGGGACTGCACACGTTGTAAAGAGGCATACTGGAAGGGTAGGACAGTGAAAAGCCTGGATCCTTGTCCATCTTGGAGAAGTCAGACCTCATTTTAAAGTACACACTGGAATGTCCCTTCCTTCTGCTTACAAGGAAATGGTCTCATTGAGAGAAATCAGTGCTTAGGCTCAAACTGGTACACCCCTCCCCAGATTGTAAGGTATTGTGCAGTTTACAGAAATGTTGGGCAATCCTATTTGGATTTGGAAAAGGGCAGAGGTCTAGACTTAATTGACATTGTCTCAGGTGTGCAACTCCATTATTCATCTCCCCAGACATCTAAGAGTCAAAACCAGTGCCCAGAGGGTGAAAGGAAGACGTCATGTTCACTTCTGCCCTTTGTATACAGACCAAAACAAAGGGGTCATTTACATGGCAAAATAAATCCGCTTGGAAATTGCAAAGATAGTTTCCACATCTTTCAGATCGAAGCTGCCGTATTCAGAAGGAGAGGGGCAAAAAACCCCATAAGCTCCGCGGTATCAGCTTTCGCTATTTTTCCTGACTTTTTTGATAAAGTTCATGAACATGCGCACAATTGGTGTAAACTACTGATTCACAATAGGTTTTGGGAACTACCAGCAATATTCCCGAAACAGCCACAACACAGCTGATCCGTGATTGGTTGTACCAACCCTGGGTGCGCTCTTCCTGCCTCCACTTCCTCCTCCTCACCCACCCACCCACCATCCCTCCTCCATTGCTGGTGCTAACATTTTTTGGGCTGCCGCCTGCGAGGCTTCTGTGGCGGGGTGATGAAGCAAGCAAGCAAGCAAAGAGCAGGCAGCTGAGGAGGGGACAGGCTTGTGGGGAAGGAAGCTGAGGCAACGGGGGAAGCTGAGGCGAGCCAGTGGGCAGAGGGTTGAGCGGCAGTGGCAGCTCCTTGACCAGCAGCCCAACGCCCCCTTTGCTCCCTGCCAGCTGGCCAACTCCACCCCAAAGGTGGCCAACAAGGGAGGAGCAGCAGCGGCCGGAGCCAAGGTGAGGAGGGAAGCAGGGTGAAGGGGAAGCCCACAACCCCGATTCATTCTGGTGGCTGGGCGCTCATTCCCCCAAGACCATCCTCCACCTGGGAATCTAGCCTGCTTTCTTTGCCTCCTTTTGTCATTATTCCCCCCCCCCGGTGGTCTCCCTTCTTTTTTGGTTGTTTGCACATCTCTCGCCCACCCAGCCAGTGACTGGGGACTGGGCAGGTGCAGGACGCTGGAGAGATGGCCCTTAATGACAGCAGACAACCACCCTTCACTCTGGTGGCCACACCCCCACCTTTGCCTGTGTGAAGTCCAAAGCAGAAAACTTATCAGATCAACCTGTTTCACACTAAATCATGTAAACTATGCGACACTAGTGCAAAAGGAAGGTAAGCTGGAATTTTTTGCACTAAATTCTGCCGTGTAACTGACACTCAACATAACTAACTAACTAACTAAATAAATCCCTTTGCACTCATCAGTCTAAGAACATGGGGCCTTTTGAACCCTCCAATAGAATAACATGAAGGTCACATTTAGCCCCACCAAGAGGTGTACCCTCACTTCAGGTGACAATCCCCAAGAAAAGGTCTATATATATAGAAAAGCAGGGATCACCAGCATTGAGGCCATGATATTGAGAACGCAGCTGCGCTGGGCAGGGCACGTTTCTAGGATGGAGGACCATCGCCTCCCAAAAATAGTACTCTACGGTGAACTCGCTGTGGGTCAGCGTAAGAGGGGCACTCCAAAAAAGCGATACAAAGACTCCCTGAAACAACATCTCAGGCTTGGCCAAATGGATCACCAACAATGGTCCGCCCTGGCCTCACATCGGGATGCATGGAGACGCACTATCCACAATGCTGCAGCCTTATTTGAGAACTCACGCCAAACAAGTCTTGAAGAGAAACGACAACGCAGAAAGAATCACAACCCAGAAACATCACCCAAGGAGACCGTCTGCTGTGCTTTCTGCAACTGGACTTGTTTATCTCGGATTGGCCTTTTTAGTCATCAGCGCGCTTGCAGAAAGCGCGGGATGAGTCCTTCCTGAATCTTCATTTGCGAAGAAAAGCCAGAGATATATAGGCCAGAGAGAGAAAGAGAGAGAGAGAGAGAGATACAGACAGACAGACAGACAGACAGACAGACAGAGCGTCTATACAGACAGAAGCCCTCCCCAAAGCTCTCTCTTCAGAAGCTCTCTAGAGGATCACCTTCTCCAGAGGTCCCTTTCATCAGCTGCCCTGATTTTCAGCCACCCAGTTTCTTCTTTGCAGGGGTGAGAGAATCCCCGTGTGTCTTAGACTGTAGTCCCTTAAGCTTAGCTGCATCCTTCTAGCCCTCTTAGATGGATCAGGACTAGGGTTTTTAACACCCATGTCATCATTATCCTCTTTTTCCTTTGAGAAACTGCTACTAACAGCTTGTATTGAATACAGACTGTTCTGTTGGTCTCTGCTGACACCTTTTCCTGACTTTTTAATAAAGGAATAATTGTTTTTGCTGCAAAATCAGCTTGTCCTTGACCAGATTTCTTCCTTTCTACCTCAGTTTTACTTGGAGCCTCTGGAGTCACTCTGATTTATACATAAACAAATAACATTCACTCCATTTTTGATATCTTAAGCCTGTAACATCCTGCAGAGAGTTAGTGCCTGGAGGAGCTTTCCCTCCCCAAACCAGTAAACCCAGTGCACTGCTCTTAACATAGCCCTGAGCTAGCTGGACCAATGGTATATCTTCAGACATTCAAAGCAACTTCTGTTGTTCAAATGATCAACACTGGCACTAGATTCATACTTTGAATCCCTCTCTTAAATTCTGCTATGATTACATCTTTTAAAATTCAATTATACTTATATCTGACCAGAATCTAGACTCGCCAGAGTCTTTTTATAAGTCTTGATTAAAAGTACAAACCTCAAGAGAAGAGTGCAGTGAAGTCAATACTCAAGCTTTTCTTTAGCACATAACTATACAATTTGTTTTTAAGCAACAATAGCATCACCATGTTTATCCTTCTCATCATTCAAAAGACAAATATTCTGGTGGAAGTATATTTCATGCATTCACACTAACATTTAATTATTTACACTTCAAGAGCTATAAAACACAGATTGTATATATTAAAAAGTCAGTTTGCAACCCCGGAATTAAATCAGCAGTTTGTGTGAATATAGTTGTGAATGTGTAGTGAAATGAAACTGACACATGATGGCCCGCAAGCTTGCATATTCCCATTGTATATCACTACATGTGGCTGCAATGGTGCTGAAAATCAGGTTAAATCTGTATTAACATGAGCACTTTAAAAACAAAATTCATGGTTTGGGATAGTTCCAGCTGAAAAGCTAAAAGCATAAATTCAATTTGGCCCATGTCAGATCAGCATTTGCCATCCAAAGAAACAGAAAAACATTCATGACAAACTGCGGTCTTTCCTCTTGGATTAGCATCCAGCTTCTCTTACTAGATAAGAAAAGATATATTCAATATTAGCAAAGAAAGGTCATGATCAATACTGTTCTTCTATGGCCACAGTGTAAATCATATGACCCTCCAAATATTGCTGGACTGCAACAAGAGCCAATGGCAACAACATCTGTAGGGCTGCTTGATTCCCATCCTTATTTTAGGGAATACAAAAACAAACTTGGGAGAAGTGCTGTTGGTTTGCTTTTTAATCATACACACACTAACACCGACACATACACACGTGTGTGTGTGTGCTTCACCAACGCACATGCATAACTTTAGGATTGGCTTTTAACAATTAAAAGACGCAATATTTCCAACAAAGGTAACCTATACTGATTTGATTGGGTGTTCCAGCCAGTTGAGAATGATGAGTTAACAACAATCTTGGAACAACATGTAGAAGAGGAAGAAGAAGAATCTTTATTAAGAACAACATGATCTGACATTGTATAACATGGTTGGCTTTGTACATTCTTGCTGCACTTGTGATAAGAGTCAACACTTTATTGCTCACCCATAAAATATGGATTACTTAGGAGTATTATAGCCCCCAGTACAGAGGATACTGGAATAGACTTCTGTATGGTAGGGTTTTTAATCTAGCGGCCACAATCATTTGAACACTGCTTGCTGCAAAATTGCTTTGCTATAAAGAATAACAAATGGGCAAATATTTCCAGATACAGATATCGCTCTCCCACTCCAGTCAATCAGAATGCAAATAGCTTATTCTGTAATATTGTTCAACAAAACATGTTCATCAGTAGAAGATAAATTCAGCCAGAAAGGAAGATTGCTCAGGCAAATGAACAGGGTCAAAACCAGATCAAATTAACAACAGCAGAATAAATATCCTTCAACCGAAACTATTTACATCAGTAATGATATTTCTAGATTGATTCCGTAAAAGGTTGTCAGACTGAGCTGTACGGCACAAGGGCAACAACACAGGTAGGGACGCATCTGATAGCCAAGCTCCACAATCTGCAGCCTCATGAGATATGGTAGTGCTGGGACTGTATCACTTCAGATGGGGTAAGAAAGCGAGGGAATGTTTGAGTGTCCCATTTCCATGAAATCACCAGCATATAATCAACAATTCTGCAAGAGAGTCATCACATGGGAGCACCCATTGCGTTTTTGTTTCCGACTTGAAGCTCTTGCTTCTATATTGTGTGTGACTTAAGATATGGTTGCACAATAGGAAAGATCCATGGAATATAATTCAGTTTCAAACTGGATTATTTGTGTAGTGTGGATTTTGGCTTTAGTGTTCCAGCATTCATTCATCCTAACCACCAGGCAGCAAATGTTTTTGGACTGCATCTCCCATCACTCCCTACCATGGACTAGGCTGATGAGAGCAGTAGGCAAAAACACATCTGGAAGGCTGCTGCCACCCATTCCTGAGGCACCAACCCACTAACATGAATGGGTTTTAATTACATGTAACTATGTCTAGAACCTGGTTGTAAGGAGAAAACTGTGGAAAACCTTTGACATGGGACAGCATTACCAAAACATTTTGTTGCTTAAAGCAAATCCTAAATGACTTCCTTGACCTGCCATTTCACACTTCAGTGAGTGCAAACACTTGCAAAAATCTTGCTGCACCATCCAGATCTAGCAGTTACTACATGATTCAAAGGCCAATTCATATACCTATCTGCCTTCACCTTCCATGCATCATGGTACCATGGAAGATTGAAATGTTTACCTTGTTGGACTAGACATTCTAGGCTTCTCCACCCAACCAGCATGGATGGAGGATTGTGGAATCTGTAGTCAGAAAAAGTCACCTTTTCCAAAGTATTTGGCTTCAACCTACTGTGTTGCAGAGCCATCCCTGATTTTGAATTAGACTGCTTTCCTTGGGCTTTTGCCACCAATGACAAGCCAATATGATCTCAGGAGCAAACTATTGCACATTACTTTACTTGAGGGGAGGGTTGGTGATGTTTACTTTGAGACTGAAGGTGAGTTTGGAAAAGAAAAATGCCACCAGTCCAAGAAGAGAACCCACACCATAGAGGAATAACTTCAACCAGTTGGTCCCAGCTGAAATAAGTCACATTCTTTGTCAAATGGCTCCTAGCCCTTCCTATTTTTGATTCTCAACCCACCTGGAGTTCCATTACAACATGAATGCAAATAGGATCCTGAACAATATTTTGCTGTTCAGTTTTCCTTTGGGCTAGACCTTCTCTCCTCCATAATACTTGATTTTGTTCCTTCTCCCATCAGGTTTTCTGTCACTCCCTCAACTTTTAGTAAGCATTTTATGGCACCTGAGCATAGGCTATGGGTATGGAGCCTTGCCTTAAAGATGTTCTGCAAACCTCTGGGTTTCCCTATGTCTGCTGAGCAATCCTTTGTATGTTTCTTTTGCTTCCATAAGCAATGGTACTCATGCCTATATCTCAGTGACAGAGACACAGAAAAGGTGTATGGACAGATGGAAATAGGGCATAAATGCTAAACTCTAATAAGAGGCCACTTTCAAAGTGACTTTTTTTTTATTTCCTCAGATAAGGACTAAAAGGAGACAGAAAAGGTAACACAGACCATTTTGGTGCAACTCTAGGCTTATTCCCCTGACCTAGAAAACTGAACCACCTTAACTGTTATACCAAGATGGCTTCTGGAAAATTTCTGCAGCTCAGTGGCACAGCACATGCTCCCTGTGCACACGGACCAGTGTTTGATCTCTAGCATCTCCATTAATTTTGGGGTTCTCCTTCCACGCCCCAAAAGGATATCAAGTAGTATAGTTGGGAAAGTCTTTTGCCAGAGGCTTGAGGGCAGTTTTCCCCAACCAGAACCCTCCAAGTGATTTGAATTACAACTTCCTTCAACCAATGCTTACATGGCCAGCAGAGAGAGATCATGAGAGTCTGAATCCAAAACATCTGGGGAGCACAATAAGAGAAGGCTGCCAGGGACAATAAGGAAGACAAGGCTAAACAGACAGAACAGGGACAGTTTTGTATGGTAACATTAACCAAACTTCATGGAAATCCTTTAGCAGCAACTGTGGATCTCTTTTTCGTTTTCATACCCACTCTCTTTAATGTTTACAGTCCTTAGTTCTATTAAACTTCAACACATACTAAGTATGATGAGTGTACTCATTTGTTCCATACTCAGTAGCCCAATCTGCATTGGCAGCTAAGAAACTACATGCTCATTTTATTAAGGAACATATTGTAATATAAACATTAAATTTACATTTTTTAAGATGGCTTTTACTGGGGTCTGTAAAATGGTTTTAAAATTATGTTTAATATTTTAAATAATTTACTGTCAACTAAAAGCCAGAGAGGTTCCTGTTTTACTTCATAGATTGTAAAGGCCATTGGCTATAGACTATAAAGACTGTGATGATGATGAAACTTCCAACAGGGAGTATATGCATATGAATTATACTTGAGTTTTGCCCACTTGAAGTTAGCCATTCTTGACATTTTTAGATGTATTTCTGTTAAATGTTCCAGAGGGGGCTTTCATGACTTCCAGCTGCAGTAGGTCAGAAAGAGCCACTCACTCCTGCTTAACTGTGAGCCTCAAACCTGGGCTCACAAAAGAGAGAGCAAGGGAAATTAAGAGTTACAGGGTAGGCTTGTGGCTTTATGCTTTCTCTATGAGATGAAATCAGCTGAACCAAGATGCTAGAACAATATTGGCTTGGGTTTTCTTTAATTCAGAGATCCTTCTATTCCCTTTATATAACAAGGGAATATTTTGGGGAGGGGGGAACGAAAGGTCTTGGAATATTTAGACATGCATAATCTTCTCTGTCTCCCTCCCTGTCAGTTCTTTGGAACCAAGAGCTATCTGAGTCACTGCACTCTTGGAACAGCCACAAGCAAGGAAGCCTTTGCTTAATCCAATTTCTACCGCATGCAGCTTTTGGCAGCCGCAGGAGCCCTTGTAGAATTCCGCGTTGGCAGCGGGGGGGGGGCTGGCATGATTTCGACAGGTGTTCTAAGAAAGTTCCCCCGCTTCTGGCTGCACCTTTTCCCAGGTCTGCCTGCCGATCTCCTTCCCTTTTCTACATACAGCCTTTCCATCTCCCCATGAGCATGCCTCCCAGGCGCTTGGACGTGGCAACAAAGCTTTCTTGGAAATCACCCTCTCTCGATAATCTCAGATCTGATCCCTGCAGGACGGGAAGATGTTGCAACAAAGGTGCTCTGCACATGCTCAGAGGAAACCCTGCACGATCAATTCCATAATCTCTGATCTGGTGAGTGCTGGAGGGGATCACGCGGTGTTGCAAGAGAGGCACTCTCCACATGCTCAGAGGAAACTCTGCACGATCAATTCCATAATCTCAGATCTGGAGCGCGCTGGACGGGATCACGCGGAGTTGCAAGAAAGGCACTCTCCACATGCTCTGAGAAAACCCTGCAGGATCAGCTTGATAATCTCAGATCTGGTCCCTGCTGGACGGGATCATGCGGAGTTGCAAGCAAGGCGCTCTGCACATGCTCAGAGGAAACCCTGCAGGATCGGCTTGATAATTTCAGATCTGGTCCCTCTGATGGACGGGATCCCGCGGTGTTGCAAGAAAGGCACTCTCCACATGCTCAGAGGAAACTCTGCACGATCAGTTCGATCATCTCAGATCTGGTCCGCCCTGGACGGGATCCCGCGGAGTTGCGAGAAAGGCACTCTGCACATGCTTAGAAGACACAGGCTTCCTCATTTTCGACACGGTCTGGGGCTAGACAGCCCCCTCCCCACCCCTCAGTCCTCTTCTGGGTTCTCCGCTGCATTTCCCTCCCCTTCTTGCTCCCTCCTCCTCTTTGCCTGCTGGGAGGCGCGACGGTCCCGGCTGCTGCTCCGGAAGATGCCGGGTTCCTCCCCTTCTGAGTCACGAGGCGCCTGATTCCTCCCCCGCCTTCCCGTCCCTGGTCCCTTTCCCCTCCCCGCTTTGCCAAGGGGCGGGCCAGCCCATTCCAAGGCGGAGGGGTGTTGGCTTGGGAGGGCTCTTCCATGGCCCGTGTTGCCTTGATCACGCGGGGCGCCGCCTTGGCTCGCTGGCTGCGTGTAGGCGAAGCGGCGAGGGGGAAAGCTGGGCTGAGCCGCCTCGCCGCCGCAGGCTTGAATCATAAGCCCGCCTGATCCTTCGCGGAGCCACCGAGAAAGAAGAGCAGGAAGCCAACCAGGAGGCGGGCGCAGGAGCGATGGCCGCTTTCCAAGGAGACTTGGCCGTTTTGAAAAGCAATGCGGGTGGGGGGGGGGAGAAAAAGCAAGTCTTCTGCGTTGAAGTGGAGGGAGGGCGAGGGAGGGGGCAAGGCACCCATAAGGAGGGGGGCTGACAGGGCTCTAGCCTGGGCCCCTGGGGTGATCGTACTGCCACTTTTTAAATGATGTAAATCCATTTACAGTTGTCCCTCCATATCCACGGATTTGGTATCCACGGCTTGAAAATAGTCTTCAAAAATAATAATCCCAAAAGCCAACCTTGATTTTTGCCATCTGATATAAGGGGCACCATTTTGCTATGCCATTGCATATCATGGGGACTGATATGCAATGGTTAAATGCCAGTACTGCAAGTCACCACGTTGCAAGTTCGATTCCAGCGGGCTCCAAGGTCCACTCAGCCTTCCATCCTTTTGTAGGTTGGTAAAATGAGTACCCAGCTTGTGGGGGCAATTAGCTAATACGCACTGGAAACTGCTTAATGCAGTGTAGATGTGTAAATTGCTATTGCAATTTGTATTCATCAATATAATTAGCTAACACACATTGGAAACTGCTTAATGCAGTGTAGATGTGTAAGTTGCTATTGCTTAAAACAAAATTGTAAGCCGCTCTGATAGCCTTGTGGCTGAAGAGCGGGGTATAAATAAATAAATAATATTCACGGCTTTGGGTATCCATGGGGGGTGGGGTTCCTCGAACCAAACCCCAGCGGAAAATAAATCTACACATGACTTTGGTGTCATCATTGCAACGGATTTCTTTTAATGTTTATCCTAAATCCCGCAAAGCATCTGGTTGCCCTTAACCTTAGCAGTAGGTGGGTGGGGGGCACCAAAGATCCTGGCTTGGGGGGGGGGGTCCAGCCCAGCTAAGCATCCTCGTCTTCACCACCGTCCGAGGAACGTGCCCCCTCCTCCTCTCCACCAGCCTTTCATGGGCGCCCAAAGAGGCCAGCGGGACAGGACCGGGAGGAGAAGCAAAGCCCAGTTCGGGGGTCGGAAAGGAGGGGTGTGTTGGTGCATGCAGGGGGAAGGAGGGGAGGCTGGACGGACACTCTGCCGCCTTTCGCCGGCTCTTCAGGAGCCTTCTCATCCTTTGGCTGAGCCTGAGGCGGCTCTGGCCAGCCCGTGGCCTTCAATGGGCGCCCTCGGCTCCCGGGATCTCGCCCATCACAGATGGAGGCGCTCCCCCCTCCAAGACAATATTATAAAAGAGGCTCTAGGTCAGTGGAGTCCAACCTGTGGCCCCCTCCAGCTGTCACACTACACTTTTATAGCGCCGTGATGCCACTTGAACGGCTGTGGCTGCCTCCTGTGGAACCCTGGGATTTGCAGTTTAGGGAGGCCTAAGAGCTCTCTGGCTGAGAATGCCAAAGGCCCCTCCCTAAACTGCACATGCCAGGAATCCACAGGAGGCAGCCAGAGCAAATAAAGTGGAATAGTAACACTATAACAGTGTAGTCATGCTAGATTTTCAGACAACACTGTTATAGTGTTACTATTCCACTTTATTTGCTATGGCTGCCTCCTGTGGAATCCTGGGGTTTGCAGTTTAGGGAGGGGTATTTGCAACTCTCAGCCAGAGAGCTCTTAGGCCTCACTAAACTACAAACCCCAGAATTCCACAGCAGGAAGCCAGAGCAGTTAAAGTGGAATAATAACACTATAACAGTGTAGTCTGAAAATGCTGTGTATCACAGTTTCTCAACCAGGGTTCCCTGGGTTCCCCAAATGGTTGCTAGGGGTTCCTCAAGAGATTGTGATTGTGGGGGGAAAGCAATAGCAGTCTATAGAATAAGGTTTATGCAGGGGTTCCCTGAGACTTGAAAATTATTTCAGGGGTTCCTTCAGGAGAAAAAAGGTTGAGAAAGGCTGGTGTAGTGTGATAATTAAACCAGCTCGCAGAAGCCTGAGCCAGCTGCTCCAATGGTCAGGAATTCTGGGAGCTGTAGTCCAAAACACCCAGAGGGCCACAGATTGGACACCACTGCGCTAGGTGGAAACCACCATCCCTCCTGGGGGGGGGCATCCACACTAGAGAAATAATCCAGGTTGAAACTGGATTATATACATGGCTCCTTCCTATGGAATACTGAGATTTGTAGTTTGGTGAGGCACCGGCACTCTGTCAGAGAAGGCTAAAGACCTTGGAAAACTACAGCTCCCAGGATTCCTTGGGAACGAGCCATGCAAATAATCCACTTTCAAATTGGATTATTTGTGCGTCCTGTGGATTCCCCCCGGTCTGCTAGTTTTCAGAGAGCCGCCTCCCAGGAACTCCGGGGCTTGTTTATTTTTTATTTTTTAATTAAAATTTCTCCGCCCCCTTTTCCTGCAGCCTTCCTTCTTTTCTGGCTTTACCGTTTCTCTCGGAGGAATCAGAGGGAGACAGACAGGGAGAGCTCAGAAACCACCTATCCTCATTTTGACTCAAACCTGCCACGATCCATCTGGGGTTAGCTAGCTTTAAGGTAGTGGGGCCCCTGATTCTTCTCTTATCGTCATGATTGATATTGATTAAACAAAAAAATTTAAATGACTCCCCTGCCTAGGATCGGCCTGTCGTGCCTTTTTGAAGCAACCCCACCGCAGTCGAGAGAGGGAGAGAGAGAGAGAGAGAGAGAGAGAGAGAGAGAGAGAGAGAGAGAGAGAGAAGCCATGGGTCCAGGGATGCTGCCGGAGCCCCCTTTGCCAATCGGTTACATAAGATGGGAGCTCTGCAGTCCACGGGCACCACCAGGGTATTCTTCGCTTGGTTTCCCTCCCCTTACGTCGAGGGGAAAGGCGATGGGTGGGTGGGAGAGCTTTGGAAAGACATCTTCCACACCAATCGTTCCTAAAGGCTCTCGGCTGATTCCTGCCCATAATCCTGTTTTAAGAATGGCCTCCCGACATGATGTCGTAGTAGGCACTGGCAACAGGAACGAAAACATGAATGAAATAAAACACCACCACCCCACCACCAGCAGCAGCAGCAGCAGCCACGACTAGAAAAAGGAACAGTTGCTGGAACTGAAAGCCATGTCCAAAATCCGATGAACATTTCGGTCGTTGTGTGTGTGTGTGTGTGTGTGTATGTCGTCGTTAAAGGGTTAAAAATAAGCATATTTTTTTAGAAAGGAAAAAACAAACAAACACCAGCCCATTAACTTCTTGCAAACGGAGCAAAAACATTACGAAGCGAAATAGGAATTTTAGTATTTTCCATTCCAGGCATGAGCACGGTTTCCTGCATTCTTCTTTGCGTCCCTGTCACTTCTTCTTTTTTTAAAAAAAATCGTGATTGTTATTTATCTGCTTACTAGAAGGCTCTCCTCCCAGAAAAAACGGGGGTCGATAGCTTTTGGTGAGCGATGCAAGGGAAGGAAGGATGAGACTTAAAGACGCTTCGCAGTGGAGCTCTGCAATAAGCGAGGTCAGGGAAGGCTGCTTCTTCGCTTGCCTAAATGGCGATGAATGCGGATGCTTGGTGAGACCCAGAAACAACGCGAGGGAAGGGCCATGGCGTGTAAACAGAGCAACCGATTAATATTGGTGTGTGTGTGTGGGCGGGGGGAAGAATCTGGAAACCCGAAGGACTAAATCCCATTGTTAGTCCCAGCTAGAGTAGACCTATTCAATGAACAAGATTTGCTAAACCAGTACTTATGTAAGCACCATTTGGTTCACTAATAGGGCCAAATCCACACTGCACAAATTCTCCAGTTTGGATTATTTACTTTGGCTCCTTCCTATGGAATCCTGGCGTTTGTCGTTTTACACAGGGACTTTTAGCCTTCTCTCTCTGCCAAAGAGTGCTGGTGCCCCACCAAACTACAAATCCCAGGAAGGAGCCATGCCAAAAACAATCCCGTTTCAAACCGGATTGTTTGTGTCGTGTGGCTTGGCCCCTAGAGGTCTCCTCCAGCTGAGACTCAGCCGTAGATTGGGCTCAAATTCCTCAATAAGGAATATGCGACACTCTCGCATATTCTCATGGGTGTGTGTGTGTGCAGCCTCCATACATCGAGGCAGAGTTCGGTCCCACTTCCCAGGGCCGGTTCAAGGATTTTGCCCCCCCCCCGGCAATGCTTTAATTTGGGGGGGGGATATGTTTATCTCAGGTCAATGTAACCTAATTCAACCTAAGCTATTCACAGTACAGTACAGGATATTCAGATTATTACTAATCATGTTTTTGCAGGAGGAGGGTTACTATGCCCCCCCACAATGATGGCGCCCCCTGCAATGCTTTAATTTAGGGGGGCCATACGTTTATCTCAGGTCAATGTAACCTAACTCAACGTAAGCTATTCACAGTACAGGATATTCAGATTATTACTAATAATCTTTTTGCAGGAGGAGGGTTACTACGGAAGCCCCCGCAATGATGCCCCCCCAGCAAATGCTTTATTTTGGGGGGCCCATAAATTTATCTCAGGTCAATGTAACTTAAGCTATTCACAGTACAGGATATTCAGATTATTACTAATAATCTTTTTGCAGGAGAAGGGTTACCCCGCAATGATGGGCCCCCCTGCAATGCTTTATTTTGGGGGCCCCATATGTTTACCTCAGGTCAATGTAACCTAACTCAACCTAAGCTCTTCACAGTACAGGATATTCAGATTATTACTAATCATGTTTTTGCAGGAGGAGGGTTACTATGTCCCCCCCTCGCAATGATGCCCCCCCCCGCGGCTGCAGGTGCTGGGGTCCCTTAAACAGCCCCTGTCACTTGCCTTCCTTCTTCCTTCCCTGCCACCTCCAAAATGCCCCTGTAAACATTTTGCAAGGTTTGCCTCCTTGCAAGGTTCCCATCCCACTCACTCACCGCCCACCCCGCCCCCTGGGGCGTCTAGAAGGCTGAATCCGAAAAACCCGGCTTCTTTATGGAAGTAGGGTGCCGATCCTGTGATGGCCCGCCCGCCCGCGCTCGCTGTCCGTGGTTCTGAATCCAAGCCTGCTAATGCTGCTGCTGCAGTGAAGCCTCGAGCTGCGCGCCCGCCCCTGATGGATTTCTGCGGCCGCTGCGACAGGGGCTGCGGCGGAGGCCGCTGTCCAGGGTCCTGAAAGTGCAGCTGCGGCAGGAGCCCGACAACCGGCCGCCGAGCAAGAAAAACCGCGCTAGACATGGCAGCACCCGACCCCCCCCCCAAAAAAAACACACACACACAACTCCTGCCACCATATGCCTAGGTAGGCAGAACAGATCCATGCACCAAAACGAGAGGGAAGAGGGGAAAAGAGAAAGAGGGAGCCAGCAAAAGCAAAAGCAAACCGCTCTACTAGGAGGAAACAGTACACACTGAGTCTGCAGGAATACTCTAAGGCAGCCTTTCTCAACCTTTTTCTCCTGGAGGAAGCCTTGCAATCATTGTCAGCTCTTAGGGAACCCCTGCCTAAGCATTATTTTATAGACTGCTCATCCTTCCCCCCCCCCCACCATCACAATCTCTTGAGGAACCCCTAGCAAGCTCTTGGGGAACCCTCTGGTTGAGAAAGACTGCTCTAAGGGATAAGAAGACATCCCACTATTTTGAGAAACAGCAACAACAGAGGAGTCAATGAGTGTTTCTTTTTTCTCTCTCTTTCTCCCTGTCTTCCCTCTCTCTCAACGGAAACAAAACATCAGGGTTGGAGAGATGGCTGCTCTCCTTTCCCCCATCAGACTGCCCAAGCGTTAGCTGTCTTACAAGCCTTTGGATGAGCAGGGGAAAATAAAGAAATAAAATAAGGCTTCCGAAAGAAAGCAGGAGACTTTGAGGCAGGTGCTTTCCTCCTTACCTTGGCTCCAGGAGAGTCCTGCTCGGGGGCCTCCTCCAAAAGCTTGGGAAGCTGGGCTGTGCGGCGGCGACCGGGGAAGAGCAGCCGCTCCTGACCTCCCCGAGTCTCCTTCTTGAATGGAACGGGAGCTGTGCCCTCATCAAAGATGGCCGTCGCTTCCGACGTCAGCAGCTTTTAATAGACCTCTATTGGAGGGGCGGAGGGGGGGGGAGGAGAGGGAAAGGAGGGCGCGAGAGCGAGAGGGCGCGCGCGCAGGGATGGGAGGGGAGGGGGGGAGTTCAGCCAAGCAGGCGGGCGTCTGGAGGAGCTTGACTCATCAGAAGCTGCTGCTGCTGCACAATACCGCAATCCCGTGCATTTCCCCCCCCACTCCGATTAAAAAAAATAATAAAAAAGAGAGTAAAGGGATCGGTGAAAAAGTAGTTAAAGGATCCATGATGGGGGTGTGAGCTTTAGTTTATGCTAGAGCTTGACCAAATCAAGCAATCAATCTATCATTTATTTTCGGACAGTAGTTATTATGATGAGAAGTTTTGGGTTTCATGGAACTGGGGGCGGGGGGAACGGGAGAGCAATAATGCGGTACTGATTTGTTTTCGCCAAAGGGGTGGTCCGAAAAGGGTATTCCTCAGAAGTCTCCAGGACTCCATATATGGCCCGTTGACGTGGCTGTCTATTTTTATGTATGATTTCCTCCCCCTGTGTTGCTTTTCCTTGCACCTAACAAGCCACTTTTCTCAGGGTCCTTGAAATAAGCCCGTTTGGATTCCTCAGCGATGCCGCAGCAATCCAAATATTTAAGATGTGGGTTTACTGATTTGTTTGTTTGTTTGTTTTACAATGTAATCTGTCTCTTACTATAATGTAGGCTTGCCAAAGAGCTGGCTAGCTCTTCAGAATTTGTTTGTTATTAATATCAGGTACCTTAAGGAACAGCAATGCAGAGATGTAATAGCCCCCCCCGCCCCCCGATACATTTTATTTAGTTGGCTTATTTTCAAATCATGGGTAAACTGTGTCTAGAAGTCCCCCCCCCTTTTTTTGAAGAGAATGTTTTATTGATGATGCCAGCCAACACAGAGTTAATACATAAATAACTATAGACTCCTAGAATAAGCATTCATCTTCCATATCAACACACTCATGGTTTGATGAAAAGTAGTCTAATCTCCCTTCCTTCTGCATTCCAAAATATTTCCCATCAAGGAACCACTGTAGCCCAGTCTCTGAAGCTCTCCTGAAGAGAAATCAAAGGCAGTGCAACCATTTTTAAAAAGTGTTTGAGCGGGCCAGGAAGAAGGAAAGCAACAATGCAGGTAATCTGCCCCATCTTTAGTGCTGCAGTTTCTTTCCCCCCTTTGACATGATCATGAAAAACTGTGGTGGCTGATCATGAGCTAAAATTCCAGGACACTCAGTTCCCCCACAGAAAACTTATTTAAATTTAGATGTTCTAAAACTAGAAGAAGGAGCTCTTTGACAAATGAAAGGGAGAAAGGAGAAGAAGGAGAAAAGGCTCCAGGCTGCCTGTGTGTGATGTGCCTGTTACAGCTCCTAGGAAAGTGTTTTTAGAGGAATTCTCCTGCTACTGAACACAAAAGCATGAGCCCCATTCAGTGAAGTGGATCTGGCCTGCACTATTAAGCTACCAATGAACTTTAACCTAGCCTAGTTAATTAAATAGATCTGGGTGTTCCAAACACCCACCGAGCCTACCACTGGGCAGACTGATGCAACCCCCTGGGGTATCAAGTGCTGGAGAACAGTGATAGCCCTTTGGCTATTCCTTCTGAGCTTACTGGGCATTGCCTTCTATTGAAGAACACAGCTATGTATGCCTCTCTTGTCCCCTAAACTGACCTGCTGCTTTCAGAGATGGTGGAGAACACGATCCCTTCTCTAATAGTAAAAGTAACATTTAATTCTGAGACTAGTGTGATTTTGTATTTGGAGTGTTGGAGGGGGCTGCTGGTGGTGGTGGTGGTGGTGGAGAAGCTTGTCCTTTGCCTCAGGCAGCAAAATTTCCTGAGCCCACCTTTGTTCTTGGGAACAGCCCCTGAGAACCTGCATTAGCTGCTAGTTTAGAAGAACTTTTGTTGGGGCTTTTCCTGGTATGTCTCATAATAGACATTATCTAATCTACAGAAGGGTATCCATGCAAAATAGTACAGAGGCAGGGATATATAACTCCAGATGACAATGCCCATGTAAAAACAGCACTCTTGGCAAGGCAAGCAAAACATTCTCTGTTCTGTCAGCAGACCCACATTGTACATCTATTGGTTTCATACATGGGCAGAAATGTTTAGGTGGCCATCTTGCCATTACACAATTATAATTTATGTCAATGTTTCCCAGCCTGTGGGTTCCCAGATCCTGTTGGACTACAATTCCCAGAATCCTTCACCATTGGCCATGCTGGCTGGCATTTTGTGGAGTTGAGGTCCAATGGCATCTGGGGAGCCACAGCTGAAAACCACTGCTACATGACACTAGGGATACTTTTAATGGAGCACAAGATATCCATAGCCAAAATTATGGACACACTGGATTCCCAGCCTCTTCCTGCTTCTCCGTTCTTCACAGATCTATAAGCCTAGAGATCCAATCATCCCTGCTGTAGCTTCTCAGCACTTCCTCTGGCCTTCTGGGCCTACCAATATGGCTTCTCTCTTCATGGGTAAGGTCTGGATTGTCCACCCAAGGAAAGCATTCCAGCTCTAATGAGAAACCCCCCAAAATGGCTTTCTCCCCTGAATGTCATGTCCACAGTTGCCTTTAAAGAAAATGTTATTAAATGTATCATTCCATCTGGCTCCTTGTTAGTTTAGTAGTTCCAAAAAACGGCTGAGGATGCATAGCAGATGTGTGCGGGCGGCCCTGAAGCTAAGGCTGGTGGTGGCAGGGAGGAGAGGAGAGGGAGGTTGGAATGTCAGGCTAGTTTCCAGGCAACAGAAACTCTTGTGGAAAACAGCAATCATGAGGAAACTGGGTAGGGAAAAGGAAGTGGGCCTTGACTGGGAAGGAAGTGAAAAGTGGACACAGGCAGCATTTAAGGACTTGCCATGTTGGGAGGATTCCCTTAGGGCAGAACTATGACAAGTGGAGAAAGCAAGAATTAAGGAAGGTTTCTGAGAACATTCTGGAATGTGTACTTTTGTACACTGTGGTGTCACCAGAGCTAGACCTCTTGGCAAAAGGTCAGAGACCTCAAAGCCCAGAGTGCCCACAAATAACTGTATCAATGTTTTATTTCTCCTTATTTTTTAAAAAAATATTTTTGTTCAGTTTTGCGGAGTGGGTGCCTTGGTGTAGGCCAAAGCTCCACAGTCATGTCCACTATCTTAACTGCTTAATTCCAGAGTTTCCATGGGATGCATCTGGTGCCCAAAGAAGCACTCTGAGAAATTATGGGTGAAATTATGGCATTTTGCTCTGCAGTAGCATATCTGTTCTACAAGAGTAAGAGCATTGGTGTGTGTGTATGGAGATCAGCTCTTACTTGTGCCCCATGACCATCACCCCACTTTTGCAGGCAACATTTGGATGTGACTAGTCTGGCACCATTCTGCAACCCGTCTGGCTTACTCAGTTGACCCTTCTGTCAAGGGCTGGGTGGGATCATGAACCAGATCTTGGCACAATTTACTTGGTTGGACCACCATTCCCAGCATCCCATAATCAGCATTCCATAACTTTGGAGCTGTAGTTTGAAAAGCTAACTTTCTCCAAGCTCTGAGTGTGAGCTTTCACACCAAAAAGGAGGGCTGATTACTAGAAAGGCTGGCCTTCCTTTGGACCCCACCAGACGTAATGTTTCCTACCATCTGGTAAGAAAGGAGGGGAGGGAAAAAACACAGGGTGGTGGAGAGAGAAATGCCCTTCAAATGGAATCTTTTCCAGATCCCTAATGGCAGCTGGTGGCTTCCACGTAAGTTTGGTGGTGAATCCACTACAAGTTTTAGCCCAAAGTATACAGCTGCCCAGATGTTGAGCACTACCCCATAGATTCAGCACTGTGGCTAGCTCCTTTAAAATTCAGACTGAAACCCAGACTGAATTCACCACCTCATGGGCATGGAAGCCACCAACTGCCATGGAGACTGCTGCTGGGCCTCCCAAGACCCTGGCAACACCAGTCCATTCATGCATTCATGTTATAGCTCCAAGAAAGCAAGGCTATTTGCCAGCTTCTAGATGCTTGGAAGCTGAGCCAAGGAGGAAAGGGGGAAAAGCTAGGTGATGTTTAGCCATTTCCTGATGTCTGAAGCCAGGCTGGCCCAAGAAGTTTTGCTGCCTGAGGAAGCACAACAACCTCCCCTCTCCCATGATGCATCTGAATCAGGGTCATCAAGCCCAAAGGCAGTCAAGTTATTTTCACATGAAACAGAAAATCCCACATGTGCCTCTCCACTGTTCCTGATAGTAAAAATATAGGAATAGCAAAATAAATAAGTAACAATCTGAAGCCCTTTCATGACATTCAGAATTTGCTGCCTGCAGTGGCCATAGCGCTTTGCTTAATAACCTGAATCTGTTGTCTGAATAGGGGGAACCCTGGACCATGAATCTTACCCTCTCACTGGGTCTGGCTGAAGCAGAACAATAGAGGTGATTCTTGATTCAGATTAACAATATATTGATGCAAACTATTGAAACAGAATACTCTGATGGCACAGCAAAGACCCTGGAAACAACTAAATTTGTCTGAATGTATTCCAAAATGTGGCCCTGGGAGAGGGATTTGGCCCACTGGAACCTAGCCAGAGATAAATATGGCCCATCATATGAAAGTCAGATTTGGAAAGATGAGTCTTCTCCAGAATGAAGAATAGAGGTGGATGACATGTTTCCTAAACCAGGATCTTCATAAAACTGTTGGGGAAAAGAATGTTGTCATAATTGATAGGAGATGCAGCCTCATGATGAGCTGTGATAATGGGCTCTCCCATTATCTGGACAGCACAGCCAACCAGGTAAACAAAGGTTAAGGATATATTAGGTTAAGTTGCAGTTTATGGGGGCCAGGTCAGAAGACAGCTGACCAATGAGATGACTACCAGGAGGAAGCTTCCAGATGCTTCTGTGAAATGGCAATAAACACTACCTGGGACCACAAGGCAGAGGGATGAAGAAAGGAGAAGAACAAAGAGAAATTTGGGGCAGGGGGATTCTCATCCCAACTCAGGGGAGTGCTTAGTAGAGGCTGGGCTGAAAGGCCCCATCAATCTTTTCCTGTTGATGTTGCGGCTGGAGAACCTATCCCTTCCAGATGTGTGTCTGTGCCTTCAAGTTGCCTGTTGACTTATGGTGAACTCATGAATTTCGTAGGGTTTTCTTAGGAAGGCATACTCAGAGCTGGTTTTGCCAGTTCCATCCTCTGAAATATAGCCTACAGCATCTGGTTTTCCTTGGCAGTCTCCCATCCAAATACTAACTAGAGCTGGCCTTGCTTAATTTCCAAGATCAGATGGAATCTGGTGCCCTTAGGGTATTTAGGCTCCAGGCTCCAGATGTGACTGACTCCAATTCTCAGCAGCCCCAGAAAGCCTGGATGATGGTGAAGAAAGATGGGAACTGTAATTTAACAGCATCTGAGGGGCGTGGGCATTCTAGCCCTTTATTCATAGACGGCTGTTGGCCTTCAGCCTGGGGCATTCATGTTAAAATTTTCCAATGAAGCTTTGACTTACTGAAAATTCCTGGCAAGTCTCTCCTGGCCCCTATACTCACACTGTGAAATTGGAGTATTACTGGCCAGCTTTAGCTTGATGCTTATTTTGTGAAGGAATAAAACAGCTATAATCTCAGAGAAGTGTATGACTAAAGCTGTGTGCCCAGCTTGTTTGTTTTTGGTTTTTGAAATATCTGCCATAACCCAGAACATTTTTCCTGTACTGCCTAGCAAGTTACTTCTGAATCTGAATCTGCATTTGCAATGCAGCTTGAGAAAAGGAGGCTTGGGCTGATGAGCAGAGGGAAACAGTCAAAAATCTCCCTGGGCATATCCAAATCTTTAGTAACCGCTAAGGGAACTGCCTGGATTAGAGCCAAGATCATCCCTAAATGACCACACATTGCATTCTAAGAAAAAATATCATTGGGTCAGAATTTGCATACCTCTCTTTGTAGCAGCAAATCAGGGTCTGAGACATTGTGAAAGAACAGAGGTGGCTGAGCTCTGTTGTATGAAAAGGCACTAGACCAAATAGGAAGAACGTGCATCCTTCTTATCTCTGTGCTTGCTCACCAGGTTAATGAGTGAGTTCTAGGTATGTATGCATTCATCTTCTTTAGCATACAGAAGATACAATACCAATATTAGCTGCATCTCCTTGAATGAACCTAGGAGGAGAGGGGGAAGAAGGAGAGATACACCAAAAACTACAATGATAACCTGTACAATCTGCAAACATCATTTTTTTTCTTTCAGCTATGAAGGTCTTACAAAATGCATTGCCTCCTCTCTGAGTATAATCTGACAGTCATTCCACCAGGATGAGAAAGAGAAAGAGAAGGAAATCTAGGTCAGTGGCAGCACAGCACCAAGTGACACCAGTGTGTGTGTGTGTGTGTGAGAGAGAGAGACACCAGCCTTAGTGATGCCACAGAGCTAGGTGTCTGTGAACCCTTCTGAGAACCAAAATAAATAATTTTTAAAATGAAGCTCCTCTATTAATTATTAATGTGATTTTATTTTAAAGACTATTGTCTTAAACCTTTTGGAGGTTTTTTTTTTTTTTTTTTTTGCTTTTAAAAAGTAGGCTATAAGCCTAACGGGAAAGACTAGTACTTCTGTGTACTATAAATCCCAGAATCCCCAACCAGCAATGCCAGGGCCATGCCAGCCAGGGAATTCTGAGAGTTCAGGTCTTAAAAAGTAAAAGTTGCTAGCCTGGGCTATCAATACTCCTGAATATTCAGAAACAGGATCATGTGGGTTATACGAGGTCTGTCTATTAAATAACGAGACTGATAAATAACCCATCTTTATTTAAATGTATTACAATTCTAATGCTTGTTCCCTTCAGTTTACTCCCTGTTCACAGTCACATAGAGATGCAGTCTTGTTTTCCACGGGCCAAAGGCATGGAGCAGATCAGTTTCTGTCAGCTGTTTCACCTGCCATTTTCTTTGTACTGCATCAATTGACTCAAAATGTTTTCCTTTAAGGCCCAACTTCACTTCAGGGAAAAGAAAAAGGTCGCATGGTGCCAAATCTGGAGAATATGGAGGATGTTCAAGTGTAGTAATGTGTTTTATCAACCAAAAACTGCTTCATAGAAAGTGCTTTGTGAACAGGTGTATTGTCTTGATGAAGAATGAAACCATTTCCCCACAGTTCTGGCCTCCCCCCACCCCAACCTTTCCTGTCAGCTTTGTCCGAACTTCCTTATAATAATGCTGGTTCACTCTTCTCCCTTCTGGAGCCCATTCTGCCAAAATCACACCCTTAATGTAAAAAACCAAGCAAACAATGAGCATGGCTTTGAATGTGGTCTTGCTTTGACATGCTTTTTTTCATTCTTGGTGATGATGGTGTTTTCCAGTGTATTGACTGTTGTTTTGTCTCAGGATCATACTGGAAGATCCAGGTTTCATCACTAGTGATGATTTTTTGAAATAGGTTTGGGTCCCCCTTGAGTTGCTGCAGAATGTCACATTGCTTGACATTTATACTTAGCATTTTTCCAGCCCACAACAGACAACACAGATGCTTTAAACAACGACTGACAATTAACTCAATGGCTGAGAGTGTTGATGTTTATCATGCAAGTTCACATGTTCAGGGTCAGCGCTCAAGCATTCACAATCAGTTCTCCCTGATTTGTCTGAAAGGTAACGTAGATACATTGTCTTGTTATTTAATAGACAGACCTTGTATTTGCTAGGGCTCTAAGTGGAGGTGGAGGGAATGGTGAGGCAATGGGAGTAGAATTCTCCCCTGCCATTCAGAGTAAAGCTTGAGTGAAGATGTCATTGATTCCCACTTCCAAATAAGCTAACTGAGGCATGCCTCTGTTAACAAAGCCTCTGATAGTGAACTTCCTTTTTTTACAACACTTTTTAATGTCCCCCCTCTTCCTTTCCTTCCTCATTTTCTGTATAGATGGAAGATTTTTATTTTTTGAGAAGCACAGACACCAGAGATCAGGACCAACAAGACTCATTGTGTGGTTGAGCCCCCTGAAGAATTACCACTCAGAAATGTCCTAATTTATGGCCATCTTTCCATTTGCTTAATAGGTCTTATATATTTTCTCTTTTCCTTGCTATATTAATTTTATGCTTTAAACAATTTTATAATGTTTAATTTATTATTTTGTCATCATCTCAATGGTAGTCACATTGTTAACTGCTTTAATTCATCTCCTCTTCCTCCTCCTCCTCCTCCTCTACTGTATTCTGTGTTTTTACTTTTTTGTGAAAACATACAGTAGGACCCCCGTATACACTGATTCATTATCCACTGATTCAATTATCCACGGGACACAAAACAGCACACCTATCATAGAGTCTTGCTGGAAAATGTGTCCTCTTTAGCCATTTTCTAGGTCCTCCATGGCAACTCTATGGTATTTTAAGCTGGAAGTCCCATTATTTTCAATTGTGTTCACTATTATCCATAGTTTTCAGTACCTACACCGCCCCCACCAAACTAATTCCCAGTGGATACAGGGGTCCTACTGTACATACAAGTGTGTAGATTTCATAATGTTCTGCCTATCCTCTACTTTAATAACAATTCCAGGCTCCTTGCTCAACATTGGCTAGTCTGGCTGGCAGAGCTGATGGGAACTGGAATCCAGGAACAACTGCAGGACCACAGGTTATCCATCCCTGTCTTATCTAGTTTGCCGGGATATGAAGGGATTTTCAGTGGCAGGAAGTTTCCTCTTGGTAGTTTCTGCAGTTTGAAGATTCCAGAAGAATCTCTACAGCCCAGGTGCTGGTGTGTGGTGATGAAAAAAAAAATACTGCATCCTGGAGACCTAATAAATGCAATGTACATTTGTTTGGGATTGTTGGGTAGATATTGATTCCAGAAAGGACACTTCCAAATGCAGTGTTTGCAACCCTGCCTGTAATTCAGGGTATACCATTGTCTCATACATGTTGTTGTTGTTTGTTGTTGTTAACTGCCCTCGAGTCAGCTTTGATTCATAAGGACCTTGTGAATGAGACACCTCCAAGACCTCCTGTCCTCAACTGCTCTTTTCAGGTCCTGCAGGCTCAGGGCCATGGCTGCCTTGATTGAGTCTATCCTTCCTCTCTTTCTACTACCCTCCACCTTTTCTAGCATTAATGTCTTTTCTAGTAAGTCATGTCTTCTCATGATGTGGCCAAAGTACAACAGTCTCAATTTAGTCATCTTGGCTTCCAAGGAGAGTTCTGGATTGATCTGTTCTAGGACCCATTTGTTTGCCTTGGTATTTTCAGCACTCTTCTCCAGCACCATATCTCAAATGAGTTGATTTTCATTCTATCAGCTTTCTTCACTGTCCAGCTCTCCCATCCATACATGATGATGGGAAATACCAGGGCTTGGACAATCCTAACTTTAGTGTTCGGTTTTATATCTATGCATTTTAGGATCTTCTTTAATTCTTTCATAGCTGTCCTCCCCAATCTTAGTCTTCTTTTGATTTCTTCACTGCAGTCTCCCTTCCAATCAATGATTGGTATGGGAAATCATTAACTATTTCAATTTTCTCATTGTCTAAATTGAATGTATGTAGATCCTCCATGGTCATTATTTTTGGTTTCTTACACTAATCCCTTTTAATCACCAAAGATATATTGCACAGCCTCTTAGACCAGTCTCACAGAGATTAAGTTCCAAGGGGGTTGCTCTACTGATGGAACCCAGAGGCGGCAATCTCCTGATATCCCCTCCCTGTGTTCCCTCAAAAGAGAAAGAGAGAGAGAAAAAGAGAGAGATAGGTGGGTACCTTTGGCAAGAGGGGTGTATTTTGAGCCCTAGGGTATCAACAGGGTGCATAGAGTTCAGAAACTCTCTGTGACCCTCAAGGATATGTAGGCAAATGGTCCATGTTGATCCTTCCATGACACAAAACATGGACATTCATTGTATTTGGTATCTACTTTCTAAGATGCAGAGGAGACAAAGGGAGCAGGGAGGGATGGGGCTCTTTTTCTGCTTGCTGGGCAACTTCCCCCCTGTACTGGAGCACCAGTATCCCCCAGTTTGCCTCATCAAATGGAAACCTCCAGGAACTGCTTTTCAGGTGGTATAGAGATTTGCAAGGAGGAGAGAAGGAATATTTTATGATCCTACTGGCAATTGGCTGCTACCTCGCTGTTTATAGTCTGCAGTCTTAAGCTGTATTATTTATTCATTATTATATTTATTTCTATCTCACCTCTTTTCCAGTTTGGAAAACAAGGCAGCTTACAACAGCTTAAAACAAACATAGCTAAAAATGCACAGCACACAAAAAGTAAAAATGCAATTAAATCATCATAAAATGAAAAGCAGTTGAAAACAGAAACCATTAAACAACAAGGACAACAACAAATAAAAGTTCAACACATCATACAAGGCCTGTTTCCCCTAATACTAATACTAATACTATAATTCTCAAATGCCTGCCAGAATAAGAAGTCTTCACCTGTGGAATGATTAAAAAATGGGGGATGCTATGCTAGTCTAACTTCTCTGGGAAGGGAGTTCCAAAGCTTAGGGGACTGTCTAAATGGTAAAAATACTCCTCATGGAATGCAAGGAAAATCCTGCCTGTCTTAATGGGATCCCACATTGTTACATTGTATTGGGAAGGAGGGGGGCCCAAAACATCAAAAATGCCACAGGAAAAGCCTTTGTGGCTTTTTCCAGAGGTTTTTTTTTTTTTTTAAACAGGAGGGTGTGCATTCCTGCTCATTGGGACAAGCAATTCAATATGAATCCTTTTCCCATAGGAGAGGAAGTGTAAAGCTGATTGGCCAGGCAACTGTGTGGGCAGGGCTTGCTAACAAGGTGCCTGCTGCCACCATGTTGGATTTTTGCCTTAGCAAGCGAGCGCTAAGGCGAGAAAATGGGGTGGTGTTTGGGGTTTATTTATTTATTGTTTCTCTGTTAAATTGAAATATCTCTGTATCACACCTTGGACATTATTTTTTATTTAAAAAAAAAGTTCAGTGGAGGCAAATTGAGGTAAGTACAAATGCAAATATATCACTCGTGGCCACCATCTTGCATGAGAAGCTTGTGGGGGCAAAAACATCATTAAGACAAGTCACAGCTGCTACAAAATGCCATTACTGCGAGGCCCTCTGGGTTTTCTTTTTTTCTTTTTTGCCTTGTATAGACGAGCCCTGGAAACAGGGCCGCTAAGAAGGCATTCTCCCTTGTTCCCACCAAATGTGCTTGTGAAGGTGGTGGGACAGAGAAAAGCCCCCCCCCCCCCGGTCTGAACACAGACAGATTCATATAGGAGAATATGATTCTTTGGATATTCTGTACATCTTGTGGGGGATTATGTTCTTGAAGTGCAAGGTGTCAGAAATCAGTTGCTATGGGAGCAGAAACCTTTCCTTGGCACCCCCTCCATGTGTGTTTGACTTGATATAGGCAAGATGGGATCAGCACAACTGAAACCAATTGAGAACCTTTCCCTTGTACTTTTCCCCACTGCTACAGATCAATGATTGATCCATCACCATCACACTCTGCATAGTGTCTCCCATTACTATTGGTGGTCAGTAGTTCATAGCTTTGTGTAAGTCCCCATGTAGCAAAAGTAAAGAGGCCACATGGCGGGGAGCATCCATGGAAAGTGAGAAAAATTCACCCCTCACCTCCTGCCAGTGTAGTGAAATGAGAAAGCAATATTTAATATCTTCTTCATTAGGGCAAGATTTGAGTAATAGCATGACAGAATGAGTGCCTCCTCGCCCCAAGTTGTACAGATACTGCCTCCTATGGAATGCCACCTCCACAGAATAATTTAGCAGGTGAGAGCGTTAAAGAATGCCAGTTGATCCTGATAATAGGCATTTTATGTATACAGTGAAGGATACTGCATTTTGTAAGCTAAAGGTTTCAGAGACATGGGGAGGGAGAGAAAAAACCAATTAACCATCCTTTCAAAAAAGGGTATCTTCCCATGACCTCTTTAGGTCATTTCCATTAGCAACAATGCCTTCCATCTATGTCCAATTTCTCATTCTCTTTCTTTTAAAAAGCACTGCATTGCAGCACTTAAATCTTCACAGAAGCACTTCAAACTCTGGAAATTTTTCAGCAGTTCAGGAATCTTTTCAGCTGAACAGGAAACACAGAGCATTACTATCTGGAACTTCTCTTTGGAACGGCTTATATTCTGGGTGAAGTCTAACCTCACATGAGAAAACTTGCAGTCATCTGAAACCACTTTTCCCTCCTCTCCTCCCTGCTGCAGTCTCCCCTTCCCATCCCTGTAATCTGTTTCAGAGGGTCCCCTGTCTGGAAAATGGGTAAAATTACATGCAGAAGTCATCCAGCAGTGAGCAGGGGTGGTTGGATGATGCTCTGGATCCCATCCTACTCATGCTCAGTTATGCATACCTTTAGCATTTCATCATATTTATTCATATTAAAAGTAACTTTTAAAGCTCTCTGCCTAACTTATGTGGAGCAGATTTTGAGGGCTTGGAAGTGGGAGGGAAGGGAATGATCCCCCTCTCCCTGTTGCTCTGAGAGAAAGCATTCTTAATGAGTAGGGGGAGTTATTTGGATGCCACCCTATGACTGCTCAGGCTCTGAAATAACTGCACCCTTGAACTTTTCTTAGTTTTTGTTTAAACTGAACTTAAGGAGTTGACAGTGTTGACTTTGGACCATCTGTCCCTCCACAATGAGGAGTGTGACTTACTTTCATGCAAAGCCATATAAACAGTTCACACACTGTATTTTATGAACACTTGTGTTCCTATGGAAAACCAAACACTCCAGTGTGTCTCAGGCTGGACATTTAAGAGTGTTATTTAGGATAACAGGAAACTGTTTGTCTGTTGCCCATCTCTCCTAACTCCAACACAGAGGTTCTTCTTAACATCACAATCCTATATATTGGCCTAGATCCAACTGATAGACCCAACAAGAGTAGTCCCGTTGAATGAATGGAACTTAATGGGTGTTGATTTATCAAGTCGCCATTGATTCAGTGGGTCTCTCTTCTATTTAGGACTAATTAGACAATGTAGGGCATTGGCTACTCTTTGTGTTAGATCCACTTAGCTTGATAAGGCTTTCTTAGGATTACAGCCTAAAACCAGTAATAGTATGGCATATTAAAGATTGTGGCAGCATCTGTGAGAATAGACATTTGCTTCAGAACATGGAAACATTTTGACCCACAGCTCTTTAAGTGAATCTATGGACTTTTGAGCGATTTTGTTATTGTTAACTGCCATCAAGTCAACTTCGACTTATAGTGACCCTATGAATGAGAGACCTCAAGTCTCCCTATCATAAACAGCCCTGCTCAAGTCTTTCAGACTCAGGGCCATGGCTTCCTTGATAGACCCTATTCATCTGGAATGTGGTCTTCCTCTTTTCCTACTATCTTCTATCTTACTAAGCATTATTGTCTTTTCTAGAGAGTCAGGTCTTATGATATGTTCAAAGTATGACAGTCTCAGTTTAGTCATCTTGACTTCAAGGTAGAGTTTAAGGAGATTTTCAGACCATGTTTTAGAGTGCCTAGAGCGGGAGGAGCTTTCGGGAGAGGGACGGCGATCTTGCGCAGCAGGGGGGCGTTTTCGGATGCCATTGTCCCTCTCCCGAAACCATCCGTGTCACTTCCGTGAAGCTTCAGAAGCTGCAGAGCCATATTTTAATCACGGAGGTTGCCCGTGATTAAAATATGGTGCTGAGGCTTCCAAAGCTTCACGGAAGTGACACAGATGGTTTCGGGAGAGGGACAACGGCGTCCGAAAACGCCCCCCTGCTGCGCAAGATCGCCGTCCCTCTTCCAAAAGCTCCTCCCGCCCTAGGCACTCTAAAACGCAGTCCGAAAATCTCCTAAGTTTGATTTCATTGCCTTCATTGTCTACCTTAAAGTTAGGTAAATCACCTGTGGTCATTATTTGTGCTTTCTTAAAGTTCAGCTGTAAACCTGCCTTTCCACTTTCTTCCTTGATTTTCTTCAGTAATTGTCCCAAGTCCTTCCTATTTTCTGCTGGTAGTATGGTGTCATTTGCATATCTTAAATTGTTGATGTTCCTTCCTCCAATTCTCACTCCTCCTTTACCCAAGTCTAATCCTGCTTTAGCGTACATGTCAACCAGATAGGATGATAAAATGCAACCTTGCCTGAACCCCTTGCTATTTCGGAACCATTCCGTTTTTTCATATTTTGTACTGGTGGTAGCCTCTTGTCCTGAGTACAGGTTACACATCAGGATAATAAAAAGTTGTGGCACACCTATTTCTTTAAGAGCAAGCCATAGTTTTTCATGATCTACATAATGAAAGGCTTTGCTATAATCATAGAGAATAGGTTGATTTTCTTCTGAAATTCTTTGGCATGCTCCATTACCTGACGTATGTTAGCAACATGATCCCTAGTGCCTCTTCCTTTTCTGAACCCAGCTTTACCATCAGGGCTGGTTTAAGGAATTTTGGGGCCCCCTGCAATGCTTTACTTTGGGGCCCCCATATGACTTGAAGGCACATGGGCAAGAAAGAAAGAAAGAAAGAAAGAAACCCTTTCTGAGGGAGACAACCCTCAAATTCCCTGTCTCTCTCTCTCTCACACACACTCACCCTCTCTGATGTGCCTCTCCCTCCAGCTTCTGCCAGGGAGGGCTGCTGTTTCTTTCTCTTTCTCTTTCTCTTTCTCTTTAGTTTTGGAGAGGCTGTTTTGTTTGTTTTTTTAAAAAATGCCAGCAGGAGGTTTTTGGAGGAGGAGGGTAAGAGGGGGCTCCTCCCGGCTGTCTCCTGGCTGTTCCTTCATCAGATTAAGGAGACCAACACAGGGCCCTCTCTTGACCTCGGGGCCCCCTCTTGACCTCGGGGCCCCCTGCCAATGCTGATTTGGCAGACAGGTTAAACTGGCCCTGTTTACCATATATGGTAAAAGTCTTTGTTGTAGAATTTTGAGCATCATTTTGATTGCGTGGAAACTTAACGCACTGGTCATATGGTTACTGCAATCCCTGGTGTTCCCCTTCTTGGGGATTGGAATGTATACTGAGTGTTTCCAATCTGTGGGCCATTCTTTTGTTTTCCATATTTGTTGACAGATTCTAGTTAGAAATTAAGTAAATTATGTCTCTGTAGCTTGAAGCAGCTCTATTGGTGTGTTATCTGTTCCTAGTGATTTATTTCTCCCAGGTGCTCTGAGTGAAGCTTCCATTTCACTGTGTAAAATTGTAGATTCATCTTCAAATGGTTTCTTCCTTGATTGAATCTATCATAGAATCATAGAATCATAGAGTTAGAAGACACCACAAGGGCCATCCAGTCCAACCCTCTGCCATACAGGAATACACAATCAAATCATTCCCAACAGATGGACATCCAGGCTTTCTTTAAAAACCTCCAAAGAAGGAGACTCCACCACACTCCCAGGCAACGCATTCCACTTCTGAACATCCTTTCATTTCTTTTATATAGTTCTTCAGTGATCTGTTTTGATCATAGTTTTATTTCTACTTGCTCACATAATGTGTTCTGTTGGTCCCCACTCTTGGTTTAAATTTCTTTTTGATTTTCCAGATCTTGTGGAAGAGGTTTCTTGCTCTTCCTTTTTTGTTGCCATCATTTATTTATTTATTTATACCCCGCTCTTCAGCCACAAGGCTATCAGAGCGGCTTAACAAATTGTTTTAAGCAATAGCTATTTACACATCTACACTGCATTAAACAGTTTCCAATGTGTGTTAGCTAATTGCCCCCACAAGCTTTTCTAATCACGATCAGCTTTCGTGATTAGAAAACCGCCAAATATAACGCTGCAGCATCCCAGCAGTTACGCAACAGTATCGGCAGGGGAGAGCATCCTCCGAAAGGGACGCCCTGCAGTGCAGCAGCCTCACAACAGGGAAGAGGCTGCTAGCGTTGCAAAACCCCGTCCGAAAAAATCCTGAGTAAAAAACTCAAAATGTCCCATTCCTGTCCACTTCAGTTCACTCACGCAAAGTATTGCAATGTTTACATGTTCTACTTCTTGTTTTACTATGTCTACCTTCTCCTGCTTCATGTTTCTTATGTTCTATGTTCTTATAATATGTATTGTGCAGCTTCAGACTTTCCTTTCACCTCTGAGGGTGTCAACAGCTGAACATACTTTTGGGTTGAGTCCAGTTGCATCATTAGCCACAGTTACTTGTAGTTGTCCTCTGTTGTACCCCAGAAGCTCATTGAATGCCACCTGACCTAGGAGTTTCATCTCCTGGCACTATCTCTTGTTTCATTTTGGATTGTCTTATCATAGGGTTTTCACAGTAAAAGACATTCAAAAGTGGTTTAATGTGCCTCCTTCTTCACAGTACTAAAAAGTATTAGCTATGGTGCCATTGCCATTGTCTCTGAGAGATCCTCTGCCAGTGTCACCCCCTACTACTGCTGCTGCCCAGTAACTGTTTAGCACATTTAGGACATTTTCAGATGGCCCTTACTGCGCAAGCAGCCTCCGGAGCAGTAACAAGGCTGCTGCGCGGCAGGGGGTCCTTTTTGGATGCCGCCGTCCCTCTTGTGGGACCATTCGTAGCACGTACATGAAGCTTTGGAAGCGGACATGCCATATTTCAATCACAGAAGTTGCCCGTGATTGAAATATGGTGCAGCCACTTCCCAGCCTTCACAGGTGTGCCACAAATGGTCCTGGAAGAGGGACGACGATGTCCGAAAAGGACCCCCTGCTGCGCAGCAGCCTCGTTACTGCTCCAGAGGCTGCTTACGCAGTAAGGGCCTTCTGAAAATGTCCTTAGTCTGGCTTCTCTACAAAAGCCTGGGAGACCCTACTAACAGACTGCTACCATCAGCATAGCCTCTTGCCTTACAGCAGCACTCAATCCCACCACCACAGAAAGGTATGCCATTGGTGGGAGCAAAATTGAAACCTCCCATTCGCTTATAACAGGTTTCTTAATCCCATGCATTTTCCTGCAGCAACATGCCATCTCTATGTGGCTGCCTGAGAGGCTAAGTAATGGCATGAAGATATTCTCTCCTGATGAATTTTTCTGTGGATTTTAGACAGCTCTCTCAGGGTCTAGAGTGTTAGAGAGAGAGGGGGGGGCAGTTTGTTAAACATCCATAAATGACTATGACAGAGCATTCATCAAAACCAAAAAATGTGTACTCTTTAGAGGGCAGGATTTTACAAGCCTTTATTGAGTTTTGTTTGTGCAGATTCTATCACTTTGTTGATATTCCTCTCAGGTGGTGATGGTGAGGAAGTACTGCTACCCTCTGTCCAAATAGTTGAAGTTGTGGGGCATGTCTGGTGACTCTGAAACTGAAAATAGTAAGAAACAAACCAGGCACGAGCACAAATTCTTGCAATGGGCAGAGAAACCAAAAGAAACAGGGGAAATGGAGAAAGCAGCTGCTTATGCTACAGGCAGTAGTAGCTGGTGGCTTCTCCATCAATGAGCTGGTGAATCTGTTCTGGGATTTAGTGTGAAGTTCAGAGAAGCTATCTGTAATGCCCTGCCTTTGGCCTACTCAATGTACAGGCCTCAGGATGAATCCGGAAAGCTTTGTTGAAATTCAGATTCAGCACAGCATCAAAGTCATTGCCAGTTTTGGTGATATAACATAAATTTCACTTTTAAAACCCTTTCAACTCCTTCCTCCCACCAAGACTTGCATTCTTTTCCACAGACACCACACCATACCAAGTGACCTTGGTTCCCATCTCCAGCATATGTACCCCTTCCCATCCCATTCCAGTCTCGATTCAACATGGCTACAGAACTGCTAAGCAAACAATAACATGGCAGGGAGGCCTAAAGCAAAAAGGGCTCTCGGGCACCATCCCAGACACTGAGCATATTTTGGGGTCAGGTTTTGCCCCCCCCCCCGAGATGACCAGCAACTGAAGTTACTAGTTGCCACTGACAAAAACCCCACTGCCTCACAATTCTGCTGATAGAAGCAGTTCCATTGGGTGAAATTATAGCACTGGCCCCTGCCCTTCATCAGAGTTCAAATCCATAGATGTTCTTTTTAAGTATATCACAGAGTTTGGGATCTGAGTAGATGCAAACTTGTCATGAATTTGATTTATAAACAGGGAAGAAAATTTCAGATTCCTGCCCTCTAGCTGCTGACTGCAAGCTCTTAGACTGAGTCACCTTCTCATTACTTGGCTATTGCCAAGCAGTTCCACAAGCTCCGTTGCACTCATCACTGGAGTTTTTGGCTGCCTTGTCCAGTCATTCCTCTATGATCTCCTGACTCCACATTACCTTCACACTCCTCTAGTTTAGGCTATCACCAAAATCCAGTTCCAGTTTGAGACAGCTGTATACAAGTCAGACCTGCAACAAAATGTTGCAGCATGGAGGACTGTTGTCCTGGGTTCTAGTCACTCCCTTCCATTCACCCCTCTCTCGCCTCCTTTTCCAACTTCCTTCCCAATAGCCAATCAAGATTCCATGGCCATTAAATATGTTCAGTCCAGCTTTTTGTTGTGGGGGAGGGAAGAGATTTTTTTTCCTTAAGATTTTTGTTGTTGTTGGTACTTCTGCAAGCCTTGGCTGTGACTCAGAACTCAGAAGGATCACTGCCTGTTGGAAAAAAGGCCTCTCTAAAACAGCACAGTGGGTCAAAATGTGAGGTAAATATTGGAATTTAGAGTGGCAGGGGTGGGAGATAGCAGTGGGGTAGCCCTCCAAGATCACCTGGGGGATAAAAATGAAGCCACACAACCCCTGACAGTTAGCAACCTCTACTTTGCACCTCTTCCTTAACACAATAAAAGCATAAGAAGACTCCTGTTGGAATCACTGATCACTAGCCATGCTGGCTGGGGCATCCTGGGAGTTACAGTCAAAATAGTTGTCCAAGCTCTGCTCATCCACATGTTTGTTCCATCCAATTTGTGCCTCATTCCACCAAAACATTTCACTGAAGTGCATTCACCCACCAAGAAACTGCATTAAAATTGTACAAAACTCCTGCTTACATAGACATTTCCTACATACCATTCCCTCATGTTCATATACCTATATATAATTTGGGGGCTGCAGACTGAATCACAACATTCAAAAATGTGCAGAAACTGAAGTATAGGTGATCTGGTCCCTATGTTAGCCTGGCAAGTATGAATTAGGTCAATTGGATTCAAAATGCAAAGCAACAACAACAACAACAACAAAAACACGAAAAACTCCATGATGACAGTCCCACCATATAATGGTCAATAGCTGCTGTGAGCTTCTGTAATCTCTTTTATTGCCCTCTAAGCCAGCAATTATCATCACATCATGATGGCAGCAAACTTAGTTCATGTGTATGTGTGTATATGCGTGGGTGGGTGGGGGGTGATACAGAAAAGTACTGTACTTTCTTTTCTCTGTCCTTCATTTTTGCTTATCAGGTTTATTTTGTTACCCCAAATTCTAGTCCTATCAAGAGGGGGTCAGCAAATGTCCCTTTCTATCCAGTTCCTTTGTATCATGCATAAGTGGTGAAACCTCTATTGCAGGGAAGAGAAGCTGTGACCTTACAAATGGTGCTGGATTTAAATGCCCATCAGCACCAGCCAGCATATCCAGTGCACAGGGATGATGGAACTTGTAATTAAACAACATCTGGAAGGCTACAGGTACAACCATCCTACAGCCCTTAGCTTCCCAAATCCATAGCTGCTCCTCATAGGATAGGTGCTCTCCCAACACCTTGATTGTTCTGATGGCTCCTTATAACATCAAACATGTAAACAGAGGCTGGATGGCTATCTTTCGGGAATGATTTGACTGTGTATTCCTGCATGGCAGGGGGTTGGACTGGATGGCCCTTGTGGTTTCTTCCAACTCTATGATTCTATGATTCTATGTTGCTTCTTAGTCTGGTTATACTCATTCACCTTAGAGTAAATCACATTAAACACCATACTTCAGGGCTAGGAATCAAGCAGCCCATGGTCCACATGGGGCCTTTGGAGGACTCAGCCCTTGGGATACCCACTGACTCTTCCAGCCCCCCTCCCCATTCATTGAATAAACTGTACTTTTTAAGCTGGAACCCCCACCCCCACCAGTTCCAGCAGCTCTTGAAGACTTAAAAATGCTGGATCCCACCCCACAAAATGGAAGAGGGACCAAAACAGCTGCAAAAGCAAACAGGAGTGACCCCACATCATGCCTGTCACCCAAAATGGCACTTGTGATGGTGCACAACAGGTCTTCTGGCCCCAGAATGTGCCCATGCAGAGCTCTAGTCTAGTTCTACCAAGACCTCTCCTTACAGTACTTCTAACTGTGATCACAGAGCCAGAAGGCAGGAGCTGTTCTGTGCAGAGCAATGCACTGAAGCATTTCTAGCTCTCAGCATTGCCCAGCCAATTAGCCTGCCTGAAGGGAGTCCCGCCGCCCTTTCCCTCCTTCAGAAATAACTTTAGCATTTATATAATAACTATTGGTCCAAAACATGTAATTTCTCATGCATTTCTTATGAGTGATTCATTCACATGTCACATTTTACTCCACCATCACTTTACAACATTATTAAGTGGGGATTTATTATTGTTACATAATGATGAAATATCTATAATAAACACTGCAGTACTTTGCCTTCCCTTCCTCCAGCATTGCTTTCTATGGCAAGCCCTGGGTGTACATTACAGTATCAGCTCTTCCCCTCCAGAAGAAGTCTAGGATATGATCTCTCTCTTCCCACCCCCCACCCCAACAATTTCACTGAAGCGCATTCACCAAATACTTTCAGTTTATCAAGCAGTCTAAGTCACTGGTTTTCAGAATGCACACTCCAAGGTCCACTGATCAGAAAACCAGTACTGGTTAGCATGCTTCCTTCTACAGCAGGTAGCTGACCCTCTGCTGGAAATCTGCATTGCAGGGGAAGGTCAGATGGGTTGTATGGTGAACTCTCAACTGATGCAGGGAGACACTGAGGGGACATGAACATTGGCCACAAAGCCATTTCAGTCATCATTTAGTGTACAATTGTAAATGTAATGAGCTTTTCTTTTCTTTTCTGTTTTGCAACTTTTTCAAAATATTTATTTAACATTCTGAGGAGGAACAAGATCTTCACATGCCTATAAAAGGTATGGGGAATTCCCTAATGGGGCTCTGGAAAGTAATAGCCCCATCACATACACATGTAAATTTACTGCTTATTAGCAATAGTTTGAGGATTCAGTTTTGACTGAGGACATAGGTTGTTAAAGGGCAGAGTCTTGGGAACCTTCCACCACTTAAACAGCCAGGCAGCACTGAACATGTATGCATATGGTGCACAAGACTGATTTTTCTGAGAGTGGCTGCTCCATTGGTTAAGTTGAGAAGATGGGGGAATGTGAAGTCGAAGGCTTTCACAGCCAGCATCCATGGGTTTTCCATGGTTTTTTTCTGGGCTGTGAGGCCGTGTTCTGGAAGAATTCCTTTCTGATGTTTTGTCTGCATCTGTGGCTAGCAACTTCAAAGAATGGTTGGGTAGGAGTGTGTGTGTGGGGTTTATATACTGTGAACCCCTGTTGGAGATGCCAGCCACAGATGCAGGTGAAACATCAGAAATAAACTCTTCCAGAACAGTCTCACGGCCCAGAAAAAAACCACAGAAAAACAGATAGGTTTTTCTATCTTGCAACACTGCCTTTTGGTGGAGATGCACCAGCTGGGGAAAGCAGCAAGCTTCTGTGAGCCACAGAACACTTGTGTGCAGCAAGAGAAGTTTTGTGGGAAAGTCTGCCTCTGTTTCATTTTTTAAAATTGATCCTTGGACATATTGAAAGCTGGAAAACAACATTAATTCCTCCCTCCCTTTAAGGAACTAGAACCTGAGCCATGGCTGCTTGGCTTTCCTTCCCGGATATAACCCAGCTACTGGGTAATTGTACACAGTCTTACCCTGTGGTGTACAATTCCAATGGCACAGTGGGAAGAAAAGTCTATTTATATTGAACAGGACATGCAGCCCAACGCATGTACAACAAGATGTAGTCATTTCTCTTTTCACACAAATTCAATTGTTTGGAGAATAAGTGACAAGACTGCAAAGGTTTAGAACAGATATAGGAAACCTGATCCTCTTGGATATCAATTTCCAACAACCCCAGCCATTGTATAATATGGTTATAGATGATGGGAACTGTGGTCCAAAAACATCTATCTCACATAGCCTCTGTTTCTTTCCTTTCCTTTCCTTTTATTCAAAACTATAACTTTTACAAGCTCCTGTTATCAGTTTAATTTATACAGGATCTCTTCAGCACTTAATGTAGGCCCAATGTGGGTTAAATAATTCCAGGCATGGTTTTGTTTTTGTGTTGGTTTTTTTTTTTTTTTTTTTTTTTTTTTGCTCAAGAACACTGAGAATTGCCTTTCTGGATCAGGCTGAAATCACACTTAATCCAGCATGGTTTACAATAATCTCAACAACCAGGAGTCTTTGGATTTGGGACCCACCAGAAATTAGGTGTTGGCCCATCAATGACCTATGATCTACTTGCAGATAACCGTGCCATAAAACAATCATAGAATCATAGAGTTAGAAGAGACCACAAGGACCATCTAACCCCCTGCCATGCAGGAATACCTAATCAAAGTATTCCTGACAGATGGCCATCCAGCCTCTGTTTAAAAACCTCCAAAGAAGGAGATTCCACCACACTCCAAGGCGGTGCATTCTCCTGTCGAACAACTCTTACTGTCAGGAGGTTCTTCCTGATGTTTAAGTGGAATCTCTTTTCCTGTAGCTTGAGTCCATTGCTCCGGGTTCTAGTCTCTGGAGCCACAGAAAACAAGCTTGCTCCATCCTCAGTATGACATCCATTCAAATATTTAAATATGGCTATCATGTCCCCTCTTAACCTTCTCTTTTCCAGGCTAAATATACCCAGCTCCCCAAGCCACTCCTCATAGGGCATGGCTTCCAGACCTCCCACCATTTTGGTTGCCCTCCTCTGGACACATTCTAGCTTGTTGATATCCTTCTTGAATTGTGGTGCCCAGAACTGAACACAATATTCCAGGTGAGGCCTGGCCAAAGCAGAGTAGAGTTTTAGAATCTTCTGCAGCACACAGAAGATGCTCACTCATTCCTTGGTGTGCCAGTAATGAAGAAGCTCATCGACTTGTAGACTGGGGGTTCTCTCCCTCGTCCCCCCAGCAAGGCTGTGCTGGGCTACGGAAATTATATTCCCAACGAGGGACTTTTTCAGGCTCTCCTTAATCCTGTGGCTTGCATTGCTTGGCACAAGGGGAGAAGCTCTATTTAAGGGGCAATCTATATGGTAAAAACAATACGTACGAAGTTCAAAAGATAGATTATTTGTACACATGGCTGTTCAGATGCATACATGTCATTCGGAAGGGGGGCTAGCGAATCCCCCATAAGCTACACGGATTCAGCATTCGGGAGGATTAGCAGATCTCGAGCTAAAATCCGTACAGCCGTTCGAATGGTTGATCACCTGTATACTCCGTTTGCACACACACAAACAGGCAGTGTAATCTGACTGTCTGGCCAAGTGCAGGGGGCGGGGCTAACAAAGAGGGGAATTGGGAGAAGCTGCCATGTTGGATTACCAGCTAAGTGAGAGTCCGGTAAGTCTGTGAATTTTACATTTATTCCCTTTTATTTTATTTTGTAAATATGGAAAACAGAATGTCCACATAACAGGCACTTTTTAAAATAATAATAAAAAAAAGTGGCAGGAGATTTAAAACCGCCTCTTGGATCGCTTGCTACAGCCAGCTGGGCAAGGGGGGGGGGTCATACGGAGTTTAGGGGGGATAAACAATCATGTAGGCAGATCGTATGTATTTGAACAACTGCCTATTCGTATTTTTTACCCCCCCAAACGGATTTTTTTTAATCGTATAGATGGGGCCTAACTCAGAGTATCTAAGCTGCCATTCTAGAGTAGACAGTTAACTTTGTCTTATGTTGACCTGTGGGAAAGTTGCCTTTTGATGGCCTTCTTGTAAATTATATACTTTAATGGATATGTTAACAGTTCAGTTCTTGGCATGTTTACTTGGAGGTATGCTCATTCACTTGTGAGTAAGTCCAACAGAGCACAGCCAGACTTCTTATTGAGTAAAGATACATGGGTTTATTCCTTCTGCATTCCTTGTGTTAATACTTTTATACAGGTCATCCCCCATATCCACAGGGGATATGTTCTCAGACTTACTGTTTATAAATGAAACCACGGATAATATCAAACCCTGTTAAAATAAAGGACTTCAGGTACAAACATTGCGTTGGAGGACCTAATGATTCCCAGAGAGAATACCTCTCTAGGCATTTTCCAGCATGACTCTATGGTATGTGTCCCTATTTTTTCACCCACAGATAACTGAAACCATGGGTATTGGGTCTGTGGATAAAAGGAATGGCCTGTAGTCCAAATAAAAGAATTAACAATCTCTGAATATTGTTGATGGAACACATGGCTGCTTTTTAAAAATTTCTTCCAGTAATAGGCATTGTGATGGCTTCCAGAATCTATGGCTGCTGACACGCTGCAGAAATAATACAATTTGACACCTCTTTAACTATCACGGCACCAGAGCTTTCTGACAGAGAAGGCTAAATATCTCACAAAACTACAAATCCCAGAATTTCATAGCATTAAGCCATGGTAGTTAAAGTGGTGTCAAATTGCATTATTTCTGCAATGGGTCAGCAGCCTATGTGTCATTTCCCCCAGACAGTGTGTTTAACTCTTCATGATTACAATTCCACTAAAGTCAATAAGAATATTTTAATCATCCAGCTTTTATCATTTACCTGAGAATTACTCAACAGATATTAGAGGAGATTTTTGTTTCCGTGATTGGTGGTGGTACTAACTTTTCTTTCACTATATGCCACATCCAAGTGTGTGGGAGGGGTGTGTCAACACTTTTTAAAAGATAAGATCTGCACAGTATGGTGAAATTGGCTCTATTTTCTTAAAGAACCCTGGCAAGTTTATTGCACATTGCCAATGAAAGGCAGTGAGAAACACGTTTATTCAAGATGGGGTTTAGCTGTAGGAGTTCCAATGGAGCAAAACATCCAAGGGTCTCCTGTACAAAATGTTGCTGCAATCTGAATGTCTTCTGTGCTAAGAAGCAGCACTGTGAAATGCCTGCAGATTTTCTTATGGAATCACATTCTACAGATGCCTGTGGTTTCTTTGGTGTCAGAGTCAGATGGTATTAGGGGTAGCAGATCTTTATTTATGTACAATCAGCTTTCCTGGGAAATATTCTTCATGTAATATTTAAGAACATTTATAGAATCATAGAATCATGGATTCATAGAGTAAGAAGAGACCACAAGGGCCATCTAGTCCAACCCCCTGCCATGCATGAATACCCAATCAAAGCACTCCCAACAGATGGCCATCCAGCCTGTGTTTAAAAGCCTCCAAATAAGGAGACTCTACCACACTCGGAGGCAGCACTTCCCACTGTCAAACAGCTCTTACAGTCAGGAAGTTCTTCCTAATGTTTAGGTGGAATCTCTTTTCCTGTAGTTTGAGCCCATTCTCCATGTCCTTGTCTCTGGAGCAGCAGAAAACAAGCTCGCTTCATCCTCAGTATGACATCCCTTCAAATATTTAAACACAGCTATCATGTCATATCTCAACCTGATTTCAGAGAGGGGATGACTCGATGGATGACTCTTTTCTTGGAGGATGGTGAACATTCCAGGGTGACATGCTCTGGTCTCTTCTGTATTCTCTTAGCCCTGCCCTCTTTCCCAGGTGTTACTTACCTGGGAAAGAGCTAATCTAAGGGAGGGAACTGGCCTGGCTCTAAGCCTCATCTGGAGACTCCCCCTCCGGCTCACAGAGGGTCCTGGGAAGCGCTTCCCCAAGTCCCACCTCTCCCCGAAAGCACACATTTTCCCCTCATGTGTCACCTGCCTTCCCACCTGCTGGAAAACTCACTGTTATCTCTGATCACTGGGTTAGCTGCTGATCATTTAGAAAGAGTTTGTGGGGCTGCACTTCTCACCTTTACCCCTTTTCGAAGCATTAGCATGAGCGTTTGAAGTGGCGAAGTCTTCATATGTAGGGGGGTCTATGTGAAAAGCTTGCTCCAGTTTCAAGAATCCTAATTGCCCCAGTTTGCAGGATCCAAGGAAGATCCACAAAAGGCGTCTGTGCCTCCAATGGCCATGTGTCTAGCCCTGGTTTAAGATACTTTACTGTCTGCTGCAAATGACAAGATGGTGGGTCTCAGCATTCCATGTTAAGGAAGCCTACTGGACTGGAATTTGAAGCTTACTTTAACATAGGCAATGCAAGAGGTTCTTCTACCACACTTGAGAAAAGCAGGCTAATTTAGAACATATTTTGTCATCCAAGCAGGAGACATAGCAAGGACCATGGTGGTGGTGGTGGTGAGCTACCACTGCAACTTCCCAACATCTGTTACCAGAGCCATTCTGCTTAACACCAGTTCCAGCCCTGATAGTAATATATAGACAGCTGTACTGAGGAGAAAGTGCACATTGACCAGTGGCTATGCTGATCAGGGGATTCTGGGTCCTAGTCCAAAATAATCCCCTTTCCAAGTTCACCCTTGAGACATGAAAGCAGGACTGATGGAGAAGATGGGGGAGTTTGCTCATCAGCAGCTAGTGCTGTGTTGTATTTCTATGCCCTAAAATAGAATTTCCAGCAGATGTACTGTTGGACAGATGGCAACGATGTTTCAAATGTAAAGCACAAATTCCCTCTCCTGTGCTAATAAACACAAGGCCAGTGATATTCTAACCAGAGGTATGTAGCATTCTGCCATCCATTCTAAAGGGCAGTGAATGTGCGCTTGCACGCGCGCACGCGCGCGCACACACACACACACCCCTACAGCAGGAATATGGCCCTTCAGGTATTATTGAACTACAACTGCCATCTGCTCTAGCCAGCTGGCCAATGGGGAGTGATGGTGGAAGCTCCAGATCTAGAAAGATCCAGAAGGCTAAATAATTGCCATCCGTGATGGACAGTGCTTCACATTGGCTTTGCCTGACTGGCACAGGATCAAATCCTTGATGATATATGCTAAATCTCTGCATTGTTCTTGTTGATGTTTTGGATACTTGCAGTACTTAAAATAGGCTTGTGTATTTAACATAATTTGGCAGCAAGACAATGTATTCCGCAGGCAAGGGAAATATCTCCAAATGGAGGCTGTCAGTAGCTTTTAAACTTTTCGCATTGGGCCAGTTCATCAGCCTGCCCCTTTACATGTGTTGTACTTTTTTTTGAAACCATGTCTCCCCAGAATCAAAAGGTTATAAGGCTTGCTCAGTGCGACATTTTGATCCCCCCCCCCAAAAAAACCCTTTCTCTGTGGTCCATTAGTATGCAGAAGAGATGAGCATATGAGCAAACTCTGAAGGCAGGAGCACCCTGTGTATCCTATACAACAGTTCCATTTGCCTTTTGAATGGCAAATGTATCTTCATTAGCTCACCTGCTTGTCAACTGCTAGTCTTTGCTCCTCTGGCTTTCTCCCCCTTCGTCTGGGATTCCTGCCATGCTATGCACCAGTTCTACTGCTTCTTTGGCAATTACTGTATAGCTGCTGCTTCTTCCCTCCCTCCCTCCCTCCCTGTCTCTCTAGATCTCCTGTCTTTCTCTCCCCCTTCTCTCTGCCTCCTACATGGCACAGAGTATGCATCTACAAGAGAAAGGAATTCTCCCACACACCAACAAAAGAACAGAGTTGCTGCCAAAGAACCAATCCAAAGACCTACATGTACATCTGGAAATGTTTTAAAATGTGCATTTTAACCCTTCCATACAACGGAGGCTACACAAACGTTATAAACCTATACACAGCCTACACGTGCATAGGCTGTACTGTATAATACTATAATGTATTCTATACTATACCCCAAACATGTTGTTGTTGTGTACCTTCAAGTCATTTCCGACTTATGGCGACCCTAAGGTGAACCTAACATGGGATTCTCTTTGCAAGATTTGTTCAGAGAGGATTTGCCTTTGCCTTCCTCTGAGGCTGAGAGAGCGTGACTTGAGTCAGCATGGTTTGAGTGTTGGACTACAACTCTGCAGATCAGGGTTCAGATCCCTCCTCCACCATGGAAACCCACTGGGTGACCTTGGGCAAGTCAGACTCTCTCACCTCAGAGGAGGGCAAAAGGCAAACTTCCTCTGAACAAATCTTGCCAAGAAAACCCTGTGATTGGATCACCATAAGTCAGAAATGACCCGAAGGAAAACAACAACTCAAAACATACAGTGGTTTGAATATTGGATGAGGATTTTGGGAAACCAGGATTAGATTCCCCACTCAGCTATGGAAGCCCACCTCAGCAAGTCAGACTCTCTCAGCCTTAGAGGAAGGCAATGGCAAACCCCCTCTGAATAATGTTTACCAAGAAAACCCTAAGATACATTGCAGCTGACTTGAAGGCACATCAAAATAACAACAACCCATAACATACAGACATACACATATTACTTATGCATTATACATGAGCCTATACGAAAGTATAAAAAACATATGTGTGAGAATAACAAAGAAGCCTTTGGCACCATAAGGCTAACATGTTTTATTTGGCATAAGCTTTTGTCAGTTGCAACCAAGCTGCAGGTCACAAAAATATATACCAAAGAAAACATGTTAATCTTCAGATGCCACAAAGCTCTTGGTTGTTTTAGCTGTGCCAGACTGATATGGCTAACTCCCCATCCTCTGGAAGTCAATGAGGATGTAGTCCTTTAACTTCTAATGTCTCCAGGTTTGTGGCCAAAATGTTTTGGCATTGTATCTGGTCTGCCACATACACACTTCATTGGCAACCCAATCTACCAAACAGGGAAAAACAGAGGATTTGGATCCAACAGCAATTTCCTGATTTCAACAGAAGGTGTCTTGCATTTAAATTCCCTGCCACACTTGTTGGCTGGTCACAATGATGTTGCGTCTGCAACCTGCTGCAGGAATGAATGAAGGAATTTAATTTCCAGAACCATTTTTCTGTCCTGAAGCCATGACTGCCTGGGAAAGCCATCAATAGCTTCTAATTGTAGATGCTTCCAGTTACATTACCATCCTTCAAGTGGGTGCCCCCCCATTGCTTGCTTTAGTTGAAGACTTCAGAAGTTTTCACACATGAATTCTGATTCATAGCCCAATGCAGCATTGTATTTAAGTCTTAAAGATGAAGAAATGTCATAGCCATTTGCACTCACGGTCGTGTTATAAAATGGGTTTTGTAGTCATGAATTTGCATCTGGTCCTACAGTGAGATAACCTACTGCAATTAAACCTGATATACTGTAAATGCATTTGGCAAGAATAAGGGGATACTTTTGCATCAATGATTTAATAAATGGTGGCCATGCAGCTGCTGTGAGAAAGCTCTTTTATGCACAGATGACACAACAAAATATTTCTTGGTTAAGGCAAATGAGCAGCAGCAAGCGATTCACTACACTTCTCAATTTTGGGCTTTCCAAGTAAGAAACTGTCTTTTCAAAGTAGGGACAAAGCTGAAGACCAGTGAAAAGAACATGCACAGTTTGAAATAGATGCCTCCTGCATCCTTCCAGTTTTCCAACCTTGGTATCTACTGGAGTTCAAAAACATAACACATTTCATTTGCCTCAGAGCAAGCTAAAACTTCAGAATTCTTGATTTTAAATGGTTTAAACATTTGTGTGTTAAACAGACAAGAGTGACCAAAAACTGAAGGACACAATCATTATTGAAACAGCTGCACAGAGTATAAAAATATTTTTAAGAACCATAGTAAAACTGAGGGATCAACACAGCAAGCCTTCATTGTAAGAGGTTTTTCATCTAAGTCTCTTCTCCTGATTCCTAAAACAGGAGCAGGGTAAATTGGAGTTTGGAAAGTTACTTTTAAGAAGAATAAGGACTTGCTAAAGCCATGTATGCTGAGCAGGGAACGGATGATGCTCTGGGGCCTTCTGGATTATAGCACAACTTCCCCAACCAGATTCAGCTACAACACACACTACTTCCAGCTTTATTTTTATTTGTGCTTTCCCACTGCCCCCCTCTGCCCCTGCCATTTTGCCCCTATTGTTTCTGCTCCTTTATCTCCTCTTCCCTAAGACAGTGAGATCTGCCTGACTGCCTACAATTTTTCAACAGCTCCTCTTCTCTCTTTTTTCTTTCCTCTTCCTTACCAATTCAAGCCCCCAGGGAACTGACCTGTTATATCACTGATCTTATGCTCAGAGAATATGCAGCAAATGGCTCCACTGACTGGCTAGTGCAGAGGGAAACAGGGAGAGAGGCAGGCAGAACCTCTGCACTTAAAGGAACAGAACCCCCAAAGAGAAACTACAATGAGTGTAACATTTTCTGTGATCTCGTTTAGATATTTCCTCTGAACTTTCAATGAGGATGATATAAGGAAAGATTGAGTGTCAGTGGTGGCTTGTTGGTTTCCATGTCAATGTGGCAGTAATTCCACTCCAGTTTTTAGTCCAAACTTTAAAGGCCCTCTCCAAGGTTTAGTCCAAACTTTAAAGGCCCTATACCCCAAATAGGTTCTGCCCTTTGGAGAGCTCCTGTAGATTTCAGACTAAAACCTAGATTTGCTCCCCCACTGAATTTGGTGCCATCAGCTGCCACTATTAAGTGATTTACTAATTGTCTAGAACAGTGGTTCTTAACCTGTGGTCCATGGACCCCCAGAGAGCTGTGATGTCCCCACAGGTGGTCTGTGAAGACTTGAAGGCTGCTCAGCCCATGTGACGGGCACCAAGGTAAAGGCTGGTTGGCTTGGCCTGTGTATTGCTCTTCAGTCAGCTCCAGCCACACATTTACAGGAAGATGCAGGAGAAAAGTCTTCCCTCTCCCACCAGTGCCTCTGAGGGAAGGTTTAATGGATGGTGTAATTATATTATTATCGAGCAAGCAGGGATCAGCAGCATTGAGGCCATGATATTGAGAACACAGCTGCACTGGGCAGGGCACATTTCTAGGATAGAAGACCATCGCCTCCCAAAAATAGTACTCTACAGTGAACTCGCCACGGGTCAGTGTAAGAGGGGCACTCCAACAAAGCGATACAAGGATTCCCTGAAACAACATCTCAGGCTCAGCCAAATTGATCACCAACAATGGTCCTCCCTGGCCTCACATCGGGAGGCATGAAGATGCACTATCCACAATGCTGCAGCCTTATTTGAGAACTCACGCTGAACAAGTCTTGAAGAGAAACGACAACGCAGAAAGAATCACAACCCGGAAGCATCACTCAAGGAGACCCTCTGCTGTGCTTTTTGCAACTGGACTTGTTTATCTTGGATTGGCCTTTTCGGTCATCAGTGCGCTTGCAGAAAGCGCGGGATGAGTCCTTCCTGAATCTTCGTTTGCTAAGAAAAGCCAGAGAGAGAGAGATTATCAGGTATTATTGTTATTATTGTTAGGGTTTTAAATCTTGAGTTAAGTCTTGGGGGGGTCCATGACAACAAAACATATTTAAAAGCGGTCCCTGGTAAAGAAAAGGTTAAGAGCCACTGGTTTAAAAGGTATGGAAGGCCACTGGGCTGACAATTTGCTTGCATGAGCAGAATGGATGCTGTGGCAGCTTCAAAATTTGGGGAACAATTCTGAATTGCTAGAATCAATATATTCTAAGAACAAAAAAAGACCCTGGCTGGATCAGATTAGAACTCAAGAAGACGTTTTGCAAAATAATTAGTTACAACTAGCTGTACCTGGCGTAACATACACTATTAAAAAACTCCCCCCAAAACACCCGGTACACCTCACAACAACCCTGTAAGGTAGGCCAGTGGATTTTTAAATTTCTCCTCTCCCCTCTCCACGTTCCATACTCTTCCTGGGGTTGCTGACTTGCTCTGTTGCCCTGATGCTGCTGACGCTGCTGCCAGTTGACTCCCTGGGTCCTGTTGCAGCCCATGACTGGTGAGTGGCTGAGGGAGGGAGAGGAAGGAGGGGCTCTTGTGAGTCTGGGGGTGTAGATGCAGATTGAGTGGCAGGGGTGGATTGTGAGATGGAGAGGGAATTTGCATGTGGGTGGTGATTGTTTAGCTGTGTTTACTGAGCAGCAATCAGCACACTAGGAAAGTAAACATACTCAAGAGTTCGATACATATAGATTGCTACTCAAAAGTCCTCAAAGTACCCAGGGCCCATCTAAATGGTGAAAATAGTTCTCATGGAATTTGCTGGGAATCCTACCATTCTAAACAGGATCCAGTGCTAACCCATACTATTTGGAAGGACGGGGGTCCAAAACGGGGAAAAAAGAACAGGATAAAAACCTTCACAGATTTCCCTGTATTTTTTCACAAACTGCGAGGCTGGTGCACATTTTTGCTCTTTTGGACTATTGAACAATTAAAACTGCGAAGGGAAGCACAAAGCTGATTCGCTGGGTGAGAGTGGTGGCAGGGCTTGCTAGGAGGGCATGTGCCCGCTGCTGACATGTTGGATTTTCACCTTAGTGATAGCTCGCTAGGGCAATTAAACAAGGATCAATATTTTCTATTTTGCTTTGGAGAATTGCTCTATCATACCAGCGCACATTGGGACAATTAAAAAAAAAAAAAAACCACCCGGCAGCAGTGAAGAACTAATGCGAGTAAATCACTCGCGGCCACCATCAGGAGTGTGAGGCTTATGGGGGCTTCTGAGGCCAGAAAAACTGTTTGGTCTGGTCGCTGCTGCTGCAAGATGTCAATAGTACGAGATATTTGGGTTTTTTCCCCTCTCATGTAGATGGGCCCCCAGTTATACTTACAGATTTAATGTAATGTTACTTTCTCATTATTCCACAGTACCAGTAACTATAAAAAAATATATTCTGATTTATCTGGGGGGAAGAAACATCATCACACTTACATATATTCCGCACCAGCCATGACATTACTTGACAACCTGATCTGAGAGGGAAAAAATAACCTTAGAAGATCCAGAAATGCATGTCACCCATCCACTGCAGATAGTACTTTTTAAATCTGAAGGCATGTTGACATTAATGGCATAAACACAGTTTGTCAGCTGATCACACCTCGATCAAACATTTATGCACCAAAAATAGGCTAGCAGGAAGGGCATATTGCTAGATACAGTTTGATTGAGAGATATTGTAAGGTCCCTTTTGGGAAGGCGGTTAGCATCAATAAAATGGATGTAAAGGAGATTAAGTTGAATACCAATCTGCAGCACAACATTTGCACCTAGGGACACTCAAAATATCACAGTGAAAGAATTTTCCTTCAGGAGAAAGAGCCAGCACTGGCAAGGGTAATCCAGAAGACGACTGAATGCAGATCAGCAATGCAGTACACAAAGAGCGGCTGCAAAAGAGGAGAGCTAAAAATACAGCAAAGATGCTACTGCCACAAAAGCTTCCCTCATGTTTCAGAATGTGTGTTATGGTGTGGGTTTAATGGGGGGAGGGTGGCAGGGCTGACAGGTAGGGGGGTGGGGGAGTGTGGAGAATGAAAAACACTGAATTACTGCTGTGTGTTCATGAAATATAAGCAGGGTACACAAGGCCTACAGAAATCTAATGGCAACCCTGTTGTTTAGGTTTCATTGGAAAGGCCCAGCTAAACAATAATGAAAAAGGGGTTTGTGGAATGGACAGGAAGAAGGAGATTATGGACATAACAAGCTGCTTTATAGCAGGTCACACTAATGGCCATCTAACTCAGTATGGTTTACCTCATCTCTCTCTCTCTCTCTCTCTCTCTCTCTTGGGTATGTTTCCTTTCCCAGTGTGCTGATTGGCTGCTCAGGAAACACACCCAACCAATCACCACCCACATGCAAATTCCCCCTCCACCTCACAATCCACTCCTGTCACTGAATTTGCACTCAATCTGCATCCTGCATCCCCCAGCCTCACAAGGGACCCTCCCTCCCCTCAGCCACTCACTAGTCACAGGCTGTAACGGTACCCAGATAGTCAACTGACATTGGCAGCAGTGGTGGGTTGCTGCCACTGCAACAGGATCCAGGCAGTCAACTGGCAGCAGTGGCAGGACACCACTGTTTCTGCTGCAACGGGACCCAGACAGTCAATTGGTGGCGGCGGTGGGATGCCTGTGATGGGGCTCAGGTAGTAAACTTGTCATGAGGTCTACTGGGCATTTTTTGAGGAGTTTTTTTAAAGGTGTATATTATGCTGGGTATGTTTGGACTGGAACTCCCAGAATCCTCCAGCCAGCATGCTCTCATGCTTTTTCATTGGACCTCTCCTGCATTCTTGCTCCACATATGGGAGTCTGGTAATTCAGGTAAAACATCCTGGCAACTGTCTGTTCCAAAGACAATTTGTTTTAGGATTTGTGAGGCACCCCCTCCCTCTCTCTGTGTATGGATGTATGTATATGTTTGAAATAGGATGGACCCATGTCACATGGCATAGCATTTCAGAACTTCACATTATCAATAGACGGCATTATTCAACCAGAGCAGTCTCTGTCTGGAAGCAATGGTTTACTTAGTGAATTTTAGATTCTGGATTTAATAGTCCTTCGTCATACCCACTCTTTATGTTGTGTTGGACTGGATCCACCTTCTTCTTCATTGGCAGAAGAAGTGGCTGCTGGTGGCTTCCATGTCAACGAGGTGATGAATCTGCTTCAGGTTTTGGTATAAAAAATAAGGCGCTGAATCCAAGGTGCTGAACCGCATCCTCCAATAGTTTCAGCATCCTGGATAGACTAAAACATAGATTTACTGTTCCACTGGCATCAGAACCACTAGTGGGCAGGACTTCTACCCAGGACATTGGTGGAAATTAGGTGACAGGAGACTGCCTCCCTCTGCAGCCTCCATTGCTACCTCCTCCGCTTTTCCAGAGGGCTCTCAACCTTCTGGAGAAGATGGGTGGATAAGGGGACTATAGGGGAAGAGGGTATCAACAAGGATATCCTGCTATTTCATTCCAGCAACAGAAATTTGCTTTTCTTGGATAGAAAAGAGGATCCTGGATGCAAATCCTCATGAAGTGTTGTTACCTACCCTGACAGCCCCCATCTTGGAATATCACACAATTGGCAATATTTAATAATTTGGCTTGCTGTGGTCTTTCATGTGGTTGGCAGATAAACCAAGGACCCCCAGATACCAAGGCTGGGGTCATGTACAACCTAGGGAGGGGCTTTTGGAAATTCCCCAAATATGTTAAACTGTCATGCCCCATGAGCCTGATGAAGCTATAGAGTCAGAGGAGGAGGAGGACGTGGCAGAGAACAGACCTAGGGACCCTGGCACAGGTTTATCTACACCTGTGCCAGCAGGAAACCCTCCCCACCTAGAGGCTCAAGCAGCGGAAGAGCCTGGCCCAAGTGGGTTGTCATCAGTTCCAGCAGAGAGTCCTGCCCATTCAGATAAGGATGAAGAAGAGGAGAGGGACTTACCTTAACCATTGTATACCCAACAGCGAGCTAAAAAGAAGGCTCAACGGTGGTCTCTGAGAATTTATGAGAAGAACTTGCTCATTAAGAAACACCTGGCAAAGCCTTACTTGCTTCATCTAGGCTGGAAGAGGCAATGGAGGCTTTGTCAGAGATCAATTGATCTCCCTGGAGAAAGCTTCCTGCTGACTTTGGTGCCTGAATCCTTGCTACCTTGACTCGTGCCTTGACCTTGGACTGTTCCTGACCACCCTGTTGCCTGATCCTGCTGACCCATGGACCAACTTCTGGACAACATTGCCTTCTGTAAGCCTTGACCTTTGGACTGTATTCTGAAGTCTTCTCTGTCTGCTTCTTGTCTGTATTGCTGCTTCTCCAAGAAATGGAACCTTGCTTGTTCTGAGCTTTATTTGGCTCTCCCTAATTAACTATCACTGAGGCTTGGCTGTTTTCCCAGCCCTTGTTTATCCTGCTGGCATTTTGAGCTTCTTTTCTGGACATATACCCAGGTCAGAGTTAACACCTGGAGATGAGTCATTCACTAATCCACTCAAAAATAGCAAAGTCCTCAATGGTTGCAAAATGGCTTTTTCCTCCCTAACTCTCCTCGACAATAGAAGTTGCCTGCTCTTATTCAACTCTAAATGTATCACCCATTAATGATCATTAACTCTTCTGGAGAATGCTTTGTTTTAGCCTGGGAAACTCTGAGAGCCATTGTAAATCTCATCCCTTCAGGGGGATTATCAGATATAAATATTACCCTAAAACACCACCAAAAGATCTACAGTTCCTCTTCATCCCTCTATGCTTCCAGTTTGCTGTGTGAGCTTCAGAACACAACTCTGAGCCTCTGCTGCATGAACCTTTGCCCCTCCAGGATCGGTATAGTATAACCCACAATCCCCTTACTCATTTCCTCTATCCAAATACTTCCTACTTTCCTCGATAGCCTTGTGTGATTGCTTAAAGCCTGAGTGTGAGCGTGGATGCTGTTAAGGTTAATTTCCAATTTTAAAAAAATTAATTGTAAGTTCTGACTTAGAGTCTCCTCTGTTCTACCGGTATACATAGATCAGAAGGTCCTGCCATTACCCCATCTCTTGCTATCATTTTCAGCTAAGTAAATATTCCCATAATAAGGTCCAGTCTATACGAGTGGGAAAAAATATGAACACATCCAAAAAAGCAGCCATTCATAATGCTGCAACCTTTCTAAATGGTCAAAGGAGCCCCCCTAAACTTCGCATGACTGCTAGCTAAGATAGTGGCGGCCGTGAGTGAATTAGTTGTACTTTTAAATCTGCCACCACTGATTTTTTTCTTAAAAAGTAACAGTTTACCATGGTGGGCACATGTGATATTTCATATTTACAAAAAGTAAAAAAAAGAGAGTATAAGGTCACCATTTTATTGACTTATCCGGCCCTCGCTTAGCTAAAAATCCAGCATAGCGGGGCAGCAGGTGCTTTTCCTGTTTGCTAGCCCCACCCCCATGCTTGTCCAGCCAATCAGATTATGCTGCCTGGTCACACCAACATGAATGCGAGTGTCCAAACAACCACACATTCAACATACCGTAAGGAGCTTTTTTAAAAATCTAGATGAAGCCCCAGAGGCTATCCACCAGAGTTTGCAGTGGATTTGGCTCCCCCCCTTTCCAAATGACACGTATTTATGTGAATGTCTGTTTGTACAGATTGCCTTCCATTCACATCCTGTTAGGATTGTTTTCACTGTTTAGACAAGCCCTAAAACAGGCCATAGAAATAGACGGAGGGAGAAGAAACAAGGTTCGACAGGGATGGATACAGGCAAATGCAGTTATGTTGACTTCATACTTGAGTCAGAGAATAAGCAAAAGCCATGCAGGGAAAAATGGATGGTTTAGAAGCATTAGGAGGCAGATGGAGAAAGAGCCAGAGCCAGATGTCTGTTGTTCAAGGGGGGGAAAATACAAAATCCCACCAGGCAGGCACAAGCCCTTGGAGATGCTGAAAGGTGCTCTGTGGAAATCCATATTCTTCCAGCCTTGATATTGATATTGATATTGAGAGAGAGAGAAACAGAGAGACAGAGAGAGAGAAAGACCAGTACACCAGCCAATTGCATTTGGCCTCATTCAAAGATTAGAGCATCCATGATAATATTTTGGGGGATTTTAGACATTAGGAATATTCTTCACACCAGAAAGTAGCATCAAAATGTGAGTCATCACTGTAGCTATTGCACAGGCACTGGGGATGATGGCTGAATAATCACATTGACAGCTTAGCCGCCATGGGCTAAATCAGGCCATGTACGTTCCTTCCAACTCTTTCACTAGCTCACAAAGCCAGCTAGGGCAGAAATATTTGGCTGCAAGCCATAGCCCATGTGATCCAGAAGAGTCACATGAGAACACATAGAATTGAAATCATAAAGATGATTTTTGGACACCTTGTTTATTGAACTGCTCCAAAGTGTGTGGTTGGAGGCATCTAATTCAGTGGGACAGAGGAGTGGACATCAATGATAGGTCACAGGCTAGCATATAGCAGACCCAACAGTGGGGCTTCCAGGTTACTTTGATATGGGCCTCACGTGGGACACATAGGCAAGTTTTTTATCTGGGGTCATGGACAGTTGTTGCCAGGGTTAGCTTAAGGTCTTGGGGGCCCTGTGCAAAGTGTAATCTTTCTGTGCCTCTGCCAGTGGGCCCTGGTGGTCTTTGCACAGCAGCAATGCCAGTAAAAGCTCTGAACAGCATTTGTAAAAGCAGGGCTAACCCAAGACATTTTGCTACTTGAGGGAAAGAACAAAATGGCTCCCCATTCTGATTCCACCTTTAAAAGGAAACCTGTCTGTTAAGTGAATCTCTCATTAACCTCAGTGGCAGGACAGCATCTTTCAATGTATCAGGAGGCAGGGCACCAGATTAGTGGGTGTGCACACTCAAGTAAGCGTGTCTGAAGGATGCTGCTGGATTGTGTGCGGTTTGATGTCCTTCATGGATTGGGGCCAGATTAAAAGTGGCATGGCACACAGCACCAACCCAAGCTGGTAGGAGGAAGGCTAGAATGCTTAAGGCAGAGCCCTCCCCTTTTCCAGCCCCCTTTCAGATCTTCTTGCAATCTTCTTCATCAATTCTATGATAAGCATTGGTTTTTTTCTTCAATTCTGCGATAAGCATTGGGTGCTGTCTGAAGATTGTGTTTTGTTTTCTTCTTTAATTTCTTGAATGGTGGTTGGTGTTTTTAGGTGATTGTGTTTCTCTGTGATCAGTGTGCAAGTGTGTGTGTGAGACAGGTAGGGGTGCAGGAGTTCTTGTGCCGATTTGGTGGTTTTGCTTTTTCTCCTGGTTGGTGCGGGTCACTCAACTCCCCTTGACCTGCCAGCTGTTGCTGTGCATGTCATTGTAGTGTGTTTTTGAGTGTCTGTTCCCCCTCTCCCTCCAAAGTGGTTTGTGTGTGTGAGTTGTATGAATGTGAGGTTTCTTTGTAGTCCATTCCTTAGTCTGTCCGTGAGTGCCTTTCTATAGTGGTTTGAGTGGTTTTTACCCAGTCTTGTAGCACATCTTTTCCCATTGTGTCTGGTGTTGTTTTTTGTTTTTAGGGATTGCTCTGTGAGGAGGGAGGGGAAAGAGCTCAGGTCTGGCATTTGAAGTCGGACTGCTGTTTGACTTGCCATGTCATTAGGGCTGCAGCTTGTGCATTCTGGCACTATTTTAGGGTCGGCAGGAACCATGCTATATTGGGACTGTGTACTCTGTTCAACTATCTTTACTTGATTTTATTTGGGTTGATAGGCCCATTTTAGGCCTGTGTGGGTTCTGGTTGCCATCTTGGAAATAACTTTTGGTGGATGCTTGTCCCTTGTCAGTGGCAGATATTTAGAAGGCAAGATATTAGTTGATGTACACCTTGGCACCCCTTTTGGTGAAAGGTAGGGCCCTGGAATGGCCTCTTTAAGTCCTGGGAACTGGAGGGTTGTGAAGGAGCCTGCCCTTGGGGCTAACCTGAGGGTTTGCTCTCTCTTATAAGATCCTGGGACTTGGGAGGGAGTGCCTTAGGTTTGGCTTCCAGATAAGACTGGCTGGGGTGAGCAACCCAATAACGTTGGATTACCCTTGGGATCAGGTGTGTCACTCAAGGGAAGGCTGAGGAGGTAGTCACAGGTTAACACCTGGCCTCAGCCAGATCCACATCAAGTTATTAGCCTCTCCTTTGCTTTGTCCCAGGTACAATTCATTAAAATATGTTGTAGGTCAAATAAATTGACCCTATAAAACCCATATCTATGTGTCTGGCTCATTATTTCATGGCTGGTCATCAGTGAAGCAAGCCTTGTGGCACGTGTTGTCTTCTCTCTTGGGCTACATTTTTAGCAGACATATTAATTTGTGATCATAGATATTTGTAATGTTAAACATGGGTAAACTCTGGTTTTGGATTTGTGATTTTAGACATTTGTAATTTGAGAATTTACTTATGTTTTATGTAGATTTTTAGCCATGCTGAGATCTTGAGAAAAAAAATGAGTGCTGTATAAACAGAATGGATAAATGAATGAACAACACTGTGCTGCCATTTCCCAGCATCTCCTGCCTGCAGTGACTGCCAAACTCTGCCTAATTGTAGAGCTGGCCTTGCTATACAGTACTGGGCATGTGGAAGCAGCTGCCATTTTAACTTCCCCCCAATTCTCCTCCCCTCTCCCACAAGGTAGGGTCACTTTGGGCTCTAGTAAGGAATGAAAATGACAGCTGGACTCAGCCAGTCAGCCTTCCTCAAAGAACTAGAGAAGGAGATTGGGGAAATCAAAGGGAGCCCAGGACAGGTATCAACAGTGGGCTTTGAAGGTACCAGATGCTGCTGCCACCCCTCACAGCTTCCACCAGAGCAGACAGTATCTGACAAGATCTGACTCAGTGTAAGAGCTTCATGAGCAACAGTACTGGTTGTGAGCTATAAAATTCTATATGGCTTAGATACAAGTATCTGACAGACCATATCTCCATGTAGAAGCCTGCTTGAGCCCTGAGATCCTCACAGAGGCTCTTTTTCACTCCCGTCACCTTCACAGTTAGGATTTCTGGATAAACAAGGCAGGGGCTCCTCAGTATTTTCTTCTAGGCTCTTGAACTCCCTTCCTGGGGAGATTTGAATGGCCCTCTCCTTGTTAGTCTTTCATTTGGTGGGCAAAGACTTTTTAGAACTTTTCAGGCTTTTCAAACTGAAGGTTTGTAAAGATAAGGTTTAAGAGAGTGCTGCATTGTCTTAAATTGTACTTTTTAAAAACTGCTTTTTATCCTTTCCAAGTGTATGCTTTAATATTGTTGGTAGTTTAATTCTATTTTAATGTTGACTTTTGGTATGTTTTTAACTATATTGCAATCATTTTAATTTGGAAGCTGCCTTAACTCCCAGTTTTGGGGAAAGCAGTTTATCAATAAAAAAGGAAGCAGAGGAGGAGGAGGATGGTAGGATCCCCCTCATGCCTGCTCATGAGTCATAGAACAGAGGGAAAGCAAACTCAGATGGTTCCTAAGATATTTTGCTACCTGAAGAAGAGAACAAGATGGCATCCCTCTTTATTCTGCATATAGAAGCTGACAGGAGTGGCAGCTAAGTCTTACATAAGATCATAAGAAGAATATAAGAAAAGTCTTGCTGAATCAGGCCCAAGCCCTACCTAATCCAACACAGGTGCTTATGGGAAGCTTACCAGCAGGACATAAGTGCAACTGCACCCTCCATCACACGCTTCACAGAAACTGATATATAGAGGCACACTGACTCTGACACTGGAGGAGATAACCAGACAGGAATGGACATCCTGACTGGTAGCTGTTGATGGTCTCTTCCTCCATGAAAATATTCAGTCCCCTTCTAAAGCCGTCTAAATTGGCAGTCATAACTACACTATGTCCTGTGGCTGTGAATTCCCATTTAACTACTTAATTCAATTCTGTTACTGCAGCACTGGCAAGGGGAGGGCACCTCTGAGGACACTAGGCCAATTTAGGGGATGGAGGACAGAGCTGTGTGGCACACATAGTTCTATCCCCCAAGAAGGGGAATGGCCAGTGGTCTTGGGAAGAACACCGGAGGGCTGCTCACTTCTGCAGTATTGGCTGCCCCCAATCCCAAGCATCTGTTGCTTATAGCCATTGCCTCACTTTGCCCAAGAGTGGGGCTGGCTTTGGATGGGATTTTTAATGCACTAAAATACTCAGCTTTGAGAATTCTGATTCCCAAAGGCAAGTGCTTTACATGTCAGGAGCTTTTGACAACCACAGAGTTTTGTGGAATGATGTTTTGGCTGAGAGGAAGATGTCCCCTCTTGTTCTGACTATTGGCCCACACAAGTCCCCCGTAAGCAGGGGTGGGAATAGATTCAAACAATGGTTTGTCACGTTAGGGTCATTTTCATACAATGCTTTCATAGTGGAGGTAGGTAAGCCTTTGGAAGCAAGGAGACTTTTCATATGATGCTGCTACTGCTCTGATTTCCTTCTGGAGTAATCCAAGATTTTTTGCAACCAAAAATAATCTGTTTTGTCAGCCCAGATCATGGTATTAAAAAAACTGGAATGAAAAATTTATTTTTGCAGTGTCCTGGTTAAGGGATTAAACAGGTGAGTTTGGGGCATATAGTAGGCATAGTTAACCAAGATTTGCCCTGGCCCCTCAATCCTACTTTATTTCCTATAAGGGAGGTGGAAGGAAGGACTGGAACACCATGGATGAAGCCTTCTCTAGGGGTGTCACAATGTCCCCAATTCTTACTGTTTGCTTGTTTTAAATCCATTGCAGTCTCCCACTACAGCAGTACAGGAGTAAGAGAGCCTTCTGGAGTATGTTGAAGGAATGTTTTATTAGCACAATAACAAATGTGATTGGGGGTGGGGGAAGCAGGAAATGCAAGGTGGAGATAAGTGAGGATGGGCCCTTGGGAAATATCCAAATAAGGATGAGGACTTCTGGGCAGCCATCCACAACTGCTCCCCTGTGTGGGAAAGCATGAACAATCGCTACAATCACAGGACCAAAACTGCAGTGGAGAACAATCCTGGTAGCCTAGCAGTTGTATAAATCCTGCTCCTTTTGTGGAATGAGGGGTTAATGTGCAAAGGCCCTATGTCTCTTCTAAGCAGTCTGTGGAGAAGTTGCTTCCATAGAGAGAGGCAGCAACGTGTAGTTCCTGATGACATAGACAAGCAATTTTTACCATGTGAAATAATCCATATTGATGTGGTCAAATTTGCCTCACCACAGTTAGTTTATATGCAGCAAGCCAATAGTCTCATGAAACCACTCAGCCTCTGCATCTCCAAATAAACAAAACAAAACAAAACAAAGCATTTGTACTGTGGAAACAAATAGTTCAGATATAGACTGTTGGAAAGTTCAGAGGGAAATGATATCCCTCTGCCCTTACTTTCCATAATCTCTGAAACTAGCTGCTCATGAGGACCTGTTACATTAAGGACAGTCACCATAGTCCTATGCCATGGCAGTAGAGCATATGAAGGCTATCTGGGGACAAGGAAGAAGGAGAGGAAAAACTTGGAGGGAGAGTTAGGATCAAAGGAAAGGAGAATCATGCAGTGGAATATGCAGGAGGCCAGCTCCAGATAGTGTAATCAGTGTAATTAATGGTTAGACATTATAGGCATGAAGGCAATTGTATTTCAAAAATGTTTGGAGGTCTACACATTCTCCGTATCTGTACAGTAGACTATTAAGTACATACACTGAGTATAGTGGGGGAATCCCTGTTTGTCTTCTTGTTGTTGTTGTGCATATACATACACATGTTGTTTGGTTTACAAGGCTAGCTGAGAGACTCAATCTGAGACAATCCAAATCAATTGAATTATAATCATGCCTCTTATGGTGAGGATAGCATCAATTAATTCTTAAAGTGCTTTTCAGCATATTATTTCCCCATTTTCCAGACTGCTTGGCCACACATCTCAACAGCAATGGGTCATTTGACTGCTTTAATCAATGCTGAAAATAAGAATTCAGTAGGATTTATAGGCTTTTCTCATTCTGTATTGGACTTTTTAGTACTTTATATATTTCACCAACAATTCAGAGAGTACTTATGTTAACTCCATTAACAAGAAGTCTTTAAAAAACTGAAATGTCTATGTGATGGAGGCAAAACAGTATTTTGAAAATACAGTAGTCTTGTTATCGCCTGCATTTATAAGGCTAACTTACTATAGTTTGTTTAGACAGATTGCTAGTTTATACAGGTGTATAATAATTCACTTAATAAAGTTGAAACCTTGCAAGAAAATTTGATCCCAGAGGCAGAAATAACATGTAAAAACTAGGAATAGGTTCCTACACCCCCCCCCCAAAAAAAGTTCAACATATTTTAGCAAACCTTTTATTGAAGACTAACAATATGCACATGTGAAATGAAAACAACCAGGTCAGGTAAACCTTGCATAAGTAAATAAAAACATTGCAAACCTTCTAGATATCACTTGAATGCTTCTTCCAAAAATCCATCTAGGGATTATTATGAGTTATGATTGATAACTATGAATTGCAAGTAAACTTTAATGCTTAAGAGGTAGGGAGCTGCCTATCGCCAGAAAAGATTATCACACCAGGCTTTACCAGCAGTGCTAGAGCAGGATAATAGAATATGTGGCCATTCCTTATCCCACAACATTGTGTCTGAGTTATTGGCAATCAGCAGTCAAACCGTTGCTGGAGGACACCTTTTCATTGGGTGGGGAACCCATCAATAGGCCCTCAATAGCGCTGCCTTTCCATTATTGCTTTGGTGCAATAAGTCCTCTTCTGCTTCAGTTCCCATAAAAGCAGTCATGTGGGGTGAGTAGCCATGTTTTTCCTCTTCTCTCCCTCTCTCTTCCCCTTGTTCCCCTGCCCTTCCACCAACCTGATCTGACTATTTCTCCCCCCCTCACCTTCCCAATCTATTTCCCCACCCCTAGCTGCCTTTTTTTCTCCCCCCACCCTTCTGTTGCCTGGTCTATTTCCCACCCCCTTGCCTTCCCGGTCTATTTCCCCCACCCCATCTATCTCTTTTCCTCCCCCCCTCCCTCCAGTTATTATGCAGCAATGAATCAGCAGTGCAGCAGTAAATCAAAGGGAAAGATACCGGTATTGAAGTGGAGGTATGATAAAGATTGCTTCAATACCAGTGTGTTTCTGTTTGCTTCACTAATGCGATTGCTGCATGTTAGGAGCCTGGTGTGACAATCTTCATAGTATGCACACTTTGTAAGAGGTATATATTGGAAGGGTAGGCAAGTTAAAAGCCTGGATCCCTGACCACCCTGGAGGCTCAGGTCTCATTTTAAAGTACAAACTAGAATTGCCTTCCCTCCTGCTGATGAGGAAATGGTCTCATTGAGAGCAATCAGTGCTTACCTACACTGAATAAGAAACCTTGCCAATCTGGCTCAGCCCCCATTGTGAGGTATTGTGTAACCACCACCACCACCACCACCACCGCCACCATTTAAAAGCTATTGCTATTGTACAGTTTCCAGAGATATTAGGCAATCCTAAATAGGGCAGAGGTCTATACCTGACTGGCATCTTCCAGGCTATCTAAGAGTCACTATCAGTGCTCAGAGGGTGAACTGCAGATGTTATGTTCACATCTGACCTTTGCACAGAGGCCAAAAAAACCTTTGCACTCATAACTCTAAGTACATGGGACCTTTCAAACCCTCCAACGGAATAACATTCCCTGCCCAGAAGTGTCCCCTCACTCCAGGGACAGCTCCCAAATTAGAAAAGGGCTATATATAGGCCTCATTTTCTCTCTCTCTCTCTCTCTCCCCCCTCCTTTCCAGAAGCTCTCCCCAGAAGACCTGGAGTGCTCTGCACATCAGAGGATGAGAAAATCAGTATATGTCTTAGTGTGTAGTCCCTTAAGCTTAGCTAAACATCTCCAGCCCCCCCCCCCCCAGATTGGTCAGGAGTAGGGTTTTAGCACTCATGCTGTTTTTCTCCTTTTTTTAACTTCAAGAAACATCTTAGAAACAACTTGCATTGAATGTAGACATCTGTTGGTTTCTACTGCTATCCTTTTCTGTCCTTCTAATAAAGAAATAAATATTTTTGCTGCAAAATCAGCTTGTCCTTGACCTGATTTCTTTCACTTGGAGTCACTCTGGTTAATTGTCCATTTTAAAAACCTTTAGCCTGTAAAGTTCTGCAAAGGGGTAGTGCCTGGGAGAGCATTTTCCCCAAACCAGTAAACCCAGAGCACTGCTCTTAACAGGATGACTTTTTCTTTCACCAGCCTCCATGTCTTTGGGTGACCTTAGGCAAGTCATACTCTCTCAGCCTCAGAGGGAGACAAAAGCAAACCTCTGAACAAATCTTGTAAAGAAAACCCCATGATAGGTTTGCCTTAAGGTTACAATAAGTCAGAAATGACTTGAAGGCACACAGCAGTGACTAAACAACAATGCTTCTTTAACAGGTGTGTGTGTGTGTGGGGGGGTTATGCTTCAAAATGCACCCCTTAGTTTTTTTTAAAACTTCCAGCTAGATAGAAGATAAGGAGGAAAAAGGAGTTTGGGGGATGTAAAAAGACTTCGTAAAAAGGAATGTCTTGTCAGAGGCTTTGTTAACCGAGGTATGCCTGCAGTCCAGAAACAGTCCAGCTAATGTTTTGTCAACAGGAACTAGTAGCCTATTATGATCTCTTGATAAATGGGGATCTGTTATTAACAGTGCCTTCCTCACAAAATGATTATTGAACTCTTTATTTATTTTTTCCTTTTCATACCAAAGGTAGGCATGCCAGCCATACCTTGCATTATGTCCTTCAATATTTAATACATCTTCATTGTCCAATTCTATCCAGTCCTGGATCCATATCATTGAGGCTGCTTGAGAATAAGTTTTAAGATCTGGAAGATCACATCCCCCTCTATTATGATCATCAATTAAATGAATCCATTTAGTCCTAGATCTCTTTCCATGTCATATAAAATTACTGCAATCTCTTTTCCAGACTTCGAATATTTTCCCATTTATCAGAATTGGAAGGTTTTGAAACAAAAAGAGTATTTTGGGTAGAATATTCATTTTACATACCTCTATTCTTCCTAAAGTTGACAAATTCATTCTTTTCCACCGTATCAGATCTTCTCTTATATCCCTCCAGATCTTCTTATAATTGTTATCAAACAAATCTGTATTTCTTTTAGCAATATATACTCCTAAATACTTTGCTCTTTTCTCCATCTTGCAATTTGATAATCACGCCAGTTCCTGCTCTTCTTGTTTTGTCATATTTTTAGTTATTATAATTGATTTTTCTTTATCTCAAATCCCGCACAGGTTCCAAATTCTTTAAATGATAACATAAGTTCTTCCATATACTTTAATGGGTCTTCTATAAATATCACTGTATCTTCTGCAAAGGCCCTTAGTTTATAAGATTTACCTTTGATTTTGATCCCAGGAATTTTATTGTTGGCTCTTAAATTTCTGTTAAATACCTCCAATACCAATATAAACAAAAGTGGAGACAATGGGCATCCTTGTCTCGTACCTTTATTTATATTTATACTCTCCGACTTTTCTCCATTTATATTTAATTGTGCTTTTTGTTTGTTATAAATGTGTTCAGTTTGGTTCATAAATTTATCACCTAGTCCCATTTTCTTCATAGTCTTTATCATAAAATTCCACCGCATGTTATCAAATGCTTTTTCCATGTCCGCAAAAAACATTGCAAATTTTCTCTCATTATGCACTTCAAAAAATTCCACTAGATTCAATACTGTCCTTAAGTTGTAACTAATCTGTCTTCCCAGAAGGAAGCCATTTTGATCTTTATGAATAACGTTTCCCAGAACTGTTTTTTAACCTTTCCGCTAGTATAGATGCATATATCTTATAATCATTATTCAATAAGAAATGGGACGATACTTCTTAATGTCTTTCTTATCTTTCCCTTCCTTCAGGATCAAAGAGATGTTAGCCTCCATCCAAGAGTTTGGGGCCCCATTATATTCAATTTCATTAATGTTTTTTTTGTAAAGGTAATAATATTTCATCCTCAAGACGTTTAAAATATGCAGCAGTAAAACCATCTGGGCCTGGCACTTTTTTTGCCTTCATCTTTCTAATAGCTGTAGAGATTTCTGCAATTGAGATAGGATCGTTAAATCTTTTAAAATGTTCTTTTGATATTGTGGGAAGCGACTGCTTGTCCAGGTATTCTTCCAGATTTCTCTCTTGCTCTGAAGTTGTTTTTTTTCCTCCTCATATATATTTTTATAGTATTCATGAAAAATTCTTTTTATTCTTTCATGATCCATTATTATCTCTTTTTTATGTCTTATTATTTTCTTCTCTTGTTCTTTTTTCAACTTAAAAGCCAACCATTTTCCAGTTTTGTTGGTGTGTTCAAATGTTGCCTGTCTAGTTCTTTTCATCTTTCTATCTGGTCCACTGAGAACTCAATAAATACAGTGACATACTGAAGCCTTCCATAACTGAGCAGTGAATGGATGATGCTTTGGGCCCCTCAAAGCAAGTGCTTGGAATCCCCAGGAACTTATTTCTAAAATGTTCAAACATTTCTGCACTTAAGGGGAAATGGTGCCCACAAACTACAGGTTGTTGTTGTTAACTGCCATCAAGCTGACTTTGACTGACGGCAATCCTATGAATGAGGGACCTCCAAGGCACCCTGTTATCACCAGCACACAATCATTAACTGAAACAGATGCAGAAATAGAAATACTGTATAAAAATATCCCAAACAACTCTAATAAATCACAGGGATAGAGGAATAAACAGAGCAATATTTCCAGGTAAGAGCTTTTCTGCCATAACTCTCTGGACCTGGTTCAAAGAAGAAACACAGCAGAGCCTGAAGAGTTGCTTTTAAGAAGGAGTATAACACTGAAGCTGCCCATAACATCTAGGAGAGGACGATGCCTGGGGACCCACAACATCCCAACACTCCTGGGCTATGGATAGCTTCAACACACGATGATTTCACTTCCTTCTTCTTCAAAGTAGGCATGTTAAAATCACCCTGCCTACTTTTAGATGTATCATAGTGGGTGGGTGGGTGGCACCCTGTGTTGCAGAGCAGTGGTTCTTAATCTGTGGTACCGCAACCCCCAGGGGTCCACAATGTTCTCACAGGGGGTCCACAAAGGCTTTAAGGGCTCAGCCCACCTCCTGCCTGCAGTGGAGCAGACACGTGATAGGAGCCAAGGCAAAGGCTGGCTGGCTTGGCTTGCACATTGCCATTCAATAATCTCCAGCCACAAACTTGCAGGAAGAAGCAGGGGCCCAGCTACATGAAGGGAAAAAATCCAAAGTACCTTGTAATATTGGCGTCTCGCAGAAGCAGCAACATGTCTAAATGGGTTTCTGGCCTTGGAAGCCTCCATAAGCCTCACATTCTGGATGGCAGTCACAAGTGATTTACTCACGTTAGTTCTTCACCACCACCTTTTAAAAAAAAGTTGTCCCAAGGTGCACTGGTGCGATAGAGTGATTTTCCAATTTTATAAGAAAGTGAAACAGGAAACATTCCTCCTGTTTTATTGGCTTAGGTGAAAATCCAACATGGCAGCAGTGGGCACTTGCCCTGCTAGCAAGCCCCACCCCCACTCTTTCCCAGCCAATGAGCTTTTTGCTTCCCTTTGAATTTCCTGTTGTTGGATAGTCCAAATGAGCAGGAATGTGCACCTCCTTGCAGTTTTTGAAAAAATATGGGAAAATCTGCAAAGGCTTTTACCCCGTTATTTTTGCTGTTTTGGGCCCCGTCCTTCCAAATAGTGTGGATTGGTGCTGGCTCCCATTTAGACAGGTAGGATTCCCAGCAAATTCCATGAGAGGTATTTTCACCATTTAGATGGGCCCCAGAAGAAAAGTCTTCCTTCCCCTTCCAATGCATCAGAGGGAAGGTTAATGGATGGTGTAACTGTGTTGTTGTTTTAAATCTTGAGTTAAGTCTTGAGGGTCCACGGCAACTCAAGGGGGTCCCTGGTAAAGAAAAGGTTAAGAGGCACTGTTGTAGAGGAAATAAAATTATATATGGACAGTTAAGAGTGGAATTTGCATTATGTTTCCTAGTCTATCAACCCTTGGACCCTGATGTTTAGCAGAATAAGAGAGAGAGAGAGAGAGTATTTTTAAAAGCATAAAAAAGCCGTACATTTCCTTATGCAATTTATTCCTGTTCCAGACTGTCAAATGGGATCAAATCAGGTTTTTAATATATTGGTTCTTAAGATGTCCGGCTATCTTTTTCTTTTTGGGGGCTGGGGGGAGTCATATACAAAGTATCTTTAAACATGAGCTGACTTAAAATAAATCTCTGTAAGATGAGAGTCACAATCAGCAAGGGGCCGTTTGGTCAGAATAAATGCCTGTCCCACCACAGCAGGGCATACTGAGAAGAGTTTAAATAAAATGAGATAAAACATGAAAGTGAAATGAATGTTAGCCGAGAAAATGTTACTACAGATTATTTATTTTTTTTTTAAAAAAACAATGTTTATGTAAGCTTCAAATGCTTTTGTGTGACATCAAAAGGCTATTCTATTTTCACCGAGGTCACAGATTCAGAAGAAAATAAATACAGTACATCAACTGTTTCGTGTTATGGTAGTTAAGGATGGGTAAGAAATCTGCTTCAGTATATTACATTATTTTTATTTTTTATTTTTGTTGTTGTTATCCTACCCTTTATCATGGGATTTAAGGGCAGTGTACAAATAAAACATACTCAATTTTAAACAGTTCCAGATTAAACAATAAATAGCTTGAACAAGCCAAAAGCATTTTAAACATGGCAATAAGGTAAAACAGAATTTGATCAAAATTTCCCCTAATTTCCACAGTTCTTCTATTTGAGATAGAAAGAGCTTGAAGTTTTGACAGTTTTGAATACAGAAGAAATTGCAGTAGAGAGATTTTCTCATCCCCAGTGATATGGGGCGTGTGTGTGGGGGGAGTGTTTCATTACAAAAGGACTGGATTCTACCTTGAGGGATGTAATTTATTTCAGAAAAAATGAATTAATAGCCAGCAATTATATACGAATAGTGGTGGTTGGTGGTTTCTGTTAGGGCTGTGCAACTGATTCAGCTGAATCAAGAAAAACAAAGTGAGAACCGCTCCACATGAGAAGGAAGTATCTGAAAATCCCAGCTTTTTCCCTGTACAAAATGATTTTTAAAAAATATTTATTTTTAATAGATTTCCAAAAATGTAGATATAATACATAAATATAAATATAATACGTAAAAATAAAGATAAAAAAATAAAAATAAAGATGCGGCAGCTAAAAACGCCAATGCGATTTTGGGCTGCATCAATAGAAATATCGTGTCTAGATCAAGGGAAGTAATAGGGCCACTCTATTCTGCCTTGGTCAGACCTCCCTTGGAATACTGTGTCCAGTTCTGGGCACCACAATTCAAAAAGGATATTGACAAATTGGAGTGTGTCCAGAGAAGGGCGACTAAAATGGTGAAAGGTCTGGAAACCATGCCTTATGAGGAAAGACTTGGGGAGCTGGGTATGTTTAGCCTAGAAAAAAGATGGTTAAGGGGCAGTTGGATAGCCCTGTTTAAGTATTTGAAGAGGTGTCACATTGAGGATGGAGCAAGCTTGTTTTCTGCTGCTCTGGAGACTAGAACATGGAACAATGGATTCAAACCACAGGAAAAGAGATCCTACCTCAGCATTAAGAGGAACTTTCTGACTGTAAGAGCTGTTCAGCAGTGGAACACACTCCCTCGGAGCGTGGTGGGTCTCCTTCCTTGGAGGTCTTTAAATAGAGGCCGGATGGCCATCTGTCAAGGATGCTTTGATCATGATTCCTGCATGGCAGGGGGTTGGACTGGATGGCCCTCATGGTCTCTTCCAACTCTACAATTCTATGATTCTATTATTCTATGATCTGCAGATTAGACAAATAAAATATGATTGACAGCATAAAGTAATTATTACTGTATTTTCCATATCAGTTAGACCTCCTAAAAGTCAACCCAGTCTTACAGACCTATTCTTATCATAAAATTTTCATCTCTCTTTCTCTGGCTTTTCTTCGCAAATGAAGATTCGGGAAGGACTCATCCTGCGCTTTCTGCAAGTGCGCTGATGACTGAAAAGTCCAATCCGAGATAAACAAATCTGGTTGCAGAAAGCACAGCAGAAGGTCTCCTTGGGTGATGTTTCCGGGTTGTGATTGTTTCTGCATTGTCATTTCTCTTCAAGACTTTTTCGGCATGAGTTCTCAAATAAAGCTGCAGCATTGTGGATAGTGCGTTTCCATGCCTCCTGATGTGAGGCCAGGGTGGACCAATGTTGGTGATCAATTTGGCCGAGCCTGAGATGTTGTTTCAGGGAGTCCTTGTATCACTTTTTTGGAGTGCTATTCTTGTCAGAAAATTTTCATAACTCCATGATTAATCCATAAAAATAAAAGCTCTTATCATATCATAATAGAAATAAGCTAAAATTTTAACAACTATACTACCACATTGAAAAAGTCAAAATTATTTTATTTTGGAGATCCACATGAAATTTTCTTCATCCCAAAGTATTTCCCAAGAATGCCTGGCATTTTCTAGGACTTTTTCATTCCTACTTCCCAGGTCAGTTTAGATTAATCCAGTATTTTCCAAAATTAAATATAATTTCTACTTATCGGTCTGCTTGTATTATTCTGAAGCTAGCTAAGATGGCTGCCACCAGTAAGACATAGCTATTGTTTCCAACACATAGATTGAACAGAGATCAAGTGAGAGAAAGAGGAATGTTTGCAGCAAAATAAAGTGATCCTAATGTTTAACTAGTGTAATATTGCTAAAGCATGTTAGCAGTTTGACTTTAACCCCTGAAGAATCATAAAGAAGGCTCAGTGGAAATAGGTGAAAATAAATTTCAAAATACTGCATGAGTCTAGAGCTGACACATGATTATTGGAAGGGTGTTATCTGAAGAAATGGGGGTTCTGTGGTGAGCCCACCTGTGATGCCAAAATTTCAGTTATTAATTGGGGGAATTATCAGCTCAAATGGAAGGCTGAGAGAGGCAGGTAACTTTGGGATCTTTTCACCTATGTATACCAGCACTCACTGCAGAGAACTCCAGTTTAAGTGAAATAAAAAATGGTTTTTATTGGAAAATAACACAAAAAGCATTCACACATGCTCACAAGAACCACACAAGCCTATGAAATAGTTTAAGGCAGGAAGATTGGATAGAGGAATAGATTTGGGAGATAGGGCAATAGTTACCAGTCTGAAGAGGAGCAAAGAACTAAGACAGAATTCTGAGAGTGGCACTGGAAGCTTCAATCTGGTGGCACACCAACAAAGAGGGTGGCTATCCAGAGTGGTACACTTCGCTATTATCTGGGGCTGAAATTTATATTATATTTTGTGTCCTGAAGGGGTATTTGGGCTTAGAACAAAGCTTAGATGTTCTCCCACTGTTTAAATAAAGGAAACAGAAACTTGGCTGATGGCTGTTAATGGCTGAGAGATAGGAACTGATTGGTTTATGACAACCTTGTATTGTAGGATAGGAAGGGTTGATGAGGGATATTTACTGGAACTATGAATTGTTTAGGTCTTTTGTTTATTTATGATGTGTGACTCATCACCAAGGGCTCAAGAGGGGATTAGCACATACCTTCTAAATGGTATCACTTACTAGGGGCTCCACTTAATTCTGTCTTGGCTGTGTTGCCTAAAATATTTTCAAGACACTTTCCCAGGTTCTCATGACCTCTGTTAGACCTCACTTTGGTTCACCTCAGTCTATTATACCCCTTGAAGTGTCCAATATTTCCAATTATGAGATATTATAGGAAGGGGGTAGTAGGATATGGTAACAAGGGGAAGAGAACACAAGGTGGGGAAAAGAGGGAAATCTGGGATATTTCAAGAAAGAGTTTGGATGCAAAGCTGGATGGATGCAGGTAGAATCAAAACAAAAAGTACTGGAAACTCTCAATACTTTCAGAGACATTTTTTCCCTTTTTGGTTGAGCCCTGAATCTGACTGCTTTGTCCTGATTCATATCAGTTTGTTCAGCACCTTGGACAGTTTCTGTAAAATGCTCACACCAAACCTGAAGTGGCTCCTATAAAACTCAGCATGGGTTCACCATCCCAAATCAATGGAACCAACTCTGGCTTGGGGCCCATTCCTTTGGGTCCCTGTCTTACCATCAAAAGGTCTCAAATGGATCTGTAAATCCCGGTACAGTGAGTAGCATTATTCAAACAGGATATTAAAATGTATCTGCATGTGAGACTGAGGTACATAGTTTAGCTACCCTTTAGATGGCAATAGTACCAGAATTATCCTGACATATGACAAAAGGTTTCAGTGGTTTTGTATCTCTATCTCTGATTAGCACCATGGATGACTGGATTGGCACTCTAGCCACTTCTGCCACAAGGGAAAGCCATAAACAATTCACTTAGGCTTTGAGACTTCCAAGTCAGTATCTCCTTTCACCTTCCCTTGCTGTCCTACTGAAATAGAATAATCCGAAGTCTTCTCAATTTCATCTTTAAAATATATTCATTAAAAAAACAGATTATGTTTCCTTCCCAGTATAGACTGTGACATTTAGTTTCAGTATATCTGAACTGCCAGAGCTAGTGTGACATTAAAAAAAATCCTTTATGTCTTTGCTCTGAGGTCAAGAACAATTAAACAGTTTGAGAACTACTTCTGGATCTTGAACATGATACTCATGGGGGGATATAGTAATTTTGCTAACAGCAGCCTGAAAAATGCTTCTCTAGTTTGTTGTAAAGCAAAGGAAATATAATTCTCTGACCTATTCTCCTTTTCTTTGAAGGCTCACCTTGGAAATAAATATATGCATGATATACAGATGCATGTTCACCCCCCCACACACAAGTTTTAATTAAGTCTTCTGGCATGGAATTCATACAAATGAACGAAGCAAACCATGTTTTCTCCTTCCCCAGGCTAGATAGAGAAGCCATTGTGCAGATTTGCCTACCAAGCTACAGTTTCTGTCTAGATTTGAGTAAATAGAAATTTTCTTGTAGGGGTTGGTAAAGGATGAATACATTCATCTTAAAGTGCTGACACTACTAAGATGAAAAAAAAAAACCCCACTATGCATCCCACACCCTTCCTAAGCAAAAAGAAAACTACGTTTGAAGCCCAGTGTATTAAAAATCAGGAGACAAGGAGAAAACAAATCTGCATGTTTGTTGGGGGAAAGATATCTCATGCTCAGCAGTTTGGGAATAGCAAAATGGTATTTCTAGTTGCTGGCTTAGCATGCAAACCAAGCACAGCAGCTTAAATCAGCAGCCCTCCAGATGTTGATGGATTGCAACTCCCATCAGCCCTCACTTGTATAGTCAATAGTGAGGAATGAAGTGAACTGTAGTTCAGCAACCTTTGGAAGGCCATGATCTTTCCATTAAGTTAGCCCCATGAGATTAAAACCCTCAAAACCAGCCTTCCAAACTGTCTTTCAGATGTGTCAGACTGCAACATCTGGTATCACAAGTGGGGAGGGGGCAGCAGGTTTGGGAAAGCTGCTCAATACAGTATCAGGCAGGGTTGACAAAGTAATTGAATGCAGAGACAGAAACCTGATTCCTGTGTTGAGACCTACCCACAAAACATGCAAGATTGTCACTCTGGCACCCAGATCTGGCAAGGGTGTCCTGTGTGCAAAAACAGAAGCTCACCTGAGTCCTGTTGAACTGGCTGGGTGTTTCTTTCAATGTACATGCATGTGCAGATCCCCTGTCAGTGTTCTTTGCATGCTGCTAGATGTGCATAGCTAGAGCTGGACTGGGAGCCAAGAGTTTAAAACAATATCATTTTCCCCCAGGATGGCTGCCTTTTTGATTAATAACAGGGCATGAGGCAGAAAAAGCCCTAGCATGGCAAATTCCCTTATAACTATTCTCTTCAACGGATGAGAACTGCATGCAGCTTTGCATCCTGAATGCATCAGACAATGAAAAAGGCAGCAGGACAGATATTCCTTTTGGACTAAATACACAATGGGTTTATACTTCATTTATATAATAAAAGATTGGTAATTTACTTATGGCTTTGTTAGGTGTTTCTAAAAGTGAATGGTTACTTTAAAGGGGAAAACAATGTGGTGGTTTGTCAGACACAGCTGATGACGACAGTTACATCAAGTGAGTTTAAAAACAGCTAGGCTGGTGTAAGGGATTTTATCTTCAAGGAGCTTTTTTTCTGTGGATAAGAAGCATGAAACATATAGACAGGTTGATTTCTCTTTGATATGTGGGAGTTGGAACATATTCTTATAAGGTGAATGCTATATCACTATATTTTGGTTTACTTTGTAGGAAATGATATAAAGAAAACTGATTGTGGTCCATTTGAGATAACAATGTTGGAAAGACTTTAAGTGTTCTTGCTGTGTTTTCGCAACAAAAGAATAGGAGATATGTACTACTGGGCTGTGAACAAGCATTGGTGAAACGGATGAGATAGCTGGCATTCCGTTGGCCTTGGATTAAGTGTGAGAATCAACACAAACAGAATAAACTTGGATCACTTATCATCTTAAGCACTGAATGAGGATTTAATTGTGGAACATCCTTATTACTTGTATTACCTGTGGACTCATCAGAATACAAGAAGTGTGGCACAGTACAATAGGAGCCCCATATCCACTGATTCATTATCCACTGATTCAATTATCCATGGGACACAAAACAGCATACCTACCATAGGGTCTTCCTAGAAAATGTGTCCTCTCTAGCCATTTTCTAGGTCCTCCAAGGCAAATGCATGGTATTTTAAACTGGAAGTCCCATTATTTTCAACGGCATTCGCTATTATCCACGGTTTTCAGTATCCACGCCCCCCCTCAAGAACCAATCCTACTGTATAGGTTATATGATTAGTGTTCATGTCTAGATCAATTGCCTCTACAATGTTTGTATAAACAGACAATACTCAAATTAGATTATATTGTTATAATTTACTTTTTTGTGGTTTATTGGTTTTATTTGTGCAGACTTCTATTTCTGGGTTTCGTTATTTGTTGTATGGTCATTTACTGTGTAAACCACAGGCAGCATGACCTTTTCACTGGTGGCACCTTGGCTGATGAATTCTTTCCCCAGAGATGTTCACCTGATGGTTATAGTGTGTTCTTTTAAGTGCCAGGTGAATACTTTCTAGAACAGCTTGGAAAATTATTGCTTTGGAACAGCTGTGTTGGTTGGGGGAATGTGGATGTTGTAGTCTTTAAAAAGTAACTTTCCCCATCTTTGCTTTTTGATTGTGTACATTGCCATTGTTCTCTGTTGCTAGTTTAATCTGGGGCTGGTTAAAAAAATGAATTAATAATTGTGTGATATGCTTGAGATCTAGCCAGAACCTGGAAGTGCTATGCTGCCTGAAGTATTCTGGGAGTTGTAATCCAAAACGTTGTTTTTCCAGCCCGAAGATTACCAATAAAAAAGACAAGCCCTGCTGGATCATAAGAAGATTCATCTACTCTAGTGGTCCTTAACCCCCCCCTACTGGGGTCTGTAATGTCCTCATAGGGGGTCCATGAAGGCTTGAAGGCTGCTTGACCCACCTCCTCCCTGCAGTGGGGTGGCCACATAACAGGAGCCAAAGCAAAGGGGGGCTTGGTCTGTGCACAGCTGTTTAATCCATGCCAGCCACAAACTTGCAGGAAGAAGCAGGAGAAAAGTCTTCCCTCCCCCTCCAGTGCCTCTGAAGGAGGGTTTAATAGGTGGTGTAATTGTGTTGTTGTTGTTGTTTTAAATCTTGGATTAAATTTTGAGGGTCCACAGCAACAGAAGATATTTCAAGAGGATCCCTGGTAAAGAAAAGGTTAAGCAATACTGATCTACTATCCTAATGTTTTCAGGATGTCCATAACATGGGGATGAAGACAACATTTACAGAGTCATGCAGTCTAGATTATTTGAGATTCTGGACTTAATAGTCTTACAAGCACCTTTTCATTACCAGACACCCCCCCCCGATCTGCAAGAATGGTTGATCCGGGGGAGGTGTTTTAATGAGGGGCAGGGAGACGAGGGTAAAGAATGGCCAGGGCGTAGGCACGCCCTGACTTGGAGGAGGCAGGGGTGGAGTTCAGTCAGGCCTATTTAGCCCTTTGTCGCCCCTGTCTTCCTCCTCTTTTTTCCCTGAAACGGACTGCGTTGGATCAGAGATCTGCTTCGCTGGAGCTGTTTTGGTTCGACTGGGCTGCATTTGTTTGTGTTGGATGTGAGGCAGCCCAGCCGTGCGTGTATGTTGCTTCCTTTGTGTGTGAGAGAGTGCCGCTGTTTCCTTGTCCCCGCTTGCTTCCTCTCCCTGCTCTCGACCTCCCGCCTTGCTCCTCCGCTCCCTCTCGCTAGGGACCCTTGCCTTGCTCCTCGCTTCTCCTGCCTTGTTCCTCGCCTTCTCTGCTCGCTCCCCTCTCCTTCTCCACTTGCTTGGGTCCCCTTGCCTTGCTCTTTGATTCTCCCCTTGCCTTCTCTGCTCGCTCAGGTCCCCCTGCCTTGCTCCTCGATTCTCCCCTCGCCTTCTCCACTTGCTCGGTACCCCCTGCCTTGCTCCTCGTTTGAAGTGATGTAATTACCATTAAAAGGTAATTATATCACTTCAAAATATGGCAGTCCAGCCCTGTTGTGTCAGGTGGGGCCTTTCTTCTTCATTCTGCCAAATGGGGGCCTGGACTTCTGCCCAAAGTCCTACCTTGATGGCATCCCTCTAGCAGAGTAGTTACATGGCAGTAATGAATGATGGAATTAAATCAGAAGGCCAAGAGAAAAGGGTTGAATAGGTCTTGGATGAAGACATGCCATTTCCAGTGTGTTAGACTTCTAAATTATGCTCTTTGGTTCCCTGTAAAGCTTTTTGCAGGGTAGGAGGTGGGAGGGGAGAATTAATAGCTGTATGAAAAGCAAGCATGGCGCAATCAACCTCCACTTCTAAGGAACAGAATATTCACTGCCAGTGACTTTCTGTGTTTGATCTTCACAGTGCTGCTAAGAAGAAATCCACCAAGGATTTCCTTTCCTCATCATCTTTTAAGTGGCAGGCTGGCATTATGAAAGAGACTCACATTGCTGCCGAATAGCCTATGCATGAAAATCACTTCCAGAGCTTTAACTGAAGATAGCAAAGTAGTTCCTAGAGCTATCACCCAGTATCTCTCACCACCTTAATAGCCTTTGACCTGGAGCATCAAGATGCCAGGACCAGTTCTCATTTGGATAAAAGTGATGTTTAGTTGATCTGTTGTATCCATATCCTTTAAGTTTAGGTTAAAGTGCCAAGGTTAAAATTTCCCCAGTTACTCTTAAAAATAATTAGTTACAAGGCTCAAAGTATGTTACATTCATAAAGTAACTATTTTCCCATCTCACCCCAACCTCCATGAACATGGGTACTTTAAAGTTTTTTGTTTTGTTTTTTGAAACTTCTGAATGATACAAGCTGTTGGCCTGGAGCATGACACACATTCTCTTCCCATCTATCTCACTACTGCTTTAATGACTGTAAATGCAGCAACACAAGGCACAACACAAACCAGCACTTGAACCATGTGGTATTCCTCCTCCATCATTTAGCAAGGCCACAATCCTGTAACTATAAAAGTAAATAATTGTTCTAGTTGTGCAGCAAAAGGAGTGAAATTCTCCATCATCAATCCGTAGTGTAATGTAGTTAAGCCTCTATTATTGGGAAGTGGAAGAAATTACAAGAGACTCAATATAAATATATATTAACAGCAATGCAACACATGTTATATCAAATTTGATGTATACTGTCCCCAAAGTTCTGTGCATCTAATGAGGTGCCAGTGCAGGACTTGACTTCAAGGCTCATCTGCCTGTCCTGCAACTTCAGGGCTCATCTGCCTGTGTTGCAAAATTTCTGCAACATTTTGGAGGTAACCTTAAAGCCCTAAATAAAGTATGAAACAGAAACAAATGCAATATAGAAATCCCACTACAAAGAATTAACCCTTTTGTTCCCTCCTCAGTACATTACTGAAAATGCCACTCCCTTATTCAAAGTGAAAAGGGCCCATTCCTTTTGAACTCAGCTAGCAAGCAGAGCCCCTTTCTTAGAGTTTCCCTATCCATGGGGCCCAAGCAATTCATAGGGGTTACAAAATACATTTTCAGAGTTCAAGGAAACCCAGCACCCTAACTGTTTGTTACCCTAAGGTGAGGCTGTTGAGACCCACCCATGATATGAAACTCTAGATGGGGGAATTATTAGCTCAAACAATATGGCTGCAAGAGGAGGGTAACTGCAGGGTCCTTCACCAATGTATACTAGTACTAACTGCAGAGAACTCTAGGTTAAAGTGAAATAAATTATTTGTATTGTAAATAACACAAAAGCACACACACACGTTCCTAAGAACCACACAAGGCTGTTGAGGAGTAAGGCAGAAAGACTGGATAGAAATTTGGGGAAATAGGGTGATAGTTAACAGTCTTGAGGAGCAGAGTTTCGAAGTACTCAGACAGAAGTCTGGAAGTGGCACTGGAAATTCCAATCTGGAGGTGCGCCAAGAAAGAGAGTGTCCGGGCTCGTCGATAGTGGCACATCTTTCTTTTGTTGGGGGGAGCTAATGGTTATATCCTGATTCATATCCTGAAGGGAGTACTTTGTCAAGGGCAAAGCCTGGATGGCCCACCAGGTAGACAAAGGAAACCAACACTTACAAGATTACTGTTAATGTCTGGGAGATAGGAATTGATGGGTTTACAACAACCTCACAATGCAGGATAGGAGGGGCATTTTGAGGTGAGATTTCCTTGGAACTGGGGTTGGAAAGGTCACTTGATTGTTTGGTTGGATGACTCATTGCTGAGGTGCCCAAGAAGGAATTAGCACATATCTCCTTAATGGCTTTGTTAAGGGGGGGGGGACTTCTGCATAATCCTAACATGGGCTTGCTTGCTGAAATATTTCTAAGACACCTTCCCAGGTCCTTGTGGCCTCTTTTTGGATCACCCTGATCAACTTGACACCTCCAAAGTGACCAATATTTCCAATTATGGGAGGGGAGGAGGTAGCAGGGAGGGGTAGTAGTACATGCTAACATGTCTTTTCTTTCCAGTTGAAATACACAACTTGAGACAGTCTAGTCTAGACTGCACAGCTAAGAAAGCACTACAACATTACCATGAACATGTGCCAGGTTTCCCAGGTTGCTGCAAGGGAGGGAGAGTTATGACATCATGCCTGCACATAGCCAACTGCACACCCTCTCATTGGATGGGAAACAATTTGGCCTTTTGAAGGGCAAGACCCTCATATGGCATGCATGCACAAATCTTGAAATAAAACAATGCCAATGAACCATTTGATGGTCTGATGTTTGTCTGCTTATCACCAGGGTCTTAATCAGGCTGTGTGTGCATGTATGCCTCCACATTCCCTGCCTCCATAAATTTCATAGTGTTTTCATAGGCAAAGAATACTCAGAGGTAGTTTGCCATTAATTTCAGGCTGGTAAGAAGGTGAACTGAGAGGCTCACCTTGAGTTACAGGACTGTGAGGGTGGAATTATTAATCATCCTGAAACTAAACATTTCCAGGTTGCACTGTATAGGGCTAATCGTATTCACCTTTGCACTCCCAAATATGACTTGTTCTTAGCAGTTCTGCAAAGGTGGGCTGCTGAAATTTATTCAGCAGAGGCAGTGGGACTGGGGGAATGACTAAGCAGCACTTTATCTCCTGTGGCCAGTTTGTGTGGGAATTCTAATAAGGAATATGATTGATAAGCACCCACAGGCACCTTTATGGTGATTGGTAGTTTCCGGGTGTTGCTGCTCAGGGCTTCAGACTAGTAGGTGGGATAGGCAGCACCTTTGGGAGCCATTTGGTTAGAACTGTAAGGCCCCCAGAGGGTGTGAATTGTGAAAGCCCTCCTACACCATGAATAGAGAGTCTCTGAGGGAGTAATGACCTAAGTACCTTGATCATATTTTGTATCTTTGAATCAAACGTTTAAAAGAATGTTTTGTTATAGCCTCGTAGGTTTTCTCTCTCTCTGGCTTTTCTTCGCAAACGAAGATTCAGGAAGGACTCATCCCGCGCTTTCTGCAAGCGTGCTGATGACTAAAAAGGCCAATCCGAGACAAACAAGTCCGGTTGCAAAAAGCACAGCAGAAGGTCTCCTTGGGTGATGTTTTTGGGTTGTGATTCTTTCTGCGTTGTTGTTTCTCTTCAAGACTTGTTCGTCGTGAGTTCTCAAATAAGGCTGCAGCATTGTGGATGGTGCATCTCCATGCCTCCCGATGTGAGGCCAGGGCGGACCACTGTTGGTGATCAATTTGGCCGAGCCTGAGATGTTTCAGGTTTTGTTATAGTCTCGTAGGTTTTAACTGTATTTAAAAAGCATTTTTAGAACTCCAAAGGAATTATTGGAAAACAAGCTGATAACACAGCTGGATAGATAGACATCAGTAGATGTTTATAAGCATTAGAAAAGGGAGCAAGAAAGAAAAATAAAAAGCAGTCATTTTGTGAGGTTTTTTTAAAAAATCAATAAGCTAACAGGTATTATTATTATGATTTTATTGACTGATAAGGAAACATTTTTCAAACAGCCAAACAGAGCAGCACATGCTGGTAGGAAGCAAAATGTGAAACTTGAATTTTCAAACTGATTTTTTAAACCAGGTGTTTAACATGTGTTAAATCTTCAGTCTCCTTCAAAAAGACAAAATGGAGAGATGACTTTTCATTCTGTGGTTTCCATGTCAGTGGGGTGGTAAATCCAGGCTTAAGTCTAAACTTCAAAAGATCTATCCAAGTTAATGAAGCTTTTGGGGGGTTGGGGTTCAACATCTTGGATATCTCCTTTAAAGTTCAGACTATAAGCTGGAGCAGATTCACTACCACACTGATGTGGAAACCACTAACTGCCACTTGTTATTCAGCTGAACTAGAGAAAAGTTGCTCAGAAATTTCACACTGCCTCCTTCTAATCTTGGTTAGATGCAGTGTCCTGCATAGCTACTCTCTTTTTTAAAAATAAATGTGGCCCTACTTAAATCCATTTCCTTAAAGGTTTGCAAAGAGAAAATATCTGTATAGTCATCACAGCTCTGGGTTACTACAATCTTGTCAGTTCAGCTCAGTTTCTTCAGGTTTAAAGGTCAACATTTATGAAGACGTGTATGAATTATTATTTTTCTAGAACATTATAGATCATGCTGTTTTCTGATCTCTGTTTTCACTGAGGTGATGAAGCTGCATGCAAGCAGATATATACATTTTAGAGTAGCATTTATCTGCATTATGTTGGCTGTTGACAATTTCCTGTCTGGACAATGAGGCAGGAGCAAAATATTAAAAATGTGTACATAAGTGTTAGACATCCCCATCAACTCTGATCCAACTGATAAAAAGAAATCATAGCATTCCAATTCAGATGTCACCAAACAACAACAACCCCCAAACAAAACCCAACCCCATGTAACTTCTTAGCTGGTAGTAAAACAAGCACATGAGTCTATGGGCTTGTCTAGATGGGCAATATACCCCATCTTGCCCCCATCTCAGAGCCCGACACTCCTGGTGATGCAGGGCGTTTGCCCCGTTTTGCCCCTGGAAAGACCTTACCACTGCCAGGACAGATACAGGGCTCAGAAGGGGGAAGGAGGGATAGGGCCCAATACACTGTTGTAAGAAAATCCCTGGTTTACTCCATTTCTGCGAGAAGGAAATGGATCGGGCCCCATGTCTCTGCAGGAGCACATCCCAGCAGGCTGGCCCTTGCTGCTGCTGCCACCACCTCTCTGGCTCTCCCAGAAAACTGGAAGCAGGCCTGCAGCATGTGACCAAGGCTGGTCATATGCAGGGGGCCTTGGTCACAGATTGTGGGCCTCCTTCCTGGCTTCCAAGACAGTGAAGGAAATGGGGACAGTGATGGCAGCAGAGACAGGGGAGATTTTCACACGGGGCAATTATTCCCCTGAGAGATCAGGAGAGAAATTGGGCTCTTCTGGGAGCAGAGCTCTGTTTCACATGCCCCTTTCCTTCTCCCGATCTGACGTCGTCCTCACTCTGTGCTGCTTCCATTTCTCTGCCAGTATCTTCCGCCATTTTTTAAGAATGAAGAACTTTCGTTATTAAAAAATGACGGAAGATACTGGCAGAGAAATGGAAGCAGCACAGAGTGAGGACGTCAGATCGGGAGAAGGAAAGGGGCGTGCGAAACGGAGCTCTGCTCCCGGAAGAGCCCCATTTCTCTCCCGATCTCTCAGGGGAATAATTGCCCCGTGTGAAAATCTCCAGGGTGGCATGCCCATCAGGACTTTCTCCTGTTCCATGGAGGGAATGGAGGAATAATGGGCCTGATCCATGGCCAGGATATGTCGATGGGGAGCTGCCATATCCTGGCTTGTGTAAATGAGCCCTATGGCTTGTTTCTGATTCTACAAACCATGCTTTGGTAAACGTAGGTTTCCCATGGGTTCTTTCTGGGCTGTGAGGCCGTGTTCTGGAAGAGTTTATTAATGATGTTTCACCTGCATCTGTGGCTGTCATCTTCAGAGAATGGTGGTGTAGGGTGTGTGTGGGGTTTATATACTGTGAGTTCCTGTTGGGGAAGATATGTAAATTTGTATATTTGAATGGCTAGTGCCTAGGGTGGGAGTAGATGCAAGGAGGATTAGTGTCTGTTTGGCTAATGGTCCATTGTCTGCTAGAAATCCCCCTGTCCCTGGGTGAAGTTCATTTGTATCTGTTGAGTTTTGATTTTGGTGTTTTTCAAGACTGGTAGCCTAACTTTGTTTACTTTTAGGGTTTCTTCTTTCCTGTTGAAGTTGTCCAGGTGTTTGTGGATTTCAATAGCTTCCCTGTGCATTCTGACATGATAGCTGTTGGCCTGGTCCAGAATTTTGGTGTTTTTAAATAACATTTTGTGTCCAGGTTGGTTTCTAACATGTTCTGCTACTGCTGATTTTTCTGGCTGGCCCAGTCTACAGTGGCTCTCATGTTCCTTGATTCGTGTTTGTACACTGCATTTAGTAGTCCCTATGTAAACTTGTCCACAGCTTCATGGTATGCAGTAAACTCCTGAGGCTGTGAGAGGGTCTCTTTCGTCCTTCACTGAGTGTAGCATTTCTTGGATTTTCTTGGATGGTCTGTAGATTGTTTTGAGGTTGTGTTTCCTCATCAGATTCTCTATTATGTCTGTGACTCCTTTGCTGTATGGTAAAAATACCTTCCCTTTGGGTGGCTGTTTTTCTTCAGTCCTGTGTTTTTTTTCTGGGTCTGGCTGCTCTTGTGATGCCTGATCTGGAGTAACCATTAGCTTGTAGAGCCCAGTTTAAGGTTTCAGTTCATCCTCCAGGTAATGGGGTTCACAGATCCTTTTTGCATGATCTACCAATGTTTTTATTATGCTTCTTTTTTTTTGTCATGGGTGATGATTGGAGTTCTTGTGTAGGTATCTCTGTGTGTGTGTGTGTGTGGGGTGTTTATGTATACCTTGTGGCCCAACCTTTGTTTTGTTTTGTGGATGACTAAGACATTCAAGAATGGCAGTGTTCCTTCCTTTTCTTTTTCCATTGTGAATTGGATATTCGGGTGGATACTGTTCAGATGGTTCAGGAATGTGGCCAAATCTTTTTCTTCGTGGCTCCAAATGGTGGCTCCAAGTGTCATCCAAATATCAGAACCATGTTGTGGGCTTTTGGGCTGTTGTTTCCAGGGCTGGCTTTTCAAAATGTTCCACATAAAAGTTTGCTATCATAGGACTCAGAGAGCTTCCCACGGCTACCCCATCTATCTGTTTGTAGAATTCATTATCCCACTGGAAGTAGCTTGTGGTGAGGCAACGCTTGAACAGGGTTGTGATGTTTTCTGGAAATATTTGTTGGATGAGTGCCATAGTATCCATTATGGGGACTTTGGTGAACAAGGAGACCACATCAAAACTGATCAGTCTGTCTCCAGGTTTCAGTTCAATGTTGTTGGTTTTTTCTATGAAGTGAGCTGAGTCTTTCATGTAGTGGGGGTTCGTCCTATGTGGGTTTGTAATTGTGTGGCCAGAAACTTGGCTAAGTCATACGTGAGGGATCCAATGGCACTCACTATGGGTTGGAGGGAATGGAATCCTTGTGGATCTTGGGAAGTCCATACAGTCTTGGTGGGAGAGCCTCTGATCTGCATGGATACTGGTGTACGATTGGCTGAATTGACGAGTTCTTGATCAAGGCATTTGTTTTTCTGGTGATTTTGTTGGTCGGGCCTTGCTTGAGTTTTCTGTATGTTGCAGGGTCCAAAAGTTCCCTTATTTTTTGTTTGTATTTTTCTGCTTCCATGATTACCATGGCATTGCCTTTGTCTGCTGGGAGAATAATGATTTCTGGGTTGGCATTGAGATCCTTGATGGCTTTTCTTTATTTTATGGTTATGTTGCTGGGTGGTGGTTTTGGCTTCCTCAGAATCCCAACTAAAATCAAAACTCAACACATGCAAATGAACATCATCCAGGGACAGGGGGATTTCCAGCAGCCAATGGAGCATTAACCAAACAGACACTAATCCTCCTTGCATATGCTCCCACCCTAGGAACTAGCCATTCAAATACACAAATTTACATGTCCTCTCCAACAGGGACTCAAAGTATATAAACCTCACACAGCATGGGACTTAGCGTCTCTGCAAATGAAAGTATATGTATGAGAAATAGAACTGAGTAGTTTTTGCAATGTCATCTCCACTTAGGGGTTGCCATGACATTACAACGTGGAGGCATCCATTCCACAATTGCTGCCAGTGGAGTGACTGATGCATCATGGCCCAGATGTGCAACAGAAATACCCAGTGTGCACCAGAAGTGCCTGTAGCTCATCAGGACTGCCCAACAAGCATTGGAACACTCTGCCAATGTCCGGATGCACATCTTCACAATTCTTTAACAGGGTTTCATTGTATTTCTACAATGTAGCTATGGATCTGTAAAGCTATGAAATATAGACCATGATGTAGAATTTCAACCTATGTACTTAACTCTCCGACTGAAATCAATTGGATCATGTAATTGGATGCTTTATATTCTCCCTCCCTCCATCTCCTGTTTAAAATGATCATAGCACTAAGTGGAGCTATTGAGTTGATGCTGGGGTGTGGATCTAATAAGATATATGGCATTTTGGACTTAGCTTCCCCTTACATGCCCCTGGCCACGGGTTATTTTGGGGGTGTGTGTGGGGAAGATTTGTTTGAACATGTCTTGCATCATGGAGGTGTATCTACCGAGGAAATCCACACAGCTGCAGGATTGGTGAAGAGGACAGAGGGTTAAGATGAATGAAAAACCAACTGAGGCTTTTCATTTCATTGTTATTTATTTTATTTTATTTTTTGCCAAATTGGCACCAAAGCCACAGATTTTGTAATAGGAGGGAGGTGGATGATTGGCCTGGAGTGTACAGTGGCAGACATTGGCCTCAATCCAACATCCCCTTAGCATAGCGTAAATACTTGCACATGGAGATACACTATGTGAGTGCTACACAGTCCTCATGCAGAATAGCAACATTGTGCAACACATGTCAATGACTAGGTGCCATTGTGCAATACACAATGTACAACCAGAACACAAAGTATGGGATGTACAACCACAACACATAATGCACACAACTTGCAAAGACAAGGCACAGATGAAATGTTGTCTGTGAAACTCAGTTTCTGCTGCTATCAGCAGAATATGTCCATTGTGCAACAATGACTTTTTGGCCCTTCATGCACAGAATGACTTATGGATGCATATGTCCCTAACAGAATCCCAACCCATTCTTCAATTTGATCACCCAGAAATTACCAAAGAAGTATCCAGATCCTCTCCCGGATCCTATGACCTCCACAGAAACTCTTTTAATATTCCTCCTTCCGAACCCACAAAAGCAGAGAATACTGAAACAGTCCTGCATGGCAGGGGGTTGGACTGGATGGCGCTTGCGGACTCTTCCAGCTCTATGATTCTATGATTCTGTATTGTTTTGATATCCCTTCCCCAAAGCAGTGGGATTGGAGAGCCCAGATAGAATTCTCTATTGGAAGCATGAGCTTCCTGCCACAGAACTACACCCTCCCCTCTCGCCCTGCTCTCCCTAACTGGTATTTTCCTTATATAGAGAGCCTGGAGAGAAATGTATCCATTTTCGCACACACGCTAAGTGGGTCCTTCAGTCCTTCCAAATCTGAATTGCTAACCAAGCTTTGGGAGGTTTGAAATTTGGATTTGGTCTGCATTCCAAGAGCCCTGTTTTGACTCAGACACATCTGCAGTGCCAAATTTGGTGGAATCTGCAGTATTTATGTTGTACTGGATTTCAGTTATTTATTAAAACAAATGTTATGTTTTAACTGTTGTACAGTGCCTAGAGAACTAATTTTTATGAAGCATTTAATAAACATAATACATTTTTGCTTTAATAAACCAGAGTCAGTCTTTGTGAGATTTTGTAAAGCTGTACGTATGTGAATACAAAATAAACAAGCAGTGCATCAAATGTGAAACATACTTGCACATATTTATTATTCCTATTCCTCCTCTATAACTGATGAGGACAGAGTACAACCACACTCCCCCACCACATGAGCTTTAAGAAGTAATAGAGTTAATAGGAATTCATACAGTGGTGGCTGAAGACACCCATGTCAGGGAAGTGATGCATGCACTCCAGGGTTTGGATAGCTTTAAAGGACCTGTCTAGGGTGCTGAATCTATTTTTGGGGATAGTTTTCAGCACCTTGGATAGCTTCTTTAAAACCTGGGCTAAAACCAGGAGTAGATACACAGCTCCACTGACAATGGTGAACCCAGCCACCACGGAATACACAAAGGCACAGTTGCTTTGATGTATTGCTTGTGTGTTTTGTAATCAGGGATTCATAAATGTATACTATCCATCTTGTAGGATTTAGCCCTTCTTAATAACATCTGCATTGCAAATTTCTGTGAAAGGGCCCAAGATGGCTGTACATAATGACTAGAATTCTAATGGTGTCTTACCCATGTACAAGGTTCCCTATGAAAGAGGCTGGACTCCCCCCACCCCGCACCAATGTGCACAGTATCTGCTTTTAGTTCAAGGTTGCAGAAGCAGAGTTGTACAGGCAGTGCTGTTGTGCATATGGCTTGGGTCCAGACTATTTGAAAGAACGTATCTCCCCATACAAGCCGGCAAAGGTTCTAAGATCATCAGGGGAAGACTTTCTCTCAGTCCCACCACCATCACAACCTCATCTAGTGAAGACATGAGAGACAGCCTTCTCAGTGACTGCTCCCACCCTCTGGAACTCTCCTCCACTGGTGGCTAGGCTGGCCCCATCCCTGCTTTCCTTTTGCTGGCAGGCAAAGATATTTTTATGCAAGCAGGCTTTTAATATGTAGTTGGGCTTATGGAGGCTTTTATTGGGGTGTGTTTTTGTTTTTATTTTATTTTCTGTATTTTTATCTTTTAACTTTTATATGTTTTATGTAATTTTAGATTTTTATATTGTGATGTTTTTTAAATGATTTTAATGTGATAATGTAATGGTTTTAATGTGATATTTTTGGGGCCACCTTGGGTCCCTGCTGGGAGAAAGGTGGCATATTAAATAAATAAATAAATAAATAAATAAAATATATGGCAATGCATATCCCTCTGCCTCTGCTGAAACAGGCTGTAGTATTCCTTTGATTGCATATTCATTTGATAATTCAGTTGTGCATTTGGGTGCACATTTAGTTGCACATTATTGTCACTCAACAGAAGGGTCACATAACACTATCATTACATGACTCTGCCTGCAGAGATTTACACCACACAACCTGATGTAGGGTCTTGACCAGTGTATCCCACTGTAGCTTCATCTTCACAGCATCCTTGTGAGATAAGTATCATGTCTGGCAGTTTCATGACTGAGTATGATTTGAACCTGGGTTTCCACAGGCCTAGTGCTGCATTCTAAACACTGGCCACACAGGTTCTCAATCTCTAGATTCTCATGAAAGTGATGATTAGAAAGTGGCTGTTAGGCACAAGCTTATTGATATGGAAAGTTCCCTCAGAACGTTTGGGTGTACTACCTGCAGGCAGGAACACTAGGATGAAAACAAAACACATTTTAAAAGCTTCCTGAAAGAGGCCCAGGCCTTTAAGAGCTGTGATACAGACAAGAATTCAACAGATCTTTCTGAAGCACCTGACAGCAACTACAATTCACGAGGATTCTCCTAATCAAACATCCCTCAAATGTGTAGAAGACACCAAACCCCTAAGATTAATCAAGGTCTTCCTAGAGTTCTGAAAACACAGATATTTGCCTACAGCCTTTGCTTACAGCTATTAAAAATGAAAGTTGACATTAAAAGGTGACCTTGGACTTTATCAGACCAGTCAAATACGACATCATAAGGATGCCTAATGATTGCAAAAGAGTGCACATATCAGATTATGTTGCCCTTTCGTAGTCATATATTGTTTAAAAACCGTCCTATTTTATTGATGGCCCAAGCCGTCAATTGATCCCCTGTGGCAATTTGTTGCTGGCATTTGAATCCGTGCACCATTGTACTCACATGAATGCAGTGTCAATGGGCAAACAGTTCCGGGTGAGATCGGGACAGCCAGGTATGGTATGCTTTTTTTAAATGGACCCTTCCCCCCCCCCTCGTTTACTTGGGACTTTTAAAGTGTGTTTTGGTGCTTTTCTGAACTTTTTGTGTCTTTGTTTTGTTTTGTTTTTAAATTTCCTGCACTAGGATCTTCTTGTGAGAGTCGGTGAGATTTGAAACCATGAAGTGAATGGAGCTCCATTCACTCCCTGTTAGAGCCTGGGAAGCCTCTTTAATATAAGCAAGGTAAGGTCTGGTAGGAGGAGTTTTGCCAGCACAAAAACACCATAATTTATGCCAAAGTTTAATTCCTTCTTCCCTCACAATCCATACCACCCACCCACCAGCCAGTTCAGAGACTAGAAAACCCTGGTGGTTTCAGGTGAGAATTAGTACACGGAAGAAAAGATTACGCACCCTTCCCACATTCTGGTTCTTTCCCCGTGAATGCTCCTACCAAGTACCTCCACCCCTCATCATCAGGAACTAGTAAATAAAGCTTTAGTGACATAACATGCCTTTTAGTCCTGAGATACTGACTGAACAAGGTGCCTTTAATCAGCTTGACAGTTAACCTGCTAGCTCCATGTTGAGCTGAAGAGCAACTCTCTACCATAAAACCAAAAGTCGAAGGGCTGCCTTGTCCTGCACAAGCAAGTTGTGCTAAGGAACACACCAAGGGACTAGAGATAGTGATTTTGAGTCTAGGATTAAGATTGTCACTTGCCATGAGCATACATTTATTGTGCTGCTGCCTTTCACTTTCACTTGTTCATCCCCTCTTGAAAGCCGCACTGCACCCGAGTCTTTGCCCTCAATTAGCCCTGTCTGCTATGAGAGAATATATGGAGGCAGATGGAATACAAAGCAATTTCCCCCCTGCCTCTGTGCACTAACATTTTTCAGGATCGTTTATGCTCTGCACAGCTTATCAGAGACAGACAACTTCCTCTTATCTTGCCATCCCTCCCTCCACAAGCAGCTGGTGACTCTTCCTTGTCTTGACCTTCAACAAATGCTCCTCTTCCTCACAAGATTACTGCCCAGTTCTCTGGAATTGAAAGAACTGAACAAATCTTCACAGCTTTGTTGAAGGCAGCATCTCTACAGGCATTTCTTTCTACAGGCCATCAAGATTCCTGCCTTAGTTAAAGGGGACCTAAAGGAACATAGGAAGTTGTCTTGTTCCAAATCAGAGTACAGGTCATCCCCCTTCACCCATCCATTGTGGATACATTTCTGGACTTATAAATGGTGAAATTATAAAAGTGAAATTGCAGTTAATAGCAAACCGCCATAGAATACCATGGAATTGCAGTGGAGGACCCAGAAAATGCCTAGACAGGATGTTTTCTAGGCATCTGGAGGTCCTCCAGTATAACTCTATGGCCAACTTCTGGCAGAAGTTGACCAAAGAGTCAAGCTGGAGGACCTCCAGATGCCTAGAGAGACCCTCCAAATACCTAGAGAGACCTTTTGCCCCCAAACATGGCTAAATGAAACCACAGTCACCAATACCATGGATACTGGGGGGGGGGTTGCATTTTTCCATTCAGCCCAGTATAGTCCTGTGTGGGAGTTTCTTATACGCATATGGTTGGCTGCTGTAGGAACAGAAAGCTGGACTGGATGAGTCTTTGAGCACTCCTTCAGTGCTCTCTGGATATTTGTTTGTTTGTTTGCTAAATATCCCAACTTTCTCCCAATATGGGACCTAACAAGCCAGCTCACAATTTGAACTGAAGCAAAATGCAGTTAAAGCTGTGGATAGTACCAAAGTTAGAAAACAAGTAAACAATCATATGCACAACATTATTTTCAAACAATTTCTAAAAGATATTTAAAATGTAATAATAAGGATACAAATACAACACAATGTTAAGCAACAGACAGTTTACATTCAAAGGCCTGGGTAAATAGCAGGGCCCTTGCCTGCCAGCAGAAAGAGAGTAGAGAAGGAGCCAGCCTTGCTTCACATAAGAGGGAATTCCAGCCTGAGAACAACCACTGAGAAGGTTTTACCCCTTTGTCCTCATCAAACATGCCTTTGGTGGGACCATCACCACATTCTCTTAAGTGCTTAAAGGCAGCAGAGCTCTAGGGTCTTGGGCAGATGACTATTTCTAAGATCTGTGTCCTGATCCTTTGACTATAATGGTGACAATTATACCTGGATGCATGTCAGGCACTCTACCATTGACCTATGGGTGCTCTCTGGAGCCATGGCCCATCCTTAATGAACAATGAGACAATGTGGAGCTTTTAATCTGCCAGATGGTTGGGATCACAACTCCCACAGCTCCTTGGCTCTGGCCATGCTGGATGGGGCCTGGCTGCTAAGATATCTGGAGGGCCAAAGGTTCCCCACTCCTCTTTTAGGGAGAGCTAGAGGAACAGCTGTGAAGTAGTAATACTTAAGCTAACTAAGGATGGATTCCTGCTCACTATGCAAAAGAAGGCAAACAAGGAACACAGTAAAGGGCCACAGTTCAGTGACAGGATATAGCCAGCCCTCCATTTCCATGGATTCTGCATCCACGGAATCAACCAACCATGGTTCAAAAATATTCGGGGGGGGGGGATTTAAAAAAGCAAAGCTTGATGTTTACCATTTTATATAAGCAATGCAATTTTACTATGCCATTGCATATAACGGGACTTGAGCATCCATGGATTTTAGTATCTATGGGGGGTTCTGGAACTAAACCCTACCAGACACAGGGGCTTACTGTCCATGCTTTTGCAGCTCAGATGGTCCCAGATTCAGCATCTAGTATTTCCAGGAGGGGCTGGGAAAGACCTTGGAGAGCCACTGCCAGTGAGTGTAGACATTATAGAGCTAGATCAGAGATGGACAGGTATGGTCTTGGAGTGTAACATCTCTATTTCCTTACCATGTTGTTGTACTGCAGCTTCCAGAATTCTTCACTGTGGGCTAAAACAGCTAGGGTTGACAGGAGGTGAACGACCCATGTGGAGGGTCCACAGTGGCCTTTTGCCCAGGCTCAATGGAGCAGTGGTCTGCCTGACTCAGAAAACAGTAGCTCCCTATGTCCCTGCAGTATAAACAAAGGTAAAAGATTTTCCTGCTCTAAGAATGAGTACCAGAGATGTCACACTATCACCTTCATTTGCATTTTTGCACTTATGGGGAAAATATAATAAAATGTCACATTAGACTTCATTAGTTATATTACAAATCAAATAAAATTTAAACCATCTCATGGCTACTGCTTCCGAAATGCCATTAAAAGCCACAGTAAAGCCTCTGAGCATCATTTTCTATGCTCCTGTTGTGACACTGTTCATGTCCTAGAAAGTACCTATTTCAGCAGCAGAAAGAGCGGAGTGTGCGAAACCTGCTTTTTTTGGACTAGATTTCCCAGAATCCCCAGGTGGCCATGATGGCGGGAGGGTTCTAGGAACAGTGGCTTCCAAATGTAATTTTACAAGCTATGAAAAAGAGTGAGAGGAACTCCATCCTTTGGTTGAAAGCAGGTACAAGGATCTAAAAGGCATCCCAGGACATTTTCGAGGATCAGAGAGCTGGAATCAGTGACTGATGCTGCACTCCTCTGTGCGTGTGTGTGTAATTGAAGGAAGCCCCAGAATCCAATGGTATATACTCCTATATAAACTTACAAAAGAAGCAACAAAAGTGTTAGAAACTTTCACCTGCTCAGTACTTAGAAAGTTTCCCTTGCTGAGTGCTGAATAGGAAAAAAAAATGCCCTTCTCCTTAGTGGGTCTGTATTAGCTGGGGAGTGAGGCTGGGAACCTCTTTTATACTGTCCAAAAAAGGTCTGAGTTGGCTAAGTAAGTGAAATATAAACCATCTAGGAGCACAGGGGACACTAGCATTGCAAGGGAATAGTTTGGGCTCTTCAAATGTTATTGGACTAACATTCCCATAATCCTTTATGATTGACTCTGATGCCTAGGGCTAATGGGAACTGCAGTTTGACAATATGTGGAGGGTCACATGTGGCCCACCCCTGCAGTATTCTGTCATGCATAATTCACACTGGCAGTTGCGTTCAGCAACATAAAGACACCCAGGCACAAAAAAAGTAGGGTGATGATGCCTGCTTTACATGGAACCCAAGAAAACAGCCACTCCACAAAGTCCAAATCAGGATCCATCCCTATCTGCTTTCAGTTCCAGCTTCCAAATGTTTGCTACAATGATATAGTCTCAGGTAGGTCTGTGGCTGGATTGGGTTAGCTGGACAGGAGAGATACCATCACCCCTACTTTTGTAAGGTCTTCCCCACCACCACCACCGCTGCTCCCAACCCTAATGTAGACAAGTCATGGCTATATTGCTGTGTACATTCTTGCTGCATTGTCATGTCTCCTCCTCCTGATTCTTTCAGTTCCCCTTTCTTACACAGTCCCTCCTTCCTTTGCTGAAAAGCTCAGGCTTTGTATATTCATTAAACACCAGCCCACAAAATCTATCCATAACATACACAATTGAAGGAGCAGGGACTTCAGGTTTTATTATTCTAGACAACTCTCTCTCTCTCTCTCTCTGTGTGTGTGTGTGTGTGCATACTGCCTGCTAACACGTACCCCAGTCAAAAAAGGCTAGAGTACTTAAGCTTGTTGAATGAATAAAATACCAGGCAGTGTGTTTAGTATTTCAAAACACTCATGGCATGATGGCAGCTGTTAAAATTGTTTCCTTTCTGCACCAGCAGTCTTCAGCACAACATGTTAATGGTGAATATTTGGAAGCACAGACTAATAGCAAAGCGGCAGGGGGAAACTTCCTAGAGGTATAGAATGGAAGCATCTGTAAGAAAGAGGCACACAAATTATGGTATGGCTCAGGCTTTCCTCAGGAAGCATTGCCTGATGTGAAGCTTTGACCCCTGATAGCTCAGTGTTTAAATCAGAGTTTGGAAGCATTATCTTTGACTACAGTCCCCAGAGTCCCCCAGTTACTGACTGTGCTGACTTGGAAGTCTGGGACTTGCAGTTTAAAGAATGTCCAATATTTCACAGATGAACATCAGAATGTGTTCAAGATGGCAAAAGTTATTAATGAGGAAGAATGCAGAAGCCGCCTTGAATCCCATCTTGGGAAAAAGGCAGGATATAAATCCAATAATACATAAATAAATAAATAAATAGGAGGGGCTACTAATTGTAATGAAAATAAAAATAAAAAAGGAAAAAACATACTACTCTAGCATTACAGATTCATCTAGATAATCTTACTAGAATTACTAATAACCATAGCCATAGTTTATTACATCGTTGGTTTTCTTATTCCTCAAGAAATCCATAAATGGTTTCCAATCTTTCAAAAAGGCTTCAATTGGCTTATCCTTTAGAACCCATGTTAATTTGGCCATTTGGGCCAACTCAGCAACCCTAACAATCCATTCTTCCATTGTTGGTGCTTCAGTCCATTACCAAGTTTGAGTAAATAATATTCTTGCTGTGGTTGTCTTACATCAAAGAAATAATCCATATTTATTCTCCAGTTCTTTATCCATAGTGCCAAACAGAAACATTTCTGGGAACATTGTAAAATCTACCTTTAAAAGTTTTTGGATTAATGTATAAATCTAAGACCAGTAGCTTTTTGCTTTCTTACAAGTCTACCACATATGAAAAAAGGAGCCCTCCTTATCTTTCCATCCCCAATGCTAATACGAAACATTCTGGGGCATTTTTGTTTGCTTATTTGGGGTTAGGTACCATCCACACATCATCTTATACAAGTTTTCTTTTAAATTATTGAACAAAATAAATTTTATATCTTTGGAACACATTTTTCCATGCATCCATATGAACATTATGCCCAAAATTTTAGGCTCACCTTATCATTTTACAGGTTCATCTTATGTCTCTAGTTTCAAAACCCATTTATACACTTTTTAAATTACATAGTCATTATCATTACACAATTCTAAATGAAACTAATTTTCTTCACCCTCTGTGGCTGCATTTCTCTTATCTTGATTAAATCTGTCCTTAAGCTGCCTATAAGCAAACCAATTGAGATCTTTGCCTCCTTTAAGAATCATCTCCCTTGATTTAAACTACCAGCTATCTTGTTCAAAATACAACAGATCACAATAAAGCAACCATCTCCAATTTTTAACCTATTTTTTTCTTTAAAAGGGCTTCCTGTGGTGAGGTGGCTAATACTATCTTTGGAAAAAATCTGCTTATATTTGTACTAAATTCATAGGATTGCCTTTCTAATACACTGATTTTAAAATTCAGCATGTGCCTTAACTTTATCATACTAAAGATAGCTATGCCACCCAAATCTTAAATCACAACCTTCAAGTTCCAAGAGCCTCACATTTCTAAGCAGTATCCATTCCTTCAGCCATGCAAAACAACAGGTCTTATAATACAATTTTACTTTAGGGACTCACAAGCACCCCTTTCCTTAGCATTGTTCAGTGTTTTGAGTTTTATTCTGGGTTTCTTCACCTACCAGACAAATCTAGACCTCTCTATCTGCCATTGCACAAAAGGTATTCCATTTCTTATAATAGGCATCATTTGAAAAATAAATAAAAACCTTGACAAAACATTTGCTTTTATTACTGCAATTCTACCCCAGAGGATAAATTTAACTTCCCCCATTTTTCTAAGTCTCTTTTATTCTCTTTACAAACTTTTTCATAGTTGTTTGACATAATAAATTGTTGTTCTATGTGATTGTAACTCCCAAATCATTATTCCGTTTCTTTTCCTCTTTAAAATTTGAAAGAACAATTAAATCATTGTCCTCTTCTGGGGTGATACTTTTAGTCACAAATTTTGTTTTATCACAATTCACTTTAAGCCCAGAGCATGTCCCAAACATCTTATTTTTTTCCCCCAGAAATAAAATCAAATTTCCGTCATTGAATCCAATGGATTTTGTGTCATTATCATAAGATCATCTGCATAAGCTCTCAGTTTATACCTTTTGAGCTTAGTGTGTCAGACTTTGCCAAAAAACTGAGCATAACTCAGATGGTGTGTCACTTTGAGGAAAAAACATTATTTTGTGATATTTATAGTTTAAATAACATAAATGTATCATTGTTATATATAATTGTATTTAATAAACCAAAAACTAATTATTGTCTAATAGGGGAGGATGAAACATTTGCAACTAGAGTCTTAGGACATTTTCAGACACAAAAAAGTCATCCTGAGGGCTCGGGAGAGGTACGCGCCTGTTTTGCAGCAGGGGGCCAGTTTCTGACGACGCCGTCCCTCTCGCTTTACCTTCCATGTCGCATGGCAGGAAAAGGCGCCACTTTTTACTCATGGAAGTACTTCGTGAATAAAAAGTGGTGCCTTTTCCTTCCATGTGACATGGAAGGAACACGGAGGGTAACGCGAGAGGGATGGCATCATCAGAAACTGGCGCCCTGCTGCGAAACAGGCACATACCTCTCCCGAGCCCTCAGTATGACTTTTTTGTGTCTGAAAATGTCCTTAGAGTTAGACTCTAACTCCAAGACTCTAGTTGAAAATGTTTCATCCTCAGAGCAGCAAATGTTTCATCTTCGGCTGCTGCATTTGGCCGTGCAGGAGCCGAGGATGAAACATCCTTCTCGGCATGCGGCCGCTTCAGCAGCCGTGTGTCATCAGAAATGGCTACGCGTGTCATTTGAAATGGCTACAGCTGTGTGTCATCAGAAATGGCTATGCCATCACTGGTTTATACTGTTCTTTTTTTATCTGCACCACATAGATTCTGACATCTTGTCTAGTATCTCTCAGTAGGGTCCCCAATGCAAAAATAAACAGTAAATGTGAGAGGGGGCAACTTTGTCTAGTTCCCTTTTGTATTTCAGTTGATCTTATAGCGCATTTGGAAGACTTTACAAAAGAGTCTGGAGTAATAAACACCTGAGGCAAAGCACAAAAATCAGTGTGTATAGAGCCATCGTACTGTCTATTCTCCTTTATGGGTCTGAAACATAGGTCACCTATCGCCAACACTTACAACTCTTCAAACACTTTCATCAGTGCTGTATACGCACAATCCTAAATATACACTGGACTGACTATGTGATGAATGTTGCTGTCCTTGAGCAAGCAGGGATCACCAGCATTGAGGCCATGATATTGAGAATACAGTTGCGCTGGGCAGGGCATGTTTCTAGCATGGAGCACCATCGCCTCCCAAAAATAGTACTCTATGGTGAACTCGCCACGGGTCAGCGTAAGAGGGGCGCTCCAAAAAAGTGATACAAGGACTCCTTGAAACAACATCTCAGGCTCAGCCAAATCGATCACCAACAATGGTGTGCCCTGGCGTCACATCAGGAGGCATGGAGACGCACTATCCACAATGCTGCAGCCTTATTTGAGAACTCACGCCATACAAGTCTTGAAGAGAAATGACAACACAGAAAGAATCACAGCCCGGAAACATCACCCAAGGAGACCTACTACTGTGCTTTCTGCAACCGGACTTGTTTATCTCGGATTGGCCTTTTTAGTCATCAGCGCCCTTGCAGAAAGCATGGAATGAGTCCTTCCTGAATCTTCGTTTGTGAAGAAAAGCCAGAGAGAGAGAGTGATCTTGTTGCATTGCCATTTACTAAAATCTGAGCTTTTGAACTGATTATTGTCTTTATTGCCTGAATCATATTTTCACAAAGCCCATTCTCTCCAATATTTGAAATAAGTAAGTCCAAGAAATATTACCAAACACTTTCTCTGTGTCTTTAAAAAACAGAAATCAAAACAGCCTTTTTTTTATTATGATGTTCCAAAAATTCAATAATATTAAGAACAGTTCTTACATTATTCCTTAGTTGTCTTTTTGGCAAAAACCCACTCTGATCCTCATGGATTTTCTGAGATATATGTTTTCTCAATCTGCTTGCCAAGACGGTAGTAAATATCTAATAGCTGTTATTTAATAATGAGACAGGTCTATAATTCTTTGTTATTATCTCATCTGTATTTTCTTAATGAATCACTGCAATGTAGGCATTTTTTCTAGAGTCTGGCATCTGCCCTTTTCTTAAGAACTCATTACACACCATTTTTAATGGTTGAAGTAGCTTATCATTGAATTTCTTATAATGCAGTCAGCCATTCATACCCACCAATTCTGCATCCATGGATTTAACCAACCATGGCTTTAAAATATTCAGGAAAAAATATTTCCAAAAGCAAACCTTGCTGATTGCCATTGTGTATAAGGGATATCATTTTACTACACCGTTGTATATAGTGGGACTTGAGCATCCATGGATTTTGACCTCCACGGTGTATGTGTGTAGGGTTTCCTGGAACCATATCCCAGAAGATACCAAGGGACCACTTTATGTGAAGATAGTCCATATGGGCCTAATGCATCTCCAGATATAATCTTTTTAATTGTTTTAATTAGTTCCATAGTTGTCACAGGCCCATTCAAACTTTGCTTTTGTTCCAAGTGTCATTTGTCCAGTTGCAGTTTGTCCAACTCTCCCAAAAAGCTTTTAATTTGGTTTTTTGAGTGAAAGGTTAATACTAGTCTAGAGGACATTTCAGTTAGCCATTAAAGCAGCCCTTTCTCTCCATCCCACTCCATTGTTGTGTCTACACTCTTGGTAGCATGAAGGCTGAATCATGACAAAGGTGCCCATTTGGGTTGTTCACCAGTCTGCCAATGTCACACACAAAGCAGAACATTGGGGAGGTATATTTTGTTTGTTTGCTTGTTTACAGAAAACATACATGCAGATGATGAGAACTAAATTTTCTATGCCAGGACGAGCCCTTCCATTAGGTCACACAAAGCAGATGTCTCAAACAGATTTTGAAAAGGCAGCAAATTATTATTACATAGTGTTGTTGTTATGTGTTGTATTTTTACTGCAAAAGATGGGGAAAGGTGCTTGTGGTATTTATTAGAATAGAATAGAATAGAATAGAATCTTTATTATGGTCATAGACCAGCACAGGTAAAAGGGATACAGAATAAAGGTAAAAATACAGGATAAAAACAGGCTAAAAACAGTATTTAAAATGTTAGCTCCAGTATAACAAGACTAATTTGATATTATTCTACTGTTGAGGACATTGTCTGTCGAATTTTAACCGCAGCTGCACAGAATCTGGCAACATTATAAGTTGTTCCTGGGTTGGTGTCTGAAAGCAACAAGTTTATGTAGAATTGTCCAGTGTGCCCTTGATATTTATGCAACAGGGGTGAAATAAGGCTGAGACGTATGTCCCTGTAGTATGAGCACTGGAGTAATACATGCTCTGTTGTTTCAATTTGGTCTGAGTTGCAGGGGCACAGTCTGTCTGAGAAGGGGATCTTCTTGTATCGGCCCTCAAGGACAGCTGAAGGGAGGGCACAACACCGTGCAAGAGTAAAGGCCCTTCGTGTTGCTAAGTATGCCAAAAGGTACTTCAAGTGTTGCTAAGTATGCCAAAGGAGAGGCCAGATATCTATTGGAGTCACTAGAAATGAAGGTTGGAGTGCTGGCTAGATCCAGTTGTCGCTCTATATCTGCTACCCGTTGTTTGATAGTAGCTTTCGCCCTATCATATCCCAGGCTAAACAGAAGATCTGGAGAAAGGCCCAGCGTTGAAATTTTAGTCATCACTGTCTGTTTCCAGCTGGATTGGAAATCATCACTTAAGGTTAGTGGAGCAAGGCCAGTGGAAAAGAGGGATAGTCTGAGCCAGTGGCTGAGTATGGTCACCCACACTCTGGCCTCCATTTTCATAAATCCTGACTCCAGTCTCAGAGCTGCGTTAGAGACACATTTTGGAGTTTGAAAAGCTGATCTTAAAAATTTGGATTAGACAAGTTCTAATGGAGCAGGGTTGGGGAAGGGTCCCAATTGGGATCCGTAAAGCAGCTGTGCTACTGGTTTGGCTTCAAAGAGTTTGAGCGCTGCAGGTAAATAGTGGCCTCCTCTTGTCTTAAGAAATTTGAGAATGGCTGTTGTACTCCTCTGCGCATTGCAAGCAGCATACTCCCCATGCGCTTTCCTACTACCAGTGGCTTGAAAAATTACCCCCAGGTATTTAAAGCAAGAGACCTGCTCAATCTTGTGGCCATCTATATTCCAGTTGTAGTTCTTAGGCCTTTTAGCGACTGCCATGATTTTAGTTTTTTGATAGTTGAGTTCTAGCTGTTCCACTCTACAATATTATGTTAGTGCTCTTAGGGCTCTTTTTAGTCCAATGGGAGTCCTTGAAAGTACTGCTGCATCATCCGCATAAAGCCGCGTTGACATATGCCTTCCCTCTAATTTTGGGGGATGGAAGTTAATGTTGTTTAGATGATCCACCATATCATTGATGTAGAAGTTAAACAGGAATGGAGCTAGAATGCAGCCTTGCTTGACACCCTTCTCAGTGACAATGTCATTGGTGAGATGTCCCTGGGGGTTACATCTTACTTTTAATGAGGTCCCTTCATGCAGCATACATATTAGATGGAGTAAACGTCGGTCGATCGAAGAAACCTCCAGTTTTTTCCACAGTTTGGTTTGGGATATAGAGTCAAAAGCTGCTTTAAAGTCTATGAAGGCAGCATAGACAGAAACTGTGTTGCAGGTGGAGTATTTTTCAATAAGGTGGTGGAGTACAAGGCACTGGTCTATGGTGGAGCGGCCATCCCTGAAGCCAGCATGTTCTTCTGCAAGTATGTTTTCTTATTCAAACCAGGTCTGAAATTTCCACTGTAAGTATCTTGCATAGAGTTTGCTGATTGTACTGAGGAGACTAATTGGTCTGTAGTTGACAGGATCATCCTTGTTTCCTTTTTTATATATGGGGAAGATGATTGCAAGGCCCCAATCCTTGGGTGCTCGACCATATTTGTCGATACAGGTGAAAAGTGAGGCCAGGATAGGGGCCCAAAATTCGAGGTTGTTTTTAATGGCTTCTGCAGGTATTAAGTCTTCCCCTGGAGCCTTCCCCATTCTCAGCTGGGCTACAAGGTTCTTGATCTCTGTCACTGTCACTGGTGGCCACCCTTGGATATTTTCTATATTTTGGCTAGTGCATCCACTTTCAATGTAGTTGTCCTTATAAAGTGCTTGAAAGTGATCCTCCCATATCCCTGTGGGGATATGACAATCCACTGTAGCTGGCCCATTTCTCTGGGAAGTTGATGTAATATGCCAGAATAGAGCTGTGTTGTTGGATCTGACTGCCTGGATAAGTTGTGTCCAGTCATTCTTCATGGTTTCTTTTTTCTTGTTCCTTAGCAACTTTTTGTAGTCTCTTTTCTGCTGAAGCAGCATTAGTACAGCATCTGGGATGTTTCTAGATAGGTAATCCTGATAAGTATCAATGAGGGCTTTTTTAGCATTAACACATTCCTTGTCAAACCATGATTTGGAGTGGTGCTGTTGTTTCCACTGATGTACGCTATTTTGACGGATTAGATATTGGTGTAGAGCTTGGGTAAGTGTATTGTAATTTTCCAAGATTTCATCAGGGGACTCAGCTGATATCAGAGCAGTCCTAAGATGCTGAAGTTGGTCTGAAGCCAATACCTCACTTATTGTTTGGTTTAGTTGGGGGGTCCATTTAGCTTGGCGATAAGTCCTTCCTGCTGGTGTCACAGAAAGGTGATAGTGCTCCCTGGTGTGTGTCTCCTGAGTGAAGTCACTAAGATGTAGCCGAATTGGAAAATGATCACTTTCAAATCTGGGAATAACTTCTAATTCCTTGGCATAGGGAAGAAGGTTCCTAGAAATGATTATGTAATCAATGGCATTCATTCTGGACCCAGAGAGATAAGTGAATTCAGCTGGGCAGTCATTTTCCAGGGCACAATTTAGGATTTGAAGGTTCAGCTTGAATATTGTTTGATCCAGACAAAGTCCTGCAAAATTTGATTTCTTGTCCTTTGAGCATCAGATGAGGTGGGTTCCATCATCTTCAAAATCAGGAGGAGGGCATTTGTGCTGGGCATATAGGGTATGATTGTTGGGGCCCAGTCTGGCATTCAAATCACCCCTCCCCCCAAATTACAAATGCATTTGGGTTCTGCAACATGAGATTAGCAGTGTATGATTCCAGTTCAGCCCACAGGCCTCTGATTTGGGATTTCTTCTTCACTGGAGGCATGTAGGCATTTATTATCAGCAAAGTGCAATGGTTAAATTGAATTAGCACTGACATGGCATATGTTTTAAAAGTGGAAAGAGGCCTTGTTATGGCACGTAGGGTGGTGGAAACCAGAATGCCCAGGCTGCCTCTAGGTCTTCCATGCTTTTTCCCTGTCTCTGCCGGAATTGAGAATGAGTGAAAACCCTTTAATAACAGATCTTTACTAGTCCATGTTTCCTGGATCAGTATAATGTCATATTGGGTGAGGAAGTCACTAGGACAAGGATCTCTGTGGGCCGTTGGCCACCCAGTGATGTTCTAGGTCATAAGAGTAACCTTGTACTGGTCTGTTGGAAGTCAGGCAGTCACATTGCAGGCCACAGGCTGGATGGGTAATTCATCTGATGGCAGTTGGTTAAATGACTGGGTTGACTGTGGCTGTGTCCTCCTCTGTGGATGGAGGGGTAGTGAATCACATTCCTGTTCTTCCTGCCCTGCCTGTTCTGGAGGAGAGATTGGAAGAACCAATGCAGCATGGGAAGCGAAATGAGGATCACAAGCAAGCAAGGATCCCATCTCTTTAGTGAGGGGGGCATTCTTTGGCTTAGGAGATGAGGTAGGTGGCAGTGAAGACTGTTTTTCCCTTGAACTAGGTTTGCACAGGGATTTTTGAGACCCCTGGAGTTTAGTTGTAGATGGAGGTGCATCTGCAGTATATTGCATTTTTGAAGGGGTGTTGGCTACAACTCGGGATTTCAAGGCTTCCTTGATTGTAAGTAGAGAGTAATCATTTTCGCTTTCATTGTCAGAAAAATCAGAGAAATGCACTGACAGTTTTCTGTGAGGGGGGGCTGATTTCAATGGGGCTGGATTGCTGTTAGATTGACTCAGGATGGTATCTCTCATCACCTGTATTGTGGGAGTGTGTTCCCAAATTTCTGTGAGTTTTTCCTCTCAGTTTAATTACTTCTTGATTTATAGCCTTGCTTCTTCCTTTGAGGTGTGTTTAGGTTCTCCCTCTTGGTGTGCAGAATTACTGCTTCTTTGTGTTATTGTTGCTGTTTTCCCTGTGATGAGGTCACGGACTGTCTCATCCTTAAAACTCTGTTAATTTCTATATAATGTGCATTCCAGAGGAAATTTCTTTTCCTTAACATCCTGTTAGGAATATTTGCCTGGTTAAAGGTTAAAAAAATTGTTTAGTAGCTCTTGAGCTGGGTAAAAAGTGGCAGTCTAGTAAATCAATTGTTCTGCTGTGCATGTTTAAAAGTTGGGAAAGGTATCTTACAATTGACTTCTGGGTGTTCCACCTATGGGCATTGTTATGTATTTGTAGCAGGAGCTGATTTTTCTGTAACACTCGGCAGTGATTAACTGCATCCTGTGACGTGGCAGGGCACATTTCCTTCCTCTGCTACATTTTAAACCCCCTGTGTACCATATGGGTTTTGCCTTTGAAAAGCTTGTTGAGAAATCTTGTTTGTAATGTCATTTAATCTTTGCAAAATAAGGATCAATGTCTCTATGGACAGTTTGCAGAAATCATAAAAGAGCTGAGCGCTGTTATTGTAGGGAATACTGCCATGCTCTGGGAGTTTAACTTTGTTATCAACTTGCTCTGGCCCATAGTTTATATTTACACTTTGAGGAATTGAGGAGGCTGGTTTGTTTAGTTCAAGTATCTGTGATGGCTTAGGGAATAAAGAAGGAGCTGTTACAGATCTGTTACTCATGAGCTGTGTTGTCTCTGCCGCTGGGAAGAGTGAGTCAATCCTCATCTGTTTTTCTGCTTTGGAAGTTTCCTGATTGTCATTATTATTACAGGGGCTCGTCCGATTTCTTTTCTTGCCTTTGGATGGCATTTTTGAGGTATATGTAGGTGGTAATGCCAGATGTTAGTGGGAGGACAATTCAGAAGGTGTTAGTCCGTCGCCATCTTGCCCCTCCTCCGTGGTATTTATTTATTATTGCTTCTTGTGTCAAAACACCTAGGCTTGTTTTGGGTGTTATGTACCTTGATTTTGATGGCGAGGAGATCCATGTACTACCAAACAAAGCAAAAGGTCCTGGCTTGGCCCTGCTCTCCCGCCCTCCTTATCTACTTGTTCTCTGCCACTTCTCTCTCAGCTGGGATCTGTAGCAACCTGGGCTGGGGAAAAAAGTAACTGAAATGAAAGAACGCAAAAGGATGAATAAAGTAAGGGGCAGGGAGGAGGGGGAATTCAATTTCTTCATCTTCACATCCTTTTAATGTAAAAATGTGATCTCTCTCCCCCCAAAATGCAACAGATGCATAAATATATGTTAAGGGTGAATTGCTCTGTTGTCCTGTCCCTGCTGCTGCCACCGCCAGTTGACTGCCTGGGTCCCGTCACAGCAGCAGCAGGGGTGATTGGGCGATGATGCCCGGGCAATATCAAAACCCATACCAAAAGTTGGTCTAGTTTTATAACAAAGCAAATAATGTCTACTATTCCAAAAATCCAGTTAATTAGTTGGGAGGTTCATCTTCACTGACTCAGTTCTTACAAGGTTAGGGTATGTTTCCTTTCCCAGTGTGCTGATTGGTGGCTTAGGAAACATACCCAACCAATCAATCCCCTCACTTTCTCAGCCAATCACCACCCAAAATCAAATTCCCTCTCCACCTCACAATCCACTCCTGCCACTCAATCTGCATCTACACCCCCAGCCTCACAAGGGCCTCTCCCTCCTCTCCCTCCCTCAGCCAATCACCACACACATGTAAAAAAATGCAATATTTTTTCCTAAAATAATACCATGTAGCTGAACCATGTGAAAGGAATACTGCCACTCTAAGCTCCACGCTGCAACCACCACTTGAAACCCCAGCAGGGTACATAACGGTGTATGTTAAGCAAGGTACACCTATCCTAATCCTAATCCTAATACTGTAATAATACAATTATGCCAGTGGCTCTTAATATTTTCTTTACCAGGGACCCCCTTTAAATATTTTTGTTGCCATGGACCCCCAAGACTTAACTCAAGATTTAAAACCCTAACAACAACAACAACAACAACAACAACACAATTATGCCAGTGGCTCTTAACCTTTTCTTTACCAGGGACCCACTTTAAATATTTTTGTTGCCATGGCCCCCCAAGATTTAACTCAAGATTTAAAATCCTAACAGCAATAATAACAATAATATCTGATAACAACAATAATAATCCAATTAAAAGAATGCATCTTAACCTTTTCTTTACCAGTGGCCCCTTTGCATATCTTTTGTTGCCATCGGCCCCTAAGACTTTAGATCTAAAACCCTAATAACCATAATCATAATAATACAGCATCATCATCCAATTACACCATTCATGAAATCTTCCCTCAAAGGGACTGGAGGAGGAGGGAAGACTATCCTCCTGTTTCTTCCTGCAAGTTTGTGGCTGGAGCAGATTGAATGGCAATGCACAGGCCAAGCCAGCCAGCCTTTGACATGGCTCCTGTCTTGTGGCTGCTTCACTGCAGGGAGGAGGTAGGCCAAGCCGCCTTCAAGCCTCCGTGGACCCCCTGTGAGGACACTGTGGTCCTTGGGTGTCCCCAGACCCCAGGTTAAGAACCACTGGTCTAGATTCTTGGTGAAAGTAGCATGCAAAAGCTCTGCCTTGTGTAGAGAAGAGGGGGTCCAGAGACCCTTGTCTACTGCTTGTTAAAAGAGAAATAAATAGAAAATAGAGCAAAGGAGTCTCTCCGGCAAGGGGTGGAATGCCCACCTGTAACATTTTCGTGAGTCTTTGGGCTCACATTTGCCCTGCCTACAGACTGCGGAGCCTCATCCTTCCGCTCAGCTGCCCTTTGACCCATTGGAGGGAGGCCGGTGGCCAATGAGAGCCTGCTTTGCTCCATCTATTCCCCCTCCCTCACTAGATTTGGCTCCTCCCACCAGCTGGAGTTGTTTTGTTTGTTTTTTTTAGCAGGTGGCAGCCCATCTGGTGCAGCATTTGCAAGGAAAGCCTTTCTCTCCATGGGAAGCAGGGGAAGCCAGAGGACCCCAAGGGGTCCCCCAAGGAGGAAAAAGAGGGCCTGGAACTCCAGGGTGGCCTCCCACCGCCTTCCCACCCCTTTCTAGGGGTTTTTCTTGCAGTCTATAAGTTCCTTGGGGCAGAAGAAGGGGGGAAAGGGCTCAAGTTTTTGGGTCAGAAGGGGTGAAGAGTGGAGCAAAGAAAATAAAAACCTACCCTGCAACATAGGACAGGAGGAAAAAGAAGAAAGAAAGGAGTGGGGGACATATAGAAAGCAACATTATTTTTCCCCATGCATGCATATTAAGACAGCAAGGGGAGCTGGCTAAGTATTTAGTTACTGCAGCTTGAGTGGCAAAGATATGGCTGTAGATCATTAGGCGGTACTGAAAAACACCCACAAGGTGCTGATTGGCTGGCCAACGGAGCACTATGATTGGTTGGGTATGTTTCCTAAACGGTCAATCGGCACACTGGGATTGGCAACATACCCAAGAAAATTATGTATATAGATGGGTGCACTGCCACATTTATTTCAGCCTTATGTACCCTAGGAAATACAGTATATGAGAGCTGTGATAGAAAAGGCATGGGTGCCTGATGGGGAGGTCATGTCTGCTTTTTCTCAGACTGAAAAAATAGAGTCCATAATAAGCGACACATTTTAAGCAGACAGACCTGTGATTAATCTGAATTTCAAAATGAATTGTGCCACCATGTGTGAGGGTCATGAGACACAAGGGGAGAATGGTCAGTAACACTCCAAAAGAATGGTCCAGGTTTAGAACTTGTTCCTTGCTTCACAACAGCGATAATTCGAAGGTATTTCGTTTACTACTTTGTAACACTAACAGGAAAAACTTCTAATATTCTTGGGCTCATTTCCCAGATTGTCCCTAAAGTGTTGTGTGACCTCCTTCTCTCCCATTGTGTAATCAGATTAGACAGACAGTTGTTGGCAGACAGTTTTTCAATTTAGCATGGAACTATCCCAGTGCACTTTAGAATTATTGACTGGTTTCTTAGATAGGCAATGAAGAGCTGAAATAACACAGCCACACAATGTACCATACATACATGTTCCACCCCTTCTTCCACAAGAAATGTTACAGGGGTCACGTGAGATATCAAACCAGGCAATAAGTCCCATCAGTTTCAGCAAAGACGCTCATCTCTAGTCTACTCATTTTTACAATCAGATCTAATCAGACAACTTGAATTAGCCAGTTTCACAATTGAGCTAAAACATCTACTGGCTTGCTAGTTGCTAGATAATTTGTTCTTGTTGTTATGTGCCTTTGAGTCAACTCAGATTTATGGCAACTCTGTCCTAAGGTTTTCTTGCCAAGATTTAGTCAGAAGAGGTTTGCCCTTGCCTTCCCTTAAAGCTGAGAGAATATGACTTGGCCAAAATCCACGGCCGAGTGGGGATTTGAAACTTGGACTCTCGGAGTCCTAGTCTAACACTAAACCACTATGCCACAGTGGCTCTCACTAGATAACTTACAGCTTTATTTCCCTTCTTGCTCTTTTAAAATAGCTCAGGTAACAAGAATGGAAAGGAAAACTAGATGATGATAATAATAATAATAATAATAATAATTTATAACCCGCCCCTCTGTTAAAGCAATCGGGGTGGCTTACAAAAATTAAAATACAATACAGATAAAAATCCCCAAACACCACCCACCCCCACCCTCCCCCATAAAAAGATATTAAACAAATATAAATTAAAAGCAACTAATCTAAAATCACATTTAAAAAACAATAAATACAATAAATAGCCAGCAGACTGAAAGAAGCCAGGAGCCCCTGAGGCCGGGATCTAATTAGGAAAGGCCTGCCGAAAGAGATCCATCTTTAATGCTTTTTTAAAGCTGCTCAGGATCTCGTTCGGCAGGTCATTCCACAATTTGGGGGCGATTACCAAAAAGGCCCTCTCGGAGGTTGCAAACAGCCTAGATTTTTGTGGCTGAAGTAAATTCCTCCCAGAGGACCAGAGTGCGCGGGGCGGATTGTATGAGATAACTTACACCTTTGTTTTCCCTTCTTGTGACTTGAGCTATTTTATCATAGTAGCATTGAGATTGGGTTTTAAAGTTATGGCAACACAAGGCTGGAGATTTCCAGCTACATTTATTTTATATAAATAAATCACCAGGATGGCAATATCATCAGTTCCACCTGGGAATGCCTGATCTCTTGTTAAACCCAATGGTTGTCAAATTTGGGCCCTCAGATGTCATTAGATTACAAGTTTCAGAATCCATGACCATTGTGTGGGGTTTCTAAGAGTTGCAGTCTAACAAAATTTTGAGGTTGGAAACCACTAGTCTGGTCAGTTCAGAACTATTTTGGGGGGGGGGCAGGCATCCTAATCTAGCCAGTTTTAAAAGCCTATTAGGAAATGTGTTGGCTTGATTTCCCTTGCTTGTGAGTTGGCTCTTAAAGGGAGTTTTTGTCCCTTTAAGGTTTGAGAGTGGAGTCTGTTGTGGTAGACTGAAGACAACATTGTATTTCATAATACTTTATTTTATGACATGGCAGGCAAGATGTCAGCATTAAAGCTGAGCAATCCGGTAGCAAAGTGAACTTACATTTTACCATTTATAGCAGTTTTAGAACGTTTATTCAGCAACAGCATACAATAACACACAGCTAATCATACGAGGATATGGGGTATATATTAGTCAATCATTAAACAGCAGACATTAAGCCATAATGGAAAATTACTAGGCAAACATCAAGCGGAAACCACAGTTGGCCCTCCATATCCATGGATTCAATAATGCAGGGTTTGAAATTCCCCCCCCCCCACAAATAACCCCCCACAAAACAAACCTTGATTTCACCATTTTATATCAGGGACACCATTTTACTATGCCATTGTATATAATGGGACTTGGACATCCATAGTTTTAGGTATCCAAGGGGTGTCATGGAACCAAATCCCAGTGGATACCAAAGGTCCACTGCATTCATGATGAACTTTCCCCTTATGTTTCAGATTGTTATTGTTATTAGAAGAAAATGGCCATTTGCTGATGGTAGGGTCAGAATGCTCTGGAAATATTTGATCTGCTTTTCCTTGAGATTCCCAAGAGCTTAATAACTTTGTAGCTTCTAAAATTTTGCTTAGGTGAGGGTACTTTTTATTTAGCATGGCTCTACTTTACTTTGGAAATATGGTCACTTAATGACCTTTCTTTTCACTCTGCCTGTAAACCACTAGGACAACATCCTCCAAACTGGCACCCTCCATATATGTTGATCAGTTCCACAACCACCCTATCTGGAAGGGACAGTGGTCAGGAATTGATAGGAATTGCACTCCAAAACATCTGGAGTGTGCCAAGTTGAGAGGGGGCTGCTTTACATACAACTCTGTTGATGCATCCATTCATAGAAATGGAGAGGACCAAACTCATGACATGGCATGCAAAGGTGGAGTGGGGTGAAGCAGCAACAAAATGGGTAGCCTTTGGGAGATGCACAAGCAAGTCATAGCATACTGTCAGGAAAAAGGACAAATAAAGGAAATACATGATTAGAAAGGAAAAGCTAAGGCTATCAGAAAAAATCGTTTATTTTATTTACAAGTGATTTTAGGGAGGATTCTGGGCTTGGGGAGACTGCTGCCTTGTCAACATCTTTTGTTTTGCCATTTATCTGCACAGCCAGCAGAAAAACAATTGCTGTTTTATCAAGGATTCTATTTTTGTAATCCTTCCATTTTGGCTTAGCTCAGACCCCTTGCTGCTTTGCTCAAACAGTGAACGAGGTTTCTTTGAAATTCTCTTGCCTCTTGTCCCCATTTCCACTCTCATGGTTGTCTGAGGTAGTACAGATGCAATGTAAACATGGTGGCGTCTTTACAAAATCGAAGCGGCCTGCTACACTGCCCAAGGCTGTGGCAAAGGGAATGCATTAGCAAAGCAGAAGAAGGTCTGCTGCAGAATGGGAGGAGGGCTTAAATCAACACAGGTTTAAATCAAGATGACATTTCTTCAAAGATCAGCAGCAGGCAGTATTCTACTCACCTTTCTCTGGCAGGGACACTAAATCATCCCATTGCTCACTTCAGCATCCTCAGATGGATTCACTGGCATGGTGTTCAAGGAACAAATATAAGGAAGCAATTATTGGTGATGTAATAAGGATCACCACTCCTGGTACAATCAAAAGAATGCTCTAATGTGGAATGGGTGGTCCTCAACATGTTGGGGGGGGGGCTGGAACTCCCATCAGCCCTAGCCAATACAGTCAACAGTAAAGGATAATGGGTCCTGCAAGCCAGCAACCACATATCTAGAGGGCCACATATTTCTCAACCCTGCTCCAATGTTTGTACTACTAGCAGAGAAACCCTGTGACAAAGAAAGGTCTTATTACCCATCTATAAACTAAATTCTAGCCCTGCATATTGCCCAATGGCAGGATAATTAACCAGTAAGCACCCCAGGCTACCCATTAACCCAGCAAACTTTTTAAAAATTGTTTTATTTTTATTTAGTTATTTATACCCCGCTCTTCAGCCACAAGGCTATCAGAGCGGCTTACACATTGTTTTGAGCAATAGCAATTTACACATCTACACTGCATTAAGCAGTTTCCAATGTGTGTTAGCTAATTGCCCCCACAAGCTGGGTACTCATTTTACCGACCTACAGAAGGATGGAAGGCTGAGTGAACCTTGGAGCGGCTGGAATCGAACTTGCGACGTGGTGGCTTGCAGTACTGGCATTTAACCACTGCGCCACCAGGGCTCCTCTACTTAATGGCTTAGTTCAAACTGGAGATGTAAATCTTTGTTTTGTTTTTGCATACAAGACAAAAAAATCCCAGAAGTTTTCTCCCTGTTCATGAGCGTGTACAATTTTTTTTTGCCACTTTCTTTTAATGACATCACTTTGGGATTTGTAAATGAAAATGACATGTGTGCAAAATTCAAAATTTTGCACAGAAACAGTGTATTTGGTGGGAAAATGGGTTTTGTGCAAATGAATTTTTCACAAAAAAGTCCTGAAGTACAAAAAAAATCTTGATGAGATGTTTCAAAGTTGTGAGACACCCTGGAGATTTTCAGACAGGGGGAAAACCCGCCCCCCACGGAGGTCAGGGGAGAAACGGGGCTGTTCTGCTTCCAGCACTCCGTTTCACATGCCCCGTCCTTCTCCTGACCTCCATTTGTTCTCCCTCTGTCCTGCTTTCATTTTCCTTCCGCTACTTTCCATTATTTTTTACTAACGGAAACTTCTGTTAGTAAAAAATAGTGGAAGGAAAATGATGGAGGGAGAACAAATGGAGGTCAGGAGAAGGACGGGGCGTGTGAAATGGTGTGCTGGAAGCAGAACAGCCCTGTTTCTTTCCTGACCTCCATGGGTCCCCCCCCCCATCTGAAAATTTCCTCTTTCTCATCAATGAAGAGAAGGTCTGTGAGTATTCTTTACATTTCTAGTTCAGACGTATTTCCACAATGAAGTAAGTATAACTACAGTTTAGTATGATGTCTCTATTGACAAACTAAGTTTTGAGATTGGCTGGCAAAATTGAATCAGAAACTGTGATTTGAATTCAACTTAGAAAGCACTATTTTCCTAGGATTTGGCATGGTAGTTTTTGGCATGGTATCTGAATTGAACAAAAGAATAGAGGGAGGGAGAGAGGGAGGGGAGAGAAAGAAGGGGAGAGAAGCAAAGTGAAGTAATGTGTGTAGTGGTGGGGGAGGGACAAGGATGGAGGAACAAACTGGGTAAGATTATTTTGAATTGGAAAATATCAGGAAGCGAAAGGATGAAGCTGTGTCTCCCATTCTGCCCTTCCTCAACTCCTGTTTAGGAAAGCAAAGGTCAACTTTGGAGAAAAGAAACCAAGAACAATGTGGATCATACAGAGTCTGGGCTTGAGTCACAAAAGGATTCAAACATGCTGACAGCTAAGCTCTGTCAAGTCTAAGAAGTCCCAGAATACTACCAGAAAGGTATACTGATGCGTTAAACCTGAAGTTTAGTTTTTAAACATTGTATTTGGATCTTGTTTGTTGGGCAGGGTATATTTAAAAAGACCCTTCTTCATCCAAACCACAAAGCTGTTGGCTTGTTTACCTTGTGCATCAATTTGGTACTGACCAGAATAAATGGGGCACTATAGGCCTTGATTTCTTTCCACATATGCTCTTCACTTGCTGTTATTGACCTGCTGAATGATCAAGGCTTTGTTGTTGGGAAGGGGCTAAAAGCCCGCAAGAGGGCAAGGGATGGACAGCTAGAGGTATTCGGAGAGAGCTTCAAAACAAATCTCAGACAGCATGGTCTGGATAGCTAGGCCAGAACTTCCTGGCACAAAATATGCCACTCTGCTTTGGATGCAAACAGCATCCAGTATGCCAAAGGGAAATGAATATGAAGGAAAGAGAGAAGGCTGGCTTATTCACTTTTGGCTTCAGATTCATCTGCAGTGAAGCAGATTCTATGTTGTTATTCAGCCATCCACAGAATCAAAACAGCAACTGAGCCAAGATTCATTTACACTGACTACTTACTCCAGAAAAATCAGTTGTCATCAATAATATCAATTACTTATATCAGATAAAAACAGTCCACCACCTCTCTGTTAAGGACATTTTTTTTTCTGAATGAAAAATATTTAATGGTCTTGGGAACCCATTCTCTCCCCAACCTAACTTCTTATTTTCTTAAACAACCAACAGGCCAAAGATAATATAGACAATTAGCAAATGAAACTAGGTATAACCTTAATGAGTCCGTCACTGATATCAGCCAAACAGACAGGTAGAAAGAGACGTTTTGTCAACAGCTTTGGTGAAATTGCTAGCTCATCCGTTACTGCCAAATATGAAAAAAGCTTTTGCTGCTATTCTATGTCAACTACATATTAAGAGCCTTATCGCACTACAGTTTTATAGCACTATTATTCTACTTTAACTGCTATGGCTGCCTTCTGTGGAATTCTGGGGTTTGTAGTTTAGTGAAGCTGAAGAGTTCTCTGGCTGAGAGTTGCAAATGCCCCTCCCTAAACTGCAAATCCCATGATTCCACAGGAGGCAGCCATAGCAGTTAAAGTGGAATGGACCTTATCGTACTACACTGTTATAACACTATTATTTAGTTATGCATGCGTAGATAAGTAATGTCTCCTGGTCCAATCCCCCTCCCCTACAGCCCATTTTAACAGCCAGTGGTTGAACAGGGCAAAGAACATGTTTTCAGCTGCCAGTTGGGGTGCAAGATGACATTTCTGCCCCCTTTCCACCAGCAGGTGTGGCTTCAACAAGGGTTTGCAACAGGGGTCACAACCTCCCTTGCTGGTGGGAGGGGGCTGGAACCGTCCTCCTTCTTAAACCCCAATCAGCAGCTGAACAGACCCCCCTCCCAATTTAACTGTTGGCTGTTAAGGTGGTCTGGGGAGGGAGGTACATTTACATAGTCTTAGAGTAAGAATATGTGTTGATACTGAATACAGAGCAGTTATGGATCTTAACTCTAAGTTATGAGTCTGTGGTCCTTATTGCACCATGCTGTTATGTTGGATTATATTGCTTCAGTTGTACCAGCAAGGATAGCTGATTGTTGACATTGTGTATCACACCCTTGTCACATTTGTGTCATAACAGCATGATTTGCACAATTTTTTTCATCTGCATTGATGCTGTTCTCACCACCCTATTTGCCCCACCTTGTTCTTCATGATTGATTTTCTTCATTTTTTTTAAAAAAATAGCAGCAATAATACTATTACAGCACATCATCATTACGCACACCCATTGCTGCCCAAATCTCTCATAGCAAGAGGTGGTACAGGAAAAGAAAGAGACTAAACCCTCCCAAACCATTTTGAGGTCTTTCTCCTGTGAAAAACAAAAGTGCTTATCATTCTAGTCAGTTGTTTCATGTTGTCTAGTTCAATACTGTTTCACTTGTACTCAGTAAGCCATAATAACACTGTTACAGCACAATATCATTACAGTGCACCCATTACTGCCCAGATCTTGCACTGTGACACAGAAAGAGAAGCGGACCACACCATCCCGCACCATGTTTGATATCTTTTTCTTGTGAAAAACAAAAGTGTTTATCATGCTAATTAGTTGTTTCAGGTTGTACTGTTCAAAAACCACTTCATTAAGACATAATAATGCTATTACAACATGTTGTCATAGTTCTATTATACTATTACCTTAATTTTTTTAAAAAAATAATGCACTGGTGCAACATTGTGAGGTGTTGTACCACAGGAAAAAAGTGGAGAAATCTTTGGAAAACACCCCCACACAGTAAAGGCATCTGAATAGTGACTTTAAATGGCTAACGGATCAGGATAGCAGTGTTGTTGCACTATAACAGCAAACCATTTACAGGTCGCTTCCCATATCCACAGAACCAATACCTGCTGTTTCAGTTATCTGAGGGACACAAAATAGAGGACACATGCCATAGAGTTGTGCTGGAAAATGCCTAGACATGTGTCCGCTCTAGGAATCACTAGGGCCTCCAATGCAACTCTATGGTATGTTTGTACAGGAAGTCTTTTATTTTGAGAGGGTTTGCTGTTATCTGCGGTTTCACCTATACACGGTAATTCTAGGAATGTATCCCCCATGGATATGGGGTGTGTGTAGTCAGTATATTATTATTATTATTTTTAAAGGGTTGCTAGAGCGTAGACCACAGAAAACATGACTGTTCTCTTCAGAAGTTTTGTCCTTTCTGCCTGAATAATGGAAGTAATCTGAGGTTTCCCTGCTGAAGATTTCCTTGGGTATCTCCATGGGACAGACAACCAGACCCCACCCACACCACACCCATTAATTGATCACTCTAGACTATATTAATAGGAGTATGGTGTCTAGATCAAGGGAAGTAATAGTGCCATTCTATTCTGCTTTGGTCACACCTCACCTGGAATACTGTGCCCAGTTCTGGGCACCACAATTCAGGAAGGATATTGACAAACTGGAATGTGTCCAGAGGAGGGTGACCAAAATGGTGGGAGGTCTGGAAGCCATGCCCTATGAGGAGTGGCTTAGGGAGCTGGCCATGGTAGTCTGGAGAAAAGAAGGTTATGAGGTGACATGATAGCCATATTTAACTATTTGAAGGGATGTCATACTGAGGATGGAGCAAGCTTGTTTTCTGCTGCTCCAGAGACAAGGACACAGAGAAATGGGTTTAAACTACAGGAAAAGAGATTCTGCCTAAACATTAGGAAGAACCTACTGGCAGTAAGAGCTGTTTGGAAGTGGAATGCACTGCCTTGGAGTGTGGTGGAGTCTCCTTCTTTGGAGGTTATTAAATAGAGGCTGGATGGCCATCTGTCGGGAATGATTTGATTATGTATACCTGCATGGCAGGGGGTTGAACTGGATGGCCTTTGTGGTCTCTTACAACTCTATGATTCTCTCAAAGAAGTAGAATGAGACATCTGCACCTCAAACTGGCTACTGAATCATAGCAGGAAAGAAAGTCATTAACAGATTGTTTTCATGAAAAAAAGCATGTTCCCAATGACTGTACAGCACAACAGCCCCAGGGTAACCATGGCATTGTGTGATAAGGCTGAGACAGAAGCAGGACCAAACCACTGCTATGACAGTATAACAGCATGACATGAAAAGTATGTGCAACTGCAATAGAGAATGACAGATTTTACCCTTTTCTTTAAAGTGAGAAAATCTGCAATTGGCAGTCTGTGTTTAGGTTTCTTTTTTTGTGGGGGGTTGTAATGTTTTAGAATCTGAATAATAGAATTTTGGGATTTTAGAGTAGGAATAGACCTTGGGGATCATTAAGTCCAATCCCTGCTTATCTTTGGAATCATACAACTAGTGCAGGTGGTGAGGAACTTTAGATCCTGCAGAGATTTTGGCTCATTGTTCCCACAGTCCTGTACTACTGGCCACACTGTGAGGAACTTATGGGAGTTGTAGGACAACTCTGAAGAGCCAGCAGTTCTGGTCTTCTGGAGGGCCAATGGTTCCTTGCCCTTGCAGTGCAGGAACCCTGGCAGTTGACTATCTATCCTCTGCTTAAATACAGTACCTACAGTAGAGGAGAGCCCACCACCTCCTAAGGCTTGTCTGTTCTACTGTCCAGAGCTTTTACTGGACTTTATCAGATGAACCTTCCAAAACATCTCTGTAGCACCATATTTTGCAGTGTTTTTCTGCCAGCAAAAGAACCCTTTTTATCAGACCTATCTTCAATAGCATGAAGAGGCAGCCCCAGCATTACCGGAGCACAAATGGAGTTCTGTTTACTTCCTCATTCATGATCTTGGTGATTCTTGCAAGAAGACGTGAGCATAGTAAAAATTTAAAACACAGCAAAAGAAACACACAAAAAGTACACAGAAGTACAGAACCACACTAAAAAGTTCAAAGTAAACCAGGCAGGTTCATAAAAAAAGCATCCTGTACCTGGCTTTCACATTCTCGACTAGAAGCATTCTGCCCATTGACACTGTATTCGTGAAATCAAAATGGTGCGAGGTTTCAAATACCAGCAAAAAAATGCCACGGCAGATCTATTGATGGCTTGGCCTGTCAATAAAAAAGAACGCCTTATTTTCAAGACATAATCACAAAAGCACAATGTCCTTTGGTATGTGCACCCTTTCACATTCATTAGGTGTCATTATGATGCCATATTTGGCAAGTCTGATAAAGTTCACTGTCTCTTAATCTTTAGCTGAAACTTGTTTTCTTGCCAATTCTATCTATTTCTGGTCCTGTTTCTAGAGCAAAGCACAACATGCCTTCTCCACTTTAATGATGCAGAAGAGTCTTTCAACTACTTGAAGGCATGTCCCACTTCTCTCCTTAAATCTTCTCTCCAAAATCACCTACGTATTTTCATTTCCTCTTAACATTTTGAAGACAATTGAAATAAGAGAAGCAACAGAAAGCTATATGTCATATGTACACATAAAATCTTCCAAACGAAATGAATGGGAGGATCTAACCCCTCCCCTCTTTTCCCAGTGGGGCTTGCAGGAGGTTCCCAACTTTCACAGCCTGTTAAGATATCTTCAGTGTTGCCACAAGAGGGCAGTGGTGTGCAAACATTTACAGCCCTGTGGAAGAGCAGCCCTGGAACAGGCCTATTCCAAAGGTCTTATTCCAAAGACCTGTCAAGTCAATTATTTTGTTCTTCCAGTGGCCAATCACATCTCAGTGGCTAGCTCACAAGGCAGGACATGAATGCAAGAGCACCTTCCCTCCTGTGTTTGCCAACGAGTGGCATTCAGAGGCACATTGCCTGTCAGAGATCTATTTTATTTATGTAACATTCAATCTGGGATCCCTTGCTTTTTTAGTCTCTCAAGTAAGCATGCAGGTGGCCTAGTCCAGCCTGGGATTGTTGTGAGTGGGAAAGGTTTCAGCATTTCCTCATCAATTTCCCCCAACCCTTCAGGCAAGGTCTAGAAAGAAGGGACGTTCTTCTATGCAAGCAGACACTTTTTCACCACCACCCATCATATCGTGGAGAAGAGTTGGAGAGAACAGCTAGTGACTTGGAAGGGGGGGGCATTAAATCTCACCCTCCCACACATGGTGGTCCTGGTCTGAATTGCACTATTGCTTGCCTAGTAGAGAGTAACAAAAATCAAAGAATCTTAAACTTGAAAACACTTTAAATGCACATTCACACTGGTTCAAAATCACTTACTTTCTTTTAACCCCCCCCCCCCTATGCTTCCTTTCCTGTCAAGGTGGCTTCCATTTAGTCAGCATCCTGTCCTGTCCTGAATTCTTTGAAAATAACAACATCAGAAGCCAAGAAGAGACCTGGAGCCCTTTCAGACTGTGCAATTATAGCACTATAATTTCATTTGAACCACCATGGCTTCCCTGCCTATGGAATCTTGGGACTGGTACTTTAGGGAGGGGCACTGAGAATCCTCAGCCAGGGAGTTCCTCTCACCAAACTACAGACCCCAGGATTCTATAGGATGCAGCCATGGCAGTTAACATGGAATCATAATGCTGTAATTCTGTAGTGTGAAAGGGCCCCTGGCCTATTTAGTCCTGCATTCTGTTGCCACAGTAGCCAGCCAGCAGAAAAGTCAACATTTTGCCTACATTTTTGTTTTTTTAAAAAATGGGATGGTGAGTATGAAATTACAGGATGGCTTTGAGCATCTCTGATGACTATGGGTAAAAGAAAGCATGCCACTCTTTCTCTCTTTCTCTCCTCCATAGCCCAAGAGAAAAAAAAAAAGCTGTTCTTCTGCCATAATTGTTATTCACATCATGCATCCGAAGTAGCTCCTTATTTGTGTTTCACTTGAAGGAGAGGCAGGCTCAGTGGCTTGCTGATGCTCCTTCTAGCTCTAACCCAGAATGAAGGAAGGCTGTGGAAGGAGGGAGGGGAGAGAAACTGGAGCTACTATTCCAGCTGTGTAAGCTGACTCCTGCTGTCTGATCTCTGAGGCTGCCTGCTGCCCCCCACGACCACATGGAAAATTAAGCTGTATAAGGGTGAGCAATTAAGAAAGAACAGCAAGGTTTGGCAGGAGATCACGTTTCTGCTAGAGCTGACAACCAGCTTTTGCTGGCTGCAGAGTGAGAGAGGCTGATGAAACAGTAAAGGGTTTCTTAAAATGGATCCCTGTGGTTTGAGGTCTTCTTCAGTTGCAAATGTTGCCTTGGGAAAATTGGAGGCGGTGGGGGGAGATGAGAAAGAATTAAAAGCTTCCTTGTAGTGCGCATGTCATCCTCTGCTATGTGTACAGAACAGAGACTGGAAATTTATTTTTAAGATGAGGGAATACAGTGATGTGCTAAAGCCATTCATAACTAAGCAGTGGGAAAACGATGCTGTGGCACTCAGAAAGGCTGAAACTCAGAAATGTAATGTCCTTTGCGATGATGACCTGCTTGCTAGGAAAGGCATCAAAATGACCTGCCTTACATAGTAACAATTTGAGGTGGATTGGATGTCATTTTTTTAAAGACTTTACTAACACTTGAAAAGTTGGTCATATTCTGGATGAAAATAAATTGAGAGTATTAACATTGGAACAGAAGAGCCTTGGAAACTGGAGGCTTTCATGTCAATAGTGGAAGTGAATCTTCTTGTGGTCTGAGTGTTTTAAAGGAACTAGGCAAGGTGCTGAAATCTATCCCCCAAACAGGTCCAGCACCTTGGATAGCTCCTTTTGTGTCAGGACTAATAATTCCCAGAGAAGATTAACCACATCATTGACATGGAAGCCACCAGCCACTACAATATGAGAGACGCTGAAGCTGACATATTTGTTTATTCAGGCCTGGGACCTGGAATAGGTTTGAGTTCCTGGATATTCAATCACATTAGTGGTGAATTAGGATTGCCACCACTTTTTTCTTCCCTTAGTGGCTTTCCACCTTTCTCATCTTTATGGCAGGCAGGTAGCAAGCATATGGTCCTCTCTTTGCTGGGTATAACTCTACTTATTGGATGATGTTGGTTTATGGGGGGGGGCAGGATTCACTTCACTTCCTTTTTGAAGAATTTACCAAAATCCATTGAGTTTCTTTATGTTTCGGAAGGGAACATTTAAAAAAAAAATCAGAAGTGGTAAGAAGCAGAACTGAAAGATTTTTTCCCCCCAGCCCATAATAAATGATAATGTGGGCAAGGGGTGTCAGTAGCTCTAAATGGTAGAAAAATAAATCTCCAGTAACACCTGGAAGGCCACACATCCCTTTTGGATTAAAGGACTGAAGGAGATCCTTCCCTCCCTCCCTCCCTCTCAATCCTTATAATCACTTTGAAGCCAAAAAGCAGAGCCAGGAGAATAGTTGGCTAGGTCCTAAAACCTGTAAAGAATAATAATTGTTGTTGTTATGCACCTTCAAAACAACCCTGATTCATGGTGACTCTATCTTAGGGTTTTCTTGGCAAGATTTCATTACAGGAGGTTTACCACTGCCTTCCTCTAAGACTGAAAGAGTGTGACTTGCCCACGTCACCCAGTGAGTTTCCATGACTGAGAGATGTAAATCCTGGTGTCTCAATCTAACACTCAAACCACTACATCATGCTGGTTCTTAAAGGAATGGCATTGCAAGCAAGAAATATGAAAGTGAGATCAGTTCAGGAATGCAGGAATGCTGCTAAATCTGCTCTTCCCTCCACATCTTCCCTGGGTAACATCTTGGCTGCCTAAACACAGCATAATTTCTCTCTTTTTTAAAAAAATCACTTCAGCATTCATCACATTCCCCTTCTTTTCCTTGTCCTTGAGCTGCAGAAGATGGAAGTGACCCAGCATATATTTATATTGTAGGAGCTGCCTACACAGTGCAAAGTATCTGCCAGACTGCTGCTGTCATTGTGATTCACAGTATAGTTTTTACACCTGACTTTCAATTGTGTCCCCACCCCTACACTCTCATCTATAGGTTATATTGGCTCCCAGTGTATAGGCCTGGCAACAAGAAGAAGCACGTCACTGATACTGGATAAAGTAAGGCCAGTCCACATGCAAATATGTGGATGAGCTGTCATGAACACATACAGTGAAACTGAATCTCCATGCCTGCCACATTGAAATGAGCATGTTTAATGTGCAGAAAAAGGTTTTGTCACCCAAAGGAAATGGAAGTGTTTCCTTGGCTTTGTTTAAGTAAGTTTTGGTCATTTATTTCAGCCCATCATTTCAATCATAAGGCTCCAGGGAACTGTGCAGCTTCAGAAACACCCAAACTCTAGGCAAGCTTCTAATCTGGATTGAATTATAATAAATAATAATAATAATAAAATTTATTTATATCCCCCACCTCTGCGAGCAATCGGGGCGGCTTACAACAATAAAATAATACACAGTATAAAACCACTCAAAATCCCTTCCCCCCCTTAAAACATTATTAAATTAATACAAATTAAAATCAGTATATAATACAGTTTATTAAAAACCCTTTCGAGCAAGCAGCATCAGTTTGGAGGTCCAGAAGCAACCTCCAGAGGGGGTTCCTGAGGCCGGGGTTAGCTATTCTGGAAAAGCCTGCCTGAAGAGAACCGTCTTGACAGCCTTTTTAAAGCTGTCTAATGATGTCACTAGGTGGATTCTCAGCTTTCAACATTTTTTTGGTCATTTAGTGCTTTTTACTTTTTCAGCTGACATTATTTATTACTAAAAGAATATGGCCAAATATTGGTATTACCAATATTTTAACTACTTAGATTTGTTGGTTTTTTTAAAATCCCCTCTCCAAATGACTCCTCTAAAGCAATGGCTTAGGAATCACAAGTCAACATTACTCAACATTACTCATTACACTTTAAAAATTGGCATTACCCATCATTACTGAATTTGGGATTGAGGTACCCCTTCCCTTGTTTGGAATAGGAGCTCCCCACGGTAATCACCTACTTCTAAGAAATAACAAACATTGCTATTTCTGAACATGAAGAAGAACTTCCTTGTGGCAAGGGTTGTTCAACAGTGGACCAGACTACCTCAGAAGATGGTGGACATGACTGCCTCATGTGACCCATCCAATTTTGAGGAGACAACTGAGTTGCAAGGATGGTGTTAGACTGGGGACATTATCACATGAGGCTGTAATTGTGCGATTACAATGGGATGGCAGCACAAATGGGCTCCCATTATCACATGACATTGTTGTCTTCCCATGCTCAGTCCGTGATCCACCCATTCATCAGGTGCCACTTTTGATTAGTGGACAAAAGCCTTCAATAGCCCTCAATATCACTCTTTTTGCAGTATTGATGAATGTGCAAAATCATGTTCCGCCGTAATCACGCAATTACAGTGTTAATGGGTGGACCTTTTTTCCTCCTCCCTCTTCCCAATGAGAACACATACTTCAGCTTCTGGGGGATAACATGAAGAGGACTAATAGGATGCTGTTTTAATGAACTGTTGCCTTTGCTTGGCATGTTTTTCATTTGCTTAAGCATTTATTTCTGAAGTTCTTTCATTATGTATTTGTTCTTGGTGTGTTTAAGCGAAGTCACGTCTTCTCATGAGAACAGCCAAGATCTCGCCCATGCAAAATCCAGGAAGTAAGAGGAAAATTTTCTTAAAGCCACATGCGTCAGGCAGCAGGAAACATTAATACTCTGTCATTAGAAGGAAATGCAAAGGCAAGTGTTACTATAGTGCACGCTGAAATCCCATTCTTGAACTGATAGTGGTGTCATGTGATAATTACTGTAATAATGCCACTATGTTTCTGTTTTCCTCAATAGTGGAATTACAACATTTTTAGACGTTAGTCTGATAAAGTCCTGGGACTGAGGACTGGGCCTTCTTTCTCCTCTCCCTGCTTCACATTGCATCATGAATTTTGACTGCCCTGTATTCCTGTTTTGAAAATCTGGCACCCCTACTGCATGACCCTTCTCTACCTTTCCTACCACTGTCCTCCTCAGCGTGGCACCCACCCTGCCACCAGCAGCACTCTGCCCACCTGGCTCCTGCCTTGGTGCAGATATAATGCAAGCCTGGGCAAATACTTCACCTTTTGTGGCATCATCTTCCCCTAAGGTGATGCTACATCTGCGAAGTCCATCCAATTCTGTCCAAATCAGGGATTGGACTGAATCTTGTGGTCGATGCACATCCCTTCTATAAATGTTCATATATTTTCAAACATCTGGTACAATTCTACTGGCAGCTATATCAGTAAAAACAGCATGTGTGGAAACATATTCATGAATAGAGTCATTGGCCAAGTAGCAAAATACAACAAAATCCAAACTCTGCAAAAGAATGGTTACCTTTTTTTGTCAACCAAAATGCACAAAATTCATCACGGAAACTGAAGAAGAAAAGTTATGATGCTAGAGACACAAGCCTACATTTTGTCTCAGGTGTTAGTTCAGTGGTCAGTTAAGATCGTCTGGTGGGATTGCAATGCAGGCAGAGGCCATTCCCCTTCATGGCCATGTGGGGACCAGAGACAAAGGGCAATAAAAGACAGGCAATATTTCAACTCCATTAGCAATAGAAGAGTAACTTCCTTTGAGATCCGGGCTGTCCATTGTCCTATGTGAAGCTAACTGCCCTTTTCTTAGGCAAAGAATTTCTCAAGAAGTCCCTGTACTGTCATATCTGGAAAAATCTTTAGGTGCTGTGTAGGTAAAACTTGTCAATTGTAGTACCTATGAAAGAGTTTAACATTTGTTGAAGGTAAAAACCTTAAAGAGTTAAGTCCAGTCCATTAGCTCGCTCTTTTTAAAGTTGCCTCAGTGGCTAATGGAGTTGAACTTTTATTACCTTTTATTGCCTTTTCTCCCTGGTCCCTACATGGCCAATAAGGGAAGTGGCCTCTACCCACATTGATATACCTCTAGACCAGGCCTGCACAACCTGTGGCCCTCCAGATGTTTTGGCCTCCAACTCCCTGAATTCCTGATCATTGGACCAGCTGGCTCAGGGTTCTGGGAGTTGGAGGTCAAAACACCTGGAAGGGCCCAGGTTATGCAGGCCTGCTCTAGACCATATTAACTGATAACAGATTACCATGTGAGACAAACCATTGCCAATTTTCTTCTTCTGTATGATTTTTAACATCTCTGCCAGATGAAGAAGCCAGTGAAGCTTCAAAAGCTTGCATGATATATTTTGTTTCTTTGTTTCTTGATATATTTTGTTTCTACTCTTTCATGAGTAGGCTTTATGATTAAAAACTCCATTGCCTCCAAACTCGAAACCTTGCCAACAGGACACTCTGATCGCATTATTTCTTTACGCCTCCCACATGTTGTTCTCTTTAGTGTATATGCCCCAACTATGCAAGCCGACCCTGTAGAGAAAGACAAATTCTACACAGACCTACGCCAACTCATACAAAAAGTCCCTGTAGAAGATAAAATTATTATCCTTGGTGACTTCAATGCCAGAGTTGGAAAGAACTCCGAAGCCTGGAAAGATGTCTTAGCAAGCATGGTGTTGGAAATTGCAATGATAACAGACACCTCCTGCTAGAGTTCTGTGCAGAACAACAGCTGACTATTACAAACACAATCTCTCAGCAGAAAGATAGCTTGAAGACAACCTGGATGCATCCCCGATCCAAACATTGGCACCTCATTTACTATGTTCTAGTCTGCCAGAGAAACATTTGTGATGTCCGTCATACCCGAGTGATGCCCAGTGCAGAATGCCAGACAGATCATTGCCTCGTAAGATGTAAACTAAATCTTCATCTTAAGTTCAAACCTAAGAGGGGTGGCATCTTAAAGAAGAGACTCCAAATCAACAATCTTCAACAAGCTACCATGAGAGACAACTTCCAGGCAAATCTGCAAACAAAACTTGAAGACCATCCTACAGATCCTTCTCCTATAGTGCTTTGGCAACATATCAAAAACAGTATCCTCCAGTCTGTGGAAGAATCCCTTGGGATCTCCCACAAGAAAAACCAAGACTGGTTTGATGAAAACAACCAAGAGATCCAGGAGCTGTTGGCAAAGAAGAGAACTGCTCACCAGGCATACCTCGCCCAGCCAACTTGCCATGTAAGAAAAGCAGCTTTCCGCCTCACATGTAGTAAACTTCAACAAAAACTCCGAGACATGCAGAACAAGTGGTGGATCAATATAGCAGAAAAGACACAACGCTGTGCAGATCTGGGTGATCATAGAGGATTTTATGAAGCTCTTAAAGCAGTGTTTGGACCTACTTATCAGGTCCAAAGCTCCTTATACAGTACAGATGGTCAAACATTAATTACTGATAAAGCCTCCATCCTGAATCGGTGGGCTGAACACTTTGAAAGTCTCTTTAGTGTCAACCAAGTAGTTCAAGGCTCAGCTATCCAACATATGATACAAAAACTGGTGAAAAATGAATTGGACATAGCTCCCACTTTGGAAGAGACCCTTAAGGCCATACAGCAAAGAAGAGAACTGCTCACCAGGCATACCTCACCCAGCCAACTTGCCATGTAAGAAAAGCAGCTTTCTGCCTCACATGTAGTAAACTTCAACAAAAACTCCAAGATGGCAAGGCAGCTGGGATTGATGGAATCCCACCTGAAGTTTGGAAACTTCATGATAAATTCCATGAACTCCTTGTGTCATGTACTCCATGATAAATTCCACAAACTCCTTGTGAATTGCTGGGAAAAAGGGGAACTGCCATCAGATCTCCAAGATGCAGTCATCATCACCCTGTACAAGAAAAAAGGAGCAAAATCCGATTGCTCAAACTATAGAGGCATAACACTGCTCTCTATTGCTGGAAAAATCCTTGCAAGGAAACGTCTGAACAGATTAGTTCCTGCTATTGCAGAAGAACTTCTCCTTGAAAGCCAATGTGTCTTCAGAGCCAATAGGAGTACTACAGATATGGTATTTGCCCTTAGACAACTGCAAGAAAAATGTAGAGAGCAGAACAAGGGTCTCTATGTAACATTTGTCGACCTCACCAAAGTCTTCAACATTGTGAGTAGAAAAGGTCTGTGGCAGATCCTGGCAAGACTAGGATGTCCCCCCCCCAATTCCTTAAAATGATTGTTTTGCTACATGAGGGGTAGCGCGGTCAAGTCAGATATGGCAATGCTCTTTCAGAGCCCTTTCTAATAACTAATGGAGTGAAGCAAGGTTGTGTTCTTGCGCCAACTTTATTTACAATCTTCTTCAGCATGATGCTCCAAAGGGCTACGTCAGAGCTCAAAGAAGACGACGGCATCTATATACATTACCGTACTGATGGTAGCTTGTTTAACTTAAGCTGTCTAAGGGCTCACACTAAGACTCTAAACTATCTAGTCCGTGAGCTGCTCTTTGCTGATGCTGCTGCCCTTGTTGCCCACACAGAAGCAGCTCTGTAGCGCCTAACATCCTGCTTCGCAACAACTGCAGAGCTGTTTGGGCTGGAAGTCAACCTGAAGAAAACAGAAGTTCTTTACCAGCCTGCACCACAGGACGAACACCACCATCCCCACATTGCCATTGGCAAATCTGTGCTCAAGTCCGTTCAGCAGTTCACATACCTGGGAAGCATCATCTCCTCAGATGCCAAGATTGACAAAGAGATCAATCACAGATTAGCAAAGGCAGACTTCACAAAAGAGTCTGGAGTAATAAACACCTGAGGCGAAGCACAAAAATCAGTGTGTATAGAGCCATTGTACTGTCTATTCTCCTTTACGGGTCTGAAACATGGGTCACCTATCGCCACCACCTACGACTCCTCAAATACTTTCATCAGCGCTGTCTACGCACAATCCTAAATATACACTGGACTGACTATGTGACAAATGTTGCTGTCCTTGAGCAAGCAGGGATCACCAGCATTGAGGCCATGATATTGAGAACACAGCTGCGTTGGGCAGGGCATGTGACTAGGATGGAGGACCATCGCCTCCCCAAAATAGTACTCTACGGTGAACTTGCCACGGGTCAGCATAAGAGGGGCGCTCCAAAACAACGATACAAGGACTCCCTGAAACAACATCTCAGGCTCGGCCAAATTGATCACCAACAATGGTCCACCCTGGCGTCACATCAGGAGGCATGGAGACGCACTATCCACAATGCTGCAGCCTTATTTGAGAACTCACGCCAAACAAGTCTTGAAGAGAAATGACAACGCAGAAAGAATCGCAACCTGGAAACATCACCCAAGGAGACCTTCTGCTGTGCTTTCTGCAACCGGACTTGTTTATCTCAGATTGGCCTTTTTAGTCATCAGCGCGCTTGAAGAAAGTGAGGGATGACTCCTTCCTGAATCTTTGTTTGCGAAGAAAAGCCAGAGAGAGAAAGAGTGATTTTGTGCATTTGGGTCGGCCAATAAAGGTGTTACTCTTTTGTGTATTTTGTTGTTAACAGCATGTGTATCTATCTGTCAGAATGATACCTCCAAGAACATGAGACCTAGACAAATAAAATACTAAGGTATATGCATTCTAAGGGGACCCTTAGTAATAGCATCTTAATGGTTTTTTAAAATTTATTATCATGTGTCTGTGTTTGAATCCCTCAATTTCATCATCAGTCACTAGGTGGCAGGTATTCCTAACCAGCATATAGGTTTACATTTGATAGTTTGAAGCTGGGGGAAGGTGTCTGAAGGACAAAGTGCTAGAGGGACGAGCCTGCTTGAGATCTGTGTATACATAGAAACACTCTAGACTTTTCACCCAACCAAGGATTTCTTCTTCCCTGGCTCAGCTTCATCCTTTCTAACTTGATGTCCCATATTCTTGGAATTCCCTCCCTGAACATTTGTGGACTGTTCTTTCTCTTGGTATTTTAAAATCTCAGTTGAGAACTTTTCTGTTTTCCAAAGCTTTTGGAATTTTAGTTTGATACTGTTTTATAATCATATATATTTTGATTACATGTATTGGTCAGTTTGTTTTATTTTTATATTTTCTTGCTTTTTCATACTATATTGTCTTTTGGTGGGTAGTTATCTGGATAATTTGTTTGCAATTGTATTTGCAATTATTATTATTCCTTCCTTCCCTCTGTGTGTTTCTATGTATACACTTATTTTAGATTGTATGCCTTTTGAAGGACCCAATTTTTTTTGGCTTGTTTTACTTTAAAGTGCCATGTACATAGCTGGCACTGATTAATTTATTTATATATTTACTTATCTAGGTATTTATACCCTGCTGTTCAGCTGCAAAGGCTCCCAGAGCAGCTTACAAATTGTTTAAGCAATAGCAATTTACATATCTACTCCGCATTAAGTGGTTTCCGATGTGTGTTAGCTAATGATGATGATGATGATTGGGCTATGTCTCCCCTCCTTGCTGTGGAGGACCTCATCTTCACAAGCATAAAGTAGGCAGGGATTTCCTACTGGAAAAGGTGCAGCAGTATATGACGAAAGAAGGCATGGTTTAGGGTATCAGAAAGTATGGATTTACTTGGATGGAATGGGCAAAATATGCCCAGTTCTGATGGCTATGTGATTTGGGTTGATGACTTCAGTGTATCAAATTAAAGAATATCCCATCCTTCACAAAGCCAGGTACTTCTGCTAGTTATAAATAACTGCCATTCACTAAATGGATTATCACAATTTTTACCATCAGATGGAATGGATTTCTTTGAGGCCTTTGATATCCCAGTCTTCCACTCATCTTGTTTATTCTTTGTACACAGCATCCATCACAGGTTTTGATCTGTAATAGTACCTTCCTTGTCATCATTAATAATTGACCATGGTCAGTCTATGTTCCTGTAGCTACAGACTTAGAATAAAAACACACTTCTCTGAAGTGATAGTGGAGAAATCAGCTGCACGTGTTCTGCAGAGAAACAAATTCTCATTTGAACTAAAATCTGTGAATTAATGTTATTTGCTGAAATTAGGAACAAACAAATGAGAAATTTAATGAGGAGCTGGAAAATCCAAAGGCGGCTGTCACATGCCCAGATGTGTCACCAGGATGGTTCTTCAGGGAGGCAGATTCCCAAGGGGGAAGGAAAGAGGGGACTTCTCATGTGGGCATCTGATTGGCCACCGAGGAAAACAGGAACATACAGCCCTCTGGTCTGGTCCAGCAGGATGCTTCTTATGTTCTTATGAGTAATATAAGATACCCTACCTCATTGTCTTGTGAGAAGAGGCTGTATGATAGCCCTGTTGAAGTATTTGAAGGGGTGTCACATTGAGGATGGCGCAGGCTTGTTTTCTGCTGCTCCAGAGAGTAGAACACGGAGCAATGGATGCAAGCTCCAGGAACAGAGATTCCACCTCAACATTAGGAGGAACTTTTTGACAGTCATAGCTGTTGGGCAGTGGAACACACTCCCTCGTAGCCTGGTGGGGTCTCCTTCCTTGGAGGTTTTTAAACAGGGGCTGGTTGGCCATCTGTCGGGGATGCTTTGATCGTGATTTCCTGCATGGCAGGGGGTTGGACTGTATGGCCTTCATGGTCTCTTCCAACTCTGCAATTCTATGATTCGATGATTCTAAGTAGGCCTTGGCAACTCCCACCAAAATCAACATGAGAAAACAGTATTTGACACATCTTCAGACAAGAATTTCTGGGCTATGGTTATGAATGGCAGGTGTGAGGTTACAAGAAAGGAGCGTCTCACTTTCAGGCCAATCTGACCTATGGGTGATCAGCATCTGGGCTGCCAGAAGTACCCTTCAGCCTTTCCCTTTTGCAAAGCCCCACCCTCTCTGGAGTTCCCACTATCAGCAATACTGGGGACTCCATCTTCTGCTTTCTGCTAAAACTCTTGGGAGCACTAGTTGAAAGGCAGCTGAATCACAACCCTGCTCTTTCCCTACATGGGATTGGAGCAGGGAGCAGGATCCACTTCTTCCCTTGATGCCCATGATGGATGGTTGATGGTTCTTGGGAGTGCCAGGTCAGAGTAATTTGCTCCTCCTCTTATTTTCCCATATGGGAGAAGAGCAGGATGAGCTATCTGGAAGCCCCGAATGTAGTACTGGTGCTTGCATCTTGTGTTTGTGTGTGGGATTTCAGTGTGGGAGGGTGGGAGTCTACAAGGATATTCTAGCCGCTAGTGCTTGGGGTGGGATGTACTGTCTTCACTGTGTTCATGCTTTCCCTGACTAGGGGAAGCTGGCGTGCAGCGAAGCCAGTGACATCAGGGGCAAGACCAGTCTGCAGCGTGTAATTTCACTCACAAAGGGTTTGGGCTGGTGAATCTGTCCACCCAACTCATGAATCCCATCTTGGGAGAAAAGCTGGATATAAATCCAATAAACAAACAAACAAATAAATAAATACATTTCAGCTGCCTGCCCCTGCTTTCAGGAATGTAGACCGCTGGGTCAAGGTTGTCTCTCTCACAATGTTTTTGTTCTTGCAAACAGACTTTGAAACATGCAAAATATGTGTATTGCTTCAGTTGGCACAGGGAGAAATCTGGGCCCTACTTCCCTTTCTTTTAAACTTGAAAGGAATGGATCCAGATAAATTGACTGGATGTCAAATTCGTCATTCACAGCATGTTAGAAGAACTGCTGTATCCCTCCCTCCTTCTGCAGCATTATGTTTGACGCTCCCCATGACAGACATTACTTGGTCAGCAAATGGAAAGGCCAACTCAGTCATTGCTTGTGGTGCTATGTTTTTATGTTAACTACTGTGGTTTGGATGGATTTGCCTCTTAGGAATCCCAGGATTCCATAGGAACCATGGCGGTTTAAGTGGGATCATACCTCCTTAACTGTGTAGTGTGAAAGGCCTTCCAGACAGGTATTTCTCAAAGCAACAAAAAGAAATGTCTGGACAATTCATTATTCCATTAAATCTTCACTGACTAAATTAAGCTGAACCTTTGGCAAGAAATACTACTACATGTCAAAGCAGATAGAGGAGCACTTAATTTGCTTCTCTTCAAGCAACATGGAGAGTTAATATGTTTGCACCACCATATCTCCAACAGATGTCATAATGAAGACTGTTACAGTATTTGCTTCCTGTATACAGGATTTTTTTTAAGCTCCTGCCTCCAGACCTTGATTATATTGTGCAACAAAGCATTAGGAGGGGAAACGTTTGAAGTGGCAGTGAAAAACCCAGATGACAGTTGCATTCTTGCTCTATCTATCTATCTATCTAGCTAGCTAGCTATCTTGTGTGTGTGCCCTCAAGTCATCTGTCAACTTATGGTGAGACCCCATGAATTTCATAAGGTTCCCTAGACAACGAATACTCAGAGGTGGTTGTGCCAGTTCTGAGTATAGCCTAAAGCACCTGGTATTTATTGGTGGACTCCCATCCAAGTATTAACCAGGGCTGACCCTGCTTAACTTCCAAGATCAGACAGGATCTGGCACCTTTTGCATATTTAGGTCCTCTCTATAATGGAGTGCGTAAAGCAGAGGGAGGATGCAGGAAATGTCTTGGCAGAGTGTGGCTTTCTGTTTCCCTTCTCCACTGGCTACTAAGTTACAGTTCACCACCTTGGGCAAACACAAATGCCTTCATGCTGTTTCCTTTCTGGGCTATGCAGCCACCCAGATCCTTTCAACATCTTGCTCTCAATATTACCCATGGGCAAAGTCTATTATGGCTCTTAAGCTCTTTCCAAATATTCCATGTGGTAGTGACCAAACAGTAGGTGTGGTTAGAAAAAAGCAACAAACACTGTTTTATTAATGACTGTTTTGTGATATATTGCTATTTGAATTCTTGCCACTCTCCAGTTCATCAGTACCTGGTTACAGTTATTATGTATTGTTGTATATTGCATCAACAATATTGAACTACTACAGTCTATTTTTAGTTTTTATTAAAAGTTTTAAAATATATTAAAAAGTACAAAGATTAGAAACAAAGAAAAGATAGAAATATCATAAAGTAAAAATTAAAGAACAGAATGCAAAAGTAAAGGGGGGGGAGAGAATGAAAAAACAGAAGAAGAAAATGTGACTTCCAATTGAACTAATACACATAAATATCTTTTTCTTTCAAACATACACAATCTCTCTCAACTCCATTCCAAACTGTCCTCTGCAAACCCCAGTACCTATAGCTGAATTCAGCCATTTAAGGTACTGCTTAAGTATTATTTCAAGAAGAAGTATTTTGTTTTCTTTAGTGGCTTGAGTCCTGAGTGCTTTACTAACTGAGTCCTGTCTGCTTTCAGTCTCTGTCACTCTGCTATACTAGAAGTTAATTCTTAACTGTTCTAACTTTGAAGAAAACTTCCCAAAGGGCTTGTACCCTCGGATCTTTAATGAATTTTTAATTTTTAAGCTCTACATCCCAACATAGGGCTTATGACTCAACTTACGAAAAGGGGGAACATACTGGCCCCACCCTCTTCACCTCTAGTTCTGTTACTCTCCTCACCCAGAAACCAACAAGCCTGAACAGAAGAGTTTCTACTACTTGTGGATGCTTTCTGTACAATTGGGAAATGTTAGGGTTCCTGTATAGATAGCCTCCATGTATAGCAGAAGCTCCTCAGACACATTACCCCACAAATGGTGAGAACGACAGCACTGGAGATGTAGGGGGGCAGGGCAAGAGTGTTCGTTATCTCTCTGGCTTTTCTTCGCAAATGAAGATTCAGGAAGGACTCATCCCGTGCTTTCTGCAAGCACACTGATGACTGAAAAGGCCAATCCAAGATAAATAAGTCCGGTTGCAGAAAGCACAGCAGAAGGTCTCCTTTGGGTGATGTTTCCGGATTGTGATTCTTTCTGCGTTGTCGTTTCTCTTCAAGACTTGTTCAGTGTGAATTCTCAAATAAGGCTGCAGCATTGTAGATAATGCGTCTCCATGCCTCCTAATGTGAGGCCAGGGGGGGACCATTGTTGGTGATCAATTTGGCCGAGTCTGAGGTGTTGTTTCAGGGAGTCCTTGTATCGCTTTTTTGGGGCGCCCCTCTTACGCTGACCCATGGCGAGTTCACCGTAGAGTAGTATTTTTGGGAGGCAGCTGTGTTCTCAATATCATGGCCTCAATGCTGGTGATCCCTGCTTGCTCAAGGACAGCAACATTCGTCACATAGTCAGTCCAGTGTATATTTAGGATTGTGCGTATACAGCGCTGATGGAAGCGTTCAAGGAGTCATAAGTGTTGGCAATAGGTGACCTATGTTTCAGATCCGTAAAGGAGACTAGACAGTACAATGGCTCTATACATACTGATTTTTGTGCTTCGCCTCAGGTGTTTGTTATTCTAGACTCTTTTGTAAAGTCTTCCAAATGCACTATATGCCTTTGCTAATTGGTTTTGACCTGTCTGGCATGGGAGGCCCTACCGGTGGCTATTATGCCACTGCCAGCATAGCTCAAAATTTCATTAGGGTACGCAAGCCTCTCCCCCACGACAAGGGGGCGTCAATGGAGAGGTGTGTTCATTATACAGACTTCCTAAACACCTAATAAGGGCTTTTCTGTCTCCTTCATCCTCCCTCACTACACCCTATTCTAAACAGGGCTTCTCCTTCTGAGTCTCTCAGCCAATCTCCACCCATATGCCAATCCACATTTTTGCCAATCATTCCATACTTATTACTCATTCTCTCCCCATTGCCTCTTGAACTACTTAACCATCTGATATATTGTGAAAGATACAAACACAAGTTTTATACTGATGCTTAAGCTGCCTTACATAGAGAAACAATCAAATGTTACCCTACTCTACTACCAGAAAAATAATCATGCTGGTCCAAAGTAATTGTCATTCTTAACAAGCACTATACACCCACCCCCCTAAAGATATTTTGAGATTTCATTTAGGATGAAGTGGAGGGTGAAAAAAAGAGGTAAATTCGAAGGTAAGGTAAAAGTGATTTTGGCAAAAACTACAAAAAGCCTTGTGGCACCAAAAAGACAAGCACATTTATTATGACATGAACATTAATGAACAAAAGTCCATGTAACCAGATGCATGAAATATTATGGTAGGTTAGCATGTAGGATGTGGTTACAGGGAGTTGGGGAATACAGTTGTCCCTCCACATTCAAGGATTTGACATTCATGGATTTAAGTATTCACGGCTTGAAAATATTCTTAAAAAATAATAATCCAAAAAGCAAACCTTGATTTTGCCATCTTATATAAGGGACACCATTTTACTATGCCATTGCATATAATGGGACTTGAGTATTCACGGATTCGAGTATTCACGGGGGGTCCTGGAACCAAACCCCAGCAAATGTGAAGGGACAACTGTATGTATGTATTCGTTATGTAAACATTGACCCCTTGAGTATTGGTGGTGCATGAACTGAATATATGGGAGGGTACGCCTGCTTTCTCCATAAGTTGCCACTGCCTTCAACATTTTTGGGGTAGGGGAAATGCCCCACCCCCATACGCCACCAAGAGAATCAAACTATACCACTGAAAATCAGTGGAAGCATCTCTTGGGGTGGGGAGGGAGTATGCCCATCTTCTTCTATTCTGGCCCTAGAAAGTCTAAACAATCAAATAAGAAACAATTAACAGATACCTGGTCTTAAAATTAAAAATCAAGAATATAAAATAAAAGCATTTGCGGATGATATTGCCATAATTTTGGAAGATCCACTAGAAAATATAGAGAAGTTGCTTGATATAATTAAAAACTATGGGGATTTAGCCGGATTTAAACTCAATAAAGAAAAAACTGCTATAATAACTAAAAACTTGTCTTTGAAAGAAGAAAAACAGTTGAAGGAGATATCAGGATGTAAAATTGAAAGGAGGGTTAAATACCTGGGAGTATGGATCAATAAGAAGAATATCGAACTTTACGATAGCAACTACAATAAGTTATGGAAAGGAATAAAAGCAGACTTAGAGAGATGGAATAAACTTGATTTATCTTTACTCGGGAGAATAAATGCTATAAAGATGAATGTTCTACCGAAATGTTTATTCCTTTTTCAAAACTTACCCATCTTGACAAATGAAAAAACATTGCAACAGTGGACATCTGACCTAAGCAAATTTATATGGAAAGGAAGAAGAGCGAGGATAAAAGGATCGATTTTGACAGCAAACAAGGAAGCAGGAGGCGCCTCTCTACCAAATTTAAAATTATATTATATTGCGTCTGGAATAAATTGGTTATCAGATTGGATAAAATTGGAAAATTCCAGAATATTAACCTTAGAAGGACACTTGCTTAGATTTGGATGGCATGCATATTTAGGATATGACAAACAACAAATAAATAAAGAATTTGAAAATCATATAATAAGAAAATCCCTTCAAAGAATCTGGCAAAATATCAGAAAGCAATTTTATACCAAGCTACCTATATGGATCTCTCCACAAGAGGCTTTTTTAGGAAGGTGGGAGAAGGAGGATCAATGGCTAAGATATGAGGATTTGATTAATCAAGAGAAATGGAAAAAAGAAGAAGATACTACAATGTATTCAAGAGAAGAATTAGAGGCAAAAGGCATATATATGAACTGGTTCAAATTCCTGCAAATTAAAGAGAGATTTCGAGAAGATAACTGTAAATATGGGTTTGAAATAACTAAAACAGAGATTGATAAGCTGATTTGGGGAGAGAAAGAACACAAAATATCCCAATATTACAAATTATTATTAGAAAGAAATTTGGAGAGTGAAATTATATCAGACGCAATGATTAAATGGGCGCAGGATCTTAAAGAAACTATAAACCTGGAAGAGTGGGAGAAAGCTTGGAAAGAAACTAACAAATTTACGGCATGCTTAGCCTTAAAAGAAAACCATCTTAAGATAGTAAACAGATGGTATTTAACACCTGCGAGACTTAGTAAAATTTATAAAACACAAAACAAGTGTTGGCGCTGTGAAAAAGACATAGGGACGATGTACCATATGTGGTGGGGGTGTCCAGTAATACAAAAATTCTGGATGAAAGTCCATAAAATAATTCAAAAAATCTTCAATGTTCAATTTGTTATGGATCCTAAATTATATCTATTGAATATAACACTGAATTTAGAAAAGGACTTTACTCGGCAATACTGGAGAATAATGCTATATTTAATAACTGCAGCGAGATTAATAATAGGAGCCAACTGGAAGAAAAAAGACAACCTTTCGGTTGAAGATTGGCTGCTGAAACTTTGGGAGATGAAGGAAAATGACAGACTTACTTATATTATAAATAAGGGAAAGAAGACTAAGCTTGAAGAAGAATGGTCTCCAGTCCGTGAATATTGGAAGAAAAGATGGAATATGAAAGAGCACGTGTAAATTAGGGGAAAATATATATATATACAAGAAATATATTAACATAAGGATGGGCCTAAATGATGTAAAAATAAAAATAACATAACACTCAAAACGACACTGAAACGGGAAGCTAATATATTAGAAGGAAAGCAAGATATAAAGTGAAAGAAAGTTTTAAGCAAATGATTAAAAGATAGGTAAAGGAAGATAATGAGATTTAAATTTCTAGAGATGGGAGGAAAAAGGGAGATAAAGGGGAAAAAAAGTCAAAAAGGATATCTTGATCGGATGGAACTAAAGGAAGTAAAAAGGATGGATGAAAAGAAAGAAGGTATTGAAAGTGAGATGGTGAGAGTAAGTTTTGGGAAAGTATGGATGGGATGGGTGGGATAGAAGAAAAAGAGAATGGATGGAGAGGTAGGAGAAGGGAAGAGTTAAGAGAGTTAAGAGAAGGTAATGAAGAGTTAAGATGGAGGTAAAGAGGAGGTAATGAAAGATTAGGATGATTGAAAGACTAGGATGGTTGTAAAGTGATGATTGTAAAGTGTAAATTAAATTGAATGAATGTGTATATATGTAAATGCAATGTAACGTAAATGTAATGCAATTTAAGACTGTCTACCTTTTGAAGCACAAATAAAACATATATATATATAAAAAAAGAAAAAAGAAAATATTCTTAAAAAATAATAATCCAAAAAGCAAACCTTGATTTTGCCATCTTATATAAGGGACACCATTTTACTATGCCATTGCATATAATGGGACTTGAGTATTCACGGATTTGAGTATTCACGGGGGGTCCTGGAACCAAACCCCAGCGAATGTGAAGGGACAACTGTATGTATGTATTCGTTATGTAAACATTGACCCCTTGAGTATTGGTGGTGCATGAACTGAATATATGGGAGGGTACGCCTGCTTTCTCCATAAGTTGCCACTGCCTTCAACATTTTTGGGGTAGGGGAAATGCCCCACCCCCATACGCCACCAAGAGAATCAAACTATACCACTGAAAATCAGTGGAAGCATCTCTTGGGGTGGGGAGGGAGTATGCCCATCTTCTTCTATTCTGAAAAGGACACTCATCCTTCAACACTGTCAGGGCACTATGGTGAAGGATGGTCTGGCATCCACCTGCACCATAGATAACAATCACCCTACTGTTAAAATGTCGAAGCAACAGTGGTGGTAAAAATCAGCTGCCACCTCATAGAATAGAATAGAATCTTTATTACGGTCATAGACCAGCACAGGTAAAAAGGGGATACAGAATAAAGGTAAGATCACAGAATAAAAACAGGCTAAAAGCAGTATTTAAAATGTTAGCTCCAGTATAACAAGTATAACAAGATAACAAGACTAGGTTGACACTATTCTACTGCTGAGGACATTGTCTGATGAATTTTAACCGCAGCTGCGCAGAATCTGGCAACATTATAAGTTGTTCCTGGGTTGGTGTCTGAAAGCAACAAGTTTATGTAGAATTGTCCAGTGTGCCCTTGATATTTATGCAACAGGGGTGAAATAAGGCTGAGACGTATGTCCCTGTAGTATGAGCACTGGAGTAATACATGCTCTGTTGTTTCTATTTGGCCTGAGTTGCCGGGGCACAGTCTGTCTGAGAAGGGGATCTTCTTGTATCGGCCTTCAAGGACAGCTGAAGGGAGGGCATGACACCGTGCAAGAGTAAAGGCCCTTCGATGTTTAGGTATTTCAGGTGTTGCTAAGTATGTCAAAGGTGAGGCCAGATATCTATTGGAGTCACTAGCAATGAAGGTTGGAGTACTGGCTATGTCCAGTTGTCGCTCTATATCTGCTACCCGTTGTTTGATAGTAGCTTTTGCCCTATCATATCCCAGGCTTAGCAGAAGAACTGGGGAAAGGCCCAGCATTGAGATTTTAGTCATCACTGTCTGTTTCCAGCTGGATTGGAAATCATCACTTAAGGTTAGTGGAGCAAGGCCAGTGGGAAAGAGGGATAGTCTGAGCCAGTAGTTGAGTATGGTCACCCACACTCTGGCCTCCATTTTCATAAATCCTGACTCCAGTCTCAGAGCTGCGTTAGAGACACATTTTGGAGTTTGGAAAGCTGATCTTAAGAATTTGGATTGGACAAGTTCTAATGGAGCAGGGTTGGGGAAGGGTCCCAATTGGGATCCATAAAGCAGTTGTGCTACTGGTTTGGCTTCAAAAAGTTTGAGCGCTGCAGGTAAATAGTGGCCTCCTCTTGTCTTAAGAAATTTGAGAATGGTTGTTGTGCTCCTCTGTGCATTGCAAGCAGCATACTCTCCATGCGCTTTCCTACTACCAGTGGCTTGAAAAATTACCCCCAGGTATTTGAAACAAGAGACCTGCTCAATCTTGTGGCCATCTATATTCCAGTTGTAGTTCTTAGGCCTTTTAGCGAATGCCATGATTTTAGTTTTTTGATAGTTGAGTTCTAGCTGTTCCACCTCTAGCTGCCACCTCATTTTGTCCTGAACTCAAAGTGGCAAGTGCCTGAGGGGCAAGAGGGAACAACAGATTAAGGGGTGCAGTTCTAGTCTGTTGCCAATTGTCCACAACAGAAGCAAGAGGAGTCAAAAGCCAGTCCAGAAGTCAGTCACCAATAGTCCATACAAGATTCAAGAGTAGTCAAAAGCCAGTCCAGAGTTCAGTTACAAAGTGTCCATACCAGATGCCAGGGAAACCACCAATAGCCAGTCCAGAGTTCAGTAGAGTCAGGACTAAGATCCATGTCTGGGGTCAGCAAGGGGTGACTGCAACAGTCCAGAAGTCCATCTGAAGTCAAAGCAAGCAGGAGCATGGGAGGAATACAACAGCTAAGATTAGCAGTTGTCATCACTGAGGCTCAAAGGAAAACTGATGCCAGATTTACAGCCAGAGTTTCCAGGCCAGGTGGAACTCATTAGCGAGGAAGCAGGTCAGCATTTGGTATTTAAACAATGCTGGACGTGGGGTTTCTCCTGTGTTCAGAGAAGGGAGGCGGCCTGTTGTTTGGTTCATCTATCACTGCCTGGCAGCTGTTTGTTCTTCTGAGTGAAGTATGTTTTCCCTATCTGCTTTGGCTGCCCTCTCAGAGGGAGCCTGGACAGTCTCTGCAGGTTTAGCCACACTTCCCCTTTCTGCTTCTTCAGGCTGAGCCATGCTTTCCCTCGCTGCCTTGTCTGTGTCCTCCTCCACTTCCTCCTCCTCCTCCTCCTCCTCCTCCTTTGCAAGGGGGTCCATGACACATTTTGACAGTGGTGCAGTCCCCATTGAGTTCCAAGAGGTCCAACGTAGCCCCATCCCCAAACAGCAGAAGTTGTCCACTGCTGTGGTAGACAACACTGAGCTGATGAACCAATAGTCAAGCTCAGGGTATGGCAGCTTCCTAGGCTTCCACAATGCCAATTAAAAAAAAAATAATCAGAAGAGAATACAAGTTGTGCAGATCAGAAGCCTTCCTAGCTTTTAGCACCATGGTTCAAAAACCAAGCAGGGTGTTCTGTCATTGCTTCAGTTTATGCTGCTATTTCAATGACTTCCTCACCAGTTTTCAAGATAAACAGTAACAGAAAATACTTTAGGAAACCAGGCTACACACTTGCTGTACTGTACTTGTCTGTTATGTCATATATTTGATGAGATAGGTTGCATTCCATGAAAGCCTGTGCAAAATAAAACTTGTCGGTCTTTGGGGAATGACAACAGTTGTTGTTTATGCTGTAACAAACAAGACAGCTGCCTCATCCCTCACAGAATTTATTATGTTTGCTATCACTGTAAAATTCTTCTTTGTTTTGCATTGTGGAATATGAGGCTTGGGATGACCCTATCATTAGGCAAAAGTGAGGCAACTGCTTCAGGCAGCAGAAGGCAGCAGCAATGGCTGCCCACTACCTGCTCTTCTTGAGCCTTGTGACAATTCTTCCTTGTTGGATCCCCCCCTCTCTAAACTAGCTGGCTTTCAGGGGCAGTAGATATTTTCTCATCACCAGTGCTGAAATAAAGTTTGACCTCCAGTCCAGTTTACCTCTGTAAGGGTTTTGAGGGGTACTGTGCATACCATCTTGTGCTTTGCCTCGGGCACCAATATGTCTTGGGGAAGCCCTGGGTGAGAAGTCACTCAACGGCTATTGGTTTCACACCTGAAGAGGGCAGTCTGATTTGCCATAAATAAAGAATGTTCTTTGGTAGAGCAAAAATAGCTAGTGTAGAACCAAGATACAGCGTGATGCCTACTAACACTACATCAAGTAAAGGTCAACACGTTAGCAGTGGCACAGTGGAACTGGATTGTGTTAGGCCTGAAGCTCCCTGATTTTCCACACACACCCCACCTTTTACTTGCTTGATGGTTGGGGACTCCCATGTCAGTGGGGTGGTAAATCCAGAAATGCAGAAGGACTATCCAAGGTGCTGAATCATATCCTCATCATCATTGTCATTGTCATTTTTACCATCATCGTCCAACTGAAGGTGGTAACAATCATGAAAGCACCATGAAAGAAGTAGCAAAACAGTGATGTTTTAGTACCCTTCAAATTGATAATTCCTGATGTGGGTCAACTACATAGGAGATCCAATTTGCCTGATCATTGCAAGCCTCTCCTGCCCCAAATAATATCAGGAAGGGCTTGAGCCCCCCCCTTCCCCCCTTTTCTGGGGTTAATGATACCTTACTGTCCCTCTCTCAACTAGTTTTTCACTTGTTTCCCCCTGCTGCCTGGCTTCTGGCATTCTTTAGGGTTTTAGCCCAGTGTAAATTAAATATTACGCTTACATTTGCTCTGTAGTAAACCATGTACTTGACTAACCTGGACCCTGGCTCATTGTCTCTGCTCTTTGAATAAGCTCCAACTTCTTTGTGGATCACTGTGACTCCAGGCTAAATCTTCTAACCAGTGCCTCTCGGCTCTGCATGCACATGTAGACAAAGGTTGGGTGGGAACACACATTGTATAACATAGGTGACAGCTGCAACAAATTGTTGCACTGTGTATTATTCCTCTGCCTAACAGGAGTACTGTACTTCTCTGCAGGGTTTCAGGTGGACCTGTCCTCCTCCAGAATACTATAGTGTGTAAGGAAGAGGTGGGCAATTACAGTAAGTCTGAGAGCAATTTTATTTCACTAGAACATTCGAGGGGGCCACATGGACATCCACACACACACACATCACAACCTGAAAGTAGACAGAAGTCTTCTCAGTTTTAGGGGCTTTGTTTGAAAGGTGAACATGCCTCTCCTAGAGGCTTCCAGGAGAGGCAGTGCACCCTAGTGGGGGCAGAAAAAGTATGGTTCATGAAGTCTGGAGGGTTCAAGGGCTAAATTTTGCCCATCCCTGCTAAAAGTGTTCCAGGCAGGCCAATTTGCTACCAACCCACCCCCAACTTTGATTTGCTTTTCCAAGAGTCACTCAACACTTGACAGCTTTGAGAAGCCACTGAGAATGCTCACTCCTCATTGGAATGGTTGTGTGGATGGGGGTAGGGTGTGTGTGTGTGTGTAATTCATTCTTATTAACATTTTTGTAGTTATGCAAACTTTGAGGTTCATTTGAGCTATGATATGATATCCTCATTTATTTCTCAGTAGCTCAATTTCTCTCTTTCCAGTCCAATCAATAGATTTACAATCAAATGAACTTGCTGTTCAAGAGAGTGATGCAAACAAGTGATTGCTAAGAGGGCCTGAAGAGAAGAAGAAATGCACACACACGTGCACATGAATACCCATAGAGGTACAAACACCCAATTTAATTATGTATTTACAGCATTTATTTAATATCTATAAATGAGTTGTATAATATTCATATTCGGCTACAAAGCAATTACCAGTTTTTTCATTAGCTGTGTTTCACAAATTGATTAATTAGCCATTTAAAGATATTAGACACATTTCAGTAAAACTGATATTCTCAGCATGTTGCATGGGTACAGCCATTTCTCTTATCTCCAATAATGAAAATAGTTTCTCTGGCAGGTTAGCATAGGCAACAAACTCAATGTACACTTACCTGTGTGTTTAAGTCACATTGAACACAGAGGAACTTTCCTTTTGAGCAAATGTGCACCAGATTTGACTGTTAAAGTGGTTATTTCTACAGTCTGCAATCCTCTATGATAATTACAAATGTGTAACCTAGAGTTACTCACCCTTGACTGTTACATATTAATGTCCCTAATTTAGGAGATACATAGGGAACATGAAAGTCCCCCAATCCTCACTTACCAGGCAGCAGCCACTGTGATCAATGGGGGTCTGTTCCTCTGTCAATTGGGAAGCAGCTGGCTGACAGTATCATCCATCCTCTCACATGAGCAATCTCTGGAGGGAGGGGAAATTGTGGCAGGGGTCCTACGTCACACCAGAGAACATTCATGGAAGGGGGTAGAAATGGCAGTCAGCCATTTAGCAGTAGAAACCAACAGATGTCTGTACTGAAACAAGCTGTTTCTAAGCTGTTTCTCTAAGTGAAAGAGGGGAAAAACAGCACCCTACGCCTGACCAATCTAAGGAACATAGTGGGGTGTAGCTAAGATTAAGGGACTAGAGACTAAAGACTTTTTCGGATGTCTCAAATACAACGCAAGCAGCCTTGTCGCGTTGTGAGGCTGCTGCGCTGCAGGGCGTCGGTTTCGGATGACGCTCTCCTCTGCCGGTACTGTTGCGGTACCGCGGGGACATTTGAGCATTATATTTCACCAGTTTTTAATCACGATCAACTTTTGTGAGTAAAAATCGGTGAAATATAACGCTCAAATGTCCCTGCGGTACCGCAACAGTACCGGCAGGGGAGAGCGTCATCTGAAACCGACGCCCTGCAGCGCAGCAGCCTCGCAACACAACGAGGCTGCTTGCGTTGTATTTGAGACATCCGAAAAAGTCCTAACACACCCACAGATTTTCTCACTCTCTGATGTGCAGAGGAATCAAAGTCTTCTGAGGAAAGCTTCTGGTTAGGAGAGTGGAGAGGGAGAGAGAGGGGGACTCTATCTCTCTTTTTGGCCTATTTATAGCCCTTTTCTAACTTGGGTGCTGTCACCTGGAGTGAAGGGATGCTTCTGGGTGGGGAATGTATTCTGTTGGAGGTTTTGAAAGGCCCCATGTGCTTAGAGTAATGAGTACGAAGCCTATGGCTTGTGTGCAAAGGGCAGATGTGAATGTGACTTTTGCCTTTCACCCTCTGGGCACTGGTAATGACTCTTAGATGGTTTGGGAGATGAACAATGGAGTTGCATGCTTTGAGATGGTGCCAATCAGGCATAGGCTTCTGCCCTCTTTAGGACTGCCCAGTATCTCTGGAAGGCACACAATACCTTTAAGTGGGAGAGGGTGTACCAGTCTAACACAGTATGACAAAGTCTCAATTCATTATAGGTAAACACAGAAGTTCAGCACTGATTGCTGTCAATGAGACCATTTCCTTGTCAGCAGGAGTGGGGGAGGGATTCCAGTTTATCCTTTAAAATGAGGTTTCACTCTCCAAAATGTCCAGGGATCCAGACTCTTCACTGCCCTACCCTTCCAATATATGCCTCTTACAATATGTGCAGACTCTGGCAATAGGCAGCTCCCTGCCTTAAGGATCAAAAGTCTACTTGCAGTTCATATTTACTGAGTTTCACTTGTAACACTCTATCAATCCCAACAGCTGCTTCCTGGTAAGTGGAGCTTGGGGTGGGTGGGTGGGTTAGCTGGGATTCACTACGTAGCCCCGTAACTATGGTGCATACATATCCATAAAATCTCATACAGGATTTTGCCATGGTTTCCAATAGGGCCAGTCCAAACATTAGCCTTAGTGAGATGGTTGCCTCAGGTGGTGGGACAATGAGAATGGCAAATTCACCACTCCTCTCCTTCCATACACAGGCAGGGCCCCAGTTGCCTTGGATAGCAGGCACTGCCATTCTGCACAGTTCTCCCATGTTGGTCTCTGGTAGTGTCAGGACTATGACTGATTGTGGTGTCTACCTCCTTCTTCAGGTAGAGGCCACCACTATGTTTGCCACTATGTTTCCACTTGGCATTTTTCATCTTTTGTGTGTAGGCAAATGGTGGTAAGTAGTGGGCAATTTGGAGCATGGGTGGGTGGGTGAGTCATACCCTCCTCCTTTTCAGGATGCAAATGCATGGGCATGGCCATCAGGGCATCAGTCTGAGGCAGTGGGGGTGGACACAAGCAACACTGCTGCTCTCTTTTCTACCTGTGATTATTCCTGAGCATCGCTTCTCATGGAGTGGAGCCAAACCACCTGAGGTAGTGATGAAATCAGTGAGAAAGCAGCTGGGGTGATGTTGGCAGAAAACTCAAAGGCCAACCAAACAGAGGCTAGGGGAAGGACACAAGCAACACTGCCAGTGGCATAGCTTGGGGTGGGGGGCGCAGAAGGGGCAGTCCACCATGGGTGACACTTTTCACATGAGACACAATTTTATTTTTCAACAATTTAAACAAATCTTTCATACTGCTGCATGTTTGCGGCATTTACGGCAATCTGGGAGCTGTGGCAAAAATACCCACCAGTCTGACAAGTGGTGATGGTGACTAAGCCTTAGATTCTTATAATTTGATATCGTTAAGTGCATGTAATATCTTTATGATTTTTTTAATATTGTTCTTCTTTGTTTTTCTGAGGTGAGTTAGAGTATCTCAGGTTTTTAGGTGTGCAGACTACACAAGCTAACATTTTAAAAGGGATTTATTTATCCCTGTTAATCCTTAATTAATTAATTAATTAATTAATTTTCCTATACATCATTTTGACTTTTTGTAGTATTTTTGCTGTGAATTGAGAGGGGTGGCAAACTCAGGGGCGGCAAAAGCTCTAGTTATGCCACTGAACACTGCTGCTCCCTTGTCTACCCGCAATCTCTCCTGAGCATCCCCTCTCATGAAGTGGAGCCTGGTTTACTAGGGAGCTGGCAGTGATGAAATGACTGAAAAAGCAGCTGGAGTGATATTGGCAGAAAACTCTGAAGCAAGGCCAATGGAACACAGGCTGGAGCCTCTCTAAAGGCCTGCACTATGACAATGTGGGCAGAAAAGGAACATTTCTGCTCTGCCACCATTGCATCTGTAAAGAGTTGGCCAGAGGAGCTATTTCAAGTGGCCAGAGGTCTTTTATACACTGGTCCACAAGAAGACAATCCAGACCACTTGACAGTCCTCTGTGAACAACTTGCCTGATACTTTGCAAATGATATTGCTCAGATTCGCTCTGACTTGGATCCTATAACTCACACAGATGCAGGTTTTGATGCTGGCCAGGAATACGTTTGCACAGCTAAGGCTTGTGTGCCAGGTGCACCTGTTCATTGGGACATCAAATCTAGCCACACATGCCTTTGTTACATTTCTTTTGGATTATTGTAATGCATCTATATGGAGCTGTCTTTGAAGAGCATTCAAAAGCTGGTCCAAAGAGCTGCAGCCAGATTGTTAATTGGGAGCACACAACTTCCTTGTTGAAACAATTCCACTGGCTGCTGCTCTGTTTCCAGGCACAATTCAGAGTGCTGGTGATGACCTACTAAGGTTATCTGAAGGACTTCATCTCCCTGTATGATCCTGTCCATGTTTTAAGACCTTCTGGGATGGCCCTTTCCTCAACCCTGCCACCATCACAGGTACATCTGGTGGGGAACAGGCGGCTGCTCTCAGGCACTGGGACTCACTCTCTAGAGAGGTTAGACTAGCACTCTCCTTGTTCTCCTTTTGTAGGTGGGTGGAAACCTTTTTCTTTCAGCAGGACATTGAGGGCTGACTGCTGAGGGGGAAATGGCCTTTCATATTGTTTATATTTATAGTTTCTTTTAATGTTTTCTTTTATTTAAAAAAAACCCTGCTTTTAATTTACATTCTCCTTATGAAGAAGGCCAGGCAAACAAAAGAATGGCAGTGGCTCTGTTGTGGCTCACCTTAGGACAAGTAAAATCCATTTCAATTTGCTGAAGATCAGCAATTTATTGGCTATCTGAGCTAGGAAGTCACTGATTCAAATATTATTTTAATAGATACTCTCATTATTTATAATTTTAGTACTGAGTATTTAGTATTTTATTACTTTTCTCAATTTCTTTTCTATCCCGTTTTCCCTTCAGGAAACTCAAAGTGATGTTCATGGCTACCCTATGTTACCTTCACAATAATTCTCCCCAATTTATCCTCACAACTCAGTCAGCTTGATCAGGTTGAAAGAAAGGGACTGGCCCAAAGTCACTGTTACCTGAATTGCTTGGAGTGCATGGGACCCACTCATGACACAGAAAGTATGATACTATATTGGGGAATTTTAATTAGCTCAAAGGTATGGCTGTGAGAGGTCTGGTAACTTTGTGAGTGCTTTTCTACCTGTGTACACTAGTACTCACTGACGAGACTCCAAGCCAAAATGAAATAAAGATGGTTTTTATTGGAAAATAATCACGGAAGTATTCACACGTGCACACAAGCTCACGAGATAACCACATAAAGCTAATGGAGAATCAGGAGAAAAAACTTGGATAGAGGAATGGAGTTGGGAAAGTGTGCTATAATTACTTGTCCCAGGAGCAGAGATGTGTGCAGCAAAGAGACTCAGGTTTCAATCTGAGGCACAACAGCGGAGTGATGGTATGAGAAGAACTGTGCACACGGTGGCACAGCAAACCAGCAGAGTAACAGTATATGAAGAACTGTGCACACATGGCTATTATTTGAGGGTAATATTTATACCCAATATCATATCAAGGGGTGTTTTGAGTGAGATACAATGCTTAGATGAGTTTCCTAGGGTTAAACAATGGAAGCTTCAGCCACATAGATTGCCGCTAATGGTTGAGTTATTAAAGTTAATGGGCTTATAGCCACCTCTGTACTGGGGATAGGAAAAGATGCAAGGGTGAGATACTTTGTGGATAATGGGGATTCCAGTCACTGTATATTTTGGAGTATGACTCACTGCCAGGTGCATCTAGGGAAGATTAGCACATTCCACCGTAACAACTCTGACTAAAGTGGAGCTTCACTTAATCCCACCCTGGTTGTGTTGTTGGGGAATTTCCAAGACAACTTCTTTAGGCCTTTGGGTGACCTTCACTTAACCTAGGTTTGGTTGGCCCTGGTCTACCTTAGACCTCGTGAACTGTCCAATATTGCTAAAATATGAATTATTGGAGGGAGGGTGTGTAAGGCTGGGTAACATCACCCTGTGAGTTTCATGTCTCAGCGAGGATCAGAATTTCCCCAAACCCGGTCCAGGACTCAAACCATGACATCTCTCTGGCTCCCTTATCAATGCCCTAAGCTAATAACAAAAAAAGACCAAAGGTTTACTTTCCTTTAAATAAATAATTTTTATAAGGTATTTCCTGAAGCTGGTCTTCAAAAGCAAACTATGGAAGTTTTTGACAGGACCTATTGAAGGAGGAAGTGAACAGTTTCAATTCTATGTATAACTGGCAAATTATCACAGTTCCTTCTTTTGGAAGTGAAGTTAATAAAGAAGTAAATGGGATACTATTGAAAGATATACAGTTCAGTAAAGAAAATAGCATCACACTTAATTTAAGAAACATGCGGCTGAATAAAAATGAATGCGTGCGTGATAAAGCAAACATTAAAAGCAGCACATGGAGTTATTGCCTTGGGCTGGAAGGAAAAAGTCCAAATGGTGTAATGCCAATCTGGAAAAATATGTAGCAGAATTTCAATTATTTATTTATTTATTTTTTAGAGAAAGAAGATTGAAATACATCTGACAGATAAAGGAAGAAACCTAGAACAATAAATGGAAAATAATGATTTAAAAAGTTAATGAACAAGGGGGGGCATAGAGAAATAAGCAACATGATTAGGACTAATACTCATATCATGGGAAATGTATCATGAAGAGTCATAGACATATATCCTCTATAAAGCTATTTAAGAAGGATGGGGAGGGAGTAAATTAAAACATGAATTATTATGTAATGGTTTATAAAATATTTAATAAAGAATAAAAAAAATAAAAGAAAAAAAACCTGTGGAAATTATCCTAACTGCAGCCTTGACACAGTGGAGTATTTCCAGGTTCTGGACTGGCCACATCCACACACCCAGGTCTGTGACCTGGACAGGAAGGTCTGTAAAGCCTTACTGTTTCCACTAAGCAAAAAGATTTTGGCTCTAATGTCTACTCTGACTGACTGAAATCCCATCTCCTCTCTGACAGCTCTCTGGTTTATGTTCAACCCTGACAGGTTTGAAAATTCACATTTGCTAAAATTTCAGCTGATAGAATGAGCATGTTTATTTGTAGATAATTGGTTCAAGAAAGGGGTTCAACTTTAGGTTGGACTATATTCTGGAACATGTTTAAACCACTGCCAATTTCCAGTCTGCTCACAATGGCAGGTCTGATTAAAATCGTTGATTAATCTCTCTCTTTTTTCTGCTAAATGAATTTTTAATCTCAAATTAATAAATCAGTCCGATTAATTTATTAGTGCTTTTGGAGTAGATGAGAGTGAATTTAGTATCAGGCTACTCACATGTGAAAAGAATTAATTTCATACTTCAAGAGTCATCTCAGCACACATCTTGCAGTTGGAGCTGGTGGTTTCTAATGGCAAAGACTCTGGGTTTTAGTGTGAACTTTAAAGGAATTATCCCAGGTGCTGAACTTATTCTGAAAGGAAATGCTCTCCCATTTGCACTGGCCAAGTTCAATAGGCACAACTATTCCACAGCACAAGATGTTATACTTGCCTGCATTTTATTTTATTTTTTTAAAATAATGACCTTCCTAAGAAAGAGGTGACAATCCTAATGCAGCATCACAAAGAAGGCTGAATGCACAAGGCATCAAAGCACCAAATGTTTTGGGCCTGGACAGAAACATCAGTCAGTTTTGTTTACTCTTTTTATTAATTCTGTTCTTTCCATCTCCCATATGAAGACATTTGGGTAAATTTTGATTCATTTTTTTCAAAACCAAATTGAAATAACATTGTCACCTATCCCTAGCTCCAGCTAGTATATCCAGTGTTCAAGAATGAAGGGTGTTGCAGTCCAACAACACACAGTGCTTCATCCTTGATACACAGGTAAGAAAGCCTCTGAGAGTTAGACCTGGCCCTCCCTTTCCACCTTATACTCTGTCTAGCTGGAAGTCTCTAGCTGTCTTCTGTTTAGCTGGAAGACAGAGGACTAGAAAAAATGTTGTACGTCTGCAACATGCAGTTCAATAAACAAACCTTGAGTTAGGAAACAGCAGGATTGTAGTGTAGTTGATCCTGCTGTAGACATGTGTGCCTGCATGCAACAGGCAAGGTAAATAGCCGCTGCCTCGAGAATCCCTTACTGAGCATGTGTGAACAGCAAACAGAGAGAAATTGGGACAGCTGATAAATCTGCCTTGCCAGGTACCTACAACATAAAAAGCATAGATTGGCAAGTTTGGCCATCAAAGTGGCCCAACTTGCCACTTTATCATGTAAAGTGCTGTGTACACTTGGCCATATGAAAAGTGGAGTCATCCCTGGATGCTTTCTGGAAGAATCCTTGAAGTGGTCTCTAAGAGGTTCAGAGCATTTTTGTTTGCTTATGCAAGTCTTACCTGACCTAGCTGTTGGAATTCATGAGTGCACGTTACTAGTTTTGAATAAAAATGTTTGCTGAAACTTACTGCTACTCTTCTTCTTTATGGTGTAGACACCTATCCCTATTCTTTCCATGTTATTTCTACTTTCTGGTACCAAATTTTCTATTAAAGAAACCATGGCCAGAAGCACATCTACTTTGTTAAATGAGGTATATCTGTATTCCAAACCTTGAAAACACCAGTGGAGCAACAGACCATAGAAAGGGAGCTGTAAATAAAAGAGAAAAATCACAGGGAAGAAAACAGTAATCAATGCTCATGTAATGGGCTTGAGTAAGTTGCCCAATGCCAGTGAAGCATGACAAAAGCAGATAATTAAAGCCAGTGGAAAGTCTCAGAAACCCTTGGAAGAGCTGTTAGCAATTACATAACATTTTTAAACTTTCAGGACAAACAAAAGATATTCTAAAGATGCCAGACAGAAAATCAGTTTTATTCCTGACATAATAAAACTGGTGGAAACTAGTTTATACCAGCAAGGTTTGCTCCTTGAGGCAAAAGGACACTTTTATCAATTTATTATTCAATTTATATTCTGCTCTTTCCCTGATATGAGACAAGGTGCCCCTTTGCCTCAGTTTCATCTACATAAGGCTACTGATCTAGAAGCTCAGCAATTGATGACAGGCCCTCCCTCCATCCCAACTGCCACAGCTGTGGCCTCTGAGGGAGAGAAGAGGCAGGCACAGCTCTATCTGCCTGGGCCCAGAAGCAGATGAAAGGTCCTCTATCCATCCCAACTGTCATTGCTGTGACCTCTAGAGGTAAAGAATAGTAGCCAGTATCTAGTGGACCTAATCCCCTCCTCCACCATCATCCCTTTTCTTTGTGTGTTGTGTCCTTTTAGGTTGTAAGCCTGATGGCAGGGTATTGTCAAAATGGTAAACAGCTTGTGTACATGCCATGGCACTATATAAGTAAATCAACATGATCATCATCATCTTAGCACACTATTTCAAAAGAAGTGAGATATCTTGCTACAGAAAGATCTATTTATTACCAGTTGGGAGTTCCTGAAAAGCATTTCAATCCATACAGATCTATCCAACCAGCCAGGAGGGTGCGGATGGAGGAAGCCGGGTAGGCAATCTCTCTCTCTCTCTCTCTCTCTCTCTCTCTCTCTCTCTCTCTCTCTTCTGCAAGTGCGCTGATGACTAAAAAGGCCAATTCGAGATAAACAAGTCCGGTTGCAGAAAGCACAGCAGAAGGTCTCCTTGGGTGATGTTTTTGGGTTGTGATTCTTTCTGCGTTGTTTCTCTTCAAGACTTGTTCGGCGTGAGTTCTCAAATAAGGCTGCAGCATTGTGGATAGTGTGTCTCCATGCCTCCCGATGTGAGGCCAGGGTGAACCATGGTTGGTGATCAATTTGGCCAAGCCTGAGATGTTGTTTCAGGGAGTCCTTGTATCACTTTTTTGGAGCATCCCTCTTACGCTGACCTGTGGCGAGTTCACCGTAGAGTACTATTTTTGGGAGGTGATGGTACTCCATGCTAGAAACGTGCCCTGCCCAGCGCAGCTGTGTTCTCAATATCATGGCCTCAATGCTGGTGATCCCTGCTTGCTCAAGGACAGGAGATTTTGAATATTATAGGCAATTGAAAAATCAGAGATATCTTCTGTATCTTTGCTCACTATTGGCCATGGAGACCTGGATGGACATGCCCTCTTTTTTAAAAAAGGGTACAGTATTCTAAGCATTTTATTGTTCTCGCACAAAGACTCTGTGGTCTCCCCTCCCATTCAGCAAAGGGAAAAGAGAATGCTCTTTACTTGAAGTTAGAGAATCATATGTCTTTGAAAACATGGGGGTTTGCTGCAATTTATCCTGGAATAAAAAGAAATCAGCCTCTAAGTAGGAATAAAATATTTCTGTTTGTCCTGGAAATCACTTCTGGATGCTCTGTGAAAAGGCAAAACATCATGTAGATTTAAAAAACAAAACAAAACGCTGAGAACTTTAGCAACAGATAGAACAGAGGTAGACAACTGTGGAAGGCTAAGAGGCCACATTAGTCCCCTAGGAGACCTTGGAGGGCTATACCTGCTCCTGCAAAAAACAAAACAAAAAACTATTAATGCTTCTAGGGAGCATTTTCACTATGTTTTGGGCTTTTTTTAAAAAAAGGCCTTCCCTGGTCTTAACTGGCCCAAGGAGCCTGCAAAATGTGGTGGAAATATCCCCCATGCCCCCAATAGACATTTTGGAGTATTTCAGGGTGGTAACAGCAGCAGCAGCAGCAACAACAACAACAACAACATGTGCTTTGCAAAAATTATTTTTGACCCCTGAGGGGTCCAGGGGGGGGGGGGAATAAAACAGCTCTGGAATGCTGCATGTGGTCAATGTGCCACAATTTGCCCACCTCTGAGACAGAAAAACAAACAGGAACATTTCCGCCATCTGTTTTCTTCCCTAGTTCCACTCTGTTGATGGGACCGTGCCCTCCATTTCACCTGAACACTTAAATCTAGCTTATAAGGTACAAGACAGGCCATGTTAAAGCATAACAAACTTATTCTATATAGTACTTTCTAAGCACCTTATGGATATGGGATTCTGCTTGAGAAGTTCAGATATTACATATTAAATTTTAAGTATTTATGCCATTTCTACAGTTCTGTCTACTTCTGAAAAACATTTTGTGGTACTTATAATTTTTTGCACATCTAATTCTTTTATTTACAATCTTTTAAAGACATGGGATTTTATGGACAATGTGCAAGAAACCAGTGAACATTTTCATCTGCTTATCACAAGTAACAAAACGTTTTGTCTTTCTGCTCGAGTTGGTTTTGATAAAGTACTGAAACAGAAAATCTGCAGATCTCATCACTACCCTGAGAATGGCAAGTGAATTCTTTTTGTACCTTAGAGTCAGCTTACCATTGTATAGGGTTTACTTTTTATACATGACCCTAAACTTTAGCCCTCCAGATATTGAAAATCTAACTCCCAACGGTACTCACCAAGCTAGTCAATGATGAGGAATGTCAGAATGTTCAACATCCCGAGGATGTTCAATATCCAGAAGATGACATGATTCCCCATGTTGGCTCAAGTTCTTTGGCAGTCCCAATTAAAATAAACACTCAATGGAAATATGGTAAGTCAATACTGTACTTATAAGTTCCATTGATGAATGGATCTACTATACTTGGGATTTGGGTGATGGAATTAGGCCATAGTGTTTTGATCCTTATTTCTTGTAATGCTGCGTCCTTATGATCCACCATAATGTTAATGGCCAGAATCTGGTTGGGGAGTTAAATGCACAACCATTATAGCTATGCAGGTACTCAGTGACTCCTGGCCTGACTCCCAAAAACCTACTTACCAGGAAGTAGGGACTGTGATTGATGGGGGCCCATGCCTCTGTCAATTGGGAAACTGCTGACTGAAGTTCCCACACCCACCTATGAGTGATCTCCACTGTGACAGGTAGAAGCATAGCCCCTTTTGCATTTCCCCCCCCACATGCCTGAGATCTCTCATTTGAGTGGGTGTGACAGTGTCAGTCAACTGCTTTCCAATTGTAGGGAAACAGACCCCCATCAATCACAGTAGCTACTTTCTTGTAAGTGGGGATTGTGAGACTTTCACAGTCCTGACATCTCCCCTAAACTAAGGAAGATATCGGGTTTGTGAATACCAAACAGTAAGTGCCCAACAGGAGTCTGGCCAATCACTATCTTTTTCACAGGTTCCACCAAGGTTGTTGTTGTTCCATTTTGGGGGGAGACCCACACCTTTATGCATGTAGTATATTTCATGTTAAGGCTGTCCTCTCCAAAGGTTCAAGCCATGTCAGTGCAGATCTTGCACAACATGGCACAACAGAGCTAATATTTTATGCTTTCACACATGAATGGGAAACCTATGGGATTCCAGATACTCTTGGACTGCAGCTACCACCACTCTTGAACATTGGCCATGCTGGCTGGGGTTAACAGGAATTATTTTAAAGGAAGGGGAAAATCTCAATAAGTTGTGGCTTGTTAATTATGGACTTCCTTCTTACAGCTAACACTAAGCTTGCTTGGTATTTGGGGGAAATATCTTCCTACAATGAAGGTGTGGTTATGAAAATTATACGAATGGACAAAAGGATCAACATGGTTCAGCAGAAAAATGGGCAAGTGAACTTGGCCAAATTTCTTCTAAAATATGATTGATTTATTGCAAATTGAATCAACATTATGCAACAAGAGATTTTATTGTACTTTCATAATTCTCTGCTATTTCAGTCATCATCATACAAAGCCACAAAGGCAGGAATTGAACTACAGAGCAGAGCACCAGAGTTTAAAATTGTATAAGGGGTATTTAAGCTATCAATAAATAAAGATTAAGTATAAACTGAATGAAACAAAGGACAGGGGAGTGAGAGAATAGTTTGCTCAAATAGTCTGCTTAAATGTTGCTTAAGTCTACTTACTTAGCTGCAAATATATTTTATATTGTATATACTATATATATATTATATAATTCAAGGTAATGACAATTAAGAGGTGAAATAAGATAAGAAATAAGAACAAGATACATAAACATGTATGAGAAGTCAAGGATATAAGGGAAGATATTCTTAGAAATTGGGACAAACTAAAGAAAGTGCAATAGAAAAGAATACCTTGGAATAAAATTATTTACTATTCACTTGCATTCACTTGCATTACACATAGATTGAAGGGAAAACATTTGAAAGATCAGAGAATTCATGAACAAAATGTAATGGATTTTTTCTTTTCACTTTTTTAAAAAAGAAAAAAGAAAAGTTTGCTCACAGTATCATGTTAAGAGAAGAAGCTGTCAATGGATGGTGGCTGGTGCATTTTTCAATACTGGAAAGAGAAGGTGAACATTCTTCAAAGAATTTCAAAATGCAAAATTTGTGTTGCATTAATACCTTTAATAGGTCAAACTAAAAGGTACTGTGTCCAGCCAAACAAAAAGGTTAAAATGTTGTGTAAATTTTGTATAAAGAGCAGGGGGTTAGTGTTTTTTTTAATTTGAAGATAACCAGAAAAAGACCAAAACATGAAATTAAATATTTAAAACCAGCTTCACAATCTGAGAAGGGCTATAGAACATGATTGCTGATGTGAATCGAGCTCTTTAGACATAATTTAACTCCATGAAGAATGAAATTATGTAGGAGGTAATGAGTCTAAAAAATAAAATTGTATTAAAAAATTCCAGGATCTAGTCCTTTTAAAAATAACAAAAATTATCTTCTTTAAAAAAGAGTTTAAAAACATTCATTTACTTTTAACTTCATGCAGAGTGCAACTTAGGAATGCAGACTAAAGCTCAATTATCATTTAAAAGGTGTGTTCAGAGGTCTGTGATCACCCATTTAAATTAGACTCATTACAAAACAAAGGAGTCAGTTTAAAATGCACATCAAAAGTTTACTGAAGGTATATCAATCTCAATCTACATACTAAAACAAACTTTAAAAAGAGGTTCCTAACTGACTAAGAGTATTTAGGGTAGGAAACAACTCACCCAGCCTACAGCAGTAGAAGGCTGCATGGTGAAACATCATGGTATGGTTACAGGAAAGATGGTATAGCTTAAGATGGCTTAAGATGGAGTAAGATGGCTACAGCCTCATGGAGACTCTAACTTAAAAGAGAACTTACACACAGCAATAAAATTTAACTTAGGTCATGGGTTGAATGACCCAGCACTCCAGTTGGCTGGAAGTGCCCAGTGAAATAAGAGAAAGGGAATTTTGGGAGAACAAGAGCATGCAGGGAAAAACCCTAGACTTAACTTAGGATGTGAATGAGGTACACAAGATTGCTTTTACATTACAATGATTATTTCCCCACATACTACAAATTTGCTCCAGTCAAAGGCAAAACGAGACACTGAATGGGCAAGAATGTGGTCCACTTGTAGCTCCAGCTATCTTCCCAATTATTTCTTCAGTTATTTCAATGGCCAACAATTTTGGAAGGTGCTCTGTTTGCAGTGGCTGCTCCAGAGGACTTCATGCATCCCCCTTCACATGTATTGCATAAGCAATTTATCACAAATGTTTTTGACAGACTCAAACTGCTGTCCTCAGAGTACTGAACAAAGGATGGAAAGATAAGCCATGTGCACCTGCATTTTTCCTCCCACTCTTCTTGTGACAGCCTCCTCTCAGCACCACAGAGTGCCATGCAAAGGGAGACACCCCCCCCCCCATTCACAATCCGAACTGGACGACAAGGTATACATTGGATGACAAAGACAATGTGTTAAAGAAAGTAAAGAACAATGGGTCATCTTTGAACAATCATGACAATACTTTTTTTTAATGTACTTGGTTTAGAATATTTATTTCAGATTTTAGTTTCAACATTTTCCAGAGGAAAAAGAAATATCTACCAACTGTTTTGTTTTGTAGCATAAATAGTATGTAGAATGTGAAATGGCAAGCACACATTTCAATTGACCCAAGTTGCTGTTTTCCACATTGCTTTCCTCAAATCCACACCTCAGCACTTAACAGGCTTCCCAGCTCAGAACTGGAAGGGATTTTCAAGGATGGATGGGTTTATCTCCATCTCTAGCAATGGCAGAAATCTCTAGAATAACCCATCTGACATATACCAGCAAATGGGGATATTGCTGCAGGAACGAGTAATGGTGGCACTCCAGATGTGTTTGGACTGTACCTCTCCTAAAAGCTTGCCATTGGCTATGCTGGTTAGGACTGGCAGGAGTTTTAGGCCAATAACATCTGGAAGGCCCCAATATTGCCACCTTCCTGGGTAAAACAATCCACCACCAAACTCCCTTCTTTCCAGTTATAAGAGCTTTAATAGATTATCAAGCAAAATGATCTTGCCTCTTGAACTCATTCTTTTACAGAATAACCAGTTTCTCATAATTAATGAAAAAGAAAAAAAACACCCTTCAGCATTTATAAAGTGGCTGCACACCCCATTCAACGAGTTACTTCTCATTTCTTTATTGTATTATTTTATGTACCCTTTCCAACTGAGCCGTACTGTATTATTTTGGGATATGAATTTCCCAGAAAGCATCTACCGTTCAACGTGCAAGTTCCCCATGGCTTTATGTAACACTATGGCTTTTTAAGAGTCTGTGGCTGTCTAGCTCCCATACATAGTATGACTGACATCTTCAAAACTCATAGCCTGGAATGATTTCAGTAAAGTCAAGAAGAGAATTTCAGACCCAATTGAAGAAGACATAACCATAAGAGAGAATTACAGATATTAGATAGCAAAGAGCAAACAAAAGGCTTGGTTCAATAATAAAGATTCATGTAACACAAATGTAGCACAACAGGAGCCTCTGATTTTAAATCAGATTTGGAAGGTGAAACAATACTCTCCTAACAGGAGAGCAGAGAAGACCCAAACAAACTCAGTTCTGAAAAAACAAAACTCAATTTTCTGGACATCTGGAAATATATAGCATTCTGGGCCAGCAAACCCAAAATGATCATTAAAACTGAGGTATGTGGCCCATCTCATTTCAAAGCTGGAACAATACAACTTATCTGAAATGCTTTTACCAGTAAGAAACAGTGTGGAGAATGAAGCACACCTTCTTCTTGGCTTCTAGTGTTTTCTAATGAGAACACCTAATTAGTCACAGGAAATGTATTTATTTATACATATTGCACAGGCTCTGGACAATGCAAAGACCAGACCAGATGGAACAAAGACAGGTTACAGGAGACCTAATTCTTCTTTTAAATAGCTTACTAAAAATATTTAATCCAGCTAATACTTGTGTGTGTTCATCTTTCCTCCTGTAATTCTCTACAGAATGATTTCACTCTAATGGTCACGAAGCTCACATGTCAATTAAGCTGCTCGCTATGCTTGTGTGACAACTGTTAATTATATTTCTGGTATTTCCACCTATTTTCCTGGAGACAAACATTCACTCACTCACTCACTCCTTACTCACTCTCCCTCAATGTACCCTATGTTTCTATGAGTGTGCAATGGGGACACTGCTGATTCAAGAGACCTAAACAGAATCCAATCTGCTTCTTCTAGAAAAGCTAATACTGTGGCCACCAATTCAATAATATTTATACTATATACAGTGTGTGTGTGTGTGTGTGTGTGTGTGTGTGTAAGAATCCAGCAAGGGTAGCCATTATTATTGCCGTGGTGTGTTTCTTCAGCACAGCACTAATAGTTGCTCCTACTGTTGCTCCTTCTCCACCAGCCGGTTTAAAGTCCAAGGGCATGGAAGGATTTGGCCCAGGCCAGCCTGGCCTGAGTATTCCCCCAGCCAAAGAAAGTATGCTTGCATCTGTGCATACTTATAGAAACAGCATTCACATCACATACTATTACATTTTATCTCTCCCCTGGTAGAGGAAAACATGTAAGAGTGAGGGGAATCCAGCCCTTTGGGGACTTCTTTGACTTTGTTTCAATATGTACAAAATGTACTCTGTGATTTATGGGATAGTTGGGTTATTGCTAAACAACTTGTCTGTCTGGTTGACAGTACTGTAAAAATAGATAGAGGAGAAAGCAGAGCACACGTGAAACAAACTCAGTTTTCTCCCTTGGTAAGTAAAGGCCGGAAACACACCCAAAGACAAATGTCACTCACCACAGTCAATAAAATGAGTAACTATATACAGTATGAAGAAATTTAGCATTAGCCAAAGCTGGGATGTTACTTCTTTGAACACAGCACAGCCATTGTGGCTAAGGAATCCAGGGATTTGTAGTCCAAAATTGTTCCAAGCTCTGATATTATTCACTCTCCTACACAGCTTAGGTTGCCTATTCATAAAGAAATTAAAGAACAACTCTTCAGGATTAGGTTTTACTTTGGTTTTTACCGTACTGATGGTAGCTTGTTTAACGTAAGCCGTCTGAGGGCTCACACTAAGACTCTAAACTATCTAGTCCGAGAGCTGCTCTTCGCTGATGATGCTGCCCTTGTTGCCCACACAGAAGCAGCTCTGCAGCGCCTAACATCCTGCTTTGCAACAGCTGCAGAGCTGTTTGGGCTGGAAGTCAACCTGAAGAAAACAGAAGTTCTTTACCAGCCTGCACCACAGGACGAACACTGCCATCCCCACATTGCCGTCGGCAAATCTGTGCTCAAGTCCATTCAGCAGTTCACCTACCTGGGAAGCATCATCTCCTCAGATGCCAAGATTGACAAAGAGATCGATCACAGATTAGCAAAGGCATATAGTGCATTTGGAAGACTTCACAAAAGAGTCTGGAGCAATAAACACCTGAGGCAAAGCACAAAAATCAGTGTGTATAGAGCCATTGTACTGTCTATCCTCCTTTAAGGATCTGAAACATGGGTCACCTATTGCCACCACCTACGACTCCTCAAGCACTTTCATCAGCGCTGTCTATGCACAATCCTAAATATACACTGGACTGACTATGTGATGAATGTTGCTGTCCTTGAGCAAGCAGGGATCACCAGCATTGAGGCCATGATATTGAGAACACAGCTGCGCTGGGCAGGGCACGTTTCTAGGATGGAGGACCATCGCCTCCCAAAAATACTACTCTACGGTGAACTCACCATGGGTCAGCGTAAGAGGGGCGCTCCAAAAAAGCAATACAAAGACTCCCTGAAACAACATCTCAGGCTCGGCCAAATTGATCACCAACAGTGGTCCGCCCTGGCCTCACATCGGGAGGCATGGAGAGGCACTAGCCACAATGCTGCAGCCTTATTTGAGAACTCACGCCGAACAAGAAGAGAAACGACAACGCAGAAAGAATCACAACCCAAAAACATCACCCAAGGAGACCTTCTGCTGTGCTTTCTGCAACCGGACTTATTTATCTCGGATTGGCCTTTTTAGTCATCAGCGCGCTTGCAGAAAGTGCGGGATGAGTCCTTCCTGAATCTTTGTTTGCGAAGAAAAGTCAGAGAGAGGGGGCGGGAGAGAGAGATCTCTTATTAGTCAAGATTCTCTGCCCTGCAGCTATTCAAGAGATAACTGGACGTAGGGACATAATCAGAGCTGAAGCTAAGAAGCCCACAACATTTTCCTTCATGATGCTTGTAATTACATTCAAACCAAACACTTTCTCACACTATACACACCTTCATAGAAATAAGAAAAGACCTCTGAACCATCATTAGCCACAAAACAATTTTCTCAAGGGAAAATGCTATGAACTTGCACAGACCCTACAAAGCTGCCCTAGATTTAAGTATCAGCCATGTTGCTCAGTGCAATGGATATTTATAGCACCTGGGAATAGTTGGCTTTGAGTTTCTATAGTGGGATAGAGTCTCTTTTCCTAAGCAACAATGATGGATTAAAAGATCTATTAGAATGGGAAAGGGCAATAATATGTCCATTACCACACAGTAGACACCTGCATGCAAACATAATGCAACATAAGTTAACTTTGCTGCTAATCAAGGTGGTCCTGTGATCGAGAATGCCTTATGCTGAAATTATGCTACTAAACAATGAAGGAAAAAATTTTATCACAGTAAAGGGGAACATGATTATGGCATCTCAAAGACATTTCTCCTGAGACTAGGGTTCTTTCCTTTCTTAATATTGATGCTGGAACTGCACAGTGATTAATGCAAGGCAGCTGATTGTTCTAGTGCCCGGATTTTCTCCATAAAATTCCTCTTAAATGGCATCATGAAGTCCTCAAAATCCACTTCATATGTAAAACGTTGCCGACGTAACTCTCTCTTTTTCAGAAGATCTTTTGTGGTTGCCTCTGGACTCCAAATCTAGATAAAAAGCAAGAACAACAATTCACAATTATGATTCAATATGATCTGTTGAATTGGCTATAGTTACAAACATTTGTTAGAGAAGAAAAAAAATAAATGTGAATAATAATTTAGTGGAACAGTAATTCTTTTAGAACAAGGTTGGAAAGATTTTAGGTTTTTGTAGGATCTACTTTGGTTTGTTCCTAGATTCCTGAAGTTCACCAAGGGTAGTCATATGCAAAACAAGTGAATATAAAATGCTAGGGATTATGTCAATAATTTTGCCTGTTCATGACCTACATGTAAAAGCAAGAGTTCAAATATGTCAAAAGTAAAAGGTACTGTCTGTGTAAAGATAAGTGTTTAGGCTTGAAATTTATTTCTAGGCATGGAACCAGCCAAAAACCACAATAAAGAAAAGAGGTAACAATGCAGCCAGCCTCACAGTTGACCATGTAGTATGTAGTAAAATGCAGCATGGCTCGAAATGTAGCTTTATGTAGGAGCAGAAAACTCCAGGCAGAAAGCCGAACTGAGAATGTATGATCTCTGAACCTGAGCTGGAATGAAAAGCCATTGAGCTCATCTGTGAGTGGCCTGGGGAATGTAAATAACTAGCCTACAAGTATATATAAGTTGGATCATTGCCACTGTTCGTGGGCAGTCAACTGATGGAGCTAGAAGACAGAAACTGTGTGGCTGATTGAGTTTCCTTTATCCAGAAATTGGAAAGCTGAAATATTCCCAAATCCAAAATTGTCTAGATGAGTGGCTGAGATAGTGATACCTTTGTTTTCTGATGGTTCCATGTACACAAACTTTGTTTCAATCATAAATGCATAAACGCATAAAAAATATTCTGTATAAAATCACCTTCAGGCTATGTGTATATGGTGTATATGAAACACAAATGAATTTCATGTTTAGACTTGGGTCCCATCTCCAAGATATCTCATTATGTATATGCAAATATTTCAAAATTTGGGGGGAAAATCCAAAATCCAAACACTTCTGGTCCCTTATTTAGATACGGGATACTCAGCCTATTTAGCATAGCATAGAGTGCCAGTGTAACCAATCAAGTTATCAATACTCTCCAGCAGATAAATTTTACTCTCTGATTATAGATATGTTGAATTAATGTAATGTATGTGAATGTACTACGATGCTGAATTAATGCAATGTAGTGGAGATGTTGAAATACTCTCAAATACTGGAAATGTATGCAAATGTCTATTTGGGATGTGCCAATGTGTGCCAGTGCCCTCACCAGATGAAATATGAATTATGGTGTTTCAATACTGTGTAAGATGATATTCTCCACCACTGCAATGTACTACAAGTACCATGTTCATATGTAATACCAGTACCATGTCACTTACAAGCTCAAGATGTGTTCTTTATTAGCGTTAATAGGCTTATGATGCCTAAACTATATAATCTATAGAAACAATGTGCCTACATTATGTAAGACTCTGAAAAGTCCATGAAAATTACTGTGCCTATACAGAAATGTCTATGTAATATGATGATCCTCCCCAGGGATTGTATAACTCCATAATATAGAGAAGGTAAGTACAGTGAGCCCTTCCCATCTGCATGGGTTTGTTTCTGGGGGCCCCCCAGGGATGGGAAAAACATTGGACACTCAAGCCCCATATTAATCAATGGTGGCACATGCATGCAGCTGCAAACTGACATGCCTGCATCACATGCCACCATTGAATAAGATGGGGTGTGGTGATCCATGGAAGCTCCAATCAGCAGATGGTTGGCCTGCTGATATGGTGGGCTCACTATATATAAAAGATTAATAAATATACAAACATTATAAAGTTGCCTGTTTATTCTCCTGTGATATATATTTCCTGAATTGTAAAGCTTAAAGGATTTTTAAGAGAAATGCTGGTGTTGATCCACTTACTAGACAATTCTGGTGTTTACAACAGGTGTGCAAAACGGTAAACTCTAAGGAACTCTATGTAGTTAGATACAAATAGGCAAGTGTAGGGCAATGAACGTTCAGTTCCTCAGTTAAGAAACAGGGTGGGGGAGAAAACCATGTCTGTTTCAATAGGCTAAGAATTCAGGAATAGGACATCCCCAAGCAAATGCTGAGCCTTGGGGGGAAAAATTGATCAGAACCAAGATTAAAAGTGCTTTCACACAGAAATGCACACCTGACTTCTTCCCATGTGACATTTCTTTTGCAAAAGGTTTTTCAGTTGTTTATTTTAGTTATCTGTCAGTACTTTTATTCCACTTAACAAAAGATTAACCAAAGTGATGTACAATGAAATACATATAAAACCATAAAAATATCCAATATCATATAGACACGGTGTCCATCTCTAAGAAGGACTGGCAGTACACTTGACCAGTAAAACCCATCTCAAAAACCTGGTTGAAAAGAAACTTCTTTTGCATGCACCACAAACTCAGCATGGTGGGTACATGCCTCACTTCTGGGGTAAAGCATTCCAAAAGGAAAGGGCAGCTACACTGAATGTCCTTCTCTGAAGGGCTGTCAGAGAAGCACCAATGGATGTGCCTCCTTTAAAGTGAAAAGTCAGGACAGAAGTGTAAAGGATGACACACTTTCTTAAATAAGCTGGTCCTAAATTGCTGAGAGCCTTGTGCAGCACTAACTATATTTTAAACATGGATGTACAGCATGGAGCAACCAGGTGTATCTCCTTCAGCAAATGTGTTACATCAGAGCTGGGAAACTGTCAGGAGTCTGAAGCGGGGGGGTTGTATTGACTTTCTGCAGAACCTTGGAGGGCCATAGTCCCCCTGCTGTGACCCCCCTTGGAATTATTTAAACCCCCCTTTTTTTTAAAAAATATCACAGGTGTGGGGACAATTTTACTTCTTTCTAAAAAAAAAAACCCTGCCACTTCCTTGGCTGCTTCAGACACAGGAGAGGACTTCATTCAACCAGGTAGTAAACTGGAAGTGAACTTCTCATTTACTTCCTGGCTAAATAAAGGTCTGTCTTGGCCTAAAATAACCTGGCTCCCCCCCAAAAAAGAACAAAAGTCCATAGCAAGTGGGTATTTCATTTTTAGAAAAAAAAAATCCCCAAAACCTGGGGAAAAAAATTAAAAGTGGGGAGGGAGTCATTCAGGTCTTCAAAAACAGTCAGATCAAGGTATACCAGTGTGGTGTAGTAGTTAAAGTATTAGACCAGGACACCGAGAGACCGAGGACATTTTCAGATGCGACTTCTAGCGCAACAATCGAGTGGGAGAGCTTCGCCGCTGCAGTGCAGCAGGGGGTCGATTTTGGACGATGCCATTCCTGCGGTGAATTCATCCGTGTCACTTTAGTTTAGGATTGGAGCCTGCCACGCCATATTCCACCAGACTTTATTCACGGACAACTTCCATGAATAAAATCTGGTGGAATATGGCGCAGCAGGCTCCAATCCTAAACGGAAGTGACATGGACGATTTTGCCGCAGGAACGGCGTCGTCCGAAATCGACCCCCTTCTGTGCTGCAATGGCGAAGCTCTCCTGCTTGATTGTTGTGCTGTAAGTCGCATCTGAAAATGTCCCAGGATTCAAATCCCTGCTCAGCCATGGAAACCTACTGTGGGCAAGTCATACTCTCTCAGCCTCAGAAGAAGGCAAGGGCAACCTCCTCTGAGCAAATTCTGCCAAGAAAACCCCATGATAGGTTCACCTTATGGTCACCATAAGTCAGAAATAACTTGAAGGCAAACAATAACGACAACATAACCACTGGACTATACACCATCTGCTGTGGCCAACTTCAAATGCAGCTCCATGTAAGACTATATTGCAATACATCAGTCTTGAGGATACAGTGCATGGACCTCTGTGGCAAGATGGTCTCTATCCAGGAACTGGTTGCACATGTTGTTACTGTTAGAAGGAAGAAACCCTTGTCCGTCTATGGCAAATCATCCAAAGATAACATAGCAGATCTCATTGCTTTCTGCCCAGTCCTGTTTTCATGCTGTCAGCCTATTAACAGTTGTCCCTTTACATTTGCGGCTTTGACTTTCGCGGTTTTACGTATTAGCGGAAATTCCTTCCCCCACTCTGCTCTCCCCAACGCAGCCTCTGAGCATTTAAGGAGGAAAACTTCCTGCACACATACACACACAGGGAGGATCCCAGCAAGCAAGCAACCCCCACACCAGCCTCTGAGGGTCTAAGGTGAAAGAAAAGCACAGCCCCATACTGGGAGCACGCAGGCAAGTCCCCCCTTGCCACTCCCCTCTCTGTGTTTTAACAAACTGAACTGCTTCTTTAAAACTCACATTTTGCCCCATGTCTCCTCATGGCCCAAAGAAAAGCACAGCTGCATGCTTACCACCCCCTCTCTGTGTCTCAACAAACTGAATTTAAAACTCTACTTCTTTAAAACTCACATTCCGAACTTTTCCTACACACATTCACACACAGGGAAGGTGCGGGTGGATCTCCCAGCAACCCAGTCTCTGAGCATTTAAGGAGGAAAGCTTGCGTGCTCACAGTATGGGACTGTGCTTTTCTTTCAGACAGCAGGAAGCTTTCCTCAAATGCAGAGGCATTTAATGAGGCTTGCTGGGAGATGCCACCCGCATCTTCCCTGTGTGTGAATGTGTGTAGGAAAGGTTTGAAACGTGAGTTTTAAAGAAGCTGAGTTATAAAATTCCGTTTGTTGAGACACAGAGAGGGGGTGGCAAGCATGCAGCTGTGCCTTTCTTTGGGCCATGAGGAGACACGGGGCGAAATGTGAGTTTTAAAGAAGCAATACAGTTTATTAAAACACAGAGAGGGGAGTGGCAAGGGGGGGACTTTGCTTGCGTGCTCACAGCATGGGGCTGTGCTTTTCTTTCCTCCTTAAATGCTCAGAGGCTGGGTCATTTTCCGTGTGTGTGTGTGTGTGTGTGTGTGTTTAGGAAGGCTGCTTTTATTCGCGTTTTTTCACTTTCGCGGGGGTCTTGTTCCCGTAACCCCCGCGAATGTGAAGAGACAACTGTACTATCTTGCTACTCTTGAGAACAAAGCTGGGAAACTTCTGTGTTCTCTAGGACTTTTGCCCCTCAAGTGCCCCTCAGTCAAGCAAAACTTTCAAAGAGATAAGAGAATGAACTATAGAATTTATTGTAAATATTGTAGAGGCACAATTTTTTTCTTTGTGTTTGGAAAAATGAAAAAGAAACCATCCTGCTCCATCTTGGCATGGCCACCATGAGACAGATGACAAGTTCTGAAAAGTTCTGATCACCACAAACTGGAATAAATAGAAAATGGCATGCATACAGGGAGGAATGCTGACATGAGGTTGCAAAAGGATACAGGGGACTCTGAGGACTAGATGTTCTAAACTGCAACACTTTGGACAATGGGCATTCCAATGGGGTGCATTTCAATAGAGGGTAGACATCCTTGTGACTGGTGAAACTAGTTCCATAAAAGCAGCAGCTCAATGGAAGTGTGTTTCTCATATCTCATAGTCACACTTACTCTCTGTGGCGTGAAAGTGATGTTGACTTTCCTCGTAGCTCCTCTGGTTATCAATGAATTCAGATGGACAACATTATCCCTGAGGGATTCCTTTTTCTCTTCGAATAGAGATTTCTCAATGGCTGGTTCAAATAACTGTGGAATCTTAAAAATATGACATTCATCAATTGGACATCTCATGCAATTACCTTGAATGGATCTTTTTGCAAAGTACATGTGTAATTAAGAGTAAAAAACCACACAGTTTCAATACAGTACATATGTACAGGTAGTAGAATGCACGTTTTGCAAGTAAAAGGTCCCTGGCATCTCCAGGTAAGGCTGGGAAAGATCTGTGTCTGAAACTCTAGAGAGCTATAGCCAGTAAGTACAGACAGTTCTGAGATAAACAAGCCTAACCGTTGTGGTGTAAGGCTGTTTCCCATCTTCCTGCCTGCAATGCCTTTTTGGGCCATTTATATGTTGCTCCCTGTTGGGATGCCACTTTTTGCCTGACAAGCACAGCAAAAATGCCAAACACATTTGCATCACTTTATTGACTTTTTTTAAAAAAATTATTCTATGCTGCTTTGGGGAAGCACAGAGGTCATGTGGGGTCCTTGCATGAACATAGGTAGCTAGGTGTCTTATACTGAGCTGTGTTAGCTGAAATCCTTTTCAACTGGAAATGCTCGGCACTCAGTCAGGGACGCTGGACAGGCTTTGTATAGGTCCAACCACTAAGCCAAGTATGGCGCATGTGTGTCCCCCTCCTGATGTTGTTGGACTGAAGCCCTAGCCACCACAGCCAATGTTGAATGATGATGGGAGTTGCAGTCCAGCAAAATCTAGAGGGCAAAATGTTGGAAACTATGGAAGCTATGCAAACATTTGGGGGAGATATGAAAGTACCAGCCCGCTGGTCTCTAGCCCATCTGGAAGCAGAGATGGACTTCAGAAAAGGACTCTCTAGTCTTGGGGGTGGGGGAAGAGCTGCCTTTTGCTATCCCAACGTCCCTGGTAAAAGTTGCCAAAAGTTGCCATTTGGGCATTGTTAGGGTAGAGAAACCTCATCTCTTGGAAACAGCAGAGTTGTTTTTTTTTGTTGTTTTTTTGTAGAACAATAAGTATATACGTGCAAATGTGGGACGGGTTAGAACAGGAGTCAGTTTGGGAGATTCAGGTTTCTACTGACCCATGAAATTTACTTGGTGACCTTGAGCCAGCCACTGTCTCTCACTCTAACCATCTCACAGGGTTGTTGCAGGGATAAAGTGGGAAGAGGAGAGAGCCATGTACACAAAACGGAACTCACTGGAACAAAGGCAACTAATACATGAGCAAAAGATAAATGGTAGGACTGGCCTAATGACTTCTCCTGCAGTCATTCTGCCCTTGCAGCCATTTTTTAAATCAGTCATTTCACCAACTTCCATGATCACAGCACCACTGTGTAGGTGCTAAAAGGTGGAGCTGATACATGTTGGCTAATGGGCTATTTAAATCCAAGAGACTGTAAAGCAGCATCACCATACCTCTTCTTTCACCGATTCTCTCGATGTAGGCTCTAGGGGCTTTGGTTTGGGAGGAGCTGATGCAGGTGGGGGTGCCAGTCCTGGTGCAGGGGCTGGTGCTTTAAGCTTGCCTTTCTTCCCTTTCTGCTTATCCCCTTTGCCTTCCAGTGGCTTTGGCAAGCCTTCTAGCGTGTCTTGAATGAAGTGAACCAGCCGATTGTCAGCATAAGCCTTTGCAATTTCCAGGGCATTTTGTCCTGTGTGCAAGAGAAAGTACATGGTTAAGTTCTGAACTGTCACAGTTTCCCCCTGTATAGCTCTGCCAGGACACAGCATCTTTGGGTGAAATGGTGGTTTCTGCTGTAGTCATCTCTGGCTTTAATTGCTACAACTACCTCTTTTGTGGCCTTCCATTGTCACACCTTAGCTTTTCTCTCCTCTGTCCAGAAGCATAGCACAAAACAGTTTGCCTCTCTTACGGCTCATTTGTTGAGTATGGAAAAGTTTTTTTTTGGGGGGGGTACCACAATGCCCAGAATCCCGCAGCTAGTATGGGAGATGTAATTCAAATTCTAGAAGATATTACCCAACTATTTAACTTTTCTAAGCTCTGCTCAGAGCTCTGATTACAGCAGGGGTGGGCAAAGTGCAGCCCATGAGCTACATGCAGCCCCGGGGCCATTACTGTGGCTACCCGAGGTGTGTGTGTCAATTTTTTACTTTCTTTTTTGCCCCCAAATGCTCTCTAGGGGGCTGAGGCATTTTTCCTTCAGTTTTTGTCTCCCATTGTCATTTTAGGCCCAGGAGATCCCTTTTTTTAAAACAGGAAGTACACAGGAAGTGACTTCTGGGTCACTTCCTATTGTAAGAAAGGCCTCTCCTGGGCCTAACATGGCATGGTTGTTGTTGTTATTGTTGATGTTGTTGTGTGCCTTCAAGTCATTTTGGACTTATAGTGACCCCAAGCTCACTATCACTAGATTTTTTTGAGAAGATTTGTTCAGAGGGGGTTTGCCTTTGCTTTCCTCTGAGGCTGAGAGAGTGTGACCTACCCAAGGTCATCCAGGGGATTTCAACCCTGATCTCTAGAGTCATAGTCCAATGCTCAAACCAATATGCCAAACTGACTATCCAACATGGCCTGGGCCCCCAAAAACATGGCAAAATGTCCCCTTGCTCCCTAACAGAGTGCTTGTGTGCATAACATTGAATGGGTGTGGAGCGGCTGAGGTATTGCCCTCTAAGGACGCCTAGCCTCAGACAGTTCACCATGGTGTACTACAGGATGGCCTAGCTTTTCCCTATCTTCCCAGATCTAGCTCATTTCTCCTACCACCATCTTCCTGTCCCTAGGTTTTGCTCTTCTTATCTTCCTACTTGCCTACCATGATATGCCATGATCTTCACTCCTGCAGTCCCACCGTACCCTCCTGCTCCCATCATTAATTTTGCTTGTTCTCCCTTGTTACCTCTTAATGGCTGGAACTCCCTCCTGAATATGCCACTATGAGACCACCTCTCCCTTTCTCTTCAACCTCTACTCTCAAAACTTAACATGTCCAGGATGCCTTTTGACCCCTAATCTTCATCCCCTATGAAAACCCATGCTTACATGTGCAAAGATAGAAGAATTCAATACTACCGCTATGGAGGAATGGTTGTTGAAACTGACCAATTTAACAGAAATGGACAGCTTGTCTGGTTTGATTAGAGAAAGGTCATTAGAAACTGGAAACCCCTGATAGAAAAGAAAAGAAAATGACTAGGTAACTTTTGATTTTGATTATTAGAAAGAATAGGCTATTGAAAGAAAGGAATATGTTGTAATTTTGGAGATAGAGGTATGAATAATTATATGCATATATAACCATTAAAAGGAAGACGTAAAGTTACTTTTCTTCTTTTTTTCGTATTCTTTTCTTTTCTTATCTTTATTCTTCATTTTTAATTTTTATTTTATTATAAGTTAGTTTTCTTTTTTCTTTTCTTAATCTTTGTAATTATTAGTGTATTTCAATTTTTAAAAATAATTTTAAAAAAAGAAAGAAAAAGAAAAGCCATGCTACTCAGTAAAGTGCCAGGTATATTAATAGCACTATGTAAATAATCAACAGCACGGGAGGAGGACAAAGCTGCTTGCTGAAGCATTGATGCATTGAATTTCATTTACAGTAGTACATATCGTACCAGCCAAGAGGTTAGATTGGTGGCTACTTGAGACAAGGAATTTCAGACTGTGGAATCCCTTCCCAGCAGTGGCAAACATTAAAAGAGGTATCCAAGGTGCTGAACCCTATTCTAGCACCTTGGGCAGTTACTTTACAATTCAGTTTGAAGCCCAGGTTGGATTCATTGCCCAAATAGCATCAGAGTTACCAGCCTTCACAGCTTGCCAAGAAGGTGAAACTGGCTTCATCCCTCAGCTGTTTTAGATGGGAAATAAAGTGCTCTGTTCTGTCAAGCTTTTAATTTTGTATAATGTTTTGTCGCTCTTTAATTTCAAGGCTGTGCTCAAATGTTATTGTTTGAGCTGATTTATGGTGTTTTTGCTCCTGTGTTCCTTGTGTTTCTTGGTCCTGTGAGACATTTTAATTACAGGATTATTCTACATTAACTCCCAGGAACATGGCAGGTGGAGGATGTGATTATAAGTGTAGGAAAGAAAGAAATCTTAATATGAATCTGCAGACTGCACATCCTGCACACTCAATAACCTGCTTTGACCTACATCATGATGCTACCTTCATAGAGCTGATCTGATTTATGATGCAGATCTTGATATTCCACACCAGGGCAGTAGCATTCCAGGCCTTTTTAATGTCTGATTTAATTTCTATCAGGATGGTGGGGGTGGGGGTGGGCACAGGGGAATCAATGGAATCTGGAGTCACAAAATGTTAAACAAAGTGGTTGGATGGTGTACAATTCAAGTACAGATCACCCCCACCCACCCCTGTATCTGTTGGGGATACATTCCTGAACTTACCATTTATAAGTAAAACTGCAGATAATAGCAAGCCATATTAAAATAAAGGACCTCCAGTACAATGGTACCACAGAGTTGCATTGGAGGACCTAGCAATTCCTAGAGAGGACACCTCTCTAGGCATTTTCCAGCATGACTTTATTGTATGTATCCCTATTTTTTTTCCCCAGCTGTGGATAACTGAAACTACAGATATTGGTTCCATGGATTCAGGAGGTGATTTCTTTGCATCCTTCATTCTCCTTCACTCTTCACAGGGCTGTGAAGAGTGAAGGAGAATGAAGGAGTGATATTATCATAGATTTATTATATTCAAGTGGTTTCTGTTTATGTTGTCTGGTGAACTGGAGGATAAATTTGCCACTGAAGAAGGCCACGGATCACACGTGTCTGGCTTGGCTGTAAAACAGATGAAGGTCTGGAACAAACTGAAGTCACATGATTTTTTCCTTACAAGGACTTAAGCCCAATTCATTCCTTGAGTAGTGTTTGTTGTATACTTTTGGTAATAATCTTATTTAAATGCAAAGTATGGTTGTATTATTTTAGAATGTCTAATAATTTTATCAGTTTATAAACTGACACACACACACATACATATATTGTTTATCCTAACTTTGGTTGATCAATTGTTCTTGGTATTGGTGAGAACACTGGTATTGGTAATTTCCCCCTTTTCTTCCTTTGGTGACCTGTATGTATCAGAATGCAGTATCTGTCAGCATTGGGCTATTCTTTGCACACAGAAAGCAGCAAGTCATGGAGAAGGATAGTCTAGAACTTATTTATCTGCCAATCTGCTTTTCTGTGTAGAGGAACATTCAGTTATTCTTCCCCACAACTCAACTTAAGTGGAATAGCCCTGACCACAGGTTGACTACTGCAAGGATAGAACTAAGCCACACTCTGTGCAGATCCAATGCATTGAAGTCAGTCATAGAATCATAGAATTGTAGAGTTGGAAGAGACCACAAGGGCTATCAAGTCCAACCCCTGCCACACAGGAATCACAATCAAAGCATCCCTGACAGATGGCCATCCAGCCAGACCTCCAGACTTCCAAGGAAGGAGACCCCACCACACTCCAAGGGAGTGTGTTCCACTGCCGAACAGCTCTTACTGTCAGAAAGTTCCTCTTAATGTTGAGGGTTCATGTTAAATTAGGTAATGCATATTGCTCCCAGTCTTGCCAAGGTAGCTATAACTTTTTTTTTCTTTTCCTGAAGAATTATAATTCTGCTTTGTTAAGAGCAGAGTTAGGGAAAAGAGCTGTTTTTGAAATAACACTTTTGTGAAAGAGACCCCATGATGTTAAATTATTAGGTCAACAAAAGTGATTAAATGTTTAAGTAAGGATGGGAAGAATTTTCATTTGGCACAGATTTTTAAGCAAAAACACCTACTTTACACACACCCCTAGATCAATACACAGATTGAAACAGCTTTATTCTACAGACTGTGCACTTCTCCAAACATTCAAGTGCAGTCTTCCACCTAAAGAGTGCCCATAAAACATGTTTTGTAGGGGGAAACAATGTGAAAATACAAGCAAATGTATGTGTGCAGAAATGCAGAAATGGGAGAGAACAGAGTAATGACAGAAACTCACTGCTTTGTTCATCCCTAAATATAAATAAATAGCAAAGTTAATATGTATGATGATGATGATGATGATGATGACAATTATGATCAATGTAGAGGAAACAAATTAACTACCACTTCAGAACCCTTATTGGAAAATCAGATAAATCCACAAAAGACTGGCATTTCATGTAATAAGAATTAGTAGGAGTTATTGAAAGCAACACCCCTCTTTGTCACTAGAGCTAATTTATAGATGGATTTAACATCAGATAGCAGTAAGTCAGTTAACAAGAGTGGAAAGGCTTACCCCTTCTATTTTGCATCTGAACTTTAGCACCAGAGTTGACCAAATACTGCACAGTGTCCAACCGACAACTCTCAATTCCTCTCATTAATGGGGTTCCATCATTGATTGAAACAGCATCCATTGTTGCCCCAGAATTAATAAGCAGTTCAGCAATATCCTGCTGACCAGCATGGCAGGCATGGTGGAGAGGAGTCCACATGAAATTATCTGTTGCATTCACATTTGCCCTGTGGAGAAAGAACCAGCCACTTAATTTTGAATTTTTAAAAACAGGTTCTAAATATAGAGATCCATTTGCGAGTCATGGAAGAAAAGGGATTTGTTTCTAATGGTATTTCTTCATGTGTTGAAATACCATGAAAAGCCAGGCATTTCATATCAACTGCGGATCATATTCACTGCAAAACAGACAGACTGTACAATGACTGAGCACAAAGACCCTGCCCTCCCTCCCACTGCTGCTCTCCTCGTTTGAAGAATGATGGTCTGAAGAGGCACTCCATGTGAGGCAAAATAATGTTTTGCAAAAAGCACTGGGAGATAGTTAGGATGTCTGCCATATGATATCTAGTCTGCTCTTTTGTGTATAACACTTTACACTTCTCTTGTGTATCCTTCCAGCCACCTTGTGAAGCAGGTTAGGCAGAGATTCGGTGATTTGCCTAAAGCCCTTCACTGAGCTTCATGCCTCTATCCACTCTGATCCACAGCAGTATCCACAATGCCTTGCATAATATATGAAGGCCATAAACTTCTTAAATCCCAAAGAGGGCACACACAACTAGAATACACAGAAATATTTCTCAGGGAAACACATACTGTAATCCAAAGGTGGATAGAAGGTAGGCCTGGGTTGATCTGGTTGATCTGAAGTGGAAGAATAAGGGTTTCTGACCTCAATTGTTCTACAGCAACGACAACAACATGATTCTGAAATGACTTAACAACAAAAAGTGTGCAAGGACTGTGAGCTTTGTTCCATTCTGATAGGGGGGCCAGAACCCTTCAGTTCTCAGTGTGTGTTTACTTGCACATTGTTCTTTTGGTTAGATCACAAAGTTTTGGTTAAAAACAAAGCAGATACTGAAAGACTGATATCTGTCCTCCCCTGCTGGGAAGTTAACCTACCCTTTTTCTAGAAGGAATTGCACTGCTTCTATGTTGCCACTTGCACAGGCAGCCATCAAGGGAGTTTTGTAGAAATGGTCTCTCACATCCACTGGAACACCTGACTCAAAAGCTTTTCTCAGGGATGAAAGGTCTCCATCTTTTGTGAGGTAGTTGATGTTGGAAAAGTTCTTCAATGGATCATCAATGTACCACCAAGAATCATCTTGGATGGGGTGATCAGGAGGGTGATCACGATTGAACCGGCTGCTGTCAGTAACATTCTGGTAAGTTTCAATCATGTACTCTGGTGGCCCACCATCCGGCCGACGTGAACGCGAGCTATCTGGGATGACACAGATTGGCATGGGGATAACAAATTTCCCCTTCTTGCCTTTCCCCTTTTTGCCTTTTTTCTTCTTAGGACCATAGGATGAAAGGAGGAAGGCCTTCTGCAAGTACCGCTTCCCTGTAAGAAATTCTTCAGTGTTAACTCCCCCACCACGGGTTTTCTCATGAGTTTGAGCAATTGTTAGTAGATTTTCAGGATTCATAAACAGACATCTCTCCTCAATGATGGACACAAAGTCTTCTTTACTTACAGTCCCATCACCTCGGTCTGCTGTCTCAAATGCTTCACGAAGACTTGCCTGATGTTCTACAGACCAGTCATGCAGCCGAACTGCCCAGGGTGGGTTGGGGTTCTTCACCCCAGGCTTGGGTTTAGAAAATTTGGCAAAGCGACGCTCAATCTTACGGATCTCCTTTAGTGCTGCTTTGAAACCACCATCTTTAGCAACCTGTCTTGGTGTCTTCTTCTCAAGGTTCCTCCATGTAGGATCACAACCTAATAGGCAGAAGAATAGATTTCACTGGGACAGGTGACAGCTTGCACATGGTAGAAAAGGCTCTCCAAGCTTAGGGATGTGGGATGGCGGGGGGTGGAGCTATGTAAGCTGCCACCTAAATAGCTATCCAAGGTGATGAATGTTATCTTCAAAGTAGACTCAAAATTGTGGATAGCTCCTTTAAAGGTCAGGGGGAAACCCATAGTGGATTTGTTGTCCCACTAGCATCCAATTGTTCATCTGGAAGCACCAATATATATATATATATATATATATATATATATATATGTATATATATATATATGTGTGTGTGTGTATATATATATATATATATATATATATCAGCCGATGCCAGAAATCATTATGGTAAGTAAGCAGTAGCTGCCTCCTGCTCAAAAGGGAGAGCAAGGAGAAGAATGTAAAACAGACTGTAAGGCATAGCTGCCTATAGTAATTTTTTAAAAATAAGATCATTGAGCTGTGAAGACTCCAAGGGCAATCTAACACATGCCTTACCAAGTACAGTAATCCACAGATAAACCATCCCTGAGAATGGCCATACAACCCCCCACAAAGGAGATCCCATGTCCATGAAAGGCAATCTATTGCACAGTTGAACAGCTCCTGCTGACAGGAGGTGCTTCCTAATTTAGGTAACCCATATCTTAAAAGAATGTTATGTATTCTACATTTTGCAGCAGAAGTAAGGACTCTGGCTTTCCAGTTGTTGTTGTTCTTATGTTCATTTACATCCCTCATACAGATTACAAACTATAGAAAAACATCAGTTAAAAAAAATAACCCTTAAGATCTGTAGAGTTAAACCATTTAACATTCATTAAAATATCATATTTTTTAAAAAATCAACAGAACAACACACCATTAAAAACTCATCACTAATAATCCGCTAATGCGGATTTAAAAGATTTAGATGACCACAGGCTCCCCAGCCTTGCTCTATGGATTATTTCACCTTGAGGTAAAAACAACAACAACAACAACAACAAAAACCTAGAGGGTGCTGGGACTGAGCTGGTTTTGTTTACACATTCAAAAGCCTCCTCTTCCTATACTGAAGGCATGGAAAATACATAAGGGATGATGGACCTAGGCTGGCTAACCCTCTTCCCTGACTACAAACATGTCAGTTATGCCTCCCCTGCTGGTCATGGCCCTCTCATAAATACTCTGAATTCATGAAGAAGCACCATGTCAAACCCCTTTGCATGTTCAGACACCTTCAGGTTGCCTGTCAACTTATGGTGACCCCATGAATTTCATAGGTTTTTCTGAGGCAAGGAACACCCAGAGGTGGTTTTGCCAGTTCCTTCCTCAGAAATATAGCCTACATCATCTGGTATTTGTTGGTGGTCTTCCATCAAAGTACTAACCAAGGCTGTCCTGGTTTAGCTTCCAAGATCAAATGGGAGCTGGTACCTTTAGGGTATTTAGGCCTAACAAGCCTCTTTACACAGCTACATAGATTTCTAGCATCATATAGGCCAAAAGATAGCTTTCCTTTGTTTGGATGCAATGGTTTCTTGTTCAGCGAATCAGAGAACTGAAACCAAGCACCGACTTCCAGAAGGGAAAGTTTTGGTTTGCAAAAAATCTCTACTTTACCTCTTTGGCCTATAAACCTGCAACACTCTGCAAAGCCTCCAGAAGCAGCATAGTGAAGTGGTGTGTTCCCATTCATAGCAATCAGGCCCACGTCTCCATTGTAGGCAGAAATAATCTTCAGGATCTAAGGATGCAAAGTCATCTACATTAGAAAGATAGCAACAGAAACATCATTTCTATTTCTATACCACTTATCAGTGCCAAAGCACACCTTAAGCAGTTTACAATGTGTTAGCTAATTGCCTCCAACAAGCTGGGTACTCATTTTACCGACCTACGAAAGGATGGGAGGCTGAGTGAACCTTGGGGCCCTCTAGGATGTGCAACATTGTGGCTGCAGTACTAGCATTTAACCACTGCGGCACCAGAGCCTCCGCATGCCCACACTTGCACACATATCTTCAAGCAGATTTATTTTACTTCCTCCCCTCCCCTAATGCTAATTGTAAGAAGTTTCTCCTCTTTGCCAACTGTAGCTATCTGGTGTCATTTTAATACTCTAAAAGCTAAATATAGTGGATACCAAACACTGAAACCTGGCTACGCAGTGGCAAAAAGGCAAGGGAATTCTGCATTGATATACCATCTCTTGTCAATTTCCCCAACTTATTGCCCTCCAGGCTTGCTAGACTGCAACTTTCATCATCCTGGGCAGCACGCTAGGCATTGTGACCCAGCACACCTTGAGGGTTCCAAGTAGCACACATTTGAGAGAACATTTTCTCCACCTGCAGACATATTTCTCCACCTTCTCCATCTCATCTGGGGTGGGAATTGTGCAGCCCTCCCAATTTTGTTTGACTGCCTGTCCCATCAGACCTGGCCAGCTTAGCCAATGGTGAGAAATGCTGGAAGCTGCGGTCCGATAACATCTGAAGGGGCACATGATTCCTATCCCTTCCCTTACTTATATTAAACGTGTCCTTGTGCATGTGTATGCTCTACTAGCAGCTGTGCATGTGTGTGTGGTTCAGAAGCTCAGATCAGGACAACAGTTTAGATGGAACTTTCCCCCCAGTGAAAATTCAATCTAATAGACAGACACACATGAAATTACGGGAAAGAAAGAGACAAGAGGATGATAGGGGGAGGAGTGATTTATGCCAAGACCCCAGATCCAGCTGAGAGAAAAACTTTAAACTCCTTCACTATCACAGCAATCCCAGTCCATACTGTTCAACTAATGGCTGGGTGTTTTTTTTTAAGCATGTGAACACAGAGACAAATTAAATGCAAAGTATAATTTGATTCTAGGAGGTTGTTCTGACTCCTTTCATTTGTTCCTTTTCATTTGAACCGACTCCTCAGTGCTTCTCAAAATGTCAAGTGCCTTGATTGTCTTTCGCATAATCTATATAAGAAAATCCTCAAAGGTGAAAGGAAAAGAGGAGAAACTGGATGTTCATCCAAGATATGATCACTGACTGTTAACTTGGAGATCATGTACATGAGCCAGGATATACCCGCTCCCCGCCAGAATATCCTGGCTGCAGATCAGGCCCATTCCTCCCCCATTCCCTCCACAAAACGGAAGTCCAGGTGGGCACACCAGCCCATTGTTGCAGCCACTGCCACCACCGCCTCCCTCTGATGGTAGGAAGCTGGCCCACAACATGTGACCAAGGCCCCCTGCATGTGACCAGCCTTGGTCACATGCTGCAGGACCCCTTCCTGCCTTGGGGAGAGCCAGGGAGACTGGCAGCTGCAGCGATGGGCCAGCCTACCGGATGGGCTCCTGCAGTCACTTGAGGCCAGATCTGTTCATTACCAGCAGAAACAGATTAAAGCAAGTTTCTTTAAAAAATGCAGTAAAGATTCCTACCCCATCTTAGTCCCATCTTTGCCCCAGAGGTGGTTAGGACTGCCTTGGGGCAGAACAGGCAAAAGCCCTGCATTGTCAGGACAGCAGGGCTCTAAGATGGGGTATATTGCCCATAGACAAGCCCTTGTTTCTTTAAATTGAATCAATACTTTTTTCTTCCTCCTTCCCTCCCCATTTTTTTCACAGTCTTGATTTTGTTCAACCTACCTGAAATCTTTCTTTGATTTTGTTTCATTTCCTCTACTATCAGCCCCCATGGCACCCTACACACTAAACTGCATCTATACCAAGGTTCTGTGGTGTGCATATCTGTTCTAATCTGCTTAATTCCCCACCAGGATACAAATTCTGCCATCAAGGCAATGACCTCAAGACTGGGCCAGTAAAGAAAGGAAAGCCTGAAATTATCATAGCATGCACCTTCCCATATTATTTATACTTATATTCACTTTTCCTCTAGTGAGCTCAAGGTGTTGTTCACGATTTTCTTCCACTCTGCTTTTAACCTCACAAATCTGTGAGGCAGGTCAGTTGGAGAGAGAGAGAGTGATGACAGGCCCAAAGTCACTTAGTGCATTTCATGACTCAGTAGAGAAATAAACTCCATGCTTTCCCTCATTTGGGGCCAAACTACCTGTCATGTCAAATATGCTTTTTAACAGTGTGCTTAAGGTAGCCCCTTTTATTATGGAGGAATAAAAAGATGGACATTTTTACAGCAATGCCACCATTTTCACCATCTTGTCTAATTTGCCCTTAAACCATACTCTAAGGTGGGGTGAGCAATGTGTAGCTCTCCAGGTGTTGCAAGACTCTAGCTCCCAGCAAAGTAACCTAGTGAGTTTCATGACTCAGTAGAGAAATAAACTCCATGTTTCCCCTCATTTGGGCAAATTACCTGTCATGTCAATATGCCTTTTAACAGAGTGCTTAAGGTAGTCCCTTTTATTCTGGAGGAAAAGGGGGGGGGGCATGCATGTTTCCTGCTGCAAATCTGCCTGGTCACTATTTGTCCCCAGGGGGCTTAAGACCTTTGGGTATGAAGAGCAGCAGACTGGAATTTGGAAGGAAGACAGGAGGAAATGTGTGTGCTCCCCCAGTTTGCATCAAAAATGTGATCTGAGTTGGGACTCCATGCTGCAAAATTTTCCTTCAAAACCAGCTTAAATTCCCTTTTCTTTCCCCGCGGATTATGGTTAGGGAAATATAACCACCATACAATGGGTTCTGCTGTCACCTCCACACTTTCAGAAGCAGTAGCAGCAGCAGCACCTACTAATGATGCCAAAAAGACAAGTTTGTAACATCATAATATTTCCATCATTTCATGGCACAGGGAAAAAGAGGATGGCCATTTTTGACAGCAATGCCTCCATTTTCACCGTCTTGTCTAGTTTGCCCTTAAATCAAACTCTAAGGTGGGGTGAGCAATGTGTAGCTCTCCGGGTGTTCTGAGACTCCAGATCTCAAAATAATAATAATAATAATAATAATAATAATAATAATAAGTATTTATACCCCGCCCCTCTGTTAAAACAATTGGGGCGGCTTACAAAAAACCTCATTGTTGGTTTTGCTGGCTTGGGTGATGGGAGTGTGAGTCTAGAAACCACAGGTTGCCCGCCTCTACTCTACACGATTTTCATGAGTGGATCTTCACAAATGATACATTTTCCCTCCAGCTCTTGACACACCATCAGAGTGTACTTTGCTTCTCTGGCAATCCTCCCTACTTGTAGCAGCCAGAATAATAAATAAATAGGGAGATTCCTTCCTGAAGCACAAGAAAAATAGAGTTTTCGAGAATCCCCCTCCTCTAGCAAAGACTGATTATTAGTAATTGACCAAGAGAGTTCCTTGGCTGGGTACCTTTGCTTCTGACACCACCAACAAAAAATACCTCAAAAAACCCTCCTTTGGCAGCAAAATGGGCAGCGTGGTGTCTCTCATTATCAAAAACATTAACATCTCCACCTCTCTCAAGGATACCACGGACAATATCCAGAACGCCTTCTCTGGCGGCTTCCATCAGAGCAGTGCGGCCCGTTGCCTGCAAATCAAATGAGGTCTGTTAAATGGACTTCATTTTATTTCATTTATATCACATATTTCCTCCAAGAACCTCGAGGAGGCATATATGGTATTCCCCTCCCAATTTTAATCCTCACCAGAACCAATTCAGGCTGAGAGGTAGTAACTGATCCAGGGTCACCCAGTGAGTTTTGATGATTTCTGGTGATTTCAAACTCCTAGTCTGGCACTCTAACTGCTGCATTATAATGGCCTATTGGATCTGATAGACATCTAGATATGTCTATTTACCATATTGCAGAGAGAGAGAAATAGAGAGAGGTTGCTAACTGCTATCAAGTTGGCTTTGAGTTAACAGTGACCTTATGGATGAGAGACCTCCAAGAGACCCTGTTATTAACAGCCCTCCTCAGGTCCTGCACAGCGCTGCAACCTCCTTGAGTCAATCCAATAAAATGTTATTTTTCTATTAAATAACTAAAGCCATCTGCAGGGCCATTTCAGATTGTTAAGGACAAGTTCCTAGCGGTTTTCACTGTTGACTTATAACGAGTGGTTCTTTGTTCACTTGGGGGCATTGTTTCCCTAATACAGCAAAGAAGACCATAACAAAGCATATGATTCCTCTGTGGCACTTTCTCCAGCTTGGATTTGTATGTGTGCCTGTCTACCCTGGTAAGGACAGGAGACAAAGCTCCACCTCATAATCCCTGCTCCTTTCCAAATCAGAATGGCTCCCATGATTGTAGGCATCCTCTATGCAGTGTGTTAGGAGTTGTGCTACTAAGAGTTGTTGGGTTTTCCTTGGGTTTTTTTCAGGCTGTGAGGCCGTGTTCTGGAATAGTTGGGTAGGAGTGGTTGGGTAGGAGTGTGTCTGGGGTTTATATGCTGTGAACCGCTGTAGGGGAGTATATGTAAATTTATGTAATTGAATGGTTAGTTTCTGGGTATAGAAATGCAAGGCTTGTTAGTGTCTGTTTGGCTGATGGTGGGTTGATGGACCATTATTTGCTGGAACTCCCCCTGTCCCTGGGTGGAATTCCTTTGTAAGTGCTGAGTTTTAATTCTATTGTATTTCAAAACTGGGAGCCAGATTTTGTTTACTTTTAAGGTTTCTTCTTTCCTGTTGAAGTTGTTCAGGTGTTTATGAATTTCAATAGCTTCTCTGTGCATTCTGACATGTTAGTTGAATTAAAACTCAACACTTACAAAGGAATTCCACCCAGGGACAAGGGGAGTTCCAGCAGATAATGGCCCATCAACTCTCTCTCTGGATTTTCTTCGCAAACGAAGATTCAGGAAGGACTCATCCCGTGCTTTCTGCAAGCATGTTGATGACTAAAAAGGCCAATCCGAGATAAACAAGTCCGGTTGCAGAAAGCACAGCAGAAGGTCTCCTTGGGTGATGTTTCCGGGTTGTGATTCTTTCTGCATTGTCGTTTATCTTCAAGACTTGTTCAGTGTGAGTTCTCAAATAAGGCTGCAGCATTGTGGATAGTGCATCTCCATGCCTCCCGATGTGAGGCTAGGGCGAACCATTGTTGGTGATCAATTTGGCCGAGCCTGAGATGTTGTTTCAGGGAGTCCTTGTATTGCTTTTTTGGAGCACCCCTCTTATGCTGACTCATTGCGAGTTCACCGTAGAGTACTATTTTTGGGAGGCGATGGTCCTCCATCCTAGAAACCTGCCCTGCCCAGTGCAGCCGTGTTCTCAATATCACGACCTCAATGCTGGTGATCCCTGCTTGCTCAAGGACAGCAATATTCATCACATAGTCAGTCCAGTGTATATTTAGGATTGTCAACTCACCATCAGCCAAACAGACACTAACGAGCCTTGCATTTCTATACCCAAAAACTAACCATTCAATTACACAAATTTACTTATACTCCCCTACAAGGATTCACAGCATATAAAACCCAGACACACTCCTACCCAACCATTCTCTGAAGATGCCAGCCACAGATGCAGGCGAAACGTCAGAAAGAAACTATTCCAGAACACGGCCTCACAGCCCGGAAAAAAACCAAGGAAAATCTACGGATGCCAGCCGTGAAAGCCTTCGACTTCACAGTTGTTGGGTTGCTGTTTTTTTTTTTTTTTTTACATTCCATCCATATCATGGGCAAGGTAGAAGAAAACAATCCATTTTGTGCATTCTGTACAATCTGTACAAATTATGAACATGTACAAGTGGCAGCTGGTGGCTTCCATGTCAGCTGGGTGGTAAATATACTCTGGTTTTTATTCCAGACTTTAAGAATAGTTTCAGTATCTTGGATACCTCCTTTAACTATCAACAGGATTCACTGCCACACTGTCATGGAAGACACTGGCTGCTGCCAATCTATACATTCCTATTTAATTCTGTGTATTCCACCCGCCATGGACCATGCCACTCTGTCCCATGTGAAGGATGGCTTCAAGCCTTTTTGATGACAGATTATTAACATGACTGTCAATCATTCAATCAATCAGAGTGTGCCCTAAAGTAAAAAGCATTACTTCTTTGTTTTTAGATGATGCAGAAATGAGTCCTTACTAAGCAAGAGAGGAGGAGGCACTTTTGCCACCTATATAATTTTTTAAGTACTTGTCTTAAAAATGCTATTTTTAAAAAGGATAATCTGGTTATTGTGCAACCAAGAAACCTTATTAGTCATTTTTTAAAAAATGAATCAACTGAAGTGGGTGACTTGTTTCAGCACTAATTATTATGTGGATACAGTATCCATGAGGGGTTGGTTCCCAGACTTAATGTGAATACCAGAAATTGGATAACAGTAAACCTTATTAAAATAATGGACTTCTGGTAAAAACATACCATAAAGTTGTGTTGGAGGCACTAGGCATTTTCTAGCACAACTCTATGACACGTGTCCCCTATTTTGTGTCCTACTGATAACTGAAACTGCAGATACTGGTTCCATGGATACAGGGGTTTGGCTGTACTTTCAGCACCCTAAACTCCCGCCTTCAAATGGTAAGGATGTTCTTACTAGATTTGTCGCATTTGGATTTGCTCCTCTTTCCAAAAATTTCATACATATCTCTTTGATTTCGTGTGCTTGCTCGCAGGCTTGTACAAAAACAGGCTTCCCCTCAATAGTACAGTTGTTAACATCTGCTCCAAATTCTAAGGCCATCTGAACACAGCGGTAATGTCGTTTGGTAGGAAGAATGCAATAGAACAATACGCCTGTTGAAGAATAGGGCAGAACAGTTTAACAAGCAAAAACTTGGAATACTATACAAAACTAGGAAGGATCCAGTAGCAAAATCTCACTTTCCTAGGCTACAAGTACAACTCCGCCAAGCCAAACATGGGGATTCTTTTTATACCTTTTCCTTCTGCATCAACTATTGTCATGTCTGCCTCTGCTTGGACTAATACATCCAAGGCCAAATCATGGCCAAGCTCAGCAGCTTTCATCACTGGGGTACGTCCCATTCTATCCTGGACATCCGGGTGAGCTCCAATCTCTAAGAGAAAGTTACACATGTCAATGTCATTTGCAACACAAGCCAAGTGAAGGGCACTGTCTCCATTGATGGGTTCGGTGAAATTAATGAGCTGGGGATATCCAAGTTTGATGAGCTTCTCAATCTGCTTCTTGTCCTTTTGACGAACACATTGCAGAACTTTATAGACCTGTAGGTTCTCAAGTCTCTTGTCAGCCAAAGACATTCTCAGTCAACTGAAGAAAAGGTCTTCCCATAGAGATGGATTCTGGACAGAAAAGGTGGAAAGAGAAAACAGTCAAGTCTCTCGCACAATGACGTTCAGCCAAAGAACCTCTGGAGCTGTTGTTCCATCTATGGACTAAACACTATGCCGGAGATGGGGAAACCCCAGCCTCAGGGTTGGAAGAAGCCTAGATGAATTCCCTGTCTTCTTTGCAGGCTTCTTCTTCTCTTATCCCCAGTCAACAATTAGAAATAAGATGGTATTTAAGGTCCAGGAACCTGTTGCATAGAACTGAACTCCAGTTTCCAAACAGGGAACTGTTGCGGGGGACTGTGCTCTGGTTATATTCTAAACCTTTTGGTTTTTACCCATTCCCTTTCCAGAATGCTTATAAAAATGAGATAGCAACAATGCTACTTGCTGTATGCAAATACTGTAGGACTCCTGCATCCACTGGGAATTGGTTCTGGGAGGCCCCATGGATACCGAAATAACGAACACCATTGAAAATAATGGGACTTCCAATTTAAAACACCATAGAGTTGCCTTGGAGGACCTAGAAAATGGCTAGAGATGACACATTTTCTAGGAAGACTCTATGGTAGGTGTGCTGTTTTGTGTCCCGTGGATAATGAATCAGTGGATATGGGAGTCCTACTGTACCAGTTCTGTGAATACACCAAAGAAAGGAGAAAGAACTAGCCTCACATCAATGTCCAGATGTTGACCCAGCATTTCCCTCCCTCACATGACACAGGATGCCAGTACACACTGGGAAAAGCAGGATGGCATCCAGGCAATTCAGCCCCCTGAGATCACCACTGTGTCATATGCATGGCAGAAACTACATGACACAGTCCATGGTACTAACAACAACAACAACAAAAACATGATCTAGGAACACAGTGATGCCAGAAACTAATTGCTCCTACTTGGGCCTGCAAGAGATGATAGAAGAGCAAGAATAGATTGTTTACATTGTCATAACTTTGCCCAGTAGACAAATGACTTTTTATTCAAGCAGGCTTTTGGCAAATGACCAGCTGCTGGTGGTGGGCTTTTAATGGGAGTCCTATAATCACCCTGGTTGTGTTTTAAATTTTTTTTAATTTGGGTTAGTATTTTAATATTATAGTTTGTGTGGTTTTAATTGTATTTGCTTTTTCAATCCTATTCTGAGTCAAGTAGAATACAAGCACTGGGACAAAGATAGGCTATTAAATAAATACATACATACCTACTAGAACATGAGCCCCTGGTGAACACTAAGGAGCAGGGCTGGTTCTATCGTTATGCAGAGAGAGGTACCCATTCACCTCGGGCAACAGATGCTGAGAAGCACCAGGCAGTGGCAAAGAGTTGGGGGACAGAAATGCATGTCACAATACCTTGTGTCACCCTAAGTTAGATGGTTACCCTTGAGCGCAGCTGAGGATGCTGTTCTCTTCAAGTCTGCTGAAGAGATTTAGTTCTGTCATGGAACTGGGATGGTGCCATCTTTGCCTCAGGTGACAGAATGCCTTGGGCCAGTCTGGCTAGGGACCATACATGTTTCCCCAGGGTTTGAACAAGGACTGTACTAATGGCAAAGGCACTGCGTCTCACAGACAAAGTACAGCCAGCCTAGCAGAACAGAGAAGGGACCTAACTCAGTATATTTCTAGTATATTCTAGAAGAATGCCCTTTCTCAAGTACAGTGAGGACTAAGGGGAAAGACTTGAAAACACAGAGAACAGGAGTGGTAATTGAACATCCAGCAGCAGATAACCTGCAACTCCTAGCCACCGTAGTCAGCATAGCCAATGGTGAAGAATGTGAGGAGCTGCAGTTCAAGAAAAAAAATAGAGGGCTAAGTAATTCTCATCTGATATAGGCAGACAATAGGCAAGAAGGGTTGTGGAGTTTCTAATGCCTAGGATTCAGAAGGAGCGGTAGCCAGCTTCTCCTGGAGCTGCCTGCCTGCCTGCCGCCTCCCTCCAGGCTCTGGGGCAAGCTGGCCTCCCTTCGCCTTGCTCCACAGCTGGCGCTCAGTACTGCTTCGGGGGCAGCCAGGCCGGGACGGGCCTTACCTCCTCTTTCTCCTTCTCCTCTTTCTCCGGCCTGGCTGCCCCCAAAGCAGTACTGAGCACCAGCTGTGGAGCAAGGCGAAGGGAGGAGAAACTCCTTGCCCCAAAGAGTCTCTCCTCTCTTGGCGCTCCTCTCCCGCCTGCTTCCTGCCCCCGCCGCTTTGCTGCTCGCCTTTCCCTGCTGCCGCAGCAAAGAGAAGCTCCTTCCCTCCCAGAATACCACAGAGAAGCCAGCTTGCCCCAGCACCCGGAGGGAGGCGGCAGGCAGGCAGGCAGCTCCATGCTTGCCTCACAAAGGGGGTTGCGTCCTCGCTAGGCTTCGCTCGCAGCTCCAGTTCAGTGCCAGCGCGCCAAGGCACAGGCAGCAGCGCTAGCCATGGGGCCCAGCCCGGGTGCTGCCACCACCACCACCTCTCCTCCTGCCGCCACCGGCACTCGCCCCCCAGGTGCTCCAGGGTCACTTCCAGGGTGGCGCAGTCCATGCAGAGGGGTCCCCCTGCAGGTTGTCCTGCTCGGTGGGGGTGGAGGGAGGAAAGTAGGAAGGAAACAGGAGAATTAAAAAAGGGCAAGGCCAGCAGGAGGTTTTTGGCCGCTCTCTTGCTCCTGTTTGCTCTCTCCTGGTTTTGTTTTGTTGCAGGAGGAGGGTTAGGACGGGCCCCCCTGCGGCTGTGCCCCCCCCCCCGCCAATGCTGATTTGGCGGTATGGTTAAACCGGCCCTGAATGTATGCTATATTTTTCATTGCTGTGGGGCACAAAATTCTTTACCAACTACACAGCAATCAAATTCCACCTCCCAATCCACCTTTTAAGCAATGCAGATCACCTCCACAGCCTTTTCTGTGCCATTGGAGAGCAGAGAATCCATGGAGACACATCCAGCTGTTTTCCTATAGTTGGACACAATACAAGGATGTTATCTGCAGGGACCTCTTGAGGACCCCTGGAGGTCAACGTGGAGACCTCTTGTAGTGCATCCAGCTACAGGAAAATAACCAGATGCATCTCTGCAGATCCCCTGTTCTCTAACAACACAGAAATGTCTGTGTTGGAGGGATAGCATCATTTAAAAGGCGGGTTGGGAGGGGTAGCACCAGGGGACACAGCTGCATGCCAGATGTACATCTCCTGATGCAAGATTTCAACCAAGGTCTCCAAATTTCAGCTACTTGCCATGTGTTGTTTTTTTTAGATGAAGCCAGACATGTGAAAGACATTCTCCCAAAAATCAATTTTTCCTATTGGGGGATATTTTTTGTTGTTTCAGTCAATGTAATGCTTTGAGACAAAAAAAAAAAATTGTCCCACACTACTTTTGTGGAAAACCAAGATAAAGCAAAGCAGACACACACTCTGGTGTTAAGCAGTGGGGGAACAAATGAGTTTGCCACAACATTTAATTGTCCTGATTCATAACCTGCACCCCGGACAAGAGGCTACTGTTAGGACAGGATGTGGAGAAACGGAATGGTTTTTGCATTTTAGCACCCTATCTATTTAACTTGTATGTGAACATATCATATGTAAGGCAGGATTAGACTAGTGGGAAGGAGGCATGAAAATTGGAAGAAGGAACATCAGCAATTTAAGATACGCACATGACACCATACTGCCAGCAAAAATAACAAAGACTTGGAACGTTTACTGAAGAAGGTCAAGAAAGAAAGTGAAAAGGCTGGTCTACAGTTGAACAGCAAGAAAACAATAATGACCACAGATGATTTACATAACTTTAAAGTAGATGATGAAAACATTGAAATACACTCAGTCCTCCATATCCAGGGGTTCTGCATTCATGAATTCAACCAGCCGTGGCTTCAAAGTATTTGTGGAGGGGGAATTCCCAAAAAACAAACCTTGCTGTTTGCCATTATATATAAGGGATGCCATTTTACTATGCCATTGTATATAACCAAACCCCAGCAGATACTGAGGGTGCACTGTAGTTTGAGATTTTCCATACCTTGGCTCAGTTGTTAATCAGAATGGAAACTTGCAGTCAAGAAATCAGAAGAAGGCTAGGATGTGGGAAGGCAGCTATGAAGGAACTAGACAAGATCCTGAAGTGTCAAGATATATCATTGAATGCTAAAGTTAGGATGGTCCATGTCATTGTGTTTCCCATTTCTATGTATGGCTGTGAAAGCTGACAGAAAGAAGATTATCTCCTTTGAAAGGTGGTGTGGAGAAGAGTTCTATGGATACCATGGACTACTAAAAAGACAAATAAACAGGTCCTAGAGAAAATCAAGTTTGAACTCTCCCTAGAAGCCAAGATGACTAAACTGAGACTGTCATACTTGGGACATATCATGAGAAGACATTAACTCACTAAGAAAGACAACAATGTCTGGTAAGGTAGAAGGCAGTAGGAAAAGAGGAAGACTGCATTCCAGATGGACAGAGCCCCTATATTGGGAGAAAGGCAGGATATAAATAAATAAAATAATAAATAAATAATAATAATAATAGACTCAATCAGGGAAGCCATGGTCCTGAGTCTGCAAGACCTGAGCAGGGCTGTTGAGGACAAGGTGACTTGGAGGTCTCTCACTCACAGGGTCACCATATGTCAAAGTCAACTTGACAGCCAGATCCTGTCTGATCTTGGAAGCGAAGCGGAATCAGCCCTGGTTAGTACTTGGATGGGAAACCTCCAATGAATAGCTGTTGCTGTAGGCTAAATTTCAAAGAAAGTAACTGGCAAAACCACCTCTGAGTATTCCTTGCCTAAGAAAACCTTAGGAAATTTATGGGGTCGCCATAAGTCGACAGGAGACTTGAAGGCGCGCGCGCACACACACACACACACATACACGAACACACCACACAACTTAGGGTGCAGCTGCAATCACATGCTTCCCCACACTCCAGGATCAATCCCCTTCCTCCTATTGCTTTGAACAAAATTTATTTCCAAGCTAGTACTTTATGAGACCGCAGCCCAAAAGACCCCAGTCCTCCCTGAAACTCCCCAGTATGGAATGCGTGTCACCAAACAACAAACAGAGCACGTTCACACATGCACATGTTGCATAACGGAAGAGCAGGCAAGCCTGAAACAGCCAGCCAAGCTCGACTGTCACAAGAGAGAGCTTTCCATAACATGGAGCCAATGTATCCATGCCCAGCCCTTGGGAGTCCCCATGTGCACCTATGCCTGTACACGCGATGGGCATGCAGATCGAAGTAAACGAATGTCTGAATCAGACCTTGGTGGTGACGGAAGCGGGAGAAATCACAGCAGAAAAAAAAAGGGGCCAATCCACACGACACAAATAATCCAGTTTGTAACTGGATTATTTGCCATGGTGCCTTGCTATGGAATCCTAGGATTTGCAGGTTGGTGAGGTGCCAGAGATCTTGGGCAGAGACGGCTAAAGACTCTATAAAACTACAAATCCCAGGGTTCGTTCAAGAGGAAGGCGCCGTAGCAAATAACCCAGTTTCAAACTGGATTATTTGTGCAGTCAGGGCTGGTTTAAGGCACCGGTGGCGTCAGCATCCACAGGGGGCCCCATCATTGGGGGGGCCCTGTAGTAACCCTCCTCCTGTAAAAGCATTATTAGTAATAATCTGAATATCCTATACTGTGAATAGCTTAGGTTGAGTTAGGTTACATTGACCTGAGATAAACATATGGGCCCCCCAAAATAAAGCATTGCAGGGGGGTGTCATTGGGGGGGGCATAGTAACCCTCCTCCTGCAAAAACATGATTAGTTATAATCTGAATATCCTGGACTGTGAATAGCTTAGGCTGAGTTAGGTTACCTTGACCTGAGATAAACATATGGGCCCCCCAAAATAAAGCATTGCAGGGGGGTGTCATTGGGGGGGGCATAGTAACCCTCCTCCTGCAAAAACATGATTAGTTATAATCTGAATATCCTGGACTGTGAATAGCTTAGGCTGAGTTAGGTTACCTTGACCTGAGATAAACATATGGGCCCCCCAAAATAAAGCATTGCAGGGGGGGGCATCATTGTGGGGGGGCATAGTAACTCTCCTCCTGCAAAAACATGATTAGTAATAATCTGAATATCCTGGACTGTGAATAGCTTAGGCTGAGTTAGGTTACATTGACCTGAGATAAACATATGGGGCCTCCCAAAATAAAGCATTGCAGGCCCCCCCCCCAAATTCCTTAAACCGGTCCTGTGTGCAGTGTGGAGGCTCTTTTGTCCAGAAAAAGTCTTGATGCACGGGGGGGCGGGCAGGATGTGGGGGGGGGGAGCCGCGGCAATTCATCGACTCGGAAGAAAACCCAGTGGAGTACAATAGGAATTTTAAGGGGTTAGGATTTTTTTATTGGAATAAGCCCATTCTACTGAATAAAATACAGGCTGCTTAGTCCCGTGGACGCGTGTCCGGGAGGGGTGCAAGAAGAAGCCTTCAGGGTGGGTGGTTTGCCTGCTCTCTGGAGCGTCCTCTGTACAGAGAGGAGCTCATCCAAGGCATGGCCAGCCCCGATCGGATTGGATTTCATGGGATTTCCCCCCCCCCCACGCCGCCCGCCCGCAGCTTGCAAGCCCGCTCACCTGCTCCGGCGGCCGAGGCGCGGCGACTGGCTCCGGAGCATGACCCGTCCCGGCGGCGGCGGCGGCGGCGGCGGCCTGGGATGATGATGATGATGGTGGTGGTGATGACGGCGGCCGGGGGCGAGAGGGAGTGGAGAGCCCCGGGCGGGGGAGCTGGAGGAGGGGATTGTTAGCCCGGAGGCTCCTATGGCAACGGAACCCAGGGAGAGGCCAGCAGCCGCCCGGGCCCCGCGCGTAACAATGGCATCCGGCTCCGGAGCTGGCAACCCCGCTGAGGAGCAAGCCTCCTTCGTCTGTTGTAGCCTCAAAAGACACAAAGGAAGCCATGCCCTCCAAGGAGTGGCTTAGGGAGAGGGGGATGTTTAGCCCGGGAAAGAGAAAGTTAAGAGTGGACATGTTTAAATATTTGAAGGGATGTCATACTGAGGATGGAGCAAGCTTGTTTTCTGCTGCTCCAGAGACTAGGACACGGAGCAATGGGTTCAAACTACAAGTAAAAAGAGATTCCACCTAAACATTAGGGAGAACTTCCTGACAATAAGAAGTGTTCAATAGTGGAATGTGCTGCCTCCTAGTGCGGTTGAGTCTCCTTCTTTGGAGGTTTTTAAGCAGAGGCTGGATGGCTATCTGTCAGGAGTGCTTTGATTGTGTATTCCTGTATGGCAGAGGGTTGGACTAGATGGTCTCTTTCAACTCTACGATTCTATGAAAAAGACCCAGTAGCACCTTGGAGACTAACTGAGAAGAAGAAGTGGCTAGCAAAGTTAGTGTGGATACTCTCCTCTTCCTTCCCTCCGGATTCACTCTTTGGTTTTGAAACCTTTTGTGAAGGTCTGGTTAATGGCGCATTCAGATGGAAGGCAAGAGAGGTGAGGGGAGAACCATTTCTTGTAGGAGACCAGGGAGAACACCTGGATAGGGTTCTCTTACTGATTATTAATGATTTAGGAGCAGTGAGGTGAGCAAGTTGTGGCTCTCCAGAGGGACTGTAGTTCCCATCATCCCCCAGCCAGTGGGTTCAATGGTGAGGAATAACAGGAGCTGTTGTTTAATACAACCTGGAGGGGCCCATGTTGCCCACCTGTGATGTAGATGTCCTTTTGCCTTCTCCCAGTGGAAAAAAATTAGAAGTTTAAAATCTTTCAAAGTGGAGAAAAAAGAATTGTATTTATTTAAGTAGATAGATAGATAGATACACACACACACACACACACACACACACACACAGTATATATCCTGTATAATAAAAGGGCCACACTGAACTCCAGATCTGTGCTTGAATGGAAAAGGAGAGTGTTATCTCTTAGGACAGTCCCCTTAAGTACTCTTAAAAAGAAAAAGAAATGAAGGAGGCTGAATAATCTGTCTATAACTGTGAAGAAGCAAAGCTGGGGCCTGAACATTTCACAAAGTCTCAAACATTACCTTTTCCCTCCATAATTTGAGTGCTGAGGGTCCTAAAGGTGGAAGGCTAGCAGCTGTGCAGGGCCCAGATGCTTCAGTGTGTCCTCACCGAGTACCATGAGAGATTACTGCAGTTGCTTTTTCCTTTTTCAGAAATGGCAGAGCAAGTGTAACCCCACATCTGCTGGTAGTAAAGAGTTAGGACTGGAAGAGGGAGGCATCTCCTCCCTTCTCAGTAAGGTCTAAGAAAGCTCTCTCCAGGTATACATTTACCTGCTTTACTTCATCATGACCTTTCCTCAATCATTATCTTGTCTTAAAAAGCCAATGGGGAAGGGGTATTCTGGGGTGGAGGAGACTTAGATGTGCAGCTGCCAGGGCCCCTTTGTTACCCTATATAGCTCCAGCATTGGGTAGCTTGTGTACACCAGGCTGAGTTTGGCAGAGGCATTTTCCCTCCCACTGAAACTAATGGGGTTTAAATATTGTAGATTTTAAAAAGGAAGCAGGATCAATCTGCCTGTCTGGCCAGCCAAAGCTGATTGGACTTTAAGAGTGATGGAGAATCTACCACTTCACTGACCATACCTCTTAGTATTTTGTTGTAGCTATCTCAGTGATGGCTACAATCTTGTTTAAAAATAAAGGCTGTGATTCTTGCCCTCTCCATGCTTCATAGCCCCCTTAAATATTAAAATTTAATCTTAGAACCTTAACCAAGTTGAGAGAAAAGGTTAGTTCTCAAGCTTTTTGCAATCATTCCTGCTTTGAAGGAGATGTTTATACTTTTGAATCAAGTGCTGGACAATTTAAGACCCTCCAGATATTGGGTTGTAGCTCCTATCACACCTAGCCAATGGTGGGGATGTTGGGAGTTATAGTCGCACAGCTTCATCACCCCATTCTAATCTCTAGCAAAGACCATCCTTCCAGCTACTAATAATGCCAATCTTTCAGACACAGCCAGTTGTGTAAAATGTATCAGTGGATCTAATAATCGTATGCATAACAGTTTTAATATAATTTCAGTTACCATTTTCCTGAAATTGCTGTCTTTTATAAAGAGCCCAAGAATCTCTATGCCTCTGGAAATTAACTACAGGGGTTATAAAATAAAGATTCCCCCACTGGCTTTGAAATAAAAACATGAGCCAAAGGGTAGAAGTCCCAGTTAAACTCTCAATTTAGAGACGAGCTCTGCCCAGGCTTCAGTAACTCTCAGGATGTTTCCAGACAAGACTTTCACTATAGAATTGCATTGCCTCATTTATAGTGGTGTCTGGACCTCCTGTAAACGTTTTTCTTCAAATTACCCAATCAAATCTGTCCTGTCAAAAATTGAATAGCTGTACAAACCCTTTTAACTGAGTGGTAGATCCCTCTAAAAGCACACTAAGTCTTCCTCAGCTGCAATATAATGATACTATAACACTGATCTACATTGCAGGATTGCTGTATCTTCCTGCAGTCATTAATCTGAATAAACAGGGACAGTGGCAATGTCCTCTAACAGGGGACTTTCCCCATAAGCTTTTCTCTTGCAAATCACTGCAGTACTTGCAATTATGTTAAATAGTTAAGAATTCAAGGATGGACAATCCATCTTTCCCAATTCTGAGCTTTTGTTCTGTTAAGGGTTGGCTTATGTTTCTTTTGAGAAGATTCAGAGAAAAATTTCAAAATCTATATTAATGCAAATATTAAGCCAATGTAGAGGTCAGAAAAATAGAGTGCAAGCTAAAACATGAAAATTTAAACATGCTTTTGTGGCATGTTGGTTGGCCTAATAAACACAGGTATTGTAAAAGGAAGTGATAGATAGTCCTAACAAGGTCTCTCCTGGACCTGAACTGTCCCAGCACCCCTCCCACCCAAAACATGGCAAAAGCCCCTTTTGTCCCTAGAGGACATGGGGGGCAATTTTTTTGCAAGGGGTGGAGCCCTCCAAGGTCTTCTGTTAGGCTAATGCAGCCTCCCACCCTCCCATAGTCAACCCACCCCAGTCTAGACCTTGTTTGGAGCTGGAGGGTGTCATTTGCTGGGTTGCCTTAGAATATGGTAACTACCTCAAGTCATAGAATCATAGAGTTGGAAGAGACCATAAGGGCCATCAAGTCCAAACCCCTGCCAATCAAGAACACACAATCAAAGCATGCCTGATAGATGGTCATCCAGACTCCATTTAAAAACCTCCAAAGAAGGAGACTCCACCATACTTCAAGGCAGTGCATTCTACTGCTGAACAACTCTTACTGTCAGGAAGTTTGAAAATGAATTTCAACAGGGAATAAGAGCTTTTTGGAAGTGGAATACACTGCCTCGTAGTGTGGTGGAGTCTCCTTCTTTGGAAGTTTTTAAACAGAGGCTGGATGGCCATCTGTCGGAAATGATTTGATTGTGTATTCCTGTATGGCAGGGGGTTGGACTGGATGGCCCTTGAGGTCTCTTCCAACTCTATGATTCGATGAAGTTCTTCCTAATGTTTAGGTGGAATCTCTTTTCCTGTAGTTTGAACCCATTGCTCCGTGTCCTAGTCTCTGGAGCAGCAGAAAACAAGTTTGCTCCATCCTCAGTATCACATCCCTTCAAATCTTAAAACACGGCTATCATGTCCCCTCTTAACCTTCTCTTCTCCAGGTTAAACATATCCAGCTCCCTAAACTGCTCCTCATAGGCCATGGCTTCCAGACCTCCCACCATTTTGGTCGCCCTCCTCTGGAGACGTTCCAGCTTGGGACACATCCCAGTATTGTGGGAAAGATGGGGCGTAAATGAAGTTACTAATCATAGTCATAGAATGACGTTAGTAAATGTGGGCAGTAACTGTTAATTCAGTATTGGCTGGCTAGCTCAGCAGGGTTCACCTCACCCTGCATTCACGCCTGTTCAGTACAATTCATTCTCCAGCGGAGGCACGTTTATCTTTCTCATGTGTCAATATGCATTGCAAGCCCTTACTTAAGCTTTTAAGACAGATGAGAAACAATAGCCTCAGATGTGAGTAGTCCATCTCCTCTTTCTTATGTACAAGGCTGGTGAATTATTTATCTACACACTATCCTGGAGAAGCAGCAAGCAAAGAGGGGTGATTTATTTTCTCCCCCTCCTGCCAGAAGAAAATATTGTGGACCAGAGAGGAAGACAATCAGGAAAGCACATCAAGTCAGGCAAGAGTCTGAATTCTCCTGCATCTTGCTAGAAAAAAAATAAAGCAAAGTTCAAGCTGTGGCAGCCCTGGTCCAAGTGGAGTCATAGAAGGGAGGGATTTCATCCTGAAATGGGAAGTTGAGGTATATACACATCTGCTCAGATCATGGTTCAAGGAAGGCAAAGGAACATTATTGTTGAATGTAGCAGAAGAAATGGCACATGTATGCTCCCTCTTGTTAAGAACATCCCCATGCTCTGGCCATCCCAGCAGCTACTTAAGACCAGTGTGCTCTGAGGCAAAGCAGAAGTGAGGCAATTGTGTCACTCACTCCTAAAGAGACCCAAGATACTCTCTCTCTCTCTCTCTCTCTCTCTCACACACACACACACACACACATGTCAGTGCCCCTAAGGGTTATTAATAATTTGGCATATTGATTTAGTCATCCATGTGGGAGAAAAGTAAATCCCAGTGACTAGCTGTAAGGATCCCAAAGGCACGTGCTAAGCCATGTATCACCCAAAAGGAAGGACAACTAACAAATTCCAAACTGAAAGAAAAGGTCAAGAGGACATTGCCTGCACACACCCTAGTGACAGACAAATTGATCCCATCATCGGTGGTTGGAGTAATCCTTTGTCTGAAGGTATCCCCTTCCATCAGTCCCCAGACCCAGCCATTAAGGAAGCAGCTCATGCTTTGTAAATTTAATCACCAGAACATTTAGAGTAGTTGCAACACATTAGTGTATTTCGAAACTCCATTGTTTAAACTCAGGAGCTTCATGAAATCCATTGTTTCAATACACAAAATCCTATCACTTGGGGGCATGTTTGGGGGTATAAATACTGGCCCCAAATCCTGCCTCATGGTGCACAGATTCCATTCCTGGGGATACTACATCCCTCTGTATAGCCAGGCCCAGAGACTCCAGTCCTGGGGACACACTGTCACTCTGTGTTAGCCACTCCTGCTTCATCCATCCACGCTGCCAGTCTGCCTTGAAATTTTGGACTATGAGACAGGTGTTTTATTTCCCCTGAAAAACTCTCTATCTATTCCTCTGTCAACCTCTCTTCTTCCATTCCTAGTGGTCTTGTGTGAATGCTTCATTGTATGAGTGTGTGCATGAGTAGTGTTATTATTTTTAAGTCCTTAATAAATATCATTGTTAATTTTTCATTTTGCATTTGTGTGTATATTAGTTCAGAACTGGTAAGAGTAAAAATAGGCATAAGATTCCTCTCTGTTGCCCCCTCTTGCATTGCCAAGTTGCTGCAAATTTCCCCTTCATACTAGAAACCCAGTATTTCTGTGGGAATCCATGAGCAATTTGGGTAACACTAGTAGTGTAATTTTAGTATTTAAAAATTATAAGCTGGCTGGAGTGACTTGGCAGAAAGAAGTTTCAGGTTGAGTCTTCTATATCAGAAATGCTTGGGACCAGAGATATTTTGGATTTTGGAACATTTTGTATTTTAGAATACAGGTTGATCCCCATATCCACGGATTCGGTATCCACGGTTTCACTTATCCACACCTGAAAATATATGTTCGCTCTAGGCATTTCTAGGTCCTCCAGTGAGATTCTATGGTCAATTTCCGGCATTCATCTCATTGAAAATAATAGGGTTCCCAATTAGCCATAGTTTCATGTATCTATGAAGTATTCCCGCAGATATGGGGGTCGACCTGTACTTGCATATACATAAAGAAGTATCTTGGAGATGGGACCAAAGTCTAAACAGGAAATCCATTTATGTTTTACAGAGTCTTTAGCCTACTCAGCCAAAGAGGGTTGGTGCCTCACCAAACTACAAATCCCAGGATTCTATAGGAAGGACCCATGGCAAATAATCCAGTTTCAAACTCTATTGTTTGTGTAGTGTGGACTCAGCCTAAGAAAAAAAAATTGACAACCCTAATTCAGCACCACTAACAGCTGGACATTTAAAAGCAAAGCACTCATAGAAGCCCTAGGCCTAGATAAATGAATCTGTCAGGTTTCAGTTTCTCCCACAAATGTGAGTCAGATTTATGAAGAAATGTGCAAACTTTGGAAAATTATACCTAACACTAAACTAAACTAAATTCTCACATCCTCCTATCTCTAAAGCTGAAATTGAATGAAGAAATAAGCACAAGATTCATGGAAGTAATGGTGAGTATCTTCTTAGGACTTTATCACACCAGCTGTTTTCTCGCAGCAATCGTGTTAGTGAAGCAAACGGGAACATACTGATTTCAAAATGATCAGTATCACACTGCTCTGTAATCATGCACATGTGCTGTGAGTATGCTGTTTTGACAATTTATAGTCCCTTCCACACTGGCTCTGTAACCCTGCTGTATGCCCTACTTAGGGGGGCGCAATTCTGTAATGATGGGGAAGTGATAAAAAAAGTTACCGCTCTGCCGTAATTATGCAATCACAGCAAAAATAAAAAGAACCTGAAAGACACAGAGTAAAAACAACCTTGGACTGCTTGGGAATAGTGAAGAGGGATGGGGGGGGGAAGGGGAGAGGAGAGGAGGAAAATCACACCTTCTCATGCTGTGACTGCCATCATCTCATTACTGCAGTGAAAGGGCCCTATCGCATCAGGGGACTAATGGAATACCAGCAATATTGGGAGTCACTGATGAATTTCCCCTGGCAGTGAAAAGATGCACTACAGAAATGAATGAAATGCAAAGCAGAAACAGGATAGACACAATGTTGTGTGATAAGTACTGGGCAAATATGCTAATATCTTGCTGTAATTGTGAACTACCATCTTCATGTGATAAAGTCTCCAATAAACTTGTCAGATTGAAGTGTACTCTGTAAGATTCTAGCATAGCAGTAGTCTCCATAAGATAGTATCAAAGTAATTTGATCCAGGGTGAGCTGGTTATCAACATCTCACATTTTTAGCATACCCCCTGTTTACTAACAGAAGGTCCATCTCATCACCATGAAAGATGAAGACTGATCTTCTTCCTCAGCTATTGTCATCGCTTGTGAGGAGCTCCTGGATTCCCTCCATTGCAGTGTGGTTTCATCCATATGCAATGGCATCTCCATTTGCAGCTCTTTTCTTCCTCAGGAGCTAATGACAGACATTTGAGAGCCAGTGTGGTGTACTGGTTAGAGTGCTGGACATCTGAGGGACCAGGTTCTCATCTCCATTGAGCCATGAAAACTCAGTGTGTGACCTTGGGCCAGTCTCTCTTTCAGCCTAATCAATCCTAGGAGGTTGTTGCAAGGAGAAAGTGGAAAAGAGGTCAGTGGAAATAAATGTAACAAATAAATGGTATAGAGAAATGTTATTAGAGAATACAAAGGAGTACATATAGAGGGGGAAAATCCTTCTTTGTCATAGATCTGTGCTGTGAGGGTTAGATTTAGCCCTTCTCCACTGTGCCAAGAGCTTCTGTTTAGATCCTTTGCTGTGAAAATTCTTCCTGGATTAAACAATGACAGATACTGTACATTACGTGGTGGCCACTTAAAGACATTAGCTGTGTCTTGTGTTATTTTCTATTCTTTTGTCATTAATGTCTTTTTGCTTTTTTTGTGTAACATTGTCTTATTTTGTATGACTTTACATGCAGTTGCGATAAAGCACCCAATAAAACTGGTTATTTTTTTTTTAAATGGCCTTTCTGACAACATGTAATGGAATGTTGAAAACTGACTTACTTTACCCAGACCATGGGACTGTTTTTTCTTTTGGACTACACCTCCCAGATTCCCCCAGCCAGCATGGCTAGTGGCTGTGTTGGTTGGGAAATATCAGGCCCCAAAGGAATTTTTCTTCTGGAAATATCAGGCTCCAAAGGAATTTTTCGAAACTCTGATTTTATACCAGTGTATGGGCTTAAAATTTGGCTTGTTCTGAGCTGGAGCTATTCCTGCTGTAGACAAAAGGGACTGCAGCAATACAGTGCTTCAGCTTACCAGAACAGAGTTACAGGAAGGAAATAAAGAATCAGTCACTCATGCCAGATGACTGGTACAAGGCAAAATGTTCTAGTACTGATAGCAGTGTCATATTACCAAAACAATGAAGGAGAATGTCACTACATCTCCTAGAATGTGCTGCCCTTGAATTTTGCAATGTGGTGTGCCTGTTAATTGGAGCTACTCTAATGCAAAATTGATCTCCAGTACAAAACATGACAAAGAGAGCCAGTGGGATGTACTGGTTTGAGCATTAGACTACAACTCTAGAGACTAGGGTTCAAATCCCTACTTAACCACGGAAATCCACTGGGCAAGTCACACTCTCTCAGCCTCAGAGGAAGATAAAGGCAAACCCTCTCTGAACAAATTGGCCAAGAAAGCCCTGGGATAGGTTCACCTTAAGGTCACTATAAGTTGGACTTGAAGGCACACAACAACAACAACAAAACATGACATTTCCCATTATGGAGTACTCACAATAATAGTAAGTCAACTACTTCATTGGATTTCAGTGTCTTAAGGACAATGTCTTGCCCCACCTAAAAAAAGTAGAATAAACTGACATCCAAAGCTCCCGTTTTATTTGAGATTTTGATTTGTCTTGAAAAACTCACTTGATGTTTACTGTTCTAAAAAGGAAAACAAAAAAGGCTCTCGAGACAAAATTCTCAAAATTTTGTCCAGTCTCAAAAGATTTGACTCTGAAGTTCACATCTCACATTTTAAAATATTTTTCAATCTTACACTGCAACCTCCCTGATTTCATGTGAAGTTGAAGGCTTTCACGGCCGGCATCCAGCCCGGGGGGAAAAAAAACAAGGAAAACTCCCTGATTTCTTTTCACTGACAGGCAAAGACGTTTTTATGCAAACAGGCTTTTAATACGTAGTTGGGCTTATGGATGCTTTTATTGGGCTGTGTGTTTATTTTTTATTTTGTTTTGTTTATTTTTATCTTTTAACTTTTATATGTTTTATGTAATTTTAGATTTTTATATTGTGATGTTTTTAATGGTTTTGATGTGATAATGTAATGGTTTTTATGTGATATTTTGTTAGCCACCTTGGGTCCCTTCTGGGAGAAAAGTGGCATATAAATTAAATAAAAATAAATACTAAATAAACCAAGTGTAACTTTATAAAGCTTTTAGCTGACAAAGGGTTAACCCTTTGAGTGTTTCAGTCATTCAGATCTCACAAAGGCTTAAAACATTTTGCACTCAATGGGACTTGCCAAGTATTCACTGACACAATACTGCCTCTGTCTTTCCTTGTTCCAGATGCAGCAACCTATTTTGGAGAAAGTCAGAGGACATCACTCTCCAGACCCAAGTGGAGCACCTCTTCCTGCCAAGATGTGATTGCAAGACCCAGAATCACCAGTGAGAAATTGATGTTACACGTATTACAGTATTTCCTCTACAGTGATGTTCCTTGACTCAATATACTTATGGTTGATTGATACAATGTTAATATGTCAGCAGGTTAAAATTACTAACCAAACAACTGGCAGCTGAAACTCAAAGGGTCCCTGTGACATCCCTGTATCAGCCAGGAGTGGGAAACTGTAGACCTCAAGCTCAAGACATTTTTCTGCCTAAGGTAGAGCAGCAAATGGCACTCCCCTCTCCCAAGTCAAAGTGCACAGGAAGCATAGCCAACCATGTTATCATTTGGGCACATGAGGCAGAAAATCCCACACATACCTCCTCCTCATCCCTGTCAGTAGAAATGCAGATGTAAGAAATTAAACAACTTGGATTTGACAGTTCTTACATGACACCCCAGATCTGCTGTCTGAGCCTTACTCGGCCTAATGGCAGGGTCAGCCCTTCTTGCAGGCCTTACATTGTATGGGTTTGCCTTGGACTTATCACAAGCAAGACAATAACAGTTTCTCTGCTCACTTCTTTCTGGCTACACAAACATCCCATTCAGAACAGTCAACCAGAAAATGACACATTTGATCAGGCTTCACAGCAGGGTGCTTCACAGTTTTTTTAGATTACCGAAAACTTATAGAATTCCTCAGAAGTAGATTTAAAAAAAAAAAAACCTGCTTATATTACAGACAGTTGTGCAGAGAAATGTCAATAAATGGAACTTGAGCCCCATGCTTCAACTTTGGCTCCTAGCAAGTCTTTGCCTTTATATAACAAACCTACTTAAGCCTAAGAGCAAAATGCCAGCCACTACAGCTACATTATTCATTATTTCTACAACTGGGGGTGCTTGCCCCTTAGCCAGATTTTTAGATTTTTTTTTTTTAAAAAACCCTACTTTACAACAAACAAACACCTAAACTCTAAATTCCAGGAGCAAAGTGGCTCCTAAAATATCCCCACTACTGTTCTAAACTTGCTTAATGAAAACACCTTAACAAATAATTAACATGATTGCTTTCTTAAATCATTCATGAACAATATGATCAGAGGCAAAGGTGGGGCAGAGCTGAGGCCTTACTGCCAACTCTGTACTCCCATGTACTGTTCTTTGTATAAGTCCTGCCATGCAGCCGAAAGCAGTTTAATTAACTTTTCATGAACAAGACAAAGGACCAGATCTATCCTTTACCCATTTTGCAGGTATGGTGAGAGAGGTCATTTTATAGCTGGCCAGTAATTAAGAGCCATAGTAGTGGTTCATGGGGTGCCACACCAGACTTTATATGTGTCTCTTCCCCTGCCTGTAATCGCCATACTGATACAAAGGGGTGTGTGGAATATCAGACTTTGTCTGAGAATATGCTTCACTGGATATTTGCTTGCTTGTTTGACTACAAGGGCTAATTCTTACACAAACACACATATAACATCACTCACTATCTTATTAAGCTGACAATTCACAGCCAAGCTAGACAAGATGCCAGGAGACTGAGGACTTTATCACACCAGCCTGTTTTCTCACAGCAATCATGTTAGTGAAGCAAGTGGGAACAAACCAGTTTGAAAACATCCAGTATCACACTTCTCTGCAATTGCATGAATGTGCTGCAAGTGTACTACTTTGGCAAGCTATGGTCCCTTCCACACCAGCTCCGTAACCCTGCTGTATGTGCTATTTTTTTTATTTTTTGTGAAATTCCATAGTTATGGGAAAACTCTAAAAGAAGTATATTTTATTGTTTCACTGTAATTATGCAATCACAGCAAAAATAAAACTAAAAAAAAAACCCAAAAGGCACAGAGTAAAAACAATCTTGGCCTGCTTGGAAATAATGAGGGGTGGAGGGAAAGGGGGAGAGGAGGAGAATCACACCCCCTGATGCCATGTGACTGCTGTCATATTGTTAATGCAGTGGAAGGACCTATGAAACTGGGGGGGGGGGAGTTATGGAATAGCAGTGATATTGGGAGCCATTGGCAGGTTTCCCTCATCAGTGAAAAGGTGCACTACAGAAATGAATGAAATGCAAAGCAGCAACAGGCTAGACATGACATTGTGTGATACGTATTGGTCAAATATGCTAATATCTTGCTGTAATTGTGAAATATCAGCCCTGTGTGATAAATTCACATGATCATTCACATGACAACTTTTTCTCTCACTGTAGGGCTATAAATCTGAGCAAAGCAAGAGTAGAGAGAGGGTGTGCAGGAGGTGTCCACTTACCCATGAGGAAATCTCAGCAATATGGCCAAGAGAAGGAGAAATACTAGGACCAATAGATAGGGTTCTCCAGCAGGGAAGCTGTCTAGCATGGATTTTTTAGTGAGACTTTAGCTATGTAGGCCCTGGGAGCCCAATTCCCTATAGTCTAGTAATCTTCAGTGTTGGCCTCTGTGAGGATAGGTGCATACCATGTCAGTGGGGTGGTGAACCTGTTGTGGGTTTTAACCTGAACTTTAAATGTGCCATCTGAGGTGTTCAGTCTCTTTGGAGATAAGGTAAAGCACCTTAGACAGCACCTTTAAAGTTCATATTTGGATTCACCATCCCAATGACATACAAGCCACCAGCCACCAATAGTTAGCCTTACTATTTGGTAGAGCAAAAACAGTTGCCTCAGGCAGCAAGTTTTTGGTGTCAGAAAAATGCAGGAAATTGTTACTTATTAATGTAAAGGCATACATCAGGTAACAAAGCCTCTGACAACGAAGCTTTTTTTTTTTTTACAAAGGTTTTTAATGCTCACCCAGCCCCTCCTTTACTTCCTTATCCTCTGTCTGACTGGAAGTCTGTCTGCAGAATTGGCACTGGGAGGATGGTGAAGGAGGGCTGGAAAAATAGACTTTTGGTGTTGGGTTGCAGTAGCATATCTGCGAGAAACAAAACTTGAACTGGGAAAGAGAAGAATTGTAGTCTAGCCAATCCTAGGACAGCTTTGTGTGCCCACCTACAGCAGGCAAGGTAAACAGCAGCTGCCTCCAGAATCCCTTACTGAACAATTGTGAGCAATAAAACAGAGAAAGAAGAGAAGAGCAGAGAAGCCTAGCTCATGGGCTACCCACAGCATATTTAAAAAGTTAAGATTTGGCCAACAAAGTGAAAATCATAAGAAAAGTGGAGGTTGGTGAAAGAAAAAGTCACCCCTGGATTTTAGAAGCAGCCTTGAAATGCTCTCTAGGAGGGTCCAGATGTTTTTCTTTACTTCTGCAAGGCTTACTTGACCTAGTTGTTTCAGATCACACATGCATATTGTTTGGTTTTGAATAAAAGGTTCGCTGGAAAACATTGAACTGCTCTTCTTGAACCTATCCCTATCCCTTCTATGTTACGTTTGCCTCTGGTCCCAAATTTTCTGTTAAAGAAGTCATGGCCAGGAACACATCTACTTCATTAACAGAGGTATACTGTACCTGTAGTGTTATTTTACTTTTGCATCCAGGAAGGAGAGGGGTTCTTGTGGGATTTTTGTCCCTCAAGTGCCAAAATAACATGACTTGTTCCAGGATGCTATAAACCTTGACTTTCCCAGTAGGGAGGGAACCATTTGCTGCTGCACCTCAGGCAATTAAGTCTCCTTGGCTGACACTGCTTCTTAACCAAGGGACCCACCATTAGCCCAAATATGCCCCTGGGGATCCACTTTTTACCATATATTTGTATGATGGTAGTGCTGTTGTTGCCCCCTCCTGCATATTAGGTCAGGCTTTGGCCTAGTGGTAGTTGAAGAGCAATGCTAGAAGGTCAATCAGTTCTAGTAGCATTGATGTGTCAGGCTCTAGCACTGACCTTTCATTCTAGGGTTCATTCCAAATGGAAGAATCTGAAGGGGAAAAAACACACAGAAATTCAATTATATGTACATCTAACTTAAATCAACCATTTGAAAATTCGATTATATGTACATCTAACTTACATGAAGTTAGGTGTATATATAATTGATTTTGCAAATTGTAACTTGTCTTTTGTGGTAATTACTGTTACCTATGTATTGTACCCTTTTATTTTAACAACCCTTGAGGAAGGCCATAAAAATATTTCCAGGCTGAGATGCATTGGGCTATTTTCAATAATAAAACCATCTCTCTTTTCAACATCCTGAGACTTTGGCTTTTTTCTGTGTAACCATACTGCATATCCCATGATTTTGATACTGCTATTGCAACCACTGTATGTCCCATCATCCCAATTTGGGATCAATGTTTAATTGGCTTGATATTAACTTGGCCAGTAAACCAGGCCATCCAGGGGCTGATGGAAAAACAGGAGTCAAACAAAGTTAATGCACATACTCTGCCAAGGAAATGGGCCTGGCAAATTATCCAAACATTCACACCTTTACAACAGTCATGCAACATTCCTTTGTGAAACAATGAGACTCTTCCTGTAACATGCAGGACTTGACTGACAGTTATCTGCTGCATTAAGTTGATTTAATTGCTTTTGCAAATCAGAACATCCCCTAGTCAAAGGAAAAGTACATGTCAATCACTTGATACCAGATTGCCCCCATTTCCCAGTTCCTGACTGGTTTGAAAATCCTCTGTTCATGCAATTGAGAGTTATCTGAAGACAAATGTTCTTTTGATCCAGAGCGCACCTTCAAAGGAATTTTCCTTATAAAAATCCCTGGAAAACTCTTTGGTTTAGATCCTCCTTCCTTCTGAATCCACATTGCTCCATTCCTTGACCCCACCTTCTAAATCCTTACTAACACCTCCCAGACCTCTGGCCACTTCCAACTTGCCTTAGGCACTCTTTCCCCATTTCCATAATCCTACCTTTCCCTTCCTAAATTTCTCCCATCCCACTTTCAGTTGTTGCTACTTAATAGTAACACCGCTTCTCCCAAGGAGACCCAGCTGCAGGAACAGGTTCAGTATCACTCCAAGAAGCCTCAGCCTAATTCTCTTTTCTACCTATTTCTTGCCTAACTTTGGTAGTCTTGTTTGCTTGCTTTAGTTTAATGAATGTGTGTCATGTGTGAATGCTTTACTTAGGCCAATAAAGTTTCATCAGTTGTTTTGGATATCTGACTCCCATGTCTTTTCCTGGCTCCACCCATATACATAGGGTAAAGATCTCATATGTTATGCAACCTCTCATATGTCATTTGAGTTGCTATTAATTCCCCTTTGTAAAATCACTTTCACAAGTTAATTTTCCATGGACATGACTGTTTTTTGTAACAGTTACATCACATCTATTGGATGTTTGCAGTCTTTTATGCTTTTGTTCTACCTCATTTAGGCCTTATAGTCACTTTCTGACCTTCCCTGATCACTGTCTAATTGTCTATATATTGCACTAAGCTCATTCATAAGACTGAGTAACCACTGAAGAAATGTAGGAGTTTCTATCATCATGATGGCAACTCCACATACAGACAATTGCCGGTGTACACTCTTCTGTCACGATGTATACAGGTTAAATGACATCTTACGCTCCAAGCGTTATTGCATTTAAATGGAATGGCTACCTGATTAAAGACATCCAAGTCAACTGGGGCTAGTGGAGGAACAATAGTCTTTCTGAGTCTCTGGTGGGCAGTGAAGACTAAGGTACTGTATTTCTCTTGGCCTTTGGTTTTAAAAATTAGGTGTAGCTGCTTTGGCTGTTTATATTGTTTTTAATTGTCTCTGGTTTTAGAGCTATTTTTAAAGATAAGTTTTAGTTTGGTTTTCATTGTTTTTAGTCATGTATTTAATGTTTTAAATATTTTTACCCATTGTACATCACTTTGGGGGCCCTCCTGAGCTGAAAGGTAGGGAAAAAATGCAATCCATTCATGAAACAACCATGGACAAAAATGGTGAAATTGCCCCCAGGCCCCATAGAGGGCATTTGGGTACAAATATATTTTTCAATGTTTTGAAATGGCCCCAGGGGTCTGCATGTGGCTGTGGGCAACACTTGGAATGCAGTGTAGATCAGGGATGAACAATCTCTTTGGCTTCAAGGCCATATGCAACGGAGAACTGCACCTACATGCCCATGCAGACTGGCAGGCATATCGAGCCTATACAGCTTCTCACACCTAGGCATGCTCTTCCCCCACCTCTGTCTCCCTCCCTTCCTTGGATGCTGAGCTCACTTCATGCCTTCCCTCATCAATCAGGTAAAGAGGGGTAGGGAAATGTTTGAGATTTAAATGGAGATGAATTGGAGGGGAATGAGTCTCCCCCATGAGCCATAACCCCTGTTCTGACAGGTCTTTGGGGGCCTGTCACAAAGACAATTGTGCTAGGGAAATAGGCCTGCAAGGAGAAATGCCGGCATGCCCTCTTCGCCCAGAGCAACATCATAGCAGCAGAACTGAATTGTGGAATGGCAGCAGGGGCAAAAGGGCACTCTGGGTGGTATCTGTGGGAACCATCGCCAGGCCGAAGTGCGCAAGAGGCCCCTAAATGTGGCCTGTGGGCTGTGGTTTGTCCATGTGTCATAATAAGTAACACTGAGTTAGACAGAGGTGGGAATCAAACAGCTTTCCAGATGTTGCTGGACTGCAAGCTTCATTAGTTCCCCTACAGTGTAGCCAAGTGTGTGGAATGCTGGGAATTGCAATCAATCAATGTCTGGATGGCCACAGGATTCCCGCCCTGGAGCTAGATGGACCAATAGTCTGCCTCAGTATAAAGCAGTTTCCTCTGTTCTTTACAGAACATGGGAAAGTTACTTTTGTTACTACAAGATCCCCCAGCCAACATAGTCACTGGAAGCCACAAGATGGTAAACGGTTTAGAAACCAAGCAATACTGTATAAGGAATAGCTTAGTAAGGTGAGTATGTGCAGCACGGAGAAGAGAAGCTTGAGAAGTTGACATGATACCCATGTTTAACTATTTGAAAGGATGCCATGTAGAAAATGGAGCAATCTTGGGTTTTTGGTGCTCCAGAGACTAGAATATGAACCAGTAGATTCAAATTACAAGAAAAGAAATTCCATCTAAACATTAAGGAGAACATCTGACTATAGGAGCTGTTTGAGAGTGAAATAGACTGCCTGAGAGGGGAGTGGACTCTCCTTCTTTGGTGCTCTCTAAACAGAGGTTGGCTGGCCATCTTTTAGACATGCTTTTGTTGTGTATTCCTGCATAGCAGGCAGTTGGACTAGGCAAGCCCTTACAATTCCTTCCAGCTCTATGATTCAATGAAACCAAGCAATCTTTCCAAGCTTTGGTTCCACAGTGATCCACCGGGACAGTTTGCTGTAGTTTTCCATTCATGTTTGTCCCCACGCCACCACTACTGCCCTTTCAGGTTACCGATATGGATGAGCTCGATGTGTGTATTGATTAAAACAGTAGGCAAAAAAGATATCTTGATGTGATTGCTTGTTCCCATCAAGAGTTGTTTTCAGGTGGCATTTTAATCAATAGGCACATGCATTGATTAAATGCCACAACCTTATCAAGATCTTGATGCATGATCAATCTGGCCTGGAGGAGTCAAAGTGCCCTTTAAACCCTCTAAGTCCATCAAAAGCCAATGGACTAACATACTGGAGTCTAGTGGCTTCCATGTCTGTGGGATGGTAAATCTACTTTGGATTCTAGTCAGAATTTTAAAGGGGGCTATCCATGGTGCTAATACTCATACCCAAAACAGATTCAGCACCTTGTGTAACTCCTTTAAATTTTTGACAAAAAATTAAGAATAGCTTCATCATCCTACTGCCATGGAAACAACCAGCCACCACCGGCCTAACAATCCTGACTAAAACAAATGGACAAATGAGTAGCAGAGGAAACAAAAGGCCAGTCTGTGCAGGTCCCCTAAATCCAAGTGAGAAGGTTCCAACTGCAAACATTTCCCTGCAAAGGCACCAAAGCAAAAATGATGAGACAAGAAGTGAACACAAGTGCAAAGTTATCATAACAAATCATAGAATCATAGAGTTGCAGAGTTGGAAGAGACCACAAGGGCCATCCAGTCCAAATCCCTGCCATGCAGGAAATCACAATCAAAGCATCCCCGACAGATCCAGCCTCTGTTTAAAGACCTCCAAGGAAGGAGACCCCACCACGCTCTGAGGGAGTGTGTTCCACTGCTGAACAGCTCTTACTGTCAGAAAACAAGCTTGCTCCATCTTCAACGTGACACCCCTTCAAATACTTAAACAGGGCTATCATATCGCCTCTTAACCGTCTTTTTTCCAGGCTAAACATACCCAGCTCCCTAAGTCTCTCCTCATAAGGCATCGTTTCCAGACCTTTCACCATTTTAGTTGCCCTTCTCTGGACACGCTCCAATTTGTCAATATCCTTTCTGAATTGTGGTGCCCAGAACTGGACACAGTATTCTAAGTGAGGTCTGACCAAGGCAGAATAGAGTGGCACTATTACTTCCCTTGATCTAGACACTATACTTCTATTGATACAGCCCAAAATCGCATTGGCCTTTTTAGCTGCCGCATCGCACTGCTGGCTCATGTTCAACTTGTGGTCTACTAGGACTCCTAGATCCCTTTCGCACATGGTCTCATTCAGCCAGGTCTCTCCCATCCTATATTTATGCATTTCATTTTTCTGCCCTAAATGCAGTACTTTACATTTCTCCATATTGAATTTCATTTTGTTAGCTTTGGCCCAGCTCTCCAGTCTATCCAGGTCATTTTGAATTTTGATCCTGTCCTCTAGGGTATTAGCTACTCCTCCTAATTTGGTGTCATCTGCAAATTTGATAAGTATGCCCCTAATTCCCTCATCCAAGTCATTGATAAAGATGTTGAATAGCACTGGGCCCAGGACCAAACCTTGTGGCACCCCATTGGTCACATCTTTCCAAGACGAAAAGCAGCCACTGCTGAGCACCCTTTGGGAACATTTCATTTGAAATTTAGCAATAGGAATTTGCAATTACTATCCTCTCAAAGAACAAAGGGTGCTGACGCACTGCAGAAATAATGCAGTTTGACACCACTTTCACTGCCATGGCTCTATGCTAAGGAATTCTGGGATTTGTAGTTTTGTGAGATATTTAGCCTTTTCTATCAGAGAGCTCTAGTGCCACAACAAACTACAAACCCCAGCATTCAGTAGGATAGAGCCATGATAGTTAAAGTGATGTCAAACTGCATTATTTCTGCAGTGTGTCAGCAGTCTCAGATACAGGATAGTCCATCAGTGGAATGGAAACAACTCCCCCGCCCCAGTTGTTAGACAGACACAAGCCCTCATCCAGATTTGGAGGTGGTGGCTGTCCTATGTCCATGGCAGGAACCTTCTTGGGAGGATAATCTAGTGCAGTGCCTTTGTAAGCTATCCAATGTGGAGGACCAGCAGGGTTTCCCACCACTCCAATATGCCAGGAACTGGAAGTATATTTGTACCCATTTCTCTCTTTCCTGGAAACTTGCCATAGACCAGCAGCCAGTTCAAAGACTGGCACTGGTTCATGGACAACCACTTTAAATAGCACTAATTTAGAGCAGTGCTTCTCAGGCTATCTGATGTGGGAGTATGACATTTATTCCCCCCCCCCCAGTATGCCAGGGGCTGGTACTGTGTTTGTGTCCACTGGCTGTAACTGCTTCTTTCTTTCTTAGAAACTTGCCATGGACCAGCAGCCAATGGTTTAATGACTAGCACCATACAAGGGACCACTGCTTTGAGTAGTCACTGATCTAGAGTTTCCTGGATTCCTGTTGGCACCAACAGAAGGACTTTGCCTCAGTTTGCATCCCATGCACAGAGATGTGTATGGGGTTGGGGTATTATGTTTTGAAAGAAAAAGTTCTGGGGGAGTTTTAACGTCTTTGACTTCTGTGTGACGGTCCTGATGTGAATTGGAGCTATGCATATTCAACTGTAAAAAAGCTGTAAACTGATACCTTACATTTTAAATCTAGTGTACAATTTAGCATTCAGGCTTAGGCAAAGAGGGCTCTAAAAGCAATTGCTTAAATCAGGATGGAATCATACAGCCTTCCACATATTTTGCTGGACTGCAATTCCCATCACTAGCCAATGGTGAGGAATGCTGGAAGTTACAGCCCAACAATTTCTGGAGGGCTGCATGATTCCCATCTCTGACCTAAATTGAATTGTTTGTCTCAACTAAAGTAGATCTAGTGAATTGACTGGACTTATGTAAGAGTAGACTTTATCATTCCGCCATTGATTCAGCTGATCTGCTGTAAGTGGGAGAAGGTATTGGATTTAGACTTAAAGTTTTTCCTTGCTTTGTTTTCTTTTTCTTAAATACACATCAGTGAGGCCAACTGCATCATTGTAATTAGAAGATGGTTATATAATTTAAGAGCTGGGTGCTTTAACCATTGAATCAATGAGAACTTGAGCAAGTTAGCACTTATGTAAGCTCCACTCATTCAATGGGTAAACTCTAATTGGGATTAGAGATGCAAAATTTCTGGAAATGCCAAAGCTATGGGGCAGGGGGATTGGTTTATTTGTGTTTTTTTCTGAAAAAAATTGATTTTTAAAGAAAAATTAAAAAGCTAAACATTATGTCCCTTTACAAAAGTAACAGTCATTTTGTTATATTTGGAAAATAAAATTAATTATATATGACTTTGTTTGGCATCAAATTATCATATATGATATATTAAAAGTACAGTTTATGAAGAATGTATAGTAATTACAAATTGAACTTACTTTTCTAAAATAAAATAAAATAAACTACAAATGGAGTTACAAGGTCCAGACCTGTAAAGAACACCTGAATCATGAGGAACCTCTTTGGTTTTGCCAATTTGAGGAGCATGTAAAAAACAACTACAAAAAACCCTAATAGAAACAGAAGAGAATAGCAAAATTAGTAAAAGAAAGAGAACATTATTTTGTCACCACTAGTTCTCCATAGTGTTACATAGACCTAATGCACTCATTTCCATAAAGTGAACTGAGAAAAGGAAGCCAAGACCAGAAATGATAGTGATCTGATATGATACAGGAAGCCCCCACTTATCTGACAGATTAGGGAATGCAGTAATGTTAGAAACTGGAATTGGTATAAAAGTAGAATCCATGTAGGAAAAATGAGGGAATTACAGTGGCTTGCTTGGGATTACCTGTGAGCACCCATGGCTGTGATCTGTTTGCAAAGTCTCTCTGTCAGCTTGGTGACTCCCCGCACCATCTCAGCTTGCTTTGCAAGCAGCCTGTGCATGTGTAGTCCATCCCAAGCAAGCCTCCATAGGCAAGAACTGTCAAAAGAGTGGATTCCTCACCGAATGAATGGGACTTGTCTTTAATTTGCAAGCATTGAAAGAGCAGGTCATCAGAGAAAGAGCTGTTGAAAGGCTTCCTGTACTTTGCTTTACAAAAAAGTCTTCCTCTTAAATAGATTCTAGAAATGATTTTGGGATAGTAAATATGTGAATACTTTATGTTAGACATTTTATTCATCATTCTAAAAGAAAATGCTCCCTATTCCATTTTTCAAATGTTTGTGGATGGAAAAACATTTTTAAAAAAAACCCACATTTTTTCCTGATTTTTTTCTATTTTTATTTCTGGGCCTTTACATCTCTCATAGGGACTATCAATTTGATTTAGCCCAGTTTTGGCATATGAGCTATAGATCCTACTTCCTTTCAATGTGATTGGTCATTACTGGACTGCAACTTCCATCAGCCTGAGCAAATAGAAAATAAGACCCGCAATTAATTATGAATACTGTACAGAATAGAATAGAAATGGTTCTGTAGCAGCAAACCGAGAAGCAATGGTTGTGAAGGGTAAAAGAGGTGGGGTGAGGGAAAATACAGCACCAACCCAATTTATTTTGCAGTCTGAAGCAGAACAATATATGCCTCCCCTACCTACCATAAATTAGATGTATGGCTACCCATGCTATTTTGGCATTGGAGACATATCATTCCACAAGTGCCTCTTGCATTCTTGACAATAGGAATAGAATCCAAAATACAATGTTAATAAATCAAGGCCTATATTCTCCTATTAGTCTTGACCAGAGTAGACCCATTGAATCAATTAGATTTACCTACATAAATCTACCTACATAAATACTGTGGGTAGGTAAATCAATTAGATTTACCTACCCAGAGTATTCATTAGCTGATTGAATGTATCTACTGACCAACAGGATACCAGCCATTATAATTAAATAACTTGCAGTCCTTTCATGGCAGCCAGAACAAGCTGTCTGAGGTAGCTGTTTTACTCTATGTAATAGAAATGTAAGCCCTGAGATGGAGGGAATATGACAATTAAGAATAGATAAAAATCTCTGAAAGAATTCCTTCATGACATTCCTCAATTGAAAAGCCAGTAACAATAAACAAAGAAAGCATACAACTAGGTGTGACTTAATTGCATTGCCAATATTCACTGGGGGAAGTTTTACTATACAGTGGGCCCTTGGTATTTGCTGGGGTTTGGTTCCAGGAACTGCCATGGATACCAAATCCGTGGATGCTTACGTCCCATCAAATACAATGGCATAGTAAAATGGTGTCCCTTATATAAAATGGAAAAATCAAGGTTTGCTTCTTGGAATTTTTTAAAAAAATATATTTTCAAGCCAAGGATGGTTGAATCCATGAATGCAGAATTTGTGGATACAGAGGGTCAACTGTACATTTCATTTTTCTAAGTCACAAGGATAGGGCTACCAAATAGAAAGCAGAACAAGCATGGAAATTGTAGAGGGGTTTATAGTTTGTCACTCAGGCTTACCAAGCTCAGTATGCTGAAATTCACACTTCTATATAACCATTATAAGTATAAAATCCTGATCCATCTAGTTACTCTGTGGGCCTTTCCACATGACACAATTATACCACTATAATACCCATTTAACTGCCATTGTTCCATTTTATGAAATCCTGGGGTTTGTAGCTTGGTCAGAGGCACCAGAGGAGCTCTCTGGCTGAAAATTCTATACAGGTTCCATAAAATGTTGCCATGACAGTTAAAGGGGAATCATATTCATACATAGTATGAAAGGAACCTTTTCCTGGAAATACTTCAATGGTGTGGGAAACAAAGGCTTAAATCCAATTGTTAGTCCCAATGAGATTAGATCCATTGAATCAACAGAACTAAATCCATTTGTTAGTCCCAAATATAGCAGCCCCCCTAAAGCAATGAATCCTATATAAATATTGACTGACCAAGTTCACATTGATTCAGTGGGTCTAACAACTGCATTTAGGCCAACGTTGGCCATGTTGTCTCCATATCCCACACTGGCTTTGTACCTATCTCCTCCACCTGTGAAGATGGAGAAAGGAATCTCCTTGGGTGCTTTTGGACAATGATGAGTGCCATATGTGTTGCATGAGGGCATCTCATTCCCTAGAATACATCTCCCAATTAGCCCAATGGATGAATGCCCTTAGAAGAAGACTTATATGCTTTCTCCTTGTACCATCTGTCTGTGCAGTGGTGGCATTGGGGGCTGGGGGTGCAGAGAGGCTGAATTGCAACAAGTGACATTGTCAGGGGGTGGGTGGGGGTGGCACTGGCCTTAGTAATGCCACAGAGTCTGTACTTTGCCTTGGAGTAGCTCCTCTGAAGCCAATAATGATCAAGCCCATGTAAACATAAATAGAACCTGTGGCAGGCTATAAACCTTTGTAGAAAGAGTAATCAAATCCTACTGTGATTTTGTAATGTGTCTGAGCACTGGCACAGCAGTCTTCTGGAAATGTTTCCCTTACTATAACTAGATTAATAGTTGGCTTTTCATGGGAAAACATTACGGTAGGTACGTATACATGAACCCCTAGCAGCTTCCTTCAGTCACAATAATCACCACCTGAATAAATTTAACAGCTGTGAAAACAGAAGGAGAAGCAAATGAACACCCCCCTTTCAGTATGTGAATATGTTCTGCTTATTTCCATGCCCTCATATTTCCCATTTCTATGTATGGCTGTGAAAGCTGGACAGTGAAGAAAGCTGATAGGAAGAAAATCAACTCATTTGAAATGTGGTGCTGGAGAAGAGTTCTATGGATACTGTGGACTGCTAAAAAGACAAATCAATGGGTCCTAGAGCAAATCAAGCCTGAGCTCTCCCTAGACACCAAGATGACTAAACAGAGTGTTGTACTTTGGCCATCTCCTGAGAAGACATGTCTCACTAAAAAAAGCAATAATGCTTGGAAAGGTAGAAGACCGTAGGAAAAGAGGAAAACCATATTCTAGATGGATAGACTCAGTCAAGGAAGTCACATCCCTTAGTCTGCAAGACCTGATCAGGACTATTGTGACAAGGTAATTTAGGAGATTATCAGACATGGCCAAAAAAAAAAAAAAATGCATCAAAAGATCGCTAGAAGAACAGGAAGGGGCAACCTTACCAGATGATGTCATCCTCCTGTTTTCTGGGGGTGTAGTGCGACTGTCAGTAAGACGTCCCTTTTTATCAGGGGCTTGCCCCATCAATAGGAAAGAGAAGCCTCATCTGCGGCAGTGCTATGCCCCACGAACAGCTGAAGGACGTCGCATCTGGTAAGGTCACCCTTTTTGTCCTTCTAGCAATCTTCTGGTGCAGTTGGGAACACAATTTTTTGGTGTGCACTCCCACATCTGATAATCTCATTAGACATCTCTCATTCATGCAGTTGTCACAAGTGGAAGTCTACTTGATGGCAATTAATGACAACAACCTTTGTATACCTGCAAAGGGGATGCTAATTGGGTGGGGAGGCCTGGGGTGGAGAACCTGTAACTCTCTAAATGCTTTTGACTGCAACTCCCATACTCCCTTATAATGGACTATTGTAGATGGATGGGCTTTTGGAAATTTGAAGTCCAAAATGTCAGGGGGACCAAATGTTCCCTTTCCCTGCTGTATACAGTCCAGCAGCTGTAGCCTTTTGTATTTATTGAACTCAGTTTAGACTTTATCTAGGTCCTTTTGTTACCTACCCTGACAGCCCCCATCTTGAAATATTGCTCTTTTGGCAAATATTTAATAATCTGACCTGATGTGGCCTTCTATGTGGTTGGCAAGTAAGCCAGGGACCCCCAAAGCCAAGGCTGGAGATATGCTTAACAATGTGTAGAACCTAGAGAGAGGCCATCCAAATTCATATATCCAGGTCAAGGTATTTCCTGAGACCATCTGGAGGTGAATCATGCACTAATCCACTCAAAAATAGCAGAGTCCTCAATGGCTGCAAAACAGGTTTTTCCTCTTTACCCCTCCTCACAATAGGAGTTGCCTGCTCCTGTTCAATTCCAAACATATTGCAAAAATGCCCAGTGCATCCCACAAGCTGCAGGTTTCTCATTGGTTCTGTTGGCTGGTGCCAATGGGATTTGCAGTTCAGCCACATTTGGAGAGCTACATAATTTTAACTACTTCCTTTTTAAAAAAAGGAAAGCAAAATAATGTTATTATTTTTTTAAAAAAAAATTAGAAGCAGGCCCAAGAACTATGATCTCATAAGAACATACAATGAAATAGAGATCACCTTGAACTTTTGCATGAAGTCTCTACTAAGCAAATCTAATCAATTTAAGAACCAAAGAGAAGAGGGTGGGAGAAGAATAACTCACCTCCTCCATCCTGGTTAAATGACAGTTCTATAAATCACGCATCAACAATTCTATAAATAACAAGCTCTAGCTGGTTCATTTTTTTGATTTTTTAAAACATGCTGCCACCTTTTAGACTAAACACCATACTTTCAATAAGATTCAGGTTCTCACCTCAGCACCATTTAAATAATAGCAGTGTTTAGCATTGTAAACCCATTTTAGTAAACAAGTGTCCAGTAGCATCTCAAATACTAATGGACTGAATGTGTAGTGTGTTTTTGTGGACTGGAACCTTCTTTCTCAGATGCTTGACATGTTCATCATAAGCCAGCAGGTAGCAAGATGTGACATGCCTACTATCCTTTTTGTATCCTGTCCTTTCTGTTCCACTCAGGGTAGGATGAATCTGTGGACTCCCTGATGTTGTTGGATTGCATCTCCTATCATCCCTGATTATTGTCACTTCTTCCCTTCAGACCTTCTTTTCCTCCTCCTCCTCCTCTCTTTCTCACACACACACACTCACTCACATATCTTATACAGGGACCACACATTTGTCAACTGAGGCCAAAATGTCATGAATGTGATGAAATGAATTCCAAATCCGTAATACTTTATGCCCCAATAAACATTTTAGCCTTTAAGATGTTACATACAACATATTGTTGCTGCTGCTGTGTGCTTGCTGTTGTTTTCTGTCAAACAAAACTAATCACATTTGCTTCTCAGTGTTCCATTCGTTTTCAAAGAAATTGCTCCAGTATTTGTCCACAAGATGGCACCTCATACAGTAAAAACAATTTAAAACATCAGACAGCTTCTTGGGATGATGGTTGAAGAATGCCACTGCAGTTATTTGTGTGTTGCCTGAAGTTCAGAGCAGGCTGACAGAAATGAAAGTGGATGGTCATATTTACACCCCTGTCCTGATTTGACAGGCATCATCATTGCACTGCTATGCAAACAGCATCTATGCACCTCTGTTACCATGCCTTATACCCTCTCCCTATAATATTTCATAATTAGCAATATTAAGACACTTCACAGGGTCTAGTAGACCAGGGTGGACCATAAGTGAAGTCAGATGGAGGTCACCAGGACCTAAAGAAGGTGTCATGGAAAACACTAGCAAACACACCCAATATAAGAATAAGCGAAGCCCCTAGTAAACAACACCATTATGGAGGTATGTGCTAATCCCCTCATGAGTCATATCACAAACAAACAAGTGACTTGCACACCCCTCATCCCCAGGAAATGTCCCTTCACACCTTTCCTATCCTACAATACGGAGGTTGTCATAAACCAATCAATGCCAATCTCTCAGCCATTAGCAGCAATCAGCAGAGATGTGGTTTCCTTTGATTAATAGTGGGAAACTTCTTATGGCTTTGTTCTTAGCACAAACACCTCTTCAGGACACAAAATGCAGTATAAATATTACTCCCCAAACAACAGCAAGGTGTGTCACTGTGACTACACCCAGACTCTCAGTCAGTGCATCCCCAGAATGGAATCCATTGCCACCCTCAGATTTTGGTCTGAGCTCTTCGCTTCTCCCTCCTCAAGACTGGAAACTATAGTCCCTACCTCCCAAATTTATTCCTCTATCCAACCTTTCTATCTTTAACTCTTCATTAGCCTTGTGTGGTTCTTGTGAGCATGAATGCGTGTGCAAATGTGTCTGTGTAAATTTCAATAAAAAAACATTTATTTTACTTTATACTGGAGTCCTCTGCAGCGAGGTCCCAAAAAGGTACCCAACCTCTCTTAGCCATCCATTTGAGCTAATAATTTCCCCAATTAATAACTGAGATTTTGGCATCACATGTGGGCTCACACTGACCTCCCCCAGATCTTCGGGTAACATCTCCACTTTTTGGCAAAGTGGGTCTTTTCCCTTCCATGTTTTGCCACTAAGGGCTTTTTCAAACAGGGGAAACCCCTCCCCCCCGAGGAGGTCGGGAGAAGAATGGGAGGGTCGCGCTTACAGTGCCCCATTTCAGACAATGCCGTCCTCCTCCCGACCTTCCCCCATGCTTCTGCTATGCTGCGGGTGTGAGAAACGCACCATTTTTATTAATGGAAAACCCCAATCACTAAAAAGCGGTGCCTGAGGCACGGGGGAAGGTTGGGAAGAGGACAGCACTGTCTGAAATGGGGCGCTGTAAGCACGACAGCCCCGTTCTTCTCCCAACCTCCTTGTTTTTTCCCCCATGTTTGAAAAAGTCCTAAGTGAGAGAACTAACAGACTATCTTGTTTGGCTGTGCCCCTCCCCATGCCCTATATCCAATCATTTCACTTTTTTTATCCAAATACAACTTCCTTTTCATTCCTTGTCATTCATTCATGTCTTATGCAATTCATTCTTCTCAGCAATGAATGGGACAATAATGAAAACATGAGAAGAACTTGTATTAGACCAAAGCTTCAGTCTGGCCCCACATTTCTGCCAATCTAACCAGGTTAGATTTGTTCACTTTGTACTCCTCGATCACATTATAAATGAAAGAGCTCTGGTGCTCATTGTGGCCATTTTCAAGCAACTACACTCCTATGCATGCCTTGAACATTTCTTATTTCATGAAAATGGAATATAATGGGCTAAACACAATTGTTAGTCCCAGCTAGCATTGACCCTCTGAATCCATGGGGATTTGGTATGTCAACTTTTAAGTAATTTCCATTGATTCAGTAGGTTTACTCCAGTTGTTTATTTGAGTCTGGCCTAAATACCCTAAAGGCACCAGATCCTGTCTGATCTTGGAAACTAAGCAGGATTAGCCCTGGTTGGTACTTGGATGGGAGAGCCTCAAGAAGTACCTGGTGCTGTGAGCTATATTTCAGAGGGTGTAGCTGGCAAAAGAACCACCTCTGGGTATTCCTTGCCTAAGAAAACCTTATGAAATTAATGCGGTCACCATAAGTTGATAGGTGAATTGAAGGCACACACACACACACACACATACACACACAAACTTTATTTGAAAACACTTTCCATTGCTAGAAATGGGAATCAGAGGTTATAAAATCATTTTTCAGATACTTAGGACTTTATCAGACACCCAAAATACACCATCATAACAATGCCACATAACCTCAAAAGGGCATGCACATCAGATGACATTGCCCTTTTGCGGTTATGTCCCTGCCAAAACCTGTAGTTTTTAATTGACAGCTTAAGCCATCAATTAATCCCCCCCTGCCATTTTGGTGCTCGCATTGCTGGTGTGTGAAACCTTGTGCCATTTAAATCTCGTCACTGCAGTGAGAACGGCCAGTCTGGCGTGAACACTTCCAGGTGAGATCAGGACATCCAGGTAAGTTTTGCTCTTTTTATGACCCTCCCAGGTTACTTGGAACTTTTTAAGTGTGTCTAGGTGTTTGGTGCAACTTTTTAATGTGTTACTTTTGTTTTTATTTTTGAATTTTCCACATGACAAAGTCTCATGGGATATCAAACGAGGAAGTGAACGGGGCTCCATTCACTTCCTCTTTATTGCCGGGGTTGCTTTTGCTGGGAGAGAAAGGTAAGCACAGGTGTGTGTGTGGGGGTGTTCTTTGGCTGGCATCAAAATTGATTTTTTTTATACCAGCAAAAGAATGTTTTCAGGAACTCATCTGATAAAGTCTTACGTTTGAGTTGTAGCTCCAAGTCTCTGAGTTGTTAGTTCTCTTGTACTTGCAATTTTTTTTAAAGTAACTCTTTTCATGTTTCTCAAAAGTAACTAAAATAGTTAGGCCAAGATCCTGCCTCAGACGCAACTACAATGATGGAGATCTGTCATCGTAGTTAAGTCTGATGATATAACTACCTTGTCAGCCCACCTTGTCAGCCTGGGAGAGTCCCAGCTGAAGTGTTTCTGAGGTGCTGTAGATCAGGGTGCACTGTAGATCAGGGTGCTGTAGATCCACATTACATCTTCTCATCTAGACAAGCCCCATGTAAAACATAAACTTGATATTTTACAAAGTTTTCATATTTCCGAGTAAATCAGACCAGAATTTTTATTCATTACCATTGATTCAATGAAAGACCAAAAGAGCTATTTGCTCACGAACATTACAACAGGAATTTGGGATCTGAAATGTTTTATTGCTTTCAGCCATAGGCCACTGCAGATATGTCAGAATACAGTGGGACATTTGTTGGCATAAGTACAAACATAAAACACAAAGAAATAATTGTACATTCCATTTTAAACCATTTAGATTTTTATAATATGCCTGAAAACCTGCTAAAATGACTTCCAAAAGTGTCCCTTTCTGACAAGGGCATGTTCACTTGAAAAAGCCTAATGGAAACTTGCTGTTAGGATCTGGGTTGTGTTTTTCAGTTTTTCTCTGTCTGCAGCAGTGTCAGTGGACCCTATGGGCAAGCCATGTGCAAGAGAAACACTTCCATCATCATTAGCATCACTTGCACCCTGGATGTCCTCAGTTGTTGTCTGCCTGCAGGGGCAGAAAGGAATTACGTCCCAGAAGGTCTTACTTCTTGAAAAATGGATGCTCTGGTGTATTGATCTGAGTCATCGCTGGGAGGAAAATTCATTGAGACAATTCTGAGTTATGATGTGAGAGCTGAAAGGCCAGTATTTAGCTCATCCAAAGCTCCATGTGCACTGAAAGCTTAATTTCCAATAGCCTTTCAGCAGGATTTTCTTCATTGCTTCCTTTCATCTTAGATCACCTATCCCTTCAGGTAACATTTTGACATCTCTTCACTTCAACCAGATTGGAAAACTGCATTATAGGCTCTCAGTGCAATCAGGGTTCACCATACCATCTGAGTCTAATTCATAGCATTCTGTCAGAGGCCTAAACCTGTAATTTGTAGAACTCCCCTTCTTGCAAAATAGGAACGCCAAGAAAGCACAATATCATTGTTTGTACCAAAACCAATTTGTAGCTAGGGTTGCCAGATCTCAAGGCCTAGACTCTTCTTCAGTTCTCAGGACAAGAGGCAGAAATCTCAGGGCACAAGCACATTGCACAATAACATCTGTACATATACTGTATATTTTCCTCAGTTCATAGTCTTGGTTATTTTATTTGAATTGTGTATTCTGTGCAGTTTTTGTTGATACTTAATGTCTCACACTTAATGACATCACCAGGGCCTGCCTCCTGCAAGGGAACCACTTTAGGTCTTAGGTTTTGGTCCTGAAATGTCAGGGCCTCAGATAGTCCTGACCTGGAAACTCTATTTGTGATCCTCATATTTTTTAAACTTACCAAATGGTTAATACCTCTTTTGTATAATTGAAAGGAACAGGAAGACAGGTGCTTATTCATAAGAAGTTTGTTCCAGTTTTCATTGCTGCTCAGATACACTTCCAGCCTATAGGTGAAAATATGTGCAAACACAGAAGTTACCAACCACTCTATGGTTGAAGAAAGAAGTTAATGTTCACTTAGAATCAATTTCATATTGCCAGTGATCTGGGGTGCATCACTGAAAGTTGATGGGAACCTGGACAGCAGGGGAAATAGAATATTCTGGAAAAGAGGCTGGCTGAGACAAATAGAGAATAGGAACTCCACAAAGCAATGTTTTGTTGCAGGTATCCTTCACACCTTTAAATTGGGGAATTCTATTAACAAGCCTGTGGAGAGAGGAGGAAGATACATGTCCAGGCTGTCTTACCTATCAGTCCTGAGATTTCTGTAGGGCAGCAAGAAATTGGTAACTTCTCTTCTTCAGAAATGGATACATCATGTCAACTGGAGCCCAGAGGAGGGCAATGAAGAGAGCTGTAAAAAAAATTTTTTTTTTAAAAAAATATAACTGCTCCAAAGTCATGTCCATACCCGGTCTTCTTATCACATTTATCTTTATTTGAGTTTTGTCACTTCACTGTCTTGGAGCAAGCAGTGGTATATTTCCCCTTCATATATACCACCAGCAGCAAACCAGCTGAGCAGCTGGTGGGGCACCTAATCCCACTGTACCTGGCCCTATTAATAGGTAGGATGAGCTGGGCACCTCAGGCAGTAGATTTGGAGTACTGTGAAAGGGCAGCAAATGGTTTGTGATTTACTCAATTAAACTGGACTTACTACCAGAGAAGGGGACAGATGCTTTGAGGACTATTATGTCTCATGTGCCAAAATAATGTGGCTGGCTTTGAGTATTACATACCTTTACTTGGATGACTGGAAGTGCCATTTGCTGTTCAACCTGTCAATAAAATGGCTTGGGTTGCCCTGGCGCTCATCTTTGCTCTTGTTCACAGGAAAGTCTAACATATGGGAGAGTTAGAATGTACAAATGGAGATTGGGCTAAGTTCATTTCAGCATACCTGAGCATCTTACTGCAACCATAGGACTAAGCCATTCACAGAGGTGATAGGCCCATTTTCCTACATGCCATCATGTACTCAAGTATATGGGCAAGTGAGAAATAGTCCTGTGAAGCAGTGCTCAAAATGGGCTGGGCTTCAGTGACATCCCACTTCTTTATAACTTGAAATGAAACTGTTCCATGTCCTTTTGAATCCCAAAGAAAGTAGTTCCATTTCTTTCACCCATACAGAACCTGAAAAAGTTACTTTGGGGGTTGTAGCTCCCAGAATCACCCATTAGCAAGGCCAGCATGATAACATTTCCAAATTCTGTATTTCTAGTACACTGACATGATCCTGACATGATCAGCTAAAGCAAATAATTTTACAGCTCTACCAAAGAAGTGACTGTCACAGTCACTGTGTAATGATTCCCCTCTCTCTGGTTCCAATAAACATTTTGTTCTATGACACTACAGTCTTAGACAAAGAGAGTAAGAAGAGGTCACAGGCAAATGTGAACAGATCATTAAGACTTTTAAAATTACTTAGACTGGAAGTTCCATTTCTTTACTACCAGTCCCCACAGTCGAGACCTCTGAAGGGCCCCTGTCCATGTTAATTCCTGGTAGTACAGATAGCTGATCAGGGAACAGTATGTAGCTTGTGGTACCATTGGGGCAAGGCTGACTTACTCCTTTCTCATCTAAGAAAAGTAATTCCAGAGCTTAGATGTAACGAGTTACAGTTACATTACAATTAGTTACTTGTAATGATGTATTTTTCCAGTAATTAATATTATGATTGTAACTTAATGTGTGATAACTTCACTTCTGTTGTACTTTAACTTTTAGTTATTTCCATAGGGTTGTGACCTCACTAAATTACTATTTGAGTTACTTTGAGAAACAGGAAAGTAAAGAATTACTTTTTAGAATGTGAACTATCCAATTGTAACTAAAATAATAGCTGACTACTTTGGGAACCTTGAAATCTAGCTCTATTCATTTCTAAAATTAGCTTTACAAGTACTATAATCACATGAGGCCTTCATCTTCCACCACATGTTGTCATATATATGACTGAATATTAACTTTCCATTTCTACCTACCAGGAGACAGGAAGCCATTCTTCTGTTTATGAGACATACTTTTTCTTTCATCTTCATTTGGAGTTTCTGTCTCCTCTTCCCATACCATGACTGAAGGTTTCTTCATCACTCCAGACACTCCTACCAAATTGAAAATATTATTAAGTATGGGACATTTAATCCATAGCAATAAAAGTTCTCATCTTGGCACATCCTTCAAATATTCCTTTGAAACTGAGTTTATAGCTGTTTTTAACTTTTTAGTTATTTAATTGTGTTTTAACTTTTGTATTTTGCTGATTTTAACAATGTCTTTTTATTGTATACCACTTTTTGAGTCCCAAATTGTGAAAAAGCAGGATAGAAATAAAGATGATGATGATGATGATGATGATGATGATAATAATAATAATAATAATAATAATTTACACATGCATCCCACAAAAAAGCAAATAACACATTGTTGTTGTTATTGTTGTGTGCCTTCAAGTTGTTTTTGACTTATGGTGGTCCTAAGGCAAACCTATCAAGGGGTTTTCTTGGCAAGACATGTTCAGAGGCGGTTTGCCTTTCTCTGAGGTTGAGAGTGTGTGACTTGTCCAAGGTTACCCAATGGATTTCATGGTTGAGGGAGGATGCAAACCCTGGTCTCCAGAGTCCTAGTCCAATGCTTAGACCACTACACCACGCTGGCTCTCAAAGTCTTAACCATCAGTTTGGTTCTATCTATTAGTTTGGGAACCCTGTGTATAAGTTTTCTTTGCAAGGTGATGACTCCTTCAAACATGGAAATAACCTAATGCATTTTGACACACAATTTTGAGATAGAATTCTCTGGCTGGCATCCTCTTAATGAATTATGATGATGATCATTGCAGTGGTCAGAAATCTGTATTGACTGTGCATCAAAATGATCCCCTAATCCACCTTTATAGCATGGCAGCCCTCTCTCGCTCTCACCTCACAAAACAGCTAGACTTATGCTTCAGTGGTGAAGCCCTGTCTAAGGACATTATCACATGAGGGTGTGATCAGGCAATTACAATGGGATAGTGGCATGAATGGATTCCTCTTATTGCACAATGATGTCATCTGTCAGGCCCATCCATGTAGGTGCCTCATGGATGAGCCTGTCATGAAATTGGTGGAGGCCTAGGCCTACTGCCCTTGCTTGGGCCTCTCAGAGTTTGGACGGGGGCCAGTCCGCCCTTCCAGGCCTGGGAACATTAGTCTCCGAAGCGGCTCAAGGTCGAGCACCTGCCATTGCCTGGCACCCCCCTCCTCCCCGAAACCTCCCTGCATGCCATTCTGACGCGGTGAGGTTTTATCTGGGGATAGCGTTGTGTTACCCTCAGTTTCAGCTTTGGAAATATTCCTGACATGCGATTCCTTGCTGATTAAAGTTTAGCTTGTTTAGTGAATGTGAGCGTGTGTTCTTGGTACATCACAGTAAGCTGAAACTGAGGGTAACACAACTCTATCCCCAGATAAAACCTCACCGCGTGAGAATGGCTGAATGGGTTGATGTTTACCATGTTAATGCTCCGTGCTTATTACGAAAGTTTCATGCCCGCTTTCCTGATAAGCCTGGTTAAGCTGAGGGGGGGGATGTCATGCGTTGGGGAGGCGGTATGTCAGGCCCATCCATGTAGGTGCCTCATGGATGAGCCTGTCATGAAACTGGTGGAGGCCTAGGGCTACTGCCCTTGCTTGGGCCTCTCAGAGTTTGGACGGGGGCCAGCCCGCCCTTCCAGGCCTGGGAACATTATTCTCCAAAGCGGCTCAAGGTCGAGCACCTGCAGTTGTCTGGCACACCCCTCCTCCCTGAAACCTCCCTGCATGCCATTCTCACGCAATAAGGTTTAATCTGGGGATAGAGTTGTGTTACCCTCAGTTTCAGCTTTGGAAATGTTCCTGACATGCGATTCCTTGTTGAATAAAGTTTAACTTGTTTAGTGAATGTGAGCGTGTGTTCTTGGTACATCACATGATCCTCCTGTGCTCAGTCTATGCTCCACCTGTTCATCAGGTGCCACTTTTAATTAGTGGGCAAAAGCCATCAATACCCCTCAATATTGCTCTTTTCGTGGTATTGATAAGCATGCAGTAATCAAGTCCTGCTGTAATTGCATAATTCCAGCATGAATGGGCAGTCCTCTTCTCCCCCTCCCCTTTCCCAATGAGAACACGTAATTAAACATCTGGAGGAGAACACGAAGAGCACCTACAGTATGCTCTTTTAATCAACTGTCGCCTTTTCTTACTACCTTTTTATGTTTGTTTAAGTGTTTGTTTGTGGAGTTCCTTGGTTATTTATTTGTTTTTAGTGTTTTAGAGTAGAGTCGCGTCTTCCCATGAGAACAGCTCAAATCTTGCCCATGCAAAATCACAGAAGTAAGAGAAAATTTCTCTTAAAGGCACATGTGCCAGCCAGTACAAAGTGTTAATACTTTGTCATTATAAGGCAATATGATGACAAGTGTTATTACAGCACAAGCATCAATCTTATTCTTAAATCGCTAATCATGGTCATGCAATAATTCCATGGCAGTAGTATCACATGATTACGCTGACATGCAATAATTACTGTGATTATGCCACTATCTTTCCACTTTCCTCAATCATGGAATTACAACATTTTTAGATGCTAGTCTGATAAAGTCCTAAGACTTCACTTCTTCCTACAAAGTAGAAACCCTTAAAGGAGAAGGCCTCTAGCCTTGAGCTTAGCACTCACCCAGAATCTATTCAGGCATGCTGCTGCCAAAGCTACATCAGTTCTACAGACTGTGGAGTTCCTGGAGGTGGGTACAGTGCAGGCCCAGGCAGGCAGGTAGAAGTTAGGCTTGGGTACCACAGTTGCTTGTTCAGGCTCAAGAAGAGTAGGTGGTGGTAGTGGTTCCCATAATCCCATGATTGTGCTTGGACCTGCTGTGTCCTTTGTTAACACCAGTGGTTCCTCCAGCTCTCAGTCTGATCCTCTGTCATTATTGGATTCCAGACTTATGGCACTTGTACATTCAGGACACAAATCTGTGTTTCATATTCAGATCTACACCAGATCCATGCAGCTATTTTTTCAGAGTGCCCAAAAGATATAAAACACATGGTACTGTGATATCCTCTTTGAGCACTAGAATATTCTAATGTAACTTTTCAAGTACACATGCAGTATCAACATTATGTCTTTGAAATCTGGATATTGAATCCTAACGGTCCCCTGTTCCAAGAAGCAAAATGATTTGGTCAGGAGAAAAGAGTGGTTAAGTTCTAAGAGCTATACCTTCTTTGTTTCTTTCTCCTCCTGTCCGCACAGATGAAGGAAGAATAATGTGAATGCCTCAAGAAGCAACAATACAATGCAATGAAAGGGAAACCTTTGATCTCTTACAGGAAAGTGCCCTCTCCAAAGCCAGGGTAATGAATTTCATGCTAATCTATAACTATGGACACTCATGTTTACCCTACAGAGGAGGTACAGCAGTTGAACAGGATTAGCTGTGTTTGTTTTTCATTATTCATTATGTCTGTTATTCAGGTGGTTATTCATTATGCTTCTGTTTAATTTAATCCATCCATGGCTCAGGGTTGAAAACATCCCACAATGACTTATTGCCAGGCCATACAATGTTCACTGAATCCAAAGTCCCATTGTGTTTGTCGGAGCTTATTCCCAGGTAAGTTCTCATGTGGTCTCACGTGATCTTAAATGTTCATTGAACAGCCTGGCACACAGCAAGCTGTTCAGAAGCTTTCAAAGGATTGCCAGGCTCTTTAGTAAACACCTCTGATAAAGAAATTATAATGAGCTATTCAAAATCAGAAAATAGCGTATGATGCAAGCTTAAGATCAATGCTTGCTTTTTTGCTTTTTGTTTTTGAATGAAGAGTAGTTTACCTGACCATATCTGGAGCTAAAACCTCCAGTACTTTACTGCAGGTCAATGATGCAGTTTAGTCCATGCAATTTAATTGTTTAATCATGCACTTGACATCATGGTGGTCTCACATTTAAAAATTTGCTTTTCAAAGGGTCTGTTAAGCTTTTAAACATTCAGTGGCTATATTCAAGACTGATATAGATAATTGTTTAGTCCAATATGGCAGATCCTATGGAACCAAAGACAGGTATGAAGAACCCCACTAGCATAGCAGGGGTTTTCTGATTGCTCCTCACAAGGACAGCTTCCCCCCACCATGCCATGTCCAGTTCACTTCTTAGCAGTGGCAGCTGGTAGTCTCCATGTCAGTGGGGTGGGAAATCTGTTCTGGGTTTTAGTCTGAACTTTAAAGAAATTGTCCATGGTACCAAACCTATTTTGGGGAAACTTTTTAGCAGCTTGGACAGTTCAAAGTAAAGCCTAAAATAGTTTTACTGCCCCACTAACATGGACACTCCAAGTTGTTACTATTCCTGAGGGTTAAGGGGCTTTTGGAACCATGCAGGATGGGACACAGAGGTCAGCAGTGGAATGTGGAAACTAGAAAAACCCAACAGGACTCTCCTGAAAAAATAAATAAATAGGTACCTGGACCTGCATGGCAAACGGTACTGCAGGGGAGGGTATGTGTTTGATGGCCTCCATGGCAAGAGGACAGAGGTTGTCACATGAGGCACAGCATGCCTGGGTGTTGCATGTGATGGGGTGGAGCCAGAGGCTATTTAAGGCCTGGCCACCCCTTCATGTGCTTCTTTGAATCTTTGCATAGCAGCCCACCCTCCTGCCTACAGTGCAGTGTGAGCTTTGTTGGTTGCTTTGGAGCTGGGTAGGAATTTTCTCCCATTTACTTTTTTTTTTTTTTTTTTTTTGCCTACCCCATACTGTATCTGGGGGACTGATGATTGTCTAAGGGTGGTGTCTGAAAACAAGTTGTCACTGGCAGGTAGTGGAGGGGATGGGGAAGACTATATGAGTTCAGTGTATAACTTGACACACTCATCATGAAGGATAGAGCTCTAGAATGGCTTGGTTAGGTCCTGGGACCCAGGGGATGGGCAATGAGTCTACCCTTGAGGCTGACCTAGGGGTTTGCTGTCTTTTATTAACTCCTGGGACTTGTGGGGGGAGTCCCCTGGGTCGATTTTCCAGTAAATGACCAGCTGGGGAGCAACCCAATGGTTGGATTGCGCTTGGGGCTTGGATGTTTCACCCAAGGGAAGGCTGAGTGGGTTGTCAAGGGTTGACACCTGGCCCCAGCCGGACCTGCTTTAGGCTGATTCTCCCTCTTGCTCCTTTCCAGCTTCAACACAAATTTAAAAGGTGATAGGTCAAACAAAGCAGCCCTTATTTAGCCCAACTTTCTGTGTTTGATCTCATTATTCCATGGATGCTCATAAGTAGAAATGTCTTTCCATCTATTCAGGCATTTGGACAGCTTTCCATTCACATAAGAGATCTTTGGTTCCAAGTAGACATGGAAAGTTATTTTTAAAGAGTAATTCATTGCATAATTCATTACAAAGCCCTCGCCCCACCAACATAATTCATTACAGATAATGTTGCAAAAGAATTTTAGCAAGTCATCACAGTGCTCTTTGAGTTACCTGTGTCTTGTTTGTTACCCTTAGGTTTAAAAAGAGAATGGCATATACAGCTTGAAAGCATTATTGCTGCTGCTGCTGTGAACTTTATACTCCACCTTTTCCCCAAAACTGGAACTCAAGGTGTCTCCGCAAAGTTTCTCTAAAGTCTTAAAATTTAAAAGCATCTTTGAAAAATAACTAGAAATCATTCCTCATTAGACATGGGACATTATCAGACCAGTCAAATACAGCATCACAAGGATGCCTAATGATTGCGAAAGGGCACACGTACCAGACGATGTTGCCCTTCTGTATTCTCTTGGGTGCCGTTTACACAATGAAAATGTAGTGGGAAGAATTCGTGTCGAACCCTGGTTGTTTACATGTACATTGGGTTGGGCACGTGATTTTCAGAAGGGGGACCATCTTTTATCCCTCAACCTGCAGGACTTCCAGTCCCCCAGGTTGTGCCGGTTTTAAAAAAAGTCACTGGATGATTCGGAAAACCGGAAATGTAAACAGCCCAGGACAAGCTATCTCAGTACTAGGTGATGACCAGAAATGGTGACCGGGGGTGGGCTCAGAAAACAGCGACCAGAAAAGGAGGGGTCAGTCACCCGTTCAACAGATCCAGCCTCACCAGCTGAAAACCAAGGCATCCCTTCCAGCTGCACGAAGGTTTGTGTGTGTGTGCGTGTGTACTCAGTCACCCTGTTCAATGGATTTCTACACTGCAAACCCTTCAGCTTTAACCTGTTCCTCTCCTGCATGCTGGGTTTACATTTTAAAGAGAGATTAAATTATAAAGAGATCGTGGGCGGAGGATCGCCCATTCATTCCCTGCCTAGATCCCCTCCCTGGGTCTGAACGGATAATCAAACATACACCCACCCACCCCCAAGGCACAATAAAAAATGCCAGCGTCTGAGCGAATAATCACACATTCATTCATCCCCCTCCCTCAAGGCACAGTAAAAACTGCCAGCGTCCGGGTCTTTCAAAATGCCTTGTGCATCACTGGCTTGAAACCTTCACTCCACAGCTGCCTCTGCTTAAAGGGTTGACATTTTAAAGAGACAGGACAACGGAAAGCCTCTGCCCCTTGCACTCCATTTGTACTAGTTTTGGGCTTGTGCATGCTTTTTATCTCATACTCCCCAGCACCAACTGATCGTTCTTCCCCACCCACCCACCCCAGTTTAGCTGGCTTTAAATGGTGATCTTTCATTTCTAAAGGAAAGCACAACATTTAGCCACTGAACGCTCCCCCTCATCCCCAATGCAGAAGCTTTAACAAACATTTGAGCCAGCAAATAGCATCACTTGTGGCGCAGAACTCTAAAGGAAGTATGTCGCTGAGATTGTGAAAACACGATTAATCGCATCCTTGATTGACAGCCAAAAAAATAAATAAATCCCGGTATGCTAAACATGTATAAACAGCAAAAGCACGGGATATAAGAGTGTGGGATAAATGAAAAAATACTGGACCTGTTACCGTGTAAATATGAATCATGAGATCTTCCGGAATTTCCTTAAGAGGGACAAAAATCGTTTAAACAGCGCAGGATGAATACGGGATCAGGAAGTCCCGGTACGCCCCGCAACAAAAATTGCCGTGTAACTGGCACCTTGCAGAAATCAACCAGATATTAAAAAATTATGATCTGAGCCTTCAAAAACCAAATCTTCCATATGTTGAAATCCTGACACCAGCTCCACATTTACAATCATTTGACATATTGGAAGAAAAAGCTAAAGCTAACGTGAATATAGAAACATTATACAATTAACAAACCCAGGCTTTTGACACTATTATTGATGCTGTTTACAATAACTCGACCATGAATCAACATTGTTTTTTTGTTGATGGTCCAGTTGGAACTGGAAAGACATTTCTTTACTCAGCTCTACTACATTTCATACACAGCAATGGAGATAATGTTACTCCTGTTACATCTAGAAAAGAGGAGGAGGCCAGAGGCGGCAAAGGGCTAAATAGGCCAGACTGAACTCCGCCCCTGCCTCCTCCCTGCCAGGGCGTGCCTACGCCCTGGCCACTCCTTGCCCTCATATCCCTGCCCATCATTAAAACACCTCCCCCGGATCTACCATTCTTGCAGATCCGGGGTGTGTGTGTGTGTGTCTGTTACCAGGAGGCAGAACTGCTCATTCTACATTCAAAATACCTCTGCTGCTGAGTTCAACTTCAACATGCAATTTAAAGCCAAACACAGAGGAAGTGAACATACTTATCAAATCAAAACTGATACTGTGTGAAGAAGCACCAATGACACATGTTCACACCTTTCAAGCAGCAGACAGACTACTGCGTGAGTTTTAGTTCATGAGGAGGCATTCCTGTTGGTACTAAGTTGTTGAGAAACTCTTCTGGGTAAGCTAAATGATCACTTGGTTTGTCGCTTACTACAGTATCCACACTTTTATAAACATACTCTTCTCCTGGTAAATAATTTAACACTTTGTTGTTTAGTTCCAAAGAATGCTCATTTCTTATACTTTAAAGATTATCACTCACCCTTAATATGGTATTACAGGAATGCCAGGAGATCACCAAAGGGCTTCCTTTTTGGACAATGTTGTCCTCGTCCTGTTATGCTCCTGTGCTGGCCCCATTTTGCCCTTGTTTCTTCTTATTCACAGCTTAAGCCATGAATAGATCATCCTCTCATGGAACAACGGGCAAGCAAAAAGATGCCCCATACCCATAGAACAATGCCAGCCACAGTGGGAGGTCCATTCCAGAACACTTCTGGGTGTGATCAGGACATCCAGATAAGTGACACCCTTTTTTGTACCCTCCCCAGGTTACTTTGTATTTTTTAAGTCTCTTTTTATGCTTGCTGTCACTTTTTGATGCATTTTTGGCTTTTTTTAAATTGCCCGCATGCTCGTCCTCTCGTGAGAATGGCCCGGGAACCATGCGAACTACATTCACTCTGTGGCTGCCGAGGGGAGTGGACGGATGCACAATTAAGGTAAGTGTAAAACAGTTCATTACTGTGCTGGGACGGGGTCGGATGGGTAGTGGGAGAGAAGACAGTGAGACAGGGACACTATTTTTGTCCCTGTCTGATAATCTCCTTAGTATTGCTCTGTCTTTAAGTGTCTGAGTTGTAACAGTCTTGAAATCAATCTTGAGCATATTTCAGTAGTAAAGTTATACTATTAGGCGGAGACTTCAGACAAGATCTACCAGTCATACTATGAGGCTCAAGATCTTTAACTGTTGTCCGTATAAAGAAACATACATTATGGTCTGAATTCCATGTACTAAAACTAACATGTAACATGTGAACAAAACCAAGTGAAAAGGAATTTGCAGATTGGCCACTACATGTAGGTGATGGAAGAAGTGGTGAAACTATAAATTTACATCCACCCTATTTGTTAAGCACAAAAGATCCTGTAGAACTACTTTATGGTGACATTGATTTCAAGACTGTTACAACTCAGACACTCAAAGGTAAAACAATACTAAGTGTAACAAATGAGCATTCTTTGGAACTAAACAACAAAGTGTTAAGTTATTTACCTGGAGAAGAGTATGGACTTTTTCAGACAGGACTTACCACGCAAGAAGACTCCAGAACAGTTACAACAATGTTGTGCGGCAGGGGGTATGTTTCAGATGACGCCGTCCCTCTCTTGGTATTGTCCATGACTGTTCCGGGTATGATTGAAGGCAGCCGCACCATTTTTTACTCACAGACAACTTCTGTGAGTAAAAAATGGTGCAGCTGCCTTCAATCATACCCGGAATAGTCACGGATGATGCCAAGAGAGGGATGGCGTTGTCCGAAATGGACCCCCTGCCGCGCAACAGTGTTGTAACTGTTCCGGAGTCTTCTTGCGCGGTAAGTCCTGTCTGAAAAAGTCCTATGTTTATAAAAGTTTGGATACTGTAGTAAGGAATGAATCAAGTGATCATTTAGCATACCCAGAAGAGTTTCTCAACAGCTTAGTATCAACAGGAATGCCTCCTCACAAACTAAAACTGAAAGTAGGAGCCATAATAATACTACTACAGATTCTTATGACATCATGGGAACTTTGCAATGGAACAAGTTCGACAATTACACATCTACAAACACACATCATAGAGGCCTGGGTAATCGATGCATTCAACTTAGATACATTTCTAATACCATACATCAATCTCATCCCATCTGATACAAATATGCCTTTCAAATTCATGAGAAGACAATTTTCTATACGTTTAGCCTTCTCATTTATGACTAATAATAAGCCACAAGGATGGACTTTTGACAAAATTTGTTTATACTGTCCAAACTTTATTCAGTCATGGGCAACGATATGTTGCTCTATCAAGAGTTCGACCATTTGATGCATTAAATGTTGTATCTGAGAAGAACAAGATTGTTAATTGTGTTTACACTAAAATATATGAATAAATACATAAAATGAGCAATTAATTTATAACCTTTACTAACATGCTGACCCAGGCTGTGGCACCAGTGCCAGGGGCAGGTCAACAGAGCAACTCACCCTCAACACACCTCCAATGTATGTTATGTTGGGTACAGCTAGTATACAAGAAAGATACTATGTAATATGTCAACAAATCATACATTTTAAAACAATTCCAAGGGTAGATGTACACAGCAGGGGATACAGCCCACCAAGGTTCTAAAAGGGGCCAACATGGCCTGTCAACCGTCAGTTACCCACCCTATCCAATAGGATGGGTCTATTTTCCCCTAGTCAGGCTTAGCTTGGGTTTTAGGTCCAGTTAAAAGGCAATGACTGTTAAACATCTTTATTTATTTACTACATTTACAGCCCACTTTTCCAGTGAATTTAAGGCAGGATATATGACTTTCCATCCCACTTTAGCCTCACAACAACCCTGTGTGATAGGTCAGGGTCAGAGAGAGTCACTAGATCCATGCCACCCCATAAGTTTCAGGGATGAATGAGGACTGGAAGCCAGATCTCCCAAACTCTAACCATGACACTACAGTGGCTCTACAGAGAAGAATGAGCAAGTGAGGGAAGAGGCAGTCTGCTCCCAACCACTAATACTTCCTTGACTCTCCCCCTGTGTCTGCAGTTCAATGAAAATGTGAGGTTGGGAATTCTGGGAATTCCCACATCATATGTGGTCCTGTGCAGTTATAGGTCTGAGCAGTGTAGTGTGAAACTGTATGCAAGCAAGGACTTATTGAAAGAAAAGTCTTTAGAATTCAGTCATATGTGTCTATACATTTAGAACAAGAGGTTCTGGAGCTCCAACTTGTGTTCTTCTTAAGCATGCCACCTGTCCTCTGAACTGCAGTATCCTGGAACTGACAATGGTGAATGAGAGACACTCATGCATGCTTCCTGAGAAACAACAACAGATACAGATCTTGTATGATATTGGAGGCTCATCTATACAAGGCAATAAAATGTGGATGGATGCACAGTAATGCCAATTCACAGCAGCTTTCATTTGTCTCCATAATTATTTGGCAAGATCACAGGTGTGCAAAGCCATATGTGTTTGATGTTCAAACAGGCATACCTGTGAATCAGTTATGTTTGGCGTGAGAAGCCATATGTGTTTGATGTTCAAACAGGCAAACTTTGACTAGTTTTAGCATTATTATCATTATTATTAAATTTTAATATTTTAATATTTTAAATGCTAAAGTATCTTAAATACTCAAGTTTTTAAATACTGTATCTGCTGTACTTCATAATGATTTATAGTATTTTTATTTGTACTCATATTTCATGTATTTAATGGTAAAACTTGTTTTTTATTATTCTGGTCGATGACCGTAATAAAGATTGATTGATTGATCATATTAGCAAACATTGCTTAAGATGAAGCATCTAAACCTGTTTCACTACATGTTCTGTGAAAGATAATTTAGGTTAAAGATTTTTCTATCTGGTGGAAATGAATGTTAAGTTTTCTTTAGGGTTCCCAGATATCAAGACCTGGCCTCTTTTCTCTGATTCTTAAGGCAAGGGAGAGGAATCCGAGGGTCTTGCAAGTGTGTGTGTGTGTGTGTTCCTCATTTCTTGAACTTGGTGTTTGTTTTTCATTTCTTGTAACACCAGCAGGGACCACCCCCGTGACATTACAAGGGGTTATTCCAAGGTCTCAGGTTTGGTCCCAAAACCTTAGGGCATGGGATAGTCCTGACTAAACAATTGTAGTTTCTATAGTAGTAGCAATGTCTCAAAAGTTGTTAAAATTGTAGCAGGACTGGCAATGCCATTAGGTGGAAGGAGGTCACCATATTTTTAATGTAAGCCCGAAAAAGGCAGCAAAGTGTTAGTTATCTAAATGGTTATTCTTGCCATTTTTCTGCCAGGGATGGGGAGAGGTGGGTGCTTGTGGGATATTCTTCTTCATGTGCTAAGCGGGTCTGGTTGGCTTTGGGTACTATGCAACTTGATTTGGGGGTAGGGTGGGGGTAGATTTTTTTTTGTTTTGCTCAGGCAGTAAAGAAGTAGCTGCATCTGTCCAGGAGACGTTCGCACTAGTACATCACCACATATTTTCTTCCACCCAGCACTGCAATTAAAATCAGTTTCTGGGGAAGAGATTTATAATTAAATGCTAGGCTGGAGCACCAGGCTGCAATTAAAAGCCCACGCTTGCTCACTTGCTCTAGCATGGGTAAAAGTCTTAACATTTAAGGAGACAAAGCAGTTACATCTCTGTTGTTAGGCCTGAGATCTTTCCCAGCTTCTGTTGGGATGATGAAGTGGGTGTGAAGAGACCAAAAGGCTTTCTTCCAAATTTCAGATACAGATGAACACATCTTTGCACCCGTTGGAAGGGAACCATCACAATACTAGTGTCATCTGATGTTTAGTTGTGAGCTGGAGATGGGATTTGAAAAGAGTAAGTAATTTGTTTAGGGCTGCCAGACTGAAAACTGAAGAGAGCTCCTGTACCATTCAGGGTTGTGCAGAAAAGGGAATTTCAGCAGGTCTTGCTTGTCAAGCAACCAGGTAACAGCACTTGCTGAAATTGCTTCTACTGTGCAGCCATTAAAGCTACAGGAGCCCTCTCTAGTTTCCAACCTGGTAACCTTATCCAGGAGGTTTGAGAAAGGATCCCACAAGTCAGGGCAACAGGCTATCATGAAGGAGCAGCTGTTGCAATGCTAAGACATTACAAGCCAGCAAAGCTTGGGACCACAGCTCTCAGAATCTCCCAGCCAGTATGGTCATTTGCCATGTAAAATTTTCAAGCCCTGTTCCTGAATTGGTGCATCTGGAAGGGGTGGGTAAAGGGCAACCCCCATCCTATGCTGTCAAACACAATATTTTTTTTAAAAAGAAGCTTAAAAGTTTTCCTTATCCCTTCTAAGAGCTGTGAGGAGGTGGTTCATCAGATACTTCCTATGAGCTGTTTTAAATTCAGAGGGGACCTGAATTTTACAAAGTCCTCTTCCAGGCCTAAAACAGGCCCAAAGGATGAGTGCTGGTAAAATTGCCTCCTCACATCCTAGAAGATAGGGGATAGGAGTTTTTTCAGTTTTTTAAACATGTAAAAAATATTTTGAGGGGAGTAAGTGGGGGGACCCCAACTTTTGTAGAATCTATGGAAAGCGAAGCAAAGATACAGGGAAAGCTTGAGGGGGAGAAATCACTTTTGAACTATCACCCCAAGAATCCAACTCCTACCAGCCATGATGGCTGGGGGATTCAAAAAAGTAACATTTCCAAGCAGTGTGACATGAGTCAGGCAGTGACAAGTGCAGACAGCAAGTCTGGTCCTGGGTTTGTGGGAGAGGGTGAACCTTCTTTTTACCATTGTGGGTAAAGTGAAGAGATTGTGGGGAAGTGAAGAGATTAGGGTGTTGGAGTGGCACTGAGAGAACCAGTTTTTGTTTTAAAAATTTAATAGTTTCATTGGAAGCAATACTAGAACTACAGTTGTTCTAAAAAGTTTCCCAAAAAAGCTTTTTAGCTGGTTGATTACAGACATCTGGATTTCATTACTTGAGGCCAAAGGTATTCATTCATTCATTTATTCATTCATTCAGTATTTGTAAGAAAACTCTGGTGTCCCCTCCCAAAATGTCAACCAAATGATTAGAGAATATCAAGGAGAATGTTTTCTTTTTTCCCTGAATGAAGGCTTTGATTTTCTATGTAATTGGGTCAATGCATAGGGAATAAATTTTAATGCCTGTGGTGAGAGCATCAGGCTGAAAAGAGCCCTCCTCAAGCAAAGAAAGTGAAATGGATGTGGGGTGGCTGAAGATGAGGTTATCACACTACACTGTTATAGCACTATTATTCCACTTTAACTGCTATGGCTGCCTCCCGTGGCATCCAGGGATTTGAAGTTTCAGGAGGTGCATTTAGAATTCTCAGCCAGAGAGCTCTTAGCCCTCCCTAAACTACAACCCAGAAATCCACAGGAGATAGCCTTAGCAGTCAAAGTGGAATAATAGTACTATGACTATGTAATCCCCATGGTGCCGTCAATCTCAGCTCAAGATCAGAAATGCCTGATTTGCACTAGAACTGGCTTAAAAGCATCAAAGGTTCATTTGGCAGACAATCATTTCAAAAGATCATATCTTGACTTATCCTAATGTCCAAATTCCTCTGCAAGCAATCTGTTTAGACTGTTGTAAGAGTGATCTATTCCTCTCCAGCCAGTTCACTGGATGAGGAAGGGAAATAGAAAGAGAGAGAGAGAGAGAAGGCAGTGTCAGAAAAAGGGGGAGAGAAAGGAGAGACCCATTTAATTTTGCCTCTAGTCCTGCCTACTTCTATCATGTGACATCCCCCCCAAGAGATCATCCCCATGGGAATGTGCCCCTTGCTATATAGCCAGCCCATAAGGAGCATCTGGTCCACCAGGTGACATTGGGCTCCAAATCCTGTCAGCCCTACCCAACATAGCCAATGGGGAGGGATGATGGGATCTTCATTTCAGCAGTGATTCCTGAACTCTGGTCCTCAAGGTGGTTTGGACTTCAGTTCCCAAAAGCCTCAGGACTTTACCAGACAATACTCTTTCAACATTCTTTTGCCAGAATATTTTAGACCATTTTTCTGCCAGCAAAAGAACACTTCCTACCAGACCTTACCTTTAGTAGTGTGAATAGGCAGCCCCAGAATAAACAGAGCGCTGTTTACTTTCCTGGTTCAAGATCGCACCGATTCTCGCGAGAAGATACGAGCGCAGCAAATTTTAAAAATATACAAAAAATAAAGACAAAATATAGACACAAGCACAGAAACACACTTTTTAACTTTAAAGTGAACAAGAAAGTTTCATAAAAAGAGCATCCAATCTCACCCGGAAGTGTTTTGTCATTGACGCTGTATTCATATGAGCACAATGGTGTGAAATTTCAAATGCCAGCAACGCCATCACAAAAGGGGAATGGGAGATCTATTGACAGCTTGGCCCATTAATAAAAAGGAACAGCTTTTTGACAAGACATGATCACGAAAGGACGTCATCTGATATGCATGCTCTTTTGTGTTAAATTAGGCATTGTTATGAAACCATATTTGCTGCATTTGATAAAGTGAGTCACCTTAGCCAATGATCAGAAATTCTGGGAGCTGAAGTCCAAAACACCTGGAAGGCCAAAGCTTGGAAAAACTCATTTGGGGAGGGGGCACATGTTCCCCATCTTTGCCATAAAGTATGCGGAGCAGCTTCCCCCTTAGCACTGTGCCACTAGCTTTGAACTAGCATTGGTAAACTTACCAGCGGGCAGAGGAAAACAACAGACGTTGTAGACAGTAGCATAAGATAAAAACTTGCCCATGTTCATTTTTATTTAACAATCTGCATATGCCCCTTGCCATCTTTACCACAAATGAATATATGAATATGTATACACTCCCTTTTACTCTCCTGTCAAATAGCAATGATTTTATTCATTGCATGTCAATACAATTGCATGTTAAATACCAGATAATGTCAAGTGATCATCTGTCAGGTTTCAAAATATATTTGGTATCAGTTACAAATATCATATAATCAAAGAATGTTTGAGGATTTAGAGATCACCCATGGCTTCTCTGATGGAGAGATTTGCTGAGAAGGATCTCAAGGGGAATTTTGTGGAGCAAACTGGTTCCAAGTGGAGCCACACAATTTGTGTGAGTGTGAGTGTGTTCCTTCAAGTCCCCTGTCAACCTTATGAATTTCATAGAGTTTTCTTAGGCAAGGAATCCTCAGAAGTGGTTTGCAATTGCCTTCCTCTGAAATGCAGCCTACAGCACCTGAATTCTTTGGCAGTCCCCTATCCAAGTATTAACCAAGCCTGACCCTACTTAGCTTCTGAGCTCAGACAAGATCTGGTGCCTTTAAGATATTTAGTACCTATATGGCCATGAAAACCCACTGTGACCTTGGGGAAGTCATATTATCTCAGCCTCAGAGGAAGGCAAAGGCAAACCCCCTGTGAACAAATCTCGCCAAGAAAATACTGTGATAGGTTTGCCTTAGGGTCACTATAAGTCAGAAACAACTTGAAGGCACACAACAACAATAAACCTTTTATATACAAATCAGACTACTGGGGAGACAAGATTTTGAAATTTTACAGAAAACTTGCAAAACTGGTTTGAACAGAAGGGAGTGTATGTAATGCTGCCCAGAGTTCTCTGACAAACACACAGCCTCTGTCAATTCATGCTATGCTTCTGTAAGGACAAACGATTATCATTTAAATACAGTACTCTTTTAAAACAAAAAGAAAACATTTTTAGCACAGTCTCCTAATGTAAAAAATAGGGACTAGAGGAGCGACCATAGCAGCTACTATGAATGCAAAAGGTTCCCAGGTTCAATAAAAATATGTACAAGGTTGTATGTGAACACACCTTCGTCCCCCCCCACCATAACACAAAAACAACAACATAACACAAGAACGAGGACGTGAATACAAAGGCAAGAGCTGCAGAATGCAACAAAATTGAGACATATATATATATATATATATATATATATATATTTAATATCCCTTCTGGGTCCCTAGAAACCACTCCCAGTCAGAGCACACAATACTCAGCTAGAAAAACTGTCCAAGCAAAAGGAAGCTTTCCATGTTTTAGGGCTGGGACATCCAAATTCCTTGACCACTGCCGTTCATAACACTTTGCCTTGAGGTGTTGTCCTATAGCCAATAATCTTGCTTCCATGATCTGAACTGCAGCTCTTAGAGAATGGCAGGGGTGGGGGTGCGGGGTGTTGCAAGTTTCAGAGGTCTTAAATCTCCAAAACATGATTTTAGGTAGAAATCTCTTACAAAATATATTCCCCATTTAGGGGGAATCCAACCCTTTCCCCAAGATTTGTAATAACTGTAACTGAATGATTTGGCTGTTCCCACTCTCTCACACATGCACAGTGCAAAGTCTTGTGAAGATGTTTTTGATGAACACCCATGTTTTGAATATGATGACCTGCTAAAGAATTAATCACACTATAAATATGCAGTTTCATCTTTTTAGCTTCCCTCAAAATTGTTTTGGTCTTATATGTGGGTTTCTTCATCCCAAATTTTTTTAAAAAAACACAATTTCTGCATGATAAGCTAAGCTGCTGTAGGAAACAAACATGCTGTGCACCACTGTGGGATTCGCATTTCATTTCATGTTCAAACTCATTGAACATTTGTGTCAAAGCCAGTAAATAGTAATAACAGCCTGAACACATTTGATCTTAGTATATCCTGACCCAATTTTATGGTGATGCCATTCTGATCTCATTCAACAATATTAGAACTCATTCAAAATATTCTGCCCTATCTTATCCAGAGTCAGAAGCCCAGGGCCTGATTTTAAAAGTAAATGAACAAAACCTAGACCAGGATTCAAGAAGTCAGATAGGAGTAGGAGTGTTAACATATTCCATGTTGCAATCACATTGCACATAAAGATCTCTGTTCTCTTCCTCAGTTAACAAACATACACTCACCAAACCAGTTGAGCCTCAGCTCTGTTGGAGGAAATAAGTAGATTCAAACAACCAGCTATAATAAAAGGATGTGAACAAAATGGGCTTTAAACAGATGCAATTATTCTCTCATACACAAGCAGATGGTTAGGGGGTATGAGCTTGGAACTGTGCAAAAGTGAACACAGAACTTATTGAGCCACACCTACATTGTACTGTGTTTGTTCTTGTTCATAGGCATCAAGTTGCCTTCGACTTATGATGACCATATGAATGAAAGACCTCCAGGTCACTCTATCATCATCAGCCCTGCTCAGGTCTTGCAGATTCAGGGCTGTGGCTTCTTTGACTGAGTCTATCGATCTGTAATGCAGTCTTCCTCTTTCCTACTGCCTTCTACCTTACCAAGAATTATCTTGGGGTGGTGTGTTAGAGATTTTGATATTGTATTCCTTCAAGTCATTTTCAGCTTATGAAGACCCCAAGGCAAATGTGTTATGGAGCTTTTTTTTCCTTTTCTTTTTTTAGTCAAGATTTGTTCAGAGCTGGTTTGCCATTGCCTTCCTCTGGGGTTGAAAGGGTGTGCCTTGCTCAAGGTCACTCAGTGAGTATCCATAGGTGACCTTGGGCAACTCACACCATCTCACCCTTAGAGGAAGGCAAAGGCAAACCACCTCTGAACAAATCTTGCCAAGAAAACCCTGTGGTGCATTAGAGATATTTCAGTCTAAATAAATTTGAAGAGTTTGACTTGCAATGGAGCAGATAGCTTTGAGGCTGACTGCATGACTGGTTGGTTGGTTGACTAATGCAATTATTTATATCTCACATTTCAAGACTAAAATCTAACCCAAGGCAGCCATCTCACTCTTCCTACTGGTAGGGCCACACTGGTATGTGAACAGTCCAGCTGGAACATGGACCAAAGTTTTCTTTATATGCCTTTTTTTCTCCACAAGGTTGTTGGTGGTATTTTCTGTTTAAACCTGAAGTGTGTGTGTCTTTTTGTAACCACAACAGTAAGACACCATTGGAACCAGTTGTTTGGAGATGGCTGTGGAATTCAATTCACCTTCGGATTTTTTAGAAAAAGGCCATAGAACGTCTTTTTAGTAGCAATTATTATAGTACAGCAGTAGGGACCCTGCCATGCTCTCTGTGTTGTGGGACTACACTTCCCATTAGCCAGAGTCATCATAGCCAGTGGCAAGAGACAATGGGAGTTGAAGCCCAACATCTTGAATATCCACATGTTCTCCATCCATGGTATAAGAGATTCTGTGCTACAACAAGAGTGACATGAGGAAACTATTCCAAAAGTACAGCAACTTTAAGACAGTTATTTTTATTGGTTACATTTATATCCTGAATGAAAGAGGCATATCTCACATTGCTATGAGCAGGAACCCCAAGATAGTTTTTAAAGTAGGGGGATTTTAAAGCTTTGGCAGACAAGTTGCTATTAATTTTTTCTCCTTGCAGGTAGTTACTTTTCCCACCTATTATAATTCAATGATCCTTAAATACGAAGACTCTTTTAAGTAGAATTTGTACTTGGAAGTAGTCTCTATGTGTCCAGTGTAGTTTATTTCCAAGTTGGTGTGCACAAAATAGATTGCAGGCAGCCTTTACTAATCCCGACATGCTCAACAACAAACATTGTCTTAACATTTCTCAGTGCTTGATCATTTAATATACTCCTGACTGATAATTCCTGAGGAGGCTGAATGATATGGGAATCTTGGTGGCCCAATTTTGAAAGATCATTTAGAGGGGAGCCTCAGCCCTCCCCTGCCTAGTGTTGGGGGTCTTAAGACCCCCTTTCTTTTGCCCCTCCATTTCAGGATTCATGGCTATGAAGTGATGTTTTATTGTTACATCAACATATAGCATCTTGGTATGTGTTTCTTTTGGTTGTGGGTTCTACTGAAGGGCTTTTTTAAAAAAGAGAAAGCATCTGCTCACAGCATCTCAGGATGTGTCTTTCATTTATGGCTTCTATTGGATTATCCTTTAATTATTTTGGTTTCCAACTATTCTTTCATTGTAGAAATGAAGCAATCTCCCATCAAGTCAAGGCTTTGACCAGATACAGATTTGCTTAGCTTGAGCAAGTCAGCTGCATCATGCTCTGTATGATACATCTTTTTATATGTAATGATTATTAGCTAGTTTGTTAACCAATATCCCAACTTTCATCCAATGAGCTCAAGGTAGAGTCCAACAATATCCTTTTCACCATATCACCACCACAGCAACAATACTGTGAAGAAGGACAGACTGAGGGATTCTTGGAACTGGCTACTTAATCCAAGGACAGTCTGGAGCAATAATAAATAAATAAATAAATAAATAAATAATTTATTTATATCCCACCCCTCTACAGAACACAATCAGGGTGGCTTACAACATTTAAAATATACATCCAAAACCCTCAATCCCACCCCCCTTAAAATATAGTTAGATAGTTCACAATTTAAAACATACTTTAAAAATATCAAAAATAAACAATAGGCAGTGGCTGTAGCTAGGCGTCTATTCAGGAAAGGCCTTCTGGAAGAGATCTGTCTTAGGACCTTTTAAAAAGCTATTTAGGGTGGTAATATGATGGATCTCACCCAGCAGGCTGTTCCATAATCTGGGAGCAATAGCTGAAAAGGTCCTCCAGGTGATCGCAGAAAGCCTAGTTTTTAAAGGTTGTAGCAAATTCCTCCCAGAGGACCTGAGTGCACACAGGATTATTATGCTCCAGACTGGCCCCAGACTGACAAAGATGGCAGCCACATGCACCAAGCTGAGCCCAACACATTGTTGTCCATGTGAGCCAGCAAGGCCAACACATCAGTCCTGCTGGTCCATCCTTTTGTCCCCGGCACTGCCACCATCTTGTTAGCCAAGCAACTCCCTGTGAAAGCCTGCCTGGCAGTGTTACCTCTCCTGAGGCCAGAAACAGGCACCTGAACATATGAGCAACAAGAAGGTGATAACTCTGCCCACTCCTCATTGATCGCACAGGTGCCCTGTTTCTGCCCTCAGCAGAAGCAACCATGGTGGGCACGCTTTCCGTGGCTGCTTGATTGGTGAGTTGGCTATGATGGGAGCACAGGAAAGGGGATGGATCTCATTTGAACTGCTGCCTCCTTGTGATCAGGAGCTCCATAGAATGGCAGTCTGGTACACCACCACTTCTGCTGAGGGCAGAACGGGGTGCCCATGAAATCAACAAGGAGGGGATAGAGTGACCCTCTCCTTGCTGATCATATGCCTGGGTGCCCATTTCTGGCAGTATGCTGGGCAGGCTTTCCATGGAGCTCCTGCTTGCGAGGAGGTGGCATCAGTTGCTCCAAAGGTAGGCCATCCCCTTTCCCTGTGCTACTCAGCATGGGGAAGGGGGATGACATGGGCTTTGGCATGTGGACAACTAGATCCACCAAATCAGACCTAATTCAACTGTCTAGACACCAACAGAACCTGAAGTCACTCCAGGGTTTCTGGAAAACATCAGATTTCCCTTCAAATTTGCTTAGTGCAGGGCACAGTCGGGTTAAGGGCTAAAAACTGCATTACCTTTAGAACTAGCCATATGTTGTGAGGACTGCCAGCACTGGATTCAGGTTGTGGCATTTTTGGCCCATGTGGACATGGCATGAGAGAGAGAGAGAGAGAGAGAGAGAATGAGTGACTAGCCTCATTGGGGGAGGGTGGGTGTGGGTGGTGTTTTTAGTCATTATTATAATGTTTTAATTGTTGGAAGCTGCCCCGATTGTTTTAGCAGAGGGGCGGGGTATAAATAAATTTTATTATTACATTATTATTATTACTAGCCCAAAGTTTCATATCTCAGGATGGGATTAGACCCTTAAGCAACCTAGTGCCGGTGTAATTCCCTACTACCTCTATATAACATGGAATGGGAAGGGATACATCATTTAATACCCAGTTGCCTTCTAGATTTTCATATCTGATCACTTAGGGGGACATAACAATGTATTTCTATAACAGGAGGAAAACAAAAAGCACCATTAAAAAATTAGGCCTGTGAGATGCACAGGTTCAACAGAACTGCCATCCATCTTCAATCAATATGATTATAAAGGTCAGTGGGCAAAGTGACTTTTTTGGGGATTCTGATTCCCAGAATCCCCATCCAACTAGCTAGCTAGCTAGGGATCCTTGGAGTCATAGTACAAAAAATAAATAAATCACAGGGCCAGAGTGCAGGATAATAGTGGGAATTGAAGTTCCAAATGTCACTTTTCCAAGCTCAGGGTAAAATAAGGATGCTCACTGGCCACAGAAACAACTCGAGCCACTCGAGAAAGTACCTTTCAGAGAGAGCTGGCTCTCAATCAGGGTGTGCATCGGCTTCTGATATGTCTCCTCTGCCACTGGCCGTCGTGCCACCTTGGTGTCTGAAGAATGCTCCTTCTCCAGGTCAGGGTCCCTGTCTCTCTCTGGGAGACAGTACACTGCCAACACTCCAAACCCCACTTGGTCTAGTTTCCTCAAAAGCATACCTCCGGGAGTGCTTTTAGAAACCAAGATCAGGATCGCCTTCCCCCTTTGGGTAATTGTTCTCTTCACAGTCTTTACAGCTCCAAAGGAGAAGAGGAGGACCACCAAGCTGATGAGACTGCCAAGACACACACAGGCAAGTCCATAAAGGACACAGGAAGCAGCTGAGGCTAGTGTTAAATCAGCAGCCGTGAGGAAGAGCTGGCGGATGTGAATCGCCATTATTCCCCAAGGAGGTTTTTTTGTCCTGTTTCTTTTAACCTCTGTTCCTTTCCTTGCAAGTCTGGAGAGAAAGCTTCTGGGAGGTGCTTTCACTGTATGCAATCATGTCATTAAAAAGCCACCCAGTATTGTGAAACATGCAAAGGCAATCCACAACTGAAATTCTGGGAGGGTGAATCATCACCTTTGTTCCAGAAGCAAGGAGCATTTCCAAACACACTGCAGAGGGAGTCAGACTGGCTATGATATCAGATGCTGCTACATTGTGCTTCATATCTATGACTGTGTGAGGGAGAAGTCTGAGAATTTTGCCCATGGCGGGGTGGGGATATTCTGAGGCATATTGAAACAAAAGTATCCTTCCTTTCTCTTTAAATTCTTTCCAAAACATGATGTGCTATAGTGTTTCAATACATCTGTGAAATGGCACTTTTACATTGTAACACTATAACTCTAATAAAGTTTTTTTTAAAAAAATTCAGAGAGGGGAAATTTTGCCTGACAAATCACCTTGGCAAACCATAGTGCAGATCTAAGAATGCTGCAAACTCCCAAAAGAATGGAATGAGTAGATATGAAGGCCTCAGCTACCAGCAAATCCAAGGAGCTATATCACTCCTTTAGAGCACTCTGGAAGAGTCCATCATCAATATTTATATACTGTGATAGATTGGAACTGAAATATGTACCTTTATGTGTGTGTTTTTAAACCCAATATGCTGAAAAATGCTAGGCCATTCTCAATTTGGAGAAGGATTCTTATAGAAATTATTTCCAGATACTTGAAGGATCTAGATTATTGAGGGATAATTTTCTTCATCTTTCATAATACTGAAACTTGAGGTTGTGTAAGGAAATTTGTTAACCATAAGTTCAGGGAAAGAGAGAGACAGTACTGCTCCTCAAAACACAATTAACTGATGAAATGTACTGCCATGAAATATAGGGTGTGTCTATACGATTATAAAAAAATCCATTTGGGGGGTAAAAAGTACGAATAGGCCATCATTCACAGAATCACAGAATCATAGAGTTGGAAGAGACCACAAGGGCCATCCAGTCCAACCCCCTACCATGAAGGAACACACAATCAAAGCACTCCCAAAAGATGGCCATCCAGCCTCTGTTTAAAAACCTCCAAAGGAGGAGACTCCACCACACTATGGGGCAGTGCGTTCCACTTCTGAACAGCTCTTACTGTCAGGAAGTTCTTCCTAATGTTTAGGTGGAATATCTTTTCCTGTAGTTTGAATCCGTTTCTACATGTCAAAGTCTCTAGAGCACCAGAAAACAAGCTTGCCCCATCCTCAGTATGACATCCCTTCAAAAATTTAAACATGGCTATCATGTCACCTCTTAACCTTCTCTTCACCAGGCTAAACATACCCAGCTCCCTAAGCCACTCTTCATAGGATATGATTTCCACATCTTTCATCATTCTGGTTGCCCGTATGCATACGATCAGCCTACACGATTTTTTACCCCCCTAAACTCCGTATGACCCCTCTTTCCCCAAGCTGGCTGGAGTGAGCAAGCCAAGCGGCAGTTTTAAATCTCCCGCCACTTTTTTTTTAAGGTTCCTGCTTTGCGGAAAGTTGGTTTTCCCTATTTACAATATAAAATAAAAATAAATAAATATATAAATTTCACGGACTTACCGGACTCTCGCTAGCTGGGAAACCAACATGGCGGCCGCTCCCAATTCCCCTCTGTGCTAGCCCTTCCCCCTCTACTTGGCCAACCAATCATATTACACTGCCTGTTTGTATGTGTGCAAACAGAGCGTACAGACCGTCAGCCATCCGAACGGCAAACTGATTTTTCATCGCGATCCGCTTTCCCTCCTGAACGCTGCATGAGCGTATTTCAGGGTGGAAAACTGAGCCCCCCTTCCTTTGGATGCATGTGAATCCAAACGGCCGTGTGTACCGAAGAGCGAACTTCCACACGCCGTATGTACTATTTAAATCATGTAGACAGGGGCGCTGTGATAGCTACAGGTAGTCTTGAAGGTGCCACAAGAAGCTTTGTGGATTTTGCTGCAACAGACTAAACATGACAACCTTTTTGGAAAGTCTGGGTCCTTGAGAACTCAACAGTTCTGTTCTCCAGCTCTCTGGACAAGTATTGTCTATATGCACCCAGAAACACACTTATTAACTTCGTTGTGGTTTCCCCACCTGTAATTTGAAAAGTGGGGATTTTTTTAGCCAGATTTCTCATTTAAATATTGACCATTAAATACTGAGGAACTATTTAATATATTTTTACTGCTTTTAAACTTTTAAAACTTTTGTAATTATTTATTGCCCACCAATGGCACTGCCTTTCCATGGTGGTGTGATTGCATGCTCCTATGAGATAAAGGGCTATGTTGAGGGTAGCAGTGCTGCTGGTAGTGTCTCCCATGTCAGACAGGCTTTTGCTGAGGAACAAGACAAACTGTGCCAAACAGCTACTGGGCAGCAGCAGTAGTGGGGGGGGGTGACACTGGAGGAGGATTTCTCAGAGACAATGGCAGTGGCACCATAGTTGTTAGTGCTGTGCAGAAGGAGACATGGTAAACCCCATTTAAATGTCTTTTATTATGAGGCATATTAGAACAAAAAGTGTCCTTCCTTTCTCTTTAAATTCTTGCCAAAACATTATATGCTATAGTGTTTCAATACATCTGTGAAATACATCTTCTATGATGAGACAATCCAAAATGAAATAAGAGATAGTGCCAGAGGATGAGACTCCAAAGTGGGATGGCACTCAATGAACTATTGGGGTACAGCAGAGGACAACTAAGAGTAGTGCTGTGGCTAATGATGCAACTGGTCTCAAGTCAAAAGGATGTTCAGCTGTTGACATGGTGAAAGGAAAATCCAAAGCTGCACAACACCTATTATAGAAACACAGAATGAGAGAAGCATGAATTAAAGGAAGACAGATATAGTAAAACAAGAAATGGAACATATAACCATTGCAATATTTGAGGTGAGCAAGATAAAGTGGACAGGAATAAGACATTTTGAGTCAGATAATTATGCAGTCAGGAAATGAAAATCAAAGAAGAAATGGAGTGGCATTAATAGTGAGGAGAGATGTAGCAAATGCAGTCAAAGGATATAATGGGAAGTCTGACTGAATAATATCAATAAGACTTTGGGGAAAACCCACCAACATTATCATAATCCAATTAGTTATACTTTATGTATATAACTCATAATAATTAATAAAACCATCAGTCATCAACTTACCCTTATTCTTTTTCAGAAAGTAAATTATGATACATCTATATATTCCACTCATGTTAATTAATAGTACCAGCAATCATCAAATCCTGTTTTTTCTAAAAATCAGACATAAGTAATATTTTTCTTTCATCATAATAAACAATTCAGTTTGTCCCATCATTCAGATAATCTCTTTACCTTTACTATAATTAAAATATATTTTATACAATAGTTTCCATTCTTTATTTCCAAGCTTTAACGCCCAACAATAAGTCTACCACTTACATATTCTCCAAGATTGAATAAAACCAGTGCATTACAATTATCTCTTGGATTTAAAATTCACTTGAGTGTGTGTGTTTTTTAATTCAAAGACAATAAAAATTGAATGTGTAACACCCAGGAAGGAAGGGTCTTGAACAGATACCATTTTCTATAAAAACCAACTCTCATAACCTGGGGTCTTGTAACCTTGGGTCAGATAAAGAGGGGTTGAAATTATGGGTTGAAATATACCCACATAAAAGATAGTTGGAAGTCATCCTTTTCTTCGTTATTTTGTTAAGTTATGTGTACTCTTTGCTTTTTCTATTATTGAATTCTTATTCTATGCAATTTTTATTCTATACACATAATTTTAAATATATACTCCTAATCAAAACTTATGCTCCAATTACAGAGGCAGAAGAGGAAGAGATTGAAATATTCTATGCTGGAGTCCAGGAGAAAATGGATCACAAACCAAAACATGCCTTGTTGTTAATCATAGGCAATTGGGATGAAAAAGTAGGAAACAGAACAGAATCAAAGAGTGTCTGAAAATTTGGCCTAGGATCTAGAAAAGAAGGAACAAGACTGATGAATTTTGCAAGGCCAACCTGCAAAAAGAAGACTGGGAGCAGATTGTGGCATAGACCATGAACTACTAATATCAAAATTTAGATTAAAGCTGAAGAACTCTAAACCCACCATTGTACCAAAATGCAAACTGAAGAACATATGTGTAGAATTTAAAGATAAAGTGAAAAATGGAGTTGCAAATAGAGTTGCCAAAAGAACTCTGGACTGAAGAGAGGGACATTGTCAGGGAGGAATGCAAAGAGACACTGTCTGCAGCTGAGGGGGGGGGGAGGGAGACAGAGATGGAAACAGACAGACAGAAGTATCAATGGATGACAGATGAAACTGTTCAAGTAGTTAAGGACAGATGAGAAGCAAAAGTAAAAGATGACAGAAATAGAGGGGTTGTCCAAACAGTGAAAAAAATCCTCAAGAAATATGCAGAGAATCCTACCTGTCCTAATTGCATTCCATGTGATTTCACCATATTGTGAAGGAGGGGGGCAAAAAGGCCAAAAACCTCACCAGGAAAGTCTTTACAGCTTTTCCCGTTTCTTTTTAAAAGCAGTGAGGGGGGTGCACATTCCTGCTCGTTAGGACAAGCGAGTTGATTTGATTTGCTTGTCCAAATGAGAGGAAGTGCAAATCTGATTGGCCAGAAAAGTACAGGGGGTGGGGCTTGCTAACAAGGCAAGCACCTGCTGCCACCATGTTGGATTTTCGCCTTAGTGGGCAAGCGCTAAGGTGAGAAAATGGGTTTGTTTGGGTTTTTTGTTTTGTTTTGTTTTTGTGTTCATGTGAAAAAAAATTACTCAATCACCTCTTGGACATTTTTTTTTTTAAATAAGGTTGGTGCCGGCAACTGAGGTATGGTCACTATGGTTACTAGTGGTCATGCAAACCTTATGGGGACAAAAAAAAAACATTAGGACAAGTTGCAGCTGCTGCAAAATGTCATTACTGTGAGGGTATCTTGTTTTTAATGGTCTCATATAATTAAGCTCAGAGTCAGAACCCTGAATGCAACCTTTTAGTAACTTTGCGCAAGGATAAGGATAACTGTTTCTCAGTGCACAGAAACAGAAGGTGACAACAAAAAAAAAGGAAGAAAAAGAGTCCTCTTCTACAAGATCTGAGAAATGAAAGGGAAATGTAAACCATGAGTGAGAATGTATATGACCAGCAGGGAAACACATTACATAACCAAATACAAATAAAAAAGATGATGGAAACAATACACTGAAGAACTATATAAAAGAGATTAAAGGATGTCAGATCCATTCAAGGAAGAAGCCTTTGAAGATGAACCCCACAATGTTAGAAAGTGAAGTGGACACTTCACTCAGAGCACTTGGGAAAAATAAATTACTAGGAAGAGATAGCATGCCAATGTAGCTGCTTCAAGCTACAGAGACAGAATCTGTTCATTTTCTAACTAAAATCCATCAACAAATATGGAAGACAAAAGAATGACCAACAGATTGGAAACACTCAATATACATTCCAATCACCAATAAAGCAGACACCAGGGATTGCAGTAACATAGGACCATTGCATTAATTTCTCATGCAAGCAAAGTGATGCTCAAAATTCTACAACAAAAACTCTCACCATATATGGAGTGAGAAATGCCAGCTGTCCAAGCTGGGTTCAGGAAAGGAAGAGGGTCAAGGGATCCTATTGCAAATATATATTGGATAATGGAGCACATCAAAGATTTCAAAAGAAAACCAGCCTGTACTTTATAGATTATAGCAAATCATTTGATTGTGTAAATCATGAAGAACTATGGATTGCTCTTGAAGAAATGGATTGTGCCACAGCATTTGACTGTCCTGTCCTTGTATGCAGGACAAGAGGCTACCATCAGGATAGATAATGAAGGAAAGGAATGGTTTCCAATTGGCAAGGGAGGCAGGCAAGGCTACATTTCATCAACCTGTTTAATATTTACACTGAAAACATCACATGTAAAACAGGATTAGACATGGAGGAAGGAGGTGTGAAAACTGGAGGAAAGAAATAGCAAAGACTTGGAACGATTACTGAAGAAAGTCAAAGAACAATGTGCAAAGGCAGATTCAGAGTTGAACATTGTTATTGCTGTGTGCCTTCAAGTCATTTCCAACTTATGGAAACCCTAAGGCAAAACCTATCATAGGGGTTTCTTGGCAAGATTTGTTCAAAGGAGGTTTGCCTTTGCCTTCCTCTGTGGCTGTGACTTCCCCAAGGTCAGCCAATGGGTTTTCATGGCTGAGCAGGAATTCAAACCCTGGTCTCCAGAGTCCTAGTCCAACATTCACATTACTATGCCATACTGGCCCACAGCTGAATATTAAGAAAACAAAAATAATCACCACAAATTATTTGCATAATTTTAGATGATGAAGACATTGGAATAGTTAAAAGATGATCCAGACCTTGGCTCAATCATTAATCAAAATGGAGACTGCAGTCAAGAAATCAGAAGAAGACTAGGACTTGGAAGGGCAGCTATGAAGGAACTAGACAAGATTCTGAAGTGTAATATGACTGGATACTAAAGTTAGGATTGCCCATGCCATCGTATTTCCAATTTCTATGTATGGTTATGAATACTAAACAGTGAAGAAAGCTGATAGGAAGAAAATAAACTTTGTCAAAATGCGGTGCTGAAGAAGAGTTCTATGGATATCGTGGACTCATAGAAAGACAAATCACTGGGTCCTGGAGCAAATCAAGCATAACCTCTCCCTAGAAGCCAAGATGACTAAAATGAGACTGTCGTACTTTGGCCATATCATGACAAATCATGACTCACTAGAAAAAACAATGTACCTGTAATGTTTGGTGAGGGAGAAGGCAGGACATATTCCAGATGGATAGACTCAATCAAGGAAGCCATGTCTCTGAGTCTGCAAGATATGAGCAGAGCTGTTGATGACAGGGTGACTTAGAGGTCATTCATTCATGGGGTCATCATAAGTCAAAGTCAACTTGATGGCCATTACCAACAACAAGATTATATATTGTTTTAAATTGATTTTATTGTTAGCTACTCTGAGATCTTTGCATAAAGTGTGGGATATAAATATGTTAACAAATGAATAAATAAATAGATTCCACCATCTCTCACTGAAACACTTTAATATAACAAGAGCACCATCTATTGGTCATTGCTGCCTATTGTGAAAATTAGTAAAATTAATATGCTAGCAGGTTAAACCTAAAGACAAAAGGAGACTGCTCGTCACTGAAAAGTCCCATAAATGGATTAAAGAATGGACAACTCTATCATTTTCTCTTTCAAAATTTTGTGAATTTTCATGCATTCTTATTAAAACAAATTGCAGCAATATTTTCACTCACTCCTGTCATGAATCCCAAGACTTGTAGATGTTATACATTTTCAGAGCTGTGGACCTGACTCTTGTTTATCACATTCTGAGCACAAATTCTTAGATTTGTTTGTTCTCTTTCATCTCTGTCACCAGCAGACTGAATTCTCACATCACTTCAAATGGTAAAATCTCAGCTCTCCACATTTAGAAGGGCAATCCAGAGAGATTAATGTGACTGAAGGTTGCATGTATTTTGGAAAACTGGCATAGCTCACAAAGGCCTATTGAGCTGTACCATCTGCACCACTCATAGTGAGATCTAATTGCCCCAGTGCAGATCTTGAAGATGTGGAACAGTTTTTGACAAATATTCATGCAGCCCTGTAAAAGGAAAAACACCAATAATAAAATTACCCCTCTTTTTCAGAAATCAGCTGCCATTCTAAGAATGTTTTCTTACTTTTAGTAGAAAGACAAATATTACTAAAAGAAAATGTGATCAGAGTTTGAAAATTTACCTGTGTGTGAGGGGGCTAACTATCATTGTTAGTCCCAACTAGAGTTAGATAGAGGAAGCTAGGAGAATTTGCTGAGTCAACAATTTGACAAGGTCCCCCATGATATTCTTGCAGAAAAGTTAGTCTAGAAAATGTGGTCTAGAAAATGTGACTGTTAGGTGGATTTGTAATTGGTTGACCAACAGAACCCAAAGGGTCATCACCAATGGCTCCTCTTCATCCTGGAGAGAAGTGACTAGTGGGATGCCACAGGGTTCTGTCCTGGGCCCAGTGCTATTCAACATCTTTATCAATGACTTGGATGGGGGAATAGAGGGCATGCTTATCAAGTTTGCAGATGACACCAAATTAGAAGGAGTAGCAAATGCCCCAGAGAACAGGGTTAGAATTGAAAATGATCTTAACAGATTAGAAAGCTGGGCCAAAACCAACAAAATGAAGTTCAATAGGGAGCAATGTAGCTTACTACACTTCGGCAGTAAAAATGAAATGCACAGATATAGGATGGGTGACACCTGGCTTGATAGCAGTGCATGCAAAAGGGACCAAGGAGTCTTAGTGGAACACAAGCTAGTGTGGTGCAGCAGCTAAAAAAGTAAATGTGATTCTAAGCTGCATCAATAGGAGTACAGTGTCTAGAAGGAATAGTACCATTCTATTCTGCTTAAGTCAGAACTCACGTGGAATACTGTGTCCAGTTCTGGGCACCACAATTCAGGAAGAATATTGAGAAGCTGGAATGTGTCCGGAGGAGGGCTACCCAAATGATGGAAGGTCTGGAAGCCAAGCCCTATGAGGGGCAGCTTAGGGAGCTTGGTATGTTTAGCCTGGGGAAGAGAAAGTTAAGAGGGGGCATGATAGCCATGTTTAACTATTTGAAGGGATGTCATACTGAGGAAGAAGCAAGCTTGTTTTCTGCTGCTCCAGAGACTAGGATACAGAGCAATGGACTCAGACTACAGGAAAAGAGATTCCACCTAAACATTAGGAAGAACTTCCTGACAGTAAGAGTAATGTGGCAGTGGAATGCACTGCTTCAGAGTGTTGTGGAGTCTCCTTGTTTGGGGGTTTTAAAACAGGCTGGATGGCCATTTGTCAGGTGTGCTTTGATTGTGTGTTCCTGCAGAACAGGGGGTTGGACTAGAGATGGCCCTTGTGGTCTCTTCCAACTCTATGATTCTATGTTAGCTCCATGGATTCAATAGGTCTGCTCTAGTTGGGACTAAAAATTTGATTTAGAACTTGGACTACAACTACCAGAAGGCCCCAGTTAGTGGGATACTGGGGGTAGTAGTAAAAAAAGTAATGTTCCCAAATTCTGGGCATGATATAGCTTTTTAAATTATGCAAGTTGTGAGGAAAGAGTTCTTTTGGTGAATGGTTCTGTGGTTGTATTTTGGATTTAGCCAATACAGGTTGAGTCTCCCTTATCTGAAATGCTTGGGACCAGAGGTACAGTATTTTGGATTTTGGAATATTTTGGATTTTGGAAAACGTGCATACACATAATGAGCTATCTTGGAGAAGAGACCCAAGTCTAAACACATTGCTCCTGTTCATTGAGGTTTGCAGGCATTTGTTTATGCACAGCTCTCTTATGAGCCACAGCATTTCAATTGGGTTAAGGTCTGGACCTTGACTGGGCCATTGCAACACCTTGGATATTATCAGACAGAAACGCAAAAAGTGTTCCTGTCCCACAATCTCCACTCCCACCCCTGTCCCACAACAATCACGCTCCCCACCACACTCACCTCCTCTCCCATTGATAGGGCAGCCCAGGTGTGAATGGAGCTCTAACGGAGCTCTGTTCACTTCCTGGATTGAAATCCCACCTCTACTCGCAAGAAGACGCAAGCTCAGGAAATTCAAAAATAAAAACACAAATACTCAAAAGTAAGTTACAAAAAGCACAGAAGCACACTTTAAAATTTCTGAGTAAACCAGGGAAGTTTTTTAAAAGTGTGTAACTTACCTGGATGTCCCAATCTCACCTGGAAGTATTCTGGCAGGGACCGCCCATTGATGCTGGGATCTCGCCAGCAGCATGGGGCACTTTGTCACACACTGGTAAGTCTGTAACAGAAATGGAATGGGGGACCTTTTGACAGCTTCTCCCCATCAATAAAATACAGCACCCGTGGAACAGTGGCAGAATTAGTGCATAACGATGGGGGATGACATTGTCTGGTAAGGAAGCCCTTTTGTGACCTCCTGGTGTTGTTATAACACCACTTTTGATGCATCTGATACTCTCCCTTGATTCTTTTCTTTTTCAGCCATTCTGTTGTAGATTTGCTGCTGTGCTTGGGATGATTGTCCTGTTGCATGACCCAATTTCAGCCAAGCTTTAGCTGTCTGACAGATGGCCTCATATTTGACTCTAGAATACTGAAGAAACATTGTAAAGAAGAGTGGGCCAAAATTCCTCCACAGTGATGTGAAATACTGATAAATTCATACAGAAAATGATTATTTCAAGTTATTGCTGCTGAAGGTGGTTCTACAATTAACTAATTAACTAAGGCTGCTGCCACATTGCAGAAATAATGCAGTTTGACACTGCTTTAACTATCATGGCTCCATCCTATGGGATCCTGGGTTTTGTAGTTTGTTGTGGCACCAGAGAAGGCTAAGGGGTTGTCTAGATGCTGAAAATACTCCTCATAGAATTTGACAAGAATACGTTCTGTCCCAACACACTGTGAATGGGAATCATGATATTTGGAAGGAGGAGGGCCAAAAACTCGATCTACTCTAGGGGAAAAGCCTTTGTGGATTTTCTTGAAACTTTTTACATAATGCATGGACTTGTGCATTATCACATGTTTGGACATCCAATTAGATATGCTGTTCATTCTTGGCAAAGGTGGGACTGGGTAGCAGATTGGTCAGATATGCAGGTGGGGGCAGGCTTTTTCATCAAGGAAGTGGCTAGAAGTGCCATTTTCACATTTTGTGTTATCAAGTGTGTGCTTGTTTGTTGTGCTGAGGCAACTGAAGAGCTTTTTTATAAGCAGGTCACACTTGTGCATCTTTGCTTACAAGTTTAAAAAATACTGTGCAGTGGTGACAACACATATCGAGAATAATAACACACTGTACTCTCGGCCACCATCTTGATTCACAGGCATGGCTGCGTGTGCATTTCAAATGTGGATTGCTTTGCATACAATAGATTTTGCCAAAAGACTGTGGAGACAAATGCACACTGCTGCAAAGTTGTGATAATGCACACCAATCTGCATTATATCTTCTCTTCTAGACAACCCCTAAATATCTCACAAAACTACAAATCCCAGAATTCCACAGTATTGAGCCATGGCAGTTAAAGGTGTATCAAACCTCATTATTTCTGCAGTGTGTCAGCAGCCTAAATCTATCATACTTAAAGCATGAATGAGAATAACAAAGGGTTCCTGGGGCTATTTGCATTTGCAGTGGTCTGAATGTTGTGATATAACCATGGCAATTCCCCATTATGCAAAACATTGTAATTGTGGTACTAACAAAAAGCGAGAAGCAGTTTTTGGAAATGAAAAAGTATGAGGCTTTGGTAAAGAACCAGCTGGGAAATGTGAAATGTATTTGCTTTTCAGCAAGGTCTCTTATTTAACTAATTAACAACTTAATTAATAAGCTTAATTTTAGAATTATGTTGATGGTGAAAGTTTAACTTAAGACAATAAATTATAAAAAATTAAATTTAATAAAAATGTCCTTTTTACATTAGAACATTTCTAAGTTAAATGATAATTGATTTTAATTAGTTATTTGCTGTCAGCTAGTGATGCTATGTATACTTAGGAGATTATTGCACGGGTCACGTCTAACCTGCTCCCCCCCACCCGACCCACTCCCACCTCACTCCCATCCCTGTAACACTACAACAAAAAACTTTTCAAACACCTACTGGTACCTTATAGTGGAATAGAAATGGCTCCCCCTCCCCTTGGCTTCATTGCAGTAAAGGCAGCTGTCGTAAAGCTGCTTTTACTGCAGTGAAGCCAAATCCCGCTTGTTCTTGCGTGGGAAATTTAAACCTAAAACCCCAGCCAAATGTCAAAACGTAAACCAAAGCCCCCAAACAGACTTTTAAAATTACAAGTAACCCGGGGGCGGGGGAAGCGTGTCACTTTCCTGGCTGTCCCGATCGCACCTGGAAGTCTCCGGCACAGACCTCCCAGTGACGTCATGTTCCGTCATCATCCCAGGAGCAGAACAGGGCTCCTGTTCACTCACCCATCATTCCTTTATGATAACAGAACGAGCTTCTTATTCATGGATTTTTCCATGAATAAGATTAAGCAGGGGAGGAACAGGAGCAGAACAGGAGCATCTCAGGACAGGGATGGTGTTGTCTAAAAGGTAAGCCTTTTAGCAATCTCCTATCATCCCTGTCCTGGGATATTTTACCCATGTGATAATCTTCTTACTCTCAAGTATGCCATGGATTTTGGTGGCTGGGGACTAAACTATAGCAGGATTTTTTGAATCAAGCCAAAATGAGGCCTCCTGGTGAAAAAGCTGTAACATAACTTTGAATCCCATTTCTAGTAAAATTAATAGCAAGACTCCAGGAGGAGAATTCACCCTCAATCTGTTTTTACAGAATGTTTCTACTATTTACAAGCTTTGGATTCTTGTTTGAAATCTAAGAATATTTCTGCTTCCTTTGAGACAGCCAAAATTTTCTGCCCCATTTCCTTCTCTGCCTAAAAAGTACACAACAAACATGCCATGACATTAGAGTTTTGTCATGAGGGTTACATCAACTTGGCAGGGGAAGTGATGTTACAGTTAAAAAAAAAAATGGACATGTATCTCTGCACATTGTCCAGGGTTAGGGAAAAGGCTTCCCATTAAACACTGGTTATTCCAAGAAAAGAAAGGAAAACCTGCATAGCTTTTTAAATAAAGTATCTTTCACTTGTTGACATTTTCAAGAAAAAAATAAATATGATGCCACATATACAAATATATGATGTACAGGATGAATGAATCCTATCAGTGCTTATAAGTCATCCTTTATATTTATTACAATTTCTGACTTTAAACAACTGTTTTTATAAAATCCATCAGCTCCGGCAGTCACCACCAAAATGACAGATGTTTTATGTATTGTCTAATCTGAATTTATGCTGTCAATCCAATGGAGGCATTCTCTTGTCCTGTAGTGCATCATTACCCTAGTTAAACGACACTTCAAAAGACAATGAGTAGTAGCCTAGAAATTAATTTTGCATTCAAAACATGCCTTGGATCAGTAATGACAGCTTTAGCAACTACAGTATACACAGTTTCAAGAGAATATTCCTTGGATATGACCACTTTGGGGTAAATCATCTTTGGGAAAATTGAACAAGGTCCTTGACAGACACTTGATAGGGGGTCTATCAATGGCAAATAGTTATAGCAGCTATGGCCAAATCCACACTACACAATTAATCCAGTTTGAAACGGGATTATTTGTCATGGCTCCTTCCTATGGAATCCTGGGATGTGTAGTTTTACAAGCTCTTTAGCCTTTTCTGACAAAGTGTGCTGGTGCCTCTCCAAACTATAAATTCCAGGAGGAGCCATGGCAAATAATCCAGTTTCAAACTGGATTAATTGCGTAGTGTGGATTTGACCTATGTTAAGATTATGAAACCTTTTTCCACCAGAGGTCTGAATTTCGTTTCACATAAGTTCTCCAGGCCACACTACATTATTAGGTAAAGTCAATGACAAAAGGATGAGTCTGAAGATAACAGCATATTTATTATAATGTATAAATATTATATTTAGTCAATTTGTATATATGTAGCAAGAACCCTCCGAGGGCAACCTCCAAACACATCAGCCAACTTTACCAAAATGTTCAGCCTGGCTGCCTCCACCCTCTTTTCCTATTGCTTTCCTTCAGATTCCCTATTGCTTTTCCTATTGCTTTCCTTCAGATTCTTAGTTCCTTTTCTCTGAACTAGGGCTGAACCTTTTTGACCAAATATGTGGATGTGTGGTGTTACTCTGGTAAGCATGCCTTTTACTGTATGATGAATGAATCACAAGGAGTCTGGATATTTTGAACAGATAACAAAGGATTGATTTATTAAAGAATAAAGCTGAAATATTAATCAGGCAACCTTGTGCATGTTGACTTATCAATCAGTACAAGAGATCACCATTCAGTGACCAATCACCAATATGCCAGCACACAGAGTATTCTACCTTATGGAACTGGAAACAGCCTGCACAAAACTGGAAAACTGTCAAATAATGGTATCAAGAAAAATGGGTATGGCCATCTGGGCTACTTCAGAGAATCATACAGAGATCCTAAAAGGACCAAACTCATCCCTAGGACTCATCCTTAGGACCCGAGGCTCCACACCTCCAGTTTACATATTTCATAGGAAGCAACCCTGTGAGGGCACAAGCAGAAAGGTGCTATCACCTCTGTATCCTGCTTATGTGCTCCCCATTGGAGTTTGATTTGCTTTTGTTCAAAGAAACCTCTGGATCAGATAGGCCTTTGGATTGACCTGCATGGGCTTGTCTTATGTTATGTTCTCTTTAGGGACTTCCATATGTTTTCAGATTGCAGTTCCCAGGTAGCCCTGGCCATCAGAGCCAATGGTGAGGAGTTGCAGTCCAGCAACATCTTGAAGGCCACATTATTTCCACCCCTGCTGTACAGGTTGTAGAGCAGCATCCCTCTACTTCACCAACTACCTCTCCTATGACACTTAAGCATTCAGTTTTCAGATCTTGCTGTTGTCCAGCTGAATATGGCATCAGTGATATCATCAGGGCAGGAGGAAACAGGGCAGAAGACCAATGACCTACTCAGCTGAATGACAAGGAGGGTCCCCCAAAACATCAGGGATGCTTACCACATTAACAAGTGAAGTGATGTACACTATCCATCCCCTCCAATGTTTTGCAGATAAAAACTGGGAGACATGTGGCCAAGCAACATCAGAGTATGATCAAGACGGAATAAGCCAGAAGAACCTACAGCAGTATGCTTTTGCCTGAGGAGATTTTCACACCGGGTCCAAAAGCCCCGTTTCTGTCCCGCAAGCCCCTCTCCTGTTCTTGAAATGTAACGGAGGTAAATGTTTGCACACTTACCTCCATTCCGCTGCAGGAACGGGCTCCCTCATTCCTTGCTGGCCAGCTGTAAATGCAGCTGTCATAAGGCTGTCTTTATGACTGGCTGGCTGAAATTCTGGCCGTTCTCGCAAGAGAATGGCCATGTGGCAAATTCAAACATACCCCCCCAAGTAAAAAACAAACAAACAAACAAAAAAACACCCAAGCCCCAAAACACAGGAAAAAATTTACAAGTAATCCGTGGGGTGGTGGTGGAAGGGTGCCACTTACCTGGATGTCCCGATCGTGGCCAGAAGTGCTCAGCATGGACCTCCCCGCCGCATTTGTCATTTCAGAATGGGAATGGGGCTCCTGTTCGTACACCCGTGATTCCGTTACAGAAACAGAATGGGTGGTTAATAACAACTTCTCCCCGTTTATACAATATCACAGGGAGATAACAGAACAGTCATGCTGAGGGCACGGAACAGGGTGAACGTCGTCTGAAAGAAAAATCTTTCAGCAACCCTGTTCCGTGCCTGTAACGGAACAGATTGCTTGTGTGAAAATCTCCTGCGCCGACTGGGACATGCAAGATGCTGCCCTCTCTTCTCCTCTCACTGCTGCTGAGTTAATTGAGTACAAGCTACTTTTACACTTTGAACTCAGTTTGCAGCAACTGAAGTAGACCGAGGACAAAGGGGAAAAGTGTGGGGGGGGGAGGAGGAGAGAGAAGCTGGGACATTTTAAAAGCATCTGAAAAAGTGGGATGACAGAGAATTAATTATGATTACCCCTGCCAAATCAGGACAGTTGGTGGGTATGCCTTACCTAATGTGGAGTGGAAAATGTTCTGTCCACATTCTGCATGTGGGCCCCAAGGCTGCTTTTGAAGCCTCTCAAAAGCCACACACCTCTTTTTAAAAATCACTCTTGATTTCTTTTCACTCAAAATGCCCCCTGTGCGCTCCAGGTGTTGTGGGAAACAATTTTTTCTATGGCTCCAAGTTGTTTTAGGTGATTTCTAGTTTACTCCTAGTTTGACAAAGATCTCTCTTGGACCTAAAACTGTCTGGTGAAAATGTGGTGAAATCTCTCTCCATGTGCCCTAGAGGGTGCAGGAAGGCAATTAGAATAAATAAAGAAGTTTAAAAATTAAAATGGTTTGGTGGCGGCAAAGGGGTACAGCTCTTTGAGGTGTGTAACCACAGGCAGGTATTTGTGGACCCCAGATCTTGGTTGTTGCACACCATGGATGTAAATAGTAGATTGCTATAACACCATGAAATCCAGAGTACTACACCAGTGCCTGGCATCTGCCAAACAGTGTATTTAATTCAAATTCCAATGCATGACTTTTTTTTTATTTTGTTGATTGACTGAAAAATGGATTAGCCTTATTTTAAGGTAAACCTCTGAAGGTGGTGTACAACAACATACAATATCACATAACACAATACAACAATAAAAAACACTATAAAATCTGAATTAATAATGTATAATTAGAAAACACCATATACTTTGATGTCAAGTATTGACTCACTTACTTGGATCCACTTCTACGCCTTTTAAATCAATATTTACAATTCAGCAGAGAAATGACAATCTTGCTGCAAACCTGCCAGAGACACATTTTACTGAGTCAGGAAATAGTTGCTTTCTTCACACCCTTTCAATTCTGAGCTGTCATTTAGTTGGTGACATATGGGCAAGAAAAATCAGAATAGCGAAGTGAAGTCACTGTACTTAACTCAATTTGTACAGTGTGTCATTATCAGAGCTAGGATTAAACTTAAAAAAGAGTTTCTTTTTCAGTTTGCTCAAAAAGAGGTTTTTACAAAGTGATAGCTGGAACTCTAAAACAGGGAATGGAGTGTCAGACACTGTGCATAACAGGCTCAAGAAAAAGAAATAAGGCTGATCCAATGAAGAGACTAGCAGCTGGAACAAAGATAGTCAGAGTGATGCTTTACATAAACTTGAAGACAGATACAGAATATGGAATACCCGTAGTTAACTCAGGAAACAGAAAGAGAACTAATGAAAATATAAGAGGTTGTCTATACAGTGAAAATACTTCTCATAGAATTTGAGGAGAATACGATTTGTCTCAATGAAATCCCACATCAATCTGCCGTATACGGAAGGAGCGGGGCTAAAAACACCAAGAACTTTGCAGGAAAAGCCTTCATGGCTTTCCCCAAAGTTTTAAAAAAGCTCTTCAGGGAATGCACATTCTCACTCTTTGGGACAACCAATTTGCTTTGGTGTGCATTCCCAATAAGAGCAGAAGTGGAAAGCTGATTAATCAGACATACACAGGGGGTGGAGCTTGCTAACAAGGCAAGTGCCCAAAACTTCTATGTTGGATTTTCACCATATTCTTAAACCTCTGGGAGAAACCATCTTATAAACTATTTCTCAATATAAGTATCACAAACTTACAACAAGCTGATCAATTAGTTGTATAACTATATTTCTTGGAATTGAACAATATTATTCTTACCTAAGTTCTACTTCCAAAACATACCTTGTCTTATACTGGAGAAGGCCATAAAGCAATGATATTCTTACAAAAGTTCTACTTACAAACAATCATTACATACACATTGCACTAGAGAAGACCAAAATGGTACTCAGTCTTCTTCTATGGTAAGGTTACTTGTAAATCATTGAAGCAGATCTTACACTTAAATTTTCAATTAGTTTTTCAACTGTATTTCTTAGAATTAAGCAATAATATTCTAGAAAAGTTTCACAAAATTTCACAAACATTCATTGTGTTGCACTTAAGATAACCATTAACAATGATATTCTTACAAAAGTTCTACTTACATGCATACCTTACATTCACATTACACAAAAGAAGTTCAAAATGATATTCATTCTTCTTCTGAGGTAAGTAGAATTATAAATTGTTGAAGTAGACCAAAAACTTACACTTAAAGTTCCATAATCTTGGATAATAGTCAGTAAGAGCTGGTAATTCCAATAAGGTAAGTAGATCCAACAATATTAATAATTAAGGTAGCAGGCATGTCACAAGATGGCTACCCCGGGAGTTATAGAGCCATTTTGATATCTGTGTCTTCATCAGTTGTTATAACTAAACATCTTGGCTCTCCATTTATAGTTCTATATACAGTTGTCCCTCTGTATCCACAGATTTGGTATCCATAGATTTAAGTATTCACAGTTTGAAAATATTCTTTACAAAATAATAATCCAAAAAACAAACCTTGCTTATCTGTAATTCATGCTAAAATGTTCAGTATCTTCTTCCTTGGTTATGTTGTTCGTATATCGAATTCTCACTTGACATGTTGGCTTTATCTTTCAATTTAATTTATCTTTCTTCCCCATCTATTCTCCAAAAATTCCTGTACATTTATTTTTTCATTGGTTCTAGATATCTAAAAATTATCATTAATTATAGTTCATACATATTTACTATCATCAATTAGATTTTCTTACATAATATACCTTACCTTACTCTTATGACGTAAACTCATGCATGTAACAAGTCCCTGTGTGCTTACTACTATGTCTGTGAGATTGCTATATACCCATCCGTATCATTGATCTACAGCAGGTTTCTCTCTGTTCCTGCTTTTCTTAAAGGTACGTATAGTTATTCCATACATTCTACCTCAGGAACCATGATTTTACTGTTGCTACTTCTCTTACAAGTACAGTACATATTATTAGTCTCCTGAACACTGAAACCCTGTGATATGGCTGAAGTATTTTACAAATGTGCACATACATTACATAAATAACCCTTAACACTTATTAATAACTTTTAATAATGCTTGTATGTTCTTTAAATAAACTGTATTTACCATCATTTATAATCCATTTGTATGGTGTATCCTAATTTCTTTAATCCCTATGTTCTCATTACAGGAAAGCTGATAGTTCCAAACGCTCATTTAACCCATGTGGTATGTTGGAAGATAATTCAAATATCCAAAAAGTTTCTCTTTGTATTAATTTATTCTGTAATGAACCTGTATTGAATGGGCTGGGCTTTCACCATAGCAATCATGCACTCAGGTGACAAAACAGCCTTTTTTCTATTTATTTAAAAGGGATATCATATTTCCACACCTTGGATATGTTTTAAAATTACTGTTCAGTGGCAGCAACTGGTGACAATAAACAGGTGAGTAATTCATTCACACACCCACCATCTTGATTTGCAGACATGCCTATTTGAACAATGAATGAGGATAGCTTCGCATGCCTGTGATCTTGCCAAAAAACTATTAAGACAAGTGAAAGCTGCTGCAGATTGGCACGAGTGTGCATCAATCCACATTTTATTGCCTTGTATAAACAAGCCCTTAGCAAAAATGTGCTACTAACAAAAGAGGCTGGACTGATGGGAATATGAGATGGGACTCTTTTTGTGTGTGTGTGGTATCCAGCAGCCTGGATATGGAGTTTCCTTCCAAAAGAAGTAAGGCTATGACTTTTCTGGCAATTATATACTTCAATTTTACATACACTTTAATAGTCTTTAACATGTGCCTTAATTTAACTCTCACTTTTTTTCACTTTGTGATTTCATTTAACTGTTAGTATAAAAACTTTTTTTTATTGTTTTCAGTTTTTGGTAATTATTTTTTGTTTTATGCAAACCACTTTGAGGGCTCTTATACGGGCAAAAGGTATTATGAATATGCTTTAATTACTAAAGAAACAACACAATCATGAAAACACAACAGTGCTAGCAGACTGATAGATAGATAATTGTGAAAAGAAACACTATTGATATAGACCCTCCATATGTCAAGGTAGTAAGGAATAATTTTAAGCTTAATTGCCTAGAGTTTGTTCTGGAATGAGAAACCATATTTCAGCCACCCTGTAAATCTTCTTTAATCCGAAGCTGATTAACTGAGAAGCAAAAATGGATATTGCTAATTTTCAAAATGGACATTTCCTTTAGATTTTCCCTTTTGTTCCCTATGAAGACAGATGTGCTGCCTAATCCAAACAATAGGAAAGAAATTATCTAAGCCCAGGCTTTCAAAGTTCAAGAGAATAAAAAACAGAATGAGATGGAAATTAAATTGCTCTTGCCCATCAATGTACTCTGTAGCTATAAATATATGTCAGCAATTTGTGGCCGCCCCAGTGTTAGAAGCTTGTGCGCAAAAGGAAAGACTCACGGATTAAAAGAGCAGGTAAAAATAAGCAAACTGATTTTGATATTAGAGAGTAATTCTTTTGAGCTTTTTTGCTTAAAAAGTGCTTGTTAGGCAAGCATAATTCTGCTTTTGGCTGATATTTCAATGCTGTTTCCTAACTTCTAATGTTCCTTTTGCTATGCCTTGCAGGTTACATCCCCTTCCTCCATCATGGTTTCAATACTGAATCTTTTTAGCAAAGGCTTGACGGCTTTCTGTTAGGGATGTTGACTTTTTATAATATAGATACATCAAACTATATACCCCTACCACATTTGCCATCACTGATCCGGAACATGGAAATGTTACTGTTTTGGACCACAGTGCCCAGAAGTCCCCAGCCAGCATGGACATTGGATACTGGGAGTTGTAGTCTGAAATGTAAGTCCCCCCCACATACTCCTACCCTTTAACCTAAGTTGGATGAATGGTTAACAAAACAGTTAGGGTAGGATCTGTTGTTGCTGTTATGTGCCTTCCAGTTGAGTCTGACCTACAGTGATATTATCATACTTTCTTAACAAGATTTATTCAAAGGAAGTTTATGACTGCCTTCCTCTTGGGCTGAGAGTGTGTGATTTACTCAAGGACTCCCAGTGGATTTCCATCGCTGAGTGGGGATTTGAACCCTGGCCTCCTAGAGCTCTAGACCAACATTCAAAACAACTCTATCATACTTGCTCTCTATTCTAGGGTAGAATATTCTAGGGTACAAATGTACAAAAGAAATATGAGATAGAATTCACCCCTGAAAAAGCAATTGTCATATAGAAAAATGACAATTGTAAAAATGGAATGACTTACAGAATATCTTCAAGTTTAAAATTTTAGCAAGATTTTCACATACTATAAAAGTTTCATATATTTAAATAAAAGAGCAAACATCAAAGGAAAATAACAAAGAGAAGATAGAATTTAAACAGTATATAGATAGAAAGAAAAAAAAAAAAGAAGTGACTCCCAGTCTTCTCTTCAGCAGTTAGTGAAATATATATTCAAACTTTAACTCTCTTATCTGTCATAATAATTCAGCATTCTCTTTTCTATAACATATACTTGCTAATAATAAAAATCAGAATTTATAAAACCACATATATGTATTTTTTACAGAAAGTCAATAAAGGGTTAGTAATCTTTAGTAGAAACTATTATTACTCTTCCCCTAAATTAAACTAAACAAATTGCCCCCCATTATACTCATTATAATTTAACAGCAATCTGTCATAAGACAAAATATCAATTATATCAAAATATCAATTATTAAGTCATTTCATCTTTATTAACTGTTTCCCCAACTCTTTTCTAACTTCCTCCCCTCTTTTCCATCTGTATCTCCCAAAAAAACAAAAACAAATCTTAAACTCATTATAACATTTTTGTAAAAAAATCCATTTTCAAAAACACCCCTCTCTCATAATAATATATATCCCTTCTGATTGTCTGACCCTCCAGCTCACATGTAAATCAACCTTAATATCAATTTAGACAGTTTCTTAAATTTCATACACCTACAAATCATTATTTTATAACAACTTCCTTTATATTAAGACAATCTGAAATGTCAAGCAGCAGAATAAGATCTAAAATGCAACAAACCCAGTCATTATGTCTTTACCCATTCATACTTTAAATTTAATCTTTGGTGCTTGTTTTTACCAGACCTTTGCCACTGAACAAACTGAACATCACTCATAAAATTCCATAAAACCTGGGGAGGAAACATCCTTCCATAAAAAGCTTCCTATTTATCTTGATGACTTTGTCCTCATCTTTCTCGTTGTCCAGAAGTCTAGCTGAGAATGAATTACCATCCTTGTCTATCCCAGACTCCCCCCAATGACAATGTTCTCACTAATAACTTTATTGTAGCTTTCAGCATTCCTCCTTCCATCTCAATTTTTTTAGGAAGATCATTCAACTTCTCTTCTCCTTTTCCATGTCTCCAACGTTGTTACCCTTTTCTCTGTTATTCCCAATATATCCAGTACTCTCCTCTGTTTCCTCTGGAAACAGTTCTTGAACTCCAAAGTCATAGTGGTCTGGCTGTAAATCACCACCCACAATTTTTCCTCCACATTCCAGTATCTCCCCTCCATTTGATTCTCTAACTTCCATCATAGCATCCATTGCTAATCTGAAATTATTGTAATCATTTTTCATCAATTCAAATTCCTCCCTTAGCTCCTGCCAAATCACATTCATTAACTGAGGGTTGAATCATTGCCATTCTTCTACTGAACAAAAACAAGGCTTATATAGGGTTAACACTTTTGTCTCCACAGTGACAATGGAGTACTACAGCCACCATGCCACCAAAGGACAACCACTGTGACCTGCTAAATCTGACTTGACTGCATAATACCATCACACCCTGAACACAAAACCTCATCTTTTCCACTTTCTTGTTTGCGTTCATCACCTCTTTTATCACCTATTTTCTTGCTTATCTGATTGAAAACACTTAATTCAATAATTTTACAAGAAGTCTTAGATGGTTTGCAGCCAGCTCATCAAATGCAAGCCCACAAGAGTTTATGAAGGCCTACAAAAAGTTTATCCCAAATAAGACAGGTTAGTCTTTATGATGCCACAAATTCTTCATTATTTTTGCTTCAACAGAGTAACACAGAACCCTCCTCTGATTGAAGTTTTTGTTCAATAATTTACCAAGTTCCAATTATTTTTTTTAAAAAAAATCTTTAGACTTCTGTTCCAAAAGGACAGTATCTCTGTTCTTCTTCTAACTATTCCAGCTTTTGTTCTAATATTAGTAACAATTTTCTTCCTTTTTATTGTAGATAATGTGGGAGGGATCTTGATATGACTACTTTTGAGTTAGGAGATGTTTGGAAATGACACAGGCAGGAGGTTGAGCTCCTCAGTTCATAGAACAGTTTCCATTAAGCCTCTGTTGAACTGAGTATCTTGACTTCTTTCTTATGTCTAGTACATAACTTTCTCTCAAAGAAAACTATGAAAACTGGCATATATGTGGAAGCACAGTGTGGCATCAAGTAGAAAAGCCTGAAAACAAGCTCTGTGTGTGTGGGGGGGGGGAGGGGAGATGTCAGGATTTCTAGTCATGTATGTGCTCTTAATATTCATTTCCCCCTCTCCCTGAATATTTATGTTATCCATTTCACCCAGGCCCAGTCCTACCAACCATTAGAAAAGTGAGGTAGTTGCTTCAGTTGATAGATGCTGGGGGCAGAGACTGGGACAAAGTTCTGAAGGGGAGAGCTGTCTGTGCTGCATGGCCTGCCCTATATTCCCAAATTTATTTGTTCAGCTATAGTTGAAAACCTGCTCCTGTCACCAGTGCTGGAGGAAAACTTGACTATCGTGGGATTAGTTTTTTTACGTGGATTTGAGGGCAATGGAAACTGATGGGTCTAATATCATTGAGGCGGCAAATTTGCTCTGGGTTTGACTTTGAATTTTAAAAGATCTCTCCAATGTGCTGTACCTTATTCCCCAAATAGGTTTGTCACCTTGGTTAGCTCCTTTCAAGTTCAAACTAAAATCTGGAGTGTATTCACAGCTCCACTGACATGGGAAACACCAGCCTCCACTGACCAAGAGTGTATGCACTATATTATGCTTCACTTCAGACAGCAAAATGTCTTTGGGTGGCCACATATGTAGTCATCCTTTTAGCAAGTCTAACCCCTCTCCATATCTTGGGGTTTCAGGCTTTGGGCTTAATTTCATTTTCCACGTGAACAAAAATGGGCACCAATTTTTGGTCTTTATCACTGCTTCTTAACCTGTGGTCCATCTGGTCCATGAAGTGGGCATGAAATGGCGGGGGGGGGGATTTTTCTTCCTGTCGCTTTGAAAACTGGATTTAAAATGCAGAGGGGAGGGAGAAGTCCATACATTTCTTCAGATTCTCAAAGAGGTCTGTGACTCCAGAAAGGTTAAAAACCATTGGTTTGTATAATATGCTTGTCATTTTTCATTAGATTAACTTATGTGCATTTAGTACTATGAACATTAAACATAACAAAAAACAAAAGTGTCACATCTTTCACCAAATGAAGTGCCCCATGGAAAACTAAAAAAAAAATGCTATGCAGAGAACAGAGAATCATAGAATCATAGAATTGTAAAATTGGAAGAGGCCACAATGGCCATCCAGTCCACCCCCCTGCCATGCAGGGAAATCATGATCAAAACACCGAGAACATCTATACTATAATCTGTACGATGATTTGAAGTGTCTGTCTTCTATACAGATCTGCATGCATGATTACATAATCACTAAGGTTGGTGTGTTATCCAGTTTGGACCAAAACAAAGACTGATGTAAGGTTTTAGACCTGATTTGTCAAATACTTTGGGTTCTTCCTGGAGAAGCCACTCAGGTTTCTGTAGGGTTTGTTTGTTTGTTTGTTTGTTTGTTCTAGAATGTGCCTGAATGAACTGATTTTGACCAAACTTGATATTAAGCCTTAGAGTGGCATCCCAAATATTTTTGTACAAGTTTGGGACTGATCAGCAAACTTTTGGCTCTTTTTTTTAAAAAAAATACTGAATGTTGGCCTTTTTGCATGGTACTTGTATGACATAAATTTTAAGGCTTCTACATGCTACCATTAAGACTTTTACTTTTTTGAAATCATAAATGAAATCATCAATGTCTGGGCAATATCAGTGTAAATCTCGCAGTATAAGTATGGCCATACAGAGAAAGAGACAGGAAGGAAAGAAAGTCCAAGTCATGAAAGCCTTCCTCTGCAGCTGAAATGGTATAACCCAGACACAGTGTGACCACCTCAGTAAATAGTAGGCATACCTGTCTAAAAAAATTCTGAATTTCAAAACATTTTTGCAAATTGAGCAATGTGACTTATTGATAGCCCATTATTCTATTTTGTGTGTATTTCACCATACCACTAGTGTTATATATTTCTTACTTACTTGAAATATTTTCCCCTTTGTAAAACAAGAACACTTGGATGTGTCATACTGTGTATTTTTTTTAAAAAAATTGGAGAAGTAAAATATTGTTCTGTTGAAACCTACGGTATAATGCATTTGACAAGCTACACTTGCAAAACTAGATTTATGTGGGTTTTTTTACCCTAATTCATTACTGTAACTAGAAGATCTTTAGATTTATATGATTTCATATCTTCACTACACTAAATGTTGGCCTATATACATTTAAAAAATGGTAAACATACTCACCTATAGAGCAACAGTATAAGAATGAATGAAAGACAGGAAAATGTATGGCATTCTATTCTCTTCCCCCCTCCTTCAAATATTTATCTTATTTTTCAAATATATATTCCACTCGTCCATCCCATCAGACTCTGAATAGTTTAGAATAAAAATGCACTAAATCCATTAAAAATAAAAATCCATTCCTTCTGAGTTAAAATGCCAGGAAATTTAGGGACGTGTTTACTTAGAGCTGACATGAATACTTCCATGTATTCCTATTCCTCTTACATCACCAGAAACCCAAGACTGGTGCGTCCCTGGTGCATGGACAGAATGTATTTATTCCAATTAGATTCTTCTCGGAAGACTATCAGTTCTCACTCCTGACAGAAATAGAGGTTGGGAAGGCACTTTATCATACATTGGCAAGATCCCACATCACCAGGCATAGTACTGTATATAATTTTGCAAATGAAATTACACTACGGCTTCCCTCTCACTTCTCTGGGACTTGTTTCACTGGGATAGCAATGCTCAACTGCGATTCAGTGGTTGGTGGAGACCAGAGGGAGGGACTGGAAAAGTGTCTGGCTATCTCCCCATCAGTGGATGCAGACTGATAACATCATCCACTGAAACCCACTCTATCCTCCAGAGGCCTCAACAAATGATGTATTTGTTATGTTTCCCTCACACAGACTCTACCCACCCCTAAACATCCATGGAGTGGGACTTTCACAGCAAAATGGTATGTCAGGGGAGTTGTTATTGCAGAGGCAGGAAGTGAATACAACCTCTACAATTCTCACTCTCTCACTCTCCCCCCCCCGTCCTCTATATATGCATGCATATATATAAATAAATGTGTGCAGGTGTGCATTGGACTAACAAGATGCCAGCCATTATGTGGCAGGAAATCTACATTTGTGACTGAATATATATATTTGATAGACAACAGTGTTTTCTGTATGGGAGATGAGTTTAAATGCACATTTGTTTCACTTGTGTTGCATTTTTAGGGGTGCACCAGGGGATCGTGGTTAAAATCCAACATCACACCAGTGCATGACTCCTTGTAGAACAGGACCTTCCCCTCCTCTTCTCTCCTTCCCCTGCAGCCTCCATGAAACACAACTGTTCCAGAAGTTTCTCAAACTTCTGGAGCAATATATATTAAGAGTGTAACAGAGGAGAGGAGAGAGAATTGCTCCCTCCCTGTTCCACTGAAAGAAGCTATTCTGTTAGTAGGAGAAATTAATTTGATACAACTCTATATTTCTTTCCACAGCTGAAGTTGCACTCATAGTAAGAATTAATCAACCAGGTTGTTAATCTCAACTTTAGAGTAGACCTGTTGAATTAGTGGATCTTTCATAAATGTTGACAAGATCCCGTTGATTCAATGGGTTTCTTCTAACAGGGACTAACAGTTAGATTTAGGCCTATATTGTATATCTTAATCCAACCCATTGCCAATATTCAAGCATTTCAAATAGCAGATAGAAGTCTGGGCAAGTTTTCTCAAGAGGCAATATTGGCAGCTGGCCTTTATTTTGAAGCGAGACAAAGAAAACATAAAAGCAACTCAGTTTCTGTTTAGAAATAAATTTTGACCCTTTTAGAATTTTATTCCTGTAGAAAAGTCCTTATCTGCTTTCACTGATAATTCTACAGTACAGGGAATACAACCAACAGGGAGTAAATATGGCTAAGGCTACAACACAAGTCTGTGCACCCTATCCAGGGAATAATTCTCATGGAGCATTGTGGGACTTCAATCAACCAATCAATCAATTATTATGGTCATCAACCAGAATTGTCAACTTATATCTGAACAAACATGTTTTGGACTGCACTGCATAGCAATTCACCAGCAGGCCCATTCCACAAAATCAGTGATCCCCTGATGCCCGTGGGTAGTTCACTGTTGAAGAATCTCTCCTTACTATACAACAAAATCCAAGATAACATATTCATGTGTTACATTTAAGAAGCCAACAAAAAGATGAAAATATATTCCACTAGCTTTCAAAGCTCACTGGCTTCTTCAGCAGCCAAAGCTGTCAAAAAAAGAAAGGTGATGGCGCCCAAGTCACAGGCCTCCATCTCGTTTGAGATGTTTACTTAAGATGGCGTTTAAGGTGGTCTTGAGAGAGGGCTGATACAGGTAGAGGCCCAGTCCCTTCATGGCCATGCAGGGACACTCACTATCTCACTATGGAGATTATCAGACGGACCCCTAGGGTCTGTTTCTGTCCCACTACCCCCCCACCCCTCTCTCATTCCTGCCACAGAATAAAGAAAAAAGTTTCACACACTTACCTTTATTCCACCATGACGGGCTCCCCCTCCTTTCCCTGCCCAGTTGTAAATGCAGCCATCACAAGGCTGCTTTTATGACTGGGAACTCAAATCCTGCCCATTCTCGTGAGAGAATGTCCGGGAGGGAAATTTAAAAAGAACCCCACCCTAGCTGTCAAAAACAAAAGCAAGCACTAAAACACATTTTTTTTAAAAAAAAAAGCTACCCGGGGAGGGGATTTTTTTTTTTTTTTACTTACCTTTCTGTCCCAATCGCACCCAGAAGTGTCCAGCAGGGACCTCCCGGTGACGTCATAATCCATTGTTGTCCCGGGAGCACAATAGGGCTCCTGTTCACTCACCTGTCATTCCATTATAATAACAGACCAGGCCTGTTATTCACGGATTTTCCCTGTGAATAAGAGAAAATGGGGGAGGAACAGGAACAGAATGGGAGCATTCCAGGACAGGGACGACATTGTTTTAAAAGTAAGCCTTTTAGAAATCTCCTGTCGTCCCTGTCCTGGGATATTTTACATGTGATAATCTCATATGATTGCTTAGGGTTTCCCAACAGGAAGTGGGGATGCTTTACAAAACCCCTACAAAGAACCTAGTCAGCTGTTATATCTAACCACTGAATGATTGCATAAGAGTAAACACAAAGTCAGTAAAGACTGCAATCCTATGGCACTTTCAGACCCTCATGCTTCACACATGTAGTCAGGAGTCATGCTTTGACTTTAAGGTGTTTTTTACATAGACTGTTAGCTCCTTGACCCCAACCCTGCTCCTGTGACAACAAACAATAGAAATCAAATCTAAATAAATATATTTTGGGTGCAGAATTCTGTGATGAACCCTCTGTCATACACAGCACTGAGCGCTGCTCATGGAAACTGGCAAACACATTACACAGATAGGGATCCTTATAGTAAACATAGCATGAAGCCTGGGTCTAAGTTATTTCTATTAATCAAGAGACCATTATAGCAATAGCATTTCTATTTCTATACTGCTTATCAGTGCCAAAGCAATCCTTAAGCGGCTTACAATATGTTAGCTAATTTTCCCCAACAAGCTGGGTACTCATTTTACTGACCTACAGAAAGATGGAAGGCTGAGTCAATTTTGGAGCCCTCTGAGGTGGAACTCATAATGTTGTGGCTGCAGTACTGGCATTTAACCACTACGCCACCAGGGCTCCTTAGACAATGACAATCCTTAGACAATGACAACAGGGTTGTTGGGTGTTGTTGTTGTTGTTGTTATTGCTGCTTTTGAAACCAAGATTGAAGACTCCTCCTGCTGCAAACACTTTCTGCCATTAAACTATGACATTTCAGCAGTCCCCTTCCATGACAAGCACAACACACAGTGAACATTGTAATAAGTAGTGGTACTTTTTGTCTCCATGACAACAAGATGGTCAGGCTGAATTATCGTTCTGGGGATTCACAGTTCAAAGCTTACAGCAACATTCCCTCCAATTGCCTATTAGTCCCATGCACAAATACAGCTGGGTTACATCTCTGGAGAGCAAAACAGGCTGTCTTTCTGTTTGCTGCGGTCTCTTACTCATTACAGCCTAACTTAGCTTAATCCCCAAGGTGTTGTTCCCTCTGTCATTAGGGTCTTCTAGTGAGCAACACACACACACACACACACACACACACACACGCACGCACAGTAGCACTAGAATAATGGCCCAAATAAGTTCAAAATATGTATTGTTTTTAAAGCAAATGCACTACAGTCTCTATACAATACTATTTATGGTAGTAAATATTATATCTGAGAGACAGCAGGGTGTAGTGGTTTGAATGTTGGACTAGAATTCCAGAAGACAAGGGTTCCAGCTGCTGCTCAGCCATGGAAAATCACCATGTGACCTTAGGCCAGTCTCTTGGCATTAGAGGAAGCCAATGATAAACCTCCTCTCAACAAATATTGCCAAGAAAACCTATAATAGGGTTGTTAACTTGAAGGTACATAACAACAGATTCCATTTCTTCAGACTCTTACAGTAAATAGCTTCTTCAAATGACATAATATGCAATACATTAATTATACAAATAAAATTAAGCTTCAGGACTTTAAATTCAAAACCAGTACTATCACAACCAAACAGGACTAATCCTCAAGAAAAAAAATGGAAGCATGGTATATACAGCTGTTCCTCCATATCCACGGATATGGTATCCATGGATTTAAGTATTCACAGCTTGAAAATAGTCTTTAAGAAATGATAATCCAAAAAGCAAACTTTGATTTTACCATCTTATATAAGGGACACCATTTTGCTATGCCATTGCATATAATGGGACTTGAGTATTCACGGATTTTGGTATCCACGGGGGGCCCTGGAACCAAACCCCAGTGAATATGAAGGGACAACTGTATATACAGTATGCAGTCTAGCAGAGTAATTCAATTGTACCACTACCCCTACAGGATTTAGCAAAGAGAAAAAGAAGTAAGCCCAGTCTTCATAAAACATATTCAAGTTGCTTTACTTAGAAATTACTTGTGCAGTCAAACACACGGTCTTACAGAGAACAAAGAAGAGAAAATGGCTGCAGGTTAGAATGAGGCAAAAAGAGAGAGGATATGGTAAAAATAAAAATGGAAAGTCAGCAAAGATGGAAACAAGCAATTGGTGAGTACAGTGAGCACTTGGTATCCGCTGGGGTTTGATTCCAGGATCCCCTGTGGATAACAAAATCTGTGGATGCTCAAGTCCCATCATATATAATGGCATAGTGAAATGGTGTCCCTATACAAAATGGCAAAATCAAGGGTTTTTTTGTTTGTTTGTTTGTTTGTTTGTTGAATTTATTCATTTATTTATTTATTTTAGAATATTTGTCAAGATGGTGGAATCTGTGGATACCGAATCCATGGATACAGAGGGCTGACTGTATAGGTAGGCAAAGGTTGCTAAGCGTAACAATTCTGATGTCATTATTATGACTGAAGAATGTAACTGCAGCTGACTGAGATCATTTCCTTCAGACTGCCCTTTATTTTTCCCTAGTGGTTTGAGTTTTGGACTACAACTCTGGAGACCAGGGTTCGAATCCACACTTGGCCATGAAAACCCACTGGGTGTCCTTGGGCAAATCACATACTCTCAGCCTCAGAAAACCTATTATAGGATCACAGTAAGTCAGAAATTACTTGAAGGCACTCAACAACAAGAACAAACACCAACTCCCATGGATTGTTCACCCACTCCTTGTTACCTTAACCAGGCTGCCATAAAAACCCACCTATTCCTTTCTTAGGCCCCAGCATTCTTCTCACTCTTCTTTCCTAGCTTGTGACATCAGAGCAGCACAGCCAGAGGAAGCCAGATGTTTTAGAACTAAGACAAAGCCCACAGAAAATTAAAATAGAGCTTATTCATTGAGTGGGGATTTTAATAGCCCTGTTTTGTTAAGCAAGGGGATCTTGTAGCATCTTTGAGACTGAGAGAAAGAAATTGTAGCATAAGCTTTCATAGACTTGGTCTCCATGCATCTGAGAAAGTAGACCAAGTCTGCCAAAACTTATGCTACAATTTATTTCTCTCAGTTAGTCTCAGAGGTGCTACAAGATCCCCTTGCTTACTGATATTACAGACTAACACAGCTATGTCTTCGAATTCTACTTGCTATGTTAAGTGTGCTTTTATTTTATTTTTGTTCTCCTGGCTTTCAACAGCACACATAGTCTACAAGCTAAAAACCATTTGTTCATTAATGCTTTATTAGTGGGCATAAAAATGATAGTAGCTCACTGCTGTATGAATGTTAATTGAACATGTGAATATTTTTTATTAAAAAAAAAACTTTTTAATCCATCAAAAATAAGCCAATAGTGACTGAGCATACTGAATCCCTAGCCAGTGCTTTCTATTCAATGGCTGTAGCATTTTTAAAAGCTTCCAAAGATCACTTGGGGAGGGGACCCAAGTTTTTCTTTTAAGAGGAAGCATTCATAGTGGAGTAGAATACATGGCTTCCTCCCAGCAATCCCAGACAACATAACCAATGGTGAGGTATCATGTGAATTGCCATCCAACAACATCTGGAGGATTACATGATTCACCATTCCTGGACCAAATGAACCTGAAAGGAACTATACAGCCATATGGCTTTATAGCAGTCTTCATCTATCTATTTAATTTGTATGCCGCCTTTGTCTCAGAATGGGACCCAAGGTAGCACTGAAAGAAAGTCAGTTTAAAAAGCCCTTAACAATAAAATTTAAAAAACAATTAAAAATCCCACATGAAACAGTATAAAATAATTTTAAAGACATGCAAAAGTGTTTTTTTTTAAATCACATATCCCAGTAAGAAGCTTCTTTGCTTACACATTAAATACTTGCTAAAACAAAAAGGTCTTTGCATGTCTGCAAAAGGAATGCATGGAGGGGGCCAGTTTAACCTCCCACAGAAGGGATTTCCAGGGGGCAGGAGCAGCCACTGAGCAGGCTCTCTCTCATGTCCTCACCAAGTGAGCCTGTGATGGTGGTGGGACTGAGAAAAAGCCTTCCCCCGAAGATCTTAGAGCCCTTCCAAGTTCATGTTGGGAGATGTGGTCTTCCATATCAACTTGACCTAAGCCTTATAAGTCTTTATAGGTCATGACCAGCATTTTGAATTGTGCAAGGAAACAAACCAGTAGCCAGTGAACCTGTTTTAAAATGGTAGTTATATGCTCCCTGTAACTGGCCCCAGTCAGGATTCTGGCCACAACATTTTAGATCCACTGGAATTTTCAGCTTCTAAAGGCAGCCCTATGTAGAGTACATTACAGTAGTTCAAACGAGATGTAATCCAGGCATGTCACCGGAGCCAGATCTGGTGTCTCAAGGAATGGGCACAGCGGGTGCACCAATTTTAGCTGTGCAAATACACTCTTGGCAACTGCTGAAACCTGGGCATCCAGGCTGTGAGCCTGATATTTCAGGGAGAGGATAACCCCCTCCATCACAGGCAGAGTCCCTGTTCCCTGATATGCCTTTCAACTGACCAGGAGCACCTCTGCCTTGTCTGGATTAAGTTTCAATTTCTTTCCCCTCATCCAGTCCATTACTGACAGCAGACAATGGTTCAATACTAAAACAACTTCCTTGAAATCAGATGGAAAGGAGAGGTAGAGTTAGACGTCATTATCCAGTGGTGTAGCTAGAGGGAAGAGGGGACAGTCCACCCTGGACAGCTCTTTTGGGGGACTGGCACCACCTCCTCCTCAGCTATGCTTCCTCCCTCCTTACCGTGATGAGAGCAAGAGGCTGTCACATTGAGGATGGAGCAGGCTTGTTTTCTGCTGCTCCAGAGATTGGAACACGGAGCAATGGATGCAAGCTCCAGGAACAGAGATTCCACCTCAACATTAGGAGGAACTTTTTGACTGTAAGAGCTGTTCGGCAGTGGAACACACTCCCTTGGAGCGTGGTGGGGTCTCCTTCCTTGGAGGTCTTTAAACAGAGGCTGGATGGCCATCTGTCAGGGATGCTTTGATCGTGATTCCCTGTGTGGCAGGGGTTGGACTGGATGGCCCTCATGATCTCTTCCAACTCTACAATTCTATGGTTCTAGGCTGAGAGGGAGTGAGGTGCAATTGAGACTGAATACCCCAGAGAGGGATGCTGACCGGCCATCCAGACTGAGCAATATGCCAAGACCAGGGCACACTGGGATGCACCATTACCAACCTTCTTGGCTGTGCCCAGAACACCCAGGCCCTGGGGCAGTGTTTCTACTGCCACCACCTGAGCATATGGAAGAAGAGGCAGGGCCTGTGTCTTCATGCTGTGGCTACCTGTGGGCCTGAGCGCACAGCTCCACTTCGGCTCTGTCTCCTCACCCCTCCCTCCCTCCTTCCTGCAACAAGAGTGGGAGCACGGAGCAACTGAGCTGCACGTTCCAGAGAGGGAAGGAGGCTGCTCAGCTGGCAAGACCAAGCTATGAAGAGGTGGAAGCGATGGATAGGCAGGTGTGCAGGGTGGAGCAAGGAGCTGAGCCCAGCACCCCCCAACCAGGCTCCTTTTCTGGCGATGGCAGCAGCTCCTGCTTGCTCCAGGTGGCTCCTGCGAGGGTGGTGGCAATTCCAGGGGCAGGGAAGGCCTAGCCAGGGCAGCAGCAGCCAGCCAGCTGCATGTCCTTTCATCTTGCTTCACCTCACCTTGCCTCCTCCCTATGCCCTCCTCCTCCACCACTTCCTCCTCCACTCCTCAGCCGCAACTCAGCAGTGAGGGTGGCAGACAAGCCACAGCCACAACAGCTGCCTACGCTGCAAGTCCAAAGTATGATAGCCCCTCCCCCATTTTAGTCATTTTTCCTTCTTGTGGGGAGTTCTAGCTTGATTTGCTCAAGGACTCATCTACAACTGAATTCTGACATCCCACAGTATCGATGAAACTCACCTCTAGCACCACATTTTGAATGGGCAGATTTCTTTCCTTTAACTTTTTTTCATTGCCTAGCTTTAACAGAAACTGGGCATTTGAATGGTCTTCTCATTCTGTGAACTGCCTTCAGATTAACACGCACAATTTTATCTCTCAGCAAGAGTAAAGGAGAAGTCACTTTATGAAATTCACAATGACAATGATAGGTAAGAAATGCATTGTGAAATTGTATATTGATAATGGAAAGGAATGCTTAACTTTTCTTTAAAGACAGCAGTAGAAGACTCCAAAATATCCCTGTGGTTATATATCTCACTGTCTGACAGGTAGCAAAGATACCTCTCTCACCAAATTTTCACTTTCCTTAATGTGTTTTCTGCTGCAATATCACATATAGTTGTATTAAATTAGATGCTAAATACTTGAACAAGACTGAGCTTTAGATGACTCCACTCTTTTCTTTTGAACATTGTGAAATTCTGATCAGTTGTGAAAAAAGGATTGTGTACCCTTTGTGAAATAAATATGTAAAATGATACTTAAGAGCTTCTGTTTATTGACTTTCCTTAGTAATGTTTTTAATGTGAACAAAATGACAAAATTTTAAATGGGCGTATTCATGTAGCTGGTATGAGTTTAGGAACCCAATGAAAAGCTGGGCCCCATCTAAATGGTAAAAATACCCCTCATGGAATTTGCAGGGAATCCTACCTGTCTAAACAGGATCCAGCAGCAATCCACACTATTCAGAAGGAGGGGGGGGCCCAAAACAGCAAAAACAACTGGGTAAAAACCTTTGCAGATTTCCCTGTACTTTTCACAAACCATGAGGTAGGCACACATTTTTGCTCTTTTGGACTATAGAACAATAAAACCTCAAAGGGTAGCACAAAGCTGATTGGCCAGGCGAAACCGGGGGCAGGGCTTGCTAGGAGGGCAGTCGCTTGCTGCCGCCATGTTGGATTTTCACCTTAGTGCTCACTCACTAAGGCGTTAAAAAGAATCAATATTTTCCATTTCGTTTTCCTATAACATTGGAAAATCACTCTATCACACCAGCACACCTTGGGATGACTTAAAAAAAAACTAGTGGCAGTGAAGAACTAACACAAGTAAATCACTCATGGTTGCCATCAGGAATGTGAGACTTATGGGGGCTTCCAAGGCCAGAAAAAACATTTAGACATGTCACTGCTGCTGCGAGATGCCAATACTACAAGGCATTTTAGATTTCCCCCCCTCGTGTAGATGGGCCCCTGGATTATCAATTCCACCTCATGCTGCCAGACTTTGAAACCTCCTATTTATAATTTAATTTTCTAACATATTCATAATTTTGGAGCAGAACACTGTAATGTTCTATATGCTTGGAATTTAAATGAAGTGGGTGAGTTCATGTGCTGTAAATACACATTTCTATAGAAGCCACTCTTACCATGAAGGACCTGCCTTCAAGCAGCACACTTACTTGGGACTGAGTGTCTTTGAACTCAATGGGACTGATTTCTCAGTAGACATGAATAGGATTGCATTCCAGTAATTAAAAAGCAGGGAATACAGTGGGAGGTACAGAGAATGTTATCTCCAACACAGTACCACAAGCACATGTGCATTATATACACACAGGATGATCTACTGCTTCTCAGATGTTTCTTCACCACTGTGGTGTTATTTAATTGACAGAGTCAAAGTCACATGGCATCTTTATTTATTTTTTTTCCACTGAAAAGTTATCCAAAAGTAGAAAGCAGCTATAGAGAGCGCTGAAAGAGAGCTTATGAAATATTTGTTTAAATCATCAAAAAACACTGGGGGATTGGGCAGTGGCAGAGGGCCCCCCTCAGCTGCTGCCCGATCCCCCCCCATTTTTTTAATGATTTAAACAACTCTTTTATACCGCTGCGTGTTTGCGGCATTTACAGTGATCAGGGAGCTGTGGCAAAAACACCCACCAGTCTGACGAGTGGTGATGGTGACTTAGCCTTAGATTGTTATAATTTGACCTCGCTAAGTGCGTGTAACATCTTTGTGATTTTTTTAGATTGTTCTTCTTTGTTTTTCTGAGGTGAGTTAGGTATCACAGTTTTTTAGGCACATAGACTACACAAACTAACATTTAAAAAAAGATTTATTAATCCCTGTTATTCCTTATTTATTTATTTATTTATTTATTTCCCTATATGTCATTTTGACTTTTTGTAGTATTTTTGCTGTGTATTGAGAGGGGCACCAAACTCAGGGACCACCTTGAGCGGCAAAAGCTCTAGCTATGCCACTGTCATCAGCATATTGCTGACATAGAACCCCAACAATTCAGATGACCACTGGTTTCAAGTAGATGTTTAACAGCATGGGGGACAAAATGGAACCCTGACGTTCCCCTCAGGGCAACAGCCAGGGAGTCAAACTGGAGTCCCCCAGCAACACCTTCTGGGTTCTCGCCTCCAAGAAGTACTGGAACCGCTGCAGAACAGTGTCCCCAAGTCCCATCCCAGAGAAGCGGCCCAGAAGGATACCATGGTTGAAGGTATCAAAAGCCACTGAGAGGTCCAGCAGAAACTACAGGGACACACTCTCCCAGTCCAGTTCCCTGAGTAAGTAATCCACCAAAAAGACCAAAGCAACTGCCATCCCACAACCAAGCCTGAAGCCAGAATGAAATGGATCTATATAATCCATCTCATTCTGAAAACCCTGGAGTTTTCAGAAAGATCCAGAAACATGCCCCAAACTTCCATGTTAGAGACTGTCCACTAATTATTGAGAAAGGTGGGATCCAGGGAGGCCTTTTAAAAGTAACTGCCCCATCACAGCCTCTTTTAGACAAAATGGAAACTTCCCTTGCTGTGGTGAGGCATCCATTTCTCCCCTTACCTGCTGGCTAGTCCCCTCTAGCTGTTTAGAAGCCAGGAGGGGCAAGGATCCAGGATACAAATGGTGGCACTCACCTCTCCAAGGATCCTGTCCACATGCTCAGGCCATACAAACTGAAATGTATCCAATAATACAGGACAAGCAGAGGCCAAGCCTCAGGGCTGGTTTAAGGAATTTTGGGGCCCCCTGCAATGCTTTATTTTGGGGGCCCCATATGTTTATCTCAGGTGAATGTAACCTAACCTATTCACCGTACAGGATGTTCAGATTATAGTAGGACCCCCGTATCCATGGATTCATTATCCATGGGACACAAAACAGCACACCTACCATAGAGGCTTCCTAGAAAATGTGTCTTCCCTAGCCCTTTACTAGGCCCTCCAAGGCAACTCTGTGGTATTTTAAACCAGAAGTCCCATTATTTTCAATGGCGTTCACTATTATTCATGGTTTTCAGAATCCACACACACACACACGAACCAATCCCAAGTGGATAAGAGGGGCCTACTGTACTACATAATTTGCCACCAATAATTTAGTTAAAAAATGATATTATAGGCAAGAAGATAATATTTTTTTGTTTATTAGCAATTAACATAATGGTGTAGATTTCCTCAAAGAAAAGAAAGAGTGGACTACAACCTGAACACGAGTTAGCAGTGTGATGCAGCAGCAAAAAATGCCAATGTGATTCTAGGCTGCTTTCTGCTGCTTCTTCCCCTTTCTCTTTCGGACACACTGGTTTTCTTGTTTTTTTTAAAAAGCCAGCAGGACGTTTTGGAGGAGGAGGGTCGGAGGGGGCCGCAAAGCAGCAGCTCCTCCCTGCTGTCCCCTTCCTCAGATTAAGGAGGTCAACACGGGGCCCTCTCTTGACCTCGGGGCCCACTCTTGACCTCGGGCCCCCCTGCCAATGCTGATTTGGCAGACAGGTTAAACCGGCCCTGCCAAGCCTACACCCACTGTACCTATCTCAGCTACAGCATCCAAGTGAGAGAAAATCTGACTGATTTTGTCTGCAAAGTGTCCTGCAAACTCTTTACAGCAGGCTGTCAAGTGGTTTTCATTTTCATCTTGGGAGCCAGAGTGTAAAAGGCCCTGGCCACCTGAGACAGCTCTGCTGGACAACAATGGGCAGATGCAATTATGGCAGTGAAGAAGGATTTCTTCCCTGTCACCATAGCCATGGCATAGGCCTCCAAATGAGCTCTAGCTCGTGTTCAGTCAGACTCGTTCCAAGTCTTCCGCCATCATCACTCTCATCTCCATCCCACTATCATCACCACCAGCTCCTTAGTGAACCAGGTGGCTCACTTGGCTCCATTTCGTGGGAGAAGATGCTAAGGGGAAATCATGTCCACTGCCCTGCCATTTTCCTGTTCTAGAGATTAGCCAGAGCTTTGACAGGATCAAAAGCTATCAGGAATCCATCTGGATCAATGTCTCCTGGGGCGGACCATCTTAATCAGTCCCCTATCACTGCAGAGGCTTCGAGTCCCAGTGAGTATATAACCCACCAGGTAGTGATCAGTCCATGAGAAGAGAACTACATATAGTTCCTGCATACACAGATCATGTTAAGAGCAGCACACTGGGTTTACTGGTTTGGTGGGGTGGGAAGAGCACTCTCAGTCACTAACTCTCTGCAGGATCTTACAGGCTCAAGGTTTTAAAAACAGACAATTAACTAGAGTGACTCCAAGTAAATGAAATTAGGTCACGGACAAGCTGATCTTGCAGCAAAAGCAAATACAGTTGTCCCTTCACATTCGGTGGGGTTTGGTTCCAGGACCCCCCGTGAATACCCAAATCTGTGAATACTCAAGTCCCATTATATGCAATGGCATAGCAAAATGGTGTCCCTTATAAAGATGGCAAAATCAAGGTTTGCTTTTTGGATTATTGTTTTTTAAAGAATATTTTCAAGCCGTGAATACTTAAATCCATGAACACCAAATCCGTGAATATGGAGGGACAACTGTATTTCTTTATTAAAAAGACAGGAAAAGATAGCAGTAGAAACCAACAGAAGTCTGTATTCAATGTAGCTGTTAATAGCAATTTCTCAAAGAAAATGAGCAGGAATGATGGCACAGATGCTAAAAACCCTACTCCTGACCAATCTAAAGGGGGCAGTGGGGGGGAAGGTAAATTTAGGGTTAGGGTTAAGGGTTTACAGATTAAGACACACATGCATTTTCTCACCCTCTAATGTGAAGAAGAGTCTAGGTCTTCTGGGGAGAACTTCTGGAAAGGAGATGGGAAGTGGGGAGAGAGGGAGAGGGAGACTCTCTCCTTTTCTGGCCTATATATAGGCCTTTCCTGATGTAGGGGCTGTCACCTGGAGTGAAGGGGACACATTTGGGTGGGGAAAGTTACTCTATTGGAGGGTTAGAAAGACCCCATGTGCTTAGAGTTATGAGTGTAAAGGGTTTTTTGGTCTGGAAGATGAACAATGAAGATGCACACCTGAAACAATGCCAATCAGGTATAGACCTTTGCCCTCCAAATATGATTGCTCATCATCTCTGGAAACTGCACAAAACCTCACAATGGAAGTGTGTGTATAAGTCTGAGTCAGTTTGGCAAGGTCTTCTGTTCAGTATAGGCAAGCACTGATTGTTCTCAATTACACCATTTCTTTGTTAGGGCAGAAGGAAATTCCAGTTTGTACTTTAAAATGAGGCCCAACTTTCCAAGATGGACAGAGAATCCAGGCTTTTAACTGCCCCATGCTTCCAATATATGTCTCTTACAATGTGTGCAGACTCTGGCAATAGGCAGCTCCCTACCTTAAGCATCAAAAGTCTACTTGCAATTCATATTTATTGAGCATAACTTGTAACACCACCATCCTGCCAAGCACAGTAAAACAAGCTCCACAGCGTGTCCTGCAGCATAGGTGGCACCAGATATTACTTGAGACAGACTCATTCTTGTCATGGTGGACGGACCAGTCTCTGCATGGATGTTAAAGTCTCCCAGCACAACCAACCGAGGGGACTCCAACACCACCACCAAGAGCAACTCAGGGAGGTCAGGGAGGGAGAGTGTTGAACAATTGGGTGGGTAGTACACCAGCAGAATCCCTATTCTGTCCCAGCCACCCACCTTCAAAAAAAAAAAAACACTAATAACCAGCAGACTGTGGGACAGCACCTAGATAGAATCTTGATTGAACGCTGCAGCTCAGCCTCCCCCCACCCCCAGGCCTCACCTATTGCTGTAAGAAGAGCCCAGGTGGACAAAGCTGGGAGAAGTTGACCTCTCCTGCAGCTTCATTCAGCCAGGTCTCCATAATACAAACCAGGCCAATATGGTCATCCAGGATCAAGTCCTGGATCAAGGATGCTTTCCCATTCACTGACCTGGTACTGAACAGCAGCATTTTCAGCCAAGGGGGGTTGTTTCCAAGGCTATCCAGACTATCTAAAGTGGGGGGCACTTGGGGCTAACCAACACCCTGCGACTCTCCCCACTCCATATCTAAAATACAAACTTCTCCAACTGTGGGCACTCCAGCATGCTAGGCTACAGCTCTAATCAGTCCCAGTCAATGGATATTCTGGAGGAGAATGATGGAAGTTGAAGTCAAGATCACTGGAGAGTACTGAATTAGGGAATGCTAATTTAATGTAATCAGCCTGTAGTTATAAAAAATCATATATTCAGCCATAATGGCCCAAATAAAGCTACAAAGAAAATGGAGCATGCTGTGGCACACTTTCAGATCATGTTGCCTTGATCTGCACTCAGTGGTTTGAGAACTGGAATGAACAGAAACACATTTTATCTCTGGGTAAGAAAGAACTCAATATATTCTTGTCAAACATTATCCACAAGTAGAGAATGAAATGTGGAAACATAATGTAGTTGCTCTTCCTGGCAATCAAATCATCCCTGTTTTGGTTTCCTAATATTTCTCTCATTGTTTCTAAGCCTTTCCATTTCTCTCTTAGGCTTTCAAACTTCCCAGTTTCAAAGGCTGCTGGTTGGCTGCAGATGGGTCTGGACCCCTATTCCACACATGCTGTGACCATCTGTTTCTGTTCATTGCAGTTTTCAAAAACTATCAATGAGATATCTGCAACAATACCCATGACCTGGACAGAGCATCCACAACCACTGAGGAAGGAAGTGCATCTGAGGATGTGGCTTGCAATCCTAAAATAAGTCTGTTAGTCTTAAAGATGCTGTATGACTCCATTTTTGTTCTTTCCCCCTTATTTTTATAATACAAATGTGAATTCTACCCCCAAAGTTCCCCCCACCCCCAAAGTTCATCAAGTGAACTGCTAGATCTAACAGTGATTTTCAAGTTGTGTGTGTGTGGTGGGAAGAGGGAGGGTTGAAAACTGTTGCTATAGAGCACTGATGGGCACAGTTTCGGCTTACAAGATCTACTGTGTGTAATGTGCTTTGTTAAAATTTCAAACTCTACCAAGTGGAGTAGGGTGCAGTGGTACAAGCACTATCATAAAATTAAAGATTTCACAGGACTTTGTTGTGAATGTGATAACTGAAAAGAACTCATAGTCCTTTCAGACACTTACTCATGCAACTCCAAATGTTGTTCACTTCAGCAGTACAACATGGGATTCTTTTGTTGCTGCTCTGGTTAGACAATGGGAGTTAGAGGTTATTGTTAATTTGTAGCAGATCATCCCAAAGTCCATTAATAGATTGATCAGCTTTTTGTCCAGTCCTGCCCAGTGACTGCCAGTGGCTTTTACATCTAGTTTTGTCAGAACTTTGATGGAGCTACCCGAGGTGCTACCACTCTTCCAAAAATATGTCCAACTAGAACCTGGATCAGAGGCATTGCCTCGCTCATATGGAAGCCACCACTGCCTAAAGGGAAACAGAAAGACTGGGTAGATGGTTAAAGGGAAATGACTCTGACTATTTTATAAAGAGCATAGAGTAGCAGATTTTATAGAGAACAGAGTAGGGGAGAGGGGAAGAGAGAGAGAGAGAGAGAGAGAGAGAGAGAATGTCTGTCTGTCGCACCATATATATACTTCACTAAAAGAGATACAGTAAACTTTTACTGATCTTTCATAATTCCAAGAAAATATTGAAAAAGTTGTGGGGTGGGGGTTGTACTACAGCTCTCTGAATGCCAGCTAGCTAGGCCTGATTTCTTCCAAATTATAGCAGTTGACTCATATTTAGCAGGCCAAATATGTCAGTGTTGATTTCCTTAATGCAGAAGAAAGGCCACTGAGCTACACCAAAGGTTTTTGATGCTTCCAGCTAATTTTCACAGAGGCAAATAAATACTAGATAGATTCATAGTGCGAATTACCTCTCTGTGTTTGACATGTTTTAAGTCAATTGTATGGTTCCGTCATTAACTTTCTATCCAATGGGTTTGAAAATTTTAAAAATAATAAACAAAATGAAACATCATTGAACAGGTATTTAAATTCAATGGACGCCACATATTGGCACTATTTTCCATCTGTACTCAGCAGAGGCACAGCAGAAGGGCTGCAAATCAGCAATGAGGTGCTTTGGCAGAGCAGTGCACATACAACAGCCAAGTATAATCCCCATCAGCATGAGGCTTGGCTTCCGGGCCTTTATGCTATTCTGGCATATGGGGTGTGAATAATTTGAAAGAACAATGAAGTTTAGATCATAGTAGATTGCAGCAATAAAATGGGAAAGAGTAATCTCTCATATGAAGGCTTTTATGTCCCTGTCTTTACTTAATTACAGTTACAACTACATACAATTTCATTTTCATTTCCTGGAAGCTAGGAATACAGTACTGTAGCAACCAACTCTCTCTTTCTCCTATTGATTCTGCTGATGTCTCCAGGCCAAGGTTACTGTGGAGGATGGGGCTTAAATTGTAAAGAGGGATGCTTCAAAGACATGAGGATTCACTCCTTGAGCTAGAAAAGCTAACTGGTATATAAGATTCCCTTGCATTTAGGATGAGGAGTAGCTCTGAAGGTGACAAAGGGGCCTACACGAGGAACTGGGCTCAGAGGTCAAAATAATGTGCACATGAAAGCCTTTGAGCTGCTGAGCAGGGAGTTGACTATAAGGCAAAAATGCTCCTCATAGAATCCAATTTGTCTTAAAGAGATCCCACATCAATCCTCTGTATTCAGAAGGAGCGGGGCCAAAACTGCCAAATACCCAATACTCAAATACCCATATTTTTAAAAAAAACTCTGAAGGAAATGTGTATTCCTTCTTGTTTGGACAACTGATTTGCTTTGATGTGCATTCTCAATAAGAGCGGAAGTGGAAAGCTGATTGGTCAGGTGTGCACAGGGGGAAGAGCTTGCTGGCAAGGCAAGTTCTCTAATTGCCATGTTGGTTTCTCACTGTAGCAATCATGTGATGAAGCAGACTTTTTTTCTTTTTTTCTATTTATTTAAGCAGAACACCTTAGATATGCTTTTTATTTTTATTTTAAATAAAAACTGTTTGGCAGTGGCAATTGGTGGGAATAAAAATGAGTAACAGGACATAGAATCATCGAATCATAGAGTTGGAAGAGACCACAAGGGCCATCCAGTCCAACCCCTTGCCATGCAGGAAAAAACAATCAAAGCATTCCCAACAGGTGGCCATCTGGTTTGTTCAAAAACCTCCACAGAAGGAGACTCCACCACACTCCGAGGCAGTGCATTCCACTTCCAAACAGCTCTTACTGTCATGATCACGAAAGGGTGATGATATATGGTACACGTGCCCTTTTGTGATCATTAGGAGTCCTTATGATGCCTTATTTGCCTTGTCTGATAATGTCCATAGTTTCCACCTCCTGCAACCCACATGGGCAGAGCCTTGACTCAAAAGGCAGTGTTAGCCTGCTGTCAGGTGATCCTGTCTACATTATCAGCCTTGCTCCATAAAGTATATATTAACACTTGCAGCATATTGTAGATAAATGCATGTATGCTCCAGTTCATACAGCGTCATCAGGAAGCTACTACACATAGCAAGTTCAATAAAAATCATGAAAAAATTCTGTGGCAGATACTTAATTATGTATGCTCTTGGCCTGAACAGCCCCCCCCACACACACAACCTGACAGAAACATCATTCACGTGGGCTCTGATTGCCAGCAGAATGGACCTCCTTTTCTCCATGCAGCTGATGCCCTGGAAAGAAGGAGAGATGGAGGAGTTATGATCATGACAATAGTGTCACAGTCATGACCAAATAGTGATTGTGAATATGGAACAGTTACTGTACAGATGAGTAAATCTTGGTGACTGTTCCATATTCATGGTCACTATTTACTCACAATCAGGGCCGGTTCAACCAGTCTGCCGAATCAGCATTGACGGTGGGCCCCCACAAATCAAGAGGGCCCCCTAGTGGCGATAGAGAATGGATTTGCTCTTGGTACTGACTAAGTTGTAATTTGGAGACTGAAATTTGGAGACAGTCCCTGCATTGCTGTGAGGCAGGAGAAGGAGGAAAGGCGGAGAGAGAAGCTGGTCATGTGGATGAGTGACTATGACTATTAGGGCTGGTTCCTCAGGGACCCACGGGGGCAGATTTGGGGGGGGGTGCCATGCATGGTGGGGTGGTTATTTTACTTTTTAACTTGTTGCTGGAGTCAGAGACTCAGTGGCTGCTGGACTTCTCCCTGCAGCGTTGTGTTGCTTGCAGAGAGAGGCTTTGTACAGTACTAAGTTAGAGGGGGGAGCACTGAGAAGGTGCTTGACTAATACTGATACTGTAATTTGGAGATGGTCCCTGCATGAGCTGGGAGGGGAAAGAGAGAGAGAGAGAGAGAGAGAGAGAGAGCATTTTCTCTGAGACATAGAGAATGAGAGATGGGAGATAAAACTCACTGGGATTTTTGTGTGTGTGCACATGTGCTTTCAAGTTGCCTTTTGACTTATGGTAACCCCATGTACTACAAAAATAAAAATAAGTTGTGGGTGTTTATTCAGGACGCTAAATTCATTGAGATGTAGTGGTGATATAATTCCTCCATAAGTGGTATGTTCCTCTGCTTAATTAGACAGTGGCTAGTTTGATTCATGAGCTACCTTATGTATTTTTAGTTTTAGCATAAACCTAATACCTAAAGCAAAATCATCTGCACTAAATAGCATTGTAGCATGAATTGTACATCTTCTAGACTGTTTTGCAAAGTTGAAAAATGAACACAGAACTCACACACATCATATTCTTTAGGTAAAGGCTGTAAATGTTTCAGTTTCTCTTACCATGGCAGCACCTTTTCATTGCATCAGACTCAGTGCATTTTGATTATATTTCTCATTTAATATATGTTCAGATAATCAGAAACATTTTTTCTCTCTGCACACATGGAGATGTAATTATTTCAGTGGCAAAACAGTCATATTGTGGTTACTTAATTTTTGTCCTCCTCATCCTTTCCATCCTATAAATCACAGAGTTGGAAGAGACCTCAAGAGCCACCCAGTCTAACCCCCTGCAATGCAGGAAGACACAATCAAATCATTCCTGACGGATGGCCATCCGGCCTCTCCTTTAAAACCTCCAAAGAAAGAGACTCCACCACTCTCCCAGGCAGCACCATATTCCACTGCCGAACAGCTCTTACTGTCAGGAAGTTCTTCCTATTGTTTAGGTGGAATCTCTTTTCCTGTAGTTTGAACCCATTGCTCCGTGTCCTAGACTCTGGAGCAGCAGAAAACAAGCTTGCTCCATCCCCAGTATGACATCCCTTCAAATATTTTTAAACATGGCTATCATGTCCCCTCTCAACCTTCTCTTCTCCAGACTAAACATGTCTAGCTCCCTAAGCCACTCCTCATAGGGCCTAATGGCTTCCAGACCTCTCACCATCCTGGTCACACACCCTTCTCTGGACACATTCCAGCTTCTCAATATCCTTCCTGAATTGTGGTGCTCAGAACTGAACACACTACTCCAGGTGTGGTCTGACCAAAGCAGAAGACAGTTGTCCCTTCACAGTCGCTGGGGTTTGGTTCCAGGACACACCCCCCCATGAATACCCAAATCCGTGAATACTCAAGTCCCATTATATGCAATGGCATAGCAAAATGGTGTCCCTTATATAAGATGGCAAAATCAAGGTTTGCTTTTTGGATTATTGTTTTTTAAATAATATTTTCAAGCCTTGAATACTTAAATCTGGGAATGCCAAATCCGTGAATGTGAAGGGACAACCGTACAGTGGCACTATTACTTCCCTTGATCTAATGATGAGTCAATTTGTTATTCAGTTTTCTTACCTACCCTGACACCCCAGCCCCATATCTATAGTAACATCTATAATAATAATTGGCAATATTTAATAATTTGGTCAATGTTTGGCCTTACATGCAGTGTGGCCATTAATAAAAACCTGGGAAATTACTTATCTAGCAAACCCAAAGACAAGCACAACAGGGGCCCTTTGTGGCTATGGGTACTGGGGGTGCCCTGGATTTCTAAATGGCACTAAAACCTCATTCTGCTTGTGTGTGTGTGTTCATTTGCCTTTCAATAATTATTAAGGTGCAGAGGGGCCTATTTATTTATAAAGGGGCAGGTTTGCAGTTTGCAGAAGGAACGTCACACCCTTCCTGCAACCTGGCTAAAAGAGGAGCATATCTTTCTTCTGAAGTACTACTTACCTCTTGAAAATAATTTAGCAGCAATTTATTTTTAAAAAAAATGCAGAGTGGCTGATGGGAAGGGGGTCTGGTATATAGCTTTCCCTGACACTGGGATAAACATAGGGGGCCCCCAAAACAAACCATTGCAGGGGGCCCCCAAATTCCTTAAACTGGCCCTGCTCACAATCATGATACTATTGTTATGATGTTAACTCCCCCCTGACTTTTCTGTCAGGTTTTTGCAGGATGGGGTGGGCCAGGAGAGGTTATTTAGTTTAACTAAATAGCTGATATAGAATACTGACCTATATCTTTTGATGTAAAAAAAAATGTTGCTCAGTTGAGTTTTACAGCTCAGATATTTATGTCATCATAAACCAATCTGTTAAGAAGCACTCAACTGACTTTCTATTTCTCCCTTCCTGGGGATGAACAAGTCCATAGGTCAAGAATAATTGGGGAAATGATAGATTTTGGGAGACGTCGGTTTATGTCTTCATATATTGTTCTATTTATTTATTTATTTTGCTCCAGCAGTATAGCTGGGGGCAGGGGGGAAACATGCAGGTCATGCAAAGTTTACAGCCCCTTCAAAATATTTTCCTCTACATGGAAATACAGCAAATATTTCCTGTGTTGCAGCGGGATGCCAAAGTAACTGGAAAGAAATCATCAACGTACTTCCAACTCTACAATTCTATGATTCTATGATTAAATAACAGTGAAATTTTTGAGATCACCCACACTGCATTGTAGAGCCAGCATGGTGTAGTGGTTTGAGTGTTGGACTAGGACTCTGGAGACCAGGGTAAAATCCCGGCTCGGCCATGAAACCCCACTGGGTGACCTTGGGCAAGACACACATTCTCAATCTCAGAAAACACTGTGATAGGTTCATCTTAGAATCACCATAAGTCAGAAATTACTTGAAGGCACACAATAGCACCACACTGTGTTGTGTTTAGGATGGTCAACCAAGCAAAGATTTGTTTGTTTGTTTGTTTAAAATCAGATTAAGTGTCAGGATTTCAAAGTAGGTCATGAGCCAATTAGATTACAGTGTACATAAAATAGAGTTATAGAATGCATGAAGTACATATCTCAAGAACCATAGCAAAAATTAAATATTAGCAGAAACATTATCAGTCAGTCTCTATCTAATTGAAGGAAAGATGTAAGAGTTGGCATTAAAGCCAAGATTTGAAAAAGTCATCAATTAAACTCTCCTGTTGTAATCTAAGAAGTAATTTACTTTTTGGGACTACAGTTTCCAGAATCCACAGACAACATAGTCCAAAAAAGGTGATTTCTCTAAGCTGTGTATAAGAATAGTATGAAACTTAAGATTTGTATGGGTCATAGTTAAATGGAAACACTTAGATTAAACAGATAAAACACAAGCATAATCATTAACAAGGATCCACTAGATGAAGAATTAACAGGAAAATGTATATAATATTCTTATCATTTAAATTCTTTCAGTTATAAAACATAACTCATTATTACATTTACCGAAATGAATACACATAATTGGGCCATATTTTTTGTTATCCTCTCTCTCTTCATTTTATATTTTCTGTATATTGATAATTATACAATGTCATAAAAATTCTTACTTATATCTTTTGGGTCCACATTATGACATTTGCAAAATTCTTTTAAGTGTAAATTTCAGACTTACTTACCTTATCAATAAGATAATAAAAATACATTAAGAAGTAGATAATCTGTTTAATATTTCTATTAAGAAACATAAATAATGGTGATTTTAACTTCTAACACCAGAAAGGAAGTACATTATTTTTATTTTTTTCTACTTCTTCCTTAGTTCTTATTTGTTAATTCTCTTTTAAATTAGTTTACTATTGTGTTATTGTTATATCTGTTTATGTATACTTTGTATGTATGTAGATTTGTTTTTTGAATAAAAATTAAAAAAAAAATCTCCTCAAAAAGTTAAATGAAAACAATATGTTCACACACACACACACACACGTATGTATTTATATACATATAGGACTTTATTAGATGTGGCAAATATAGCATCATAACAATGCCTAATGATCACGAAAGGGTGTGCATACCATATGATGTCACCCTTTCATGATCATGTACTGTCAAAAAGCCATTCTACTTTATTGACAGCCCAAGCTGTCAATAGATCTGCCATGGCGCTTTGTTGCCCAGATTGCCGGGGTTTGAATCCTCACACCATTGTGCTCACGTGAATATGGCGTCAATGACAGAACACTTCCGGGTGAGATCATGACAGCCAGGTAGGGGACGCTCTTTTTATGACACCCCCCGTGCACTTGGGACTTATAAAGTGTGATTCTGTCCTTGTGTCTTTGTTTTGTGTGTTTATTTTGCTTTAATTTTTAATTTGCCACAGTCACATCTTCTTGCAAGAATCGGTAAGATCTCAACGCCGGAAGTAAATAGAGCTCCATTTGTGCTACATTACTGCCAGGGCTGCCTTTTCACACTGATAAAGGTAGGTCTGGTGGCAGGGAGTTCTTTTGCCAGCATAACTATGCTTCAGAATATGCCGGCAAAAGAACTTTTATGGTGGGTGGTCTGATAAAGACCATAGATACATATGTGTGTGCGTGCATGCATGCATGTGTGCATGTGTGTGTAAATCAATCACTGTGTGCTGGAGAAAATAGTAGATGCAGTTTAAGGTTTTATACACACATACCCTGAAATCACTATGTCCTTGCATGGAGGCTGTATCCTCCAAGGGAAGGAGTACATCAAACACCCTTGCTTTCATGACCTCCCAAGGACACCTAGAGCCTCTCAGGGAGGGAGAAAGGTCTTTATATTAAGGCTAAAGAGTCCTCAGCTAAGGAAAGTGGCCACAACAAACTTCAGTAAGTGGCTTCAGGACACAGGCCTTGATAGGATTCTGGCAAGTGAGGAGTCCAGCCTCCTCGCTTTTTCCACCACTTTTCATTAGCCCAGAACTCAGATCTAAAGGAGACACTTGCATCTCTTCTCCTGTCATGCAAGTTCTGCCTTTCAACTTCCTCTCCTCAGAGTATTCACTGTTCTTTTGTTGGCTTCCTTGCTACTCTTAGCATGCCCTAGAATTACTGGGGTAGTCTTTAGGATGCCAGAGGACTCTTTGTTGTTTCCACAATAGTGAAAACAGTGTTGCTAACTGAAATATCCAGGCATCAATAAGTCAAAGACAATAGCTGAAATTATTTTGGTGCACAATACCTGCGTAACTACACCAGAGTAGTGTCAGGAGTTAGCATGCACTGGGTACCTGAACAGGTCCAGGCAGGAAAAAAAAACAACAACAAAAAAACAGTGTTGTTCCTTCAGGCATAAGAATAAAGGCACAGACACAGGCTCGTGTCTAAAATAAACTTATCTTTACTTGGGCACAATAAAGAGTATTTACAAATATATATACAGCATTCAGGGGGGAAAAAACATCTTTCCACTGTGAGATCCTAAAAAGAACATCCTCACACGGTGAGATCCAAAACAAAACTGCTTAGCTGTCATTCCCCCCAGCTCTGCTCGGCTCTGCTCCAGAGCTGTGAGCTAATCAATATGGATACATTTACCCAGCTAGCTTTTGCAAACTGCTGCTAGCTCACTCTGCAGCTCTCTGCAGATTGTTTGCCACATCTCAGCTCTGTACAGAATAAATCTACTACATGTCCCAATATCCTGACATGTAGGCAGTAGTGAAGGATGAGGGAGGCTACAGTACAGTGGCCATGAATATTTTGTCTGCCTTCCCTCACCACCATAAAGCAACCCTGGGGTGGGGGGAGGGCAACCTCACCAATGGGATTTTGACCAGACAGACCTCTTCCAGTATGCCATTTTCCCTAGGCCCAAGGTAGGCACTGTTGATGGACTGCACGTTCACACCATTCCTCACCACTGGCTGTGCTGGCTCCAGGGAGGGGCAATCCAACATTATCTGAAGGATGGCATTTTACCAATCCTTAGTCTAAGTAAATAGATTGAAGGATGGGCAAAATGTTTTGCTGTTCATGAATGCTCAGTAAAGGATTCTGGAGGCAGCTGCTGTTTACCTTCCCTGTTGTAGGGTACCACATACATATAGCTGAATTATCTAGAGTAGATTTCCAAACTTTCCCAGCTCAGGCTTTGTTTATTGCTATGTTTACTGCTTATCTGCTGCTGCGCATTGAAAGTGTGTGCTTTTCCAGCCTTCCTTCACCATCCTTCCAGTGTCAACAATGCTAAAAGACTTCCAGGTGGACAGAGGATGACGAGAAAAACGGGGACTGGATGAGTGCAAAAAGACTGTAAAAAGGAGCTTCATTTTCTGTGAAGTGCGGCATGCCTGTATAAAAGGATCTCAGCTGAGCTCTAGATCTTGTTGGGACAAAGTATTCATTTGGAGCTATCCTTGGTGGCCTTCCTCATGACTGGTCTGAATACTACTGCTGCTGCTACTGCTACTACTACTAGTAATCCATTTGTTTATATAGCATCATCACTGTACATGGCACTTTACAAGTAAAACCCCCCCAAAAACCCAGTTCCCTGCCCTACAGCTTGCAATCTAATTAAGACATGATACAAAAGGAAAAGGAATGACAGTCAGGAGGGGGTTAAGCCCAGCCAGGGCAGGGGCAGTTGGAATGGAGGGAGGGCCTTTCATCTGCTTCTGGGCCTAGGCATGAGGGAACTGTATCTGCCTTTTCTTCTCTCCCTCCAAGGTCAGGGCAGTGGCAGTTAGGTAGGCAGGAGGGCCATTCAGCTACTGCTAGATCAAATCTTGTACCTGACTTGATTTTATTAGGTTGCCTTAGGCCAGAGTGAGGAACATGATATTGTTCAGCTGCACCTCCCCTAAGATCTGGAGCATTGCCAACGATCATCATGGGAGCTGCAGTCCAATAACATCTAAGTGTGTGGCATGTTCTTTATCGCTGCCACAGAGTATTTTGCCCTACAGTAAGATTGTGCTGGCCCTGCCTTATAAAACTTTTCAGGATTACTAATGTCCGCAAAATACTTTGAACACTCATATGCTATCTGTTTAGCGTTATTATTGTCCCAATCAAAAACACACCGTGTTCTATATGAAGTCAAAGGCTTCTAACTGAGAGCCAAGGCCTCTCCTTGAAAAAATGCAAGAGGGTTTTCTTTGGATTCCTTATTTGAGGTATACTGTATATTCTCCCTCCCTCCCTCTGTCTGATGTGGAAGAAAGACATGGATTATTCCAAGAATGGCAAAGTAGCAGCAGGGAGCCTCAGCAAATGGCAGAAAGATTAATCTATTCTATCCTGCAAGTGTAGATCCCTCTTTGAATGAAAGGAATTGATTGAAATTTGGGAGTGGGGTGGGGAGGCAGGGAGAAGCTTTGTGGAACAAAATATTGAGGCAGCTGCTTTGCCTGCATTCAGCAAGGCAGAGCACAAAGTACCAAGAGAGCAACGCTGCATCTGCTCTTGGATGGAATGACTGTGCAGTCTGCTGAAGGCTGGAGGGAAGCATGATGGAGCAATGGGGAGACAAAGAATGAAGGGCAGCAGGCAGATTTCAAACCTTCTGAGTGCAATAGCCTCATTAAAATACAATATGATACTGTTAAAGCAATATTGTATAGTAAAATGGGACAACGATGGTGAAAATACTACAGCAACGTTCAAGTGATTTCAGAACTTTCATCAAGTAAAAGTAAGTTCCTGATTAATTGGGAAGCAATTATTGTTGCTGTTCTTAAAACACAAGATGGAAAGCACCATCTTAGAAGAGGCACACACATGCTATTTCTCTCCCCCGTGTCTGTTCTAAGATGATGTATTTGTTGGTTGCCATAAGCATTATCTAAAACTAAGAAAATATGCATGTTGCTTCAGAACTAGTGTTTTTGTCCTAATGAGAATTAGTTTATTAATTGGCTAAAACTCATATGATTAATCAAATAGAGACAGTCCTAAGCACACACAAACACACACACAGAGAGAGAGAGAGAGAGAGGGAGAGAGAGATAGAATGGATGAATAGATAAATATATTCCAGGCAGTAGGCACTAAGATGTCTGATTCCCCCAAAGCTCTTAATCACTTTCTTTTAACTAAGGCCCTTATTTAATATAATCAGTTACATTTAAATGCATTGGCACATCACTAAAACCTCACTCATGCTGCCTTTCTAAAATATTCAGGGAAGTCAGGGAGCTTAAAATTTAATATCCAAAGTAAAGCAAGAGAATAAAATTAGCCTCAAAAACATAAATGTGTGTCCTTATCTCTTAGCCCCTATGATTAGTATATGCACGAGTGGATTAGTCAACTACAACTCTAACAACTTTATTATATATTTATGGTGATACTATGATTTATTGATATTTATTTGTTATATTTATATCCTGCCTTTCCTCTCATGAGATTAAGATGATGTGCATGGCTCCCTTACTTTCTGACTTTTTTCTAACAATAACCTTGTGAGGTAGGTCAGGTTGAGACAGAGTGACTGTCTCAAGTTCACCAGTGACTGTCTTAGCTCAGGGGAGATTAAAAGCTGGACCTCCAAAGTCCCAGTCCATTCTAATTACTATACCACACTAGTTGTCAGTATTACTAATGGTGCAATGTTATAAATACAGCTGCCCTTCCATATCCTTGTATTCTGCAGCCATGGATTCTACCACTCATGGCTTAAACATATTCCTTAAAAAAAAATCCAAAAAGAAAAGCTTGATTTTACCATTTTATATTAGGGATACCATTTTACTATGCCATTGTATATAATAGGACTTGAGCATTCATGGATTTTGGTGTCCATGGGAGGTCCTGGAACCAAACCCCAGGGGATACCAAGGGCCCACTGTACTCTATAAAGGATTTCTCTCTCAGGCTTTTCTTCGCAAACGAAGATTCAGGAAGGACTCATCCCTCACTTTCTACAAGCACGCTGATGACTAAAAAGGCCAATCTGAGATAAACAAGTCCAGTTGCAGAAAGCACAGCAGAAGGTCTCCTTGGGTGATGTTTCTGGGTTGTGATTCTTTCTGCATTGTCGTTTCTCTTCAAGACTTGTTCGGCGTGAGTTCTCAAATAAGGCTGCAGCATTTGTGGATAGTGCGTCTCCATGCCTCCCAATGTGAGGCCAGGGCGGACCATTGTTGGTGATCAATTTGGCCGAGCCTGAGATGTTGTTTCAGGGAGTCTTTGTATCATTTTTTTGGAGGCCCCTCTTACACTGACCCGTGGCGAGTTCACCGTAGAGTACTATTTTTGGGAGGCGATGGTCCTCAATCCTAGAAACATGCCCTGCCCAGCGCAGCTGTGTTCTCAATGTCATGGCCTCAATGCTGGTGATCCCTGCTTGCTCAAGGACAGCAACATTAGTCACATACTCAGGCCAGTGTATATTTAGGATTGTGCGTAGACAGCGCTGATGAAAGTGTTCAAGAAGTCATAGGTGGTGGCGATAGGTGACCTATGTTTCAGATCCATAAAGGAGAATAGACAGTACAATGGCTCTATACACACTGATTTTTGTGCTTCGCCTCAGGTGTTTATTACTTCAGACTCTTTTGTGAAGTCTTCCAAATGCACTATATGCCTTTGCTAATCTGTGATCGATCTCTTTGTCAATCTTGGCATCTGAGGAGATGATGCTTCCCAGGTAGGTGAACTGCTGAACGGACTTGAGCACTGATTTGCCGACGGCAATGTGGGGATGGTGGTGTTCGTCCTGTGGTGCAGGCTGGTAAAGAACTTCTGTTTTCTTCAGGTTGACTTCCAGCCCAAACAGCTCTGCAGCTGTTGCAAAGCAGGATGTTAGGCGCTGCAGAGCTCCTTCTGTGTGGGCAACAAGGGCAGCATCATCAGCGAAGAGCAGCTCACGGACTAGATAGTTTAGAGTCTTAGTGCGAGCCCTCAGATGGCTTAAGTTAAACAAGCTACCATCAGTACGGTAACGTATATAGATGCCGTCTTCTTCTTTAAGCTCTGATGTAGCCCTTTGGAGCATCATGCTGAAGAAGATTGTAAATAAAGTTGGTGCAAGAAGACAACCTTGCTTCACTCAATTAGTTATTAGAAAGGGCTCTGAAAGAGCATCGCCACATCTGACTTGACCGCGCTGGCCCTCATGTAGTAAGATAATCATTTTAAGGAATTTGGGGGGACATCCTAGTCTTTCCAGAATCTGCCACAGACCTTTTCTACTCACAGTGTCAAAGGCTTTGGTGAGGTTGACAAATGTTACATCGAGGCCTTTTGTATAAAGGATATTAAATAAACAATGCAGTCTTTTAAATACCCATTCAAAAGTTTCACTGAGTTCAGTGGGGGTCAGTGCCAGGGGAAAAGGGTATAAAATTATAGCCTAAACTGATTAAAATGTGCAGTCCTGGTTATATGAAACATATGCCAGCCAATGAAATAGAAAAATATAAGTACTGAGAATGTAAGAACATAAGGAGAGCCATGTTGGATTAGACGAAGGACCTATCTAGTCCAACATTCTGGCAAAGGAACTTTCTTTCTTAGTGCTCTGTGGCTATCTAGGCTTCTGGCATGGTCTGTCCTTTGACTCAAACAAATGTGCAAAGAGATGCTGGAGATGTGCAAACATAGTAACCTGTCTATGAAATGCTTTCAAATTATTGCAAGCTCATCCATACTGCATGCTTAAAACACTTTCTCTTCTAGGGTTTCCAGGTCAGGATTATGCCAGGCCCTAAGATATCAGGGCCAAAATCTGAAACCTTGGGACAATCTTTGTAATGTCACAGGAGTGTTATTTAGCATGATACATTAAGCATCAACCACCAGCTACAGAGAGTACACCAGTCAAACAAACACCCAAGTAACAAATGAGAAAAAATATATGCACACATACTTTTTAAGACAATACTCTCACCCTGAGCTTCTTCCCTCTCGCCCTGTGGACTGTAAAAGAAGGGCCAGACCCTGAGGCTAAGGGCTAGGCCCTGAGATCTTGGAACCCTAGTATCATCCTTTCAAAATACACTTTGTTTATCATTTGAAGGAGAAGGTGAAGATCTTCTGATAAAAAGAAATCCAATGCCTGCCCCCAAACTACAGCTCCCAGGTTTCATTGGGAGGAAATCATAATGGTTAAAGTGGTATTAAATTGAAATGTATACATAGAGATGGCAATATACCTAATTAAACAAATGTCAATACAATTCTGATATTTTTTCCTATAGTAAACCTGTCTTGATGCACATAGGTTGTCAGCTGATTTAAGTCAACATGTTTACACTGAAGCTTCCATTCTCAAAAAAACTCGTTTGGACACCAGAGAGATGAAGGTCAGGACAAGGGTCCCTTTCTTACTACACAATTATACCACCCCGATCCCACTAACTGCCATTGCTTCATCCTATGGAACCCTGGGCTGTGTTCTTTGGTAATGTGCTAGAGCTCTCTGGCTGAGAATTCTAAGCATCTCACAGAACCCCACATTTCCATAGGATGCAGCCATGGGAGTTAAAGAAGAGTCATAGTGCTATCATGGTGTCATGTGGAAGAGACTTAGGCTTAGAACTAACCACATCCTGTCTTTCCCTTGTGATCAATGTTTGCTGTTTTACCCTATCACTTGTTTGTTTGCCTTTCCCCCACAGGAGGAAATGGGCTTTAGAGAGACCATCAGTTCTAAAAAGGGCAGACCACGTTTACTTTTTTTCCAGAAATATTTTTGCTATGAAAAATATTCCCCCTGTATATTTTTCAGGAAAATGTTATCATTCATTGTGCCCCTGCTGCCACACCTTGGGGAATGTGCTTCCATCTGTTTCCCCCAGATTTCCATTATTAGTATGTTTTCATTCTTTTCCCACTGTGCATGTATACTGCAGAGGAACCTATGGTCAAACTGGGCAGCAAGTGGTCGAGCACCTGCTGCTGACTCAAGAGCTACAGTCAGTTGTAGGTTCAGCATGATCGACAAACCTTCTCATGCCACAGTGAATCTTGCTTTATGTTAACCAGAGATGTTGCTTGAATCACAAGGTGTCTCACAGACAGCAGAACACTCAAAAATAGGTCAAAAGATGCCCTCTCTATCTAGATCAAGGTTTACAAGGTTATAAGGTTTATAAGAGTATCATGCAAATTGAAGGTGGTGGTATTGACCGAACATGAGAAAACATCTTCCCAGTGCAATACATTTGGCTCTCTGTATCCATGGATTTTGCATCCATGTATTCAATCATCCACAGTTTGATTTTTTTTTTAATTCCAAAAGGCAAAGCTTGATTTTGCCATTATACATAAGGGACACCTTTTTACTACTTCATTGTATATAATGGGACTTGAGCATCCATGGATTTTTGTATCCATGGGTAGTCCTGGAACCAAACCCCAGCGGATAACAAAGGACCACTTTACTAAGCATTGGAAGCCATCTTTTTTACTTAGTTTCTAAACTTTTTTAGTGTTCTTTTCATTATGATGTATTGCTTTTTGAAATGGCTTTATGGTGCTGTTGTTTGTTAGTTTGCTTGTTTTTATTTTTGAACTGTTGTACCTTGCCTTGGTGGTTTTTACAGAGGTGCAGCATAAAAATAAATGAATGAAGTAAGTTTGAAATTGTTCTGCTAGATTCATACACCCATGTGGCCCCCAGATGATGTTGGATTCCAACTCCCAGCAGCCCCAGTCAGCCATGGACAATAGCTAGGAATAATGGGAGTTGAAGTCCAGCAACATCCAGAAGGCCACAGACTACCTAGCCCCATATTATACCATGTAACTCATGTGACCACTGCTCCTCCACTGACTAAATGATCAAACATGCAGGCAGGGTCAGATATCACTTTATGTTCCAAAGCCCTTGTCATTCAAGCAAAGGTTACACAGTAGATAGACAATAAAAACACAGTTACAGCAGAAAAGTTTGACCCCTTTTGCAAAGGAGCTGATTCATGCCTTCCTAAGTGTTTTTCTTCTAGATGAGATCAAAGTCATAAGAAAAAAGAGAATTCCAGCTGCAGCTGTAATAGTACCACTCCCCTATCCCTCTCTTTGACAAATCTGTTCTTAGTTCTGTGGGTTTTTCTTTTAATGACCTTTGGTTCACCAAGAATTCTGTTCTGAATAAGTTCAGGACAATGTTTTTTGACTGCCATATAAGTTTGAACAAGACAAAGGAAATGGGAGAAAAGTAGCTCTGAATATGCACCATTATAACTGTCTTGGTTTTGCAAAATAAAGAGCATATACAGTCCAGTTACTCCATGTATTGGACTACCTGTTTCAGCCTTCCTCAAGCTGGTGCTCTCCAGATTTTTTAGACTTCAGCTCCCATGTCTCCTACCATAGGCCACAGTAGCTGGGGAGATGGGAGTTATAGCTAAAAACATTTGGAAGGCACTAAAGTGAATAGGAGTGACCAAGTTGCTAAAAGATGATACAGCAACTTGTTGTCATGTGCCTTCAAGTTGTTTTCAACTTATGGCAACCCTAAGACAAACCTATCATGGGGTTTTTCTTGGCTAGATTTGTTCAGAGGGGAGTCCGCCTTTGTCTCCCTGTGAGGCTGAGAAACTGGGACTTCCCCAAGGTCACTTCGTGGGTTTCCATGGCTGAGCAGGGATATGAACCCTGGTCTTCTGAGTTGTAGTTCAGTGCTTAAACTGCTATACCATGCTGGCTCTCATAGAGTGGTTGGAACCTTCTAGTCTCTCTCTCTCTCTCTCTCTCTCTCTCTCTCTCTCTCTCTCTCTCACACACACACACACACACACACACACACACAGAGGCAGGGGAGGGAGAAAGAGATTGCATTATTTCAAAATGCAATTAAGGCTTCACTTGGCTAGTATTTTAATATTATGCATCTTACCAGGGTTGTTTAAACATTTGGAATAGCTCCACAGCTCAGAGGTGTTCACGTCCCACAAGTAAGTTTATTTTAATAGGTTATGTATGCTTTAACCAACATTTGAAATGACTTTGCCTATAATTTTTCCTCTTATTATCATTTCAGTAAATTTTGATATCAAGGCCAATAATACATCAAAATAAGAATGACAATGACAAACACCCCACTTCCTGCCCCTTAAAAAATAACCTCAGTTTTCCAGCAAATGTTAAAAACCTCCCAATAATGTCTAATATCTCCAGCATATTCAACTATTTCTCAGAAAAACAACAGAAATATTATTGGCATATATTTTTTAAATTAGGGGGACACACAGAGTGGCAGTTTGTGCCTTCGATATCAGTGGGTCTGAGGAGATTATCAGACGCAGCTTATGTGGCACCAAAATAAGGACAAAATGGACAAAGTGACAGCAGAACACAATATCACATGGTGTCATACTTTTGTGTTCCACTGTCGTTATTCTGGCATTTCTTTTTATTGATGGGTCGGAGCTGTCAATGGATCACCCATCCTGTTTTGGTGCCGGCATTGCCAGCGTCTGAAACCTCGTGCCGTTTTTGACTCATGATTCCAGCGTCAACGGGCAGTCCTGCCAGAGCACTTCTGAGATCGCAAGAACCAGGTAGTCTACCCTCTTTTTTGTACCCTCCCCAGGTTACTTGGTGTGTGTGTGTGTGGGTGGGTGTGTGTGCTTTTCTGAACTTTTCTGTTTGCTTTTTCCTTGTTCTTTTTGAATTTCCTGTGCTTGCGTCTTCTCATGAGAACAGATGGGATTTCAGTCCAAGAAGTGTTAGAGCTACCTTTATTCCTGGGCTGCCTTTGGACAGAAGATAAAGTAAGTCTGATGGGGAGGGTTATTGTGTCGGGACGGAGATGGGTCTGGACACTTTTTGCATTCTGGTCTGATAATCTCCTGAGTCTGTTTGGGGTATAGTGTTCAGCACCTTGGATGCTGTATAGCTGCTTTAAATTTCAGAGTAAAACTGAAGAGTGAATTTCCCATACCACTAACTTCAAAGCCATCTGCTGCCACCACTGGCTACACGAACACATACACAGAGGGTGTTGGCCCTACTATGAGACAGTGTGAGGTGGTCACTCCGGCTGCTCAGAGAGTATGGGGAAACTATAGGTTGTGGACCACAAGGCCATTTATTTTTTAGCCCCAGGACACCCAAGCCCTCCAATTTAAAAGGATTTTTCAAACCAAAAATGTTCCCCACAGCCCCTATTTTTGACCTCCCATCTGTTTTAGACCCAGAAAAGGCCTAACACAGGGCCAGCAAACTCCCCCAAAATGACAAATATGCTCCTTGTCCCATGGTAGGATTTTTTTTTAGTTTTAAAATGCTGAGGGAGGAGTTTTTAAATTGTGAGGATGGAATATGCTGGGTGTGTGCAGCCTTCTGAAGTCTTGCACAGTGTTAAATCACCTCACCCTCAGTCTCTGGAATTTACCAGCCCCTACTGCAGCCTCATCCAATTGCAAATGGCTATCCAGAAAGTAGTTGGGTGTGTGTGTTAAAAAGGTATGTGGGAGGTGCTGCTCCAAGTATGTATATTAGAAAGATGCTGCCTGTGTATGACAGAGAGGGTGGAATATGGCATCATCTCCCTGTGTAAAAGTTTCCTACTACTACCTGGTCCATTTTTATTATTGTTCACACACACACACACATGTATATATGGGGCATACTGTGGCTTTAGTTGTGTTCTGTGGAGTGCTTTAGCATTTTATCTTCTCAGTGGGCAGCTATTCCTTTGTATTCTGTGATAACGACAGTGGACTATTATCCACAAATCCTTTAGCTTGGGCTGTAGTAAAAAAACAGTAACTTCTCCAAACTCTGGTTTTAGACCACTCTGTGTTAGTTTTACTTTTGCACCCAGAGTAATGTGAGCAGCAACTCAGCAACTTGGGAGATAATAATAGAAACAGAGATAAAATGGTGATCGAGATAAAATGGCATAAATCAGGAGCAAGGAATTGTGGGCCTCCAGACATTGTTGAACTACAACTCCCATCTTGTCTCAGTATTGACCAGGCCTGATGAGAACTAGAGCTCAACCATATCTGGAGGTTTCCCAGACCTGGCATAAGTCTTATTTGCAAGCTTAATGTATAGTGTATTACTTGTAAGATATGTCAAGTGCTTTTAACATCCAAGACCTGTGTGCTTGCTACTGGCAAGCTTATTTATTTATTTATTTATACCCCGCTCTTCAGCCACAAATTGTTTTAAGCAACAGCAATTTACACATCTACACTGCATTAAGCAGTTTCCAATGTGTGTTAGCTAATTGCCCCCACAAGCCGGGTACTCATTTTACTGACCTACGAAAGGATGGAAGGCTGAGTGAACCTTGGAGCCCGCTGGAATTGAACTTGCAATGTAGTGACTTGCAGTACTGGCATTTAACCACTACGCCACCAGGGCTTCTATGACAGAAGACATTTTAACTAATACAGACAGCTAGATAGTTAGCTAAACACATATGAGGGCAGAGGCCTGGTACCAGGTTTGAGGAATTCCTCATACGGTACTACCCTTCATCACTCCTTCCAAACAGTCGCCCCTGGAAGTTCTCCAGCAAGTTTACTGGGTGTTGGGGGCAGGTAGTGGCAGGAATGAGCAGCAAAGAGTAGCTAATGTCACCTGGTTTGATAAGTCTCTCAGAGCTGGGCCTGAAAAGAAAAGTTATATCAGGCTTGTGCCTTAGGAAGACTGTGCAAGCACTGGTAGAGTGCTCTCCTTGTTCTTCCAAGGCCCTAACATTGAAAAAAGAAACACTGTTAAGAGGCTACAAGTGGCTACCCATTTTTTTCTCCTGATGTTGCAGAGCAGGGTGGGAGAAAAGAAGCAAGGCTATTCTGCCACCTCTGCTGGGAGACCAGCTGTCTTTGGTTCTCCCCAGCTGTCACTTTACCAGCAGCCATTCCCTCAGGCTGCCTGCCCTCTTTCCTTGCCAGCTGGTTATTGGAAGAACTGTAACTTTAAGAACTGATGCCTGGATTTGGTTCCCCCCGCCCGCCACCCCTCAATCACCTTTTCTCTCTGTGCTGAGTTTTTTTCATCAATTTTAGAAACTTATGGGTAGGGTCTGTCTCACTTGCTAGTATTTCTAAGGCACTCTGGAAGGCTTTTGTATTATTAAAAAGCAGTATTAAATATTTTGAATAAATATAAGAGATAGAAATGAATGTAATTCTCCCCATCCCACATTTCTTTTTTTTATCTCTGGACATATATATTTGCACTTTAAAATATTATTTTATATACAGATAATAATCCTGGCATCACATTTCAGTCAGATCAGCAGCATCTCATCCTCCTAAAATTTCATGGGCAAATTTGAAACCAGAAGGCAGGTCCTTGTGATGTCACAGGGCGGGGGGTCTCTTGATGTCATTGAAGTGGAGCAGTAGGCAGGCAGAATAGGAGATACTGGGTCAACTGACTGGGGAAATGGACATGAGGGGAATACCCATAAATGGGTCTGGAATTTGTGTGTTATCCAGCCAACCAAGTAATAAGGCAATACAAAAATGTGGGAGAAGAGAGCATTTGTAAATACAACTGATAGTCTCAACAGTTGTGATAGCTAATAATTCACTATGTATCCATACCTGAGACTTACATGATTCAGTGCTCCTGAAACATTCCCTGCACACAGAAAACTAGCATGTAAAGGCTTCTAGTTGTGCTGCTCCTGTTCTGTGGCTACACTTTTCTGCTCTTTTACCACACACTATAAGGAAGAGAGCTCTAGTGAGCTCAGTGAGACATACCTTAGAATAAGCTTGCTTAGGACTGAATTGTTAAGTGCCAAGAAGGGTTTTTCCTCCACAAGCGAGTATTTCAAACTTCACCTCTCACCTTCCACAGGAGACTGAAATGGTACAGTTGAGATGTACTTCTTTACTTCTTTAATGAAAACTAAGTGTTGGGTGAAGAACTGGAAGGGTAAATCTGTGTTTCTCTCTTCACCTGCTTTCTTTGTTGTTTCTTTTTTGCTTAAGTAACTATGTGGTGTCTGAGCTACTGAAAGCTTTGCACAGTACCTGAGTCACAGTTTATCTAACTCTTGCTTTTTTCTCTTCTTGTTTTGGAGAATATTGAGACCCTGTGCACTACAGCAAGCTTTCAAGAGGTGTTCCTCACCTCCACTACACTACAGATGGATGCATGGATCATATAAAGCATGAACCCAGTGTGAGAAATAATGCCATGTGCTGGTTACTGTGTTAGATGTAGATCAGTGAGTTCTGGGTTCAGATCACCACTTGCACAGTGACATTTGCTCAGTGAATCTGACAGAGTGATCATTGCCCAACACAACCTCATATGCCATGAGATAATTCTGAGGATAAGTAAATAATCACCCATCCATGCTGCCCTGAGTTCCTGGTGGGACAGGCAGTAGACTAGGTGGAAAATAATGATTTTAAACTCAGACCAGCCAAGACACTATGCATATATGATACAGCTGGCTTTAAATGCTGCACATTTCACTGCTTCTGAAGTATTGGGCTGTAGCCCATAAAATTAATGTTTTTGTAAATTGGCTAGCCTTTAAATTGCCACAGAAGGACTGTTTGTTGTTTCAGCTACAATAGACTAACATGACTGCCCTTTTGCAAATGCTTCTTTAGGGCAACAGTCTCTATCCACATATTTGCAAGTTCTCACATCTCATCTTCTTGTCAAACAAGGTTGCAACATAGATGCTCTTCTGAACAACACATGAGAGTGGCTGGCTTTACCTCTCTTGCCTATTCATTAAGCATGGATGAGGGTGAGGAGCAAAGAAAGGAAGAGAATCCTCCTGTCACTAATGAGTGATCAGAGATAGCGGGGTGTCCCTGAGTAACCCTGGACATGGGTCTTAGAGAAAGGTGGCTTGTTGCTTCCATGTTACTGGAGCAGTGAATCTTCTCAGAGTTTTACCCTGAACTTTAAATGAGCCATCCAAGATGCTGAACTGATTTTGAAGCTAGGATTCAGCACCACAGAGAGCACCTTTGAAGGCTAGAATAGATTACAAACCAGAGTGAAATTACCACTTTACTAACATCCGCCAGCCAGTCACTGTTTTAGAGGAGCGGGCAGGGTCTGCCCACAGTCCTCTGTGGACCGGGAAACTCTGTGGTCTGCATTAGCCACATGTGCCATAAAATTAATTACCCCACCCCCCATAATTTGGATTTTTTTAAAGACTTATGTATCTGCAGTTGGTGTCTTTATCATGGTTACCTTGATCATGAGGTGTGAATTTTTTAAACTGCCATACCACCCTTATGAATGGGTGACAAATGGGTACTTTTGCTTTGAGAATGATCCCTAAAATGGGCCTTTTAAATATTTTTGACAGGTTCTTTATTTTCCCTTATCCATTTTGCTGGAAGGATCACACAGGTTCAAAAGTGCTCTTCCTGGTCTATTAGTATACCCTTTCTGGTGGTCTTAGGACTTTGTCTTCCTATTTATAGAGAGTGGGAAGTGCTTGGAAAGCACTGCCAGACTTGATACAATTCTTTCTTTGCTTTCTTCCTTGCTTTTTTTTTTTAAATTAGAGCTCTGCAGATTGGTAACCCTGTAGAGACGCTAATTAAAGTTATTTGCTCTTTATTTAAAATAATCAGCCCTTTTTGCCTACAGCTACAGCTACATTTCTCACTGTAGCTGCCATGATCAAAAATATGTTCTTATAGTCCCTATGTTTTTATATCATCCTTTAAAAAATACTGGTGCATTTAGCTTGGGACTAGGGATTTGACACTTTGGAATGTCCAGGGTGAATTTTTGGGTCTGTCAGATACTACAAAGGCCACACTGGGCAGAACAATGTTCTCTAAAAACTTTAAAAATCAAAACCAGAAGTGTCTTTCCATCCACTACTATTTTCCTTTTCAGAAGGGGGTGCAGCTAATTTCTGACCAAAGCTGAGAATCCTGGAAGCATCCAAGAGTGGAGAAACAAAATAATAATAATAATAATAATAATAATAATAATAATTTGTGCTAAAGGGATATTGGGTGTTGGCAGATTTTGACAGTAAGTGAGAAAGGCCTTGTAGGATTGCACTTTGCCCATCCCTGTGTTAGAATGATGATAAACTTCAGATAGGAGGGGGTGGCTGCAAGCTTTACAAGGAAAACTTACAAGTTCTTTGTAGATATCTGTGTGATCTTCCTTGCAGCAGGGAACCAATGGCTGCTCCAGTGGTCACTATGTGAGATCCAGGTTCACATCTCTTCTTAACCCTGAAATGCACTTGGATGCCTTTGAGCCAGTCACTCTCTATCAGGCTGAGCTACCTCACAGAGTTCTTGTAAGGCTTAAGCATGGAGAAGAGTCATTTATTTGAGCTCATTAGATAGAAAACAATATAAAAATGTATTGTAGGCAACTGATAAATAATAGTTCCGGGTGATTTAGGAGATTATCAGACGTGGCTAATGTAGCACCAGAATAACAACAGCATAATGCAAAAGGACGCCAATATTACATGACATCATCCTTATTCCGCTGTCATTATTCTGGTGTTTCTTTTTATTGACAGACCAGAGCTATAAATGGCTCACTCATCCCATTTTGGTGCTGGCATTGCCAGCGCCTGAAACCTTGCACCATTGTCCTGCTGTGAATACACCATCAATGGGCAATCCTGCCAGAACACTTCTGGGTGGGAAACAAGGTAGGCTACCCTCTTTTTATGAGCCTCCCTGGGTTACTTGTTATTTTTTTAGTGTGTTTATGTGCTTCTGTAAACGTTTTTCTTGTTATTTTTTTTGTTAATTTTGAATTTCCTGTGCTTGCGTCTTCTTCTAAGAATGGACGGGATTTCGATCCAGGGCTGCCTTTGGATGGAAGAGAAGGTAAGTCTGATGGGGAGGGTTATTGTGCTGGGACAGGGGCGGGACTGGAGACTGGGAAACACTTTTTGCATTCCTGTCTGATAATCTCCTTAGAGTGGGGATATTTCGTCTCTTTCTCTCTCTCTCTCTCTTTCCCTATCAAAACTTTCAGAACTGGAACTCAAAGCAGCTCACACAATACAGACAGAAAGAGATAAAAATGGGTACAGACAAAAGCAAACAAAAAAGATACAATGCTATAACACAGTTAAACAAGTTATAATATTATGAAACTATTGAGTATTGTATTTCTAATCACACAAACCAGTAAAATCTGTGGAAAGCCAGAGTCAACATATCAATTAGATGGGGCAGGTAGAGAGCTCTTTCTAGTTATTAGGGCATGCCGGCAGAAAATATTAGCATTCTCTTTGAAATGCCTAGAATAAAAAGAAAGAGACAGCAGGTATTGACTGAATGGTTTAAACAGTCAGCTCAGGCTAGCAATATGGAATTGTTTTGTTTTATACAATCAAACAAATACAATGGAACTTTACAATAAAGATTGAGATAGTTTGGCAAAGGCTACGGTATGTGTGTATCCTATTTTATGGAAAACGGTTGTCTGTCAGATAGGCTATCCAATGTGATGGCGGAATACCTGGGTTTTTATTTAACATTTTTGTCCTGAATGAGGGTGGAGGGAAGATAGTTTCAAATAATAAATTCAGAAATTAATTTAAGGATTGCATCATTTTGTAATGATGTAATTATACTTACATAATTTGATCAAAATTCCATTGCTGTAGGGGGAATGGGTCACAGGGGGTACCTACATAATACTGAATGAGTTGTATATACCAGCCATCTGATCAGGGTGGAGCTGGCCTGGGTTGGGAAAGGCTTCCTATGATCTGGGTCCAGTGGTATACAGTGGCTCCTATGTCAGGAGGAGGTTTCCAAACAATGTCTGGGCAACCAGTCAAAGGCTTGTTACTACACAGATAATAAGCAAAGGCACAGCACATTCAGACTAATTACAGGCAAAGGAATCAAGGCAGCATGAAGTCAGTCATTTACTTTACTAGCAAACAAAAACACAAGTCCAGAAGCAAAGTCCAATAAATAAGTTTCAGGTCCAGCAAACAGAATCTAGGTCAGTCCAGCAGAATCCAGGTCAGGCAAACAGAGTCGAGAGTAAACAAACACAGTCCAGGTTCAACACAGTGATCAGGAACATGATGAGCAATCAGGTAGATCAGATAATCTCCTACAATGCCTGGAGGGCAGTGCTGTGTATTTATGGATCAGCAGCTAACGCAGCTGCTGCTTAACTAATTACTGCTTCCTATAAATATGCTGAGACCACCTCAAGCCCTCTTTTTGTTGTATATGTGCTATGAAGGTAGATGCAGGTAGGTTGTCCTCTGTATCTGAATGGGTAGGACTCTCTGCCAGAGGCTGGTACTGTACTGACAAACCTGCACTACTGTCTGTATCTCTGAGGCCTGTGGCTCTGGAACATCCTCCTGCCCTGGTTCAGCAGGTCTTGGCATTTCCACTGGTTCAATCTCTGAGTCAGAATCCACTTCCAAGTTCTGGAAGTGGGACATATCAGAGGTGGCGAATCCACTCTTAGTTCCAACCTTCAAAGGAGTTGTCCAAGATGTTAACCCTATTTTGCCAAGAGGGTTCAGCACTTTGGATAGCTCCCTCAGACTAAAACCAGAGGGAATTCACCACCCCACTTGTTATGGAAGCCACCAGTTGCTACTGGCTGGAGCTGTGCTCTAAATTGATGTCATATATCAGTACTAAATTCATTGACAATAGATACATTCTCAGAATGCAGAGACTCATCCAACTGCCACCAGGCTGCACAGCTGAAAGAACACACCCACTGGCTTCTGCCATCATCCAGGAGACTGAGAGTAACAAAGAGGATACACCCTGTGCCACCAGGCACGGTGGGGACAGGGAGGGGAAAACAGACCAGCCTCATTCCAGGCTGGCCTTTGGCAAGAGATCTTACTTGCTGCAGAAAGGGATTTTCACTAAGTTGGCACCATATTTCACTTTTACAAGTGTTTCCTTTAAATTATGTTTTAGATTTTTAATGCTTTCATCCATTTTATGTTTTTGTTGCATCGGCACCATTTTATTGCAAGGTTTCTTGATTCCTAACAGTGGTGGTGGTGGGGGGAATGTGAAATAATATAACAGAATGAACATAATAAATAAATAAAACTAAATCAACAGTTGCAAGGAATTTTCTTCCAATCATGTTTGGCCAGAAGGAATATCCAGCTTCAGCTATCTTCGAGTGGGGATGGAAAGAACCTTCTGGCCCAGTCTATCCTCTAGGGCACCTAGGTCTGAGGGGTTGTATGGTTTTGTGGTGTTGGGAGCGGGCTGTTGGTAGCCTGTATGGAAGCTGCAATTATCCATCAAGAGACTGCCTTAATTTTTAAAAAATACATTTTGGAATGGGTAACTGTGACACTTTACACCAATTGCCACCAAATAATATTATGTGAAGTCACAACAGAAGGTGGTTGAGAGCAAACTTCAAAGCACCAGCCCCACTTTACTTTGAGGTTCAGCCTGGCTGCCTCTTTTCCCTCTGCTCCTTCCACCTTGATTCCTATGATTCCCCTAATTCCTTCTTTCTGAACCAGGGATATACCTTTTTCCTTGAACGTGTGGTTTGTGTTTTATGGCAGCCTGCCTTTTCTTATCTATAGTTTGAAGGAATGGACAAGAGTCTGTAGTTGAACAAACAGCATAGGGTCATTTTATTAAAGGGAATGAAACGTACAGTAACATGGATGTTACATTATAAATCTCCATAATATTCTCCCTTATCCCTCAGACTCTTTCTCTCTTTGTCCAGTCAATCTTCTCATACAAACTATCAACCTCTGCACACAAAATATCTCATCCAAACCTTACTTATATTTTTATTTATTTTATTTATTTATACCCTGCTCTTCAGCCTCAAGGCTATCAGAGCGGCTTACAAATTGTTTTAAGCAATAGCTATTTACACATCTACACTGCGTTAAGCAGTTTCCAATGTGTGTTAGCTAATTGCCCCCACAAGCTGGGTACTCATTTTACCGACCTACGAAAGGATGGAAGGCTGAGTGAACCTTGGAGCCCGCTGGAATCAAACTTGCAACGTGGTGACTTGCAGTACTGGCATTTAACCACTGCGCTATCACCACACACACCTGGAACCCTCTACTCCAGTCACTGTCATCAACAGGACTCTCACTCAATTTCCCCCTTGGCTATTTGTCATGCAACACTTAAACAGACAGAAACCCCTCCCATTTCAGTTTCCTGCCCTGGGATTGATTCCTGACACACACACTTCCCATTTGCTCACCTTACTGTCTGTCACAATAACAAAGACCATTTTAAGTGAGGAGAAGGAGGTTTATTTGGGATCTTCATATTAGGGAAAGAGAAAGAAAAGGATGGGGTCTCATACCACTGACTAGATGGCTAGTAGAGGAAGAGGTGTGTGGGAGAATCAATCTATAGATGAAGGAAGCAACAGACCAGCCAAAGAGACAATACACCAGGGAATCCTATATTTCTGTCTCTACCTCTATTGTCTCCTTTAACCTCTTGTGTTACTTGTGCAAGTATGGCTGCCCATTTCTCCACTTCCAACAATTATGATCTAATGAAGCTACTTTAACTGCCTGGGCCTTCAATATCTGAAGGAACGCCTCTCCCTATATATACCTTCCCAAGAACTGAGGTCTGCAGGAGGGATCCACCAGTGGAGGCAACACAGAGTAAGAGGAGCTTCTTGGCTGTGGCACCCCAATTGTGGAATGCCCTTGAAGCTCCAGCTGGTGCCAACAGCTGCCTTTTTATCAGAGCCTCTGGGCACTGATTTATTTCAAAGTGTTCATGCACTCAGTTTTAAATTGTTGCAGCTTTAAAAATGTTTTTAGCTGTTGCTTTGTTTAATGCATTTACAACAATTACTAGAATCATAGCATTTCTGTGTATGTTATATGCAGACTCTCCCTTCTCCTTACCCACAAGGCTCAGCTTTAAACTAAGTAGGCCCTTCCAGGAATCACCAGTAGAATGCATTACGGGGACTTCCCAGGCTATGGATTGGTAAATTTCATTTCTACTCCCAATCCTCATAAGGATATCTTTGCTTGTGGGGAAAGTATCCTTTGTTCCAGGATGGCTGGCAAAAACGGAAGACTGGTATAAGCTGTGATGAAGAATCCTGGATGTCCACCAGCACCACCATTTGAACAATTGTGTGGTGAGTTACTCCTGAAATGTTTTAGCTAATTTTAATGCTCATTTTATTTTAAAGCAATGGATTGTTTCTGAGCATCCTAAATATTCTAAATCAGAAACTGGAGCTGATCTATTTTTTCACTTAGCCTGAGGGACAACCTTACCCATGTTCTAGTCTGATTGACAAAGATGCTAGGATATTAAATGAAATTTTTGGGAAAGGAGATAATCACATTTCACATATCAAAGCCCAAAGTCTAGATCCCCATGAATCCAGGTGTCCTTTCATATTACACAGTTATAGTACTGTGATTCCGCTTTAACTGCCATGACTACATCCTATGGAATCCTGGGATTTGTAGTTTGATCAGAACAGTAGAGGATCTTTCTGGATGTAAATCCTACATCTCTCTCTCTAAACTGCAAATCCCTAAATTCCATAGGATGGAATCATGGCAGATAAAGTGGAATCATTGTGTTATAATTGTGTGCTGTGATAGGACCCAGGTTGTTGTGTGCCTTCAGGTTATTTCCAACATATAGCAACCCTAAGGACAAACCTATCACAGGGTTTTCTTGGCAAGATTTGCTCAGAAGAGGGTTTGCTGTTGCCTTCCTCTGAGGCTGAGAGATTATGATTTGCCCAAGGTCACCCAGTAAGTTTCCATGGCTGAGCAGGGAGTCAAACCCTGGTCTCTAGAGTCTTAGTCCAATGCTCAAACCACCACACCATGCTGGCTCTCAGGACCTCAGATTAAGAACTATTAAATATGACTGCTCTTGATGCCTTATCCCTGCAATGAACAAAGCAGAAATTCTCTGGATATTTCAAGGCAGAGCCTCTACAGCTCAGTGTTATCTCTCATCCATGAACATGATTTAATGTTCTGGAAGAAGTTGCCTTCTGCCTGAGCTGAATGAGCTAATAAATATATACAATAACTATATGCAAAAACGGTGACTGCAAATTAATGCACTGCACTTCAGAAGTTCATTAACACAGTTGGGTAGCATTATGACAACAAAACAAGAAATATGTCAATGTAGCTTATATGTGTTTATGTATTTATTTCTATTTTATTAATTTGTGTTCTGCCTTTTCCCCTGCAATGGAACTCAAGGTGGCTTACAGATTAAAACCACACCAATTAAAACAATACAAATACATCAGTAAATACACGTGTGTGTGGTACTCAATTTAATTTAATTTAAACCCTAAGCCATATTCAATGAACTGGCCATGACTATGCAACAATTTTCATCTTTTACTACAATGCTTACAGTTTTGATCCACAGTTGCAGAGGGTGAAAGTTTTCACGTTCTCAAAACTCTAACCCATGTGAAAATTCAAACACTTCCCCCTTAACTGCAAATCCTAGTGCAAGCAATGCACAAATCCTTGGGATCTGAGATCAATATTATTTCAGAAAACCACATGGTTCTGCCTCATAATCCACCTCCTCTCTATATGAAAAGAAGTGGCAGCTGATGGCTCCCATATCAATGGTGTGGTGAATCTGCTCCTGCATTAAAGGAACTATCCAAGGTGCTGGATCTAATCTGAAGGTAGTGTTCAGCACCTTGGATAGCTCCTTTAAAGACTGGAGCCACCAGGCACCAGTGATCAATAGTATATGAGAGGAAACAGTATGAGAAAACAAGGTGGACCAATATCTTATTCTTGGAGCCATCTCATACAATAAGAGACATTACTTTGACTTTCAGATGTAATATCTGGATTCTTGGGTCACAAAAGATGCTTTGTAACCTAAAGACCAGAGTTATATCATATGCAACTCAACAAATAATGCTTTTATATTTACTAAATGTCAGAGAACAAGGTGCTAACATGCATATGTATGTGAAGTCGAAGGCTTTCACGGCCGGCATCCATAGATTTTCCTTGGTTTTTTTCCAGGCTGTGAGGCTGTGTTCTTTCTCTGAGGATGCCAGCCACAGATGCAAGTGAAATGTCAGAAAGAAACTATTCCAGAACACAGCCTCACAGCCCAGAAAAAAACCAAGGGAAATCTATGCATATGTATCCTTTTTTGTTTTATAAAATATAATTAAGGGCATATACATTGGTGTTTTTTTTCTTTATTTTTAAAAAACTTAGAATTTCTCTTTCTCTCTGATAAATTGCTTGCACAGTTTTGTTTCTTCTAAGTGGCTTTTGGTACAACAACTCTCATCAATGATGAGAAGATCAGCCTCTTGCTGACTTGTGTCCATTTGACATGTGCTGATTCATAAGCTTGTTCAATCTTATTTTCCATGCTTTAAAAAAAATATATGCACAAAATTCACTTTTAAGTGTATGCATCACCTAAAATTTGCATGTTTGTATACATTTTCTGCTGACATGCACATTTTGGTACACTGTTAAAAACCCCAGGAGTGAACTGCAAACTTCAGGGAACTGCACAATGCAAAGGAAAATTGCAGTTCAATCTGTGTATTAGTCTGGGAAAGGCAAATCTGATTGCTTCATCTTAAAATGTACCACAAACAAAATTACCCTAAGAGCTCTCTACACTCACATCTTGAAGCCTTCAAATGGCATGGGAAACACTATGAACATACATTGGTTTCAATTCTATTGTTAATTTTGACTAGAATAGAACCGTCGGATCAATGGAATTTACTTATGTCTTGACTCAGCATTTGACTGAATGGGTCTACTCTAGTTAGCATTACCAACAGGATTCCAGACATTATATTTTAGTGACAGCTTCATTTCTAGTTTAAATAGGAGGTTATGGTGACTATTAGGAACTGGATGGCCTGAGCCTTCCAAATGTTGATGTCCTGTTTGCAGCCCATCATTTTTAGGAGCCTGATGGGAAAAAACAAATATCTTTGCCAAAGTGCATCCTTCCTAATGGCAACTGAACAGTTCTGAAGATTAATGTTAGCTGTTATGACCCTAGTCAGCACAATTTAGATCCTGCAAATATGTTTCTGCCAGGTGATGAACAGAAAATAGGAAAAAGTGAGGGGGGCATTTAGTTAAGTAGTGCTGTTTTAAGTACAAATGCATTCTACAGGACAGAATATCAAACACTCAGTTTCAAGGCAAGGTAAGCCGATAAAGTCAAATGTAGTGAAACAGAATAAAAAACTGATATAACTTAGAATGTTGCTGATGTTTTATGTATTTATATAAGTTCCCCTACAGAAATGGTTAGACATTTTTGTCTGATGCCAGATATCTGCATGTTGCAGAACTGCAGTTGTTCACATGGTACCCTTGTGAATGCAGCTGTGCGAGAGTGAGCATGTGCCTGCAATGACCATGAGAAGTGCACATGCATGTGATGCACACTGGATTTTACATTCAGTTGCACATTTAGATGTACATTTAGTTGAACAATGCTGCTATTCAACACAAGAGTCGAATGGCTCAATCAATGCCTAAGTCAGCACGCAGGCACATGGTATATAACCTCGATGTAGGATCTTGTCCATAATGAAAGAGTGTGTGTGTGATGAGTGTGTGGTAGCATACATAGTTTTTCAGATGGCCTTTCCTGTGGTAACCCAAATAACTGGTGACCAATCTGAACAAAAATTACATTTGGCAGTTTAAATGAGCAGAATTGTTTCTTTGTGGCTTATAAAATTGCATGGTAGGCAGCATTCGACTCAGAGGAAGGAGGAGTGGAAATGGGATGAAAGAACATCAATCACTTAAGGTATGCAGATGACACCATAGTACTTGCAGAAAGTAGCAAAGGCTTGGAATGTCTGCTGAACAAAGTTAAGAAAGTGCAAAAGCAGGGTTACAGTTAGATGTTAAGGAGACAAAAATAATGACCACAGATGATTTACATAACTTTAAAGGGGGTAATGAAAACACTGAAATAATTAAAGGTTTCCTATACCTTGGCTCAGTCATTAACCAAAATGGAGACTGTAGTCAAGAAGAAGACTTGGAAAGGAAGCCATGAAGGAACTACACATGGTTGTGAAAGCTGGCCAGTGAAGAAAACTGACAGGAGGGTAATCAACTCATGGTGCTGGAGAAGAATTCTGTGCTAAACTCTTTTTAGCTACTGCTAAAAAGACATATGAATGGGTCTTAGAGCAGATCAATCTTGAACTCTCATTAGACCCAAAGATGACTAAACTAAGACTATTGTACTTCATGAGATAATGTGATCCACTGGAAGACATGATCATGGTTGGTAAAGTAGAAGGTAGTAGGGAAAAGTTTGAGACTGGGGGACGGGTTGTCTAGAGGATAAAAATACCCCTCATAGAAATTGCAGAGAGTAGCTTTTGTCCCAATGAGATCCAAAGGAGATTTGCAGTATTCAGAAGAGAGGGAGCCAAGATCTCCATATATTGTGTGTGTGTGGGGGAGCCTTTGCTGATTTTCACTAAGTTTTTAAAATAATGTGTGAATATGTACATTATTACTCCTCTGGACATCTAATTTGGAACCCTGTGGATTCTCGGCGAGGGTAGAAGTGGACAGTGGATTGGTTGGATGTGTGGGCGGGTGTGGTGGGGGCTTGTAAGGAAGTGGCCAGACATGCCATTTTCGTATTTCATATTGTTGAGTGTTTTTTTTATTTTTATTTTTGCTGCACTGAGGTGACCAAACAGCTTTTTATAAGTGGGAGGTCACACCTTCCACTTTGATTTACAAGATATATATCTGTGCAGCGACAACAACATATGTGGAGAATAATAATGCACTGTGCTCTTGGCCACCATCTTGATTCGCAGGCATGGCTGCATGTGCACTTCAAATGCAGATAGCTTTGCATACAATAGATTTTGCTAAAAGACCCTGGAGACAAATTAGTGCTGCTGAGAATTTGCAAGAATGCGTATCAATCTGCATTATATCTTCTCATCTAGACAAGTTTTGTAATACAGGTGTATAGACTCAATGAAAAAAGCCATGGCTCTGAGTCTGCAGCTGGTGAGCTGTTGAAGATCTATCATTTATAAAGTCACCATAAGTCACCATAGAATATAAGAGCCCATTTGTAATGCTGAATTAGCATTTTTTCATACACCATAGGCTGTATAAAAACCCACATGCATAATCCCCCTCTGCCTATATTTCACAGGTGTAGTTGTCATAGTTGATTGCAGTGAACAACAAAATGTCTTGTAATACCATTAAATGAATACATTTATTGTGGCATTTGCTTTCATACACCATTTTTTGCCCCATATCTAGTGATCATTTAATTATAAATTATGCATATTCCTGAAAATAAAAATAAAATGTTTTCTTTACCAAGAGAGAACAACAGGACAACAACAGATGGAACAGCATTCTATAAACCAAGGTATAGCAAACAGGACTTTAGACCACAATACAATTGCTAATCTTCTAAATGGCTTCAGAAGTTTTTGTTGTTTTCAGATCTGCCCCAAAAGCATTTTTAAGGATATGGAGCACAGTCTATCATTCCTGTCGCATAACTTATCAAATACAGAGCTTGGAAATGTCACTCTTTAGACTATAAGTCTCAGAATGCCCCAGCCAACATCAACAATGTTTGGAGAATTCTGGAACTTGTTCAAAATAGCCACTTTTCCAAGCCCTGGTCAAGTATTTCTTTTTGCCTGTGCTAATGAAAAAACTTGCTCCAAAGCAAGTTGGGCAGGGATGTAGCTACAGGGGGGCAAAACGAGAGCATTGCCCACCAAATATGAATTCTGCAGCCCAATGAAATTTTCCTTCTGTACCCAAATCTGTAGCATTGCAGAATATGAGACACTGAAAACCATTCACACCAAGAACTCTTACATTTGCTATGTCCACATTCCCTTGGTAACTCTGCCCATTTTCCTTGGATGCCTAAACTCAACTTAATAAGTTACTGAAATGCTAGAAATTGGGTGACTGAAGGATACTTTAGGGGAAGAGGGCAGAATTCTTATTGGGGGTGGGGAAATGCCTTCATTTTTGCCCCCTCCATAGCTACTTCCTGCCTTTTGGCCACATAATGCCCCTTCCTAATAAGGGGATTGCCTCCATACAGAGAAAAAAGGCAAGTGTGACATGGCCCTCTGATTTGACATGTTTGCTCTTGACTTCTCAGCAGCTGGAAGGAGAAGAACCTGACAAGTCCGAATGTGGAAGGTTTCACAATGTCAATTAAGGCTAAGCCAGAAGAGTTTTCAAAAAGGGAAAGCCAAGCATGGGGTGAATCCCACAACAGGGAACACTTCAGATTCGAAAAGGCTACTTCAGATTCGAAAAGGCTACTTTTGGCAGTGGGGGAATCTTGCTCTGCTGCTGGAACTAAGGAATATTGTACTTTTTCTGGGACGAATAGCTTGCCTAGTGTCAGTTACATGTACACTTCACACAAATCACATTGCTGCAGATAGCTGAGCATGCTGCTTCTGATAACACAGATGTCATGCCTGGATATTTTTACCCAGTGATGCCCAATCTTTCATAGGCGTGTTGCCAAGAAGATAAATAACTTGCAGGATTCACTTCACAGAAAACAAGTTTCAATTTATATTGGGATGACATTCGTATCATACAGTCATTGGAAGCTTGACTGCAGTGCCTGAATTCTGTCCAGGTTTGGCCCCAGTCCCTTGAATTCTGCTGACTAAATACAACCCATGATTAGATACTATGGCTGCATTTCACAGACATTTACAGTCTTATGCACTGGTACAACAGCATCCAACCAGGTCTTGCAGCTGGATCTTGCTGGATTTAAGCCCCCAGAGCAGGAAATCCCAGCATCTCCCTGCAAATTCTAAACAGTTTGCATCTCCACACATGCAATCTGCCATAAGATGACTATTCAAAACTCCATTTTGTTGCCTGAATATGATTAATACATTTCTGAGCATTTTTATCTACCACTGCAGTCCTTTCATTCCTTTTCTTTCTATCAGCCAGGGAAATCCAAATTCCTAAGAGATAAGAAGTGCAATCTGCATATTAATGGTCTCGGGTATGGAAAAAATTACCTTGCTTCTGCCTTTGAAGAAATCACCCTTGCTAAAGAAGACCCAAAGTCATAAGAGAGGCTACTGCAAGTTAGAAGGTGCCAGGGCTTATGATAGACCAAGGTCAGGTTGCAGAAGGAGCAGTCAATCCAGAGACCAGGTTCAACTACATGGTATATTACAGTATACGCATAGCATCCCACTGAAATTTACTTTCTTTTTACTCCTGAGTAAGCTTATATATTTATTCAGAATATTTAACCCGCCACCCTTCATTCTAATATGTTCCCAGGGCATCTTACAAATCATTAATTTGACAGCTCCCTGCCCCAAGGCTTACAATCTAAGGAAGACATGACACATAAGGAAAAGGGAATGCTAGTGGGGGAGGGGATTAGGTCCAGCAGATGCTCACTGCTCTTTTCTCCCTTAGGGCCAAGGTATAATAGAGCTGTGCCTGGCTGCTCTTCTTCCCCTCAGAGGCCAGAGCATTGTTTCATACACAGAAATCTGGTAGCAGAATCCATGGCAGTAACTTGAGCAAGCACCAGCATGGCATACACTGGCCAGAATGCGGAAAAGGGGCAGAGGGCTGCAATCTTTCTTTTACCCCCCCCCCCAAAAAAAAGTGTTTTACCATCATTGCTCCAAGCTTTCCAAGTAGGGTGGCTATGTGAAATGTGGCCCAATGATGCTTGGGAAAGCTGTGTTTTTGAAGTATAACTCCCAGAATCCCCCAGCCAGCATGGGATCTCAGTTTAAACACAACAGCAAGCTCCAGGGAACATTGCTTGCATTTCCTTCCTCCATCTAGTCCCCCCCCCCCCGCCACAACTCAGGGCTGTATGTGTTCTAGGAGTTGCACTCCCAAAATTAACTTTTCCAAACTTCAGGTCACTTTGCCCTGGTAGCAGAGGTCTGAACATTCCTCCCCCAGCTGGTATCTCCCTCCCTACTCCTCCTGACCTGCATGCATACTGGGAGGCAATGTAACTTTTCCAAGCCCTGGGCCACCTTGCCTTGGTAACAAAGGTTTAAATATGCCTCCCCACAGCTAGTTCCTCCTCCCTAACCTCCTCTCCAACCCCCACATTGATGCTAAAAAAGAAAACAAAAATTCAGTTGGTGCCAAAGGAGAAAATTTAGGGGGGAAACTGCCTGGGGGAAATTTAAAGCTTCCCTGTGCAGGGGAGGTGGACCTGAACGAGATCAGGCCTTGGCCTGCTTCCTTGTGAATTAAAAAGAAAATACATCTCAGCTGTGCATTTAATGTACTGTGTCATTTACTGCTAAGGCAGGCAAAAGTCAGGTTCCTGAAGCAGCAACTAAGAGGCGACTGGATCAGAGCCACACAGCTTTGCTTTCTGGGCAGGAGCTACAGTGGGGGAGAGTAGAGGACAAAAATCAGGCAGGTTCTTTTGATTATTACGCCATTCTCTTATTAGTTCAAAGGCCTGTACTCTTAGAAGATGAGTAAGTAATAGACAGTAATAAAGCAGCATCAAGCAGTGGAAGAAATAATGCAATGTTACTTTTCCAGCACTGCAACAAGGAATCGCAACGGGTTACTTTGCAAACCTAGTAACTAGTAATATGGAAAAATCTTTTAAACAATAGTTTCCCAAGTCCCACTCAGAACCAATTCTTTTACAGAGAGGAAGCAAGCTGGTTTCCCACTTGAAAAATTATTCTGAAAATGTGTCTAAATGGCCCTTTAAATAAATAGTTATAGGTAATGGCATCAGTTGCAAATGATTACTTCTAAGCTGTATTTGAGCCTGAGTGGGGAACATGTGGCCCTTCAGATATATTATCATACTACAACTCCCACCAACAAGCATGAGCAGTCATCAGGGATGATGGCAGTTGGAGTACATCAATATCTGGAGGGCTGCAAGTTCTTCATTTCTCCTGTAATAATGGCAATTGGCCAGTCACCCATTGTGGACAATTGAAAGATATGGTAAATTTGCATTTGGATGTATGGAAGCCACAGCAGTAGAGGCAGATAATAGTGTATTTAGGGTAAGTATGAGATCTGAATAACTAACATGTAGTGAGAGGAGAGACAGTTTTCTGTAGTGGTTACAGTAGGGGTGGGCAAAGTGCAGCACTGGGGCCATATGTAGCCCCAAAGTCTCTTTGCAACCTCCAACTCCTTCAGACTCCCTGAATTGCTCTGTTTCCGGCCTCCAAAAAAGGTGAATTTCCCTTTCAGGAAGTCTTCAGGAGACATAATTCACCTTTTCAACTGCTTGAAGATCAAATAAGACTCATTTCTAAAAACCAGTTGTGGGCTTCTGGCCACTTGTTTTAGGTTCTTGGGTTTTGGGGCAGTCCATGCAGCTTCAGAGGGTCCAACAGAATATTTATGTGGATGGAGCTGCTTCTATCTGTGGAATCAGGACCAGAGTGACCAGAAATACCTGGAGGGCTGCATGAAACCCACCCTTCTATTCATGTGGTGGAAATGTCTTCCCTTCCCCCTCCCCTCCTGTTGTCCTCTGTACCACCAAAAGCTTGGGTCTGGAGGGTTTCCTGGAGCAGTTTTGTGGGTGGCTTTGGGGACCCAGCAAAGAGAGGGTTCAAACTAGCCTGGTTTTGTTCATGGAAACAGTCCTATCCTTAGAGCCACCCTACTGAATATTAGCCAAGACCACAACTTTATAAACAAACAGTTTAAAATGTGAAAACACAAAACACTTTTAAAAATAATTGAGCACAAACCCAAGAGTACCACACATTTCAAACAATGCCTTCATTTTAGACCTTCATCAAATCAGAAACTCAAAGGAAAATGTTAGATCTCACCCATGGAATGAGATATTAGCCTGTGGAAATACTGTCCTGGATTTGCAGTGAAAATCCCCTGTTCCTAAAGAATACAAATGTTATCCACCTGTGAGTAATGCTGCTTTAACAGAATTATTCCCCATTGCTTTGCACTGTCTGCTGTAAATGTCTACACTCTATTTTGCTATGTCTATCTCTTAAGTGTCTACTTACAAAATTTCCTTAGTAATTGTTGGATCACATATGCAAAACTGATTTTCAAAAGCATGAAACAGTGTGATTTGTTTGGAAATGGAAAAACCCATAGTGAGTAAATTTCACACCAGTGTCTGCAAGGATAGGTGTATATTAAGTGTAGCTGAAATTTAATGCTTCTAAACATTTTAAATGTTTTTTAAAAGAAAGATGGCAGAGTGATGATATTGTGACTGAGATGACATGACAGTGGTTAAATATTTGCAAAAAGAAGGTTCTGGGAAGGTGTGGGTGGTAACACCTGCAGTGTATGTGGATCAGTTCTAAAAGCTGACAGAAAATAACCACAAACAGCTTGTCTATGCATATATAACCCACCACACTTATATAAATTCTACTCCAACTGAGCAAGCAAGTGTTGGTTGCCAGTTCCTGCCTGTTTATGGAAAATCATTAACCAGTGCCAGACTCCATGAGGTTATGAAGTTTTAAAATAAATTCAGAATTTATTTTTCTCTTATTTTCTCTTGAATGTATATCATGATTGTGGATGTATGGCTTAAACCAGTTGTTTGCAAACTCTGGCCCTTCAGGTGTTTTGGAGTTCAGCTTCCAGAATCCCTAAACTTCCAGAATCCCTAAACCCATTGACTGAGTTGGTAGGGGCTTAAGGGAGTTGAAGTCCAGAACACCTAGAGGGCCAAAATTGGATAACCACTGCCTTAAAGGACATTTCCCTGTATGCTTACTTGGAAATAAGACTTGGTGAGTTTAGTATGGTTTAAGCATGCACAGAATTGCAACTGCTCCTTCCAGCTGCCTTTGTCAGTCTTCCCCAACTTTGTGCTTTCCAAATGTCTTGAATTTCAGTTCCAATCATTCCTAAGCAACATGTCCATGCTCTCATAGGAAGCTGAAAACTATAGTCCAAGATATTTGAAGGGAACCAGGTTAGGGCACACTGCCTTTGCACCTTAATTTCATTTTTCCAAAGGAAACTGAAAGCCTAGCTCTATGTATACCAGTATAGACTGTGGGGCTCCTGATCCTTCCCATAAGCAAACTATACAATGCCTGGATGTAGCCATTGCATCTCAGAGACCATTGGGGAGATCATTGTGCTTCTGTATGACCCCCTTTGGCCTGTGAAGGTCATATCACTTTTGCTTCAATGCTTTCCAGTGGCTATGCAGAAAGTCAGCTTGGCCATGTGGAAAGAACCTATGCATTTGGACAGTCATTTGGTATAGGTATATTGCTGCCTGACGCAAAGGCTAAGGTGGGTCTCCAATTCCATTGCACACATGCAACTGAACCTTACTACAAGTGTTGCAGACAGCTGGTTGCTTCCAAGTCACTGGGGTAGTGGTCAGACATTACTCTGGGCTTTGATCAGACACTGAGGGAGCTATCCAAGGTACTGAAACCAACCCACCAAATAGGTTCAGAGCCTTGGACAGAGTCTTTAAATTTCTCCTAGGAAACTAGGATAGGAAGTGCAGGACGGTCTGTGTGTCACACATAGCATTGTCTTCTAATACTTTGCCAAAACTTGCTGCACCTCAGTCTCAACCCTCACTAATGATAGGGCAGGCCCTTCCTGGTGCCTTTCTTGTATCTGGAATCAGTGTAGCAAAAAAGATCTGAGGTTCTTTCCCTCAGTCCTGTGCCAGAGATGGTGACCACTAAGGAAGTATCACAGTATGGTCTGGATGAAATTAGCTCTTGTGATCTCTCACACTATCAGGAGTAGGGGGTTGTAGAAATTAACAATGGAGAAACCAACAAACAATCTCATGACAGGATTAGTGGAATTAATACATGTGGACTTTAGGGTGGCAGAGGGAAGCCTGGCAAATCTACTGCTATATTTTGAAAGCTTCAAATTGCTAAAAGGATGCAAGCCTCCTTTAAAATGCAAATTTGAAGTCAACATTATCTTCAGCATCAGTTACCATCCCCACTCAAGATGTAAACATATACAGAACAGCTGTGGCAGGCTCAATACAAGCTTTTGCCATTCTGTAAATATGCTGATCCTGTGAATGACAGGGTTACATTTTTTCAAGAGGGCTATTTGAGGCTGTTGTTTATCTTAATTTTATTTATGGCATTTATACACCACATTCCTCCAGAGAATTCAAGGTCAAAAACAATATGGCTCTCATCCTACCCATGTTATCCTCACGACAACTTTGTGAGGTAGGTCAGGCTGAAAGAGAGAGCCAGTGGTGGCTGGTGATGGCTCCAGTGCTGGGGGAGTGGTAATCTACTCCAGGTTTTAGTCTGAACTTTAAAGGAGCAGTTCTAATGGGCTGATCCCTAACCTCAAAACCATCTCTGAAATGTGGATAGCTTACATAAAGTTTGGACTAAAACCCGGAGTGGATTGTCCGATCCACTGACATTGGACCTACCAGTCTCCACTGGAGATAGTGACTGATCCACAGCCGGACAGCAAGTTTGCAGCTGAACAGAAACCATGAGCTAGATCTTCCAAGAGCCAACCCAGCACTCAAGCCATTTCATGAAGCTACACTGCCCTGTGTTTTTGTTGCTGCATTTCTCTGTCATTTTCCTTCCACAATGTGGCCTTCAAGCATCTTATAGTCAACACAACACAACAAAAAGAAAGAAATGAAAATATATATCAATGAGGCAATTAATAAAGTCATGGCACGTCATCCATATTAAAACAAATACCTGTTACATAATCAATAATCCCCCTCCCCCCATTTTCCACAGCTCAGAAACTCGTGAGTTCAAATTCTGACTCAGCTTTGAAGTTCATTAAGTGACTTTAGGGCAGTGACTGTTTTCCAGCTCAGCCTACCTCACAGGGTTGTTGTGAGGCAGAACTAAAACTGGAGCTGAAGGTGGCCCTTCTGCATTCTTCAAAAGATGGGTAGGATAAAGTTGTTAATAGCAGCATCTTCAGGTCAAAACTATGAAGTTCAGCCAGATACTTATTAAGGGCTGGTGCGCCTGGTGTGTGTGTGTTTTTAAACCCATTGGGATTAGGATATAAGAGACATGATTTGTTTGTATGTACATTTGAATCAGCAGGTTCCATAAACCGAATCAGAACTTCCCCTCTCCAATAATCTTTTGCTCCTACAGACAGAAATAATAGAAAACCTTCAGGATGACAAAAGCATCTCCTCCTGGGGTGTCATCGTGAGGTTTTAATCAGACAGTCCCAGGGAATGGGTTATCTATTAACCCAGTGGTTCTTAGCCTGGGGTCCAGGGACCCGCAAGGGACTATGATGTCTTCACAGGGGGTCCACGAAGGTTTGAAGGCTGCTTGGTCTACCTCCTCCCTGCAGCTGAGTGGCCACATGATAGGAACCAAGGGAAAGGGCGTAGTGGTGGTGCAGTGGTTAAATGCCAGTCCTGCAGCCACAAAGTTGTGAGTTCCATCCTGCAGGGCTCCAAGACTGACTCAGCATTCCCTCCTTTTATAGGTCTGTAAAACGAGTACCTGGCTTGTGGGGGCAATTAGTTAACACACATTGGAAACTACTTAATGCGGTGTAGATCATAGAATCATAAAATAGAATCAGAATTGTGGAGTTGGAAGAGACCACAAGGGCCATCCAGTCCAACCCCCCTGCCACACAGGAAATCACGATCAAAGCATCCCTGACAGATGGCCATCCAGCCTCTGTTTAAAGACCTCCAAGGAAGGAGACCCCACCACGCTCCGAGGGAGTGTGTTCCAGTGCCGAACAGCTCTTACTGTCAGAAAGTTCCTCCTAATGTTGAGGTGGAATCTCTGTTCCTGGAGCTTGCATCCATTGCTCCATGTTCCAAGATGTGTAAAGTGCTATTGCTTAACAATTTGTAAGCCACTCTGAGAGCCTTTATACCTAAATAAATAAATAAATAAAATACAAGGCTGGCTTGGCTTGCACATTGCCATTCACTCCACTCCAGCCACAGACTTGCAGGAAGAAGCAGGAGAAAAGTCCTCCCTCTCTCTCCAGTGCCTCTGAGGGAAGGTTTCATGGATGGTGTATTATTATCATCATCATTGTTATGCAATTATTATGCATCATTATTATGTGATGCTTTATTTTTGGGGGGGGGGAACATATGTTTCTCTCAGGTCAATGTAACCTAACTCAACCTAACCTATTCACAGTACAGGATATTCAGATTATTACTAATAATGTTTTTGCAGGAGGAAGGTTACTATGGGGGATCCAGAATGAGCCCCCCCCGAGGTTGCAGGTGCTGCAGGGCCCTTAAACTGACCCTGTTAATATGGTTTTAAATCTTGAGATAAGTCTTGGGGGGGTCCTCAGCACAAAAATATATTGAAAGTGGGGGGGCTGGTAAAGAAAACATTATTTTTGTAATATTATTTTTAATAATTTTAATTTTTTTTTTAGTTTTAAAAATTAATTTTAAATCATTTTTTAAATTATTATTTTTTCCTATCCAAATATGTATAATTGTAATGTGTAACTTCTAATTTTAGTATAAAGATGTAAATATAATGTTCATTGGAAAAGAAAAAAAGAGTGATTATAGTGTGTTTAGATTAAGAAGAAAAATGTATTATTAGTGTTAGGATAGATAGTTTTATTTTTGTATTAGTAAGAAAAGAGGAAAACATTTTTTTTGTGTGTGTTATTGTTACGGCCTTTTGTGGTCGGGTGTGTTTTTCAGTAGAATGGTCTAGCAGGACTGGTTTAAGGCATTTTGGGGGCCCCTGCAATGCTTTATTTTGGGGGCCCCATATGTTTATCTCAGGTCAATGTAACCTAACTCAACCTAAGCTCTTCACAGTACAGGATATTCAGGTTATTACTAATCATGTTTTTGCAGGAGGAGGGTTACTACACCCCCCCCCAATGATGCCCCCCCTGCAATGCTTTATTTTGGGGGGCCCATATGTTTATCTTAGGTCAATGTAACCTAACTCAACCTAAGCTATTTACAGTACAGATATTCAGATTATTACTAATAATCTTTTTGCAGGAGGAGGGTTACTATGGGGGCCACCACAATGATGGGCCCCCCTGCAATGCCTTAGTTTGTGGGGGGGGCATATGTTTATCTCAGGTCAATGTAACCTAACTCAACCTAAGCTATTTGCAGTACAGGATATTCAGATTATTACTAATAAGGTGTTTGCAGGAGGAGGGTTACTATGCCCCCCAACAATGATGAGTCCCCCTGCAATGCTTTATTTGGGGGGGGGCATATGTTTATCTGGTGCCTTAAACCGGCCCTGATGGTCTTATTAAAAAAAAAAAAACCCAATAAAAATATTTTAAAAATCCTAATCCCGTATTCTTCAGTAGAATGGTCTTATTCCAATAAAAAAATTCCTAATGCCGCCCCCCCACCCCACCCCACCCCCCACCCCCCAGTTTCCCAGACACTCCGAGGCTCACCCTGGCGGAACGGGCTCTCCAGACCGTCCTAAGCGGAGCAGGTTCTGCTTGTGGCCACTGCGAGGCGCTGTGGAGTGCTGGCCGGCGGCAGCCCGGATGTAGCTGGAGCCGGAGCAACAGCAGGAGCTGCCGAGCGGTGGTGGTGGCGGTGGTGGTGCCTCGTTGCCTCCCGCAAGCGGCCGCCCGTCCGCCCAGCGACTCCCAGCGCGGCGAGCAGGAACATGGCGCTCGGAGCGAGGTAACGGAGGAGGAGGAAGGAGAAGGAGAAAGGAAGGCGAGCGCCGGAGAGATGCAGCAGCCTGAGCTCGCCTGACAACCTGCCGGCAGCCCTTTAGGTGAGGTGGGCAAGGGCTGGGCGTGGGGCTGGGCTGGGCTGGATGGGCGAATGGCCCAAGCTTGGGGCCCCCGAGCTGGCATCCAGAAGGGAGAGGCGATGGGGAGCCCCAACCTGGGAAGGAGGCGGTGGCAGGTGTGTGTTGGTGTGTGTGTCTTGGGGAAGCATCCCTGATGGTTGCAGAGCCCATTGTGTCGGCTTTCTAGGGTTACACCTCCCTGCCTCTCTCTCTCTTTCTCTTTCCTTTCGCCTTGCACTGGGAGAGAAAGGAGGGAGGCAGCCCTGGTGCTGGTGCTGGTGCTGGTGCTAGTGGGTGTGGAAGGCTGAGGAGTGTGCCATTGCTGGTGGTGCGCAGTGAGAGAGAAAGCAAGCCAGAGGGATGCTCGCCCAGTAACACTGGGGGGTGGGAATGAATGGCCAGCCCTCTGGATTCCCAGCATGGCCAGAGCCAGCCAAAGAAACACACACAGACACACACACCAGGGTTGCCCAGATTGGGGACCCACCTTTCGGTGTGGCCCTGCATGCATGCATGCATGCCCACCCACACTCCTGCTGCTTGCCCCAGAAGGAGAAGAAGCCAGGCTCCTCACAAAGGCCCATGCTGGCGAGTGGGGGGATGAGGAGCACCCCTCCAGTTTGGCAAGAGGCAGTTCGGATCGGACTGTTCCCAGTGGGGTGGGTTGCAGCTGCACACACCATGCATATAGGGATGTGTGGTTGTGAGCACACGTGCTCCCCAATGTTAGCATAGATGACTCGATGGTGTGGACAAAGTAGAGAGTGGGCATCAAAGAGCGGGATGGGCAGCCCAAATGAGGAGCGTGGGGCAGTCTGTGGTCTCCAGGATCCGAGCATGGTATAAAACAGAGAAATGTGAAACTGGATATGTGTGTGTGTTGTGCTCGGTGACCTTGTCATTTGGGATGTTGAAGAGGGAGCAAACATGGGGGTTGGGGGTGGGATGCCATTTCCCTCAAAACAAATAAAAATATGCCCTATTTTAAGACATTCTAATGGAGAAACAAACCTAGGTACTTGTGAATGGCAAGATATTTATTCCAGTTTGATTGGACTCCCTCCCTCCCTTTCTATGATGGTGCACACAGATGATATGAGAACAGATATGAAAGTATCCCATTAAGTTGGAATAGAAACATAAACAGCACCTTACACCAAGCTGAAGAACCCCAACTATTATAAGCATGTTTTGGCAGACAAGTAATTTTCACATAAGGAAATAAGTCTTCTGTGGTTATTTTTAATGAACTTTACACAACAGAAGATAAAATCCAACCAACTAGCACAAAAATTGCACATAAATAGGTTCAAAACACCATTGTTTACTCAGAAGTAAGATCCACGGTATTCACAATAGGTCTGTATAGGTCTGCAGCCTTAATCTAAATTAGGTTATTTTTCAGCCTGACAAAAGAAGAGCCAACGAATGGCTGTTCTTTTTTACTTTGGGATTTTAAAAAATTGAATAGCATGTAAAAGATTATTTAAAATACAAACTTTAAGTAAGTTGTTTTAAAACTAAAGAATTAACTTTTCTTCAGGAGTCAAATGTCATATAGGAGTTCAGTCTAAGAATAGAATAGCACAATGAGAGAGAGAATGTAGACATTAGCCAGGAAATCTTGGAGACTTGCCAAAGAAATCAATACAAGATAACACCAAGCTTCTTTGATTAAGCTGAATTAAGTTTCCAAGTTTAATGGAGCTTCCAGGTTTATTTTTGCTATTGTTTATATGAAAGATAAAAGTCCTTGTAGGTGTTTGCTACTTTTTTTGTCTTGCTCCTTGTGCAACACTTAAATGCCATAGAATGAATTACCTTGGATTTTAAGACATTAAAAACAAATCTAAATTACTTCTGAATAATTTATTTCCTGACCAGGGCGGAGGCAGAGGTACAACAGCTACTGCTACTGACATTACTGTGGAGTTAAGAAAGTATAGAAGACAGATGAATGACATAAGGAAATTGTGTACAGAGTGGGGGGTAAGGAGAGAGGAAGATGAAGACAAAACAACCTCCAGTGTCCTGGAAGAACCTCCCGTCTCCCTGAAACCTTAATTTTCCATTCTAGGCTTCCACTCAAAGCAGCACCAAGTGGTTGGGTCTACCCATCTTTTACATTTCCCATAATGCCCCTGACCCAGCACCCCCAGGGCATTGTGGGAAATGTAAAAAGTTAATTAGATAAAGCTGCCTGGCACTGCTTGCACTTGTTCCACCATGCTCAGATAAGCCTGTTAGGAGGTTCTGTAATAGAGAAGAGTGTGTCCTAGAGGTAGTGTTGCCCAGAAGAATAAGGGACAGGGTTCCTGTCTCTTCAGTGGCTGTGTAGAAGAGGAGATTTCAGCAGGTATTACTTGCATGGCAAGGAACACCTGCAGAAATTCCTTCTTCTACATAACCATTAAAAGGACAGCAGCCATGCCCCTTGTTTTACCTGGAAACCCTAACTAGAGGTCATTTTGCCCATGAGCCCTGAACAGATGGGTTGCATGCTATTCCATGGGAATGAAATGGGTTCTAGCCTAAAGCACTTCCTGACATGCTAGGTTTTTGTGTGCAGGGTGTGTGTATACATGTGGGGGAGCAGCATTCAGATCCAAAGAGGCAAGTCTTATGTGCAGTCTGAAATGTTACAGCACAGACAGAAGTTTCCAACTCAGTGAGAACAATATCACAGACACCTGGAGTGCCAATCCCCTACATACATATTTTGGCTTATTGTAAAATTAACACAAAAATCTGAAATTAAGTTTTAGGGAAGGGGATCAGTTTTCTTCTGCATCCAAGAATCTTTGGGCCATTGTGTTATCAAATCTTTCTTGTACCTATGAGGCCCATCCTTTTTAACATATGAAAGCTGAGATTTTTATCATCAAAGCTAGTGCCCACAGAGAGGCTGTTGGTTTTCCCTGCCAGCTGGGGGTGGGCAACTTGAGACCTTCCAGCTATTGTTGAACTGCAGCTTCTATTAGCCCTAGCCAGCATTACCAGTGGTAAGGAACAGTGGGAGTGATAGTCCATCTGCCAGTGGCGGCACTAGTGGGGTGCAGAGAGGCTGAATCGCACCAGGTGACACTGTTGGGGGAGGGGTAATACCAGCCTTAGTGACACTATAGCTTCTGCAGAGCCGGATGTCCCCTAGCCTTCCTTTAAGTCCAGGCAACAGTGGAGATGATGGGGGGGGGCATTTTTTTACTCCTCCCAGAGGGCTGCATGAAGAAGTGATGTGACTCTGTTTTCATTTTTTTGCTACTTTTGGTCTGATTTTGGAAGGGGAGTAGGTCTGGGGTACAAGGGGAGCTTTGGTCCATTTTGTGTGGGTTTGAAGGCAAAAACACTGCCCAGTTTTTTCCCCCAATTGGGATGGTTTGGAGACTTTGGGAGACTTCAGGGACTGCAAATAGAGACCCCAATGGCCACATGCAGCCCCCATCTGCACCTTGCTTACCCCTGTTCTAAATGGAAGGAGGAGGTATCGCTGATTGACAGGTTAGGGAGCCTGTGCAGTCTCTTCTAATAACTATCTAAAGAAATCTCCCAGCATATGCAAGATCTCCCTGCTGCATTCCTACAAAGCTCTCCCAAAAGTACAAACTTCAAGTTGTTGAGAGATACTGATCACTTTGCTGATCACTGGTGTGGGCTATACTGGCCCCAGGGATGATTCCTCTTCTTGAGGCCACCAGGATTGCTATTGCCAGATGGGCTAGCACTGAGTACTGTCACTTGCAGCTGGGTCTGGGCCTGAGTTTTCCTTGTGCCCACATTTCCCTACTGTGAATATCACCTGGTAATTTTTAAAATTATTTATTCACATAAAAACTTAAATCCCACTTTTCTGATGCTTCTGAACATCACTCAGTAGCAGCAGTTAAAACCATGAAATAGAAATTGCTGGATTAAAAACTTCTGTTCTTGTTGTTGTTGTTGTGTGCCTTCAAGTCGTTTCCAACTTATGGTAGGGTTTTCTAAGGCTGAGAGTGTGTGGCTTGCCCAAGGTCACCCAGTGGGTTTTCATGGCCAAGTAGTGATTCGAACCCTGGTCTCCAAAGTCATTGTCCAACACCAAGCCACTACGCCATGCTGGATTCTTAAGAAACATCTGTATCAGCCTAAATTTTGAGATCTTTGATGGAGGCAGTTCTCTCAGTCCCATTACTTTCAGAAGCACATTTGGTGTCCTTGTGGGAGAGGGCCTTCTCCATGGCTGCTCCTGCACTCTGGAATTCCCTTCTTGGGGAGGCTAGACTGGCTGCCTCCTTGCTGTCTTTCTGCCACCCAGTGAAGACTTTTCTATTCCAGCAGGCGTTTGGGAACTGATTGCTTTATCTGCTGTATTTTCTGTTTTAGTACTGTACTATTTTAAGCTTTGCTTTCAGATTAATGTTTTTTATGATTTTAATTCTATAGACAGTTTAATATTATTTTAATCTTAACATCTCTTCTTCTTGTTGTTGTTGTTAGCTATATGTGGTTTTACTTGTGCCTCTTTTTACTCTGTAAGTAGCCTTGAGTCCCTCTTTTGGGAAAAAAGCAGAATACTGTATAGATAAAATGATTGATATGATATGATAAAAGACATGTACAGCAGATAAAACATTGCATGACATTTAGAAAATAAACGCCTGCCTAAATAAGATTTTTTTTTGCAGGGTAGCCAGCCTCCCTAAGAATGGACAGTGAAAGGAGACTTCCCTCCCAATGGGGGCATCCCCTCCCCCCCCCCCGCCGCCAATTCTCTTTTCAGTGTCCTTTATCAGGTTTTCCTTGCCTTTGGATCCTGGCTGGCAGCCAGTTGATGCTTTAATTGTCAGCATGCTGTGTCCTTCCTTCACATTGGAATCTTGGAGATTAGCTTCAGTTGGATGGAATCCACACATGCTTATTTCAACAAACTGCCAATTATTTATTCCCAAAGGGGTACTTTTTGTCTTCCATCTTCTCCCAAAGCCTACTTTGGTGCACTTCTAACAAAAGTGTGCATTTTCATTTAAACCTCTGGTACCCATGATGTTTTGGACTAGAGCTTCCACACTTCCTTCACATTGTGCATTTGGGCTGGACTTCTGGGAGGTGAAGTCCAAAACATCTGGAGGACTGACAGTTTTGTACACCATATGTAAACTCTGAGTCAAGTCTGTGTGAGCCTCGTAGGTGTGCTAACATCTCATCAAAGTACATATACTGTACAACAAAACAATACAATTGTTGGTTCCCCTGTCAATGATCTCTATAAATAGTGATTCTCAGCTGCACATCCCCAGATGTTGTGGGAGTTGGACTGCAAGTCCCCAAATCTGCCCCCAACATGGCCATTGAACAGAGATTCTGGGAGTTGTAGTCAGAGCTTTGAAAAGTTACTTTTTGGACTATAGTTACCAATGGCTCCTCTTCATCCTAGAGAGAAGTGACCAGTGGGGTACCACAGGGTTCTGTCCTGGGCCCAGTGCTATTCAACATCTTTATCAATGACTTGGATGAGGGAATAGAGGGTATGCTTATCAAGTTTGCAGATGACACCAAAGTAGGAGGGGTAGCTAATACCCTAGAGGACAGGATCAAAATCCAAAATGACCTCAACAGATTAGAAAGCTGGGCCAAAAGTATCAAAATGAATTTCAACAGGGAGAAATGTAGGATACTGCACTTGGGCAGTAAAAATGAAATGCACAGAAATAGGATGGGTGACACATGGATTGAGGGCAGTACATGTGAAAAGGATATAGGAGTCTTAATGGACCACAAGCTGAATGAGTCAGCAGTGTGATGCAGCAGCTAAAAAAGCCAATGCAATTCTAGGCTGCATTAATAGGAGTATAGTGTCTAGTTCAAAGGAAGTAATAGTGTCACTCTCTTCCGCTTTGGTCAGACCTCACCTGGAATACTGTGTCCAGTTTTGAGTACCACAATTCAGGAAGGATACTGAGAATCTGGAATGTGTCCGGAGGAGGGTAACCAGGATGGTGGGAGGTCTGGAAGCCATGCCCTATGAGGAGCAGCTTAGGGAGCTGGGCATGTTTAGCCTGGAGAAGAGAAGGTTGAGAGGGGACATGATAGCCATGTTTAAATATTTGAAGGAATGCCATACAGAGGATGGGGCAAGCTTGTTTTCTGATGCTCCAGAGACTAGGGCACAGAGCAATGGACTCAAACTACAGGAAAAGAGATTTCACCTAAACATTAGGAAGAACGTCCTGACAGTAATAGCTGTATAGAAGTCAAATACACTGCCTGGGAGTGTGGTGGACTCTCCTTCTTTGGAGGGTTTTAAACAGAGGATGGATGGCCATCTGTCTGGAATGATTTGATGGTTTATTCCTGCATGGCAGGGGGTTGGACTGGATGGCCCATAGAGTGGTCTCTTCCAACTCTATGATTCTATGAAATCCATGTGGTGATCAGTTCTCTTTGTTCATATATTTTACATCTTAACATGAAACAGAGTGTACTATGCTTTAATAAGAACTGTAATCTTACATTGTTCTGGTTGTTTAAGTCCTATTGATTCAAGATGACCTATCTGATGCATGAATAGTCATTCTCTGAACGGTGCTTATATAGCTGAAATGCCACCATCAACACGTAAGAGGACAGTATCTGCAGGTACAAGAGGAACCACTAGATTTGGACAAAAAATATTTAGAAGGAAAACAAGTGAACTTCTCCCTGTAACAACCTAGTGAGCCAGTTTAGAATGCTCAGTAACTACAAAATGTTGACTGAGGGCTCAGTCAGACAGGACAATTAATTGCAGAAAATAGCACATTACCTCACTATCACAGTAGTGTTCATTTGTCCCCATGATTCATTCACAAGATCTCTGGCATGGAAAGCTATCCAAGTTTGAAGTTCACGCAGAGGATGCTTGTGAGAAAAGATAGTGGCTGCAAGTGAATTATCTGCCTTATTATTCCCCAAAAGCTCCCTCCATTCCCCCCCCCCTTTGCCTTCTTAAATGAGAGACGTGGAAGAACAATCTTCTGCTTAGAAAACTTTTTTTTTTGCTCTGCCACTAGAAAATAGCACTAGATTGTGTCCGCAAAAAACAACAATGGTGGCTCCAACCACTTTGTCACCAGCAAGCCTACCCATGCATACATCCAGCCAATCACATTTTGACTTCTTGTTCCCCAATTCGAACTGGTTGCACAAATGAGCTGTTAAGCACATTTTCACAGTTTTTAAAAAAGATTGCGTTATCGAAAGCTACTTGGAGTTTTCATCCCTCCTCCTTCCAAATATGATGAATCCCAGCAGAAGCTCATTTGGACAAAAATCCTTGAGGATTTTTTGTTTTCATCCTCTAAACAATCCCTGAGTGTTGTTGTGGTAAAGAAGACCTGGAGGAAGTGTGACATAGTGGTTTCAGCATTAGACTATGGCTCTGAAAGATTAGGGTTCAAATCTCTGCTTAGCCATGGAAACTTACTGGGTGATCCTGGACAAGTCACACTTGCTCAGCCTCAGAGGAAGACAATGGCAGCCTTTCACTGAACAATCTTGCCCAAAAAACATGAGAGGTTTGCCTTTAGGGTCAACATAAGTCAGAAACGACTTGAAGGCACACAACAACAACCAGGAGGAGGGCATGTCTGGGTGGAACTCAGAGCTGGAGGTGTTCCATGCTGCAACATTTTGTTGCTGTTCTGATATGTTTGTGCATAATTTTGAAAACAGTTGTAGACAAGGTAGATCTCAATTTTTTTTAAAAAAAAAACATAGCAGTGTATAAGAAGATCATGCTGAAAATTCTCTGGGTGTTTCAGGAGTTTTTCTTGGATGATTACCTTCTGGAAATCTTTCTCCAATGAAGTTGCTTCCTCCTTTCCCCTTTCAACAACTGCTCCACTTCTGCTTTGAGAAACAGATGTCTCGACTATGTATTGATTTCAAATCTAATCTAAGAATTTATAGACCAACTGTACATATTCACCTAGCACAATGCCTGTCTGAAATATTTCAGGTGTGTTTACTAGAGGATGATTGTCAGATTTTGAAAGGTTTCAGCACTGAGTATTGTGACACTGTATCTGATCAACGATGATCGTAGGGGTACATGTTAATGGAAGAGAGATCTTTAGCTGTTTCTTATGGCTTACTGACTTAGGAGTTACTCCTAGGTTTTTTATTACCAGGCATTGAAAAGTCTGTAAGTTAGGATGCAGTGGACTGGATGAATCTGTTGCATGTCCCTCAGAGCCATCTATGTGCCTTATCTTTCTGCCTCATACATGGTGTCCTTTGAGCTTCAGTGGCTCACAGTTGAGTTCACCTCTTCTCTTCAAAGAGTCTGCCTTTCCCTTTTGGGGTTTGCTACTTCACTCTGGCTCTCCAGTTCTCAGGTTCCCACAGTTGTGCTTGCAAGTTACTACTCTTATCTGCTGCAGTCCAGGCCACTTGTCTCTGAAGAGCCTTGTTGGGTGGATACTTGAGTTTGGCTACAACATCAGGATGCCAATAGCTGAGACGAATGGAAATCAGCATGAGGCTAAATCAGGACTGCATAACTCGTGACTTTCCCAGCTGAATCCAGCTGACTAGCTATGTACAGTTAGCCCCCCCTATCCACAGATTCTTTATCCACAGATTCTACCATTCAAGGCTTGAAAATATCCCCCCCCCAAAAAAATCCAAAAAGCAAACCTGATTTTGGCATTTTATATAAGGGACACCATTTGATCATGCCATTGTATATAATGGGACTTGAGCATCCACTAATTTTGGTATCCATGGGGGTTCCTATAGCCAAACACTAGCAGATAGCAAGGGCCCACTGGATGGTGCTCCCCCAGGGACTCAGTAAACTTCATGTCCTTGCTGTGCATCTGGGAGTCCCCAAAGAAGAAAGCTGTCATGCACTTGGAAGGCCCCTGTACTTGGGTAGATCAGGACTGGCCCAAGATATTTTACTGCCTGAAGTGGAGCAGTAAATGGCAGTCCCCCATTTACCCATGTTAAGGTACATTATACTTAAAGCCAGTAAGGTCAGGAGAGAAATACCACGCATGGCTCTCCCTCCCTGTGACAATACAAATATAATCAGAACAAAGTGAAGAACTAACCATTTGCTGCTTTTTCATGAAACCTCAAATCTATTGCTTGAGACAGCTGCCATACTCTGCCTGATAGTGGGACCAGTCCTTGGATAATGGGTTACATTCAGGTTGGTTTGGGTCTCAAGCTGTGCAGGCCTTGTCTATACTGAGCACTTTTTGTATGAGCTGAAACATCCTTACCCACATTTTTATTATTATTATTGTTATTAATAAATGACTTAATACTTTCTGACAGTTTAGATGCTTACTTGAAAGGATGTTTGTTTGTTTGTTTGTTTGTTTGTTTAAATTGAATTGGAAGTTTTGCCATTATGGGGCAGATGAAAATTCAAGACAGGGGTGCTTTATTACACTTGATGGTTATAACTATGCCCTCTTCCCCATAATGTCTGCTCACCTTTCAAGGTTGTTAGATGTTTGTCTAGGTAGGTCTTTCCCTTTTATACTGTGTGTTGTGTGGAGTGTAACATAGGCTTCAGCAGTTCTGCAGTGTCCAGCAGAACACTCCCTGGTGCTGTAACTTAACCTTTTAATGCACCCTTCCCCAGCTCCTCCAGATGTATTGAACGACAACTCCCATCATGTCAGTTCCATCCTAATGGGGATGGTGAGAGTTGTAGTCCAACACATATGGCAGCAGGTTGGGGAAGTCTGCTGACCTACAATGCAATCAGTCCAATGATATTTCCCCAAAAGCACATTATTCTTTTCATGTTGGTAGGACTATAGACCTGTATCTGTGTGATATGCAAACCCAGCATTGTGATGCCATTCACACACAATCATTGCAGTGATGGCACCAATTGCAGTGAATGCAGCAGTGGAAAGAAGAAGACCTTGGAAAGTTGCATTTAAGAAGAATGAATGTAGTGAGATACTAAAGCCACCCATAACTGGACAGAGAGAGTATGGTGCTCTGGGTCCCACAGGGGAGGAAAGAGGGGATCCCAGAACATCATCCTGCCATGGCTCAATTGTACATGGATTCAGCCTCTCGTTACATTTATTTCTCTTAAGGTAACTCCAGATATAAATACCCCCATATACCATGAATGCCAGGCTGAAGCAGTAGTCAATTTAATGAGGACCATTTTAAAAGTCCTATTTTAAAAATAAAAGTAAATAAAATGGAAATACTAGTTCCATCATATTTGTGTACACACAACATCAGAGAAGACAAAGAACAATGCTGATTTTTTTTGGGGGGGGGAGAGGAATTACACTGCAGTTATAATTATTTGTTTACTTGTTACATTTTTAAACTACCAAGTGCCAGGGTTCAGAGATATTAAAATTGTAAGAAGTCAACAATAAACCAATATGAGCAAAACAAGAAATGATAAAAACCATTATAAACCCAGAAGCAAAGATAAAAAGCAATGCAACTCGTAATGAAGCCAAAAGTAAAGACAGAAACAGGTGCAAAACCCTACAAAGGTCTAAAAGCATTTAAGGTGTTGCTAAAATGCGGGGGGGGGGTGTCTCCACCCTGTGTTGAAAAGACCATCGTTTCTTTATGTAAGAAAACATTGGTTGTTGCCCCCCCAACTGTGGTTGCTGTGACCCTTATTATTGTTCTTGTCAGAACAAAGAACTGTGCTTGGAATAATTCACAGCAATTATATTCCATTGTCTTCCCATGGCCAGTAATTTCTAAACTGATGCATTTTACTCTGTGGATTGTTTTCCCGAATGGAATGATAAACTGTGTGTGTATGCTCAGTAAAATGGAGTATTTGAAACATTTTTTTCTCCATTCGTATCCCCCACATCCCAGTCTATGTGACAGCCTAAAGTCAGGGTGCCCAACATTTTCCACACTGGTGAATTTCTCATGTCTAGGCTCAGAAGGGCAAGTTTAAAAACAGGCCTTTCACCCAGGAGCTAAAGTACCAGCTCTTATTAGCTCATCCAGTGGCGGGGGGGGGGGGGATATTTGGAGATGAAAAACATCCCTTGAGCCCAGGGGCCTGGTAGCACAAGGGAGGTGAAAGGGAAAGGGCTGTGGAACGGTTGCCCACAGCAAACAACAAGCTCCTATTAATCATCAGACAGCCCTCCATCATATTATTCATCAGAAAGTCCTCCATCCACATATCCTTTAGTGCAAACTGCTAGCCATCATGTTCAACTGGATCTTTGAAGCTCTTTCTTGGTGCTCTGACCACACTGCAGTGAACTGGCAAACAAGTGTCTCAAATTTTACAGTGGTGGCAGAAATGTACAGCTCACAGAAGTTCGTATAGACTGAAGCCAAGTGCACAGAGCAAGTGGCCTCCCTGTTAAATGCAAGCTGCCCTTGGATGGCTTTAAAAGAGGCTTAGACAGGTTCATAGAGGAGAAGGTCATTCATGGATACTAATCACTTTATACTACCTCTAGCATCTGAGGCAGCAGTAACCCTTGCTGGGTAACATGAGCAGGAGGTACATTGTGCTCGTGTCATGCTTGTGGCCATAAGCATGTGCTTGGTCACTGAATGGACATAATGTTGGATTAGACAGGCCTGTAGTCTGACCCAGCACAACTCTTCACTATGTTCTTATTTTCTTATGAATTAAGATTTTCTTGAACCACTAGCATCATACATACACATGCATGCATGCACTCACGTGCACGTGTATGCACACATGCAACTATATGAAACTCTTACCTGAAGAGTTAAAATACCAAGTGGGTCAATGAGACCCTAATTATGCATTATACCTTTTTGTATAAGTGAGCTTTTAATGTGTAGCTGTACCCACAAAGACTTTTGTTGGGGTATGTTTTTATTTCTTTTAAACTTGTATATGTTTTAAACAATTTTAAATTTTTTAAATGTGACAATTTTAATAGTTTTTGATGTATTTTAATTGATGTCTTTTGTGAGCCACCCTTGGTCCCACTCTGGGAGAAAGGCAGCATATAAAGTAAATAAATAAAATGCATAAATTAATTAATAGTTTCGTCTGGGTTTGGCAATAAGGCTATAGCTACTCACTGAGTGTACACTAGGAGAAGGGTGATACCCCAGTGGAAGAATACATGCTTTGCATATAGAAAGTTTAAAGATGCCCAAGGCATTTTGCTATTTGAGGCAAAGGACAAGATGCCCCCCCCTCCAATATTCCACACAGAGAAGCAAACTGGGTTGTATCCACAGTGTTCTGTTATAGCAGTTTGATATAATTTTATGTGTTGTGGTTCCATCTGATCGAATCTTGGGATCTGTACTTTGGCAGGTACTGAGAATTCTTTCTAAGGGCTTTCTCTCAGTCCCACCACTTTCACAGGCGTGGTTAGTGAGAACTCAGGAGAGAGCCTTCTCCGTGGCTGCTCCAAGATTGTGGAACTCCCTTCCACGGGAGGTCCAGTTGGCCCCTCCTTTCTCTCTTTTTCTTGGCAGTTGAAGATGCTTTTATTTAGGCAGGTGTTTGAAACATTGATTTTACCTGGTGTGCTGCTTTTAATGTTGTATTTTTATCAATTTTACATTTTTAATTCCTGTGTTTTTAACTATATTTTAATAATGGTAATTTAATTTAATTTAATTTTTTTCTAACTTTTGTAACGTGATGTTTCAGTTGTACTTTTTAATTATTGTAAGCTGCCTTGAATCCCATCTTGGGAGAAAGGCAGGATATAAATCCAATAAATAAATAAATGTAAAAATAAATATCCCTTGGTGGTGTCAGTCATGGCCAGTGACTCTCATGTCAGTATGGAGATGAATCCATTCCATGTTTTAGCCTGAACTTTAAAGAAGCTATCCAAAGTTCTGAATCTATTAAGGGAGTTGGCGACAGCACCATGGATAGCTCCTTTAAAGTTTAGACTAAGATCTTAAAGTGGATGAATTCACTGCTCCGCTGACATGGAAGCCACAAGTCGTCAATGGTAGTGACATATCCCTCAGCCCACAGATATACAGATAGCATCAAATAAGCCTCCAACAATTAGATCTGGAATAAAATGATACGTTTCCCACATAATAGTTCCTTTCAGGGCTCTTTTAAAAAGAAGACCGAGAAGAGAAGGCACATCAGTATGATGCTAGTGGAGGAAAGGCTGTGGAATGAGATCTGAATCGCCTCCCAGTTATCCCCACCCAGTTTTCCCCTCTGTTTTTTGACCTTCCTTTTATTTTTTCACCAAAAATCACCTCTTGGCTATTTGCCCTGAAAGGTTTGTTGTAACAGTGGGACTTTATGAAGCAAATAGTATCTGACGTGGGGGAGAAGCTGGGAAGATAATGGCATAAGAGGAGAATTCCCTCTGCCGGGTCGTCCTACCTTTGACTGACTCTCAACTCTTGCAAGTTCCTTCCTTTCTTCCATCCTCCTATGCCAATCCATGAAACCTGATTGTCTAGAATACACATTATGTATTGCTGATCTTGAGCTCTAATTCTCTGGCCAATGACCTGCGGGTAAGTCTCACTGAACATACTGGGACTTGCTTCATACAAGACACATATAGGCTTGTATTCTCAGGTCTTCTTATCTGAAACTGATGGAGCTGCCTGGGCAGCCTGCTGCATCATGTGTGTCGATTTTTTAAAGCAGATCACCTTTGTGTGAACAAACCCTTAACTCCTGTTGTCACAGGAGAAAGGAAATAACAAGAGACTAGCAGGGAAATTTGCCATTCAGTGCGCAGTTCTTTTCCTTCTGGACTATGGATTTGTGAGCATAAGTGTTACCACCCCTTTTAAGCATTTCTTTTGCTGTCCATGAGTTTCTGTATTGATGTAGCTGAGGCAAGAGGTGTTAGCGGTGGTAATGCATCCGTCATGCATTTCCAAGACTCCTTCAGGCAAGAGTGAAGACAAACATTCATTCCAAAATGTTATTGTGTTTGAGGTTTCAATCACTGTGTGTTCTGTCCTTAGACTCATCATTTCAAGGCAGTGTATGGACACTCACTTTGAGGCACTTGCAATGGGCTGCAGGATACGTGCCACTGGTTTCATTTTATTTTATTCCCCTTCCTGTGGCAACTGTACAAGTCAATGAATATTGGAAGGAAGGGAAGTGTTATCCCAGTGCATCCAAAGAAATATAATCTCCTCATGTGAATGCATCGTTCTCTGGCCGAAGGCTTATCTGTATATTATGAACGAGCCATAAACCGCAGAAGCAACAATTCAGACATGTGGTTAGGGTTATACATATATTATATTGGAGAAGATGACATTATCAGGAGGATTTCTGCAACCTGAACACAGAACTCAAAAGTGTCACTGCTCCTTCCATGAGCCTCCTGGGGGAAACACCTTCAGTGCCTTCCCCCACCATGTCAGGTTACAGCTTTCTATGTAAAGCAGAAGTAGGCAAAGTGTGACCTATTACATGCCACTGAATGGCAGCTTTCACCAACCCTAGCCAGCATAATGAATGGTGAGAAATGTTGGCAGTTATATCAAGAAACATTTGGAGGGCCATTCTTTGCCCATCACTATTGTGGGACATGTAAGAAACTTACTGCTCCCCCACCTAATCACTCAGCTAAGCTTACCTTGAGGAAAATGTGTCCCCTGGGCTATATGCAAACCCCAAGGCAGATTTTTAAGGCCCACATTTTTTGCTGCTAATTGTTCCCATGCATCTGAAGGCATCTGGGGGACTTTTTAAAAAAGTGGTAGGCTGGCCTTCCAAGGTTACCCACCTGTGTTCTTGACAATACATTGAACGAATTCGTATCCTCTAAGTACATCTTGGCACCTCCAGCTTGGCAGATTTGGAGTACTGTATATGCCCAAATCACCCAGCACTAAGAAAGTCCATGTCTGTGAGTTCTGACCTCCACTTTTACATTCCTGATGCACTTTCTGAAAGGGATGGCTGGAAATTTTGCTCCTTCCAAAACTATTTGTGAGATGAGGTATTTGAAAATATGTACATTTTAAAAACTGCAAGCAAAAAAGGATAAATGCTCCTTGTGAGAAAAATTAGAGACCTGTTCACACATCACTCACTGCACTTTTTTCAACATGAGAGCAGAGGAGAGTCAAGCCCAGGCCCTATCCATTGTCCTTTTCCTTGTGTATCTGAAAAGGAAAGGTTCCTGGTTCATGTGGAGGCTTTACCCATGATCAAGATCCCACATTTTCCAGGGTTCTTTCACCTATGATGAGTCTGCACCTCAAAGGAGCCTCTCCTCATCCACCATGTCACTTCCCACCTGAGGAAAGCAAAACTTAGGGGCTGGAGCGAGGCACTCACCTGCTCCCACGTTGAAGAAAGCATATGATGTAATGCCTCAATGGAGCTAAAATCTCTCAGCCTCATACATACAAACCAAGGGCAGGTAGGATTTGGAGAAACACAAGACTGACAGAGTTTCACATCCCAGCTTTTTAAAGTGTAGCATGTCCAGATCAAAGCATTTTTATAAAGTATGCATCAGCCCCAAATAAATACTTTTTGTGGCTTCTACGTTCAGCTGGAGTAAAAGCTTTGCAGTTAGTTGCAGCAGACCAAAAAGTCTGACTTCACTTGAACCCAAGATTCTTGACGAGATTTAAAATCAAATTACAAGAAGACTGAAAAATTTTACTTCCATTAAGGCCATCTAATAACTAGATCTGATTAACCAAGGTTAAATAGTGGCCATTCCATTCCATAGAAATGTAAATGACTGGGTTGGGTCCACTCATGGAAGGGCTGTTTCAAATCTTCTGTCAGAGCAATGTGCAAGCGAACTGAAATTAAGATCGTCCACCTTTGCAGCCTTTTGCACTAGCAGATGTATAAGAACTCATGGAGAGTGTATATTTTGGTAGTGGCTATCCTAGGGCCTATATACCCGAATGGCACCATGTCCTATCTTATCTTGGAAGCTAAGCAAGATCAGCACTGGTTAGTAATTGGATGGGAGACTGCCAATGAATACCAGGTGCTGTGGGTTATATTTTAGAGGAAGGAGCTGGCGAAATCACCTCTGAGTATTCCTTGCCTATGAAAGTCATAGGTTGACAAGCAACTTAAAGGCACACATTTTCCTTCTGCATGTATGTCTTTGGTTCCAGCCTAATAGTGGACCACTGTATAGCTAGAGGCCTAAATACCCTAAAGGCACCAGATCCTGTCTGATCTTGGAAGCTAAGCAGGGCCAGCCCAGGTTAGTACTTGAATAGGAGGCTGCCCATGAACACCAGATGCTATAGGCTATATTTCAGAAGAAGGAACGGGCAAAACCACCTCTGAGTACAGTATTTCTTACCTAAGAAAACCCTATGGAAATCTTGAGATTACCCTAAGTTGATAGGCAATGTGAAAGCACATACACACACATACAAACAGCTTGAATCCAGTCCATCTGAAAGACTTTATTCCCTATATGAGCCTGCCCACGTTTTAAGATCTGTAGGGGCAGGCTTTCTCTTGATCCCATCACCATCACAGCTGTGTTTGGTGAGGATACAGAGGAGAACCTTCTCAGTGTCTGATTCCAGGCTATGAAACTCCCTCCCATGGGAGGTTTGGTTGACCCTCCTATATTCTCTTTCATCAACAAGGAAAGAGCTTTTTTATTTACACAGATCTTTGGCTCTTAAAAGTCCTTGTAGCAGAAGGGTCTTTTAATGGGGTATGCTATGCTCTTATGTTTTCTACTATATTTTGAATGTATTTTAAACTATCCTAACTTAATGTCTTAATAGAATTGTTTATTTACATATTTTTTTAAAAAAATTGTATTAATATGATTTTAGCTGTACTTTGTTTTAACTTTTTGTAAGCCTTGAATCATGTGATGAGAGAAAGGCAGGAGAAAGAAAGGATCTTAATATGCACGTTTTAAATGTACCTTGGGTCTGAATTCTCAAGGTCAAGAAAAGCAAATGTATATTAAATGTCTCAGTTGTATGGTCAAGTCCCTTGTTCTGCCAGAGGCTTTGCAGATTTTGACCATTTAGAGCTGGGCACAGAGATATGTGGCTGCGTGTTTATGGAAAGCTGTAATTTTCCTGTGCAGATAACACTCTCCTTAAGTATCTAGCACTGAATGTAATAAGGATTTTGCATGCCTGATTGTGCATCTAAATTAGATTCACAAAATGTTTAGGGAAGATATTTTGCACCCACAATTAGACATTAATTTTGCAGTCACTGCTCACACAGAAAGCATCTCTTTTGGTTACTATTTTACAGATGCTTTTTTCCTGCTTCATTTGCTGCATGTAAACAGAGGCTTTCTATACCAAGAAACAAAATGAGATCTAGATCGGAATGGGTGGCCTTTCTCTTGCTTCTTGTGTATGAACTTATATATATATATGCTTGTACTTTTGGTTGGAAGGTAAAAAGGCACCACAGATGGTGTGCAATTTTGCAAAAGATGAGGCAACCCTAGCACCTGGTGGCCACTTACACATGGACCATCCCCAATAGTAACATGAAACAGATTTGCATAAAATTTGCATATACTGAATTAAAGGTTGCTATGGTCTTTTTCAGATTACCCTCCCTAAACATTCTTTTGCCAGAATATTTTGTGGCGTTTTTATGCCGGCAAAAGAACTCCCCCTATCAGACTTACCTTTAGCAGCAGCAGTGAGGAAGCCCCAGCATAAATGGAGCCCGAACGGAGCTCCATTTGCTTCCAAGGTTGAGATTTCACTGATTCTCATGAGAAGACGTGAGTGCAGCAAATTCAAAAAATTAAGTGAGACAAAGACATAAAAAGTACACACAAGCACAGAAAGCCACTTTACAAGTAAACCAGAGAGGTTCATAAAAAGAGCATCCCTACCGGGCTGTCGCAATCTCACTCAGAAGTATTCTGTCATTGACGCTGTATTCACATGAGCACAATGGCGTGAGGATTCAAATGCCGCAATGCCGGGAATAAATTGCCATGGCAGAACTATTGACAGCTTGGGCCATCAATAAAATAGAATGCCTTTTTGACAGTACATGTCATATACGACATTGAATGGTATGTGTGCCCTTTCGTGATTATTAGGCATCGTTATGATACCATATTTGCCACATCTGATAAAGTTCTATATGCAAATGTGGAAATTGTTGCTCTAATTTATATAGAAACACAGTCACCATAGCAAGGAAGACTGTGAATTGGGGGAACCTACATGCCTGCTCTTTCTGGGATCCAAGGGTTAGTGGTGATGGGGAACTCCTAGACCCTTCTTGCTCTCCCTCCTTATGGTGTGTTATTTTTTAAATCACAGCAGGACATGATCTGAACTCTGGACACATCTTCAAACAGAGAATGACTTCAAATAAGGGCTCTGTAATATAGGATTCTTAGACACATAGAGCAGCTGTTCTAGGAAAACTGTGTGTATTATACTTGACCGCCTGTTGTATACTGGAATAACTTCTTCCTCTGTGAAGTCGAAGGCTTTCTTTCACGGACGGCATCCATAGGTTTTTTGTGGGTTTTTTCCAGGCTGTGAGGCCATGTTCTGGAAGAGTTTATTCCTGACATTTCGCCCGCATCTGTGTCTGGCATCTTCATCTTCTCTGAAAATGCCAGCCATAGATGCAGGCGAAATGTCAGGAATAAACTCTTCCAGAACAGGGCCTCACAGCCTGGGGGGGGAAAAAAACAAAAAACTTCCTCCTCTGTTGGTATGGAAAGAATATTAGTAGATATCCCCACCCCCAAAAATGGTCAAAAACCATCTTTCTCAGGTGTCAGAAAACCTTGTCAAGGAGAACGTTAGACAGATAAGTATCTTTACAGTTCAGGACTTACACAAAACTTTCTGTGGGGCTTTTTTTGGCACAGAAAACATTTTCTCAGCAGAAATATTATTTTTAGTGCATAAAATGCTGTATTCTACACATAAAATGCTGTTTCCTGTGCAAAAAGCCAAAACAAAACAAAACAAAACCAGGTATGAATTTTGGGCAGACTATGTCCTCAGTTTCAGCTTTTTCTGCATAGAAAATAATATTTCTCTACAGAAAATGTTATTTCCTGTACAGAAAATGCTGTTTTCTGTGAAACAGAATATGTGAATTTTGCCCAGATTAATCTGGCCAACTGTAAATAGTCTTCAAAGACTGCACAGCAGAAAATGCTAAAATTACTCATTGCTTACTTCAAGAAGGAAATTAGTAAGAAATGCCTATTTCTCTGCCACTTCTACCTAAAACGTCACTGCTACTGCTGTGAGCACTGCAACAAGAGGATGGAAAAGGAGAAAGTTAGTAACTGAGATGGCTATTGGAAACAAAACTTGTCCAAATTTATTTTCCCCTTTATTGTACCCCAGATGCAGGCAGGTGTAAGACCAAAGCTAAAAACTGTGGTTATAGTGTGGTAGAAAACCATGTAGTTTTGAGTGGTGATTGGCCTGTACATTACCTGGCCTGTGTCTGGAGGAACTATTTAGTCTTGTCAGTTGAATTTTTTTGCATTTGCTATAGTACTTTTGTTATTGTCACAAACTGAATTAATATTGATCAGTAATCAACTGATCACCATGAGTCAAGGTTGACTTGAGGGCATTAACAGCAGCAGCAGCAACACCAACAACAATCATCTTTTATCTGCGGTGCATCACTTCAGATTTCAGAATGGAATCCACATAAAAGAATGTTCCTCCTTGCTGCTACTTCTAGTAGCAATGCTAGTAGTAATTCTCCATATGTAGAAAGCAAACATATTGGGGACCAAGGTAGGTCCCTTCTCCATGTCTTTATGTTCAAATTTTGGCTTTCCTTTTGTTTGTAATATCAAAGCATTCAGTCAAGGCAAACTCTCACCTGCTTCCTTAAGGTGACCACTGCAGTGAAAAACACAGCCAGATGACACGTTGGGTCACTTATTCCTCTGATTCAAATTCAGTAGGAATGGAACTTGTTAAAAGGTTGACATGGAGGAGGAGAGTGGATGTGGAAGAACAGTTTCACTGAATAATCTTATTCTTCCTTGAATAACAAAACTGTTCCTGGCTTAGCATCATTGTCTATTTTTGTTCTGAGTGATCGCTTGACAGCTAAGCAAACTGAAACGTTCTTTAGCTGACAAATGTCACTGGTTTATCTCCCTTCCACTCTCCCCTCCCCAGTTGCATAAGATGATCCACTTATGAGTTATTTTCAACACAGTTTCACTCTCTCATCTCACCATGCAATTAAAAACAGACATGAAGTAGCACTTTAAAGATTGCAGGCAAGATTCTGCCTGGTACTGATATTTATTGCCAAAAGAATCAGCCCTGGCAGTTTTGAAGTATATGTGGGGATTATGAATAGTGCCTTTCATTCACATACAAAATGTATAAATTAACATTTCATCACTGAGTGACAACAGCCAGTTGCCACATAGCTGTAAGGAAGGATATGATTGGTTAATGTACGGAATTTGCTGCCATTAAGTTGTGCCAGTGGTTTTAAAATGGGATTACAAGGGTTTGTGGTGGGCAGATGTGTCGGACCAGTTGCTACATTAGATGGTGGGCTGATGTGTTATGTCCAGTTGATACATTCAATGCATGATACATTAACAACTCATGAGTTGATGTATCATTATGTCATGATACATAGCCAGTGATATAGAGGTGAGCCATTGTAGCTATATGGCTCAGGGTCTCATTTGTCCCTACTGTTTCCTGTGGGAACATATAGCAAGAAGGGGTTACTATTGCTTTCACACCCTGCAGTGGACTCCCTGAAAGCATCCAGCTGACCACTTTTCATAACAGGAAGCTACTAGACTAGCTGGAATCAGTTAGTTCATATCAGACCTCAGTTCACATCAGGTCTGAGCTGGGCCTGGAGAAAGTATCATCTAGTGGACTCCCTTTCTCTAACAGTGGTAAATTCTGAAATGCAAGTGTTCACTATCACAGTTCCCATAGCCTTGCCTCTCAAGGAGAGTCCAAAACTGCAGGCTATGGGGTTGAACCATATCAACAAACCAGTTCTAGCAGTTTTTCTCTCCACCAGGGGATATTTTGTAAAGCTAATGGGTCTTATTTGTTCATCCAAGACCAGGCCATACCAAAATATTGCAATGTGGATAGTTCACAACAGTATACGTTATGGGGGAGAACTCAATTGTCTTCCTAGTTCCTATGAGGATTGCAAATAAGGGCAGAGGAGATGGGGAGTTATGGGAGAAGGAAGCAGCAGATGACATCATCAGCCCTTCCTTGATAGGGATTGTATATCTGCACTTATTTCATTTTTGCATGAAAGAACAACAAAAATCAAAAGTTTTCTCCCTACGGAATAAATTACTTTGCATGTTATAAAAGTAATAAAAAAAATCAAAAGAACTTTTTTGTGCAAAAATATATTTGTCTGAAAAACTGTAGCCATAACCCTACATCAGGGTGGCACAATGGCACAACATAAAAGTTCCACAAGTGGAATTAAGATGCACCTCGCCCTCACCTCCAAAAACTCCTTTCCTGTGAGACTGCTATAGCCTCACCCTGAATACAACCATTTACTGGCCAGTGGAGAGTTGGGGGGGGGCGTGGAGCAGCCTCCAGCAACAGGCATCCTGTGGGACTGTTCAGGGATCCGCTACAAGTCGTGGAAAATTATATCATTGCTATGAGTCCAGCTATACTCTAGAATTCCCTCTAGGGGGTGGGGGGAACATTTCCACCACCTCCCCCCAGGACAGTTTAGGCCTAGGAGAGGCCTTTATTGAAATAGGAAGTAACTCCACACACTTCCTGTTGTTAAAAAAATGGTGAAAGTGGAGCCCTGGTGATGCAGTGGTTAAATGCCGGTACTGCAGTCACAAAGTTGTGAGTTCAATCCTGCAGGGCTCCAAGGTTGACTCAGCCTTCTATCCTTTCGTAGTTTAGTAAAATGAGTACCCAGCTTGTGGGTGCAATGACCTAACACATTGTAAACTGCTTCAAGAGTGCCTAGCACTATAAAGTGGTGTACATGTGTAAGTGCTATGGCTAAATAATTTGTAAGCTGCTCTGACAGCCTTTGTGGCTGAAGAGTGGGGTATAAATACTCTAGTAAAATAAAAAAATAAAAGAAAGTGCCCCACTATTTCCCACAGAGGATGTTTGAGGATTTGCGGGCATTTTCTCCCCTTAAGTACGTGTGGTGAAGGATCGGGGGGGGGGGAGTAATGCAACCCCCCCCCCAGCTTTCTGAAGTTGCCAAGCCTGGGTTTAAAAAGTGTTAGTCTTTTTTGTTCTTGCACAGACATTAAACCCCAGCCTTTGTCAATTTTTTAAATGGGAAGCTTAAATGTAAAATAAAAATAAAAATTGGCAATTCATTGTAGCACTGTTCCCTGCTAACTCCTAGCTCCCATAGCCTGTAAGCCAAGATTCTGTTACACCACTGTCAGTCACTCCTATCAGTCCTTTACATTTCTCATAATTCCCCATTATGAAGCTAGATTTGGAACATACAGTGAGACATTTACAAAATATGGCTAGACCAGCTGACCAGTACTAAGCCAGAAAAATGAAAGAAAAAAGAAAAGAAAAGAAGGATCCAGATCAGGTATCAGGAGCAAATCATACCAGGGCCAGAATCTTGACCTAGTACTTGCGCAAGGATGCCAAATGCCAACTGCTGTTATATTTGAGTCCTGCTGTTATATTTGAAAGACTAAGTTTAAACAACCACACATTTCTCAGTATTGCTGATTTTGGAACCTAACCAATGAATTAGTACTGCCCATTTTGAATATAGCTTTAGCCAACTTACTTGCCTGTGGATGGAAGCATTCTCTTTATACCCAGTCCCCACAGTAATCTGGAGGGGGAAGAGTCATCCCTCAGCAAGCACATTGTACTCAGGTGTCAATTATGTACATTCGTCTAGGCCAGTCTGTATACAGCAACACTCTTGTTTATATGGCCAACTTTCCTTTGTGAATCTTGACTATGGGAAGAAGTCCCCTTCAAGGAGAGAAACATGTTGCACTTTTGAAGGGGGATGTATTTGAACCACTTCATCATTATATTATTTTGAAATTATATTCATCAAATATAAAGTTTCCTGCTGTGTGTGTTTTTTCTTCTCTCTTTCTCTCATGGGAACACTTCTGTCTAAGGGGTTGCACTTTGAAAATGTACTTGGAAACACCTTTTTAGGACAGCTTGGTTCTTCCCCGCCCCCCCTTTGAAATGTCTGGAAGAAAGGATATAATTAAAGAATAGACCTTAGGCAGAGAAAACGCGTGCTTCCCTTTAACCTGGTTGATGGCTGTAGAATTCAGGAATAAGTCTCTTGCTTTTTGTATATATGCAGCAGAGTCTGAGAAATCCCAATGGCACAAATACAAAGCCAATCTTTCTTGATTTATTTCCAGATTTGCAAATGAACTGGCTGGAATAATCCCTTTTCTTGTGCCCAGCCCAGATACTGCATACACATGCTGTGGTCATGCTTTTCCCATGAATCCTTATAGTGAAAGGGAGACTTTGACTAGAGTTGTAAGATACTGATGATAACACGCTTGCATGCATGACATATTTCCTCAGTATAATCCTCAATATGTTAGAGCATACAGAAGAAACTCAGGAAATACCTCCAGTGACACTCATAGTGGGGAGACAGGTAGTAGATCGGCTTCCCTGCCATTTAACTAAAATGGAAGTATGCTTTATGGCAGTGCCTTGTCTATGTTGGGCACTGTTTCAGTGTCATGGAACAGAGGTCACAGTAGGGGTATCCAACTGTGATCTCTTTCCCTCTCAACTCCATTGTGGGTCACTTATAGCACTTTATGGTTGTGATTAATATAGAAACATAGGAAGCTACCCAATACAATAGGACCCCCATATCCACTGATTCATTATCCACTGATTCAATTATCCACAGAACACAAAACAGCACACCTACCATAGAATCTTCCTAGAAAATGTGTCCTCTCTAGCCATATTCTAGGTCCTTCAAGGCCACTCTATGGAATTATAAACCAGAAGTCCCATTATTTTCAATGGCATTCACTATTATCCACAGTTTTTGGTACCCACATGGCCCCCCAGAACCAATCCCCAGCAGATGCAAGGGTCCTATTGTACTGAGTTAGACCATTAGTCCATCTAGCAGCTAGATTCTAGCCCTATCCTGTCAAGTCTGATGGGCAGCAATGGCTTTCCAGGGTTTCAAACAGGAATTTTTATTGATTCATTGGTTGAATTAATTTCTATCCCACCTTTCTCTCAAGATGGAGTTCAAGCCCACTGCATCACTGTCCTTCATATTCCCTTCTTGGGTGTCTTCCATCCAAGTGTTAAGATTTTATTTTTTTTATTTTTTTGGCAGCACAGGGGGATCTTCCAAAAAGGAGGAAGTCATTATTTATTGCTTGCTTACTGTGAGGTAAAGTTTATGCAAGATAATGTTTTGGGTCAAAAGAATTTGAGGCAAAAATAAAATGAACATGGGAGAAAGTGAAAGGGACAGACTCATCCATCTTTGTTTCCATGTTGAACAGACTCAAAGATGGACAGACTCATCCATCTTTGTTTCCATGTTGACCCAACTGATATAACCAGTGATGTGGGTTTTCAGGAGAAAGTCAAAATGGATTTATAGACTGAAATCTTGTATGGCTCAGCTTAACATAGTAGGTCTGCATGAGGTGCTATGCTAGCCTGAGCCATATATCACTGAACAGCTTTGAAAGCCCCCTGCATGGACATTCCCAGCTTTGTAGGGAGCAGGCAGGTTCACAGAAGTGTCTGGCTACCTCCTCATAGCCAGGCACAAAATGATTACAGCAATGCTGAGATCCCTGGAAGACCCTGATGGATCTCAGTGCGGTTGTCATTATTTTGTGTCTCCCTGTGAGGAGATGCTTCTGTGATCCTGCCTGCTCCCCATAAAGCAGGGAATGACTTAGGAGGCTTCAAAGCATCTTCAGTAAGGTTGGTGGGCTTTGTGTGCTGTGGAGGGAGGGAGGGAATACTAACCCTTGCAGTGCTTTAAAAAAAAAAAAGACATACACAAGCATAAGGGAAACTTGCATGTGTTGATGTCCCTAATAGGATGCTAGGTTTCAGTGTTATATTCAAATACATTCAAACTTTAAATTATTTTATTGGAATATTTGTACTGATGTAGAGAATAGCAATAGTGGGCCCTTGGTATCTGCTAGGGTTTGGTTCCAGGACTCACCGTGGATACCAAAATCTGTGGATGCTCAAGTCCCTTTATATATAGTGGCATAGTAAAATGGTGTCCCTTATATAAAATGGCAAAATCAAGGTTTGCTTCTTAGATTTAAAAAAAATATATTTTCAAGCTGTGGATGGTGTCAAATCCGTGGATATAGAGGACCGACTGTACTTCCCTTATATTTAACAAAAAATATCTACACCTGAACAGTTTTTTAAGGCACTAAATGTCTAAAGAGAGCTGTACCTGATATATCTTATATGAACAGTTTAATTTTCTTTTGTTGAGGTATAACTGTAGGACTTTCAGCTCTGCTCATTCACTCTCTGCACTACTTAGCAGTTCCATTTCAAGTTGAGAAAAAAAATTGCTTTAGTACAACTAGTTGAACATTTTATGTCACTAAAGGATGTTTGTGAGTCTGTGAGCACAGGTACCTTGCCATCTTTTGTCTTCACTACCTTGTGACTGATTGATAGGCAAGTGATTTTGTGAAATGGAAATAAGCCTAGCAGAGCATTCATTTGTAAGTCTGTTCTTCCAAGCACTAGGGGTTGTCAATATTTATCCTTAGAAGAATAACTAGAGATTCATATCCTGCGTTTAGCCCATCTGACATGATTGATTGTAATACAACAGCCAGCCAACTATGGATGGGTGGATAGAGAACAGAACAGAATAGAATAGATGTGGCATGGAAAAGTTTACACAAAAATATACCATTGGAAAATTTTCTACATGTTTTTTTCATTTTGGAAAATTTTCTATCATTGAAATAACAAGGCTTAATACATCTATTTACAATTACGTCTGGAATAAGAAATCCAGGCATATGCAGTTCACAGGTTTATCTATCTACAAAACATATATGAGCTAAATGAGATTTCCCTTTTGAGAAGGAGAAAGAATATGGCTTCTCTGCCTCTCTGTCAGTTTTATTTATTTATTTGATTTATCTACTACTTTTCTTCCAAACCTGGGACTAGGCAGAGCCTAAAACAGGATGAATTCTAGAACAAAAAATACTATTTTCTTCACAGAAAATCCTGCTTCATGTGCAGAACTTGCTGTTTTTTGTACACAAATACCACATGCAATTTTTTTTTTATAGAATAAGTCCCAAACTGCAAAGATTCTTGTGGGTCCAGGATTCTTCTCATTAGGGTTTCCCAGAGCTTGAGAAACTTGGTTTTTTTTAAAATCATTTTTTGAATATTTTCAAATATTCTTTCCATCTGTATCGGATAACCATCTTTAAATACCTGGAGCGATCTCCTGTGAAAGATGACAAAAGCTTGTTTTCAACTGCTCTAACACAAAAAAAAACAATGAGTTCAAATTACAAGAAAACTGTTCCCACCCAAATCTTAGGAAGAACATCTTGACAACAAGAGCTGTTTGAGAGTGGAATAGACTCCCTTTGGGTGGGGGGGACTTGCCTTCTTTGGAGATTTTTGGGATAGCCATCTCACAGGGGTGCTTTAGATATATAGTCCTGTATGGCAGAGAGTTGGACTTAGGTGGCCCTTGTAGTTCTCTCCACTTCTGTCATTTTGTGATTCTATAATACTAGAACACAGATTAATTAAAAGCCATTAATAATGCAACAGTGAGCAAAACACAACAGCCACCTCTTAAAAGCCCCTCTCTCATCAACCAGCCAACTACTGAAAGCCCACCTGAATGTAATGTAATGTAATGTAATGTAATATAATATAATATAATATAATATAATATAATATAATCTAATCTAATCTACTTGGGTGTCCCTTGAGAGGAAATTTGAAAGCCTGTGAACAACCACTGAGAAAGTTCCCCAACTTCTTAAGACATTTCTCTTTTTAGTATAGAGAGGAACCACAGATCTAAACCAATCAATTTTAGTTTGCACTTTTAAGTACGGTAGCAATGTTGAGTGTGGAAGCACAGGAATTGCCTCAGCTCCCAGAGGAGGGAAATGACAACTGAGCAGATTTGTGCTTGTTTGCCATGATGGCTTGTTAGCAGTACAGTGTGTACACTGAGAAACAGGTGGATGGGAATCTATGCCAGCTAAAGCCAGCTTTGCAAGCTTCAGTAGTGTGAAGAGTGAAGCCAGACACAATAGTGATGAGACAAGGTAGACTCTGTTGCCTCTTAGGATCTTTTCAGATGGGCTCTATATTCCGTGGCAGGCACAGAACAGGGTCGAGAAAGGCTCTCCCTTTCAGACAATGTTGACCCATCCTGTATTGCCCCTGTGCTGCCTTGTGGTGCTTCCAGAATATTGTATTCATGATGAAACATCGTGAATAGAACACCCATTCCATGTCTGTTGTGGAATCACGGGTGTGCGAACAGGAGCCCCGTCCCTGTCCTGCGATGCCAGCCACGGGGGGAGGGGGAGGTCCATTCAGAACACTTCCAGTAGAAATCAGGATGAGGAGGTAAGTGGCACCTTTTTTTCCCCTTCCCAGGTTACTTGTTTTTTTTTTTTTTATTTGTGTTGGGGCTTGTTTTTTCATTTTGAAGTTTTGTTTGACTTTTATTTTTAAATTTCTTGCACGATTGTTCTCTCATAAAAATGAGCAGGATTTCATTTCCAGGTTGTAAATGCAGCCTTATGACAGCTGCATTTACTCCTGGCCAGTGAGGGAAGGGGAAGAACGTTCCTGCCCCGAGATCAAGGTAAGTGTCTGAAAGCTTTTTCTTGATTCCATGACAGGAATGGGAGTCGGGGTAGTGAGACAGGAATGGGGCAAAAAGCTCTGTCTGAAAATCTCCTTAGATGCAAATGAATACAAATACATATATCTAATGCAGTGCACATTCTGCATATTCCTAGTATGGCTGAGCCAAAATGGGCCACCTAAATCTTCACCTCCCTCTTTACAGTCTGTATTGTTAGGAGACATTTCAGCAAGATAAGGGAGTGGAGGGAGGTGGGGAGGAAACAAGGAAGTGCTGGATTTTTTCCTACTTGTTACTGGTGATGGTTATGGACCCTTATGTTGTTGTGCACAGCTTCATTTTGTCCTTCCTTTCCAGAAAATACAGAAACCAGGATGGGATCAAGCAAACTAATTTCTAAGATGTACAGTGCAACTTGTCTTTCTGCCAGGTGTTCAAGTGCTATGGGGACTTTTATTAGCTACATCTATTAAATCCATCACTTTCTCTGTAGCCTGAAAGGAGGTCCTCAGCATATGATTAAGGCTGGTCACATGCAGGGGCCCTTGATCACATGCTGGGGGCCTCCTTCCCAGCTATAGAATGACACCAGCAGCGGTAACATTTGGCGAGACAGGGCGGCATGCAGATATGGACTCTGCATTTCTGCACCAGACCCATCTAGGTTTCCCCGCATAATTTGGGTCTTCCCTAGGGGTTATTTTAAAATGTTTTAAATGGGTTTAACCTTGACTTTCCTCCAGCTTTGCTTCGGACATCATCAGGACTACCCAGAGGCAAATCAGAGCAAAAGTCCTGCCTCATTTAGACTGCAGGGCTCCAAACTGGGGGGTAGCCAGTATAAATTGCCCATCTAGACAAGCCCTGAGAGAAGATTTGAATGATGTCTTAACGTCCATAGCTGAGAGGCCGTGGTGGTTTTCAAGTATGTAGTGGGCTATGTTCCCATGTAATATGCTGGGGTTTATCCTTCCCCTCGATGCTCCTTTCAGGTGCAGCAGCTGTAGAGGGCACTCCAAAGCATGGATGTAGAAGATAAGAGCCAGGGATCTTGAAACACTTAGATACTCATTTGCAAGGTAAGTTTCTTCTATCCCTCAGTTGCTAAATGACATCTTTAAAAAGTGACAACGAGTCTTGTGGCACTTTAATGGCTAATGGATTTTATTCAGCATAAGCTTTCATGTGCTCTGACTTCTGGACATCATCCTGGAGCCTGTCAAAGTTGATGCCAAGTAAAACTTGTTAGTCTTTAAAGTCCCACGAAACTCTTTAAAGTTTTTCCTACAAGACCAGATGGCTACCCCCCCCAAAATCTTTAAAAAATATTACTTCTGCATGGGCCAATTAAGGGATGCACAACATTTTAGAATGTTGAGTGCTACTGCTCCCATTCATTGGCTTTTTCTCTATTATTGTTGTTGTTCCTTTAAGAATTAGAAACTCTAAAAGCTGTGTGTGTCCAAGGCTTATCTTATTCCCAGTCAACTGCCAATTCCTCTTTTCAGTGACAGCTTTACCTCATGGAATAGATGGAACCCCTTCCAAATTCACATTCATCTCTATTTTTAGGTGTGTTGAGATACAGCTCCCCGCAGATACATTGTAACCACTAATATCCAGAAGAAAGTATACATGTGTGGGGCTCTGATGCAGCCATTGCTAACCCATAGCCTACCAGATGCATGGGACTAACACTTCCACCACCTTTAGCAAACATGGATGGTAGGAATCATAGAATCATAGAATCATAGAATTGCAGAGTTGGAAGAGACCACGAGGGCCATCCAGTCCAACCCCCCTGCCACGCAGGAAATCACAATCAAAGCATCCCCGACAGATGGCCATCCAGCCTCTGTTTAAAGACCTCCAAGGAAGGAGACCCCACCACGCTCCGAGGGAGTGCGTTCCACTGCCGAACAGCTCTTACTGTCAAAAAGTTCCTCCTCATGTTGAGGTGGAATCTCTGTTCCTGGAGCTTGCACCCATTGTCTCTGGAGCAGCAGAAAACAAGCCTGCTCCATCCTCAGCGTGACATCCCTTCAAATACTTAAACAGGGCTATCATATCGCCTCTTAACCGTCTTTTTTCCAGGCTAAACATACCCAGCTCCCTAAGTCTCTCCTCATAAGGCATTGTTTCCAGACCTTTCACCATTTTAGTTGCTCTTCTCTGGACACGCTCCAATTTGTCAATATCCTTTCTGAACTGTGGTGCCCAGAACTGGACACAGTATTCTAAGTGGGGTCTGACCAAGGCAGAATAGAGTGGCACTATTACTTCCCTTGATCTAGACACTATACTTTTATTGATACAGCCCAAAATCGCATTGGCCTTTTTAGCTGCCGCATCACACTGTTGGCTCATGTTCAACTTGTGGTCTACTAGGACTCCTAGATCCCTTTCGCACATAGTCTCATTCAGCCAGGTCTCTCCCATCCTATATTTATGCATTTCATTTTTCCGCCCTAAGTGCAGTATTTTACATTTCTCCATATTGAATTTCATTTTGTTCGCTTTGGCCCAGCTCTCCAGTCTATCCAGGTCATCTTGAATTTTGATCCTGTCCTCTAGGGTATTAGCTACTCCTCCCAATTTGGTGTCATCTGCAAATTTGATAAGTATGCCCCTAATTCCCTCATCCAAGTCATTGATAAAGATGTTGAATAGCACTGGGCCCAGGACAGAACCCTGTGGCACCCCACTGGTCACATCTTTCCAAGACGAAGAGGAGCCACTGCTGAGCACCCTTTGGGTTCGGCCGGTCAACCAATTACAAATCCATTGAACAGTTAACTTGTCTAGCCCACATTTTACAAGCTTGTTTGCAAGAATGTCATGGGGAACCTTGTCAAAGGCCTTACTGAAATCAAGGTATGCGATGTCCACAGCATTCCCTTCATCTACCAAGCTGGTAACTTTATCAAAAAAAGAGATCAGATTAGTCTGGCATGACTTGTTTCTCTGAAACCCATGTTGACTTTTTGTGATTATGGCATTGCCTTCTAAATGTTCACAGACTCTTTGTTTAATGATGTGCTCTAGAATCTTCCCTGGTATTGATGTCAGACTAACTGGACGATAATTGTTGGGATCCTCTTTTTTCCCCGTTTTGAAGATGGGGACAACGTTTGCCCTCCTCCAGTCTGCTGGGACTTCTCCTGTTCTCCAGGAGTTCTCAAATATTATTGCCAATGGCTCTGAGATTATATTTGCCAGCTCTTTTAATACCCTTGGATGTAGTTCATCTGGTCCTGGAAATTTAAATTCATTTAGATTAAGAAGGTGTTCCTGTACTACCTCTTTACTTATTTTGAGCTGGATTTCCCCTATTGTGTCCTCTGTTCCATTATCCTCAGGTTGGTCCTCCTTTTCCTTTTCGGAAAACACTGAGGCAAAGAAGGTGTTGAGTAATTCTGCCTTTTCTCTGTCCCCTGTTAGCATTTTGCCATCTTCTCCTCGTAGTGGCCCTATCATTTCCTTCTTCCTCCTTTTGTTGCGGACATACCCAAAAAAACCCTTTTTATTGTTCTTAACCTCCCTAGCAAGCCTGAGCTCATTCTGTGCTTTAGTTTTTCTGACTTTACTCCTACACGTGTTCGCTATCTGTTTGAATTCTTCTTTGGTGATTTCCCCCCTTTTCCATTTCCTATACATGTTCCGTTTAAAACTTAGCTCCATTGAAAGTTCTTTAGTCATCCATCCTGGTTTCTTGAGACACCTCCCATTTTTCTTCCTCAATGGTACTGTTTGAAATTGTGCCTTCAGTATCTCCCTTTTGAGAAAGTCCCATCCATCTTGAGGTCTCTTCTCTTTTAGTATTCCTGACCATGGGATCACCCCCAGTATTTCCCTGAGTTTACTGAAATCAGCTCTCCTAAAGTCAAGAATGCGTGTCTGACTATGCCTGGCTTCTCCTTTCCATTGTATAACAAACTCCAGGAGAACATGATCACTCTCACCTAAGGATCCCACCACTTGCACCCCATTAACCAGGTCATCTCTGTTGGTTAGGATCAGATCTAAAATAGCTGACCCCCTTGTTGCCTCTTCCACCTTTTGGACCATGAAATTGTCTTCCAGGCATGTAAGGAATTTGCTAGACCTTGAAGTTTTGGTTGAGTTAGATTGCCAGCATATATCAGGATAGTTGAAGTCACCCATCACTACTACATCTCTCCTTTCTGCATGTGTGTTCATCTGTTCTAGAAAGGCAACATCCAATTCCTCCATCTGATTTGGGGGTCTGTAGTAGAGTCCCACAATAACATCCCTGTTGTTTCCCTCCCCTTTAATTTTTATCCAGATGCTCTCCACCTGGCTTCCAGTATTGATGTTGTGGATCACTTCACTGGTGTAAATATCCCTGACATATAATGCTATTCCTCCTCCTTTCCTGCTTGGCCTGTTTCTCCTATAAAGGTTATACCCCTCTATTCCTACATTCCAATCATGAGACTCGTCCCACCAGGTTTCAGTAATGCCTATTATATCATATTTGTTTTGTAGTGCGAGGAGTACAAGTTCATCTTGCTTATTTCCCATGCTCTGTGCATTAGTGTAGAGACATCTGAGACCATGTGTTCCCTTTACTTGCTTCCTGTGTAAGCTTTTTTGCCTCCCACTGTTGGGTCCTTGCGCTGTTTGCCTTGTTCCCTCTATGACAGTTTGATTATTTTCTCCAGCCTTTTTGCCTTCCAGAATACTGTCTCCCTCCCCCATTTGACTCAGTTTAAAGCCCTCCTGATCAAATTCTTGAGACTGTTGGCAAAAATGTTTCTTCCAACTGTTGTAAGATGCACCCCATCTCTTGCCAGAAGTCCCCCCGCATGGTAGCGCAGGAGTTATAGGCCATCACATATGGAGACCACCAGGCTGGGGAATACTAATGTAATGCATCCCAATAAAACAGTTATGCAATCCAGTTATTAGTTGGCGTAAAAGTCTAAAGTGTGCATTTCTGATTTGAAACAAATATTCCTTTGGCATTCAACTAACCTGTGTGTTAAAGTGTAAGGAAAGTGGAGAGTTCCTAATCCAGGCAAGTTATGACTGGATTTAGCATTCAGATTGTTTAACAGGTGAAAAAAAACAGATGCAAATTAGTACTAGTTTAGGAAGGCCTTTTAGTGAAAAGCTGATTCTGATGACTGAGGCCATGTGCTTAAATGTCTTCTTTATTGGCACAAATCTATTGAAAATGAATGGATTTTATGAAATCATTTATAAACCTGAAGCTTCAATCTATTCTTGGAGCTACTGAAGCATAGCCACTCTTTACCTTGTGAGTGCAAGCAGGGTGGGGAAAAAGAATCTCTCTATGGAATTACAGTAGCACCCCCATATCCGCTGATTCACCATCCGCTGATTCAATTATCCATAGTTGGTGACAGCAGGGGGGGTGATCAGGGGAGAGAGGGGAGGAGGAGAGTTCTCTTCTCCCTTCTCCCTTTGCCCCTGGAATGGCTCCCAGTGGTGGCAGTGGCAAAGGTGAGGGTGAAGAGAAGGGAGGAGAATTCTCACCTCACTTCTTTCTTTGCCCCCAGGATGGCTCCCAGTGGTGGCAGTGGTGATGGGAGCGACGGGAGTGGAGGATAGTTCTCTTCTCCCTTCTCCCTGGGATGGCTCCCAGTGGCAGCAAAGGTGATGGGGGCATTCACTATTATCTGCGGATTTCATTATCCACGGCGGGGGACCCTGGAACCAATGCCCCATGGCTAAGGGGGTCCTACTGTAAACTCAGTGATCATATACTAAAGTTAGTGCCATGAATATACAGTATTGCTCTGAATACACAACATGGTGAAAAATTCACTACTTATTCACAGTGTCAACATGAGCTGATGTCTCAGATGATGCAAGTATGCAACAATGACTTTTTTACAATGCGTCATTTGAACTTAACACATTGGGATTCACATTTGGAAAGACCACCAGGTGACATAAACAACCATATCTCAAAATATTCAGTGCAAGGTCACAAACAGCAGGTGTTCCTGATAGGATTCTCAGGTTTCATGACTCTGCCCCTCTTCTCCAGGCCTCACGATATGGAAAGGAATCTCAGGGAAAGAGCACTGTCTTGAAAAGATTTTTTCAATAAATGTGTTGCTGGCTCTTGCTGCTGCAGGAGTGGCTGCTGTAGACCCTCCAGAGGAACGACCTGGCTACCTCTTCACTTCCCTCTGCCCCTCAGAGTTTCCTAAACAGCAGCCAGCACCAGGGCTCAGGAGAAGGAAGTGGTCTGCACACGGAAATTGTGAGCTGCCCCAGTATTTGCTGCCTCAGTCATAGTTGAATATGGTAGTTCAGGATTCATATTCTGTATCATTTCCTGTTTTATTGTTGACTTTCTCAGTCCTGTTCCCATATACCTCACCTAATCCTTAGTGGTTGAAGCCTTATTATTCCCTTTCTTGAGGTGACACATAAGTGGGTTGTACCCTTGTATGAATGCCCTTCTTCTTCAGCTCTGCTTAGGGATTTAATTATTTGCTCTTTTAATTTCCAATTTTGCTTCTTTCTCTCTCTGTTGAGTCCTCTTTCTCCCCCGCCCTATCTACTTTCTCTTTCTATCCCCACTTCTCCTAGCTACATTCATCACCTTCTTTCACGCCCCCCACCCCGCCGTCTCTCCATGCTTTCTTTTTTGTCTGCCTCTCTCAAGAATACTGTGAAACATTGATTGTGATATGTTAGATTTTTAACATTTTAAAGGTGTAAATCCCTTTAATCTCAATAGGCATTGCTTCTGAATAGACATGCATAGGTAGCATTGCCCTGTTAGTCTCTGTTGACTCGTGTTCATTATTTTCCTCATCCTAAAATATTTGGTGCTTATTAGGAGCATTAGTCATAGAATCATAGAGTTGGAAGAGACCACAAGGGCCATCTAGTCCAACCCTCTGCCATGCAGGAATACACAATCAAATCATTCCAGACAGATAGCCATCTAGCCTCTTTTTAAAAACCTCCAAAGAAGGAGACTCCACCACACTGCGAGGCAGTGTATTCCACTTCCGAATAGCTCTTACTGTCAGGAAGTTCTTGCTAGTGTTTAGATGGAATTGCTTTTCCCTGTAGTTTGAGTCTATTGCTCCATGTCCTAGTCTCTAGAGGAGCAGAAAACAAGCCTGCCCCATCCTCAGTATGACATCCCTTCAAATATTTAAACATGGCTATCATGTCTTCTCTTAACCTTCTCTTCCCCAGACTAAGCATACCCACCTTCCTAAGCCGCTCCTCATAGGGCATGGCTTCCAGACCTCCCACCATCCTGGTTTCCCTCCTCTGGACATGTTCCAGCTTGTCAATATCCTTCTTGAATTGTGGTGCCCAGAACTGGGCACATAGTTCCAGGTGAGGTCTGGCCAAAGCAGAATACAGTGGCGCTATTACTTCATTTGATCTAGACACTATACTCCTATTAATGGAGCATAGAAGCACTTCTGCTTTTTTAGCTGCTGCATCACACTGCTGACTCATGTTCAGCTTGTGATCCACTAGGACCCTAGATCCCTTTTGCATGTACTGCCATCAAGCCAGGTGTCACCCATCCTATATCTGTGCATTTCATTTTTCTTGCCCAAATGTAGTATCCTACATTTCTTCCTGTTGAAATTCATTTTGTTAGTTTAGGCCTAGCTTTCTAATGTGTTGAGGTCATTTTGGATTCTGATCCTGTCCTCCTGGGTATTAGCTACCCCTCCTAATTTGGTGTCATCTGCAAACTTGATAAGCATGCCCTCTATTCCCTCATCCAAATCATTGATAAAGATGTTGAATAACACTAGACCCAGGACAGAACCCTGTGGCACCCCACTGGTCACTTCTTTCCAGGATGAAGAGGAGCCATTGGAGACTATCCTTTGGGTTCAAGTCAGTCAACTAGTTACAAATCCACCTAACAGTTGCCTTGTCTAGCCCACAGATTACTAACCTTTTTGAAGGAATATCGTAGGGGACCTTGTCAAAATCCTTACTGAATTCAAGAAACACTACATCCACAGCATTCCCTTCTATCAAGTTTGTAGCTCTATCAAAAAAAGAGATAAGATTAGTCTGGCACAACTTGTTTTTGAGAAGTCCATGTTGACTTTTAGTGATCACGGCATTCCTTTCTAATTGCTTACAGACTGTCTGTTTAATGATCTGCTCTAGAATCTTTCCTAGTATTGATGTCAGGCTGACTGGGCAGTAAGTAGTATGGCTATGATCATCATAGTATGGATATGATGATCGTGGTTTTTAAAATGAGGGAACATTCCAAATCTGACTGTAAAAAATAAAATGTGGGCACAGAAAGGCACTGATAAATAGGAGCGAACCATTAAAAACAGAATTTAGAAAAACATCTTTCAAAAATTTCAGTAGTTGGACTACAGCCACCATAAGCTTAAAGCAGTGCTCGCAAAGATTATAAAAACAGAACTATCAAAAGTTGTTTGATTTTTTTCTGTTCAAAGCAGAGCTTGGAAAACTTTGTATTTTCTCATTTTCTTTCTTTTTTAAGTTGAAATACATAATCTAAGACTGTGTGGTTGATTGTTAATATATCATCCTTAATGACAGAATTTAGGCCAAATCCACACTACACAAATAACCCAATTTGAAACTGGATTATTTGCCATGAATCCATCCTATTGAATCCTGGGATTTGTATTTTTACAAGGTCTTTAGCCTTCGCTGCCAAAGAGTGGTGTCAATTTGTTTCAGCATAAGGAGAAAAAAAGAAGGGGGAGGAGGTTCCTAGAAACACTTTTAAGACCTAATTCACATAGTTCAGCATAAACTTTCATGGAGTCCAGATGCATCTGATGATGTATACTGGAATTTTTAAAAGTTTACACTGAACTATATCAATGGATGCTGTTAGGTAACTCCTTCCCTCCACCGTTCCACCCCCCCCCCCTTTGTTTTGCGCCTGTGTCCCTCTTGCCACCTGAGTGCATCTCCACATAGTGGATATGCTTTATTTCTGCTCAGTGACCATAACTGAGCTCATCAGGCTCATCTACACATGAGAATGAAGCTTCTGAAAACAGTCTCTGTGGCAGCAGTGGGCAATCTCTCCAGCCCAGAATTCAAGTTCCAAATTGGAAATGACCTTTGGGCATTTGCATTCCAGCAGGGGGTGGTGATAAGGACATGTGGCAGGATGTAGCCAGGGCCAAAGGAACATTGGTAAACCCAGCTTTACTTCTTACCAGTTTGGACATTTTCCCACCAAACATACAAAACACAACTAATTCTATGCACATCTACATATCCCAGCACAATGATGCTTCTGCCTGCAAAACACAGCTTAGTTTCATGCAACTGCTTTCTAGCCTGGAAAGCACACCTCAGTTCTTTACAGGGTACACTCTTATCTTGAATTGCTTATGGGAAATAAAAGCAGAAGAAACATGTGGACTAGATTGGGAAATGGCTACGACTACACCTGTTTTGCTGATTCAGCAGAGTTACAGTCTAAATTAATAGAGTTTTCTATGGAAGGGCCCCTGGCCAGATTTTAAACTACGCCCACTCCTGCAGCAACTTAGCCAATTGCTAGAGCTGGGGCTGGTTTATAGGGAATACCCAGTTTTGGTATGAATTGCTCATACATATAAGGAAAGGCTTCTCAGGGCATCAGCACTGTCTTGAAAAGATTTTTTTCAACAAATACTGTATGCTCTTGCTACTGCACGCTGCTTCAAAGTGACTGCTATACACTCCAGGGTCTACACTCTAGGGATGGAAAGATTATTCAAGAATATTCAAAAATGATAGAAAAACATGGTTTTTCAAGTGTTGAGAAACCCTGATGAGAAGAATCCTGGACTGATAAGAATCTTTGCAGTTTGGGTGTTCTGCACAAAATTTGCATGTGGTTGTTTTGTCAAAAAAAAAAATCATTTTCTCCATGGGAAATACTATTTTCTGTGTGGAAAATAATATTTCAATGCAGAAATATTAATTCCCGTACAGAAAATGTTTTCTGAACAGAAAAAAAAGTTGTAATTGGGATTTGTTTGGTGTAAAATTCACAAAATTTGCTCATGGTTGTTTTGCAGAGAAAGCAGCATTTTCTGTACAGAAAAGAGTATTTTGTGCACAGGAATTAATATTTCTGCATGGAAATATTATTTTTCATGTAGAAAATGCTGTTTCTTGAGCAAAAAATGTTGTTTTCTCTGGAAAACAACCACATGTGAATTTTGCAAAGAATAAGTCCTGAATTGTGAATCGCCCTTGAAAACTGTTGAAGAAAACTGCTGAAATTATTTATTGCTAGCTTTGAGAAGAAACTTAATGAAAAATTTCATGCCTACTACACACGTTCTTTCTCTTACTGCCTGTCGTAAAGAATAATGAAGAACTGTTCTAGATAGTTCTTGTCTTTCATGGTTTTTAACAAGTGGCTTTTTTATGAGCAGCCGAAAGTCTTATCAAAACTTGCACTTTATCCTCTTCAGTTAGTGATCCTCTTCAGTTAGTGATCCATAAACCAAGTTTGTGTTTTTATGGTTTAGTGTACTGTCCATTCATTGAAGTCTGCCATGTATGTTAATAAAAACAAAAAGAAGGATTTGTAGTTTTCATCCTATGTATCTAGTTACTGGTTCTTGATCCACTGTGTTGAGTACATAAGGTATGCCAAAGGCCGTTGTGGCTATTGTGGAGGCAGTGTAGGTAGACAGGCTTTGTGACCTGTTTTTGTTCTGTTTTGCTCTAGGTAGATCCACAGATTTAATAGTCCTGCAGTAGATATATGGCTGACAGATTTTGGTATTTGTGACTTTCATGGAATGGGTATCATTCTGCATTCCCAAGATGCACTGCTCAGTGGCAGAAAGTGAAGGTAATGAGATGTTAATATTGTTGCTTACACACTGTGCAACTCACTTCACTTGCCATTATAAAACACATGAGGCCATGAGCCTGTAGGTGTTTATGTGGGTGTATAACCATATTGGCTAAGCCCTATTCAGGCAATATCATTAGAGGTAATCTGGATGTACATTAATGTATCTGCTAGCACTACTCAGAACATTATGCTTGCAGGCTAGTTTTACTTGCAGAGCCCATGCTTACAATATCAACATTGGCAGAGAGAGGCCATTAAGCATCCAGTCGTATGTGGAACAGTTCTGTCCTTCAACATCTTTGAGATGTAAGTATAGATATCAGGATAGGAGCTTCTCTGAGATCTCATGTTGTAGGGTGACAGGTAACTATTTTAATAAATAGGTATTCTGTAAGTGCAATATTGGGGGAGAAGCTACTTAGCCTAGCCAACTGTTTAACTTTAGATAAACATATGCCACAGGGGCATCTGGTCCATGAATATTTTAATACAATAAATATTAGTTTTCAAGATGGCAGTTTCTGTGCATTTCCTCTGTGATAAATTGAGATGCCTAGCTTACTGTGCTGCTTAAGCTGCACTCCCAGTTGTTAAAACCATAAGGGCAGCATTTATTCATTTTGTTTTGTCTTTAAATAGGCAGTGGAGCAAGATAATCACATCATTCTGCATCTGAATCTTTTTAAAAACATGTTGTATAATATATCAACTAGATGTTTAACACCCTCCCAACCCCATATTTTGCGCACTTTTCCACATAACAATGCTCTTTGCATCTAGAGTTGGATCCAGTCTTATTTATGCTTAGAATAGACTCGTTGAAATCCATGGGACCTACATCAGTCAGGATTACATTATGTCTTATTGATGTTAGTGGATGCACCCAAAGCATGGATATGTGTGACACCAACCCCACTTTAAGGAACCTCAGGGATCATCTACTCCAACCACGAATAGAAGAAGCCCACTACTTCAGCACCCCTGATAGATGGTCCTCCAAGCCTCAGCTTAATAACTTCCAACAAAGGCAAGTTCACCATCTTTGGAGGTAGTCCATTCTGGTGTCAAACAGCTCATATTAGACCCTCTGCTCTGAGTGACTGACAACTAATCTACTAGTTCCAAGAGAAAAGCTTAGTGCCACCCTATTCTGCTGTGGTCAGACCTCATGAGGAATAACGTGTCCAGTTCTGGGCACCACAGTTCAAGAAGGATATTGACAGGCTGGAATGTGTCCAGGGGAGGATGCTCTCTCTCTCTCTGGCTTCTCTTCACAAACGAAGATTCAGGAAGGACTCATTCCATGCTTTCTGCAAGTGCGCTGATGACTAAAAAGGCCAATCCGAGATAGACATGTCCGGTTGCAGAAAGCACAGCAGAAGGTTTCCTTGGGTGATGTTTTTGAGTTGTGATTCTTTCTGCGTTGTCGTTTCTCTTGAAGACTAGTTCGGTGTGAGTTCTCAAATAAGGCTGCAGCATTGTGGATAGTGTGTCTCCATGCCTTCCGATGTGAGGCCAGGGCGGACCATTGTTGGTGATCAATTTGGCTGAGCCTGAGGTGTTGTTTCATGGAGTCCTTGTATTGCTTTTTTGGAGCGCCCCTCTTACGCTGACCTGTGGCGAGTTCACCGTAGAATACTAATTTGGGGAGGCGATGGTCCTCCATCCTAGAAACATGCCCAGACCAGTGCAGCTGTGTTCTTAATATCATGGCCTCAATGCTGGTGATCCCTGCTTGCTCAAAGACAGCAACATTGGTCACATAGTCAGTCCAGTGTATATTTAGGATTGTGCGTAAACAGCGCTGATGAAAGCGTTCAAGGAGTCGTAGGTGGTGGCGATAGGTGACCCATGTTTCAGACCCGTAAAGGATAATAGACAGTACAATGGCTCTATACACACTGATTTTTGTGTTTTGCCTCATATGTTTATTACTCCAGACTCTTTTGTAAAGTCTTCCAAATGTGCTATATGCCTTTGCTAGTCTGTGATCGATCTCTTTGTCAATCTTGGCATCTGAGGAGATGCTTCCCAGATAGGTGAACGGCTGAACGGACTGAACGGATCTTCTCTAGTCATCTTCTAAGTCCTCCAAGGCATGTTTTTTTTTAATCAAAAGTCCATTATTTTAATAGGGTTCACTGTTATCCATGGTTTCTGGTATCCATGGTAAGTCTGGGAACTGAACCCCTGTGGATATGGGTGTCTGACTGTATAAGTGGTACGCTTTCAAGGACACATCATCTTAGGGCAGGGATAATACCATTCAGATGTTTTGACTTAAAACTCCTAGTAAACTGTTTGATTACCTGATGCAGAGCTGGCAGATAATGGGGAGATGTAGCCCACCCATTATCACAGCCCCACTAAACATGGACAGTAATAAGAGACTGTGGGAATTGTAGTCCAAAACATCTGCAATGCCAAAGGTTCCCCAGCTGTGTCTTAGCAGGTTCTCATGCTTCAACACAAGAACCCAAGGTGGGCCTGCCCACAGCCAAAGATGCAATGCTCGTTCTTTTGGAAAATTCATGTCCCCTTGCTAAGCATTGATTCTGAATCATTTAGAAACATGTTGCACTTCTTAGAAACAAGAAGAGTTCCTCCCTCATATTTGGGGGTACTTTCTCACATACACAAAAGCTCCTTGCTTCTGATAAACTAGCATGCAAGATAATTATAATGTATCATTCTTTCCAGTATCTTACTACACATCACCTCCTTTTATGAATGAGGGAATATTCAGAAGTAGACATTCCTTCCTATAATCCAGAATCTTATCATTTCATTCTGGTAATGTGGAAATTTAACTTATATGCATTGAGCTTTGAATCAGTTAGAGGGCTTGAGAACAGTTCCATATTAACCATAGTTGTGGTAGAAGGCTTTCATAGACCTTGCTCTTTACCTGTACAATGCCATGACTGTTGTGTAGAGAACATATGAAATGGGCATATGCTCAAACAGATTGATTCTTAGTATCCGCTGAAAGTGAGGACTGGTCTGATATTTTATTTATTTATTTCATAAAAATAAAATAAAATAATGATGTGCATCCCCCTGTTTCTCAAGCAAACATCACTTTCAGAACTTCAGAACCCCCTTCCCTCTGAACTTCAATCTTTATTGGTGAGTAGAATCAGATTGATATGCTTGGTTTCCACTGAAATCAATGGGATCTAGGTCATGACTAACTTGTCCCATTCATTTCCGTGACACCAAAGTTCAACTAACTTCATATAAACAATTTATGTCATATACTTTATCACCTCCTCTTGTAAGAGAAATGCACAGTAACTTAACATACCTCTACTGCTTTTCAAGCACTTTAAAAAAGGATTTAACAGTCTCTTCTCAGGAGGCACTGCTGCTGAAGTTTCATTAAGCCTTTCTAACCTTGCTACAAGTGAAGTGAAGGAGCCATTTCTTATTTGAAAGTCCTTTGCTTGTCAATTGTCAAATGAAATTACAGAACGTTGTGTGGTTTCATTGGGGGAAAGGCAAGGGCAATAAAGATCTTGGACAACAGTGAGAGATTTTCAATTTTCAGCTACTGCAATATAATATTCAAGCTACCTCAAGTGGTGCACAGTTACTGAGCAGGCTTATAAAGTGTAGTTATTTACACAAATTAAAATACCACATCAAATTGAATTCATAGTGGGGGGAAACACTAAGTTGTGAGATCCAGGGCCAACCCAATATATTTTTCTGTCTGAGACAAAGGATAAATGGTACTTCCAACTTACAGTTACATATTGATAGTTGACTCTTACTTCAGCATTGGCAATGGGTCAGGGTCCGTGTCCTCCATCACACTAAGGTACAGAAAGGTAGGGTTTGGGGGTGGGGGCTGACCTTGAAAAGAGCTGACCTTGAAAAGATCCACCACTGTAGGGAATCATACTAATCAAACTATCCCAGAACTAGGCATTTCTGTTGCCTCTACCCAGAATTCGACCAGCAACCTGTCAGAATGAAGGAGGAAAAGGCCAGAAGCTTGTCACAGAGCATTCTGTGCAGATGTGACTTTGGTGAACAATATAATGATCACTGACTTTTTGAAGGCTATCACAGTGAAAATCTTCAGCTGCTGGGAGTCATTTGTATGAGAGAACATACAATTTCAGAAGGACTGGAGGCCTCCAAAGGATGTTGGAGATTAACAAGTTCTAGCTTCTTTTCCAACACCAAAACATTTGTGTCAGGAATGCAAATATACCCTTGGAACTAGAGCATGGAAAGTTACTTTTTAAAAATAATCAGTTACAGTTACAGTTTCAAGGTCTAAAAGGTTTGGTTACATACTACTAGAATTAGTTTATTTTAAAAGTCAGTATTTACTTTCTCATTTATCAAGGGGAACTAAGATAGTTCCTTTTAATTACTATTACCTGAATAACTAGCTGGACCCAGCATACCATACACCATTAAAAAACTCCCCCCAAAATACCCTGTAAACCTCATGGCAACCCTTTGAGGTAGGCTGGTGGGTTTAACTCACCCCCCGTCGCTTGCCCCCCTGCTGAATTCACCCCCCATGCTGCTCGCTCTGGCCCCCCATTGCTCGCCCCCCATTGCTGCCACTTGCCCTGGCCCTATCGTCACTCACCCTCAGCCCTCTGTTGCTCACCCTGCCCCCTGTCACTCGCCCTGGCCGCCAGTCATTTGCCTATCCTGCTAGTTGCCCCCCGTCACTCTCCCTGCCCCCCATCACTCACCTCCCCTGCTGGTTGCCCCCCCATCACTTGCCCTGCCCCCCATCGCTCGCCTTCAGCCCCCCCACTGCTCACCCTCCTGCTGCTGGTCCTCAGCCCCCTGTCACTAGCCCTCCTCCCTCCAAACTCACCCCCTGCCAAACTCGCCCCCCATTGCCGAATTCACACCCCACTGCTGAACTGCCTCCCCCCACACCCCCTGCACTCTGGCATACACACAGACAACCACCCCCCTGCTACTCACACTCCCTCATCAGCTGCCATGTTTGGAAAGGATTTCAACTAACACATGGTCCCACCCCCAGTGTGTTGATTGGCTGCCCAACAGAGCTTGGATTGGTTGGTCAGTTCCCTAAGCAGCCAGTCAGCACACTGGAAATGGCAACATACCTAAGAGCAATAGATAGATAGATAGATAGATAGATATTGTTATTTCTTGCCTGTGTTATTAATTCTTTGAATCCTACAAGCTGCCAGCACCCACATCTAAGCATGAGACTTATGGGGGGAGGGTCCAGGGAATGCTGTTTTTCATGGGTAACCCTTCCATGCTTTCCTACCACCTCTTCCCTATTTTTTATTTCCACTGAAACACTTTGTATGTGTGGGAGAAGGGGAGATCCAGAAAAGCTGCAAAATGTCTTGATTTAAACCCTAGAACAGGTGGGCAAAGTGTGTTCCTCCAGATGTCATTGGACTGCAGATAGCAAGGTCTAGGCCATGTTGACAAGTGCTGGTGGAAGTTGCACTGCCACAATATTTCAAGGTTTGCAGTTTGCTGAGCCCAGCGCTAGAAGCTGTCCACCCAGGAGCACCCAACTTGTGGAAATGAGAAAATCAAATTACTTGAAAATACAAATAGGGTAAAATACTATATCCAATCAGTCAAGGAAACCGTAGCCCTGAGAGGGAAGTTGATGACTAGGGGTGTTGGAGGTCTCTCATTCATAGGGTCACCATAACTCAAAGTTGACTTGACAGTAGAGGACAACAAACTATACCCAACTCATCATCTTCCCTAGTTCAATTCCATAGGGATGTGCATGTCCTTCCTTCAACACATCTACACTATCCCCCTATAATTATATGTGGTTTTCCTTTCTGTTCCCTAATGATCAGTTAGTTTGCAGCCATGAACTATCAGCCCTGTGCTGTTCAGTATAGAACTGCAACCATATCCTCCATGGATTGTTTTCACTGTTCATTCCATTTCACTTTCTCCAAGAGGTGTTTCTTAAATAGAACAAACTGTTCTGAAATTCAGAGCCATTCAGTTCTTTTGCTTTAGGGACAGTCTCCTTAGGCTATTGGTGAACTTTCAGTATCACTAATTCAACCTAGCATTGTTATCACTTTGCTTCCCAAACAATGGTCTGGTCCACAGTGTGCTTGCCCTACAAGTCATGTGGCTGCTGGAAAGGGATCTGTATTTGTTGTTAGTATTTAGAATGATTTCCCAGGTCATCACAGAAGCTACCCACCCTCATTCTCTTCAATCTTCTGGAAAAAACTAAAAGGTTTCAGAAGGGTGAGAGATCTGTTGTAAAATACATGGTTTGCATGGAGAAGTGTTTCATTCCCTGGGATCTCCAGCTAGAAGGGTCTAGGAACAAATCATGGGAAAGACCATGTCTGCCTGAGACTTTGGAGAACCATCTCCTGTCAGGTTGGACAATTTTGGGCTAGATGAATTAACAGTACATACTGGTAGAAGGCAGTTTCCTGTGTAGTTCCTACTTCAGAAGCAATAACCAAGGATCCAAAGAACTGCTTATAGAACTAAACTGGATGCTAGCTACATAGAAGACACATTTTTCTTGCTTAATTAAGGAAAGGGAAGGAGTTGGTCAAATCTTTCTCCATGAGCCACTTCCATGACCTAAGTGGAACCCTAGCTACTTTTTATCTTCTAGGAGACAAGATAGAGTTCACTTATTTTTTTTTTATTTTTCAACAGAGAAAAGTTGAATTTGGGTGGAATGCTTTTGTTTGGGCAAATGGCCTATAGGGATAAGACTGAAAACCTTGCCTACTTGTATCAAATATAGAGCTCCCAGCTTCATATCAAATGCCAAATTAAGAGGTTTGTGTTATGGTGGTGGAAAGGGGCTGTTAGCTGCCCTTGTAAGAGCATCTTTAAAAAGCTGTTTGGATCAGAATATGTGTAGTATGCTTGTGTCAGGATGGTCTGTAAAACTACCTTTTCCCTGCCATTAATTCTGTAGGCCAGTGTTTCTGCATGCTTTTGTGTTGGAGCCTGTTGATGTCTTGCATTCCCTTGAACTGGAAGGTCAAATGGTTGAGATATTTATTCTGATTGGGGTGGGGAGAGTGTGGATATTGGGATAACCAATGAATGGGCTGCCCAGCCAGGCTTGGCTGATTGTAAATGCTTTTTAATTCACTGCTTTTCCTTTCTGCTTCATTCGAAGCAATAATGTTGTACTGTTAACTCTTTAGATTTCTGTTAAGTAAAGCTTACTGTTTAACCCTGAAACTGCTGTTTACTGAGTCTCAAAGACAGGGGTACATGACAGTTTGTTTTGAATCTCCATAAGAGTCCTGTTCAACCTTACTGGGAAGTCTGGAAAACACCTAGTCATCAGGTTGTAAATAGCTCGCATAACACAAAAAGGAGAGTGATCGAACTTAACCTAGCCAGTATGAATGTGTTCCACTGATTCCAATGGCAAGTAGGTCCTGAAAATGTTTGCTGGATCTGGGTACAAGCATATGATGTTGAATAATGTGATTTATAGGATGAAAATTTTTAAAAGGCACAGTTCAGATTTTATAGACAGTCAAGCGGCCTCCTCCCCCTCCTTTTGACTAATGGGCTTCTTTGGCCCTCCCTATTTTCAAGGGAAGACCCACATATGAGTGTGTTGCTGCAATCAAGGGATGGGAATCATGTGGCCCTCCAGATGGGCCACAAGCCCCATCACACCTAATCAACACAGCCAAAGGTAAGGAATGCTGAGAGCTGTGGTCCAACAACATTGGGCAGTCTATAGGATTCCCACCCTTGCATGCCGTCCAACTATCCTAATTTGGCAAGGTCAATCCTGATTAATCCTCCATCATCTCACTTTTTCATCTGCTTTTTAAATGTTCCAGTTTCTCTCTGCTCCTCCCACTTTTCCCCTTTGACCTTGGCATACTTCCATTGGTACAAACTGAGTTCAAAGTACAAAAGTAGGAGGGGGCAGAATCTCATGATTCCCGGTAGGCTCAGGCAAAAGCAAACTGCTGCATTATCTCCTAGTTTGTCTGTTTTTCCTCACTAATAACCTTTGCCATCATGATCTTACTCTGATGTTGTTTGGTCACACATGTCACACATGTCCCAGTTTCCATCTTTGAAATGTTCGCGGGTATGCCCCTGCTGTGAGCCACCTAAATACCCTAAAGGCACCAGATCCTGTCAGATCATGTAAGCTAAGAAGGGTCAGTACTTGGTTAGTATTTGTATGGGAGACTGCCAATGAATACCAGGTCCTGTAGGCTATATTTCAGAGGAGAGAACTGGCAAAATCACCTCTGAGTATTCCTTGCCTAGGAACACCCTATGAAATACATGGGGTCACCATAAATCAACAGGTGACACACACACAATCTGGAGGCTGTCTGTTTCTGAGAAAGGTTGCAGCCACCAAACCAGCCAGAACTACTGAAAGGCATTCTGAGCCACTGAGGTTCCTTGAGCCTTTTATGACAGTGTTGGTCAAGGAGCAAGCCCAAGAAGCATGCCTGGAAAGGGGCATTTCTTTGAGCAGACAGACCTGGGTGTGTGTGCTGTTGCCAGGGCTATCTTGTAATTATAAGAGTTTTGGAACAATCCTTTACACCCACCCATCCGATTTATGGCATATTTTCAACTTCCATCACAGTAATCAGAACATTTAAGAGACATTTCTAATTAAAAAAAAAAAAAAAAACCTAGGAGGGCTTTAGTTATTGGTAAGCCAGCTGGAGTGTTGGGTTTCTCACCACTGAGGAATGTGTTGATTTCAAAACCTATTGGGGTTTTTAGGAGTGTATTTTATTATAATTATTATTATTACTTTTTTAAAAAAAAAAATCTTGCCTTTTATAGAAGGCAGGCAGCAGGACCTGCCTACAGGCCTCTTGTTTACCACCCAAAGGCCGTCTGTCATGAAATACCCATTAGGCATTCTGTGGGATTCCATATCTTGAACTAACCACAACCGAGATGCATTTCTGTAATTTTAAACATAATTGTTGCTGGGTGGGGGATTAAACATCTGAAACCTGTGTCACATACTGTCCAACACTGCACAACTAAAAACAGGGCACATGTGGCCAAGGAACATCACAGAGTGTTGCCAACATAGCAAAAATTACTAATGAGGAAGAACACATAAGCTAGAAAATGCTGCAGCGGTTTCCTTTTGCTTGGATTTACAGTGAAGGGCAAGATTCCACCCGCTCCTCTCCTCTCCCCCCCCCCACATGGATAATTGAGTGCAAACTAATTTTGTATTTTGAACTCAGTTTGCAGTAATTGAAACAGGCTAACAAAGGTGGGGGGGGGGAGTAGGAGAGATAGAGAAAACTAGGACATTTTAAAAGTATCTGAAAAATGTGGGGTGATAGAGAGTTAATCAGGACTGCCCCTGCCAAATTGAGAGGGCATGGGATCACAAATTGGTTGTCTCATAGTAAACCCACTTTGTAAATGGAACTGTAAAAAAGTAAACAATACTGATAAATGATCAGTTTCTTTTTTTTTTTTTGTATGCAGATAGATTGATAGGCATGCACACCAAAAGAAATGATTTAATTAATTTAGTTTGTTTAATTTGTATTCTGTCGTTCTCCCAATATGAGGCCCAACATGGCTTACAATATAAGTGAAAACCAAATAGCTAAAACAATATATAGTACAAAAGTTTAAAAACGTTAAAGAACCAATACAATTAAAACATTAATCTAATACACTTAACAATATACTCAAAGCACAGTAAAGATACAGCACACTCATTAAACATATTTCAGCCCCAACCAGTTAAAAGCTGAAGGCTTGATTTAAATAAAAAGGTCTTTGTGGAAAGATCAGAGAGGGAGGCAACTGAGTCTGTTTTGGGAGGGAATTCCATAGACTAGGACCAGCCACCAAGAAAGCTTGTTTCCTGGGTCTTCACCAGGTGAGCCTGTGAGGATGGTAGTATGGTGAGAAAGTCCTCTCCTGAAGATCTAAAGACTTGGATAGCCTCATATGGGAAGGTATGGGCTTTCAGTAGGCTGGACCTAAGACATATAGAATTTTACCAGTCATATAAAGCACTTTGAATTGTACCCCAAAATAAACCAATAGCCAGTGAAGCAGTTTTAACAAGGGAGTTATATCCTCCCTAGAATCAGCCCCATTAAATTTACAATTAAATTAAACTATAAGGTCATAAGATCGTATATACGTATAGATTGAGAATTTAAATTCCAAGCCTAAATGACCCTATCCTAGTGTGCTTCAGCAATTCCCCTAGTATAAAGAAACACAGAATACCTAAGCATATCAAGCTTTTGAGGCTTGGTGAAATAAATTTATAAATCAGATGTCCATTAGCCTTTAAATGCAAGTTATTGAACTCAGTGGAACTAATGCACTGGAATTGGCAATCCAAAGCCTTATACAGTTGTCCCTACTTATCCACAGATTTGGTATCCACAGATTTAAGTATTCACGGCTTGAAAATGTTCTTTAAAAAATAATAATCCAAAAAACAAACCTTGATTTTGCCATCTTATATAAGGGACACCATTTTGCTATGCCATTGCATATAATGGAACTTGAGTATTCATGGATTTTGGTATTCACGGGGGTCTGGGAACCAAACCCCAGTGAATATGAAGGGACAGCTGTAATCTTAAATCAATAAAATTGGTTTAAAGGAGAACAACTGAATTGTTATTCTTATTTCTTTCAATGGGAAATAGATCTCAAAAAGAAACTCTGAAAAAGAGCTTTTTACATCCAAAGAAAGAGTAAGATGTAATTTCCCTCCTCTCTGAAAACAAATGGGACAAATAATTCATTTAGGCTGGTTTCCTAAAGACGCTTACTGGGCAGTAAGTCCCATTGTATAGGATCAGGCTGTTAAGTTGTAAAAGCAAAGCACAGATTTTATTGCGAACCAGTTTATGGTACTTAGAGAAAGAGCTGCCATCTTCTCAATGGTTGTAAAGGGAAACAAATCATATAAACTCTGTTGTTTAAGCAGAGCTCAGAAGTGAGCCATTGCAGTAATGTCCCTTACCATTACAGTAGCACCCCCCCACACATCCGCTGATTTGCCACCCACGGATTCAATTATCTGTGGGTGGCGACAGCGGGGGGTGTACAGGGGAGGAGGAGAGAAATGGTGACATAGGCCAAAATGGTAAGACGGGGGCTAAGGGAGCCAAAGGAGAGGAGGAGACATCTCCCTCCCTCCTCCCTTTGCCCTGTCATGCCCCATGAGCCTGATGAGGCTATAGAGTCAGAGGTGGAGGAGGACGTGGCAGGGAACAGCCCTAGGGATCCTGGCACAGGTTTATCTACACCTGTGTCATCAGGGAACCCTGCCAACCTAGAGGCTTGAGCAGAGGAAGAGCCTCATCTGAATGGGTTGGCATCAGTCCCAGCAGAGTCCTGCCCACTCAGATAGGAAGAAGAAGAGGAGATGGATTTACCCCCACCATCGTAAACCCAGCAGCCAGCTCAAAAGGAGGCTCAAAGTAGGTCTCTGAGAATTTATGAGAAGAACTTGCCCATTAAGAAACACCTAAACTTAGGTGGGAAGCAAAATGGCATGTCATGTCAGGAGTTAGAGACTGAACTCCATTATAAAATGGCTGAACAACTGCAGAATCATTTTGAGTCATAATGGCTGGCTCCATGAACTACCAAGTCATGCCTAGTCAGGCCACTAGAGGGCAGTGTTCTGTAGATGTGTGTGTGTGTGTGTGTGTGTGTGTGTGTGTGTGTATGCTAGTCCAAAGCTCTCTCTTCTTCTTGTGAATGCTGATGCCTGGTGAAGCAGTTTCTCCTTCAATTCTAAATATTTGTACATATTGCAACTGCTTGACTTTGAAGATAAAAGTGCCTCCTGCTTATTTGGATGTCAAACACTCTGTGTGAATATTCTTGGGAAAGGGTTGCTACTGAGTCTGCCGAGATAGTTTTTGGCTTCTGCTGGGGGTTGAGTGTCCTATCATCCCCTGGCAGTAGTTATGGGCCCAGCTGATTGATCTCAGATTAGATAAGGTGTTCCCAGAAAACATCCCAGAATTGTTTGGCTAGTTGGCTGTGAAACAGTTAAGTTTCAGCCAGGTTCTGTGCTAGAGTCTTGAAGAGCTGCCAGCTGCCAGCTGTTTGTGTTTCATAGCTGGAGATTTTTTAATTATTATTCAGACAGCACAATGGCAGATACTAGCCACGTTCGTTTTGAGAAATTGGCTGATGGAAATTATCCAGCCTGGAGTTTATATATGGAGGCTTTATTAATTAAGGACAATTTGTGGCACATTTTGGAAAATGAAAGTGTGATCCCGGAGGGTTCAGAAGATGAAATAGCAGTGTTCAGGCTAGCAGACCAGAAGGCTAGAGCTGCAATTCTCTTATCACTCAGCCCCTCCCAGTTAATACACACGGCCCCAGCAAACAGGCCCCCCCTCCCCTCTCTCCTGGGGTTGCCTCCATTTGAAATAGAGAGCCAAGCTCTGCGAGAGCAAGGAGGGGGGCGATTTAGACCCTATCTCCCTGCTCCCTTGGGGGTTGGCTCCCAATCCAAACAGAGCCCAGCCCAGGGAGAGTGGGGAGATGGGGTCTAAAGCACCCCCTCCCCACTTTCCTGGGGCTTGCCTCTGTTTGAAATGCAGAGCCAAGCCCCGAGAGAGCAAGGAGGGGTGATTTAGACCCGATCTCCCTACTCCTTTGGGGGTTGGCTCCCCACTCCAAATAGAGCCCAGCCCAAGGAGAGTGGGGAGATGGAGTCTAAAGCACTCCCTCCCCACTTTCCTGGGGCTTGCCTCTGTTTGAAATACAGTACAGAGCCAAGCCCTGAGAGAGCAAAGAGGGGGCAATTTAGATCCGATCTCCCCGCTCTCTTTGGGCTTGGCTGTTTGGAGTGGACAGCAGCTTTGGTCGGGCGGGGGTGGCAGCTGAGAAGTGGCTACTAGGCTTCAAAAGCCCCGTCACCACTTTGGAAGGGTGGGTGGGGCTTGCAGGTGGGCGGGGGGAGGTGTATTTTATTCGCGGTTTTTTTCACATTCGTGGGGTTCTTGCGCCCCAGCGAACGTGGAGGGACGACTGTTATGTGTGTGTGTGTGAGAGAGAGCTAGTCCAAAGCTCTCTCTTCTTCTTCTTGTGAATGCTGATGCCTGGTGAAACAGTTTCTCCTTCAATTGTAAATATTTGTATATATATTGCAACTGTTTGACTTTGAAGTTAAAAGTGCCTCTTGCTTATTTGGATGCCAAACACTCTGTGTAAGTATTCTTGGGAATGGGTTGCTACTAAGTCTGCTGAGATGGTTTTTGGCTTCTACTGGGGATTGTGTGTCCTATCATCCCCTGACATGTCAAAAGTTCCCACAAATTGCAGGAACTTTTTAATGTTACCAGCACATCATAAACTGCAGTTTTTCTGAGAACAGCGCCAGAGTTTCAGAAACTGCATAGCTTTGTAGTCAAAACCTACACACATAGCCCCCCCCCCTTTACTATACATAGAAACTGCACAGCTTCCCAAGGGGTTAAAACCCTCACCAGCTTATATTGCTTTCCACTATATCCTTGGGGAGAGTGCAGAAAATGCAAAACTAAATTGTCCCAATTACGAGCTATGCAGTTTTCTGGGGAAGCAGCAGTTTTCATAGAAAAGGTGTGCAGTTTTCCATCATTGTGGCAGGGGGAAATTCCTGAGTGTTTCAATGGTCTGAAATGAAAAACTGCTTCATTGTTCTTGATATCTTTCAGGACTTGGAGAAATTGAGATTTATCATCTCTACCAATGAGTAACTTTATCTTACTACCTCTCCCCACTGCTGAGTAACACACAATGAGAATGAGTTACTTACATTAATGTAGTTTCCCAAGTAACTTTTCCAAGCTCTGGATTGAAAATAATGATTTTAGCCTTTAATGGAACAATTGGTTAGAATCCTTTATTAAAATCCTTAAAAAGTTAAAAAGGCATTCCTGACAAATTGTGCAGTGGATTTGTAAAAATCTTAAGTTACTGTTAGTATTAGGTGGTAGATACCATCTTAGAAGAGGGCTTCTCAGTTCATTTGCACAGAGGAGAGAAGCCTTTTAACAAGTTGTCTAAATGGCAAAAATGTTCATCATGGAATTTGAGGAGAATGCAATTTATGTAAATGGCATCCCACATTAATCCAATGTATTCGGAAGGAGTGGGGCCAAATCCACCAAAACCTCTGGAAGAAAAGCCTTTGTGGCTTTTCTTGAAGTTTTAAAAAATCTCCGTGGGGAATGCATATTCCTGCTCATTGGGAAAACTGATTCACTTTCATTCACATTCCTGATAAGAGCAGAAGTGGAAAGCTGATTGGTTAGATGTGCACAGGGAGAAGAGCTTGCTAACAAGGCAAGCACTCAGAACCACCATGTTGGATTTTAGCCATAGCAATCGTGTGCTGAGGTGAGGGAACAGCTTTTTTTCTTTTTCTTTTTATTTAGGCAGAATGTCACATTTTCACACCTTAGATATGCTTTTAAAAATACTGTTTGGTGGTAGCAACTTGAGGTCAGTAAAAAAGCAACTAATTCACTCACGCCTGCCATCTTGATTTGCAGGCATGCCCATTAGAACAGCGAAAGCGGATAGCTACAATCAAGACTACAGTAATATGCTTTCTGTGTAGTTGCCTTTGAGGATTGTTCAGAAGTTTCACTTAGTGCAGAATACAGCTGTGTCATTGCTTGGTGTTGGGTTGGGCAAGCAGTTAGTGCACAGAACACTGATTCTGTTTGTACCAGCTGTTCTTCTGAACCTAACTCAGAATGTTCATCATTAAGTGTAAAGCCCCAAGTGGTTTCCGACCATATACCCTCCAACATTTCACAGAGGAAAACTGGGACATGTGTGGCCAATAGCATCAGAATGCCTTCAAGATGGCAAAAATTATTAATGAGGAAGAATAAGGATGCTGAAGTCAGGAGAAGCTACAGCAGTTTGCTTTTCTCTGAATCTACTAGGAAGGGCAAAATTCTGCCCCCTCTCTCCTTCTTCCCTGCAGAGTTAACAGAGTACAAACTACTTTTGCACTTTGTACTCAGTGTGCAGCAGTTGAAATAAGGTAAGGACAAAGGAGGAAAGTAGGAATAGGAGAGAGAAACTGGAACATTTTAAAAGCAGCTGAGAAAGTGGAACAACAAAAGATTAATCTGGAGTGTCCATACCAAACCAGGACAGTTGGAGGGTATAAGACCAGGTTATCTGAAGGTCTACCTGCTCTTATATACAGTTGTCCCTCTGTATCCACAAATTTTACCATCCATGGCTTGAAAATATTTTTTTAACGAAATCCAGGCAGCAAACCTTGATTTTTTTTCATTTTATATAAGGGACAGCATTTTACTCTGCCATGGTATATAATAAGACTTGACCATCCATGGATTTTGGCATCCATGGTGTGTGTGTGTGTGTGTGTGTGTGTGTATGTCCTGGCACCAAACCCCAGTGGATAGATACCATGGGCCCGCTGTACATATGTCAGCCCTTAAGATCAGCCATGGGGACTTTGCTCATTGAGTCCCCAATAAGATCCACTAGGTTGGTGGGCACAACAGTGAGGGCCTTCTTAGTGGTGGCCCCATCGTAGTGGAGCTCCATCCTACAGGAAGTGATTCTGATTCCTTTATTGGCTGGTTTGGGTGTTGGGCTAAAATTCCATGAAGGAGACTATAAGAAATCACCAGGAAGAAGACTGTAAGAAAGGAAATAACAACAGCCAGAAATAATTGCTTGTGTAGAAAAGGGATGGGCCATACTGAGGGATGGGGGTATGTATGCATTGGAAACAGACACACGCTGAACCTATCAGGGGTGCATTCCATTCTTGCTGAATATTGCAACAGCAATTGTGGCAGCAAAATCTCCACTTTTAAAAATGTAAACAAGCTGTGCAGTTTGTTTTCATGAGAATTGTGCTACCAGACCCCCTGGTGTAAAAGACTGCACAGCTAACTCTTTCCTAGGCATAACAACCATAATGTAACATAGTGTCAATGACAGTCAGGCACTTTGCAGTTAACTCTGTCCTGTATTGTGACCATTTCTATACAAGATTAGAGAGGCTTAAATGACCCCATGGTTGCGTCCTTTAAAATGGTTGAGTTTCTCAGTTTCATTGGTAGCTTCTCACAGTTAATTGTACAAAAATCCACAGTGAGAGGGAAAGTACTGGAAGAGCTGAGGGTACCGAGGCCAATCTGTGTCAAGCGTTTCAGTATCTCAGTCACTTGGCTGCATTGAAAACAGCATTATTATGTCTCTCTTATTACAAAAGCAGCTTCACAGAAAACTCTAGACAGTCTCAGGCTTATAATGCTGTTTTGTATTTGTTTCGATTTCTGCTGGCTTCAAATTGCAATACAGTACCTTCTTTTTTAAAGGAAATAGTTCTGGTACAGCTGTAACAATAAGTGCAGTCCCATAATAAATCTTTTTTTAAGAGAACAGATAAACGAAAAGAGATAATCAGGCCTCAAATCTCCCATGATGCATCTATCAATCAGTGTCAAAAGACAGTGAATGCAGAGATGACTTGGCTATGCCATAATCATTCTGATCAGAGGGAAAGAATTCTTGATTAAACTTCCCCAAAGAGTTTTTGCCTCTAGTACTTTTTTAGCTGTAGGTATTTATACAGATGTTCCAAAGGTGAGCTGAAAATAACCAATTCCAGTGTGTAATTGTTTATCTGGGTTCCTGAATGGCTTAGTTGACCAAAGTGGTAAACTATTAGAAATGTATGGGGAACATGATAGAGAGGGTAGGATTGCAAATAGCTTGATCAGTATAAAAAGGGGGCTGTGGGTTTTGGTGATTGTTTAGGGATCATTAGAAAGGGCTGACAGATTTTCTGAGTCCTGGAATGATCACTGGAAAACTAAGGTCACTTATATAACATCCGGGAAGCACTGCTCTTTGGCCGATGGGTTGCACTTACCTTTCGTGACATTCGCGCACAGCTTAATCTCATTAGGTATGTGGTGTTTTGATAGTTTCATATCCTTTATATTATCTCTGATTGGCTAGAATTGCTCAACAGAAATGTAACAGAGAAGTAAAAAGCTGCCAAAGCAGCAGCCAAGTTGGAAAACAGTGGCAAATCAGTGAATGCAAACTGGTCACCAAAAAGTGTTTTACAAAGAGCTTTCTTGGGGCAGATTTGGCTCTCATGAATATCATTCCTTTGGTGGGGGGAAATCACAGCTAGAGTCTGTTTGATTCTGAACTAGGGAGAATCAGAGCTTGGGAAAACAATACTTCTTTGGACTATACAGGTTGGCCCCTGTATCCCTGGGGGATATGTTCCAAGATCCCCTGTGGATGCCTGAAACCATGGATCATAGGGAACCCTATTATTTTCAAGGAGACAAACACCAGAAGTTGACCATAGAATCACATTGGAGAACCTAGAAATGCCTATAGAGAACATATTTTTTCAAATGTGGATAAGTGAAACCATGGATATGGGGGTCAACCTGTAATTCCAGATTCCCCTTTAAGAATGACCACCAACCATGCTGGCTGCAAATCCAAAAACGTGGTCCAAAATGTTCCTGAAATGTCATGTCTACATAATTGCCCCTTGTTCCTTAGTATATCAGTAAGCATTGCATTAGCACAGTGGAAATTCACCAACTGGCAGGAGCAGTAGACAGTGCAGACTCTTGATTGTATTTGCTTTTCAACTAAACCTTATTACCTATCAGATTACCTGTCCACTGAATCATTGGCAATAGGTACTGAATGCAGTCAGTCAAAGAGGTAGGGTGTGATGCCAATTGTTGAGGAGTGCAAATGCTTTTCCGGGGGAGGGAAGAAAACAATGAAAGCTGAGCCTGCTCCCCAAAATAACGTTCCAGCCAAATTGAACCCGCTGAGAAAGTCCAGACAAGATGGCAGCTCCTTAATTGATGACCAACCCAAAAATAATGAGCCAGACACAGTGATAGGTTTAAACAGGGTCACTTTATTTGACCTGTAACTTAATTAATGAATTGTACCTGGGAGAAAACCTAGGAGTGGGGAGCAACTTGATGTGGGTCTAGCTGAGGCAAGGTGTCAACCCATGACCACCTCCTCAGCCACCCATGGGCATTACACCTGACCCCGAGGGCAATCCAACATTATTGGGTTGCTCACCCCAGCCACTCTTAACTGGAAGGTCACCTGGCACTCCCTTCCAGGCCCCAGGACCCTATAAGAGAGGATGAACTCCCCAGGTTATCCCCAAGGGCAGGCTCTTTTACAACCCCCCAGGCCCCAAAGAGGCCATTCCAGAGCCCAGCCCTTCACCACAAGGGGGAGCCAAGGTGTACAAGGTTCACCACAAGGGGGAGCCAAGGGGACTGACTGACCTTCAGCCCCCTCCCCCAATACCTGTCACTAGCAAGAGACAAGGATCTGCTTAGTCCCTTTCGCCCACCAAGCCAGCCAGTGTGGCTCTCACCCCCTTCTGCAAGCCTCCCAGGAACAAATTATTCCCCTCTTCAGACAGATGTATGTCATCAGCTCAGTAGAGCTCTGGGCATCTGAAAACTATGTTGGAATGAGGGAGAAATTGACCCAAACCTCTGCTGAGAGCATGTATAATCTCCCTATAAACCTTATGGCGGGTGAGCTCTAGCCAGTGGGGATCCCTTTCCCCGCACCAAACTTGGCAAGGCAGTATGTCTGAGGACTGACAGGGGGAGGGCACTGTAAGGATCCACTCAGAACTTCAATTCACTCAGACAACAGTCACTTGTTAAGGTGTTTTATTGATGAGGTAAAGAAGTGGACAGGTCCAAGAACATTGGCAGAACCCCCTCCCAACCATAAACAATCCATCCCCCTCCACAGCATGTCAGGACACTGACTGTAGGCAGGCCCAGGCAGAGGCCTAGCTACAGACAGAATCGTGATAGGCACTGCATTAAATAGCCCAGCTTGCTCCCTGTCAGTTCAGGTTGGCACTGCATGCCAAGCCTCTAATTAATATTCTGGCTTCAATTCCTTGAGGTCTTCAAAACGCTCCCCCTCCGGCAACATCATTCTGCCGTGGCTACATGAGAGCACATTCTGCCTTTCCTGTTAGCCTTGTTTCACTTACCACTTGTCTTGTCTAAAAGGCTATATTCAGTCAATAAAGGAATCCTAAACCAGACAGAGTGCTGACTTTCAGACTCTTTTGTTTTATCCAATAGCAGCTGGCACTTCCCATTTATTGTGGGTAGAAAATTAAATGAAGCTCCTTGGTTGGCAATTCATTAGATTCAGCTTTGATGGTGGGAGGGGGGGAAATTATTTCCAATTTATAAAACAGTAAGTGAAAATTGACAACTAGGAAATCAAAACAATCCCCTCTTTGAAACAAGCCTCCTAATGTTTTCTTTTAATCTCATTTTTGGTTCGTCTCGTGTGTGTCGGGGGGGCGGGGAGAGAGAAAGAGAAGCAAAGAAATTTCTGCATCTGAAGCTCCAGGAAGTGCCTTTGCAGGAAATTAAACTTGTGCTCCATCTCAAGACTGGCTCATTACAGGCAGGCACATTTGATAACCCTCCAAACGCCTGTCCATCTGGAGAGCAGCAAGCTCTGACTCACTTGGAATGCTGAAGCAAGGCTTTCCTGATCAGAGATTGGGGAATACACACAATTATGTAATATTGTTTATGATTCAAGGATGCCAAATACATTTCTGCTAAGGAAAAAGATTACATCTTAGCCACAACAGTCAGAAATGAAAATGCAAAAAAAAATTATCTCTTTAATCTCTCTAAGCTAACATTTCCCCCTTGCATTAAATATTACTATTATCTTGGCAGGCATGTCTACTCAGAGGCACCAATGAGTTAAATGGGACTTATTCCCAGATTAATGTGTATAGGGTTGCAGTTGCAGGACACATGACACATACCCACACATCACTCTCTATATATTCCGTGTATATACTGTATAGAAGGTGCATTTGAATATATTTACAAAGTAGGTGTAATTCTTAGGAAAGGAGATAGCATGCCACCCTAGGTAGGTCTCAAAATACATTGCTTCCTCACTGCCCACAATATATAAACTCAGTTTGATCAATATTTTAAAAATAAAGGTGATTAAATTGTTGCTGAGCCAGAACTTTTCACTGTCTTTGAAGAACATTTTTGGCAGCACTGAGAAACAACTCCCCCTCCCTGGTTTTTTTTAATGGTTTTTTGGCAGTGCCTCTGAAAATGTACACCTGTTCCTTTACACTTTCTTCTTACCCTTCTTTTCTCTTCCTTTTTCTTCCTCTTTATTTATCCCAAGCAGGGCTAGCTCTACCATTAGTGAATGAGGCACCTGCTTCAGGTAACCAATTTGGGGTGCCACCAATGGGTAGTCATTTAATTTGTTTTTCTTGTATTAATTTTTTAAAACTGCAACTATAAGGAGAGGTGTTTCCAGCATATTCTGTATCATATGCCAATATCACTAGACTTGGGTGCTATACACTTTGACTTGGGGCTGCCATTTGCTGCACTGACTTTAGTACAGTATCCTGTTTCCCATTGTGGTTGAACAGATGCTGACTAGCTAGCTCCCTATGAGAAGCCTACAAGCAGGACACAAATAACATTATCAGACATGGCAAAAATTACAGGGTTATGATGTCAGGGTAGCACGAATTGGCCTTGCTGTTGTACAACATCATCATCTTCACGTTATTACTCTGTGCTCCAGCCATAAAAAAAGGCATTCTTTCTCATTCACAGGAGAAGCCATCATTATATCATCAATAGCACTCTTTTCGCACTATTGATTGCATGCAAAAACACGTCCCACTGTAATCGTGAGATTACCGTATTAGTGGATGGTCCTCAGTGCAAAAACCTCCGGGTGAGAACGCAAAAATGAAGCACAGGATGCTCTTTTTATGAACTGTCCCCTTTAGTTTGCATGTTTTAACTTTTGTTTCAATGCTTGTATGTTCATTTACTTTGTTTATTAATGTTTTTTTTTTTTTTTGGAGCTTTAAGCACACTCACATCTACTTGTGAGAACCTCCAAAATCTTGCCAATGCCAAATTGCAGAAATAAACTCCCATTCTTAAAGCACTAGTGGTCTTCATGCGATAATTCTGTGGCATTTCTTTCATGTGATTACAGCCACATGCGATAATAAGTGTTATAATGCCACGATGTTCCTACTATCTTCATTCGCAGAATTACAGCATTTTAAGATACTAGTCTGATAATGTCCAAGTACAACAACCCTATCCTCCTTTCTAGTTCCTAGCAGGTGGCCTTCAGAGGCATGCTTCCTATGATTGTAGAGGTAGCTTATAGCCATTGTGATTAGAAGCCATTGGTAGCCTTATCATTCATGAATTTGTCTTATCCTCTTAAAGCTATCCATGGGCTCATCTACAGCAGACAGGAGCTGCCATATACTTACCTGCAGAAAATGGGCTGGAGTCCAAAGAGGATACCAGCCCATCACTGACACCGCCATTTTCTCACTAATGTGGAAGCCAGGCAGGGGTCCTGCAACATGTGACTGCAGGCCCCCTGCATGTGACCAGCCTTGGTCCCATGCTGCAGGACCTCTACCTGGCTTTTGGGAGAGCCAGGGAGCTGGCAGCAGCAGTGACGAGCAGTATTCTGGGATGGGCTTCTACAGACATGTGGGGCCCAATCTGGCAATACCTATGCCAGCTTACCCCCATTGCACGCCCAGGAGTTGTTTGGACTGCCTGGGGGCAGATCGGGGTAAATGCCCCATGTCATTTGGACTGCAGGGCTTAGGAATGTGGGTAAGCTAGGGTATTTGGCTGGTGTAGACAAGCCCTAAGTTGGTGTTCTTCACCACATTCTGTAGAAGCAGTCCATACAGGAATAGTCAAATCTATCAAGGTCCATGTCATCTAGGCTCCAGTTTTTCACCAGTAAGCTTCTTCCAGTGCACTTCCAGCTTTCTTTTTCATACACATTTTTGTTCATTCCTTCCCACGTCTGTATTTCTGGCACACATTTTTGTATATATTGACTAAAGCTTGTCTATGTGCATTTCTGAAGGCTATGCATCCCTCCCTCCACACTGCTTTTTGGAATGTCTGCATATTTTGGAATGCTTTTTTATATTGTTTTGCAAATGCCTTTGCAAACTTGGAAATATATGGGTTTCTGACAAAAAAAAAAAAAGTCTTTAGGTCTACATAAGTTTCCCTAATGTACTAATTGAGTAGTTCATTATCTAGTGTATTTTTCATTGATCTCCAGAGACTGGAACCAAAGTATTGATATTAGCTATGTTGAATTATCTTTTAAAGAAAATTAAAGCTGAATAAAAAGTACATTTTTCTCCAGTGAAATTTAATGTACTTAAAAAAATATTTATTAACACATAAACAAAAAACAACAAAAGTATTTTATAGTATAAAATAACACATAAAGCTCAACCACAAAACACATGCAATTGTATACAACTAATATCTATTCACAAACCGAGTAGTAAAAATAGGAAAGACAATAAAAAAGCAATAACAAACACACTCATTCAGTTTAACTTCCTCCCCTTCTAGAACTTTGTTTCAAATGTTCTTTTACTATCACATTTCATTACGTTTCACTCTTAATGTTCTTCTACTTCTTTTCTATTCTATTCATCACTTTTGTTATAAATTTAATGTACTTTTGAGAGCATTTCCCCAGAAGCAGTATGGGGAATAGCATTTTTGTTTGCTGTATTGTTCCCCTGTACACACACACTCACACACACACACACACTTTGTCACCTCCCCTGCCAGTTTTTCACTCCATGTTGGGCAATGGCAGCTGTGATCAGCATGAGGCATGACTGAGAGCAACAAGAACTGAAGGGAGGGAGGGATGGGGAGGTAGCCTGAAGCACACTATCTTATGGTGCAGAGAGATGTGCAGGAAAGAAAGGTTTTCAATATGGCGATGATGGAGACAGTGGATGGACAAGGAATAAGATGAAGAAGAAATGGTGCAGTGGTGCTTTCCCCACTTTTTCTCCACGCTATTCTTTCAGCCTCCCTTGTGTTTGCAGGGCTTTTCAGCAACCGTTTTTTGGGCAGTGCAGGTGGCTATAGCTTGAACTCCAGCGGTGTCTTGTGAGTTTATCACATGAGGCTTTTCTATTTTGGGACTAGAGCAAGAGCAAGTAGCATTATTGGGTGGTATTTATTGCATGATGTCATCATCCCATTGCTGGTGTGTGCTTCAGTCATTTCTGAAGCACACCTTGTCCTTGATGGGGAACACCCGTGAATGACTCCCAATAGCATTGCTATCCTGGCAGCCCCTCTTGTGTGGTAATCTCTTCCACTTCAGAAATGGAAGAGACAGCAGGCACATGGTGTGAAGGGATGGGATTCTCCTCTTCTTCATCTCTCTCCCCCTCTCCCATGCTATTCTCAAATAGGCCTAGCCATGCTTTTCTTTCTTTCTTTCTTTCTTTCTTTCTTTCTTTCTTTCTTTCTTTCTTTCTTCTGTGATCCACTGGATCACACTGTCTCTCTTTTCCCCCTCCACTGGCCTAATCTCTCTTCTCTCCCCCCTTGTGGCCCAATCTCTCCCCCCCCCCAGATTAATCTGTATGCCCTACGTAGGGCAATAACAGGGAGGAAGCGAGGTAGTGCAGAAGGAATGTGCAACAGCATAGCAGTATTGAAGTAGAGGTGCAATAAAGATTGCTTCAATACCAGTATGTTTCCATTTGCTTCAAAAACGTGATTGCTGCTCTGTAGAAGCCTTGTGTGATAATCTCCTTGGATAACCTCCTATCCTTCCTCTTCCTGCCCAACATGCTCCAGTTTTGCTGATGCTACCTTATACAGCTTGAGTCCAGACTATCTGGAAGATTATATCTCCCTATATGAGCTGCTTGAGTTTTAAGATTCTCGAGGGAAAGATTTTCCTCAGATCCTCCATTGTCACAAGTCTTCCTGGTGTGGACATGTGGAAGGGCCTTCCTGGCAGCTACTCCAGTCTGTGGAATTTTCTTCCATCAGATACTAAGCCCTTCTTTACTATCTCTCTTCCAGAAGTAAAAGTTAGATTAAAATTACAGCCAGACCCCCAAATCCACAGAGGTTTGATTCCTGGACTTACAGTGGATACCAGAAACCATATATAACAGCAAACCTTATTAAAAGAAAGGACTTCTGGCAAAAACATACCATAGAGTTGCATTGGAAGACCTAGTAGATGCCTCTAGAGGATGCCTCCAGCGTGACTCTATGCTATGTGTCCATGTTTTGCATCCCACAGATAACTGAAATTGTGGATATTGCTTCTGTGGATACAGGGGTCCAACTGTACTTATTTATTTAGACTGGCTTTTGGTGATTAACTGGTTGTTGTAGGAAGGTCTTTTATGTCATGGATGTTGGGACATGCAGCTGAATAGATTTATGTTGTAAAGACCTGAAGTGTAATATAATTGCCTGCAGGGTGCAAGAGTGAGTGCAAAAAGCTTGCAGGAGCTTGGAGCTAGTTTGCAAATTGAGATTAATGATCTGACAAGCATGACCTTCAGACCTCTGAGTTTGGAGCTCTGTTGTCTGGAATTTCTTATCTGTATTAGAAGAAAAAATGTTTGTGTTTTTCTATAAGAATAAGCTAAGATTGGCTATTTTGCAGTGATTGGTATTTATAAGTTTTCTTTGGATTTCTGTAATGTTAAGATGTACTCTGTACTATTGTAGATATTTTTATTGTACTGAAGTAAAGAGAAGTATTGTAGTTTCTTAGGCAAAAAGCTTGTGTCTGTTGGTTTATTTATTTTGCCTGGAGGATAAAGACTCTGCTATAAGCTTTTTCCTGCCTAACCTCTTATTATGCTCAGAGGTTTAGCGCACTACCTTGACATTTTAATGGTGTGCATGGTATATTTTTATTTTCGCTTTAGTATTTTAAATGTTTTTAAACTGTTTTAAATTAGTGGATTTTTTTGAAAAGGATAATTTATTTGACTGGTTGTTAACATTTTTATTATAACCATTGTGCTTTAGCTGTACATTATTTTTTAATCTATGCTGCAAGCTGCCTGGATCCCATATGTGGAGAAAGGAGGAATGTTAAATAAACACAGCCTTTTATTTCCCAGTTGGTCACATAATCATTACTTACACATTAATCCCACATTTAGGAGCTCGGCAACTATATTACTAAGAGTGGAAAGTGGCATTGGATTCTTGTGTTTGGGGTGCTGGATGTTTTTCCATTGCTTCCTGTGGGGTTCTCCAACCCTTCTCCCACCAACTGTGGGATTTTCCACTCAGGCAATCCCATCAGTGCCACTAGTGCTGAGAGTTTCTCTCAGGTGGTCCCACCACTATGGCCAAATATGGGATTTCTACCATTTAACCCACCAAGCGTGAAGCCTTCTACAGTGCTCACTGCAATTTCCTAGAGTGAGGGCTTTCCCTGATCCCTGCCTCTGCCACAATGTAAGGACTTCCTCCTCTCCTACCTTTGTGACACCAACTGTGGGGACCATGTAAATGCCCTCAAGGGACCTATGAGGATTTATGCAACTTCTGTCCTCAATGAATAACACCTCTCTATATTCAATGCTGCCACCACAGACAACTTGTCTGAACTCAGGCTCTCAGATAAATAGTATCTGAGGATGAAATCCATACCAGCTTCTCTACCAATTGTACTATCTTGTACCAAAAAAAGTGAAAATTTGTTCTTGAAAAAAATGTTTTTATGCAAAAGTAACATTTTTGCCCCCAAAATGTGTTTTGTCTAAAATACATTTTGCTCCCAAACTATTTTTGCATCTGCCATGAAGCCCCAGCCCCCCATGCATGTACACAAGTGCACACTTGAGAGGCAAGGCTTGTACGTGTTTGTGATCAGCTCAAGAGTGCTTCTGCTGAGAACACTTAAGCTGATCTTCCCGAGACGCACTCTCAGTATCCTTCTAGCCTGGAGATCCTTCAGAACTATATCTCTCCTCTAAGTACGCCACTGCCACCTCTTGAATTAACCTCTTTTGCATGCGGTCTTAGAGGACACCATGGGGAAACTTTGGGAACTCTCTGCCACTAGCTGAGATTTCCCCAAACCCCTCCCACCTTACCCAAAGAGAGAGGAATAGCAATGACCAAGAATGAGCACATGGGCATCAGTTGTAAGGAAGATAGAAAAAGCTTATTTTATTCAAGCACGGCTTAATAGGCAAATCTCTTCATGGGGGAAGGCACCTTCCATTCCCCCAGGTACTATTTAGAAGTTACAGAAATAGTAAAAGGAAAGCATTTTAGTTACATTCAGCCAAAGTAAGAAATAAAAATAATGTCCTAACACAATCTAACTAGACATTCGTAGTCTACTCACATTACTGTAAAGTATTCCAAAGTCCTTTGTTCATCTCTGAGATGAGGTCTCTGACCTCAGGGCTCTTTCTGAGATCCGTCCTATCCCATCTCAGAGCTTTCTTTTTGTGTCTCACCTCATGGCCAAGGCGGCTATAATCCTTTTTCAAATTGGCAGTCCTAATTGGCCAGTTCTGCATCTGGTGATGTAACATCATTACTGAAGTGACTTTGGAGGCAGTACTTTTGATACTACCTCCAGTTAACCCTTTCATTACCTGGAGTTGCTTGCAGATAATCGCTGTTTGCAGATAATGGGAGATCTAGTACCCATCCCATTATCATAGCATCAAAAAAAATTTTTTTATTGTGGACAACTTCCTAAAATTGAGGGGAGGGGGGCACTGATCTTTTCACCAAAAAATCTTGTGGACAGTTTGGTGCATCAAGACACCCTTTCTCGTTGAGGATGAGAAAAGAAATAGAGTATTCTTTACATCCCTACTTCTGAAAGTGAAAAACTTTTCCCTATGTATTTTCTCCACACCATGAATAATGTTTGGCATCTCTATTATGCCTTCCCTTGCCTGTGTTTTTTGTAAGCTGTTGCAGTCTTTCATCATAGGATGCATCCTTTATTCCCTTGATCATTTTGGCTCCATTCCCCTGCAGATTATCTGGGTCTACAGTATCTGGTTGGAGCTGCACTGACCAGAACTATGCATAGTATTTCAAGTGTTCCCACACCATAGCTTGTATAAGGGCAATAGGATATTAGCAATTGTATTTTTCTTTAAATCATCTAACATGAAATTAGTCTTTTTCACTGCAGCCACCCACTGGGTCAGTAGTTTTCTTTGCTCTGTTCACTACAACCCCAAGATTGGTCATAACCAGCTCAGACTGCACCTGGGTATAAACTCCTGCCTGTGGTGGCAGACTCACTGACCAACCCCTGTTGTGGGGGGGGGGGGTTGTAGAAGTTGTAGGATAGCACTACAATTCTGCTTTAACTGCCATGGCTGCATCCTATGGAATCCTGGTAGTTTGGTGAGGCACCAGAGAAGGTCTCTGGCTGCGAATTCTAAATATCACTCCTTAAACTCCCAATCATTTTGTGCTTTTATTCCAAAGGTCAGTTTTACTTAACATGTTACAGGAACCTTGGAGTATAGGAAGAACTGGGACCCATAACACTGGCAGCCACGATCCAAGCTTTGTAATTTTTATGATTTTATTGATCTTATCATTTAAGTTGTTAAATCCAGAGGAGCAGTTTAGCAGAATATGCATTGCTTTATCAGTAAGTGAAATCTATGTGTATTTGGCTCATGGAAAAAAAAAACACCTTCAAGAACTCATGGAATGAAATAGAACTCAGAGATTTTTACATCTTAGATTGTTTTAGAAGGGACATTTCTCTTGGGCAAATTACCAAACTTTTGTGGTCAACAGTTTGACAATTGCCCTCTAGAAGATTACCACAGAGGATGAGATGCTAGCATAGTTGTTGACTGTCCCTAATATCCTTCTTCTACAAAGTCTGCCAACAATTGGCTGGAAGATTTAATTAAGCTGAAATGGGGAATTAGGCATTCAGCTGTGCTGGTAATGAGTTTTTTGGCTACTAAAGACCTTGCAAAACACTTTGAAATAGCAAACCAAGTGAAAACATTTGTGTGCATATTTACTCAGCTTTTCTAGCTCCATTAGTGCAATCAGCTCTTGATCAGCGCTATATTGTTTCTCCAGTCCTATTTTGTGAGCTGTATTTATATTTGGCCTGAAGGTTGAGTGACCACTTACCTCTCAAAAGAAGAAATGTATTACCAAAAAGGAGGGGGAGAAAGGAGAAAGGGGGAAAGAAAATAGAATGACATCATACTTCACATGTGAATTTACATGTATAGATGCAAAAATAATTGCTCTAATTTAAATAGTAATTCAATAAATCTCTCCATAGTAGGGAAAGTGTAACCAGACTCCTTGCCCATCTGCTCAATATGTTGTCCAGGTGCCAACTGATGATGGGTGACTTCAGGGGCCCTGCTGACCAATCGTACTTAACAGTCTGGACAGCCTTTCAAACTGGCAGCATCTTCAAATAGAGAACTGGGTGAGCCCACAAATTATGTTTCATTAGCCAGCAGTGGAATTTCCAGATCAAGGGCTGAAAGTCATGTTGTTGACATCTCTGCTGGTGATCCAAACTCTTGACAGTGAACTGCCTATATGGCAAGCAAACCAAGTGGCAGCAGCAAAATGCTGGCTAGTTAAGGATTTGCTACATTATTGTCCACATTGGGGTCCCTGGAACTAATTTTAAGGTGGACAGCTCAAGTTTGGTAGGCACTTTTGTTATTACAGTGGGCCCTTCATATCCACTGGGGTTTGGTTCCAGGACCCCCCATGGATACCAAAATCCTTGGATGCTTAAGTCCCATTATATGCAGTGGCACAGTAAAATGGCTTCCCTTATATAAAATGGTGAACAGCAAGGTTTGGTTTTTGAAATTCTCCACCACCACCACCCAAAAAAATTTTTTTTCAAGCCATAGTTGTTTGAATCTGTGGATGTAGAATCTGTGGATATGGAGAATTTACTGTAATTTTGTCTACTTGCAGGGAATTGCAGGGGGAGAAGAAATTATGTTTCCTATCCATTATCATCCAAACATCCTTAAATATGAACAGTACTCCTATGAGCAAAATGTATACTTAGAAGTGCCCTCCACGTGTTCAGTGTAGGTTACTTCCAAGTAAATGTGCATAGGATAGAATGCAGGCAGCCTTTTTTATTCCTGGAGGAGGGGCTCAGTGACAGTAGCTGTCTTATTATTTCTCAATGCTTGACCATTTAGTATGCTTCTGATTGATCATTCTGAGGAGGCTGAACTCTTGGTGTCTTGGAAGTCTTGGTGGCTCAATTTTGCCAGATCATGGGGGCGGGCGGTCAGGGCCCCCATGCTTAATCAGGGGCTCAAGCTCCTCATCCACATCCATTCTGGGGCCTGTAGTCCACATGTATTAAGAAACCATTATTCCATTATTATGGAATCAGAAGAGAACACCTCTTTTAATTGACCCTTCTGTGAGAAGTAAGAAAAACTTGTTTGTGTTGGCTTTTGCACCATTTTGTGTACCTATAGTCTTTACAGTTTTATTTTTAGAGCCTTTGCAGAAATAACGTGGAAGAAGAGTGATCAACCTTGCACAGCACTTTAAAATGAATGTGTTCTGAGTCCTGTAGACCATAGCTGTGGTATGTATGGCCCACCAGATGTTCTGGACTCCAACACCTATCAGGTGTAGCCAACATAGACCATGGTGAGAGAAAGTGTGAATTGTAGAAGAATGACATCTGGGGGGGGCACACATTCCGCATCTCTGTTTTGGGTAACTGTGCTGATGTTTAGAGTATATAAACACCTTCTGTTACTGTGGGACCTACAATAAAAAGTTCCAGCATGGTTTGTTCTTTGAACAGTTGGTCAGCATTGCATTCTCACTGGACATGCTTCTTCCTCAGTAGGCACGCATGAGAAATTTCCTTCCTCCCCCTTACAGTATTTTCCTCTAAAGCTTTCTTATACATCTGTAAACCTCAGGACTCCTCTGAGTCTGTAGATGTCTTCCTCTTGCATACAGTTGGTACCATTTGGGCTATATTAATACAATAATCATTGGCTGAAACATGGTGTTTGTGTATACAAACAGAACCTATAACAAAATGTTGCAGTGTATTTTCTGTTGTGTGTGTTAGCTGAGCCTCTGGGCGTGAGGACTGAAAACACAAAAATTAATTTCAGAAAGAAGAGGTTTTACTTCCATATGTCAGATTTTTTTTTTGTTTTGTTTTTCCTTTTTGAACATTCAAAAATATAAGCAGCTTGCATGGAACTCAATGGAGGATGAGATTTATCCATGCAGCTTTGTTAAGCACGGCCTACACCCCACTTCTACAGACCTCAGAAATTGTGTATTAATAAACTGGCATATTATTAATTGGTTCATTAATGTGGCCTTCCATAAGGGAAAAGGCAACCTGGTCTCAGAAAGGTCATTTGAGTGCCCTGCCTTACCCTAGGAAAGCCTAAGACTAAAAGCCAAAAAGGACACATTTCCCAGGAAACGGAGACAATGGATGAAATGAAACCTTTGTATTTGCTGATTTTGAAACTTCCTTTCCTCAATCCCAAACTATAAAACAGGTTGCTCAAGCTTTTAAAATCCAATCACTGGACATTAAGGAACACATTAGCATCTTCCACACCTTTTGTCAAGACCAGGAAATCCATTGTGCAATCCATGGAGGCTCAGGAAATGTGTTGTTTCAACCCATGAAATATCCAATCACCTCAGGTGTATTTGGAGGTATAAATGACCCCCAAAACTATGCCTCAGTGCACACAGTTCCAGTTACAGGGGAAACCCTATCACTCTGTGGACTTTTTCAGACAGGATTTACTGCACAAGAAGATTTCGGAACAGTTATGACACTGTCACGCGGCAGGGGGTCAATTTCAGACAACACTGTCCCTCTCTCGGTGTCATTTGGACAACACCGTCCCTCTCTCTGCAGTTTCCATGACTGTTCCGGGTATGACTGAAGGCAGCCGTACCATTTTTTACTCACAGAAGTTGTCTGAATAAAAAATGGTGCGGCTGCCTTCTATCATACCCGGAACAGTCACGGACGACGCCGAGAGAGGGACAGTGTCATACAAAATGGACCCCCTGCCGCGCGACAGTGTCATAACTGTTCCGGAGTCTTCTTGTGCAGTAAGTCTTGTCTGAAAAAGTCCTGTGTTAGCCAACCTAGATTCCTCCATCCACTCTGCAGGATTGACTATAGGACAGGTTGTATCACTCCCAACAAATCCTCATGCTACCCTCTAAGTTTTCCCTACTGCTTTCTGTAGTCTTGTGTGAATGCTTTTCTGTTTGAATGTGTGTGTTTGGTGTTATTTTTGAACTCTTTAATAAAAACCATACTTAATTTCACATGTGTGTGTATTCCATCCAGACTAGTACTGGTAGACAAAGGTTTTCAAGGTCCCCTTGTTACCTCCTTTCACATAGCTAAAGTCGAGTTGCTGCTAATTTCCCCAACATATTAGAAACTCGGTATTTTCTTGGAATTTTCCAAGGAGCATTTTGAGTAACAACTTAGTGCTTACTTTGGCCTGGGAGAACATTTGAAGAAATGATTTAAGTAAGCCAGTTCTGGCTACAGTATTAACATTGAACAATGTTACCAAGTTCTGGAAGCTAGTCTCTCAGCACTGGCAATAGGGATGTAACAGAGAATGACACTACAGAGTTCTTACATTATATATTACTCTTTCAGCCCAACCTGAAACATGGAGATAAAACAGAATGATAGCAAAGCAGGGTTGTTGTGAATTACTTTCTCAGCTTCAACTCAATCTCTAGTATGCATTCTCACAGCTCTGAACAACACTGTAGGGTACTTGCAAACCACTCTGAGCCTGACCTGCAGCATTCATTGACAACTACACAGTTTGATTATCATAAACTACTTTCCTCTAGCACAGTATAGGGACAGTGGGCAGCATTTTCTTTAGAATGTGCATTAGCAAATAACAAAAATAATACCCAGAATTAGTGCACTGTCAGACAAAGTATAAAAATGAGATATATCATATATATCATTTATATGGATGTGCATATATAAAGTCAAAACTATCTTGTTAAAACAGATTTAATGATGTATTAGACAGGTAAAGAATTATGGAAATATTAAAGCTAAGAGGTATATTTGATTTAGAGAGGATATAATATTAGAAGGGTTGAATAAAAGGAAAGGGGAGGTGGGAAGCACATCTTTTATCAATGTATTGTATAACATGGAAAATAGAAGAAGGCATATATAGAGAATGTTAAAATAGTGAGATAACAAAAACAATATATAAGTCTCTGTAATACTGGTGATTATTGAAATTAAAAATAATTTAAAAATAGAATGTGCATTAGCAAAAATACGTTTAAGGTTGCACAGTAATTTGGTGAGTTTGAAAGAGCAGAAACACCTTCCTTTATGGGTGGTGTTGGTGGAAGGGCAGTACATTGGGGCCCAATCACAAACCCATTCAGATCTTAGATTGTTCCGTTGCTTGTTATGATCAGCTTGCTCATCTGCTCTCCTTCACCGTAGACTAGAAAACAACCTATGCAGACAATGATATGATTCTCTACATATTTTATATCTATGTCTCTTCCTCCATCCTCATTTTCCAGGCACTTAATCCCATTCCCATTGCACTCAGTTTTTGCTCCCCCCACCACCATCACCATCAATAATCGATCAACTTTCTATGGCCACTAAGTTTGACCAGTGCTCATTGGACTATTAGGGGAGAGGTCTAAGCCAGTAGAGATATTCTCCCTAAATATTATTTCCTACTTCTGCAATACTCAGGTTCTCTTGAGTCTGCCAACATCATATACAACCTCTTCTGTATGGTTGTTTCTCTTTTGACTAAGGTCTTTATCAGACCACCCTCTTGAAATGTTCTTTTGCCGGCATATTATGAAATGTTTTTATGCCGGCAAAAGAACCCCCCCCTCTACCAGACCTACCTTTAGCAGTATCAGAAAGGCAGCCCCAACAGTAACAGAACATGAATGGAGCTCTGTTTACTTCCAGGTTCCAAATCTCGCCGATTCTCATGAGAAGATGGGAGCACAGCAAATTCAAAAATTAAAGCAAGACAAAGACATAAAATGTACACAGAAGCACAGAAACATACAGTTGTCCCTTCACATTCGCTGGGGTTTGGTTCCAGGACCCCCCGTGAATACCCAAATCCGTGAATACTCAAGTCCCATTATATGCAATGCCAAAGCAAAATGGTGTGCCTGATATAAGATGCCAAAATCAAGGTTTGCTTTTTGGATTATTATTTTTTAAACAATATTTTCAAACCGTGAATACTTAAAACCGTGAATGCCAAATCCGTGAATGTGGAGGGACAACTGTACTTTAAAAGTCCCAAGGACACTTGGGGCGGTGGTTTCATAAAAAGAGGGCCCCCTAGCTGGCTGTCGCGATCTCACCCGGAAGTGTTCTCACAATTAACACTGTATTCCTATGAGCACAAGGGTACATAGTTCCAAACCACTGGCAATGCGAGCAAAAAAACAAAAAACAAAAAACAAACAAACAAACAAAAAAACACCAGAGGAGGTCAATTGACAGCATGGCCTCTCAGTAAAAAGGAACAGGTTTTGGTCATGACATGATTGCAAAAGGATGACATCATTTGATATGCGTGCCCTTTCACATTTATTAGGTGTCAATATGATGCCATATTTGCCTGGTCAGATAAAGTCCTAAATAAACAAAGGCATTCCTCCTTGAGGAGTTTTGATCCTGTAGCCCCACTTTTCATATCTCTTCATTGCCTTCTAGGATTCAGTATGAGTTTCTTGTTTTAACATTTAAAGCCTTATACATCCTAGCCCCCTCCCCCACATGTTTCAGCCCTTATATCTTTTTACCAGCCTGCTCAAGATTCGCATTCTAGGAATTTTAGGCTTCTCACCCAACCAAGGGTTTCCTCTTCCTTGGTTCGGCTTTGTCCTTTCTCACTTGCTGCTCTTAGAATCACTTCCCTGAACATTTGTAGACTGCTCCTTCCTTCACTGTTTTAAAATTTGAATTTAAAACTTTATTGTTTGCTAAAACTATTGGAGTTTCAGTTTAATATTGTTTTATAATCATGTATATTTGATTACATGTATTGGCTAGTTTGCTTTATATTATATTGTATTTTTGTATTTTATTTGGATAATTTGTTTCACAATTGTAGTGTATAATTTTATAGTTTATTATTCCTTCCCTCTGTGTGTATGTGCATACACATATATATTAGACTGTACACCTCTGGCAGGACCTGCTGTATTTGGTTGTTGTACTTGTAAAGTGCCATGTAAATTGATGGTGCTATATAAATAAATGATGATGAAAGTTGTCGTTGTTGTTATTGAGGGTCAGTAGCATAAAACTGCAGGAGCCATCATGTGGCAAAAGAGCATTAAATGAGTCAGAATTAGAATGAATCTGATACAGTGTAAAAGCAAGTCTACCTGGTGCCCTACATATAAAAAGAGTAGGCAGTGGAGGAGGGTGGAAAGGAGGTGGGATGGCCTCTTCTATTGTCTTTTAATAAAATCCTGTTATATTCATCCTCTGTGGAAAGATAGCCAAAATGAACATAACTGAACTGAAGGCATATGCTTTCACATCTCTTACATTCTCCTGTGTTGTGTGAACTTGGTGTGTGTGTGTGTGTGTGTGTGTGTGTATATACATACATATTGTGTTTGTTGCAGTTATACTGCCACTAAGTTCAGTGTATACCTTATGGATAGTACTGATGATGACATTGATGGCGATGCTTTGTGACAACTCCATAATCCATATCACCAACTGAAACTAAGTCTCAGTACATTTGACTGAACTAAGTGCAAATTCTTCTCTTCTTAACCTAACCCCTGAGGAGGAACTTGTGATATTTGGATGTTTGTACATCACATTTCCCATGATCCCTCGTCATTGGCTATGGTAGCTAGAGTTGAGAGGAGTTGGTGTTCACCAACTTCCAGAGGGCCATACATCCCTTACAGCCTGGACCTACTCTCTTTCTTCTTCTCCTTCCACTGTTACCTCCCTTCAATGTCATACTGTAGCCCATAATCTCTTCAGGGTAAGGAGTCTGTCTTTTGTAGAGATGTTATAATGCACAGCACCAGAAATTCAGCTTCTAAATCTTATCGTGATACTCTAATACACCTGTTAACTCTGATGGTAACACAGGAGTCAGGAAACATCAGCATGGAAAACTATTGATTTTGAATATGTAGTAAACAATTTTGGATGAGTGTAGTCAATATTATTATTAATATAGGCTTCTAATGGTTGTTAGAGCCTTGAAGTGCTGTATATGAGTTCATGAGTTAAGAAGACAACACCCCAAATATATTTTTCACTGGCCAGTGTGAGATTTAGATTTGTTGATGGTGTGAAGGATTATAGCACAGATGGAACACATGTAGCTCTCCAAATACTGAACTACAACTGCCATGATTCCTTGCTATTGGTTATGCTGGCTAGAGCTGGTGTCCAACAACATCAGGAAAAATGAGGAGATCATGGGTACAAGAAAATAGTTCTGTCTTACCTTCTATGTGAATAAGTTTTTTAAAAAAAAAATGTCAATATTTTCCCTTAAAAATATCTGATTGTATATTTCTACTAATCTAATTGTTGTTTTCAAAAAATCTCACTCCTCATTAATTGCTGAATGAGATAGTAAATTTCTTAAGGTGTAGCCATGTTGCTTCTCCAAGCATAGGACTCCTGAAGAATGCCAGCCTATACAAACCTGGGAATAAGTTCCACTGAATTCAACAGGACTTACTTTGGAGAAGACATTCTAAGGGCTTGTCTAGATAGGCAGTTTACCCTGTCTTGCTCCCATCTTTGAGCCCTGCAGCCCAGACATCATAGGGCTTTTGCACAGTTTTGCCCTTGGGCAGTCCTCATGAGCCCCGGGGCAAAGAGTGGACCAAGATGGGGGAAGGCCCATTACACAGTTTTAAATACCTGGTAAAATCCACTTCAGCTGGCAAAAAAATGGATCAGGCCCTGCATGACCACAGGAGCCCATTTCAGCATGCCAACACATCACTGCAGCTGCTGTCTGTTTTGCTCTTCCATAACCAGGCAGGAGTCATATAACATGTGACCAAGGCTGGTCACATGCAGGGGGCCTTGCTCACATGCTACAGACCAGCTTTCTGACTTCAGAGAATGGGATGTGCGTAGCAGCAGCTGGAGAGACTAGCCGCCATGCTGGTCTGGACTCCATCCTGTTCTGTGCAGGTTATGGGAGAGCAATGGACCAGATCTGTGGTCCCGTGTGGATGAGCCCTAGGATTGAACTTCTGGAAGATTAAATAAGTCTTTGTGTGCAAAAACAAAGGCTATACATTAGCACAGGGATGAAGAATAAATGGTCCTCCAGATATTGCTGGAGTGCAGCTCCCATCAGCCTTAGCCAACATAGCAAGTGGTGAGGGATGATAAGCACTGTAGTCTAACAACATCTTGAGGGCTACATGTTTCCCATACTTTTTAGCAGACCTTAGGAGCAAAAGGATAATTATAAAGATAAGAGGGAAAGCATAGTGGACAGTTGACAAGAGGAAGCATCCTGCAGTAGTCATAGGGTCCTTGTGATCCTTTGAGGAAGATAAGAACAGGAGTTAGAGCTGGTGGGAAATAGTGATTCACCCCAAAATTAATGAAACTGACCCAAGCATTACAGAAGGAAAGAGTTTTGTACAGTAGCACCCCGCATCCGGGGGGGATTGGTTCCGGGGGCGCCTGGGGATGGCAAATTCTATGGAAAATAGTGAACGCCATCCCAGGGGAAAGGTGGGTGAGTTCGTTCCTCTGCCCCCTTCCCCCTGTCATGGCCCCGCCACGGCAGTGATCACGGAGTCAAAGGGGGAAGGGGACGAGGCCAGTTTGCATCTCCGCCTCCTTCGCCTTTTGCCCATGGCTCCACCGTAGTGGTGATTGCATGGTCAAAGGGGGAAGGGGATGAGGACAGTTCACTTTTCCATCGCCTTCACCCCTGCCATGGCCCTGTCATGACAGTGATCGCAGGGGCAAATGGGGAAGGGGACAAGGCCAGTTCGTTCCTCCCCCTCCCTTCACCACCACGATCACTACTACGGTGACAGGAGCCCTCCCAGGGCGAGATGGGCGAGATAAGATCTCTCCTCCCCCCTCCCCCCCCCATCGCCAACTGCAGATAATTAAATCCATGTTTGGCGAATCAGCAGATACAGGGGTACTACTGTTAATTCCTTCTTTCCCATTAATTTCACTAATTTCTTTTGTTGAGTCATACCTACAAGACCGTAAGTCCTGTTGAACGCTGTGCAGCATAATTCTTATCAAACATATAACTGATTGCACAGATAATATCTTGTCTTTCCTTATAAGAAAACATAGCATGGGGTTCCTTTTGTACCTTTGGGAATGCTTTTGAAATATCTTTAGGCCTTTGCAAGAGGTTCAAATTTGTTTTACCATTTCGTCAGGAAAAACTATTGAAACCAAACTACCTGTTTTGAGGCGAATAACATGGCTTTAATTATCATTGTCATTTTGAGACAGCCACAATTGGTCTCAAAAGGGAGGCAGGCAAAGAAAAGGGAACATATTAAGTCAATAATTTTAAAAGGCAAAGGTTATTATGACTGAACTGCCCACTAGTTATGAAACAGGAAGTGAGAAGTACATTGCACAGGAAAAACGGCTGCCTGATTAATTATTATGACCATAGGGCTTTTCAATAGTTTTCCACCTTTCATGGACTAAAGGAAGAGCAGGTTAATTTCTGTAATTCCCCCCCCCCCATTCCACCATGGAAGCTGTTTCTGGAATAAAGGTGCTAAATAGTTCTTTCAGATGCCTATCCTTTTCCAAGACCAAAGTCTGTATGGACAGTCTGTATGATCTGTGTGTGGAAGTACAGTTTAGGACAGTGGCCAGTTTTAATTCCATATAAAAAGGGGGAAAGGGCAACATTTATTTATTTATTTTTAAAAATCATTCCTTTTTATTTATTTCTTCAAAATATATAACAATCCCATTTGTTCATATTTTCACAAATAAATTAATTAATGTATGTAACATTAAAAAACAAAGATGCACAGAATGGCTTGTGGTAATCTTCAGGTCTGGCAATATGTACAAGGTAATTTCCTAACAGGAATATACTATGCATGTTTACTCAAAAGTAATTCTCACTATCTCCAGGAGCATTGTTCCACAGTAAGTGTGTTCAGGACTGCAGTCAAGTATGAATAGAAGCATCTTTTGGTTTTGCCTTTTCCCATATTCAATTTTTTTTTTAAATCAAGTTCTTTCCATCAATTTTGTAGACATTTGCAAATGTTGATGGGTTCTTTTAGTCAACAAGCTGAATGAAGTTCTCAATCATTTATATTCAATAAGTACAGCTGTTCCTAGTATGGAGATGATCATGGTGTAGTTGCCTGCTATGTAACTATTAAAGATGAGGAGTACCCCTAATTCTCAGCCATCCCTAAGTCTAAGGACTTTATCAGACAATCCTCTTCCAACGTTCTTTTGCTGGCATATTTTAAACTGTTTTTCTGCCGGTAAAAGAACCCTTCCTATCAGATGTTACCTTTAGTAGCTTCAGTAGGCAGCCCCAGCATAAACAGAGCACGAACGGAGCTCTGTTTACTTCTGGGTTCAAGATCTTGTTGATTCTTGTGAGAAGATGTGAGCGTGGCAAATTTTTTAAAATACACAAAAATAAAAACAGAAACACCAGCAAGATTGCATAATATAGACAAGAATAACTCTAAATATTGTTGCAGAGGTTGTCAAGAAATAGGTACATATATGCATACATGGTGGAATTGTAAATATGTACAGCAGTTTTGGGAAATGGTCTTTATAGAAATAGAGAATATTTTGAATATAAATATAGAAAAGAAAACAAACATAGCATTAATGTCAATTTATAATGGAGAGAATGGGAACCAAGCAGAAAAGGATTTAATAACAAATTTATTAACGGCAGCAAGAGTAATTATAGCAAGATACTGGAACATGCAAACAAATGTACAAGTGGAGGAGTGGTATAAAGAAGTTTGGAAAATGGCAATAAATGATAAGTTAACATGTAGAATTAAAGAAGAGGAAGTTGGAAAGAAAGTGATTTTGATAAAATTTGGAAAGCATTTGTTAAAAAAGTATTACAGACAAAAGATGGGAGGTTACCTCCATGAGAAGAAATGAGATTCTGAAAAGATTAGGTAAGGGATACTGCCTCCTGTGAAAGGGAGCACTGTGGTGGGAATGGGGTATTAATATTCTTGAAAAGAATCATAGTAAAGAACTTAGTTAACTTTTGAAATTAGTTAATAGAAATATTATGATGTTTATGGTAATATGTGTTTTAGTAAATAAGTATTGATTGGATATTATAATGTATGATTATAAAATTAATTAAAAAATTGTTTTAAAAAAATAGCCAAAGGTTAATCTGTATGCTAGGATATTTATGACTAGTTACTGTATAGTAACAGTCTGTCCATATAATACCACATTATAAGCACAAGATTGCATAATTAATGTTCCATATTTATCCTTTAATAAATTAATCCTTTGTTGTTGCTCAGAAAAAAATATGAAAAAATAAAGACAGAAAACGTAGACACAAGCACAGAAACACACTTTAAAACTTAAAGGTGAACTGGAGAGGTTCATAAAAAGAGCATCCCCTACCTGGCTGTCATGATCTCACCGAGACGTGTGCTGCCATTGATGCTGTGTTCACATGAGCACAATGGTGCAAAGTTTCAAATGCCGATAATGCGAGCACAAAAGCAGAATGGGAGATTTATTGGTGGCTTGGTTTGTCAATAAAATAGAATGGCTTTTGGATAAGACATTATCACAGAAGAACAATGTCATCTGACATTGGCACCCTTTTGCGTTAATTAGGCATCGTTATGATGCCATATTTGCTGCATCTGATAAAATCCTAAGTCAATTCTTGGAGCCAAGAAGCAAATACATTATCCAGCTATTCTGATATGTCCACGTTGATTAATTAATATTCTAAGGATTAACTGATACCATCACTTTTTCAATTGAAAGAGTTTATGGTAGACTAGTATGCCATACAATCCAATAAAATGATGATGATGATGATGATGATGATGATGATGATTTCTTACCCACCTCTCCCTATGGATCGAGATGGGGAACAACAAATTAACATATAAATATAATGTTAATTTAAAAAACACGTGTCAGCTAAAAACATATCAATTTAAAAGAACAAGTGAGACAAAGATATTTCAAAACATTCAATACACAGTTTAAAATTCACAATTTAAAATAATCTAGATAGGCCTGGCAAAAGAGACTAGTCTTTAATGCTGCTTTAAATTCAGACAACATATTCAGTTGTCATCTCTCTTCCAGCAGGCCATTCCAGACTCTAGGGGCAGCTGAAGAAAAGGTCCTCTGGGTGACAGTTTCCAACCTAGTCAACCTGGACTAAATGTCCCCCAGAGGACCTAAGTGTATGGGGTGGATTATATGAGAGGAAGCGATCCTGTAATTTAGAGCCCCATTCTCTTAGAAGAAATAGAAAAGAATTTATGTTCTTCAGTATTTGAGGGGTTTATCGTTCAGGTGAGCATTTGTCATGAGAATGATCTTTGCAGTATTTGACAGGGAATAGCTACATGATCTCACATGCTTTTAATAGTAACATCTCTTGGCAGAGCAGTATGTTAAAAGTGAAAGCACATGCTGTCAGGGAAATAGTGGTCTAAATGAATATTTAATGCCATTTTCCAGGGAAGGGGTTCAAAGAGCAAAACATGTGAGAATCCCCTTGGGAGGGAGTAGAGCCAACTCTTGCAATGTAAGCCATGTACACACATCCAGTTAATATATTTTGATTGAATATGATGACACATCGATACAAGGATGGATTAGTCAGAGTCAGATAAAATCACTGTCACAGCTTTGAGCTCTTTTAATGTCAAGACAATTTTTGCAAGCATACCACACATGTCATGTGCAACAAATAATAACTGGTCTACTGAGGGTTGCCAGGTTGGATAAAGGACAGGTGTCCTAAACAGACTGGGGAACAGAAGAAGAGGGCATGGAGGCACTGGTGAGAAGAACAAAGTTGGGCACTCCTCCATGTTCCTTCCCTCATCCACTCTCCACCAGGGAGGCAAGAGCCATGTTGGGAGGGAATGGCTGTGGCTAAAAGTTGGAGTTGGGAAAGGAAGAGAGGACAGGTACCTTCATCCAGCTTGACTAAGTTTTATGGTACTTTGTCCTGCTCCACAATCTGTACAGTACTAAAGTTACAGGAGCTCTATCCTGTATTCAGCCTGGCAATGCTAGTTCTACTTGATTCTGCACAAAGGAAGATTAATATCAAATCCCATTCAATTCTGTGGGATTTAATCCCAGATAAGAATGTTGAGAATTGCTAACTAACTTATCTCACACTTACCTGGGAGTAAGCCCTCACTGGAAAAAAAATATGCTAAATGGATTTTATTGGTATGCAGCCCTGAATTCTTAAAATATAGGGTGGAACATAAAATACATTGCTGTCTAAATAAACTCTTGGACAGGAAATAGCCCAGAGCCCAGAAGCTCTTTCTCACATACGTAGACACAAAGTAAGATCAAAGACACAAGCGCGTACACAGACTAAGATGCATTCACCACAGGAGATTATATACTGGCCAAAATCCTATTAGTAACATGTGCATGCATAAATGTGGTTTATGGACATGTGTGTCTCTTTTGATAGAGTGCAAGGAGCACAAGGTGTCATTCCATAGTCCTTTCTTCAATGTCCAAAACCTTCCCCTGTGCAGATGTCAAACCTCAGGAGGGGCCACTGCTGCTTATCAGCGAGGCGGGAAGGAAGAGGGTGAGACAATTCAGGTGATGTAGGTCTGTGGGGAAAGGACAGGAGGGTGCACTTCATTTGTGAGAGCACTCCCATTTCCTTCCCCCTCTAAGCCAAGATGAGCTGGTTCCTCATCTTCTTCCTGCTCTCTGCCCTCCCCACTAGTAAGCAGCCACAGCAGTGGGTCTTTTCAGTGCTTGATAGATGCTAGAGGGGAAGGTTTTGGACAGAGGCAAAGTTCTAGTGGATAGCACCTTGTTTCCCATCTCCAAAAAGACATATATAGATGGGCAGAGCACGATTGTTACACCTGCTTCATGTAGGATCTTGGTCACTGTCTGCAGTACAGCCATCACAAGCATACCCAATGTAGGAGTCCATCCTAAATGGACTCATTTCTGAAGGCATGTGTGGTGAAGAGCCAAGCAGAAAGCTTTCTCTTTTTAAAAAATTTCTTTATTTATTCATTTTTAACCCAAATAGTCTAATTCATAACCAAAGTAATATATATATATATATATATATATATATACACACACACACACACACATACATACATATATATATATATATATATATCGGTCCTTGACCAATAAGTAAAATACAAAGTAGATAAAACATGATAAAACAAATTAAAATGCACTGTTAAATATAAAATTGAATTACAATATTAAGGATAAGAACAGTGCTAAAAGTAATAATGTTATAATAGTGAAATTACATTAGATATTAAAAATTTAAGTTTGAGACAACATTCTTCGCCTACAAGCTATTGCTGCTATGCAAAAACTAGCTACCTTGGCTGTAATCTCTGGAAATTGATCAGCCAAGAGGTAATCAATATAAAACAATTCAGATGTTCCTGGAATATTTTGTAAAATTGGATTAATAAATTGACATTGTATATTCCAATAGAAAGAACAGTGCAAAAAGACATGTCCCACACTTTCTTCTTCCTCTGCTTCACAAGGGCACAAGCGTTCACAGTGTGGTATATTATTATACCGACCATTCAGAACTGTTGATGGGGGCACATTAAATTTGGCTTGGCTAAATGCCTTCCATACACACACACACACACACTATATATATATAACTAAAACAAAGTAGGGATCTGACTCCCCAGTCTTAACTGTAATGAAAGGTGGGGGATTATTCTACCATTACAGATCCAACTAAATAATCCTACTGACCGTAACCACTGATTATTATATTGTTAGATTTCTTATTGCTAAAAAAGCCCATAAACAATTTCCGGTCTTTCAGAAAATCTTCAACTGGCTTATCCTTTACAACCCACATTAATTTGACCATTTGGGCTAACTCAACTACCCTAGCAATCCATTCTTCCATCGTCAGTGCAAACAAGTTTGAGCAAACAATATTCTTGCTGCTCTTATCATGTACTGTATTATAGAGGTGATCCATATTTACTACCTAATTCTTTATCCATAATACACACCAGAAACATTTCTGGTGACACTACAAAATCTGCCTTTAATTTTTATTAACATGTAAACAGGACCAGTTTAAGAAATTTTGAGGCCCCCTGCAATGCTTTATTTTTGGGGGCCCCATATGTTTATCTCAGGTCAATGTAACCTAACTCAACCTAAGCTATTCACAGTACAGGATATTCAGATTATTACTAATAATGTTTTTGCAGCAGGAGGGTTACTACGGGCCCCCCCACAATGATGGGGGGCCCTGTGGGTGCTGCTGCTGGTGGTGCCTTAAACTGGCCCTGCATATAAACTTTAGACCAGTAACTTTTTGCCTTCGTATAAGTCCATCGTATATGAAATAAAAGAGCCTTCCTTATCTTGACATCCCCAATATTGGTTTGATACATACTGAGACATTTTCAACAACTTACTTGGGGTTAGCCAAGCAGAAAGCTTTCTGGGCAGCTGCAAAATTTATAGAGCTATAAATTTATGGCAGCAGTTATTTCCCATCAGTTAGGTTTACTGAAACCAAACCAGAAAAGAAAATATGGGTTATATTTTATTTAGGAGATTTTCAGACGCTTCTTGCCGCGCAAGCAGCCTCCAGAGCAGTAACGAGGCTGCTGCGTGGCAAGGGGTCCATTTTGGATGACGCTGTTTCTCTCTTGGAGGCGTCCGTGACTGTTGCGGCTAGCATTGAAGGTGGCTGTGCTGTTTTTTACTCACGGACAACTTCCGTGAGTGAAAAACAGCACGGCTGCCTCCAATGCTAGCCACAACAGTCATGGATGATGCCAAGAGAGAAACGGCATCGTCCAAAATGGACCCCTTGCTGCGCAGCAGCCTCGTTACTGCTCCGGAGGCTGCTTGCGCGGCAAGAGGCGGCAAGCAGCGTCTGAAAATCTCCTTAGTAGTTACATAATTAATCTGGTCACTTTTCCCTCTTTTTAAGTGTGTGATGCCCACAACATTTGCATCATTATTGTATTCCAAAAGATATGCAGTCAGCCCTCTGTATCTACGGATTTGGCATCCACGGATTCCACCATCCATGGCTTGAAAATGTTCCCAATTTTTTTCCCCCAAGAAGCAAACCTTGCTCTTTGCCATTTTATATAAGGGACACCATTTTACTATGCCATTGTATATAATGGGACTTGAGCATCCACGTATTTTGGTATCCATGGGGGGGTCCTGGAACCAAATCCCAGTGGATACCAAGGACCCCTGTGTGTGTTTGTGTGTGTGTGAAATTCTGAACTTGCTTTTATAAGAAAATGTAACTTGCCAGTTAAGTTGCAACGTTTCTAAATACAATAAATTCTGACCAAAGGATTCCACTGCCAGGGTGGATTCATTAGCCAGTAGTGGAAAATTATAGTACAGCCCTTTACAAGCCTACTCAGAGGTAAATCAAATTGTTTTCAGTGAGCATTACTCCCAGGTAAATATTTATAGGAATGCAACCTTCCAATATAAGCTTCTAGAGGTCTACTGATAAGTAAGTAAGGCCCATCATGCAAGTATGTTTAGGACTGCAGCCTTGGGGGCAATATACCAAGCTTTAACATCAGTGTGTTTCATATTTGGAGAAGGAGACTGTTTCCAGCAGGAACTGTGCAAATGTATATCATTGTTCTGTGCTTATCTCAAGCTGAAGAGAACAATCAAAAGCTGTTCAAGAGAAGGAAAACAGAGGATGTTGCACATATTCTCTGTGCAGCCACTCGGAAGCTGAGGCTTTTTTCTTCTGAAGGTAGATTTTTGAAGAGAATATCCTGAATAAAGGCCTACTTGTGTTTAAGTCAACCGTTGGCAGACTTCAGGACTGTTGGATCTAGTTTGGGTCTGTTGTCTTTATTTGAACCAAGAAGGCAGCCAGCCATAGACAAGTTGAAAATATTAGCCAAGAAGACAAGCTGGAGTTAAAGTGGTGAGTCAAGGGGGTGGAGCCAGTTTCATACTGACACCTCCTCCCATGATCCTGCATATGTATAGAAATACAAAATGGTGCATTAGTTACTACTGGCCAGGGATCTAACACCAAATTCTAAAGTAGCCCAGCATGGTGATGGAGGCACATATTTTACAGTCAAGGAACAATGAAGCTGAGAGAGAAGTGATAAGTACAAGGTCAGCCATGGCAGAGAATTCTTTTTTTGCTTGCAGTTTCCTGTGCAATTTTTAAACTATTGGGAGTCAGAACATTTTGGAAATCTACCTTCTGCCTGGCCCCGTTCTAGATGTTGAGAAACAGCTGCCACCCAGAATGCTCTGGTTTTAGAAGCTGTTGCTATTCAGGAGGTAAGTGAAAACAAAATCCTTTTTGCTTCTCTGAAGGAAGAGTGCTCACACATATTGTCACATACCTGTATTGTTCTGTATGTGGTTATCTTGTTTGTAGATTGAATTATTTCTTTGCAGCAGTAGTGTTCAAGTGTCTGGTGCTTTATATTAAGGCAAGGAAGAGTTGGTCTTCTTCTGTCTTTTAGCTTGGACAGGAAGGATATTCCAGGTTTCCCTCTTAAAGAGCATACAGATGAGTTTCTCAGATCATACAGTGAAGATTTTGGCTCCTTTCCTTGCCCTCTTTTCAGATGTTTGTAGTCTAAGCTAATTCCCCAAACCCCACAGCTACCCCTCCCTTTTGCAAGAGTAGACTTTGATCAAAATTATTTGTGTGAGTTAAAGGATTCCTGTGAGGCTAATATTGCTAGATCACTCACCACGACAATTTTACACATGAAGATGCATGGGGTGAGACAATGCTGCAACTGTTAATTTTCAGAAACAAAGCACAAGTGTAGTTCCCACACTGGGAAAATAAACAAACAATGTTTAGCAAAATATCCAAGTTCCCAAGAGACTGTAAGAGATGCTGATATTACATTTTACTATTTTTATAACATTTTAATCTCTTATTCTGTGTGTGTGCTCAGGAGGGGTGGTTGGCACGCACAATCTGTGTTCATGCCATTCCAGAAGACATATCCCACTGTGTTCACTTTGCATACTGTGGATGATAAAAAATTGGTCCAGACTGGGTAAGGGTATTGTTCTACTTATGCTTACCCAGGAGTAAGTTTCATTGAGCTTAGTCTGGATACATGCCAACCATTTAATTGGCTGTACCGTTATGCCTTCTGGAGAGATCCATTGAGAGATCATAGAATTATAGAGCTGGAAGAGACCATGATGGCCATCCATTCCAACCACCTGCATTGTAGGAATAGACGATCAAAGCACTCCCAACAGATGGCTATCCAGCTTTTGTTTAAAAACCTCCAGAGAAGGAGACTCCACCACACTTTGAGACAGTGTATTCCACTTCTGAACAGTTCTTGCTGCAAAAAGACAGTCACTAACCAGATTATGCTTGCTTCAAAATTTTCCTGCATGCACGGTGGCTGTAACAATATGGAGATATACCATTCTGTAGCATCTCTCTCTCTCTCTCCTTCTCTCTCTGGCTTTTCTTCGCAAACGAAGATTCAGGAAGAACTCATCCCGTGCTTTCTGCAAGCGTGCTGAAGACCAAAAAGGCCAATCCAAGATAAACATGTCCGATTGCAGAAAGCACAGCAGAAGGTCTCCTTGGGTGATGTTTCTGGGTTGTGATTCTTTCTGCATTGTCGTTTCTCTTCAAGACTTGTTCAGCTTGAGTTCTCAAATAAGGCTGCAGCATTGTTGATAGTGCGTCTCCATGCCTCCCGATGTGAGGCCAGGGAGGACAATTGTTGGTGATCAATTTGGCCGAGCCTGTAATGTTGTTTCAGGGAGTCCTTGTATCGTTTTTTTGGAGCACCCCTCTTACGCTGACCCGTGGTGAGTTCACCATAGAGTACTATTTTTGGGAGGCGATGGTCCTCCATCCTAGAAATGTGCCCTGCCCAGCGCAGCTGTTTTCTCAGTATCATAGCCTCAATGCTGGTGATCCCTGCTTGCTCAAGGATAGCAACATTAGTCACATAGTCAGTCCAGTGTATATTTAGGATTGTGCGTGTACAGTGCTGATGAAAGCATTCGAGGAGTCGTAGGTGGTGGTGATAGGTGACCCATGTTTCAGACCCATAAAGGAGAATAGACAGTACAATGGCTCTATACACACTGATTTTTGTGCTTCACCTCAGGTGTTTGTTACTCCAGACTCTTTTGTAAAGTCTTCCAAATGCGCGATGTGCCTTTGCTAATCTGTGATCGATCTCTTTGTCAATCTTGGCATCTCAGGAGATGATGCTTCCCAGATAGGTGAACTGCTGAACGGACTTAAGCTGTATGAGGTGGCGTAGGTCTGTGTAGAATTTGTCTTCCTCAACAGGGTCGGCTTGCATAGTTGGGGCATATATACTAAAGAGAACAACATGTGGGAGCTGTAAGGAAATAATGTGATCAGAGTGTCCTGTTGACAAGGTTTTGAGTTTGGAGGCAATGGAGTTTTTAATCATGAAGCCTACTCCTGAAAGATGTTTTTCGGTTTTGGGTTTGCCAGACCAGTAAAGTGTGTAGCCGGTGCCGTGTTCTTTAAGGCTGCCTTCCTCATGGAGACGAACTTCACTAAGAGCAGCGATGTCAATATTAAGTCGTGATAGTTCATGGGCTATTAGAGCAGAACGCCGCTCAGGCCGTCCACTATCTGCAGAGTCTCGCATGGTTCTGATGTTCAAGCATGCAAGCGTCAGTTTATTTACACCTTTGGAGGCCGGTGTGTGCCTTTGTTTCTTTGCATTTGTTGAACCACATCAGAAGATGCCTCTTGGCTGCAGCTAACCAACCAGGTAGTTGGGGATGAGCTTTCGTTAGGCCACCTTTTCTAGGCCCCTCTCCATATGGAGCAAGCAGTGCTTTCCTTCAAAAAGGCTGCTTGGTTGTTCAGGATTCTGCCGAAAAGACTGTCATCTCCTGGGTCAGCCTCGAGCGACCAAAGTCTTGAACCGCCTGCATGCAGGGTTGGGTCTGCAGCTTCCAGTGCATCTTTACACCTGCCGTTTTGTCCCTCACCTATCGCTACAGGGCTTTTTTGGAACTGGATTTATCCTTCGAGCCTGTGCAATGGATTTTTCTGGTGGTGCACAGAACTGGCCTCACCCTTTAAACCAAAGGTTCATCTGCTGTGGCCTTGCAAACATGGACGGTAGCAGCGAGGTCCTTGGGTTGTAGGTTTGATTAGAGTTTCCTTCTCTTAGATGGTTGACCTTACAGGGTTGAACGGGCACCATCTGCCTGGGTTTGGAATTAGAGTTTTCCTTCTCCTAGGATGGTTGCCATAAGGCTAGAGAGCCCATCCTGCCCTTTGACGCTCTTTGCCAGACCCTTTGGTTTTGACCTGTCTGGCATGGGAGACCCTTCCAGTGGATATTATGCCACTGCCAGCATAGCTCAAAACATCATTAGGGTACGCAAGCCTCTCTCCCACGACAAGGGGGCGTCAATGGAGAGGCTGTAGCATGTAGTCCCCTGTTAAATACCATTAGTTGTCAGTTATGAGAAACATAAGTGGTTGAGAATCAAAGTAGATTGTACTTTTATACATTTTTAGAAGAGTGTCTCTCAAGTGGTAAAAGATGTCTGTTTGTCATAACTCATGACAGCCTTCGCCTGTGTATCTTTGTGATTAGTCATTGGAAAGTAAACACAGGGTTAATTTGCAAAGCTGATTGCTGGGAGCCTTGTCTCTAAGAAAATCCCATTGTAGGAGGGAAAATGGGTTACCGTATATTCCGGAGTATAAGACGACTTTTGAGCACTCAAAAGTGCCCTCCAAAATTGACAGTCATCCTATATGCCGGATACACTTTGCTTCGCCCACCTGCCTATCTCCTGCCTCTTCGCAAACGGAGCGAAGAGGCAGGAGATGGGTCAGGGGGAAAAAAAAGTGTTTTGAAGATCATTCGCCCCCCTCCTCTGCCTTCTCCCTCTTTGGGGAGCAATGGAAGACAGAGGAGGGGGGCGAACATTGCGGTTTGCCGCAGCCGCCGCTGGATCGCTTCTGCAGCGGCCGAGGCAAACCCGCGATTCGCCCCCTCTCCCCACTTTCCTGGAAGGTGGGGAGAAGGGGCGAATGTGCCCTGTTTGGCCTCACAGCCTCCGGATCCCCCTCCTGCGCTCCCTCCTGGAAGGGAGCGCAGGAGGGGCATGCGGAGGCTGTGCGGCCAAACCCGTGATTCGCCCCTTCTCCCCACCTTCCTGGAAGGTGGGGAGAAGGGGCGAACGTGCCCCGTTTGGCCGTACAGCCTCCAGATCCCCCTCCTGCGCTCTCTCCTAGAAGGGAGTGCAGGAGGGGCATGCAGAGGCTGCGCGGCCAAACCCGCGATTCGCCCCCTCTCCCCACCTTCCTGGAAGGTGGGGAGAAGGGGCGAACGTGCCCCGTTTGGCTGCACAGCCTCTGGATCCCCCTCCTGCGCTCTCTCCTGGAAGGGAGCGCAGGAGGGGCATGCAGAGGCTGCGCGGCCAAACCCACGATTCGCCCCTTCTCCCCACTTTCCTGGAAGGTGGGGAGAAGGGGCGAACGTGCCCCGTTTGGCCATACAGCCTCCGGATCCCCCTCCTGCGCTCTCTCCTGGAAGGGAGCGCAGGAGGGGCATGCAGAGGCTGCGCGGCCAAACCTGTGATTCGCCCCTTCTCCCCACCTTCCTGGAAGGTGGGGAGAAGGGGCGAACGTGCCCCGTTTGGCCGTACAGCCTCCGGATCCCCCTCCTGCGCTCTCTCCTGGAAGGGAGCGCAGGAGGGGCATGCAGAGGCTGTGCGGCCAAACCCGCGATTCGCCCCTTCTCCCCACCTTCCAGGAATGTGGGGAGAAGGGGCGAACGTGCCCCTTTTGGGCGCACAGCCTCCGCATCCTCCTCCTGCACTCCCTCCTGGAAGGGAGTGCAGGAGGGGCATGCGGGGGCTATGCGTTGGAAGAGGGGGGTCGTCTTATAGGGCGAATATATCACAAACTCTGCATTTTACCTTAAAAATTGGGGGGTCGTCTTATACGCCGGGTTGTCTTATACGCCGGAATATACGGTACTTGTTGAAAATATACATACCTCCTTCTTGTTTGACAATGAACTTGCTATGTTTCGAAGAAAATATGGCCTTTTTTTCTCATTTGCCATTTAGGTGGAAGTTTGAAGCAAAATTCATTTCACTGAAATATGTGACAGGACTGGAATTGTTGAATTTTTCCATGCAGTATTTGTGTCGTATGTTTGTTCTATGATGCAATTAGAATGGGCTGTGGGGGAGAGGAGAGATAGTGGCTTGATCCAGGTTGATTTTTATACTACTTCAGCCTCTTGGTCCACACATTTTTTTTTATTAGCATCATCTTCTAATGTGGTTAAATTACAGGCTAAAGTTTCTTTCCTATTTAAGAAATGGTGTTTAGTTACAGCTGCTACTCTAGAGGAAAGGCAGCTGAGCGTAGCAGACATTTTGTGAGGAGAATGTCTTCCTTGGTTGAGGGCATTAAAGCAGATCAGTGCGGATTGTTCCTTTCAGCTTGCTGTTTTCTGGTTCAGTGAAAGATGGAAGGCTGTAATTTGGGAAATTACCCCAAAGACATAGTATCAGGGTCCTCTGTGGGTATAAAACCAGTGATTTTAGTGAAGCCGTGCTAATTTCCATCAGCTGGTCTGGTCATCATTTAATATAGAAGATGCAGTCTGAGTGAATTTTCAAGACTTTTACAGCCAGTATGCAAGACAATTTAATTTCACACTTCTATAGCAACTATATCATCACCATTTCGATTTGAGCAAGGCTCAATTAATGCTCATACATTTCATTAATGCAGAAATAAATTTCAGACTTTTGGTTTAGATTTTTCCCTTAGGCAATTGCATACATGTAGTCATTATCCTCTCCCCACATGGGCATGTGATCTCTCCCTCTCTCTCTCTCTCTCTCACACACACACACACAGAGAGAGAGAGAGAGAGAGAGACTTTTCCTCCTGATAAATCACCATTTATGTCCTTGACACTTTGGCAATATTAACATTTTCTCTTCTAACACACCAGGAAAATAAATATTGAAAAGTTCCCCAGCTCTAGCAACTGTATGCTGTTATGCCTAGCATGACATAGTGAATGGTATTCTAAATGCATCCATTTAAAATGTAGTGCATAGCTTTAATATTTGGGAAATCAGTAATGCACCAGAAACTTAAACTAGTCCTGTAGAAGTAAGTTCTGTTGAAGGCAATGGGGCTTTTTCTCTGTAGACATGCATCTCAATTTTGTTCATAATTTTCACAGCCTTTCAAACATAGTTTGAAGAAGTAAACAAAAATGTTAGTTGTCATTAAACAGTTCTACACTAAGTGAAAGTTTACCTTGTTGAGAAACTACAAAAAACTATGGTGGTTTAATAAATTGCAAAAAACATCTACCTGATAAGAAGGCTGTTGGACTTACCCTGTGGCGGCTTTTGCTGTCCGGTCTGGGCCATGGTGATGCACACGCCTGGCATACTGCCATGCTGGACATCTTTAGGCCTGCTTTTTTTGGTGGTTGGCATGGGCCCTGGATCCAGGGACATCAATTTCCTGTGTATTGGACACTGGGAGATGATGGAGGGGCCCCCCCATGGGACCTGCTGGGAAGGGCATGGCATCTTATGGTGCATGCACCTTCAGGGATGCCCCTGGTAGGGTAAGGGAATACCAGTGGGCTTGGTGGGATTCCCCTCCTAGTCTCCATGACACTAGCAGCAGGCTGGTAGCAGGCTCATTGGCCAACAGGCGGGTTGGTCGATGCCTGGATCTGGACCCATGTGTTTTTGCCAACCCATCTACAACTATAATCTATAAAGTTGTGTCCAACGTTTTTCCAAATGTATTTTTTGTTGTCTGTGGTTTATCTCTGGTATGGCCTTGCCCTTGGACACACAAATGTCCTTTTAACATGGGGGCCGGTTACACGGCAATATTTTCCCCGCAATGTATCGCAATATCGCACTTTCGATACAGAGTCGCATAGTGTACACGATTTTTCATTACTTTTTGTGAAACGCCGCAATCAAAGTTCACATGATGCAATTATGCAGAATTAAATAAGTTACGAATTATTCAATTTCGGGGTTTTTTTAGTTCCCACAGTATCGACATTTCGCATTTTAGCTAGTACCGTAGCTGTCAATCAGCAGCATACGTCACTCCTTTATGGTTAACTTCCTTTCTGTGCTCCCGCCACTCTTATTCCTATTGGTTAACAGTTTCTATTAAACTTTCCCATTCCAAGAAATCTGATTGGGCACACCTATACCTGGTGCACCTCATCGTTCGCCCACCGTCGTTAGGGTATCCCTACCTATTCAATTTAAAGATGGAGGCTTTAGCAACTATTTCTTGTTGCTCTTGTTGATGTTCAGAATCATAGCCACAATTGCTGCATTTCAGGATGCATGCAGGTCTTATCACCACAGAAGCTGTATTAGGAGAAGGAATAGATGTAGGCAGCTGCGATCCTTCATAGAACAAGTCATCACAAAGCAATGTCCCTTTTTCTCAAGATATATTCTTCCTTTTGCTGCGGAAGAGGTGCTTCCCTGCCTGCGTGATGTTTTTGTTTGGTGGGAGGGATGCTTTAGTGGGCCACTCCCAAGGATCCGCCTAATTTCCGGTAGATGAAAAAATTGAGAAAATGGATGTCGGATAGTTCACAATATCGATAGTGCGCTATACTGCGGAACTTTTAAAAAAAGAGCGGAAAATCAGCGCAGTCAAAAGTTGCGCCACTTACGGGTATTTTACACCCCCTCCTTCTGAAAAGGGCGATACTGCGTCGAAATACGTGGGAACTATCAGGCGTCTTGCCGAATTATTACATGACTTATTTTGCCGTGTAAACGGCCCCATGGATTCTGCTGGAGATGGGATGGTTTAGTTCTCACTGAGGTAGTAAATCTGTGTCTGGAATGTACCAATTGAGGCTACAGATAGCCGTTCACTTAACTGAATGCTATTTCTTACAAAATAACATCCCTTCACATAGAAAATTAGATGTAAATAGGGATTGAAAGCTTATTCAAAACTATTTGAATAAGAGTAAAAAATGTGTTTCTTGAGTGTCAAAGAACTCTGATGAGAAGAATCTTGGATTGACAAGAATCTTCACAGTTCAAGACTTATTCTATGCAGGATTTACACATGATTGCTTTATGCAAGAAACAGGATTTTTTGTGCAGAAAACAGCCTTTCCTGAAATATATCATCGTTGGAATGGCAGAATTTGTGCATGTGCAATTTTTTTACAGAATAATGTCCTGGATTGCAAATAGTCTTCAACAATTGTGTTGTCGAAAACTTTCTCTCAGCAAGAAGGAAATGGATAAAATTACTTCCACTGAGAAAATAATAATAATGGAGAATTACATCCTTAAATGGAAGAAGAGCTGTGCAGGATCAGATCAAAGGCCTGGCTAGTCTAGCATTGTCTTTCCGTGGTTTACTACTGGATGGAATGCTCACCAAGAGACATGAGAGGAAAAACCACTTCTCTGTCTCACCTCACCTGACTTGGGTTCAGAGCCATATTGCCTTTGACAGTGGAAATAATATAAACATTGATAACCATTGATAACCTTATCTTCCATGAATGTATCTAATCCCCTTCCAAAGTTTATCGTCTCCTGGGCATGCTAGTTTCAACTGAGGTTGGAAGTTTGTTTGTTTGTTTGGGGTTTAGAAGAGCATTTAACTACACAGATCTTTCTCTCTCTGTCTCCAATTCAAAGTGGCTTAGATCAAATCCAGGATTTATATAGTTGCAGAAACTAGATCTGTTAAGTAGGAAAACTGGGTCTGCTGCTTAGGCTGTATGCTTCTTTCCTAAACCAGAAGTGGGAGTTACACTGTTTACTAGGAGATATTGCCACCCCCCCCTTCCCCTACATACCTTTCTTGGTAAACTGTGGAGATCAGTGTCAGTTGGATCAGTGGTATATATTTGAGTTGTATAATGGAATGGTTTTGCAGAACAGTTAAGATGAGAGCCAGGAAACCTAATGTGGGAAACCTAAAAGCACTGTCAATAGTTACAGCAGTGGGTCCCATATCTGGCTCTGCACATTTTTGTTGGACCTCATCTTCCAGATATTCCAGCCAGCACAGACAATGGCCTGGAATGCCTTCTCAGCTATGGGACCCTAACTGTGGAATACCCTCCCCTTGGAGGCCTGATTGGCACCAACACGCATCTCATTTAGGCCCCAAGTTAAAATCTGTCTGTTCATCAAGGCCTTTGGATTGCATTAATTCATCCCAAATACTGTTGTATATAGTGTTTTTTTTTAACTTTTCTGTCTTTTAAATCTGTTTTAACTCATTATGTGTTTAATATGTTTTTAGCGTCTTTAAAATTATTTTATTGTTCTAAACTGTTTAACTTGTTTTAATGCTATTTGTAAGCTGCCCTGAGCTGTTTTGATATAGGGCAAGTACTGATGATGATAAAGATAGTGGTAATGATTATGCTGATGCTGGGAGCTGTAGTCCAACAATATCTGTGGACTCAAGATTGGGAATCACAGTCCAGAGGCTGGCTGTATTGGGAACCACAGTCCAGAGGCTGGCCGTACCACTGACCTCAAACAGAAGGCTAGTCCTCACTCTTTTTCGGGGGTTCTTATTTTAGATGTTCTGTTTACTGTTATGTCAGCTGATGCATTACAACAGGGAATAATACAAAAGTGTCTTTTAAGGAGAAGATGGGGCAATGCTCCCCGAATGAAAACAGTGTTTCTTTGGTGTTTCTCTGCCAGTGTTTACTATTTTTTTGCTGTACAATCCTCCCATTGTCTTTGATTTTGATTTTTATTCAGTTGAATTTATTTCATTGTGCATCTCTATTAGATGTTTCTCATGGGCCAGCCATCCCGAGACACCCTGCTGTGCTGTGGTGTGACCAGTGAAGGCATTTTCAACAATAAACAAGGTATTGTGTGCTTTAGAAGAAACATTGACAGTGGCAAGGCTCAGATGGCTTGGACTTGTGTCAATGTTTTCTTCTCACTGTATTGCATTGACTACCATGACATCAGGGTGGAGATGGGGTAATGAATAACTTACAAAACATTTTTGACTGATGAATGAGATCAGGAGTACTCAAGCAGGATCCTCGCTAGCTGTGTGGTCATCAAATCCACAAATTAATGTGCGTAGAGGGAAATCAGGAACAGGTTTGAGCTTGCTGTTCCTCACCTAAACCAAGTTGGGGATTGTGTGGCTCATGACCTTCATGTACCCTTAGGGACCCCATGTGACCCTTGGTCTTCCGACCCCCCCAAACCTTTGGGGTGTGGTTGGCACTTAAATGCTATGGGTGCTAGGACTCTGGAGATCCCGAATCCAAGTCCCCACTGAGACATGAAACTTGCTGGTTGAACTTGGGCCAGGCAACATTCTCTCAGCCCAACCTACCTCATAGGCTGTTGTTGTGATGATAAAGTGTGAAGGGGGAGGAGAGCCCATTCATAGCACCTTGGTCTCTTGAGGAGCAGGGAGCTACAGGTGTAATACAGTTTCATTAGTAAACTGAAGATTCTTTGTGTGTGACTTAGCTTCTAGGAGATGTTCTTCCTTCTACCCCACCCCCGCTACCTCTCCTCCTCCTCCTCCTCCTCTTCCTCCTCCTCCATTCCCTGCACAAGCATGACATTATACAATATAGTTAAAACAAACAAAAGATCAACATTAATTAAACTATGGGTAAGATTAAAAACAATTCAAAACATGCAATTAAAAATTATAAAGAGCAGTTTAAAAACAATACCATTAAAACAGTTGTTTGGGTGTTGCTTGAATGCTGAGAAATTAAACAGAACAAGAGAAATAGACTCAAAGGCCCGTGTTCATAGGAACATAGGAGGCTGCCTTGTAGAGGGTCAGAACATTGGTCATCAAATCCACTATTGTCAATTATTACCAGTTTATAGATAGCATGTGTGGAGGCCAGGACACACCAGCCAAATTTGCCCAATTATTCAGCCTGGCCGCCTCTCCCCTTCCACTGCTACCCTTCTTTCAGATTCTCCTTATCCCTTCTTTAGACTGGAGTCTGACTTTCTGTGGATAGTGTATGTGATTGTGTGGACTCAATCACACTGGTAAGCGTGTCTAATAGATGTCAGTGAGGGAAATAATTCAGGAGAAGTCTGGACTTAATAAACAAAACACAAAGATTGGTTTATCAACTGAATGTTTGTAACAGTAATGCTTCAATATTGTGCCTCCAACTTTGTTGATCACTAAATATCTCTTATTCCCACTCTTTGGTGACCATTGCTAAATATCTCTTATTCCCACTCTGTGGTGACCATTGCATATGAAAGCTCAGATAATATTCTTTGAACCCTTAATAATAAAACCACATAACTACCAGACTCACTCTTTCTTATACTCTTAATTTCCACTCATTATATAATCCATTCAGCCTCAACACTTTCAAGCACAGACCATACTGCACGTAGTCATCACTCAACTGCACTCAAAAGCACACAGACATAAATTCCAATTGCAACTTAAACTCAAAACTGACTCGCTCAACTGTCATACACATATTCCAGAACTCTAAGAAACCCCTCCCATAACAGTTTCCTGCTCTGGAATTGGCTCCCTCATGCTCTCTTCCCATTTACTCAGCAGCATTCTATCAACCACTCCTCACAGCAGGGACTGCTCAAAAGCAGATAATTTATAAGCAGGAGTAGAAATATAAATAATCACTTATATAGTTTTTGCATATAAGAAGAAATATTCTCAAAAGTATTATCCCTGGTGGCCAAAACTATAAGAATTTTTCAAAGCTGTTTTTCATTTCAAGACTTTTTTGTGAAAATTCATACAGTGCATTTTGTGCAAAATCCATTATTTCCATATAGAAATGTGTGTGTGGCTTTTTTAGAAAAAAAGAGAGATGTTCTTTGAGCAAAATGTAGGGTTTTTAAAATACATAAACAATATTTTTGCAAATAAGTTTCCAAAGTGTGAAACAAAATCATGGTGGCTGACCATTTTCTCAGAGGGGCATCTTGAAGGGTCAAAACATATTTTCTCATTAAGGCATTCTATGGGCATTTTTTATGTCCCCATGCAGGTGATGCAAAGCTCTGCATCTCTGTCCAAGTCAGGGCTTCAGGGCTTTCTTGTTATTGGTTAAAAAGGTTTATATGTTGATTGTTTTCCAAAATGAAAAAAGCTGCAATTGACACCAGCAACACTTGGAATGAATAGGGCTCTGTGTCTGTTTGTCCATCCCCCTTTAGTATCTAGCTCTCTGGTAGTAGCATGGCTTTCAAATTGTTGTAGCTGTGTTGTCTTGCCCTAATGATCATTGACTTTCTCCCCAAGGCAGACTGTTCTGCCATTAGCATCCATCTTTCTCCAGCAGGAATAAGGAACATTGGGCCCTCCAGAAGTTTGAGGCTGCCACAAGGACAGTCCCTTAACATTGACCACACTGGCTAGGACTTCTGCAGATTGAGATCCGTAGCATCTGGAGTGCAAAAGTTTCCGCACCACTGCTATAAAGAAAAGGCAGCACAGCTCAATTTCTAGCCATTCAGAATAAAATTTCATTAATTATACAGTAAGATCTGTTGTTACAAGTCCCAGGGTATAGTTGGTCCTCCATATCTATGGATTCTGCATACACAGATTCAACCGACCACGGTTCAAATATATTTTTTTAATGAATTCCAAAAAGCAAACTTTGATTTTTCCATTTTATATAAGGGACACCATTTTCATCATGAAAGTTCATGGTCAACTCAATGACTGCAAGATTCCCAGGTCCTGTGGCTGCAAAACAAGCCCAAATCATCACCCCTCCACCACCATGTTTGACAGTTGACATGAGGCGGTTGTGGTGATATGCTGTGTTTGATTTTCGCCAAGCATCTCACTATGCATTATGGCCAAACATCTCCACTTTGGTCTCATCTGTCCAAAGGACATTGTTCCATAAGTCTTGTGGTTTGTTCAGATGCAACTTTGCAAACCTAAGCCATGCTGCCATGTTCCTTTTAGAAAGAAGAGGCTTTCTCTTGGCAACTCTTCCAAACAAAACTTACCACATCCCTTCCAAACAAACCATTTTTGTTCAGTCTTTTTCTAATTGTACTGTCATGAACTTAACATTTAACATGCTAACTCAGGCCTTCAGAGTTTGAGATGTACCTCTTGTATTTTTTTGCAATTTCTCTGAGCATTGCATGTTCTGACCTTAGGGTGAATTTGCTGGGATGTCCACTCCTAGGAAGATTGGCAACTGTCTTGAATGTGTCTAACTTTTGAATAATCTTTTTCACTGAAGAATGATGGACTTTAAATTGTTTGGAAATGGCCTTATAGCCCTTCCCAGATTGATGGGCAGCAGCAATTGCTTCTCTGAGATCATGGCTGATGCCTTTCCTCCTTGGCATTGTGTTAACACACACCTGAATGTTCCAGACCAGCAAAATGCTAAAACTTTGGCTTTTATAAAGGTGGTCACACTTGCTGATCATTAATCAAAGGCATTTGATTAGCAGCACCTATCTGCTACTTAGCATCTTAATTCCAAAGGAAGCAGTAAGGGTGTACTTAGTTTTCCATGCATGGCTTCTCCATTTTGGCTTTATTTTTGTTGAATAAATCATGACATGGTGTAATATGTCATGTGTTGTTGTTCATCTGAGGTTGTATTTACCTCATTTTAAGACCTGCTAAGGAACAGATGAATGTTATTAGACCCTGATATGTAAAACCATAGAATTCAGAGAGGGTGTACTTTCTTTTTCACACAACTGTATGTACAGTATGTATATATACTGTATATCCCTAAATACACATTGAGCTGATTTGTTCTTACCATTGTATCCAAAATCCAAGATGGTTTGTGGTCAACAGAGATACTCCCTCTACAATCATAAGAATTGTTTTTTCTCTGCACTTGTAAGAACCATTCATAAGAACAACATCAAAAAGTTTTGGAGTCATTAAAATACAGAAATGTAGGTATGTTTTTAATCATTGATTCACTTTCTGCCCACAACTGAAACCACATTGTGAGCCAAAGGTCAGGAAGTCATGTCATCACAAACTGTTGCTGCACCAAATCTGTCAGTGTTTTCACGTGGGGAGGAGTTGCTATTTTAGAGAGGAGTAATTTCACACCAAGAGAGAAGTGGGAGACGTTCCTTTCTACAACAACAAATGAAGAGTTGTGATTTGAATGGTACTAGAGATCACTTCCTTCGAAGTGTCAATCAGCTCCTTAAAGAGGCAAGTTTCTTCACTCCTATTTGCATATACCCTGAAAGATCACCAAAACTGTGGTCACAGAGTGGGGCTGAATGACTGTCATGTCCACCCTCTAATCTTAGGGGCATGTTGTATCAGGTGCTCCCTGCTTTTGGGGAGGAAGTGTGACTTGGATAAAACTCATGATTCCAGCTTTCTTCCTCTTTGTTGCATAGACAGAGGAAGGGAAGGGGGGGAGGATGACCAGCCAAGTAATAGGAAGCAAGATGATGTTGATGTAGCAGCACAATTGAAGTACATGACACTGTACAAAAATAAAACAATAAAACAGAGCTGCCAGTGGTGTACAGTCCAAGAAACATTTTTAATTTGTATTAAAAAAACTAATCAAAAATAAAAAAGGCAATAGCCTTTGAAAATTCATGAATCAGGATCACTAATATGACATACAGTGTTGTCATTCAAATGCTTTTGTCTGACTGCTCATGGGAAGAGTCTTTAACAATGTGCTATATCATTTAGATGTGCTGTTTTTCTTTTAAATGTACGCTTGTTTTAGTTGTCTTTAATTCCATTAACAATTTAATTATATTTTAACTTTTCTATGATGTGAACATTTAGCTGTATCTGTTTTGCTTTTTGTAAGCTGCCTTGGGTCCAAGGGTGAAGAAAAAAAGGTGTGATGCAAAGAGGTAAATAAGTAAATAAGGGATAAAAACATGAATAGGGGAACCTTGATAGTCAGACTCTTTATCAAACCCTTCGAGCAAGTAATTAAGTACTTCATGGTGTGGGAATCTCAGCTTTTTGGTAAGGGTTTGGCTTAAATATTGTTCCTTGATATTTGAATAAATATTGTGATTAACAGAATGTGTGGCAGATGTTCAGCTCCATGCTGAGAATAGTGACTGTGTAGTATCTCAGATAAAGGGTATTTTCCCATGGCTTCCATCCAGACTGCAGATGACAACAGATTATTTGGCGCTCATAAATGTGTATCTGTCATTAAACATATTAATATCTTTTAATTACATTGGTAAAATATAAGGGAAAGCAAGATATATTTTTAATAGGTTGAGGCTATTAGCAGAGACCCTGGCATTATCAAACTGCCAGGCCATATATAATAGCCTCTGTTTTACCTGACTTTAGAAGAGTTTCACCCTACAGCCCTTAGATGGGTTTTAAAAAAACTTAATTAGGCTATTGGGGAAAGAACAAGCCCTTTCTATGAAGAGTTGCTCATATTTAGTGCATATGGTCATAAAAAAGACACAGATTCACTAAAAAGAATCTTCAGCCAGTAATTAAGCATTTTATATGCCACAAAGTGTACAGGAATCATAGCTAGTTCACGTTGGCAAAGACTATCAAGAGCTGAAGGGGGAAGTGCCAGTATGAATCTCAAGAATTATTTTGAATGAGTTCCAATAGATGTACCTTACCAGTGGCCCAACCCTGTGCACTATATTGAAGTTGTGACACAAGTTTCTTTTTATGAAACTTGGATGCTAGAGCAATCATAAACCCACCTCTGTTATCATAGAAAAGCAGTAAACTAGTGGAGGGTCTAATGTCCTTCTCTTGAAGTGCAATTAGCTGTTCTGATAAACTGCAGGAATGCAAGGGGTGCGGCAGGGAGACAATTCCCAAATGCTTAAAAAGAACCAAAACCTCCTCAGTCTCAATCCCGTCCCATTTCCACATGTGCCTACAATACTCATATTTAAAGACTAGGACTTTAGTTTTCTGCTAGTTGGATTGGCAGTCTTTCTGTAAGAAAAAGGCTATAGAAAGATGACATAACAGTCTGCCTGAGAGATAGCAACACAGTATCCTCTGCATATAAGAGAATTAAGATATGCTTGTGGTGATTTTTATAGGAAAGATAATAGCAAACCAGACAATGGCATAGACAGAAAAACTATAAGGTTGATATACCAGCCTATTGTGCTCTTCTTATAAAGTTCTCGGTGTCTCAAATCTCTGTATGGTGGCCAGATGCTAGGAACCTAATCAGTGTATGACACTTGGACTGGCACCCTGGTAGTGAGTTATGATGGCATAAATACACAGCAATGATATCATCCTCAGGGACTATCAGAGGATCCCCGGGAAGTCCTGGAAAATGCCTGTCACCGTATGTCCAGCTAAAGGAAAATAGCTGGATTTGTCTCTCCTGCTCAAAACACTCTCTAACAACAGAGAAATGGCCATCTTGAAGAGGCTGCCACTCTGCAAAGGTGGGTTGGGCAGGAGGGCTTTCACCAGGAGACATATCATAACCACAGATCTCAGCCACACAATCCAATAACCATTTGCAAATTTGTATCTCTCTAGATTTTTCTCAAAGTTGTTTTCATGTATCAAAGGTAGACATTAGATCCATGAAATCAATATGGGGGGTGGAATCCTGTTGGGGATGTACATATGCATAAACACCATAGTTACAGTGCTGCACAGTGAATCCTATCCCTTCCCCCCACCAATCTCTACTTACTGGGAAGCAGCTGCTGTGATCATCTGGGATCCATTCCCTGTTGATCGGCATGCAGCTGACTGTTGGTCCCACCCCCTCCTGTGAGCGATCCCCAGCGTGAGAGGCAGAAGCAGGGCCCCTGTTACAATTCCTCCTCATGCCAGAGATTGTAGTGGCTGCTTCCTGGTAAGTGGAGACTGGCGGACTTCCACGGTCCCTAAACTAGGGGCTATGGTGGAATATGAAACAGTCATGAGTGCTTAACTTTGGGTTACGCATTCGTAACTGCCCAACAGGATTCTAGCCACAATTTCTGCTTACTAACTTATGTACATTTCTGAACAAGATGGAGCCCTGGTGACGCAGTGGTTAAATGCCAGTACTGCAAGTCACCTTGTTGCAAGTTTGATTCCAGAGGGCTCCAAGGTTCACTCAGCCTTCCATCCTTTTGTAGGTTGGTAAAATGAGTACCCAGCTTGTGGGGGCAATTAGCTGACACACATCGGAAGCTGCTTAATGCAGTGTAGATGTGTAAATTGCTATTGCTTAAAACAATCTGTAAGCCGCTCTGATAGCCTTGTGGCTGAAGAGCGGGGTATAAATAAATAAATAAATAAATAATTTAAAAGACAACAGTGGTCCATGGGTGTTACTGCTGCTTGAAACCCTGCCTCTTGATAAACCAGTACAGGTTGAGTATCCCTTATCTGAAATGCTTGGGACCACAAGTGTTCCGTATTCCTCATTTTTTCAGATTTTGGAATACTTGCATATACATCATTAGATATCTTGGAGATAGGACCTAAATCTAAATAAGAAATTCATTTATGTTTCATATACACCTTATACACATAGCCTGAAGTTAATTTTATACATATTTTTAATAATTTTGTGCATGAAACTAGGTTAGTGCACATTGATCCATCAGAAAGCAAAGGTATCACTATCTCAGCCATCCATGTGGACCATTTTGGATTTTGGAGTATTTCAGATTTCAGCATTCCAGATAAGGGATATTCAACCTGTACTTTGTTCAGTAGTACCCAGTCATCTAGCCTGGGTAAAAGCTATCTAGCATATGTTTTCCTGACCAAATTCAGCAAACTAATTGGGCTGTAATTGGCTAAATCATCCCTGGGCTTAACATAATAATAATAATGATAATAATAATAATAGGGATCAATATAGAGTCTTTCCATTCTGCTGATACCTTTCCAGTTTTTTTTCAATTTACCATATATTCTGGTGTATAAGATGACTGGGCGTATAAGACTACCCCCAATTTTCAAGTAAAAATATAGAGTTTGGGATATACTCACTGTATAAGACCACCACCCCACAACCCGGGAGCTGGCTAGGAAGCTTCCTAGCCACCTCGGAGGGGTGGCTGGCTGGGGGTGGGGGGGTTCCTAGCCACCTTGGAGGGATGGGTGGCTGGAGGGGGGAAGCTTCCTAGCCAGCTCCCCTCCTTCACCAGTCCATTCCCTTTGAACTGTCTGCAGGGGGTTCAAAGCGAGTGGGATGATAGGAAAGCAAGCCCAAGATCAGCTGGATCAAGGCAAAAACCTCTCAATACAGCTGATCTTGAGGCTTGGATTTCTCACCCCATTCGCTTGGAACTCACTGCTGGAGGTTCAAAGCGAGTGGGGTGATAGAAAAGCAAACCCAAGATCAGCTGGATTCAGGGCAAAAACCTATCAATCCAGCCGCTCTTGAGGCAGGGGAGCCCCTTGCCAGCCAAACCTCTTCCCTTTCCCAACTCACGATGGGCTCCTTGTGAGTTGAGAACAACAGGAGCAGGCTAGGCAGCTTCCTAGCCACCTCTCGTCCTTCCCGAGTCCACCTCTGACTCGAGAAGGATGGGAGTTGGCTTGGAAGCTCCCCCCACACCAACCAGCCATATATCTGGGGTATTAGATGACCCCCGACTTTTGAGGAGATTTTCAAGGGTTAAAAAGTCATCTTATACACCAGAATATATGGTAAATAAATGAAGACAGAAGCCGAGTGATAACACTTGTTATTAATTCTCCATTCGTTAGACTGGCTTTGCTATGTGGAATTATTGAAAGAGCATGATAGTTAGACAGGATGGGAAGTAGAGATGGCATGGGGTGATACAATGTTGGGACTGTGAGATAGCTGTTCTTTTGATACCACCCCTAAACTTCACTATCTAAAAATTCTTGGGCTCAGGTCCTTTCACATAGCACAGTTACAATGCTATGATTCCACTTTTAACTGCCACAGCTGCATCCTATGGAAACCTGTGGTTTTCGATTTGGTGAGAGGCACCAGAAGAACCCACTGGCTGAAAATTCTAAGTGTCCCTCCCTAAATTGCAATCTCTTGTTAGAAGGACATTGGTGGATGGTTGTTGTTGTTTTCAGAAGTTAGAGAAACATACTTGAAAGATACAAAGCTGTGCAACTTCAATTGCCAAGCTGATAGGTTTTATCTTAAATATGTGTCGACTTATGTGGATACATAAACATCACCCTGAAGCACTAGCCTTTCTTTTCCTTCTTGCTCTTATCTCCGCATGCAGACCTTCTTCCTTCTGAAAGTCTAAAAAATACAGGAAGCTTATTTCACCTGCCAAGTAAATCACTCTATTTCAGATTTAATAGTACACCTTATTACCAAGTAAAATACAATGTAATTGAAAGCTCTGTATGAAGATAGTGTCATTATTACAGTAATTAAACAGTGAGCATATGTGACAGGTTTATAAAGTGCTAAAAGAAGTCGTTTGTTTTAAATTTGATTCTTTCCCCCATTGCTGCTGGGAGCTAAATACTGTTTCCTGGAATGTATAGAACTGGTATCATTTGCTTCTGCCTGGGTCTCCTTATTTTGTTTCTTGGATCAGCTTTTTTCACCTACTGCATTGAAGTCACTTTCAGCTTTTGTAATTTACTGACTTTCTTTCTCTTTTCTTGCTGGTACACTGGATCTACACACTCTTGCTAAAGTGGTCTTCAATCCACACCATGACTCAGTTCACTATAGATTTTCCTTGGGTTTTTTTCCAGGCTGTGAGGCCGTGTTCTGGAAGTTTCTTTCTGACGTTTCACCTGCGTCTGTGGCTGGCATCTTCAGAGAATGGTTGGGTAGGAGAGTGTGAAGTTGATATATTGTGAACCCCTGTTGGGAAGTATAAGTAAATCTGTGTAATTGAATGGTTAGTTTCTGGATATAGAAATACAAGGATTGTTAGTGTCTGTTTGGCTAATGGTTGGTTGATGGGCCATTATTTCCTGGAAATCCCCTTGTCCCTGGGTGGAATTCCTTTGTAAGTGTTGGGTTTTTATTCTATTGTTTTTCAAAACTGTTCTGCTACTGCTGATTTTTCTGGCTGGCCCAGTCTCCTACCCAACCATTCTCTGAAGATGCCAGCCACAGATGCAGGTGAAATGTCAGTAAGAAACTATTCCAGAACATGGCCTCACAGCCCGGAAAAAAACCAAGGAAAATCTATGGATGCCGGCCGTGAAAGCCTTCAACTTCACTCAGTTCACTGTTTAGTCCTCCAGCAAACACTTTCCCTGCTCAGGCTTTCATGGGCCTGCACATGGCACACGGAAGTGTTCATGTGGCTGCTTATTTACCCAACTTCCAGAAAGAAGAAACATGTTACCAAACAAAGAGGGCACAGACTGACATAAAATGTGCTTATTACTAATTTATATATACATATAGACACAAATTTGCAAACAATATAATTTAAATAAAAACACAGTTTGTCTCAAAACAGTGGGACAACTGTGAGCAGGTGACCAATGTGCTTGCTCAGTCTGTTTTTCAGGTGCTAAGTGGTGATGGGCAACTTCAAGGCCCCTCCTTGCTCTCACTTCATTTGATGATCTTCAAACTTGACTTTGAACTTCAAACTAGACTTGGGCTGGACCAATTAGTCTTTCTAACACAGTTCCGTCGTCTGTCAAGTGAGATGTATGGCCACCTTAATCAGAACACTATGGGGGACAACAAAATGAGCATGTTGCCCCCAAATAAGAATTCTTTCCCCAATGAAATTTTCTATCAGTTCCTAAATTACTTGGATTGCAGTAACTTAAAGATTCAGTTACAATTCAGGGGTAGGCAAAGTTACCAAGGGAATGCAAACACAGTAAATATAACAAGTTCTAAGTGTCAACTATTTTCATTGCCTCACTCTTTGTAATGCTAGAAATGTGGAGATTGAAGGAAAGTTTCATGGGGGGGGCTGGAAATTTTATTTGGGGGGGGGTTAATGCCTTCATTCCTCCTACCCCATAACTATACCCCTGAAACTATGTCAGTTAGCCTTAAACTGCACCAAGACTGGATGTCTTTTGTTTTACCTTCTTCTCCAGTGAAATCTTGCAGTTAATATTTAGAATTGTATGTTTCCCTATTTTCCCCAGTTTTCCCTGTCCATCTTTTAAATTAGTTCCCCATGCAGGCCTGCTCAGTAGTCACCCGAGCTTCCAGAATCTGGCACTACATTTTGCCTCCTAAAGCTATAGAACTGTACGTGAATGGCCTCTTATTGGTTTTCAGTCCAACTGTGGAACTGACAAGAATGGCAAGCAAAGTGATTAAAGTTGTTTCAAGGCCACAGGCAGATAAAAAAGTTAGTGAGTTTATCAGTGTAAGGAGAAAGAGGTATCTCATTTCTCCCATAATTACCAAGAACCCAAGTGGTATTTGCTCCAAAAATACCATTACTCTATTGTTTACCTCAACAATTTTTTACCCTGCCTTTTAAAAAAAATGTAAAGTAATTAAAGAACATCAATGAAAAATAACAGTCTAAAAAAGGTAACAGTAATATGACAGGTAAAAAGGCAGGAAGGTTTACACCAAATCAGAGGTGGGTGTAAATTTCATTTTGTTGATGGGACCTTACACAATTTGTTATTTCCTGAATCAGTATCTCAGCTGAAATACAATTATCATGTGTATTCATAGTTTTCTGAATTTTGAAATATAAGTCTCTAAAATGTGTTCTGTCTCTCTGTGTGTTAATAAAATGAATTGCAAATCATTTTTCTATGAGGGGAAAACAGAATTATTCTATGCTTGGAAAAAGTGCATATCAGGCAAAAAAAATTAAGTATATTATGTAGAAAGTATGCATACAAATTTTCATAAATTTTATAAAGGTCACATAAACAGAACAGAATGAACTTAAGGTAAGAAAAAGTGAAAATGAAGAGATAATTGAAGCTGAAATTGACAGATTCAGCCATCTCTAGTTAAACCGCTACTTGAAAAGAAGACTTGGTGCATGGATGGAAAGCACTCTAAAAGAAGACAAAGCAAGGTTCCATAGGAAGGCAGTTCCAACAAGTCATCAAAAAGCTGTTCTTTCTGATTATTCAAGGTCTTGGCCAGAATCCAGTTGGGGACTTATGATTGCTAAGCACTCTAGTTACAGTGCTACACAGTGAATCCCACCCCAATGTCCCTAATCTCCACTTACCAAGCAGCAGCTACTGTGTTCAATGGGGGTCTGTTCCCCTGTTGATCAGGAAGCAGCTGACTGATGTTCCCAGCCCCTCCCTGGAACAATCTCTGATGCAACAGATAGAAGCAAGGCCCCTGTTGCAATTCTTCCTCATCACTTGCACAAGGCGGTGAATGAGACCATCAGCCAGCTGCTTCCCAGTTTACAGGGGGATACACCTCCACAGACCGCAGTGGCTTTTGCATGGTAAATGATGATTGGGGGGACTTTCATGGTCCCTGTGTATCCCCAAACTAGGTTCTGTGTAGGGATTGTGAATACGCAACAGTCACAAGAGTGTAACTCTAGCTTACACATTTGTAACCGCCCAACAGGATTCTGGCCACTTTTTGCATAAATTGAATACAGTGTTAACAGTTTTCATTTTTACCGATGAGGGCTAGTTGTATGCCAGCGGGAGTTATCTTTCCTTAGACTATTTAAATATGACTGGGTCCCAGCTTATTTTTCCATGTGATCTTAAAAGAAGCTTTGAGCATGGAGGTTGGGGATCAAGTAAGGGAGGAAAAGTTCAGCCACCATCTCTTAGCATTGCAGCCCCAAAGCCAATTTTGTCTCCTGTCACATGTACTCTAAGGTATTTTAAAAAAATGGTAGGAGAGCCAATCACAGATCTCCTCTATCTGTAACTTTTTGGCCAATTATTTTAGAGGTGAGCTGGGGAGGCATTGATGGGAGTGTGCTGCACAATTCTCACCCTTGCTCTAAGGTGTCATAGAAAGATCTCCCTCAGCACCTGAGCTCCTTCAACTAGAAACACCAGGGGTTAAACCTACATAATACCCTCAGCATGCAAAACATGTGATTTGCTACTGAATTGTGGTCTTGTCCTTTCATCTACAGTAGTGAGTCCCAAAGTTGGGTTGTTGTTGGGGGTATAAACAGCTCTCACTCTCGATTTCCTTGTTCTGCTCTGAATCATCCCTCATTTGCATCCCATCCTTTCTTTGTAAAAGGTTACAAGACTTTGGTTGGTTCCCCCCCCCCCCCGGCATGAGAATGCATCCTCGTTTTCATATGCATTTGTTTGGTTTTGTGCATAGTTTTAAGTGTGTATATTTTAACCATCCCCATATAAAAAATGCATTCATGACCCTTTGCATGCTAAATGTAGCTGAAGCCTGCAAATATGTGCATTTCTGAATCAAGGTGTGCTTTGTTGTGCAGTAACTCTCGGGGAATATAGAGTGGGTCATTTCAGCAAGAAGCTTGAAATCCCACAACTTTGTCCATCCCTGTTGTTGGACTACAAGTCTATTCATACCTGGCCATTGGCCATGCTAACAGAATGACAAGAGGTGTAATACCACAAAAGACTAGATCTGCTATTCAACTAGAAACAGCCATTTTGTCTCTCCTCCCCTCCTCCCATATTAAAATAAATCTCATTACAAAACTCCTCCTTTCAAATCCTTTATTGGAACCTAACAGTCTGGAGGTCTCCATAATCAGGGGTCCTTTCAAGTCTACACAGCTATAGCTCTATGGTTATATGGCAACATCCTATGGAATCTTGGGATTTGCAGTTTAAGGAGGGCATGGATTCTCATCTAGAGAGCTCCTCCAGTGTCTCTGGCCAAACTACAATGCCATGGTTCCATAGGATGCAAACACAACATTTAAAGTGGAATCATAGTGCTATAATTGTGCAGTGTGAATTTCTCAGCAAAAAGTCTTGAGATACTTTAAAGCTGTTGTAGGCAAAATGCAGTCTTGAGTCTGCAAACATCTTTTCTTTCTTTTTCTTTTTTAGCGCCAACCTCTGTCCCCACAGCTATTCTCAACCACCTCTCCAAGAAACCACCAAAAGTGATGATTCACCTTTTAAATTAGTGACATGGCCCACCTTTAGTAACGTTGTAAACCACTTAGGGAGTGGTTTGGCACTGATACGTGGTATATAAATATCAATGCTATTGCTATAGCTATTGCACTGATATTAAAAAGAAATTCAAACCAGAAATCAACTCCCAAATACTTTCAGCCTTTTCCCCCAAGAGGGGGCATTTTTGGCAGGTTGTGAGATTCCTTTCTTGGGGAAAGAACATTATTCTCAAGATCTGCTGAATCATAGAATCTTAGAGTAGAAAGAGACCACAGGGGCCATCTAGTCCAACCCCCTGCCCTGTAGGAATACACAATCAAAGCATTCCCAACAGATGGCCATCCAGCCTCTATTTAAACACCTCCAAAGAAGGAGACTCCACCACACTGCGTATTCCACTGCTGAACAGCTCTTACCATCAGGAAGTTCTTCCTAATGTTTAGGTGGAATCCCTTTTCCTGTAGTTTGAACCCATTGCTCAGTGTCCTAGTCTCTGGAGCAGCAGAAAACAAGCTTGCTCCATCCTCAGTATAACATCCCTTCAAGTATTTAAACATGGCTATCATGTCACCTCTTAACCTTATCTTCTTCAGGCTAAACATATCCAGCTCCCTAAGCTGGTCCTCATAGGGCGTGACTTCCAGTCTTCCCACCATTTTGGTTGCCCTCCTCTGGACACATTCTAGCTTGTTAATAATCTTCTTGAATTGTGGTGCCCAGAACTGGACACAGGATTCAAGGTGAGGTCTGATCAAAGCAGAATAGAGTGGTACTATTACTTCCTTTAATCTAGACACTATACTCCTATTAATGAAGACGTCCACCGCTGTCTTAAAGCCTAGCACATCTATTATATTATAAGCCTATGTGGACAAGAGTCGATTTCATCAGATACATGAAGCATTTTCCATTTCTTGGTTGTTTTTGTCACCCACTATACCATGGTGTTTGTTTTTAATAACATAATGTATTTTAATGCAGTGATTTTTTCCCCCTCCAGGTTTTTCCACCATGTTTGGAAAGAAAAAGAAAAAGCTAGAAATTTCTGGCCCTTCGAATTTTGAACACAGGGTACACACTGGTTTTGATCACAGAGAACAAAAATTCACAGGACTACCTCAACAGTGGCATAGTTTACTGGCAGATACAGCAAACAGGCCGAAGCCTATGGTGGACCCTTCATGCATCACACCCATCCAGCTCGCTCCTATGAAGGTAGTACTTGAGCTTTCAGTTCTGTTTTACTTTTGGCTCTAGTTTACTTTTTCGTGTTTGATTTATGGGGCATGTCTCATTTCTAACACTGTTAAAAATCTACCCTAAGAGAAATTACAGAGAAAAACTGTGAGGATTTGAAACCAACTTCATACAGGGTACCCTATAATTTTAATGCAGGGTAGGCAATATAGAGGGGACTGACACCTCCCTCAAAAAAACCCAAAAACCTTCCCATGGCTGTCCCCTGCTGGCAGTGCAGCTGCCAAAAGCAATAATACCTTGCACTTTTGCTTGAAACTGAGGCATGTAGAAGAACATATACCTTGTTGATTTGGCTTAAAAATAAGGTGTATGCTCTCCTACATGCCTTGTTATAAAGCAAAGTATGGATGTTGTTACTGTGGGAGCCAGTTCAGTGATGGCTGCAACAAAAATGGACAGGATTTTGCCCACAAGATTCAGTTAGAGTACAATGCTCTTGACACCTCCTTGTGTTCATTAGACATGGTCATACTGGCTGGGGAATTCTGGATCTGTAAACGTAACTTTTCCAAGCTCTGTGTCCTCCCTGGAGTGATGCTGTGTCATCTGGAATGATCCCACTAATTCCCATCCACCACCACCACATTGCCTATGGAATAATCTTACCCAATGATGTAGTATTATTCCAAGAGGGCACAGTGGGGGAAACAACAGTAGCCACAGAAAGCGGCTCTGCTGCTAATGCTGCCGGTATCAGCAAAAACACTGGGGAGAGGGAAGAAAGTATTACCATTGATGTCTGGCAAACCTTTCCCCTCAAATTTTGAGTTTTTCCCTGTCACTGTCCTAAAAGAAACTCCAAAATACCTCTTCAGTTCACCAAGTGTAAATGGAGCTACTGATGAAGGGGGAGCTGTTTCCCCCCAGCCCTAAATACATACCTAAATGGCTGACTGCTGGCAACATTCTAGGAATAATATGAATTTCTTTTAGACAACCAAAATGATAATTTTAAAGCTCTACTTTTTTTTTGCATTTTTTAAACAAAAAAAAAAGCTTAAAATAGATCTTCACATGCATAAAGCTGTTAACACTACAGAGGAATCCTTTGGCACCTGTCAAATCTATGCACAAACACTGAGGCAATTTCATGAGCACATCTGAGAGTATCTTTTCTGCCACCATAAAAATATCTGTCTCTACCCAAGCAGCATCACATTATATGGGTTATAAAGCTTACCTTCCCTGCAGAAATTAACATTGCTTGCCCTAAATCCTCAGACATGCTTATTTAGGTGGCACCATCAACAGCAATAATGACTAAATGGGATCAGTATTTTAAAAATGGCGATGCTCCTGAAATATGTGCTTATTTCTATATGCCTTTAAGGCCACCCTGCTCTGTTTTACTTATGAAATTTTAAGGTGTTTTTGAACGAGTGATTGCAAAATATAGAAAGAGGCCATCCGCAACAACTGAAACCCCCTGCTGACAGCTTGCCACATGGTGGCTATAACCATATGGATGCCATGTATATTTGTGAAGTCAAAGGCTTTCACGGCCAGCACCCATAGTTTTTTTGTGGGGGGTTTCTGGGCCAGCCACAGATGCAGGCAAAACATCAGGAATAAACTCTTCTAGAACATGGCCTCACAGCCCAGGAAACCCCCACAAAAAAGTCATATATATTCTCCAGCCATACTATAAAGCTGCTTCTAAGAATGGGGATTGTCATAATTCTTGGGTTATGGTGTGGCTGGTGTGACAAAAAGCAAACAAACAACAACCACTATTCTGAAAACACCATGTGGTACTCTGGCTATTCTTTTCAACCCTTGATCACTACAAGTCATCCAGCGGGTTACCCTGAATGGATTTTAAGGGGATTAAAAGAGACGTTTCTGTGGTTGTTGTTTTGCACAATGGCCATTGGGAACTCAAGTGGATTTAATTAACTAACTTTTCACTCTCTGGAATTAACGAAGAGATAATGCTTGAAAGGAAGGAGGTATTCATGTGGACACAGATGTTTACTGGGTTTGATGAGAGGTTGGTTATATAGACTTTAATTTTAGAAAAGCTGCTTCATGATCATTTAAGTTTGGAGTCCAAACTTAATTCAGCAATGAGACGAATGCTAACAAATGGCTAACAAAGGCAATACAGAAAGGAAAACAAATCTGGTTATGGATGCTTGTTGTCTGTGCTTCTGTATGTATGTGTTGATGGTTGGAACCTGTTAGAATCCTAAATTCTTGAGTCAGATCAATGGTCCACTCTAAGTCTATTAGAACTATTAGATTGCTCTCCCCCTCTTTCTGTGTGTGCGTTCATGTGCACGCATGCATATTACACTGATGGATGGTTTGTTTCCAGGAATAGTTCAAGGTCTCTCTCTCTGGCTGTTCTTCGCAAACGAAGATTCAGGAAGGACTCATCCCACGCTTTCTGCAAGTGCGCTGATGACTAAAAAGGCCAATCCGAGATAAACAAGTCCGGTTGCAAAAAGCACAGCAGAAGGTCTTCTTGGGTGATGTTTTTGGGTTGTGATTCTTTCTGCGTTGTCATTTCTCTTCAAGACTTGTTCGTCGTGAGTTATTACTATTGTTGTTACCATTGTTAGTATATTTATTTATATACCACCTTTCTCCCAATATAGGGATTCAAGGTGGTGAACAGTGAGTTTAAAACAGTACACAAACATTAAAAATATAAATATGAAATTAAAAACCCAGATTGAACAATTTACAGTATTAAAACATTTAAAAACATTTAAAACTATTAAAATACACTAAAACTATATACACCTTAAAAAACAAACTGCTCAGCACATACAAGCCCAGCCCCCATCAAATTGAAAATGCCTGATGGCACAAGAATGTCTTAACGCGCTGCTGGAAGGAAAACAAAGATGGGGCCATCTTGGCCTCTCTGCGGAGGGAGTTCCAAAGTCTAGGAGCACCACTGAGCAGGCCCTCTCCCTCGTTCTCACCGAAGGAGCCTGAGAGGCTGGTGGGACAGAGAGAAGGGCTTCTCCAGATGATCTAAGATCTTTAATGGGCTCATAGTGGCAGATACAATCCTTCAAAGATACTTCGTGTTATCCTGTAAAGTCCTAAATGGTTTAGAAGGCTGGGGCATTAAGGGTCTCCTTCTTCTGCATGTTTCTCCCAGCATGCTGTGGTCATATAATCTGACACTGCTTCAGATCCCCCGGAAATATGAAGCTAGGTGAGAAGCCACAAGTCCCAGCTCAGGGATGGGAACAATGTGACTCTACAGATGTTGCTAAGCCACAGCTTTCATTATTCTTCACATTGGGCTATCCTGGCTAGGGATCATGGGAGTCACTGTAATAACTGGAGGTCTACACATCCCTCACACTTGGTCTAGAGCCTTCTTTGTGGTTATGACTATAGGCACGCTTTGGCACCGTGGAATGCTTTGCCAATGAAGAGTCGTCCGACTCCCACATTCTAAACAATTCTACTGATTACAAAAAGTTGACTGTTTAAGCATATGTTTGATTAGCACTTTTAATGACCCTAAATGTTAAAATATAGGCAGTTGCCTTATTGTGAATTAGTTCATTGGTCCATTTAACCCAGTGTTTTTAACTCTGACTGGTACCAATGGTTCTCCTAGGTTTCGGGCAGGATTTTTTCCCCAGCCCTACATATTCTCCATTGGTCTCTAATCCAACACTTAGCTGGGCCTGACCCTGCTATGCCTTCAAAATCAGGTCTGTTCAAGGGTAGCTTGGTGCTTAAACTCAACCACAGAAGATGTGAACTTACACCCTCAGGCTCAAAACTTGCCAGTCTGGGATTGGGTCTACTGAAGCACTGCACCATCTGGTCATGATGTTCTTTATGCCTTGTGCTGAACTCCTGCTCGTACAAATCATTGTCATCTGTATTTATTATTTGGCATTGTCATCTGTATTTATTATTTGGCAAGCCCTATGTTGGTGGAGGTAGAGTGAAGTGAGGGGCTTACCACACTCTGAAGAAAAGTGGCATGAGGGACTGAGGTAAAACTATGTCTTTTTGCTAACCAAAAAAACGTTAGCAAAAAGATGTGGTTTTACCTCAGTCCCCCATGGGACCAGAATGAAAGAACGCTGGAAGAACGACAGAATGTTCCTGCTGACTTGCTGCTTTTGTTCAGAGTGCAGTAAGCCTCTTAAGTCTGTTCTAGAGTATGAATGACTGACAGCCACATCAACAACCATTTCTTCAGCTGACATTTTGGGAGTTCAGTTCAGCAGCAGCACCAAAATTGTTGTGAAGCCAACATGGCAGACTTTCTCTAAGATGTACCTGGTTTTTCACAGTTCTTTTGCTTATTTCATTCTCATATGAGAGAAACTAAAAATTTCAAAAGTTTTCTCCCTGTTGGGTGAGAATTCAAGAGTATTTGTTAATTTTCTGATAGTTCCCTACATCCTGGGGATTGATTTTTTTATTTTTTATTTTTTTGGGGAAAAAAATTAAAAAGGCTCTTTTGTGCAAAATATTTTTTTAATGCCAAATATAACATTAGGTTTAAAAAAATGTTAGGTTTTTTTCTGTTTTAAAACAAGACATGTGGGAGTGTACACTTTGTTATAAAGCCAAATTACACTTGGGATCATGACCAACCATCCATCCCTTTATTTATATCCCACCTTTCTCCCAGGCTGGGACTCAAAGGCAGCTTACAAAAAGACAAAATACAATAAAACACATAGTTAAAAACATACAAAATCTAGATTAAAACAGTATTAAATGACAACAGAATTAAAACCAACTAAAATCTTACTTTCAAACAGATTAAAAACAGTACAGCACCTTAAAAGGCATTTTTCTTAAAAATCAATTTCCAAAGGCTTGGCTTAAAACACACCCTTCCCTGAATGCTTTTCCTCCCAAATAATGTTTCATCACTGGGCAGCTTTTGGAGACTGTGGAGCAGGGGAGTATCAGGAATACACAAACAGTGATGTTACCCTGTAGCAGAGGCTAACATGATGCATAAACAATCTTGTTGACTTCAGACTGTCACAGTCCCCTCCAGCAAGAAGAAAACAGATAATTCCTCATACCCTTTAGAAGCTCATTTCCTGTGTATCAGTTTATCCTTTCAAATCAATATTCTTAACAGTTATTTTAAACAAGCCATTTCTGATAAAATATACTTCAAGCAGAAATCAATGTGTACTGTTTTCCGTTCTCACCCAATCGTTAGTAAGCTGCAGGGTTTAAAAACAATGGGGATTTAAACAAATTCATGTGTACCTTGTAATTGAATTTCAATTCCGCTTACATTTTTTTCCTCTGGAGTTCTGAGTAAATACTGGCTATACAGTTGGCCCTGATCTTTGCAAGGGTTGGGGTAGAGGACCCCCACAAAAGTGGAAAAACTCCAAATATGGGCCTGCTAATTTTTTTTTTACCTGAAAGAACACTTCACTAGGCATTTGTAGGTCCTCCAAGGCAATTCTGTTATATGCCTCTGCCAGACGTTGACCAAAGAGTCATGCTGGAAGACCTAGAGATTCCTAGAGAGAACATTTCTCTAGGGATTTGTAATTACATGGTCAACTAAAGGTGACCATAAAGTCATACTTGAGGACCTACAAACAAATGCCTTTTCTAATTATGACAGTATGACCTCATTTAATAGTGGGGGAGGGATATAGCATGGTTGAAGTGCTGGCTCATATTGTCTCTCAGGCTGCTGTCTCATACTCTGTTGTGATGAAGAGATGGCTGGCATAGGAGGAAATGCTTGTAACATAGGCCAGTGGTTTCTAGCATTCAAGGGATTGGAGTTCTCATCAAGGCAGATGAGACATTTGGGACATTTTCTGACTCATGAGAATTCCAATATATTTCAGGGTATTAAAAACTCCTATGTCAACAGGAGGGTTTTGTTGTGCAGCATGAAGGGGATTCCATCATTCCCAAACACCCAAACTGATAAAACACATGTTCCCATGAGGTTTTGAGTTGCTGTCTGCCTTCCTTGTTTGAAGGAGGGGGAATAGGAAGCAACACATGTGCAGTAGTTTTGTTGGAACTGGGGGGGGGGGGTTGGTCATAAAAAAAAAACAACAAAGCTGCACATGTGAATGATTAAAACTTGGGGACATTGTTTTACATCTCTCCAGGTGGCAAGGTTATAACAAGACTACTTTATAGGTCTACTGCTGTGGGAATAATGCAACAAAATGTGACTCTAGAGGATTAAAATGTCTCACCTGCCTGGGTGAGAGCTAGGTAATCTAAAAGCAAGAGAGGGTGTGCAGGATAAACTTGACTGAGCAAGGCCATAGCTTGGTGGCAGAAGACATTATTTTTCACATGCAGGAGGAACCCAGGATCAATATCCAACATCTCCTGGGAGAACCAAGAAAGCTTCTTCTCTAAAATCCTAGAATGCTGATCACAGTCAGAAGGTGGACCAATAACCTATCCTGTTAAATGGCAGGTCATCTTGAAGACAGCAAAGTACGCCTGTAACATTTAATCATAATCATTTAGAAAAAGATAACATTACAAACAAATGAAAGCGTAGCTTAGGGCATGTCTACATGCGGGACAAAACCTCCAAATGGAGTTCTGCCTGCATTTCCCTACATTTGTCCTGAAGCCTTGCACATTATTATTCTCCACAGGGATTTGGGGTACCTTGTCTTCACTGTCCCTGTGGAGTTTTGTCCAGCCCCATCGCATCTCGACCATAATTTAAAGCTCAGGAGGCGATTCCCAGCCGAAGGGAGAGGTTTTCTCCCTTCCCCTGGCTTGGCAGCACTGCTCCCGCCCACGCTCCTGCTCACTTGTCACAGGAAGATGCACTTGAAGAGAGTGATGGAAGCACTTGAAGGAAGTGACAGGTGAGTGGAGAGTGGGTGGAGGCAGCGCTGCTGAGCCAGAGGAAAGGAGAAAACCTCCCTTCTGCTGGGAAGTGCCTCATGGACTTTAAAATGGTGGTGGTGGTGGCAGTGATAGCAACAGTGGTGGCAACAAATGAAAATGCAGAGAAAACCCCGAAACGTCCACATCAAGGTAAAATACCCCAGAATGCCCTGAATCTGGGCCATGTGACATGTGGCCTGATCACCCCAGATTTATGGGAAAGGCTGTATAACATGTGGCCTGATCACCACAGATTCAGGGGAATTCACAGGGGGATTGGGGTTTTTAATAGTGTAGACAAGCCCTTAGAAAACTACTATATCTAGATCAAACAAATAGAGGCAGCTGTTGGCTCCCATATCAGTGAGACAGTGAGTCAGTGCTGGGTTTTAGTCTGAACTTTAAAGGAACTATCCATGGTGCTGAACTTATTTGGGGGTTAAAAGTCAACGTCTTGGATAGCTCTTTTAAAATTTAATTAAACCCCAGGGTGAATTCAGGGTCCCCCCTGAAGAGAAGGCACCAGCTACCACTGAAAGGAAACCATGCTCTTCGTAAAAAAAACTTCATAAAGGGTTTGCAGATTTTCTCATCTTCAACAAGAATACATGTCTCAACGTATGAAGATAAAAGACAGATGAACAGTCAGAACTGTTGATCACCACAAAATTTTCCATGCTTGTAAGAGACCAAAAGATCAACAGTAGCACAAAAAGGAAAACAAATAACATATTTTACACAAAAATAAACTGAGAAATGTTGTTTAAAAGTCCCAAAATATGAAAGAGCATTGAAAATATGAAAAAAGCGCCTTCTTGTAATTTTGCTCCAGAGAGCAAACTTTAGAAATTGTTCATTGTTGTGTTCAAGAACAGAATCAGTGAGGATTCACATTCCTATCTCTGTGTCATTGAAACGACATGTGTTATAGCAGAGTTGAGGAACATGTAACCCTCCAGATGTTGCTGAATGGCAACTGCCATCATCTCCACTTTAGCTGTACTAGCCAGGACTGGTGGGTATTGTTGTCCAATAAGATTTAGAAGGGCACATGTTCTCAACTCTTGAGGATTGATGCACGGTTTCCTAGAACTAGATTGTGCATTTTAGATGATGATGATGATAGAATCATAGAGTTGGAAGAGACCACAAGGGCTATCTAGTCCAACCCCTTGTCATGCAGGAATATCCCATCAAAGCACTCCCGACAGGTGGCCATCCAGCCTCTAAAGAAGGAGACTCCACCACACTCCGAGGCAGTGCATTCCACTTCCAAACAGCTCTTACAGTCAGAAAGTTCTTCCTAATGTTTATGTGGAATCTCTTTTCCTATAGTTTGAATCCATTGCTCAGTGTCCTAGTCTCTGGAGCTGCAGAAAACAAGCTTGCTCCATCCTAAGTATGACATCCCTTCAAATATTTAAACATGGCTATCATATCACCTCTTAACCTTCTCTTCTCCAGGCTAAACATACCCAACTCCCTCAGCTACTCCTCATAGGGCTTGGCTTCTAAAACTGCCACCATTTTCGTCACCCTCCTCTGGACATGTTCCAGCTTGTCAATATCCTTCTTGAATTGTGGTGCCCAGAACTGGACACAGTATTCCAGGTGGGGTCTGACTAAAGCAGAATAGAGTGACATTATTACTTCCCTTGATCTAGATACTATACTCCTATTGAAGCAGCCTAGAATCACATTTGCTTTTTTAGCTGCTGCCTCACACTGCTGACTCATGTTCAGCTTGTGGTCCACTAAGACTCCTAGACCCCTTTCACATGTACTGCCATCAAGCCAGGTGTCAACCATCCTGTATCTGTGCATTTCATTTTTACTGCCCAAGTCCAGTATCTTACATGGCTCCCTGTTGAGCTTCATTTTGTTGGCTTTGACCCATCTTTCTAATCTGTTCAGGTCATTTTGAATTCTGATCCTGTCTGCTGAGGTATTAGCTACCCCTCCTAATTTGGTGTCATCTGCAAACTTGATATTCCTTCATCCAAGTCATTGATAAAGATGTTGAATAGCACTGGGCCCAGGGCAGAACTCTGTGGCACCCTACTACTCACTTCTCTCCATGATCAAGAGGAGCCATTGGTGACTACCCTTTGGGTTTGGTAGGTCAACCAATTGTAAATCCACCTAACAGTTGCATTGTCTAGCTCAATGTATTACTAACTTTATTGCAAGGATATCAAGGGTGACCTTGTCAAAGGCCTTGCTGAAATCAAGATACACTACATTCATAGCATTCCCTTCATATACCAAGTTTGTAACTCTATCAAAAAAAAAAAAAAAGAGAGAGAGAGAGAGAGAGAGAGAAGATTAGTATGATCATGATGATGCTATTTATTTCTGTCCTACCTTTTTCCACAAAGTGGCTTACAACAAAGTTTTTAAAAGTTTAGTCTAAAAAATCCACAAAATACAAAAGTTAACATGAGATTAAACAATTAAAAAAATTAAAACCAAATCAAAACAAATATCTTTAAACATGCATGCACAGACCAGCATAACAATTAGCAGAATCCAGCACATGTAAAGAAGAAATAACTAAGAATTTCCTCAGCCAACACTGCATCCCTTACTTAACAATCATGCACCTGAACATTGATTTCAAACGTGCCAACATATCATGATCTAATTAATCTGTTAGAATTTTTGACTAACTCACTATTTGCAATGAATAGTATTCAGCGGAAGAGAGTGGAGCCAAGGAGCTTGACATTTTGCTGCCCTCTAGTGGTCATGTTCTATACATAGAATCATAGAATCATAGAATCATAGAATTGCAGAGTTGGAAGAGACCACGAGGGCCATCCAGTCCAACCCCCTGCCACGCAGGAAATCACAATCAAAGCATCCCCGACAGATGGCCATCCAGCCTCTGTTTAAAGACCTCCAAGGAAGGAGACCCCACCACGCTCCGAGGGAGTGTGTTCCACTGCCGAACAGCTCTGACTGTCAAAAAGTTCCTCCTCATGTTGAGGTGGAATCTCTGTTCCTGGAGCTTGCACCCATTGCTCCGTGTTCCAGTCTCTGGAGCAGCAGAAAACAAGCCTGCTCCATCCTCAGCGTGACATCCCTTCAAATACTTAAACAGGGCTATCATATCGCCTCTTAACCGTCTTTTTTCCAGGCTAAACATACCCAGCTCCCTAAGTCTCTCCTCATAAGGCATTGTTTCCAGACCTTTCACCATTTTAGTTGCCCTTCTCTGGACACGCTCCAATTTGTCAATATCCTTTCTGAATTGTGGTGCCCAGAACTGGACACAGTATTCTAAGTGAGGTCTGACCAAGGCAGAATAGAGTGGCACTATTACTTCCCTTGATCTAGACACTATACTTCTATTGATACAGCCCAAAATTGCATTGGCCTTTTTAGCTGCCGCATCACACTGTTGGCTCATGTTCAACTTGTGGTCTACTAGGACTCCTAGATCCCTTTCGCACATAGTCTCATTCAGCCAGGTCTCTCCCATCCTATATTTATGCATTTCATTTTTCCGCCCTAAATGCAGTACTTTACATTTCTCCGTATTGAATTTCATTTTGTTAGCTTTGGCCCAGCTCTCCAGTCTATCCAGGTCATTCTGAATTTTGATCCTGTCCTCTAGGGTATTAGCTACTCCTCCCAATTTGGTGTCATCTGCAAATTTGATAAGTATGCCCCTAATTCCCTCATCTAAGTCATTGATAAAGATGTTGAATAGCACTGGGCCCAGGACAGAACCCTGTGGCACCCCACTGGTCACATCTTTCCACGTCTATCATAGTGATAGACGTGTATTGTCCAATAGTTGATAGCTTGCTTGCATATTGGCGAGAAGCAGAACTCTTTATCCCATGTTCTCTGCATACGTGGCTATTCAAACACCACAGTCATCAGTAAAGGATTTTTCTGCTCTTCCCAATGCAGCATTATTTCTCCCAGGTGGAAAAGGGAAGAACTGACATTGTTTTTGTTATGTACCTTCATGTCTACTCTGACCTATGGAGACCTCATTGTAGCATTTTCTTGGCAAAATTTATTATTTAGAGAAGGTTTGCCATTGCCTTCTTCGAAGGCTGAGAGAGAATAACTTGCCCAAGTTCACCCAGTCACTTTCCGTGACTGAGCGGCTATTTGAACCCTGGTCTCCATAGTCGTAATCCAAGACACCAAGCTGGTGTAGCTAATTTAAGGATATGAAAACTTTCTAAATGATACTCCTTCCTTGATCTTCCAAAGTGGAGGATGATGAGCTACAAGTGCAAGTAAAATGTAGGATATTTTAGATGGCTTAATTTTGAGGATGAGCTAGAGTAAAAACCTGTCATACAATAGGAAAATCCAATCTCTCCAATTTAAAGCTAGTGAGATGGGGAACCTAGATCCAAATCTTCTCATCTATCCATGGGAAGCCAAAATGGAACTTACAGATGGGTTTGGCCATTGTTCATTTCTCTCTCTCTTTATCTGAACTTTATCAGATGAGCCCCTTAAAACATTCTTTTGCTGGCATAAAAAAAACCCCAATTTTTATACCAGCAAAAGAATGCTCCCCACTGCACTTACCTTGCTTTCCCAGCAATGGCTTCCCTGGCAATAAAAGAGAAAATGAACGGAGCTCCATTCACTTCCTCTTTTGAAATCCCACAGATTATCGTGAGACCCTATCATGCAGGAAATTCAAAAAAACACAAAAATAAGACAGAAAAGTGTGGTGTGTGCAAAGATCAGGTGTGAACATGAGTTCTGCCTTTCACCCTCTGGTAATGAGTCTTAGATGGCCTGGGTGATGAACAATGGAGTTGCACACCTTGAGACAATGCCAATTGGGTATCCTCTTTGAAATCCAATCAGGGTTGACCAAAATCTCTGAAAACTGTGGAAAACTCACAATGGGGGCAAGGCGGAGAGGGTGGTTATACCAGTCTGAGCCAGTTTGGCAAAAGCTCCATTCAGTGGAGAGAAGTAGAGCAGTTAGGCATTGATTGTTTTTCTGAACATACCAATGGGACCATTTCCTTGTCAGCTGAAGAAGGAAGATTCCAGTTTTTACTTTAAAATTAGGCTTGACTTCTCCGAGATGGACAAGGATCCACTATTTTGCCCTGTCCTTCCAGCATGCATGCAGACTGCTGGCAATAGCCAACTTCCTGCCTTAAGCATCAAAAGTCTACTTGCAATTCATATTTATCAAGCATAACTAATAACAATAGTTCCCAAAGGCAGCCAAGTTATTTTGGCACGTGGGTCACAAAATGGACCCTTTCCCTCTCCATGCCAATAAAAGCACAATTAATAATAAATTCAATAAATTACAACTCACAGCCCCATCCCTGATTTCCAGAAGTGCACAAAGCCTCTTTTTCCTAATGGAGGGCCACCCTCCAAACAAACAACCAAGAGGTAATTTAGAGGCATAATTGCATTTAGAGGAATGGCTTTTCACTGCAGTGTTGGACAGTTCCTGCTATGTATTCTATTGTTTGTGGAGGTATCCCTCTTAAGTAGAAACTTCCCCTATATGGTTGCTAAGAATGGGAATCCAGAGCCTGTATGATCTTTAGACTGAAGCCAATATTTATTATTGCTAATTTTATTTATTTGTTGTATTGAATTTCTATCTTGCCTTTCTCCCTAGTGGGACCTAAGGTGGCTCACACATGAATTAAAACAAGGTACATGAATTAAAAATTAATAAAAAGATTTTTTTTAAACAGTAAATAAGCTACTGTAATAAAACAACACTGCTTTAACACAATTGTATAATCATTTAAAACCATAACAAGAACAATAAAAAATACCGCACACTTACTCCATGAAAGACCTTTCCACATAACCACTTAATCATCAAATGCTTGTTCAAATGAAAAAAGGTCATTATCTGCAGGCAGAAAGAGCAGAGAAGGGACCAGCCTGGTCTCCCATGGCAGGAAGTTCCATAGCCTGAGAGCAGCCACTGTCTCCAGTAACCTAACCACACATGCCTCCTGAGTGTCTTAAAATTCAGACAGCTTATATATAGAGGTGCAGCCTTTCAAACAGTCTGGTCCTATTCCATATAGGGATTTATAGGTCATGACTAGCACTTTGAATGGTTCCCAGAAACAGACTGGTAACTAATGTTGTTATTGTCATTGTCGCCATCATCTTTGAAGCACCTTCCATTATACAAAGTGTTGGATCGAGTATTAGCCAGTAGAGGCTTGTGGCTTACATGTCTGTGAGGTGGTGATTCTGGTTTTTTTTATCCAAACTTTAAAGGAGAAATTGCAAACCAAGCTCTGTCTCCCAAATAGTTTCAGCAGCTTTAAAACCCAGAGTGGATTCCCTGTCTATCTGACATGAAAGGTGCTGCTGGTGTTTGCTCCCAACCAGCAGAAGTACTCCCAGAGCAGAGTTTAGCTCCAGATGCTTTGCTTACGTGGAAGGCTTGTACTCCCCAACTGGAGGGCGGGGAAACAGTGTTCACCATTGAGAGTTCCATAATCAGAAGAGATCACTAGTTTAGCCACTTAGGAGCATTTATTTTATAGACATTAACTTCAGGACTCTTAGAACCTGGTCAGCCTCATATGGGGAGATACAGCCTTTCAGATAATCTGGGTCTAGTCCATATGGGGCTTTCAGGTTGGGACTAATGAACAGGACTCCTGCCATGGTTAGCTCACATTACATTAATTAAAGCTCATGTTGTAACGTATGTGCTTTCTCCATTCCACACTTTTTAAATTCTTTTTCTATTCTCTTTGTATTCATACTTCTAAAAATCTAATAATGATTTAAAAAAAAATGTGAGGAGGAAGTTATCTTATGTTCCTCCCTTCAGCCTGCTGAGTTATTTCCCAAACACCTCGAAGAAGTCTCACAACCCCTTGGAGAAGATTTTCAGGAGCTGATGATAATGAAAATTACTTCCTCTGTCCATTTCCATCAGCAGACATGCTCCACTAGTACAGAAGCCTTCTGTAGATGGAAGCGGTCCGTCCACTTCTCGGAAATATATTCTGGGTCAAGCCTTTGACTGACAGCAACGTATGAACACACAAAGTTGACTTCTAACCAGTCAGACCCCATATGGCCCGATATTGTCTACTCTAATCTGAAGGAGCTTGACAAAGTTATTTTTCAAACTACAACTTTCAGAAACCTCAAACAAGCATGGCTGCTGGAGTTGTATTCCAAAATATAACTTTGTCATGTTCTACTAATCAGTGCTGCTATTCTAACTTCTCAGGCATAGGGTTCCTCAGCCTCTCCTGCTTCAAATCATTTTAACTCAAGATCCCAGTGGTTGAAACTGTGTTTTTCTGCATGCATCTCCACCCTCTAATGTGGATTAGGCTAGATTATCATTCACTGAGCTTCACAGCTGAGTAGAGGTGGGGTCTGGTTCTCAGAACAAACTCTGACAAACTTTACCACCTCCACATGGCAGGTAGCCTATAGATGCCCAAGATGTTGTGACTTATGAACAACTGAAGTGTCACAGTATGACTGTAAGAACTTAGTCGGAAATTAAGGGTGTACAAAGCTCCAAGAGAAATCCTGTGACCAGTTGTATTTCTTAGCTCTGGGCACTGGAAAACCTTTTGACCAAATGTAATTCTCCTCAGCCTCACTTCATTTGTTTCTTTCAAGATTTAATCTGAGCCCCAGGTGTGATTAAACTAATAGTCACATTACATTATGGAATTAGTAGCCTCCAAATTGTATAAACAGTCATTGTCTCTCAGGTAAAAACTGGCTTGTAACAGGTGTGGGAAGAAAATAGCCTAAATGCTTAAAATAAAATATGTCCTACTATACAGGGTATTCATTAGATGCCTTTAAAATATTACATCCAAATCCATGGAAACAAACTGTACCAACAGACAGATGGGGCAAATGCCACAGGAAAGCTTCCCAGTTGCATTGTTGCTGTTCTGCTTTAGGCAGTGTCACCTTGCATCATGGGACTTAGAGTCTCCAGGCTGCACAGCTACAGAGACATTCTTGTATACACCCATTTTGTTCAATGGTTCACTTCAGGAAGAGAGTTTTAGTAAAGCTTTTTCCTTCTTCTTTATGTTCCTGTCTTTGAGACGATGGAAGAAAAGTTGCACTAGGAAATACTCATTCAAAGTTTAAAATGAGATTTTTAGGCAAGGCTGCCTTTGTAGTTTGTAAGGCTCCCCAGAACTCATTCCCCAAGCCTTTTTCCCTCAAAAAAATATTTTTAGAATTCTGACCATCACCAACACATAAATAGAAGAATAGTGTCTCTAGGGGATATAATTCTCCTCTAAAACAAGGTGTGGGGCCCCCTACACCTTGTTTTAGCCAGATGTCCATTATCCCCCACCAAAAGTTGGATTTTTCTCCTCAAGCCAAAAGTGGCTTTGTGGATATTTCCAGTGTCACACAGAGGGTCTGATGGAGACCATGATGGATGCTGTGGTTACAGCAGAGATTGACCACCTCTGTTCCAATTTGTTGTTGTTGTTGTTGGAATACCCCTCTTTTTCCCAGTGTTGAAATTCAAAGTTAATATTAAAACCAGAACAGATTAAAAACATACAAAAGTATCAGTAAAAATATTTTATTTAAAAAAAACTCTATAAAATTAAAACCATTTAAAAATTCATTAAAAGAAAGGATATAAAAATGGATGTAAAAGTAACAAAACAAATGGCCCATTGCCATCAGTACCCCAAAACCTGTTGGAATATGAAAGTTTTCACTTGCCAGCAGAAGAAAAACAAGGAGGAAGCCATCCTGGCCTCCCTAGGGAGGGAGTTCCAAAATCTGGGAGCAGCCACTGAGAAGGCCCTCTCCCTTGAACCCACCAAACAGGCCTGGAAATGTGGTGGGACTGGAAGAAGGGAATTAAAGTAGCATATGGACACATCGGGTTTATTAGAGGTGAGAACATAAGTGTGGACTTACTATGTGAATATGGGAATGGATTTAAAAGTACTGAATTTCAATAGGTTTGCCCGCAATTGGGCATGACCATGTATTTTGACTTGGATTAACTATCTGGAACTGTAATAGAAATGGGCCCATTCCAGCTCATGCTATACAGTATATACATAATAGAACTGGTGTTGTAACTTGCTAAGAATAATGTTAGTTCACCACCTAGTGGCAGCAGATAACTACTAATGAATTAAGGTGAAATAATGCAACAGCCTTGCAGCACCTTAAAAATACAGTAGATTTAGTATGGCCTAACGTTTTACCTGCTTGTTCCAGCACAACATCACCAGAAGTTGTGTGTGTGAGAGAGAGAGAATGAGAGAGAGATAGAGTGCAAAAGTAAGCAAGGAGGTTGAAATACATTCTGTTAACTTGGCTTTTTAAATTGTTCTTACAGTTTTTAATGTTTTTTCTTATTGCTTTTATGATATTTAATGTGAGTTTTGTTTAAAGGATTTTGAGCAGTGGAGCCAAAAGGAGTTGCAATAAAATAATTCCTGTGTTTTATGGCCTTTGCAATGCAAAATTCAGCATGTGTTATTCCTCATAAGAGAACGATTTGTCAGTATTAGTTTGAAGTTTTGCTCATATGCTTCTTGATGTTGCTTTGCCCTGTAACAAATGAAAATCTCATCACATTTTTAAAGCAGCAATTAATCTTTTTGTCTTTAAGGTTCCACACGGCTCTTAATTGTTGCCTCATGTGGCATTTCCTAGGGCTTGTTCACCCTAACCAATAGGACTGTGTTTCCCACTTTAACTACCATAGCTACATCCTGTGCGATCCTAGGATTGTTATTTGGTCTCAGGCACCAAAGGAGCTTTCTGGCTGAAGCTTCTAAATATCACCCCCTAAACTGCCAGTAGGATCCAGTGTGGCATAGTGGCTTGAGTGTTGGACTATTACTCTAGAGACTAGGGTTCAAATCCCTGCTTGGCGATGAAAACCCACAGGATGACCTTGGGCATGTCACACACACTCAGCCTCAGAAAACCCCAGGATAGGTTCACCTTAGGGTCGCCATAAGTCAGAAACAACTTGAGAGCACACAGCAACACAAAACTGCCAGTCCCAGTCTCCATAAGATGCTTCCACGGCAACTTATAGTGGGAACAAAGTATTACAATTGTGCAGTGTGGAAGAGTTCCTGCCCAAAGGAGTTCATGGCTTTTCAGTCTTTAAGAATTTTTTTCTCCAGTGTTTGGAAAAATACATTTCTTGGATCATAGCTGCCAAAATCACCTAGCCAACATGGCTAGTGTAGCCAATGGCAAGTTTCCCATTTAATTCAATGGCATGTACAGGACTAATATAATCCTAGAGCCTTTTGGGAGGCAAATCAGATAAATGAGGAAGCCTACGATTTAGCAGATCTGTCACCCACCACCCAACATGCTGGTGATGACCATGACCAGTCTTTGGATCTACCACTGACTAATGCAGTCACAGAAGAGTTTTCTTCTGTCGTGCTGGGGAGGCCTCTGTCCAATGAACAGTGTTCTGTGGCCACTCTGCAGCCCTCCCTGTAGGCTTTTCCCTAAGGCAAGTACAGTTTTCATCAACGGCCACTGAAGAAGTGACAAGTCTGAAATGACGCAGCCTTCGTGGTCTTATAAAGGAGTAGCCAAAATCCAAGTGCTGGTGGACTGCAAGGTCCATCACCCCTCACCATTGCCTATGCTGGTAAGGGCATATGGGAGTTGCAGTCCAGCAGCATCTGGAAGGTTACACGTTGTCCCTCTCTGCTGTGAAAGCTCCAAATCTGAACAGGGAGAGTGTGTTTTTGTATAAAGCAGCTGCAAAAGAGCCAGCCAGCTTTCAAATGCAAAGGCTTGTATTCAACTTATGCTCTAACAGCACTTGAATACTTAGAGAAGCATCATAGAGAATATTGTTCCCTATTTTTGATCCCCCTTAAAAAGGCAGTTAGATGCTATGGATAAATTTTGTTAAAAGAATAGAATTACAAGTTCTGGAAGTTAGTAACAATAAGAGCAGTGAGAGAAGTGCTACTAAGTAGGACACTGGTTATTCCCTGTATAACTGTGTGGCAGGCTCACATTTGGATATTTTAGAAATCAGGTGAGCAGCAGCAGAAGGTCTAGGGGTTGGTTTTTGTCCCTGAGGCCCTCTGAGGACCACACAGCCTGCCCAAAATCTCCACCCTCATCCCAAGCCATCCATAGATGGCTGATTTGGGGGGAAATTGGTATTAAATAGTGCAGCCCACTCCTACAGCTTATTTAAAAGGTGAATCGCCACCCAGAAACAGAGTGGTCTGAGGAGTCTGGAGGAGTGGGAGGGCTTCAGAAATAGCTGTGAGGGACACATGAATCCCTAGGGCCATATATTGCCTCTCTCTTTAGAACATTACAGTCCAGACAACCCTATAAAGCCAAGACAGGCAACCTCTGACCTCCTGGTGTTGCTGAACCACTCATCCTACCAGGCCTAGCTAGCAGAGCCAACAGTGAGGGAATTATGGGAGCTGCAGTTGAAGAACAAGATCTGCACAACCTTTAGTTGGCTACTCTGCCACACATTCAAATACTGGCTTTTAAAAACAGCATTTAATTAAATTTAAATTTTATAAGTATTAAGGTTTAATACTTTCCAAAGAGGCAGCTGTGTTAGTCTGTTGTAAGAAAAACAACTGAGAGTCCTGCGGTATGTTAAGAGACTGACCAATTTATTATAGTGTGAATTTTGGGGAAATGGGGTTAGAGCCAATTTCATCAGATACAGGACATTTTAATATCATTGTTTAAAAGTTATTTAGGCTGTAATCATTAATACACAGTTACTTGGGAGTAAGGCCCAGTGGATTTAATGGGACTTACTTCTGAGTAGACATGCTGAGGATTACATCTCAAGGTGCAGAACATAACAGTTATATAATCCTTAAGCAAAATTTCTGCTTTATCTATCAAGAATATATAATGGTCTAGACCCAGAGAGCTATGTGAGAAACATCCAAAGGCACATGAAATCTTCACTCTATTTTTTTCAAATGGTGAACTGTTGTGCCACTGAATAATATATTCTGGAAAGGCCCCTCAGTTTCAAAAGTAGTTTGATATGAGGAGTGAGAGATACTGCCTGAGAGAAGGAAGATCCAAATCCCTTTTCCAGCTTGGGCATCCAAAAGTCAACATGTAGTTCTTTGGTTGCAAGTTAATATGACTCAGGAATCATCAACTTAAAAAGATCTCTGTCTATCTATAACCTATCCCAGAAACCTTAAGCACACCTACCTAAGGCAAGACCTGACTGAACATAGTAGCACTTGGTTTTGAGTAAATGAGGATATTAAATTTGGAGGGGGGATCTCTCCCTCATTTTTTCAATCAAATTTCAAGGACATTTCCTGAAATCTGGTTTTTGAAAGATTGGTAGATTTTGATTCTTCCTCTCTGCGGGGAAGAAGATTCAATTTGGCTTTGACATGTTAGTTGAACCATTTGTGCAAGTCTTTATTCATGTAAGAAAAGATTATAGATTACAAGACATTATTTATAGTCAGCCCTCCCTACAGAACACAAGGTGGCAGCAGAAAGCGTTTCACCAGTCAGTTGAGAAGGCTTTTCTTCTCTAAGCATACATTTAGAGGGTTCTGCTAGGCCCTAGCATTTTCTTAAAGAAATCTGATTAATGGGGTTGCTTTTAGCACAGAATCATCCTATTAGTGTGAAAGAGGAATATTTTCTCTGGTTGTAATGTGGAATTGCAGCCCCGGCATGCAGTATACAAGGTATGAATAAGTGATCAGATTTGCCCTTGCACTCTGTCCCAAAACCTCCCATGCCTGGCAGCTATAAAGAGTAAGAGAAATAGGACATTTTCAGATGTGTAAAAAGTGCTGCGGAGGGCTCGGGAGAAGTATGCACCTGTTTCACAGCAGGGGGCCAGTTTCTGACGACGCCATCCCTCTTGCGTTACCCTCCGTGTTCCTTCCGTGTCCCTTGGAAGGAAAAGGCACCACTTTTTACTCACAGAAGTTCTTTGTGAATAAAAGTGGTGCCTTTTCCTTCCATGTGACATGGAAGGAACACGGAGGGTAACGCGAGAGGGACGTCGTCAGAAACTGGCTCCCTGCCGCGAAACGGGCACGGACCTCTCCCAAGCCCTCCGCAGCACCTTTTACATGCCTGAAAATGTCCATAGTGAGAGAATTAAAGAATGGGATGGAGGAACTGAGTGTGCAAGTGTGATTTGTTGGCTTAGCAGGAGGCTCTCATGCAGTCACAACCCTTTCAGAAAGTCAGACCCTTTAGGGTTGAAAGCTAGTGTCTCCCTCTCAGCACATTGCTCTATATGGAAGTTGCTGTACCATGGTGAGGGGAGCTTTGTGATTCTCTTCTACTTTCCTCTTCTAATTTTTATTGCTTTTATTTGCTGGTTTGGTTCAGTATTATTTGAAGTTATATGCACATGGAGGTATCTTCTGAACATACTTATAGAAGATGCTCACCCAAAGTCTCACAGCTTGATTGTCATGATTGTCACCGAGTTTCATTTGCAAATATTTCTAGAAATTTCCTAGTATAGAAATGAAAAAACAGATGGCTCATATCACATTGCTAGTATTTTTATCCTTGCCTGCTTTGGTCTCGCCACCACCACCACCAATCCAGCAGTAAATATGTACAATTATATAAGCTTCATCTCTGTGTGAAATCTTTCCTCCCCTTAACTCAAAGATTAGTACCATATTTCCATGTAAATATATTCTAAGTGCATCTCTTTCAAATACCTGCAATTATCTGGATAGGCATACAGCCATGCTTTGCATTGTTTTGAAGCCTAGATTCAATAAAAAAATATATGATAGCTATATTTAATATTTTCTTGGCAATAGCTTAGTCACTTACTGCTTTACATTTACCCCTCAAAATAACTGTTTTAAGCTATCTGCCTCCAAGTTTTTAAAGGCAGATATGTTGTTATTACTTTTGTTATTATTTTGTTATTATTTTAAGGGAGCCAAAAGAACTAAAAGTAACATGATTATAATGAACTTTTGTTCCTGTTGTTATGACAACTGACTTTCAAAACTGCAATGAAACCTGACAAACAATGCAGTACAACTTGTTCATTTTGTTGTTTTGTAAATGCCCATATTTTATGTTTTGCACTGCAATCATATACCTATCTACTTGGAACTAAGACCAATTAATTCAATAGGAATTATTCCCAAGTAAGAGTGAATAGGATTCCAGGCTTAGAAACTTGTAATGAATCTGGAACAGTTCATATCTTGTTTCAGCTGTTTGTCTCTTCATGGATTAACATGGGATGTACAGAATACTCATATTTTTCTTGCCTTTGAGTTACATCAGAACACCACCATTAAGAAAATGGTCAATATATTTTGCATTGGGCACTTTTGTGAAACATTTATTTTTGTGCAGAAAACAGTGTATTTCATGCAAAAATACCATTTTCTACACAAAACATTTTTTTTACTTAAAACCCACAAAAATCTTGATGAATTTTTCACAAAAAAGTCCCAAAATGTGGAAAGTGATTGAAAAAAAAAATACTTTAAAACTTCCATTATCTCACGAAGCAGGGGAAATTTATTTGGAATTCCCAATTTATTTGAAATGCTGAAATTGCCCATTCTTGTATGTGAGAACAGAATAAGCAAAAATGTATACAGTACTTATTAACAGAGGAAGCATGCTTAGGCTGTTTGCAACTTCAGTTTCAAACCCAGTATTTGCTCAATACTTAACTTGCACAGTAGTTATGAGAATCAGTATGGTGCGATGGTTTGAGTGTTGGCGTAGGACTCTGGGGCACTAGGGTTCAAATCCCTACTTGGCCATGGAAACCCACAGGGCAAGTTTCAGCCTAAGAGGAAGGCAAAGGCAAGCCTTCTCTGACCAACTTGCCAAGAAACCCTGTGACAGGTTCACCTTAGGATTGCCGTAAGTCAGAAACAACCTGAAGACTCACAATAACAACAATATAGTTAGGTCTGTCAGGCTATTCTGGAGGCTCTCAACTTGAAACCCCCAGAATTAGATTCCCTGTAAAGGTAACCCTGAGCGGCCTCACTCCAGGGTGCCCCCTACAGGCCAAAACACTGCCACCACCCAGCCAAAGTCTTTCACCAGTCCTCCAGGAGACTGGTAACCTATGGAACTACTCACCGCTGTAGCTCCAACCAACTCCTCCCTCCTATCCGCAGAGAGAGAGAGAGAGAGCAATGTAGCAATGAACAAGAGATACAGGTGCGTGCAGCATTAGTGTACAGGAAATTAAGAAAAGCTTATTTTATTTTTTTCAGACAGAGCTTAATGCAAGTTAAGAGATAAATCACTTTATGAAGAAAGCGCTTCTTTCTTCAGGTTAAAGCTTAAGGTTACAAGAGATAACAAAGCATTCAATGCATTCAGTCAAGGAAAAATAACAAGTAATTCCTAATGCCACTAACTAAAGACTGTTCCCTACATAAAAGAAAACTACTCACATTCTGATGTAATATGAAGGTTGCTGCTGGTATCCAGGCTGGGCTGAGCCACATGCTTTTCTAAGCCAGGCTCAGCCATGAGCTCACTCAGAGCATCTTTCTCTGAGTTACAGCTGTTCCCTAGGAGGTTCCCCTTTTGTCTCTTGCCTCATGGTCTAGGCAAGGTATAAGCCTTTTTTCAAATTACCAGTCTCAGATTCTCATTGGCCAGTCCTGTGTCTGGTGATGTGATGTCATGATGATGCTATCTCAGGAGATGACCTCCACCTCCCATCTTTGGTCTTAACCCTTAGTTTACCTGATTGTGCTGACAAGACAATCGCTGTTTGCAGATAATGGAAAATGTAGGAGATTTTCAGACGCGGTTTTCAGGTCTATATATTCCAAAACAGCTCCATTGCTGCCGCGCGGCATGGGAGCAGTTTTGGATGATGCCATTCCTCTGCTGAACCCCTCCATGTCACTTCCATGACAGAGTGGAGGAAGCCACGTCATATTTCACTCCCGGGCAACAATCGTGAGTGAAATATGACGCGGCTTCCTCCATTCTGTCATGGAAGTGACACGGAGGGGTTCGGCAGAGGAACGGCGTCGTCCCAAACTGCTCCCCTGCCGCGTGGCAGCAACAGAGCTGTTTTGGAATATATAGACCCGAAAATCGCATCTGAAAATCTCCATAGTCTTTGCAGAATTATGGGAGTGCCACCACCTTTGCAGGATGATGGGACTGCCTTCATGACAAGGTCTGTGGTGTTTAATTGATTAATTTTCTAGATTAATCTGTAACTTTTGTTACAATATAATGCTATGGCATCTAAAGGAGCCTCTTAGAGCGAAGGGAAAATTCAGATGTCCCCTGCTGAGGCTGAAACAGAGCTGTGGTCTTGGACAGGAATATCCTCCACTCCTTAACCCTGCAAAAACATCCACAGAAGCCATTGATATTGGAAGAAATGAGAAAGGGAGAATATCGGAGCAGGGCAAGGGTAGACTAGTATAGGCCAGGAATAGGCAACTGCTTGGGCACCAGAGATGGTTACCTTACACTTTTTCCTATTTTTGATCATTTACCTCTTTAATGGGAAACTCCTTGATCTTGGTGACCACCTAGGTTGACCCCCGCTTTCACAAACCAATGTGTTTCTTTTTATGGAATCTCTCCTTCATTGATTTCTAGTTCTTTACTGTTACTCTCCCTAGGATGCTGCAGGGGTTCCTACAACCTTGTGGCACCCCCAATATCTTTCATACACTGCCTCATTCAGTTGTATTTTTCCCAGGTTTTGGGAAGTGCTGAATGTTTCCTCTACACAATCGTATCCTATGACCAGTATTTGGCCATCTGTCACCCATTGCACTACAGCTCCATCATGAACAAGACAATGTGTGTCCATCTGTCTGTTGTCATATGGATCATGGGTTTTCTCCATTCTCTTCTCCATATCTCCTTGAACTTCCACCTAACCTACTGTGGACTTATGAAGATTGAGCATTTTTTCTGTGACCCAATGCCTCTGTTGGAGCTAGCATGTGGCAACACCTTCCTCAATTAAACCATGATCTTCTTCAGTATTCATGTGGTGACCTTGTTCTGCGTCCTTCTCCTTCTGCTTTCCTATGCATGTATCATGAGGGTCAATTTCCCTCCACCCACCCAGAGCAAGGCCAAATGCCTTTGTTTTTCTCTGCAGACCCTCTAAAATATTGGCATTTTGAGAGGGTTTGCAAAGGAAAAGTGAAGTTTTGGGGAATAGCTTGGGATTTAGGGGTGCTTTGGGATATGGTGTGGGGGTATTTTTTTGGTATGTTTTTGTTGAAGAATTCCAGCATTCCTGAGATCACAGCTTTTTCATGCCCACATGGGTGCTTTTGCACTGAAACTATGACAGGAAACAACTCCCTCCACCCAATGCAGGGATACACTACAGTAGCCATGAGTGCATTGGGCATTATTTCTCCAGCATTTGGGACTGTGATTGCCTGGAAGTTGTAAAGGAAAACTTCTTCTTTGGCTTCTGCCCCCAGCCAAGATTCTTAAGGGAGATGGGCAGATCTGATATCAGTGGGAGAGTGGATAGACTCCAAGTTTTAGTCCAAATGTTAAAGGAGCTATCCAAGGTGCTGCACCTATTTTGAGGATAGGATTCAGTCCCTTGGATAGCTCCTATAAGCTTTGGGCTAAAACTGAGAGCAGATTCACTGCTTCACTAACATTGGAGCCACTCAGCTCCCCTGTTGTTGTAGTATGCCTTGAAATCATTTCCAGCTTCTAACTTATGGCAATCCTAAGTACGTCAAGCTAAATTCTGGTCTGTCAGTACTCCTCCTGGATTCTCCATTCACAGCTCTTGCAACTTATCTGCTGTCAAATGCTGATGAGAAGCAGAGAAAGAAGCACAAAATGTCTTAGAATTGGGTCATGCCCAGATGGGTAAAATACCCCTAATTCCCACTGAAAAATAGCAAAGCAAGGTTATTTTGCACTGAAAGAAGACAGGAGGAAGGGTTGAATGAAGGCCAGGCTCATCTCTTGTCAAAAAACCCCCACTATATTACTGCCAGCCTGATAAGCTTGTCCCTTTGGGTGGATATGGAAGGTATTCAGGCCCAAGAGGGTCAAGAATTTGGTCTTTTCAGTGTCCACCATGGTGATTTTCAAAAAGAGTCACATTCTGCATTTTGGGGGTCTGCTGTACAACCATCCATTCTTTAAACTTGCAAGAAAATACAAAATCAATACAGATATAATGGTATTTATATGCTTCAATTTAAAATATCCAAACTGTTATCAAGCGAGGGAAGAGGTTCTGGCCACAGAAGAATAGGATGGGTGATCTGGTTTTCCTGTGCTTCCCACCTTTATGCTACTTGCAAAAATCAAACAAGAATTTAGAACATTGGCTTGGTTTGTCAACTCCACTAATCCAAAGTGGTAGTTTTAGACATTAGAGCCCTTATATGATATGACACCAGAAAGACTTAAAAATAACTTCCTCCTTCCCCAGACCTTCAAAGTCATTTGCCAAGAGAGAGGTTCTAATGTATGCATCTGTCACAATGGGGTTCCCATCATCCTGCCTGCAGGGTGATGCCACTCCCATCATTCTGCAAAGACTACATTTCCCCATTATTTGCAGACAGTTTTGTCTTGTCAGCATAGCATCAGGTAAGGAAAGTGTTAACTGGAGCGGAGGGTCTAAAACACCTCCTCCACAGAATCTTCTGAGATGGCATCATCAATGACATCATATCACCAGACCAGAACTGGCCAATCACAACTCTGAAACTGGGAATTCCAAATAAGGTATAACTGCTTTGTGTAAGCGCATGGCTTGAATAAGACCATGAGGTTTGAGAGACAAAGGAGGGTCTGGGATGCAGACTCCAGGCCCAGAGCTTAACAATGGAAGAGGCTGTTGAGCCAGCCTAGCACATCTACTGGCTCCAGCCTTCCATCTGAATCCAACAGAAGACTGCATATTGTGAGTAGAATCTTTAGGGACTATTTAGAATTGTGTTAGGGAACTTTATGTTCTTTTCTTAAACTTTGGCTGAATGTAGCTGAATGTAGTTAAATGTAATTTCATACTTTTGCTATTTCTGTAACTCTAAAGTATGCCTGGGGCATGGAAGATGCCTGCCCTCATGAAAGATTTGCATAATTTGAACTTGCTTGAATAAAATAAGCTTTTCTTAATCTTCTTATACACTGATGCTGCACACGCCTCTATCTCTTGGTCATTGCTACATTTCTCTCTCTCTCTCTCTCTCTCTCTCTCTCTCTCTCTGGGGATAGGAAGGAGGAGTTGGTTGGTTCACAGTGGTGGGTAATCCCACTGGTTATCCAGTCTTCCACTGAGCTGGTCATAAATACCTCAGTGGGTAGTGGCAACATTTCAGCCTCTAGGGGGCACCCTTGAGTGAGGCTGCCCAGGGTTACCCTTAGAGGGGAGCTAACTCTGGGGCTTCCAAGCCGAGAGCCCCCAGATTAGCCTTGACATCATCCATTGTCTGAAAAAATGCAAGTGGACATGAGGTACAGAGACTTTTTCTGTGATAACACCAAGACAGTGCAGTATCCTGTCAAAAGAAGTCTGCATTACCCCATGCTGCAGACCTGTATCCTAATCTTTTCCAGCAGACGTTGCTTTTTTAGGGGGGGGAGTTTTCTGATTTTTTTTTAACATACAGTTTTAATTTCATTTGAGAAGTGATCATCTTTGCTACATTGTTTTAACTTCTTTCCCTTCCCTGTCCCCTTGTGCATTTTTTTAAAGAAAGGCCAAAATTTCCAATGCTGAAAATAAATAAAACTGCTGCTTGCAGAACTGAAGGTTGAGAGGTGACATGAGAGCCATGTTTAAATATTTGAAGGGATGTTATACTGAGGATGGGGCAAGCTTGTTTTCTGCTGCTCCAGAGACTAAGACATGGAGCAAAGGGTTCAAACTCCAGGAAAAGAGATTCCACCTCAACATTAGTAAGAAGTTCCTGATGGTAAGAGCTGTTTCTATAGTGGGATACGCTGCCTGGGAGTGTGGCAGAGTCTCCTTCTTTGAAGGTTTTTAAGAGAGGCTGGATGGCCATCTGTCATGAGGGCTTTGATTGTGTGTTCTTGCAGGGCAGAAGCCGATTGGATGGGATGGCTGTTGGGGTCCCTTCCAGCCCTATGATTCTACGATTCTAGGCTGCATTCAGAGCCTAGGCAAGTTACTTTTGGATTACACCTCTCAGAATCCCCCTGCCAGCACCCTTCTCAAGGTCTGGTTGCATTGTTCCTTTTCCAACATTCTCTAGCCCAGTGGTCTTTAAACAGAGGCTGGATGGCCACCTGTCAGGGATGCTTTGATCGTGATTTCCTGCATGGCAGGAGGTTGGACTGGATGGCCCTTGTGGTCTCTTCCAACTCTACAATTCTATGATTCTATGATTCTATAAGATCACTGTGCAAATACGAGCCGTGCATAGCCCTGCCTTCCTCTTTCTCTTTCCACTAACTGGATCTAGGATGCTACATTGCCTTGCCCACTGCAGGTCCATGTATTTGTTCCTTAAGTAGGGATTTGAAATTCTCAAATGGAAGGAAGGGCAGGCTTCAGCTGTTCTGGGACAACCTAGAACTACTACTCAGCTATTCTTCCAATATTTCATACCTACAACACAAGGCTCTCCAGTATTCTATGCTTTCAGGGCCCCGACCAGACCAGACCTATGGACTATTGGCAGCAGTTGAAGAATGGCCTAATATCTTGCTCAGAAGTATGTCACTTACGTATAAGGAACCCTGGTCCTCAGGTAGCCACTTCTGCATCTGCAAACTGACCAAGCCTGTACCTTTATACCTCTGAAACATAAAGGAATAAAGTAGTGCTTGGCTTCCACCTCTAATTTAGAGCAGAGTCTACCTACCGTACTTCTTGAGAGAAAGGTTCAATTGCAGTTTTCCCCCAGGTCCTGCAGCCCCCTAATCTACCTGAAGAATGACTTCCCCTCATTCAACATGAGTTGTTCCTCTATGCCATTTGACTTAGGGAGTTTCAAGGCATCCTTCTGAAAGGATTGCTTCATTGAGGCCATGAGAGGTGTGGATTCTTTCTGGTTCTTATTTGTGAAGATGCATAATCTGCCTTGGTTCTTTATTGATAGACCAGTATCATTTTGGACTTTTATACCAGCATATCTCTTGTATCATACCAACAATTGCACTATATCCAGTACTCCCATATGCAAGCTGTTTCCCCATTCACCTGCAATGCTGCAGCACATAGGAATGGCTCAGTTCCCATTTCCATAATGGGAATGGCCACCAGAACACCCCCCAGAATGACTTCTGTAATGGCTTGGAAGCTTCCAGTCTCACCATTCCCTCCTGCTGCTGCTATTGTCATTGTTCCATCTGTGTAAGTCAGTGGTTGCTGGCGGCTCCTGTGTCATTGGGGCAGTGAAACTGCTCTGAGCTTTGTATAGCTTTAAGGGAGCTATCTAAGGTGCTGAACGTATTTTGCAGATAGGATTCAGCAGCATGGATAGCTTTAAAGCCTAGAATAATAATTGGAGTTGATTCTCTGCCCTACTTATATGGGAACCACCAGTCATCACTGGTCTAAGTATGCTGGTGGAACCTGATGTTTGATACTGGTGTTAAATGCCCTTAAGAATTAACAGAGTTTATCATTGACTTTATAATTTCTCCCTAGGGATGTTAAGCTGGACAATGGGGAGAATGTGACTTCCAGGTGTTTTTGAACTACAGTATCCATCATGCTGTACCACTGGTTATGCTGCCTGGGGTGATGGGCGGTGCAGCAGGGCAACAGCATTTGTAGTACCACACTGTTCCCCATCCCTGCTGTAAAATGTCTTTTTCTTTGAAAGAGACATTTTTCAGATTAAATGAGAAAACTAGTCAGATATACAGTTAGTCAGATATACAGTATGGTTCCAGCTGTTTAAAGAAATGTGTGTGTGTGAGAGAGAGAGAGCATATGTGTGCATGTGTGCATATGTGGTTTCCCTGTGAGCAATCTATTGTAGTGAAATACACAAAACACTCTTGATTTTTTTTTCAAGGAAGAAAAGGAGTACATCCTCAACTACATGAACTATAGAATTATTTGTTTAATGCAAGGTCTTACTGGGGCAAAGCGGTTAATTACCTACTTCATTATGGTCAACCCTAATACAGTGGTTTGAGAAGAGGAGCTGTTTTTCATCTCCTTCTTCTAATAGGGTAAGACAGCTGTTCTTACAGACAGATCCATTATAGCTTATCACCAGAGGACAGACCAGGAACATAACACCATGAAATATGGCTATTGTCAGCGCTAGCCAGAACAAATGCCCAAACTCTTCAGAAAGCAGTGGAAAGCAGAGGATATCTGTTCTTCGGGAGAAGCGGACTTTAACTCAAAGAGATTAGTTTTCATTGATTTTAATATCCAACAGTTGCTATGACATAAAGGCGTGCCATAACTCCCCACTGTAATATTGATTTCTCCCAAGCTGCGCTCCATTTTGCATTAATGTATGCAGGTTAACACTCATCAAATCCTGACACCTGATAACAAGTAGGAACTGAAATTTTGTGTGAGTGTCTGTTTTAATTTTCAGGTTACACACAGATCTCTTGCTGGGGGTTGGGGGGTGTTCTCTATCCCCTGCCCCATTTCTAAGGGTATACATAATGATTTTGCAAGTATGCTCTAGCCAACTTACTGCATTCAGTGACCATTGTTTGAACAAATTAAATAGACCTATGCACCTGAAATGCACACAAAAGACAGAAATCTCTTTTCTTTAAACAAACTGATGCGATAACATAGTAAATTATTGTGAGGTAGGTGTGTGTGTGTGTGTGTGTGTGTGTGAATGAGAGAGAGAATATGGTCATGAATTTCAATATCCTGTGTTTTGCAATTTGCCCAGGAATATAGTAGCCAGTGCTTGAAAAATGACTCTTTTGAATTAGAACTCACATAATCCCCTAGCTAGGATGTTGACTGAGGGATTCTGGGAGTTGCAGTCCCCCAAAAAATCACTTTTCAAGGCTCTGGAAGGAACACAGAAAGCTGCCTTATACCAAGTGAGTTTATTTGTCCATCTAGTCTAGTATTGCTTTAAACTAACTGGCAGTGGGTCTCAGGGCATCAGCAGTCTCCCCCTACCCATCATTTGCTAAACTTTACTGTTGCGTCAGCTCAGATAATTTCAATTTATGGCAGCTCTAAGGCGACCCTATCACAGGGTTTTCTTGGCAAGATTTGTTCAGCCGGGGGGGGGTGCCTTTGTCTTTCTTTGAGGCTGAGAGAGTGCGACTTGCCCAAGGTCACCCAGTGGGTTTCCATGGCTAGCAGAGATTTGAACCCTGGTCTCCCAGTATCCTAGTCCAACACCCGAATGATTACACCACACTGGCTCTCTTTTGGTAAATTTTATCCTTATTTATTTCACTGGAGATACTAGAGACTATGGCTGCTGTGACACTGCAAAAATAATGCAGTTTGGCACTACTTTATCATGGCTCCATCCTATGGGATCCTGGGATTTGTAGTTTTTTGTGGCACCAGAGATCTCTGAAAGAGAAGGCTAAATATCTCAAAAAACTACAAATCCCAGAATTCCATAGCATCGAGCCATGGTAGTTAAAGTGGTATCAAACTGAATTATTTCTGCAGTGTGGGAGCATCCTGAGATTTTCTGCATGTACTCTATCAATGAAAAGTTGTTGTTTTTGACTACAGCTCCTAGAATCCTCTCTGGCTTTTCTTTTAAAAAAAAATATAGTCCAAAAAAACTGTTCTAAGTTCAACAACTCTTTAGCTGAGAGAACCTGTTAAATTTTTTTTAAAAAAATTACACAAATACATTGTGCCTGTGAAAACTGGGAATAATGTCAACCTACTATTTTCCTGTAAGCAATTTCCTTTTAAAGTATTCCAACTGGAGCAATATTTTACTTGTTCAATTTTAAGAAAAAATGAAGTATGTGGTGTTGTTGTTGTTTTTTAATCTTTCCTCTATAAACCATCTTTTAAAGATTAGCTGAAGGTGATGGGCAGTAGATTCAGAAGAGGCACCAGGCAGTTCATCTGCACAAAATGCATAGTTAACTTGATGAATGACACTCCAGCAATGTTCATGCAGATTTACGTTTGTCTCACCTACCCCGATGAGTCTCTCTCTCTCTCTCTGGCTTTTCTTCGCAAACAAAGATTCAGGAAGGACTCATCCCGTGCCTTCTGCAAGCATGCTGATGACTAAAAAGGCCAATCTGAGATAAACAAGTCTGGTTGCAAAAAGCACAGCAGAAGGTCTCCTTGGGTGATGTTTCCGGGTTGTGATTCTTCTGTGTTGTCGTTTCATCCCTTTCAGTAGGTGGGATATAAATGAGGTGGGTGGATATGGTGCCTTAACACAAAAATCAACCAATCAGGTTGATACCCCCAACCAATCAAGTATCAAAAGGTGTGTCTTTGTGAACTGCCCCCCCCTCTCTCCAAGCAGCCCTTTCAGCCTTTAGAAACCCACTCTGCAACAATAGTGAAACTAGCTAATTTCTGTCTCAGACATGGAAAAACAATTGTTTGAATCGCAACTCCCAGAATCCCACAGCCATGCTGGCTGAGGCATTCTGGGAAATGTCCAAAAGCCATTTATTGCCCAAGTGTAGTATCCTACATTTCTCCCTGTTGAAATTAATTTTGTTAGTGGTGGCCCAGCTTTCTAATCTGTTGAGGTAATTTTGGATTCTGATCCTGTCCTCTGGGGTATTAGCTGCCCCTCCTAGTCAGTTGCCTAGTCAGTTTGAGCAACTAGAAGCTGCTCTGCAGGAAAGAGAGTTGGGGAAACTGACTTTTTTCGACTACAGCTTACAGAATCCCCTAGCTGGCATGGACATTGGCTGGGGAATTTTGGAAATTGGAAGTCCCCAAAAGTCACTTTCCCCAAGCTTTGGAAAAGAGTATGTACAAGGCACATCTCCCATCTATTCCATGCTTTTCGGCATGTAAAATGTATTCATTGTGATGATAGAGGTTTGTGGGTTTTTTTGAGTGGGGGGGTCCAAGGAAGAGATGAAAATAATATTGATTTTTTTCTGTGAGATTTTTCATCCTTCAATGGGAATGGAAAGTCTTTGTTGTGTGTTTTCAAGTTGTTTCCAATTTATGGTGACCCTAAGACCACGGGGTTTTCTTGGCAAGATTTGTTCAGAGGGGGTTTGCCTTTGCCTTCCTCAGAGGCTGAGAGAATGTGGTTCACCTAAAGTCATCCAGTGGGCTTCCGTGGCCAAGCGATGATTCAAACCCTGGTCTCCAGGATCCTAGTCCAACACCCAAAACAGTACACCATGCTGGTTCTCTACCCTTGCCCTTTTAGGGTTTGGAGGTCTTTTGTGCAAAAATATTGATTTGTCTAAGGTCTGATCTATCTTCTGAACTGAAGAACAATTTTGGTGTGCGTCCTGATCAGCTGTGGAGCACATCTTTTTTTGCCTATTCCACCATGTTTCACTACCAGGAAAGATTTTGATCCAACTAACTGGCATGATCAAAATTGGTCACACTTGGGCAGGTGTCTCAGCACCCACCAAGGTATAGAGGTTATCCTATTGAGTACCTTGAAGCACTAAGAGGTGAATTCTCACTCACTCATCCTTCCTCTTGCTTATTCGGCTTAAGAGGGCAGCGGAGCAGAGCACCTTGTAGTTTGATGGAGGTCTTTTGAATTACCCACCAGCTCTTCAAAGGAAATGCACTAGAGCAATGGTTCTTAGCCTGTGGTCTGAGGGCTGCAATGTCCTCACAGGTGGCCCGCAAAGGCTTTAAGGCTACTTGGCCCACCTCCTGCCTGCAGTGGAACAGCCACGTGACAGGAGCCAAGGCAAAGGCTAGCTTGGCCTGTGCATTGCCATTCAATCTGCTCCAGCCACAGTCTTGCAGGAAGAAGCAAGAGAAAAGTCTTTCCTCCCCCTCCAGTGTGTCTGAGGGAAGGTTTAATAGATGGTGTAATTGTGTTGTTGTTGTTGTTGTTGTTGTTGTTGTAAATCTTGAGTTAAGCCTTGGGGGTCTGCAGTAACAAAAGATAATTAAAGGGGGTCCCTGGTAAAGAAAAGGTTAAGAGCCACTGCACTAGAGAGTTCTGAATACACCTCCATGATCTACAAAACCCAGGATTCCTTAGAATGGAAGCAGGACAGCTAAAGTGGTAGCAAGCTGATATAATTGTGTACTGTAGACACACCCTGAATGTCTCTGGTTAAGACACTTGTGAAAAGAGCAGTGCCTCAGAAAGAGGGAGGGAGGGAGGGAGGTGTATGTCTGCTACAAAGGGTCCTCTCTGTTCAAGCAAGCATCAGGAATCTACAAGCTCAGGCAAAATAAGTGAGGCTGTGGAGCAAAGCTAGTGGGAAGGAATGGAGAAACATCCTGTTGGCTTTGAAGTGTGAACACAGGGGGAATATTAAATCAGCATTTGTCTCTGAGCCACACATTTGCACAGGGGAAGTGGTTGCCTCTTGGGTGCTTCCATCTCACATTAAAGCATAAAGCATTTTCAGTGCCAATCATGTTGTTTTATGATGTGGTAATTAAATATGAATGAGACAGAAATGACCTGTCAAAGAAAGAAAGACAAGTGCATACTGAAAAGTGTGCCTGTCACTGAATGGCTTCAAAGTCCAAAAGAAGCCGCTCCAAACACTTCTGCTTGACCTATTGTTTTAGTATCAATGCCTACAAATAGTACCATGGCTTATAGTGGCAGCTGAAATCAGTACAAGGTCCAAGGAGAGGGCAGAATTACTTGCTATTTGCCATACGAGCTGTGTAATCATCAAATGATGGTGTCATGAAAGCACAGGTTCATGTGTTCCATGAAGAATCAGCAAGAAGACATGAGATAAGAGCTTGAAAGAGTTACTGCTTTGGACTACAGCTCCCAGAAGTCCTAAGCCAGCAGCATGCCTCTTAGTACCAGTTACTGGGAAATAGAAGTGAGAGGATGCTGTTATATGGTCATCACAATACTGGGCTTCCTAGAAGATTGTACTAGATCAGCCTTCGGTCTGACCAAGCAAAGTTATTGTTATACAGAGTTCTTAAAGTTCCCAAGTATTTGCCTGCTGGTTTGGGTCATCTTTAATTGCCCTGATTGCTTAGCTTAAGCAAAATCTATCCAGAGGACAAAAAAAAGGAATCCAAATAAAAGAACAAACTATTGTCAGCATAACTGTGATGAGATTTTCTGCATTCTTCCATACATAATATGGTGGTGTATGCTCTGCTTTACACAGTACTGTCTTCATTTTGAGGACTTTCAGGGGACATCTACACAGAGAACTAGAAACGTGATGTCTTTGCTTGTAAACCAAAGCTAGGGAACCATGTGCCCTCTAGCTGTTTTGGACTGAAGCCTGTTTCAGCCCTGGCCAACATGGCCAATGATCAGTGAGAACAGGAGCTATAGTCTAAAATATCTGAAAGGCATGAGGTTTCCTCCTCCTCCTCTAAACTTTTAAATGAAGTAAATTATATGCCAAGTCAGACCAGTAGTTCAGCTAATCCGATAATGTCTGACTTTGTACTTGGAGTATTAGCACTCCAAGATCTCCTGTAGAAGTCTCTCTGAGTCCTGCTAGCTAAGATGCCCCTCAGGGGCAGGGCTGGAGATGTAAAATTTCTGGAAATTTTGGATCTATGGAGAAATTTTTTTTTCTGTTTTTCCCCTTAGAAAAAAATGGAAATGTTTAGAAAGAATGAAGAGAATTTGATACTAGTATCCTTTACAGGTTGAAAATGGGTTTATTCCTTTAGGCACAGAATAATTGCTATATAGACAATATGATACAATTATACAATTTTGTTTGGCATAGAAAGCGTCATGTTTGGTCTATTAAAAACACAGTTCAGTTGGACATAGATACAATGGAATTCTCTTTTTAATACACGCACACATGTACTGTAGTTACAAATGGAGGTAGAAGGTTTTGAACTGTATGGCACCTCATTGGTTTTGCCTCTTTATTAGGAGCAGGCAAATAAATAAATAAACACAGGCAAAATCATGAACATTATTAAACCAAAGAAAATTATTTTGTCTCATCTAGTCTTTCAGTGCCAGGCAGACATAAAGTAGTCATCCCCATGAAAAGAACTGAGAAGAGGATATCAAAACAAGGACTTGAAATGATCAGATAGTGTACATTGTCTTAAATAAAATCTTCTTCTTATATAGATTTTAGAAATAATTTGATGAAGTAAATATATGAACACCTAATCTTAAACATTTTATTAATCATTCTAAAAGAAAATAATCCGAAATCCATTTTAAGTTTTTTCTTTTGCTTTTTTTTTCTTTTAGTTTTTCCATTAAAAAGGCTTTGGGGGCAGAAAACAAATCTGCTTTTCTCCTATTTTTTTCTGGGTTTTTTTTCTGGACCGTCACATTGTCTAAGTGGGGAACCTCCAGATGTTGTCAGGCTCTGACTACTGGCCCTGCTGGTTGGGATTGGTGGGAGTTAGAACCCATCAGCATCTGGTATAGCAAGGGCTTCCCACTTTCTTTTGAGCAGAGATGCAAAGAGCCAAATCCAAGATCTCTTCCAGAGTATACAAAGTTATAGTGGGCCCTCCAGAACTGTGGGGGTTTGGTTTTTGGGACCCCCTGTGGATGCCAAAAAAATGCAAGATGGTCAAGCGCCATATTATTCAATGGTGGTGATTGTGAACATGCATGCTTCAATGTGTCTGTGTTCATGTTGCCACCATTGAATAATACAGGGTGTGGTGATCTGTGAACATTCCAGTCTGTAGATTCTGAGCCTGCCAATACAGAGAGCTCACAGTATTTTTAAGAAGAAAATGGCATGCTGAAGCCATCCATAATGGAACTAAACCAGTAAAATCTTGCCATACCCTAAAAGGTTTTGTTTGATGTAAGTTTCATGAGTTGCAACTCACTTCACCAGATGCAAGTCCATGAAAGTTTATACCAATTAAATCATGTTAATCTTTAAGATGCCACAAGATTCTTGTGCAGTTTTGTTCAGCAGTGGACAAGTAAGTCTACTCCTATCCCTCAAAAAAAGGCATAACCGAGCAGTGACAAGATGATACTCTGGAACCAAGAGCATCATGCTACTACTACTCTGTTGTAGAAGTTTTCAGCATGTCATTATATTGATTTTCCCATAGAGCATTTATTCCAGTTCATTGGTTCTTTACTTAATGTACTACTGGTAGAATACATTATTTTACATGGGACACAGAATTTTCATAACTGTTACTAAGAATTCATTCTCCCTGTCCTCCAGCAAGTATGACATGCTATTACCTTTATGTTTTACAATTAACATGGCAATGAAAGATATTGTTACAATTTTCAACTACTAATTATTTGTTTTTAAGTTCATTTCCAACAATACTACTGCCATATTTTATGTCTTAACACTTATCATAAATAACGCATATACTAACAAAATGCCTGTAAAAATATATATGTCCTCCTATAATAGAAAATGATTTTCTATTATAGTGGGACTCGGACACAGAGCAATGGGTTCAAACTACAGGAAAAGAGATTCCAGCTAAACATTAGGAGGAACTTCCTAACAGTAAGAGCTGTTCAGCAGTGGAGTGTGGTGGAGTCTCCTTCCTTGGAGGTTTTTAAACAGAGGCTGGATGGCTATCTGTCAGGAATGCTTTGATTGTTTATTCCTTCATAGCAGGGGGTTGGACTGGATGGCCCTTGTGCTCTCTTCTAACTCTATGGTTCTATGATTCTGTGACTCTGTGATGCTGGTTCTTTGATGGGGTAATTGGTGGTTCACAAGATATGAGAGGCTACATTCCAGCTCTTTGACAAGTTAGAAAATTATTTTAGCCCAGCTTGGGATACCATGAGATCCATACATAGCAAAAAAATCAAACTATATTTCCTCCCTCCTTTTCATCTTCCCTCCCTTCATCCTTCCCTCCCAGTGCCTCAGTAGTGTTACCTTCAGTAACCTTTTTGCAGAAGAATGAAGTGTGCAGTAATAAGCAGCATATCATTCCCTATGCAACTATTTTCCACATAATGATGTGGAAGTGAATCCAAACTGGTGAGTGATTTCTTTTCATTCACTTGCATGCCAGCAAACTAGTTGTTAGCTCTGCCTGGCAGTGGTTCAGAATAACATCAAATGGCAATTTATTATAATAGTCTATAGCTGTGTGTAGAGTTTAGAAGACTATCCAATAATACAGTTTGAGGGGGAAATGACATTTATGTCTTAAAATGCTATATTTGATAGAAAGATGCGACAGACGGTCAGTCTGTTCCTTGCAGTATTGCTGAAATTGTTCTGCTGAAGAGTTTTATCACTGTGACATTAAATTCAAGCCCGTCTTTAATCAAAAGCTATCTTCTGTTCCCAGACCATCGTTAGAGGAAATAAACCTTGCAAGGACGCTTCAATCAATGGCTTGCTCGAAGAATTTGACAATATCTCAGTGACGCGATCCAACTCGCTTCGGAAGGAGAGCCCTCCCACTCCACACCTGGGGCGTTCAAACCACATAGAAATCCACCAGCAGGAAAATGGCTACATCACGTACTCTCAGTATTCAAGTGAATCAGACACTGCTGTGGATTTCCCCACTGAGAAATACAGAGACAAAACTGTTCATGGGGAAGAACTGGACAGATACTCCAAGGGAGGCTGTGCTGTGAAACAAAATGGGCACGTGGTGAAAATGAAACCCAGCGAAATGTATTTTTCAGACGCTAAGCCCCTGAAGTCGGATATCTCTAGGTTCTTGCCAGATTACCATGCTCATATGGAAACCAAAAGTAAACTGAGTGAATACAGTGGTTTGAAGCTGGAATATCAGAGAGCAAGTGGCTCTTCTCTGGATTACAAAGAATCTTTTCATTACACTCCTTCTAGAACTTCTATTCACAGTCATTGCTCAAGAGAGAGACTAGAGTACAGTGACAACGACTGGGCCAAAGACGATTTTGACAAAAGACCCAAGTCATCCTATGTAAACCAGACCAGCCCTCAACCTGCCATGAGACAGAGGTCAAGGTCAGGCTCTGGTCTCCAAGAGCCAATCGTGCCCTATGGTGCAAGTGCTTTTAAGTCCAATCAGCAAGGTCATTCGTATAGTTCATATACCTACCCTCGATTGTCAGAAACAACAGCAGGCATTCCAAAGGTAAATGTTTACAGGTCAACATTTTCAGCATTGTGGTCATTTCAGTATTTGGAGTTAAACACATATTTTTCATTCTAATCTGTTCCTGGTAGGTTGGGTCTAAAAGATGTTTGTTTCTGCTGTTAACAGACGTGCATAAGTCAGTTATTGGGAAGAAGAAATCTGTACAGTGTGCATTTGAGTGCACATTTGCCAAGTTTTCACCTCTCAAATGAATACACAACCCCAAAGACATTTATACATTGATGTTGGTATTTTCCAGATATTGCAGTACAGCTCTCCAGTTAAAATTTTATACAAAATGCATGTATTAGAGGAAATGCCCACATACATATGCATGCTCATGAAAATTATGTAAAAAATGCATTGTTAGGAGAAACTGCTTCTAGAAAATGGAACTATTAGGCAAAATTGCATTACAAAAACTTGCATATAAGGAGAAGCATGCAAGACAAAGCATATGAATTTTTATGTAGACTTTTAAAATGTCACAATCAACTAGAGAAATAAAATGAAGCAAATTTATAGTTGAAACAATGAGAAACTGGACCAAACTGAAATTGACAGTGACATTCATCCCTAAAAGGATACTTACATACAGGTATCTAAATATGAATGGAAAGATTCTTCTTTTTAGATCCATATATAGAGACTTCATTGCAGCTTTACACCAACTTCTAAATACTGAGTCCAAGTACAGGTTTGTAGCTGCTGCTTAACTAGCAATTTAGCTACTGCTTAAGTGGTTTAAGTAGCAGCTGCCTTACACTTAACACCACCCCTTCCATGACAGGTAGTTCATGCCATATGTGCTGGCCTTTTTCTCCTGTTTCCTGTGTCCCAGTGGGTACTGGTTGTGGTGGTAATGGTGGTGGTGATAGTAATCATGGGGAGTGGTGATGGTATCTGCTCCCAGGGGCCACTGGCTCTGCCTTCCTCCCACCTCTTCCTCTTCCTGCTGCTGCTGTTCCCCCACTCACTTCATGGGACTCTCTTCAGCTGAGACCTCCAGGGCTTTGCAAGCAGTGGGTGAAGGAAGCTGTTGGGGTAGTCCAGGTTCAGCCCATCCTCATGACAAAGAGGAGGAGCCACTGCTGATGATGATGATGACAAAACAAGATCTGGCCCTAGAAAAGGCCCTAAATCTGGGAGATCTCACAGGGCTCAGCTGTCAGCAACTTGTCCTCTCCCTCCTCCTCCTCTCCATCTTCTTTTCTGCCAACAGCCCAGGCTCATTACTCCTTTTGCCACTTTGACACCTTGCTCCAAGGCCACCTCCTCCAGACCTCCATTGCCTCTGCTGGTCTCCAAGCCTTCTCCTCTCTGCCTCCTCCAAACCAAAATGCCTGTAAAAATGAGAGGAGAGGATGGAGAGGCAGGTGCTGCAGCTGCAGCAAAAAAATTCCTTCAGTACCGTCGTCCTCTTCCTTCTCCTCCAGAAGGGCGACAGCACTGAAGGAAATTTTTGGAGCAGCAACTGGGGACTGTAGCCTGCAGCAAGCATGTTGTGTGTGGGGGGGGGGGGTTGGACGTATTAACAGTTTTTCCACTTTTGCAGGGGTCGTGTGCCCCTAATCCCCATGAATGTGGAGATTCTATATATTAAAGCTATACATTAAAACAAGGGCTTTCCCAGAATAGTGCTGGAGCACCTTAGAGCTGTATAATTTGAAGATAGTTCAGGATCAATAGGCATCATTAGAGATATGTAAAACTGTCCCTATAATTCTGGAGAATTGTCCATTTTCCCACTTCATAGTCTTTGATACCTACAGAATGCCTTGTACGTCCATGCTTCCAGGTACCAGTCAATCCATATTCACATATGAATGCCTTATGCACTCCCACCACTAGGACATGCAGCAAAGAATGGATGCAACCACTGTTTTCTATCGGAAGTACATTTGGATTTATGCTCACTTGGGCATTCTATAATGATCCTTGAACTTTCAGTCAATTTGCAGAAGAGTTTCCACACCCAGCTGCTCTTTTCTACCATCCGAGTGTCTTCCACAAGCAATTGTGCAGTTATTTCTTTTCCTTGAAGGAACATGGCTGAGGATACGAAGGAACTCCAAAACTCCAAAGCTATCTAATTATCATAAGATCTCTACATTATACTAATTGCACAAGTGCCATTAAAATGGCAGCTAAATTCTTAACTTTCAGTAGCATTTCACTGTGTCCAGTATGTCACATTAGCTATCCCACTGTACTAGCTGTAGCCAGTGATGTAGAACAGGGGGAGGAGAATGTACATTGTCCTCAGTACAGTACCGGAGGAGAATTATATAGGCTACTGGTTTGGGCAGCATCAATATATTTAATGCAACAGTTAAGCCAGTAGATTAGAGGTGGATGATCTTTTGGGTCTACAATCGCTGTTGGCCACACCCAACATGGCCAATGGTAAGGGGCTGCAGGAGTTGTCATTCAAAATATCTGGAGGGCTTGGAGGTCTCCTTACCTGCTGTAGAAACTAAATAACTTATTCTGGGTGTGTGTGGAAATGCCATAGTTTTCATGAGGCATTATTCAAAGCCTTCTTCCATGAGAAGGATTTGAGTAGATAATAAAAAAATGTAATCTTCTCAAAATTACTTGTCATATTTGGGCATAATGTTTAAATGCTTTTGATTCATCCACTTGCTGCAGCCAAGCCTTCATGAGATTTTCATGAAAGTAGTGCCTGCATTTAAAAAGTAGAAGTGATATTTTTTCTTGTCATTCAGTTAAGGGTATACTCTGTTGTTTCCCTTGATTGTTAAATTAAGGTTTGTTTGAGTTCATCTGAAGAAATAAATATCTAAACTTTGTACCCTTATCCATAAAGCTCCCCCTGTACTTGTAACTGTCATCACCAGCATCTCAGGGGCCATCCAATATTTCAACAAACGTGTGCATCTAGAATTAATCTTTCTGCTCACCAAGGACCTGAACACACACAAAAAATGTGACATCCTATATGTTCCAACATGCCGTCACTATATATATATTGCTCATACAGTTAAGCTTAATTTGGTCTCTCCAGTTGAGTAGGTAAGACTATAACTATGCAAACACCTTTCATGCCATTTGGCTTGAGAAATCAGCCTTGATGCCATTAGCTACAGAACAATGCTATTGAACTCAGTTATATCTGGTTTACCTGAGCCTTTGAGCACTGTAGAATGGTAACACCGAGCATGAGTGCTTTCTGGATCTGGGATTTAAGCGAGTTACTCATTCTGGGTGGGGTTGCACTCTCCTTGAAGGAACACATTAACAGTTTGGAGGTGGTCCTGGGTCGGCTGTTGTCATTGGAGACACAAGTGCTTCTAATGTTTAGGAGCTGTCTCTTACCAGTGTAGACTGACAGTCCATATGCACCTATTTCTAAGCAAAGATAGCCTGACCGCTGTAATCCATACATCTGTAGTCTTGAGAGTCAATTATTGTAATGTGGTCTGTGTGGACCTATCCTTTGGGTTGGTCTGAAAACTGCTTCTGGCACAGAATGTAGCAGCTCAGATATTGACCGGGGTGCCTTGCCACATACATACTACATCTGTGCAAAATACTTTATTTGTTATGTATTTAATTAATTTACAACCCACCTTTCTCCCAGTGTGGGATCTGCACTGACTGCCAACCTACTACCAAGATAGTTTTATGATGTTGAATATACTCAACCATAGGGGTATAAAGAATACTCACCGAATTCTCATCCTCAAAAGAAAAGCATTGTTTTCTGCACAAATACAAGATTGTTTACTCAAAACAATGCATATTGGTGCAACAGTGCTTTTCTGTTGAAAGCTGTTGTGCAAAATTTCCTGGGTTTTAAACAACAACAACAACTATTATTATTATTATTATTATTACCCCGCCCCTCTGTTAAAAACAATCAGGGTGGCTTACAACAATTAAAATACAACAATACTGACTAAAATCCCTAAGCACCACCCACACCCACCCTCCCCCATAAAAAGATATGCAATACTTTCACGCCAATGAAATTTTCACAAAAATACAAAACAAATAGACAAAGCACAGCATCATGCAGCAGGGAGAATGCTTTTGAAATTCTTTATTTGTTTATGTGAGGGAAGAAAATAGGCAAAGATTTGTACCCCAACTACAGCAGTCTAAGTTGGGGCCAAGTTGCTCCTAGGAGTTTCTCTACTTGTATTAACCAGTATGACCTTCTGAAAAGACACTATTGTCCACACTTTATAGACTGCAGAAATCTACTTTTACATTGACTTGAATAGTATGGAGAAAGGCCTTCGTGATGACACCCTTCATATGCAATGATTTCTTCTCTGCACCACAGCAGTCCTCAGTCCTGATGTGTTTAAAGTGAATGTTGAAAACCTGCCTTTTCTCCTTGGCATTCTGTCATCCATGAACTGTTTGGATGTAAGAGTAACAATAGCAGAAACAACAGTGGTGACAGTAGTAGTAGTAATATTGGTTGCATTGTATTGCAACCTTTCTTTGGGATTTTGTTCAAATGGCAAGCAGCGTAGAAATTAGGGATGGAAAGAATATTCAAACATATTCAGAAAATCATTACAAAGCTTTTTTTTTTTTTTTTTTTTTTTTTTTTTTTGTTGAGAAACCCTAGCGAGAAGAATCCGGGACTGATAAGAATCTTTGCAGTTCGGAAGTTATTCCCTGCAAAATTTGCACATGGGTGTTTTGTGCAGAAAGCAGTATTTTCTGCTCAGAACATAATATTTCTGCACAGAAATATTATTTCCTGTGCAGAAAATGCTGTAATTGGGGATTTATTCTGCGTAAAACGTGCACATGTTAATTTGCTTACAAAACAACATTTTCTGCACATTAAACATTTTATACACAGGAGATAATATTTCTTCACAGAAAATACTGTTTTCAATGCAAACCAACCACATGCAAATTTTGTGCAGAATAAGGCCTGCATTGTGAATAGGCTTTGAGCGCTGCATGGCTTTCAAAGAGTTTCTCACAGCAGGAAGAACATTATGAAAACCATTCATTTCTTCCTTTAAAAAAAAAAATTAGTGAAGAATTAAATCCCTAGAAGAATTAATTAATTAATTAATTAATTAATGGAACTGACTTGCCCTAAAAACATAAGAAGAACTCAGGCATGTTGAAGTAAGTTCTCTCTAGTACATTATTTCCTTTCCAGGGATGACCAGCCAGATGCCTTCAAGAACCCACAGTCAGTCTGTGAAGACAGAAGCCATCCTGCACTTTGCCCCTCTAAAATGTGACATTCAGAAAAAAAAAACCCTGCCTCATTAACAGCTAGTACTTCTATTTGGCTATCTCAGCCAATAGCCCTTAATATCATTTGACAAACTCTTCTCCATAAATTGTCTAATCCCCTTTTAAAGCCATCTAAACCAAGAGCCATTACCGCTTTCTGTAGCAACAAATCTCCTAAATTCATTATGCCTTGTGTGAAGTAGTGCCATCTTTTGTCCACTCTGAGCCAGTTCCATATTTCAGTTCAGCCTGGGATGAAGCACAGCAGTGCAGCAACGTAACCATTTCATTACAGACCAAACTGCAGTCCACAACACCCACTTCATTCATCCATTCATTATTTCCATGTACCAAAAGAGCCCTGTGAATCATTTACAAAGTAGGGAGAGAGCCCTTTATTATATTTCACTGCACGTGACAGCTTGAGAAGGGAATGAGATGTCTATTATTTCTTGTTTTTTGTTTTTTTTTGTTTGGGGGACAGGATTGGTGTTATTCTGCAGGGATGTAAGTTTTCATTTACCAGTTAGGCTGAACTTCAGGATTAGTGCCTTCCTTTGAATCCACAATTGTTTCCTTTCTCCTTCAGCAGTCTCTCTCACACCTAATTCCTTTCTGAGGTCTATTAGATTATTGATTCTGTCATTGCCACATTCCTGTCCCAAAAATGTGAGGAATTGAGGGGATTTTAAAGCATTGGGGGATACACATTCCATAGCAGCTAACAGTGCAACCCTGTGTGTGTCTGCTTAAAAGAAAGCCCCACTGAATTCAAGGATCCTTACTTCCAAGTAACTGTGTATAGGACTGCACTCTAAACCTCCTTTTGTGCCAAAGGCAGAATGTCTACATTGGAGTTACATTAAGATAAGGCAGTACAGCTGCCTCTGTGGCAGCATGTTGCATTTCACTGCTTTGCTTTTGATGAATTTCTTCTCAGAACATAATCTGCTCTGTTGACCTGGTCCTGGGAATCCAAATCCCACAATCATACATGCACACACACACTACCCCCACACAGATGCGTCATCAGTCTTAGAATGATTTCCTTGGGAAGAGTTAATTTATATAGATTAAATAACTCTTCCAAGGAAGTCATTCTAAATGTATCTAAATGTAAAGGTGGGGGAGCAGAAAAGAGTCAAGGAAGAAATATACAATGAAGCAATACTTGCTGCATGCTGTCTATCTGGTTTTGTGATGCTATGGATATCTGTATTGGGATCTTAGCATGCAGGGTTGCTTTATGTTTTTTGTTATGTATGTCAGAGAACGGAGCATCTGGACTGTGATGTTTGCAAAATATAAATATATGCATGAGTCCCTTTTTAAACAAAAGCTTGTTTTGTTTGTGTTGTTGTCTGAAACCTGTCATTGTAGTGTATGATGTGTATACACGCACACACACAGATGTGCTAATATTCATTAAAGAAAATTTCAAAACACTGACATGGGAAGGTAATTAGCCTATATCTAACATCTAAGCTAACCATGTAATTATCAAGGCATCACAAATTCCACAGAAGGAAGGGGGTTACAATGAGATTCCCACTACCTTTGTTGATACTTGTCAAGAGCTTTCTCATACAGAAACCCTATAGTACAGCCATTATTTTAAAATGGCAGCTTAACAGGAATATGTACTGTCATGATATTCATGGTCTGAAGGAAAGAGAGCAGGTAACTGCTGTAACTTTACATGTGATTTTGGAAAAAAAGTTATAGCAAAAAAATTTAAGAATGAACCTAGAACATGTTCAAACCTGGGCAGGGGAGCATACACACATCCAGCTGCTGTGGGATTACAGCTCCCATCCACCTTAGCCAGCATAGCCAATGGTAAGGAATACTGGAAACTGCAGTCCAGCAACACATGGCGAGTATTGTCCACTTCTAGTCAAAGTTCACATGATGGAGCAAGTTCCAAGCAGGTCTAGGTTTGGCTACTTTCTGGATGGGAGACCGTCTGGGAGCAGGACTGTGAGAGTCTTGTATCAGGTTGCAAAACCTTCACTAAAATTCTCTCATTTCCACAATTTACTTAATGTATGAAATTTCTCCCCAAGAACTAAAGTGTGTTTTTCCATTTTTTTTTAATTATGGACATTTTAGTTGTTCCCCTTTTGACATAGCACATTGTTTTGCACAGTAGGACTTACCATTGTGCAAATAAGCTAACCATGTAATTATCAAGGTATATGGTTTCCTTCATTTTTAGATTTCAAGCCTCCTGTTGTCATGGTTTGTAGAGAACTTAGAAATAGATATTTCCTGCAGATCAGAAAACAGAGCAGACCTTCCCTTGATCAAGAAGCAAAAAGATAATGAAACAGAAACCTGTCCCTCCAGCCATGGTAAATGATGGATGCTGTTGATCTTCTGTGTTACTTGGGTTTTGATGAGAACTGATCAATATGTTAGTAACATGCTGTGGAATGAAATAGATGAAAGCTCCACAGTGCCTAGTGCCCTCCAGCAGCTTTGGGCTACCATTCCTACAAGCCCAGCCAACATGGGCAATAATCAGGAATTATAAGATTTGTGGTCCAAAGTACTGTATATAGCATGCACCATATTTGGGAAGGCTGAAATAAAGCCTTGATCAAATCCCTGAAGCATCTCTGTATGTACTCTAGTTGCCCTGAAAGTGAGACATTTGAAGATGCAAGAAAAGTTAGAGGAGTAGTCATTTGTGCTCTTAATTTCCATTAACCATCAGCCTTCCATGGTCATCAGGGTGTGGGTAAAACCACTGGAGAACTTGGCCTGACTGCCTGCCTGCCTGTCTGCCTTCCTCCCTCCCTCTCTCTCTCTCTTCATTATTAATTTGATTAGAAACGTTGTGCTTTTCCTGGCAGATTGAGCTATTTCATGGACAGATTGTTTTTTGTTTTGTTTTTTTGTATTTGAATCCATGCATACATTTTAGAAATCCTGCTATCCTAAGATGCTATTTGGTGAATAGTCAGCATTTCGATGGAACTGTTAAAAGTGTTCAAATCAAGAAAAGGGAAAGAAATTGGCAGTTCTGCACTTCAGAAATGCCTTCTCAGAACCAATGAACCTTCTTCCCAGCAAAGCTTCCAAAGAGATGAAAAGACAGGAGTGTACACCAAATGCAGGAGGATTCCTACTTTGAATCCATCTTCCTCTGCTGAGCAGACCTCAGACACACAAAGGCTCCCTCGCCATGCAGCTGCCTAAAGTGACAAATTGATGCTGCAGCAGTCTTTCTGCTGTTCCTCCCCCCACCCCCCATGCAGTCTTAGCATAAAATGGTCAAATGATGTTCCACTGAAGAATTCAATTTCACAGTTCAGTTGGGTCCTTGATTACACTGCCAAATTCAGATTAATGTGCATTTAACTAACGTGGATCAGGCAACTTCTGGCTCGCAGCCAGCAATGAAACTAGCAACTGAGAGCTGTGTCGAGCTTTGTGCTCTGTCCACCCCTGTGCTCCACCACTGAAATTGATTGATTAAACGAATTCACTGCTATAATTAGGTGTAATTGTGCTACATCATGAGCCCTGTATCTAAGCCCCCACCCACCTTGAAGATGTTGCTCACATACCTCTTTTGCTTTGAACAAAGATTAAAATTATTCTTTTTTTCAGAAAATAGCTTATAGTGGGTTTAAAAAAAGAAGAACCTTGCATCACATAGGTATGTTTCACTTATAAAGGCCCAGAATTTATGGATAAACAGCTTGGCAAGAGTTTTTTTAAAATGGAAATAGATACATAGACTGCTTTAGTCTGAATTCTGAGCACTCAGATCACATAAAACTTGATTGTTCACATTTTCTTTCAGGGACTTGCACTGATAGAATTTCCTCCAAGCCTACATGCATAAGGAGAATCCATTTGTGACACTACAGTTAATTATTATTTAAATATAATCATCCAGAGAAAAGGTCCAATACTCTCTTTTTTTCTAAAATAAAACCCCTTCTCAAACCTCAGAATTTCTGTTTTTATGTCCATGTTGTAAAGTTGTCTCCTGAATGAGTTCTTAGTGTGATCTTCTCCATTATATTTATTGTTCTTCTTTGGTTCTACAGCATCACTCCACTCAAGCTGCGTGTATGTGACTGATAAGTACAGAGCTAAATCTATACGCAGAGGGGCACACGTACACACACCTTTGTAAAAATGTAAAAGCAGATGGGGAAATATGTAGTTTGCTTACCTTTTCATCCAAACATGGTGGCTCCAATGTCAGTGAGATAGGATCCGGCACTTGGATATCTTCTTTAAAGTTCTGAGTAAAATCAGGAACAAATTCATCACCCCACTGGCATCAGAGCCACCAGATTCCAGGGATGATAGATTCAATCTAATGTACTAATTAATATCTGCTATCACAACAGGACTGTCATCTGTTTCCCTCCCACCTATAGCTCTCTGACCTGAACCAGGTGCAAATACATGCACTTATGATTAAAAAATTAATGACTTCAGAGCCCAAAAATGTGTTTTGAAAACCAGAACTGAATGGAGCTGACTGTCGTTCTACACTAAACTCTTCTGGTCACTCCAAGCTTTCTTTGCTTATAACTAGGAAATTCTCCTGGTATTCTCCAAGTTGATAATGATAGTTTCACTTATGGTTTGAATGAAACAAATATTTGACTAGTAGCACCTGCAACCCTTGCAAATATTTTTTTCTTTTGCACCAAGATCTAGGTAAAATGGACCCAAAACAGCAATACCTCCCCCACCAAAAAATGCTGATTATTCCAGAACTGCACAAAAATGTTCAGGATATCAACCTAAGTGCTATTGAGTTAGTTAGCTAGTTACTTAATTATTAAAATATTTATATTCCATCCTATATCTGAAGATGTCAGGGTGGCTTACAATAAAATCAATTTAAAACAATAAATTATAACAATAATTTTAAAAGACTAAAATATATTAAATCATTTATCAGCTAAAAATGCTGGCTGCCCTTCAGTATGGCAGTTACAGATTCATAACCTAGAGTTACAAATCTGTGTTCAGAAAATCTATGTTGTCTTACTGTTAACCTACATAGCCCAGCCCACCTTAAGAGCCAGCCACCAGATTGGACAAAGGAGGTCCATTCAGCCTCTGACTGAGCTGCAAGGAAGATGACATTTCCAGCTTCCTCCCACCAGTGAGCAAGAACGTGACAATCAGAATGAAAAAACCTGCCACGGAAACTTTCTCCTTCTCCTTGTGACCCAATCGGAAGCTGAATGAACCTTGTTTACCCGATCTGGCATCTAGTTCTTAAGTTGTGAGGGGGGGTCAGGCCAAGGACATTATTTAGTTATGCAGACTACGGACTTTATCAGATGCAGCAAAGATGGCGTCATAAAGATGCCTAATGATCATGAAAGGGCACACATACCATACAATGTCATCCTTTCATGATCATGTACTGTCAAAAAGCTGTTCTATTTTATCGATGGCCCAAGCCATCAATAGATCTGCCATGGTGCTTTGTTGCCGGCATTGCCGGCGTTTGAATCCTCATGCCATTGTGCTCACGTGAATACGGCGTTAGTGACAGAACTCTTCCAGGTGAGATTGCAACAGCCAGGTAGGGGATGCTCTTTTTATGAGCCTCTCCGGTTTAAGTGTGTTTCTGTGCTTGTGTGTACTTTTTATGTCTTTGTCTTGCTCCATTCATGCTCTGTTTATTCCAGGGCTGCCTCATTGCCACTGCTAAAGGTAGGTCTGGTGGGGGGGGGTTCTTTTGCCAGCATAAAAATACCACTAAATATGTCAGCAAAAGAACATTTAGGGAGGGTAATCTGATAAAGTCATAAGCAGCCAACCTAGGATTCTGGCACAGACAACCTACAACCAGTTAAAGCAATTTAAAATAGTCCCAGTCATAGCACATGCACAACCAATCAATTAGGCTGATGGCTTTAATGAAAATCTACGTTTTGACTCAGTGCTGAAATGATACCTGCATTGGCCTTAATCAGGCCTTCAAGAGGAGGGCATTCCATAACTGGGGTGCCATAGCAGAGAAGGCCATGTACTCCCATAATATATTACTCTGCTGGTGAGACAGGATGGGCCCCTCCAATAGACCTCAATTCTTGAGCAGGCATACGTCAAGAGAGGCACTCCCTCAAGGCCCCAAACTAAATATGAAGTTTGATTAAAATCAATTCATATATTTGCATTTGGGAGCAAAATAATAATGATGATGATCATCATCATCATCCAGGAATTTGAAGTATTTGATGGATCAGGATTCTCAGCCAGATGTTGTGCCTCCCAAAACTACAAATCCCAGAATTCCATAGGTGGTTGCTATGGCAGATAAAGTGGAATTATAGTGCTATAATTGTATATGGTGAAAGGGTCCCAAGACCTGGGTGCTTAGAAAGTTTCAAATTGCAATCAGTTATTATAGCAGGCATTATTATATAAGGTACTATATAACTGAGCCTACTATAACAGGTATTACAGTAGTTCACCAGCAGAGGCAGAAGGATTGCTTTAAATCTGAAGGAAAAAACATTTTAGGTCTATTTTTTAATCATATGTTGGAAAAAGAAATAGTCTATACTCAGTGTTGGGACCTTCAGTAGAGATCTAAGGACCGGCACATTTATGTTTTGCTATGTGTGTTGTCAAGTCCTAGAGGTTAATCAGATGGCAAATTTTACCTCCTACAGTTAAACCTTTCACTATGCAGTTATATGTGTGTCTGTTCAGAGGTAAGACCCAATAAATTCCACCAGGCTTATTTTCAGATAAGCAGGTGTAGGATAGCAACCTATGTTAATAAATCAACCTTTGATGCTGGTGTGTGTGATAAAACAGAAATAGCCAAAGAGTGTTGTTTCTTAAGAAAGGCTAGATCAGTGAATTGTTGTAATTCATATCCTCACTTCCCTTCTGTGCTCAATAAAATAAAGTCCCATACCAATACCTTTATTGGCCAACCAAAATGCACAAAATATATCATGCCAGCTTTTGAAGTGCCACTAGCTTCTTCATCAGGCAAAAGATGTTTAAAAAATCACACAGGAGAATAGAAATGATGATGTTAGAATCACAGGCCTACAATTTGCAACAGATGTTGTTTCTATTGTAGTTCAGTTGGTTTGGAGGGTTCTCTCTGTAGACACAGGCTCTCTTGGCCATATGAGGCCTGAGACAAAGGACAGTAAAATTTAAACTCCATTAGCAGCTACTCTTGAATATGTTTCTGTGCTCAGTCTGTGGGCACTAATGAATTGCTCACTGTTTGCCACAAACTTTCCCAATGTGGTGCCTTTCAGGAGCTCTGGATTAACAAGCCCATCAGCCCCAACCAGCAGAGCAAATGCAGAAGGATGAAAAGAATTATCACTCAAAACCCCTGAGTAGGGTAAGGTAGGGGGGAGAATTGGAGATGTCTGCTTATACAATATGAAAATGCCAGCAAACCCTCATTGTAATCCAATCCAGGTTTTGCTTTGGAAAAAATATGGAAAACATCATCTTGCCATTTTGGGAGCTATTGCAGTGGAACTTCTGATTTTAAAGCTAGGTTGTACATGAAGCTCTTTTTGGTGTTTTAAGGAGAGTAAAGAGGATCTTCCTGTCTTGCCAAGCAAAGTGAAAAGTCCAGAGAGTTGTGCATGTCATTCACCACATTGCTGCAACATTGTGTTATAAGGGGAGACAATGCTGCCCACCAAAGATTGTTGCACGGTGGCTCCCATAAGCCCTAGCCAGCAGAGTCAGGACAATGAGAGTTGCACTCCAACATTGGAAGGGTCATAAGTTGCTCACTTCTGTGTTGCAAAGATGGGATTTCATCGGTTAGAAATTACATTGGTTCAGCAACTCCGGCATCTCAATAGATATGATGCTACAATCCTGTTCCCATGCTAGGGGTAATATATCTTCACTTATTACATTATTGCATAAGAGAACAAAATCTTTCAAATGTTTTCTTCCCTCTAGATGAGTTTCCAAGACTTTTTGTGCATTTTATAATAATTGTTTATATTTGGGCTTTTGGTTGTGAAAATTTTATGTGTGCAAAAACTCCCCCCCCCCAAAGAAACCACACATTGTGGCTGAGATTCTACAGTGTGCGTGTGCAACATAAGTCAACAGTCATATAGTTGCACGGTAGGTGTGGTATATTAACCTCTTGGTGAATACCAAAATTATGCAGCTGGTTGCACATCTGCCAATGTGCCTGCTTATTGTCCCATTGTGCAATGAGGAATGTGCAGTGGCTGTTTCCACAGTCACAGTGAATCAAGTGGTACCCTTAAAGTACTGACAAACAGTCATGCACCATCTAAGAATGCACAAGTGTGTGTGATGTTATTAATATGCTTATGCGACTATGAACTGATTCTGTCCGTTGTGTAATTGTCAAACCACATGCACAAGGGATCTTATGCATGTGTGACACCAACAAGATTCTGTGTGTATTTTGGTTAAAATACTAATATTTCATGTGAAAATGTTTTTGAATAAATCAATATTTTTGCACAAAAGACCTCCAAACCCTAAAAGGGCAAGGGTAGAGAACCAGCATGGTGTACTGTTTTGGGTGTTGGACTAGGATCCTGGAGACCAGGGTTTGAATCATCGCTTGGCCACGGAAGCCCACTGGATGACTTTAGGTGAACCACATTCTCTCAGCCTCTGAGGAAGGCAAAGGCAAACCCCCTCTGAACAAATCTTGCCAAGAAAACCCCATGGTCTTAGGGTCACCATAAATTGGAAACAACTTGAAAACACACAACAACGACTTTCCATTCCCATTGAAGAATGAAACATCTCACAGAAAAAAATCAATATTATTTTCATCTCTTCCTTGGACCCCGCACTAAAAAAAAAAGAAAAAAGAAAAGAAAAAAACCTCTCTCATCACAATGAATATATTTTACATGCAGAAAAGCATGGAATAGATGGGAGATGTGCCTTGTACATACTCTTTTCCAAAGCTTGGGGAAAGTGACTTTTGGGGACTTCCAATTTCCAAAATTCCCCAGCCAATGTCCATGCCAGCTAGGGGATTCTGTAAGCTGTAGTTGAAAAAAGTCAGTTTCCCCAACTCTCTTTCCTGCATAGCAGCTTCTAGTTGCTCAAACTGACTAGGCAACTGACTAGGAGGGGCAACTAATACCCCAGAGGACAGGATCAGAATCCAAAATGACCTGAACAGATTAGAAAGCTGGGCCACCACTAACAAAATTAATTTCAACAGGGAGAAATGTAGGATACTACACTTGGGCAGTAAAAATGAAGTGCACAGATATAGAATGGGTGACACATGGCTTGAGGGCAGTACATGCGAAAAGGATCTAGGAGTCCTAGTGGATCACAAGCTGAACATGAGCCAGCAGTGTGATGCAGCAGCTAAAAAAGCCAATGCGATTCTAGGTTGCATTAATAGGATTATAATGTCTAGATCAAGGGAAGTAATAGTTCCACTGTACTCTGCTTTGGTCAGACCCCACCTGGAATACTGTGTCCAGTTCTGGGCACCACAATTCAGGAAGGATATTGAAAAGCTGGAACATATCCAGAGGAGGGTGACCAGGATGGTGGGTGGTCTGGAAGCCATGCCCTGTGAGGAGCAGCTTAGGGGGCTGGGTATGTTTAGCTTGGAGAGGAGAAGGTTGAGAGGGGACATGATAGCCATGTTTAAATATTTGAAGTGATGTCATACTGAGGATGGAGGAAGCTTGTTTTCTGTTGCTCCAGAGACTAGGACATAGAGAAATGGGTTCAAACTACAGAAGAGATTCCACCTAAACATTAGAAAGAATTTCCAGAGAGTAAGAGCTTTTCGGAAGTGGGATACACTGCCTCGTAGTATGGTGGAGTCTCCTTCTTTGGAGGTTTTTAAACAGAGACTGGATGGCTATCTGGTGGGAATGATTTGATTGTGTGTTTCTGCATGGCAGGGGGTTGGACTGGATGGCCCTTGAGGTCTCTTCCAGCTCTATGATTCTATGATTCTAGCAGTTGCTCTGCTCAAGCTATGACTGCTGCAAAAAATAAAAAAATAAAAAAAAAATCCTGTCCAGTGTAGTATTGTGCTTTCCCCAACAGCCAGCCAGATGCTTCTGAGTGCTCAGAAGGACACAAAAATGTATATGTATGCATTGTTGTTGTTTTTAAAAAGCAATAAGAATAATTTCTACCAGCTGCATTAATCATGCAAAAGCCAGAAATAAAGAGAAGCCTAACTTGCCACTGTGTGGCAAGGGTGTGGAAGCTGTGTCTCTCCAGATCTACAGAACAAAAGATCCCACCATCCCTGACAACTGACCTTACTGACCGGAATGATGGAAGGTGGAATCCATAAACATCTGGAAAGCCACAGTTTTCCCATCCCTGCTTCATGTTTGCCAGGTATCTGCTAGAAACAGATTGTACAGGAATATGCTTTAGATTTTAAAAAAAATTGAAGAAAATAACCCAGCTGGTTTAGAGGGTAATCAGATGATCCCATCCCATCCAGCAGGAAGACTTCTGAAAAACAATTGTCACTTGGCAGAATTTGTTCAGAGGGGATTTCCCTTGCCTTCCACTGAGGCTCAGAGAATGTGACTTACACAAGCTCACTCAGTAGGTTTCCACAACTGAGCAAGGGTTCAAGCTTTGGTCTCCTAGTCCTAGTCCAACACTCAAACCACTATATCACACTGGCTCCCATACATTTCTAATAATAATAATAAGAAGAAGAAGAAGAAGATTTATTTTTATCCCACCCCTCTGTTAAAACAATCGGGGCGGCTTACAAAAATTAAAATACCAATGCAATTTAAAATCCCCAAACACCACCCACCCCTACACTCCCCCATAAAAAGATATTAAACCAAATACATTAAAACAACTGATATAAAATCACATTAAAATAATAAATAATAAATAGCCATCAGACTAAAAAGAGCCAGGCCCAGCCCACCTCTCTGTATAGTCTACCTCACAGGATTGTTGTGATAAAAATGAGGAGCAGGACCTTGAAGGAAAGGTAGGATAGAAATGTAATAAATAAATAAATAAATAAATAGATCTGAGGCACTGTCTTGAGGAATTATCCCTGGTGTTTGTGTCTGCAAGTGCCTGTTCTGTTTCTCCTAACTTCCAAGTTATGCCTGTTTGGGAGAAATTGCCAAGAGACATTTCTCTTAATGGGACTGTGGTTTTGCCCACTGAAACAAATGAAGTCAGCTAGCCAGCATGAGGGTCTCAAAATTTTTATCTGGTAGGGTAAGGTAGGTGTGGAGAAAAATGCAGCCCTCCAGATGTTGTTGGATTGCAGTTTCCCATCCTCCTCCCCGACTAGCTATGCTTGCTTCACATGCTGGAGTTTCAGCCCAACAACATCTGGAGGGCCACACATTGCCCATTCCTGTAGTAAGTATGTCTGTTCTCTATTGGTATGGTGGTCCAACATGAGGGGAATACTAGAACAAACATACAACTCTCTCTCCATTATTTGCCAGGGAAAACATGCCATGTCTGTGAAACCAAGCTTACTCGTTGACTTGCCTTTCTTCACAGTTGGATTATGATCGAGCACAGATGGTAGTAAGTCCACCACTGTCTGGATCAGACACTTACCCTCGAGGGTCAACAAAGCTACCTCAGAGCCAGAGCAAAGCCAGCTATTCAGGTGGCAGCTACCAGTACCCAGCCGTCTATCACAAATTCTCTCACTACCACCACCAGCCTTCTCTGCCGCCCAGTTCTCATTACGTTTCCACAGCTTCTTATCCCAGCTCCCCAAGCGTCACCTCAGGCGCTTATCCCCCACCCAGCTGGGGCTCCTCCTCAGACCAGCAGCCCTCCCGGGTGTCTCATGAGCAGTTCCGAGCTGCCCTGCAGCTGGTGGTGAGTCCTGGGGATCCCCGGGAGTACTTGGACAACTTCATCAAAATAGGGGAAGGCTCCACTGGCATCGTTTGCATCGCCACAGAGAAGCACACAGGGAAGCAAGTTGCTGTGAAGAAAATGGACCTCAGGAAGCAACAGAGGCGGGAACTGCTCTTCAACGAGGTAAGAGCCCCTCAGGGACCAATCAGATGGGCTGTGTTTGTCTGTGTGCTTCCATCCCATTCACTATAACTAGATTTAAGTATGTCATTGGATTGTATAATTTAAGGAGCATTTTAAAATCTGTTTGCATGTTTTAGGGCTTGTCTGTACGAGGCAAAAAGAAGTGGATTGTTCTGCAGTAAAGCCAACTCACAGCAGCTGTGATTGGTCTTAATGGTTTTTTAGGGGGATTGGCAGATTGCAGGCATGTGAAGCTATCCATGTTTGCTGTGCAAACCGGCATGCGTGAGAATCAAGATGGCGGCTGCAAGTTAATTACATTTTTACTTACCAACTTGCTGCTGCTGAAAAGTATTTTTCACCTTAACAGAAAACAGTGATATTTCACCTTAAAAGAAGTGCAACAAAAAAACCCCAAACCCTCACTTAATCGCATTAGCACTCATTCACTAAAGTGAAAAACCAACATGGCAGTTCTGGGCACTTGTCTTGTTAGCAAGCCCTGCCCCCCACACTTGTCTGGCCAATCAGCTTTCAGCATCTGCTCATATGGGAAAGTTAATCTAATTGAATCACTTGTCCCAACAAGCAGGAATGTGCACGCACACACACGCACACACACATATACAGGTTTTTAAAAAAATCCAGGAATAGCTGCAAAGGCTTTTCCTTCAGAGTTTTTTTTATATTTCTGGCCCCCTTCCTTCCAAATATGGTGATATGATGCAGGATACCATTAAGCCAGCTTGTATTCTCCTTGCATTCCATGAGGAGTATTTTCGCCATTTAGATGATCCCTTAAATTCAGTCTCCATGTTCCAAACTGCCAGATGCCTGTGACTGAAATGGTTAGACTGTATGCTGAATTTATAGCCTGCCGATTAGCTCAAGACATCCTACATGGTTCTTTGCTTCTTGGTTTTATCTTCACAAAAACCCTATGAGGTAGAACAAGGTGAGAGAGAGAGCAATTGGCCCAAGGTCACCCTATGAGTTCAGTAAGAATTTGAACCTGGATGCCTCCTCCTCAGCTCCCAGACCAATATTTTAACCATCACCAGTGAAGTATAGTCTAAATGGGGGGGGGTCCACATGCTACCATTCTGAGGAGAGGTGCCTCCCTCCTGCTCAAACTATAGACTATCGCTGCTAACCACATGGCTCTCTACTTACCCAGATTAAAAGATCCTTACTTAGCTGCAAAGGTAGCTGTGCAATCGGTGGACAGCTACTCTCTTTTGCTCGTAGCCTAGCTTGACTCACAGGCATTTTAAACATCATGAAATCGGAAGGAGGTGAGCCATCCTTAAAATATATATATATATATATATATATATATATATATATATACCTGGACAGGAACCTGATACATACTTTAAAAGTTTTCTTAAGAAACAATGTTTAAGTATGCATTGTAATACACAGAATATTATACAGCTTTGAACCCATTCATTCCTCTCTGAATCGCCTCACACACTCTGCTCTGTGAACCACCTGAACTTGCTACCTTTAGGAATAACAGTTTAATAACAGTTTAAGGCCATTTGGCCACCATACCTTATACATGAATAACATTCCTATTAAAAAGGCAAGAAAAATTCAAATTACCTGAAATTTAAACTGATTTAAATCTATGTGTTGTTGGCGTTCTTAAGGAATGAAAGCTTAATTTTTGCTATTGTTCTTAGATAGCCGGTATGTGAATTTGATTTGAGGTTTCAAAGGGGATAATATTTTTTTTTTCCCAACTCGAATTGTCACAGAAGGGTTATTTCTTTGCCAGGCTCAGAGTAATAGACATTAACCCTAATTAGCATAGACCTTGGTTAGGCACAGAAGCTTCTGAAGCTTCACCTAGTGTCAGACATGATTTTCTTCTGCAATTTAACAGGATAGGAGAGGGAGGGAGGGAGAGAGAGTGAGTGCAATGGTTGCAGGCTTCCTCTTATTCATTATTTTATTTTAATTATTTATACCTCATGTCTAGGTAGTCTTTTCCTCTGAATACTGTACTTACAGAAAACAGTATAGGTACAATTAAAATCAGGTAAACCAATAATTAAAAAATAAAAACACAACAGTATAAAATCTAAGAGTCCACTGTGAAACCAAAGCTTCACGTATCAGCTTCCCTATAACACAATGCTCACGTGGCAAGACATTTGAGGTTTTGTGAAATATTGTGCAAAAACCCCCATACCATTTTGCACAACAAAACTATGTGTATTGTGCTGTAGAAACAGTGTAGGTTTTCTGCAGAAAAAAATGTGGGTTTTGCAGAAAGCCCCTCACAAACAACCCACTTGTATTTCTGCACAGAATAATGTCACAAGATACTTTGGGATGTGCAAACACTGGGTGAAAACTGAACAAATTTCTAATTTTTTGAGTGCATCTTTGGGTGCATCTACAGTGTAGAAATATTGCAGTTTGACACCACTTTAAGTGTTGTAGCTCCATCCCATGGAATCCTGGGGTTTGTAGTTTACAAGGTCTTTAGCCTTATAAAGAGTAATGGTGTCTCACAAAACTACAAATCCCAGGATTCTATAGGATGGAGATGTGGCAGTTAGTGGTGTCAAACTGCATTATTTCTACAGTGTAGATGTGTCCTCTGTGTTTTTCCTCTCTATTGGGTTTCCTAGGTGGCAGGAGACCCCTTTTTTGGCTAGGAAAAGAATAATAATGGGAAATAATCTTTCTATCCCTTGCCTGAGATGAAAGACATGTTAGCCCCTCCTCCCATTCCATGTACTGACAACAGCTGGACTAGCAGTTCGGTCATACTCCAACTCTGGTAATGCCATAATGTTCCCCAACACACCAGAAGGCAACAGGGCAATGTTGGGAGCCAGGATATGTCTGAGGGACGCAGTTGTCATGTACAGGAGAAACATTTGGGAAGCCGCACCTGCTCACCTTGCTGTCTACTGTTTGAAGAAATTATCTCATTCTGCCTAATGGTAGGGCTGGCCCTGAGCTCAATTTCCCCCTTGCTGCCCTATACCTCTAATCACTGTAGAAAAATGGATTGCAGCAGTGTTCATCACACCTGTAGGACAGTTACACCTGCCCCAAATTCCAGTTCTTCCTGTTGGCTGCATGGAGAGGAACCCTTTGCACTGTCCTAGTTCCAGTGCACCACATTTCATGTCAGCTGTTAAACTGAGCGGGGAGGAGTCCAGCTTAATTTCTTGTGTGGGTCTTCTTTGACTACCCTTACATTCTGGTTCACCCAAAGAACTAACAAACACTTTCTTTCAGTTCAGGCTTATTATGTCAGTAATTCACAACAGAATGCAATTCAGATGTGTGTGGGATGTTGGGGGTGGGGGGGTGGTTCTTGGTTGGAAGATCTTGGTTGGCACATGCTGATACAAAAGAAGATTTCACTTATGGTGTTTGTTCATTTCTCAGGTTGTAATAATGAGAGACTACCATCATGAAAATGTGGTTGACATGTACAACAGTTACCTTGTGGGGGATGAGCTATGGGTTGTGATGGAGTTTCTGGAAGGTGGTGCTTTGACGGATATTGTGACTCATACAAGGTAAGCTTGGTTAGTGTACAATGGACACCTTTGCAGATAAATTACTCCTTCTAGTAATCCCATCATTTGCAGATTTTCATGGCAGCCAGGGTCTCCAAGTTCTTTCCAGCTGAGGGAGCTGGAACAGATTTCATGTCTCTTATGGGAATGAACTGAACAGGGAGTGCCAGGGATGCATCTGAGTGCCTACACAACTCTGGATTAAGGCAAAGGTGATGAACTGGTGGGAAGGAAAAGAAAAGGCATCAATTATAATGCCATTCTATTATGAGCATTAACAAAGGAAGAACAGGTGGAGGAGTGAATGTGAATCCTCTGCTGCTAATTCCTGGTAATTCCCTCCACTGTTTCTATGGTAACCTATGAATTTACTAAACTTTTACTTTGATTGTACCAGTGCCAGTGTCTAGGAGATAGTAAAGTAGGGACGCATGCTAATCTGCCAGGTAATATTCCCAAAGTGTGTGTGTTCTTATGCTGGTACAGACAATTATTTACCTCTAAAATTTATTATGCAGGAGCCAGCCAGACGCTTGCAGACATGACAAAAGAGCATAGCACCACTTTACATTAAAAACAAACATCAACAAGCAAGATTATTAACCAGAATAGCAGTACAGAAAAACTAAAGATCAACAAATGTTAAAATTATAAAATCTCCATCAATTATACTAAACAATACAATTAAAACTTAACTCCACAGTAAGACTAAGGACTTTATCAGAGCACCCCAATAAATTTCTTTTGCTGGCATAACTTTGCCATTTTTACGCCAACAAAATAACTCCCCATGCCACACTTGCCTTCTATCCTGGCAAAAGGCTTCCCAGCAATGAGCTCCGTTCACTTCCTCGTTCAAAATTCCATGTCTTCTCGCAATACATAGTGCAGGAAATTAAAAAACAAAAACACTCCAAAAGTTTAAAATAGCACAAAAACACACTTAAAAACTTACAAGTTAACTGGGGAGGGTCATAAAAAGTGTGTCACCTACCTGGATGTCATGATCTCGCCCGGACGCATTGTGGGCGGACCGGCCATTGATGCTGCATTCATGTCATTACAATGGCATGTGAATTCAAATGCTGGCAATACCAGCACAAAAGTGCTAGGGGAGATCTATTGAGGGATTAAGCCATCAATAAAATAGGATGGGTTTTTGACAAGACATAAACGCGAAAAGGTGACATTGCCTGGTATGTGTGCCCTTTCACGTTTATGTGGCATTTATTGTGGTGTCGTTATGACACTGTATTTGATGTGTCTGATAATGTCCTAAGAACAACTGTATTTTAAGTGTTTCTTAGATCCAATTTACTTTCACATATATATTTATATCTGTAGCTGGATGCACAAGCTACAACCTATATTTTCTCCTATGCAAACTAAAATGCTTGGTGAAAGAGGGTTTTTTGGACTACAGTCATGCTGGCTGGAGGATTCTGGGCATTGTTGTCCAAGCAGTAACTTTTTCTGAGACCTGACAAACCATGTGACTTAAAGGCAAGCTTCGGGTATGAAATGCATAATAGAATATGCATTGGGATTCAGCATCCTTTAGCACTACAGTACTCTCAATGGGACGTGCATTCCCATTCCCATTTAGCACAGCTCATGATTTATGTGCTAGCCCACCAGTGTCATGTAAATCATCTTGCGAGACATTTTTCTCCTTGCATGCATAGTAGAGCACCAGAAAAAGCCCTAGTACCTTTCAGTTCCAATGGCTGTAAGTGTTGGAAGTAGAGAAATAACAGTAGAAACAACTATGAGCTCCTCTACACCAATCAAGATAACCTAGGGTCAGCCTGGGGTATTCTGACCCCAGAGCTACCCCAGATTCCCCCGTTACCAGAGCACTCCAGGCTGAGAATGGGCAGCTGTCTTCTCATGTGTCCTGCTGGTGTGCATCATGTTCCTTGATGCCAGAAATAAGGTCCCCAGCATTGATCACATGCTGGGGGGGGGGGTCTCATTGTGACCTCTGAGCACACAGCACATGCCAGCAGTAGCAGCCATGACTTGTGATACAGCAGAACACATGTGAGGACAGCTGCCCATTCTCAGCATGGAGTGCTCTGGATTATTGTTTTCCTTTTGGGGAAAAGGCAGGATATAAATTAAATTAAGCTACACTACACTACACTAAATGAATAAGAAGACACTGATTACAACTGAAGTTTTTTATTGTTTCAATACTGAATTGGGGGAGGACAACTCTGGATATTGTTGGACAATCACTCCCTTCCTACCTGATCAGCCCTAGCCAACATAGCCATTGGTAAGGAATGATGGGAAGTGTAGCCCAACAACATCTGGAGGGCCACATGTTCCTGTCCCTGATTTAACTAGTCTGCATTTTTGTTCAGAAATATGAATCAGAAAACTAGAAACACAGATTTAAATTAATCCACTCGGAAGCCACATTGAATATATTAAAGGTATAAATCTAACTGATGCAATGTGTTTGTTCTGGTTGTGACAAGGAAGAGGATTTATGCCCAAGACTGTGGCTGACATTATCTATTACAGTTCAAGATCTGTAACCTAGAGTTACAGATCTGTAACTGCTCTGTATTCACAAACACTATGTAGTCATGATCATGGAATTATAGCCACAAGGGTGAATGCCCACCCAAACCTACTTTACTGGGCAGCAGCCACTCAGAGAGATGGACATCTGTTCTGTTGGTGATCGGGGTGCAGGAAGATGATGTTTCCACACACCCCACCAGCAAGCAAGGCTGCAACAATTAGAAGCATGATCCCTCTTGCAATTCCTTGCAGCAGCCTCACACATTGGTGGGAAAGAAGCAGAAATGTCCTCCTCCTGAACCCTGATCACAGTATCTTTGGACTTTATCAGACCACCCCTAAACTCATTCTTTTGCCGGCATAACTTCTTCTGTTTTATACCAGCAAAAGAACTCACCATACCTCACTTACCTTCTAACCCAGAAAAGGCTTCCCCAGCAATGAACAAGGAGTGAATTCCATTCACTTCCTTGTCTGAAATCCTGCGGATTCTCGCGAGAAGATGCAAGCATGAGAAATTCAAAAAATGAAACAAAAATAACACACAAAAAGTGAAAAAAGCACAAAAACACACTTTAAAAATTACAAGCAAACCAGGGAGGTTCATAAAAAGAGTATCGCCTACCTGAATGTCACAATCTCACCCGTAAGTGTTCTGGCCGGTCCGGCCATTCACACTGCATTCACGTGAGTACAATGGCATGTGGATTCAAATGCCAGCAATGCCGGCATAAAAGCGCCACGGGGTATCAATTGACGGCTTGGGCTGTCAATAAAATAGGACTGTTTTTAAACTAGACATGATCACATAAGGATGACATCATCTGGTAGGCACACCCTTTCATAATCAGGCATCCTTATGATGCCATATTTACGTGGTCTAATAAAGTCCTTGGAGCAGCTGTTGTCTAGTAAAGTAGGTTGCAGGGGGGGGGGATGCTTATGCCAGGAGATGTTACTTAGCTATCCAACTAATGGCCTGTCTACACATCCTGGTATTTGTAGTTTTTTGAGGTACTAGAATTCTCTGATAAAAAAAAAAAGGCTAAATGTCTCAGAAAACTACAAATACCAGGATTCCATTGGATAGAACTATGGTGGATAAAGTGGTGTCAAACTGCTGTATTTCTGCAGTTTAGACAGGCCCTAAGTAAGTAGTGTAGAATATGGACCTATATTTCTCCAACTTCAGGACTTCACATCATTAGCATGTCCTTTGGTTAAAAGACTTACAAGAATTCTGTCTTGCATTTCTCTCAACCCCCAGCCTGTGAAAGAAGTCTGTCTAACTTGTAAGTTTGCAAATTGAATTTTGTATGCTCAGTAGTTCTGAAACAGGCCATTTTCTCATTTATTTTGTGACTTTTCTTCATGGAATCATGGCTATTTTTAAGAACTGCTTCAGCCCACATACTAAAAATTCTCATTGCTTTCATTAAGCGCTATTTTCTGAAATGCTAGTCACCACGCCAAATATTTTGGCAGGCATTTAATTGCAAACAGATGCTTCCAGAAAACTCTTGTTTAAACGCTGTCATTAGGGTTGGATTCATTAAAATCACTCTTTAATCATTGTTCAAGCACTTTATGACTTTCTCTTTAAAACATTCCCAAAGTATTTACAGCATTTACATAAATAGTATAAGGCACAAGAGGGAACACTGATGACACTGGAAGGGTTGGGCTGAGACTAAGGGCTTGTCTACACTGGCCACTTCAATCTGGGGCCAGTCCAGAGCATTATCCTCCAGACTGGCCCCATACCAACCACAATGATGTCCACATGAACCAGGCCGAATCTGGCGCAATGGACGCCATTGTCAACATGGGCCAGCTGAGCCAACACCGCATTGGCCCTGGTGGCCCAACCCTTATTTTCAGAGCCACTGCAGCCACCTCACTAGCCAAGCAGCTCCATGCAAGAGATCCTGGCCAGGAGCATCGCTTCTGCTGAGATCAGAATGGGGCGCCCAGACATGTATGTGATCAACAAGGAAGGGATCACTTTACCCATTCTTCAATCTGCTTAGTGCAGGGTAAGGGAGATGGCACTGTGTTTGCATATAGACAACTGGATCTGGGCAAATTGAACCCAATTCAGCTGTTCAGGCAGCAAAAGAACCCAAGGTCACTCCAGAGTTTCCAGAAAACCTTGAAGTTTTCCCCAACTTTGCATAGTTCAGAATAAAGTCAAGTTAAGAGCAAAAAAAATATGGTTCCTCCCCAGAAGTAGTGGCACATTGTCTGGACCACCAGCACTGGATTTGGAGTGATTCTGATTTTTTTTTTTTACTGGTGTAGACAAGCCCTGAGGCACAATAGAAGCTGCACTGTGCCTGAATCAGGAGCTGTTGGATGTATTTATCTGCTCATCCCTGTGCTATGCTATTTTATTTTGTTTTGCTTTATTAGTTACATTTATATCAGGTCTTTTTACTGAGGAACTCAAGGTAGCAAACTACCCTGTGAGGAAGGGAGGTTGAGAGTTAGTGAATGGTCCAAAGTCACACAATGAGTATTGCGGCCAAGTGGGGACTTGAATCCCATTCTCTCCACTCCTTGCCCACTGGCTCTCACAGCACCAAGAATGGAAATTGTGCAGCTCTCCAGATATTGATGGCCTTCAACACCCAGCAGCCCTAGCCAGCAAAGGCATGGGTGAGGGTTCAACAGTCCCTAAGGTCCACATGATTTCCACTTCTGCATTACACCACACTTAGGACTTTTTCGGACGACAGTTTACAACACTAGCAGCCTCGTCCCCGTTGCGAGGCTGCAGCGCTGCAGAGCGTCCCTTTCGGATGACGCTCTGCCCTGCTGTCCCTCTTGCGGTACTGTTGCGTAACCGCAGGGACGCAGCAGCGTTATATTTGGCATTTTTCTACTCACGATCAACTAATCAAAAAAGTCTGCAAAACTAGTTAAAGCTGATACTGTGCAACTTATGGGTTTTTTGCACCCTCTCCTTCTGAAAAGGGCACTGTTGCTTCAAAATGGGTGGGAACTATCAGGCTTCTTGTCGCATTCTTTGAGGATTTATTTTGCCATGTAAACGACCCCTTAGTAAACCAACACTTATGCAACTTCCAGGACAGCTACTCTAATTGAAACTAACAATGAGGTTTAGGCCTTTGCCTTTTTTCCTAAATATTCAGACGAATATGCATTTGAATACAATGCATAAATAAACATTGGCACTTTGTAAAATATCCCTAAAGGGAGGTAGATGAATAGACTTGAGCTACACTATTATGTGATATTATTATTTACAAATCATAGCATATCATTCTGAAACAATGGCTGGCATCCTGTTGGTGAATTACAATGGCATAAGGGAAAGATACTTGTTGCAACTCATTTTTTTTTGTCATTAAATAGGGGTCACAATTCTCTATCAATTGCCTTGTCAAACACAACCTTCAAACATGACCTCTTCCTCAGAAGTTGCCCCCAGGGATCAAAATATTTCCAAAATATTTTCAATGAAAATAATTTCATATATATATATATATATATATATATATATATATCCAATGTGGTGGCATTTCTACCACATTCAGTGGCCCCCTGGTTTAAAAAAAAAAATTGCTCCAAAATGTTCTCTAGGGGTTGTGGAGGGCATTTCCACCACATTTTACCCACACACACACATGCACTCCAGGCCAATTTTTGCCCAGGAGGGGCCTTTGTTGAAGAAGGAAGTAAACAGGCGTTGGCTTCTGCATGCTTCCTGTTATTTAAAAAAAAAAGGGGGGGAAAGCCTCTCCTGGACCCAGAAAGGACCCCAAACATTGTGAGAATACCCCCATGTCCCCTAGAAGATGTTTGGTGGGGGCATGTGGCTTTGCAAGGTCTCCTAGGTGTGTCCTGCCACAATTCCACAGCTGTTCACCCCTCCTGTAAATAGGCACAGAGCAGTGATATAATCTGCAGGGACTTCTGGAGGATACCTGGAGGCCCCTGCAGACACCTGTCATTGTGCATTCAGGTTCAGGAAAATAGCTGGATGCTTGTCTGCTGCTCCTTTCACTCTCCACCCACCAAGAAGTGGCCAGGTTTGGGGAGGCTGAAGGCAACTACACATGGATTTTAATAGGAGACCATCATGTCTCATAATTTCATCTCCGAATGCGGAATTGCAGCCAATCTTTTTAACCTAATATTTTAAAAATCTTTTGTGATTGCTATTGGGGGGGGGGCATTGGGAGAGCGTGGTTCCTCCAACCATAATAATACAGCAAAAGTTGTTTTCTTACGCTACTTTATTATTTCTAGAATGAATGAAGAACAGATAGCTACTGTTTGTCTTTCTGTACTAAGAGCACTGTCTTACCTTCACAACCAAGGAGTCATACACCGGGATATAAAGAGTGACTCAATACTTCTCACAAGTGATGGACGAGTAAGTATTTGCTGTTTACTCTGATACTGATGTCTGGTTGTTTTAGTCATAGTATCATTTTCATGGAAATAATTAACATGCTTCTAAAGTGTTGTGTGGAAATCAGCTCTAGAAAACATAGGGTTGAACGTACACATACTCTGTGTACAAGCTGGAAAAACTTCTGTGCATGTATAGAGGGGAGGATGTATTTCTTTACACCGGCTGCTCCCTGCTCCAGAGGGCTCCTCACTTTGTCCACAGATGATGCTGATGCTGGAAGGGGAAGATGAAAATAACAGCTCCCCCCATATTGTTTGCTTAAAAAATAATTGCCCATTTTTAAAAGCGAGAAGTAAATTTCTAGCCTTTTCTGAATGTAACTCTGGGGCGGGGGGGGGGGTTGGCAGCCCCAGACGATCCCAGAGGCAGAAAACAGGTCCCCAGTTTGCCTCAATTATCCATTAAAAAGAAAAGAATGTCATTTCGATTGTTATGAATGTTCTTCAGCTTTTTGTATGGCTGTGCTGCTAAAAAGCCATCTGATCCCTTCTTTGTAGATATGCATCCAGTGCCTCATGCTTATTACTCCTGTTGCTTATTATCTGCATGCTCATTTTGTCAAGAGAGGTTGCATAATCATCTTATTTTTCTTTCTTTTAAACATTTTTAAAGTTTTTTATATATTCAGAGTTGCAATAGACATACGTACGCCTCTTGCACTCCTACATAAAGAGGGATGGATCTGGTACCCAAAATATGCATTGCTTCATCTATTCTTCATGGTACATAAAAGAAGGTTTTTTTTGCCACGGCTGGGCTTTGTTTTATAAATAGTAACCATTATTCCTGTTCTCCTACACACTCCACCCCCGAGTTGAGTGGAGGATTGGGAAAAATGGGCGAGAAGCCCTTGATTAAATTTAATGCCTGCACCACTGCCAAAACAAGTCAGACAATGCCAGTGCATGTCACCACAAGGCCCTAATATATGGTGCCCCCTGATTAGCCTCTTCCTGATTAACAGTTTCCTGTCCTATATGCCAAACTGCAGCCTGACATGACAAATGAGCTGTTCGTCTGATTGCCTTGCCTTTCCCATTTCTGACCTGCAAGCCCAGGACTCAAGGCTCAATCACCACCAGCCCTTGATGAGTCTGTGCAGGGCATCGCAAGCAGGCTTATCATTATGTACAAGAGCATTCTGCAAAATTAAGTTCTGTGAGGAATTGATAAAGAATACCTCCTTGTTTTGCTTGAAGGACATGGAAGCCCCACTAGAAGAGCCAAGCAAGCCACTGCACACATATAACACCTATTATAATTAGAGCCACATAAAGCCAAGAGTGAAAAACACAAAACGACAAAAGATTCTCTCATGCATTTTCAGACATATGATTACTTCTAGGATAGAAACAAAGCTCTGATGGGCTGTGCAATCCACAAGCCTCTTATGAAGTGCAAATTCCAGTTCCTGGTTTACCGCCTTCTCTTCTCCATTCTGTACATTTGCATAGATATGTATGTTTAAAATGTTGTTGCTAGACTTTTCTGTCAATGTCTGTTTGTCTTAATCACAATTTACCAAAGATATTTCATTTGCATTCAGGAAGGATGATCAAATTCAAGATGGCTTTCACCCCAGCCCTCTGTTCTCTCCCTTCTCTATTGCTGCCCTTCACATTCTCCTACTTTCTCCCAGTCTCTAAAAATGAATTACTCATTCTCCTACCTGCACTCAAAGTCATCTAGCCACTTCTTTTATTCTCATCTTTTCCTCTCTTCCATCTCCCGTTCCATGAATCTCTCTCAGACAATCTCCTGTTGCTACATCTGCATTGTTGTTTTTCTAACCCTCCTTAAGCCAGCAGCATACTTAAAATTCTGATTTTCTTTCTCCTCCAGATAACTATTCCACCCTTCACACTTGCTGACTAATCATGGGAAAAGGAAACCAGACATAGAGAATTGGGTTGAACTAGGGCCACTTTATCTGACCTAAAACTTATTTAAACTGAACCTCAAGAGGGGGGAGTAACTAAGTGCAGGACCAGATAACAACAGATGTTACCCTTGACTACTTCCTCAGTATTTCCCTGGATGAAACACCTGAGCCCTGAGGCAATCCAATCATTGAATTGCTCACCAGCCAGCCATCAACTGGAAGGAAGCCCTAAGCCCCCTCCCCCCCCCCGCCGCAAGTCACAGGACTTAAAGTGAGAGCAAAACCTCCAGGTCCACCTGAAAGGTAGACTCCTTCCCCACCCCCCAGGGTCACAGGACCTAAAGAAGGAGTTCCAGAGCCTGTCCTTTTCCAAGTGTGCCAATGGGTATACCAAAACTCTTACTTTATCTCCCCACACTACCTGCCATGGACAAGTGACAAGCATCTGCTTTTCCCCCACCAGGCCAGCCAATAAGGCCCTCATTCCCTGTTTCAGGTCCCCCAGGAATGACATGTTACCCACTTCTGATAAATGCATGCTTTCAGCCCTGTAGAGCTATAGAGCTAAGGCCACTGAAATACTATAGTAGGATGTGGGAGAAAGTGGCCCACCCCCTTACATAATGCATTCCAAATTTCCCTGTTTACCCTTCTATGGTCTAGACCAATGCGTGAGAGATCTCTCTCACCCTGCCAAATTTGGTGAGGCAAAATAGCAGAACACATGATGGTTATTTCTGACCATCTACTCTGTATGGCCTGAAGATCATGCAGAGCCTGGAGAATAAGGGCCTTGCCCTTTAGCAAGCCCAAGTCATTTCCACCGAGGTGAATAACTAAAACATGAGGAGGAGTCCCACTGAGCTCTTCAAATAACAGAGGCAACAAACCATTCCAATGAAGCCCTCTTTTCCCAAGCCACTCCACTGTGGCCTGCTCACTTAATCCCAGTTGAGCCCCAAAATGGCAGTTCTTGGCTGGCACACTGCCCAGAATACTATACTATGACCATAGATCAGGACCTGCTACCTCTCCAAACAGAACCTAGAATCTAGAAAGAAAGAAAAAAACACCAATTAGTAAACAGCAAATGGGATTAAAACTTGGGAAGACACATGTACCACTTAAATGCCATGGATCTCCAATGCCCAATGCACTGGTTAGATTGTGGACACATGCCCATGGCAAAAGCTGTAGAGGTAGCCCCAGTCCTAAATGAATTAGTGCCAAGCTTAACCCCTTGCAGGCCCAAATGCTGCAAGGACTTGAAGGTGACAGTCCAAAATTGATATCTGATGAGGGACAAAAAGTCAGCATGGCAAAAATAACAACCGTGGGCTAGCTCCCCTGCCCCATGTGTAATCAATTCTGCAAGGCACACAAGGGGCATAATGCTGGATTGAAACACAGCCCCAATGTGACCTTCACCCCTACCCACCTCTGATCTATCTTGGTAGTCCGGATCTTTCCTCCAGTATTCTCAGAGAAATGTATGTGTCTCTCCTCCCTAATACTGTAAGGTGGGTCAGGTTGAGAGAGGCTGGCCCACGATCAGCCAGTAAGTTTCAGGCTCAGTGGGAACTTGAACCTGGATCCCCCAAGTCCCAGTCCAGCACTCTAATCACTATACCACATGGGTTCCCATTACATTTGCTCTCCCCCAACAACAACAGAAAAAAGAGTAGATTCTCCAAGTCGCAGGTCCAGTTGTTAATACTTGGCATATCTGGGCAGTTATGGAGACCCTAGCACCCTGGCAGGACCAATTATTAACCCCTGCCTTGCCACCTATAATATTGATTTCCAGTCCAGTACTGTAAGCATCACCAGGTGACTAGGTATTTGTTCTTGTTAACTGCCATCAAGCTGACTTCGATTTATACTGACCCTATGAATGAGAGACCTTCAAATCACCCTATCATCAACCGCCCTGCTCAAGTCTTGCAGGCTCAGGGCAATGGCTTCCATCTGGAATGTGATCTTCTTCTTTCCCTACTGCCTTCTCCCTTACCAAGCATTATTTTATTTTCTACTGAGTTGTGTTTTCTCATGATATGGCCAAAGTATGACAGTATCAGTTTAGTCATCTTGGTTTCTAGGGAGAGTTCAGGTTTAATTTGGTCTAGGACACATTTATTGGTCTTTTTAGCAGTTCACTATATCCATAGAACTCTTCTCCAGCACCACATTTCAAATGAGTTGATTTTCTTTCCTATCAGCTTTCTTCACTGTCCAGCTTTCACAATCATACATAGAAATGGGAGATAACGATGGCATGGACTGTCCTAACATTAGTATTCAGTGTATACTTGACCTTTCAAGTCAAGTATATCTTGACCTTTCAGGATCTTGTCTAGTTCCCTCATAGCTGCCCTTCCAAGTCCTAGTCTTCTTCTGATTTCTTGATTGCAGTCTCCATTCTGATTAATTACAGCCAATGTATAGAAAATTTTGAACTATTTCAATGTCTTCATCATCTACTTTAAAGTTATGTAAATCACCTGTGGTCATTATTTTTGTTTTCTTAATATTCAACTGTAAACCTGCCTTTGCACTTTCTTCCTTGACTTTCATCAGTAATCATCCCAAGTCTTTGCTATTTTGAGCTAGCCGTATGGTGTCATCTGCATATCTTAAATTACTGACTTACCTTCCTCCAATTTTGTACCTTCTTCCTCTGAGTGTAATCCTGCTTTACATGTGATATGCTCAGTGTACGAGTTAAATAAATAGGGTGATAAAATGTAGCCTTGCCTGATCCCATTGCCAATTGGAAACCATTCCATTTCTCTGTATTCTGCCTGATGGTAGCTTCTTGTCCTGAGTACAGATTAAGCATCAAGACAATCAAATGTTGTGGCACACACTTTCTTTAAGAGCAATCCATAATTTTCATGATCTGTGCAATCAAAGGCTTTCCTATAATCTATAAAGCAGAGCCTGATTTTCTTTTGAAATTCATTGGATGTGCTGCATTATCCAAGATGTGTATTGCAATATGATCCCTAGTGCCTCTTCCTTTCTGAACCCGGCTTGGACATCTAGTATTTCTTTCTTCATATGTGGTAAAAGTCTTTGTTTTAGAACGTTGAGCATCATTTTGCTTACATGGGAAATTAATGCAATAGCTCTGTGGTTATAGCAATTACCATTGTCCCCTTTCTTGGGGATTGAAATGTTAATTGAGAATTTTGTTTTCCATATTTGTTGACAGATTTTAGTTAGAACTAGAGTAGATTCTGTCTCTGTAGCTTGAAGCAACTTATTGGTAATCCATCTGTTCCTGATACTTTATTACTCCCAAGTACTCTGAGTGCAGTTTCCACTTCACTTTCTCAAATTGTACATTCATCTTCAAATGGGTCTTCCTTGAATGAATCTTTCATCTCTTTTATATAGTTCTTCATCATATTTTTATTTTCACATGGTCATGTAATGTGTTCCTCTGCTGGTCTTATACCATCTCCATTCTTAGTTTAATTTTTCCTTTGATTTATTGGATCTTGTTGAAGAGGTATCTTGTTCCTTTTTTTGTGGTCATCTTCTATTTCTCTGCATTGATTATTATAGTAATTGGCTTTGTACCTGCACATCCACTGAACAACTGAATTCAGGGTTCTGAAAATAAGGCAGTGCTACAAACCGGATGGATAAAATGTTAAAACACAATTAAACAAACTGTCATATTAAAATGCCATTAATTTTAAAAAGTATAAAAAATTGAAAACATAACAATGAAGATTTTTAAAAATATAGACCACCACCCCTCCATAAAAAAGACTCCCCACAACCAATTAATCATCAAATGCCTGTTTAAATAAAAGAGCTCTTTATCTGCTGGCAAAATATTGCATAGAGGAAGGAAGGCAACCTAGCATCTCATGGGAGGGTGTTCCACAGCCTGGGAGCAGCTACTGAGTGAGAAAGCCATCTCCAATGTCTATACACAACAGCCTTTTGACAGCCGTGGGACTCAGAGAAAACCCTCCCAGAGCATCTTAAGATTCAGACAGGCTCATATAGGCAGATATGGTCTTTCAGACATTCTTGACCTAAGCCATATAAAGCTTTACAATATTTACAAAAACTATATTGAAAATACAAATACAAAATACAGTGTCCCCTATGCTGACAATTTGCTACTTAAATATTGCCTTTTGTTGTACTAATCACCTCCCCGCAGCTAGAATGGACTTTTCAATTCACTTGAATTCTGCACACCCAGACCTCTTCAATTGGTATTAAGAGTAGTATTACATTTTTTAAAAACCCAAACCTCTGCAATTCAATTAATACTAAAATAGGAGTATTGATTTGTATTTCTTTTAACAATACAGTTCTAGCAAGTGTCTTTCCAGACATGCATACTTGGGAAGTACAGTTTTCTCAAAGGTCAGCATCACACAATGAAGCAGGGTAGGCAGAAGAAGTGAAATCACCATGAGCCATGATTCAGTTCCACTTCAACAAGAACAGAGGTAATCTGAGGGTGCCAATTTGGAGAAAATTAGTGGAAGATAAGCCCTGAATGATTTCACTGGACTTGAGCTGATGCTAGTCTAATGTTAGTCATCACCTTGAAAGGATGGAAGCCATGAAAAGGGAATTGTATGCTGTATCAAAGTGGAAGTGGTGAGCTTCTCCTTCCCTCTTACAGAACAAAACAGGATGCCCTGAAGCATTTTTCCTTTTCTTGGTTGCATTTGAAAAGGCAGAACTGCACATTTATCTAGAACTTGTACTTTTGGTGGCCACAACTCCCAGAATGCTCTAGCCAGCAGGTTTTTGGGAGTTACCATCCAAAAACTGCCTTTCCTAAGCTCTGCAGGCATCACATAATGCAATCTTGCTCCATTTTTAATAATTATCATGGATAATCAGAAGGTGGGAAGAATGTGCTCCATGTGGCCCTCAGTGTATTTTCATGTAATCTTCAGTATCATCCTACTCTCCTGAACCTGTGGGTTCACTTTTCATCTCTGGGACACCACTCTGAGGATCACCTTCACTGTGTATGAGAGAAGAAACAGTGCACACAAGAGGCAGAGAAGAAATTCAGTGACAGAGAGGTAGAAAACAGGAGCATGAGAAATATACTTTTTGGAACTGAGTTTCCCAGAATTCCCTAACCATGGCTAAGAGCCATGTTTTGAGAACATTCTGGAAGTTGCAATCTTTTCAAACACTTTTCTAAGCTCTGTCAGAAAATCCTGTTCTATGCTGCAAACTCCTCCTATTCTGGGCTTTAGTGCTTCCCACCATCAGCTGAAACCCTGATGGACATTTCCAACCAGTCAACAGTCCTTCTGAGGAAACAGATTCCTCTGCTTTGGTCACTCAGTATTATGGAAATCTGCTCAATATCTGTATACAACACACACTGTTGTTGTTATAATTATCTTTTATTTCTATAGCACCATCAATGTACATGGTACTTTACAAGAAAAAGAACAACAGAACATAGATTTTCCTTGGGTTTTTTCTGGGCTGTGAGGCCGTGTTCTGGAAGAGTTTTTTTCTGATGTTTCGCCTGCATCTGTGGCTGGCATCGTCAGAGAATGGTTGGGTAGGTGTGTGTGTGAAGTTTATATGCTATGAACCCCTGTTGGGGAGGATATGTAAATTTGTGTAATTGAATGGTTAGTTTCCGGGTATAGAAATGCAAGGCTCATTAGTGTCTGTTTGGCTAATGGTTGGTTGATGGGCCATTATCTGCTGGGAATCCCCCTGTCCCTGGGTAGAATTCTTTTGTAAGTGTTGAGTTTTGATTCTATTGTATTTCAAATCTGGGAGCAAGATTTTGTTTACTTTTAAGGTTTCTTCTTTCTTGTTGAAGTTGTCCAGGTGTTTGTGGATTTCAATAGCTCCTCTGTGCATTCTGACATGATAGCTGTTGGCCTGGTCCAGAATTTATGTGTTTTTAAATAACATTTTGTGTCCAGGTTGGTTTATAACATGTTCTGCTACTGCTGATTTTTCTGGCTGGCCCAGTCTGCAGTGTCTCTCAAGGAAAATCTATGGATGCTGGCCGTGAAAGCCTTCAACTTCACAACAACAAAACAGTTCCCTGCTCTCAAGCTTACAATTTAATGAAGGCATGATATAAAAAGGGAAGGGGATGGCAGTAGGGGAAGGGATTAAGTCTAGCCTTCTCTTCTCTCCCTCCTGTCTACTTGGTTGTTTTTCTGATGGGTCCTGTTTGGTTGTTTTTAGATAAAATTGTCAGATTTTGGATTCTGTGCCCAAGTTTCAAAAGATGTTCCAAAAAGGAAATCCCTTGTTGGGACTCCATACTGGATGGCACCGGAAGTGATTTCTAGACTCCCCTATGGAACTGAGGTAAGTCAGTCAAACTAGGGGTTTGCTCCATCCACCAATCTTTTAGGTATGTAAATCTTTATTTTGTTCTTGCACAAGAGAATGAAAAAAATCAAACGTTATTTCCCCAGTGTAGAAGTTTATGATGATTTTACCTCATTTTTGATGACTTTATGTTTGGGGGCTTACTGTGCAAATTTTGTGAACTTTTCTGTGCATTCCCCCGCCCCCAATTCAATGGGTTTATTCTGCTAGCCAAAGACGATGACAAGTTCCTTAAAAGTATACAAAAGTATATGAAATAAACAAAATACAAAGAAATGATGTTCTAAATAATATTAGACCATGTTACAGACAATAATATAAAAGAATTTCAAAATTACCAGCAACAAACTCAAGTTAATACTCTGTGTTTTCAAAACAATTTGTGGTCATATTATCACATTATCTGTTTCTAATCTTTTTGACAGCCAAACCAAAAATTGGCACATAGCCATTGGTATTACTCAAGAGAAATAGAATTGACTCTACAAGAGCATTCCCAGAAAGGAATTCAAAATCACATTCTTTGAATGGATTATCACAGAGTGAGCATGGCTTCCATCTGACATTGACCACAAATACCTAATCTGATTTCAAATGGCACTGTATAATAGAGTCCATCTAGCACTGTTATTGTCATAACTTGAAATCACACTTGGATGAAAGAATTTCTTAGGGACACTGGCATAATTTTAATCAAATAAACAGCTCTAAAATGTTTTCCTTTCACACAAGAAAACCATAGAGAGAACTGAGATTTCTTGGTTAATTATAGGTCACATTCTAGCCAGAATTGCATCTTATCCATATCCACGACACAATTCAGCTTAAGGAAGTAGTAGCTATGTAGAAACTTTTGGAAAATTGTACTTTCCAAAACGGTCCCAAAATATTGTTGGACTGCACCTCCCAAGAGCACTAGCCAGTATGTCCATTGCTCATGGCTTTTGGATGTGTAGTCCAGCCACATCTAGGGAACCAAGCTTCAGAGCCACTGCTCTGGATCATTTGTATTACTTCTCAGTTTCCTTGTCAACTTTAGCAATACATCTCTTCAAAGGGATATACGGGAAGACTGTGGCCTGAGCTCTTATTTTTGCCATGAACAGGAAGCACTGCTTTTAACTCCACTATAACAAATAACCACTCAGATGGTCCAACCTACCCCTTGCCGACCTGAGCTATGTAACCTGGGCAAGATTTCCATTGATGTGACACTTCCATGCTGACTGCTGCCACAAGGAGAGTAAGCAGGTCTGTGTGAATTGCAATGTTAGGGACATTCAGCAAGAGAGCAAGCTGATTGTCAAAAACAAATAAATAAGCCTACCAACTAAACAAGTGTGTGTGAGCCATAGTAGTTGTGTGAGCTTGTAGTTGAAACATAAGCAATGGTACAGGGTAAAGTTCAGTGTGTGAAAACTACTTAGGCTAGCCATATTTTACAACAGGAAAGCAAACCATAAGGTGTGTGGCAGAAAGCATGTGCCAAGATTAACTAATTTTCTCAGTCATCACTTGCCCCAAACATCTACGTAGTCTCCTGCCCCATGTCATCAGATCTTCATGAAAGGTGCCCACCAAGTAAGCCATCAAAGGTTTTCAGAAGTTAATGGCACTATAAGAATGATGCATCAGTAGAAGGTGAGCTGTGTACAAGTTCTTTTCGCATTGTAAAAAGTGGATGTATATTGCAGGTGGATATCTGGTCCCTTGGCATCATGGTAATAGAAATGATAGACGGGGAGCCACCTTATTTCAATGAGCCACCTCTCCAGGCAATGCGCAGAATCCGAGACAATTTACCGCCAAGAGTGAAGGATCTACATAAGGTAAAATGGTTGACGTTTTTACAGTTTCTTGTGCTGGTGGATAGGCTTCTCTGTGCTGCAACACATCCCTGTGCAAATCGGCTGTACATCTGTGACTTTTTAGGCCACTCTCTCCCAGCTCTCTAGATGTCTTGGAGAGCCTCAGCCAGCATGGCTAGGGATTATGGATGTTGCAGTCTGAGACATCTGAAAGGCATATAAGGTTGGGGAAGGTTGTTTTAACAACATAGGGGCCTGGTTAGGACACTCATATTCTCACTCAGTCACATCTTACTGCCCTGACAGATTGCCTTGTGTGGGTGGTATGTTTTAACAGACTATAATCTAAGGATACACCTAAATGACATAGGCAATATCTCAAAGTACCAGCATCAGCCATGGAATCTGAACGTCCAGGCATAGCCCTTTGTTTAAGTGTTACACACATATGTGGACATCCGACAGGGTCAAGGTAGACCCAGAGGTCAATACAGAAAAAAGTGCACTCTTGCTCCTGCACAGGAGAGAGATCACAGGAAAGTATTAACAAGAACTAATGATCCTTATACCTGTTGATTTGCTCAACTCTGTTTTGGATAATAGCCTCACTTTGTAGCAGGGGTAGGGAACATGACATCAAGAAGTGTGGCTACCTCTCTAACATGATTTGACTCCTACATTGACTGAGAAGGCCAGCAGCATACAGGGGAACTTCCTTGCACTCGGGAGTAGTACCTCCCCAGGACTCTTTGCAGCCTGGATGGGGAACCTTAATGGTCCCATCTGAAACCCAGGGGGAATTTGCTCCCTTTATTGGCCATCTTTTACGCTCTGAGCGGGAACAGGCTGAGATTCCAGCCTCAGTCTTGTCATCACTCTTGTTGAGCAGTTTCTAGAAAAGTGAATGTGTAAACCAAGCAGAACAGGAGAGAAATGTCAGCTTTGTGCAGTTGAAACATGTAGTTGATTCAGACTCCCCAGTTTCCACTGGCCATGTTGGCTGGGAGCTGAAGTGCAAAGAAATGTCATTTCTAAGCTTGTCCCCCGAAGGGTCTCAAAATTTACCTGGGCCAGGAGAAAGGAGGTAGTAAAGGCTGCAGCTCCAACTCCTTGACAGACCCTCACATTCCCACCTTCTCTTTAGAGCAACAGTATGCAGGCTCTGTGTAATAAACATGATGCATCTCCTGTAGCATGTACCTGTGCAATTACAGTAGTTCAATAACATTTTAATTGTCATGGTGCCATCCTACAGAATCTTGGGATTTGTTGTTTTATGGGGTACTTAGAATTTTCTGCTAGAGAGCTTTATTCCATTTCCTTGACTACAGCACTAGTCATGGCAGTAAAAGTGGTCCCATGGAATGTAGATACACTCATTGGCTGGCATCCTGATAGTAATATGTGAAGGTTGGTATTACCTTCCTCCCTCTGTGATAACCAAAGCCTCACCCTAGTCATGCCATAGAACTGCTGCAGTGCCCCCCTCATGGCTGTTCCATGCCTAGTGGAGAACAGGAAGGGGGAATTGGAGAAACTCCTATATGATGTTGTTGTTTTTGTGTGCTTTCAAATCATTTCTGAGTTATGGTGACCCTAATGTGAACCTATCACAGGGTTTTCTCCATGCTGGCTCCTAGCCAAATGCAAAATGATTACATCACCTACTGAGACCTCCAGAGGACCATGGCAGACTCAGTGAATGATGTAATCATTTCAAGTCTATCCCACAGTGGGCTGTGCAGGATACTGGCCTTCGTCTCTGTGTTCTCCTGAGCAGGAATGTGACACTCTATTAAGGCACTGGAGTCCCTTCCCTTGTCTCCTGAACCAGGTATATCTGGGGAAACCTTGTGCATGAGAGGAGGGAGGGAAGAAAGCAACAAAGAAGTAACTACTTAAGAGTATTTTTTTTCCCCCGAGATCCTCTCGCTGATGAAAACATGCCTAATTCTCTTCACTGGTGACAGAGCAAAGAGCTTTGTAGGTGCACTTCCATCTGCTTGGTCTCCTGACCCCCCATGCATACCCCCAGCACCAGGTGCACCCCCATAGCCAATCAGTGGTCAAAGGGGTGGGCACTGGCTAGCTGCCATTTTACAGCAAACATAAAGGAAGCACCTCTCTCCCCCTGACCTCTAGCATGCTCACGGTTCATTTGTATGAACCAGGATACACCAGCTCCCCACCCGCATATCTTGGCCATGGATCAGGCCTGTTGTCCCCCCAGTGCTGCATATAAACAGGCCAGAGCCCAGACAGGGACATTGGTCCATGGCTGCAGCTGCTGCACCATATCCCTCACTGTCTCAGAAGGCAGGAAGCTGGCCCACAACATGTGACCAAGCCCCCGTGCATGTGGCCAGCTGGGGAACTCCTTCCTGCCCTGGGGGTGGTGAGGACTGCCTGGAGAAAGAATAGGGCAAATGCTCTGCATTATCAGGACTGCAGATCTCTAAGTCATGGGCAAGTTGAGGTATATTGCCTGTGCAGGCAAGCCCTTAGTGGAGATCCAGGAGGATGACAACAGCTTTTTTTCTAGGCTGTAAAACTGCTGCTGGATTTTGTCCAAGATCCCTGCACCCTACCCCAGCTGACCACTGACTGGGCATGGGAGAAGCAACCTGGCACTAGCAAGTTTGCTTGCATGTAGGTGGGTAGGGGTTGTTGCAAAAAGAGTTACTGAATGCTTCCTTCCACAATCATCTACAAAGCACACAAATCACATAATAGGCATTCACACCTGCATATGTAACACTGTATGTGGGGCTGCCTTTGGAAACTGTTTGGAAACTTCAGCCAGGCTGTTGACTGGGCCAGTGCTACCCTAATCACTTGGGGCTCTTAAAGACCCTCAAAATGTTGATATTAATTTGGGGAATTAATATACTTAGCTTGGCTATTCAAGAGGTGCAACAGATAAGATGTTTTAACCTATGTTTACCAGTACTCAGGAGGGGACATTAAGCTAGATAGTACAATAAATTGGTCTTTATTTGAGAAAACAATTATAACAACATCCACACACTCATTCAGGCTTCAAGCATTCATCCAATACTAGTGAATAAAGTAGGAAGCATTAGGATAGAGGAATAGAGAAGGGAGTTGTTTGTGGGAGATATGACACCTGTCCTGGAGAGCAGAAATTCTTGCAGCAATGGGGTCTCAGAGCATGGATGTAGGAGGAGGAGGAACTGATGATGCTGAAGACAGTTTGGTGTTGTTTTGAAGGGGTTTATATAGTCAATATTTGCCTTCAGGGGGTGGGATTTAGAGTGAAAACAATGCTTCTCAGAGTTGCTCCTGGTGAGACAATAGATACTCCAGGTATATTAATGGTCTTTAATGTGTGGATACTTTGCGACTGAATAAAGGAAGCAACCTTCTTTGTTTGTGGAAGGGTTATGGTATGAGGATAGTTTACAGGTTTGAGAATCCCAGCTCAGGCTGATAGGATTAGCCAGGTGTTCATCCACACAGTTGCTTTGCGAATTAACATTTCTTTTGAATTTAGGTGGCCCCTCCTTAAGTGGTTTCCTGACTGAGCAGTGTTTGTCTTTGGGATTCCTAGTTGTGGAATTTCCCCAGCTTCAATGGCCTAATTATTAAATATTGCCAAATTATTATAAATATGGTGCGGGGCTGTTAGGGTAGTTAACAGCAGGTTATAGGGATCATATGGGTCTAGACAGAATTCAAGGTGCTGGTCCTTTAAGGCCCTACACATTGGGTCTAGACTATTTGAAAAACCACATCTCTCTATGTGAGCCCGCCCAAGCTCTAAGATCTACAGGGGAAGGCTTTCTCTCTATCCCACCACCATCACAGGTATGCCTGGTGAGGGCATGGAAAGAATCTCCTCTTCTCTGACTGCTCTCAGGCTGTGGAACACCCTTCCACAGGAAATCTGGTTAGACCTCTTCCTGCTGTCTTCTGATCAGCAGGTGAAGGCCTGTTTATTAAAGGAGGCTTTTGGTTTTTTATTATGGTGTGGTAGACTGAGCTTTTAATGGTGGCATTGTTTCTGTTTTAATATGCTTTATATATGTTTTTAAAAACTGCTTTTAACCTAAAAAAAAACCAAGACTTTTTAAAACAGAAATGTGATTTATTTGTGTTTTAACTTTTGTACTGAAAGCTTTTTTTAATTGTATTGCATTTTTAAAAAAAGATTGTACACTGCCATGGATCCCCTAATGGGAGAAGGATGGGATATAAATTAAATAAATAAAAAATAAAGATGTCACCAACAGAATTCCAACCCTAGTGTCAAGGACTACAGTCTCCTGTCCCACCTGAAGGCTTGAATCTCCCCCTCCTGCCCACTTCCCCACCATCATTCTGCCACAAAAGTGACAGAAGCCTCATATCCTACTTTTTATCATTATGTGGTAATGATACACACTGTTATTATTCAGTGCCAGCCATGTGACTTGCTCCCTTAAAATACTGTTGTTGTTTTTTTCCAGGTCTCATCGGTTCTCCGTGGCTTTTTAGACTTGATGTTGGTAAGGGAACCATCACAGAGAGGAACCGCCCAAGAACTGTTGAGACACCCATTCCTCAAGTTGGCTGGCCCTCCTTCCTGCATAGTGCCTCTCATGAGGCAGTACAGGCATCACTGAATTATCTGGTCTATTTTATTTATTTATTTATTTATTTATTTATTTATTTCTGTTTCTGAGGGGAATCTTGCACAGCAGCAAAGGCTGCTGGGAAAGGCAAAAGCACTGGGGGAGGCACAACTACTGAGCAATCTACCATGTTGCCATGGCTCAGCCGTGCTATGAAGAAGGCTTCTTGAGCTTATGAAGAGGTGTTTTTTTTCCCTTTTTGGTTTGAAAACCAGACATGTTGACAGTTAATAATCCTGCGTGGGCTGTACCTTCCCCAGCCAGCTGCTGTTTTTAGTTTTTCAGCTATCGAAGCAGAAGGGTTTCTTCAAGCCCCACTTGAGAAAGAAAAAGAAAGAAAGAAAGAAAGAAAGAAAGAAAGAAAGAAAGAAAGAAAGAAAACTTGTAGCACAAATCAGATGGAACGCCAGAATTTTATTTCAAATCAGAGTAAAATGACATTTCTACTTCAGGAGGACACTTCTTTTTCTGACAAAAGCTAAGAAGCAAAACAAGAGAAGAAGCACTTTTTAATCTTAGTTGTAGCAGTGTGACGTATTTTGAAACAAATTTGTAATTTTCTGTACATTGCTTTTGATAATTTCCAGTACTTCGATGTCATAGTGATAGTGCAGATAGAGGTGATAGGTGTAACTTAGAAAGAGTTTGAGTAAGATCTTTCCTACTTTTTTATCCCTTTTGAAAAGAAAGGATCATGAATGAATACACATGTGCACGCACGCACACACAAACACACACAAAAAACAATTCTGAATGTTGACAAGAAATTCTCATCTGTGCCAGTTAAATGTACACGTTCCTTTTGCAACCATTCAAGTTGCTGAGCAATGACATATCCTTTTTTCCCTCTACTGAAACAAAGTTTAGAGATTTGTGCTATTGTCCTGAAACAATATGTACCTTGAAAAATGCTCAGGTACTTATGCTAAGGAACGTTTCACATAACCTTTATTTCTCATGGTGACGATGGGAAACTATTGCATGGTGGTAACAGGTGATCAGGTAGGACAGAGAAGAGCACAGTGAAATCTTGCTGGTCAAGATGTAAACTGGCTATTTGATATGTACAATCCCCACTCATTGCATATATCAGCCCTGAATATTAATAGCAGTGGCTACAGTCGAATGACACCTTCCTGGGAAGGTTTGCCTGTTGAGATTCGTATGACATTGGTCAAAATCTGTCTGCAGTCCAGCTGTGGGTTTGGGTGAAGGCAAAGTGGATGAGGTTTGGAAAATAGACAAATGTCCATCTGTGATCCTTGAGCTACATTTTTTCCACTCCTGCCTTGCAGCGTATGTACACAGCTGGATGATCTTGCTGGCATTCAAATTCTAAATAGCTCTGATATTATCCTATATTTAGAATATGTCCATATGACTCTTGGGACTTTATCAGATGTGGCAAAAATTGTGGCATTAGGCTGCAACGATACCAGAAATGGCTTTTTCTTTTAATTAGGTATTTATACCCCGTTCTTCAGCCACAAAGACTATCAGAATGGCTTACAATTTGTTTTAAGCAATAGAAATTTACACATCTACACTGCATTAAGCAGTTTCCAATGTGTGTTAGCTATTAAATTATGTCACTTACCTGTCCCTGCTGCATCGTGCTGGCATGAATGAGGTGTTAGTTGTTATTGATGGATTAGCCCATCAATAAAAAGTGACACCTCATTCGCTCCAGTGCGACGCAGCAGGAATGGGTAAGCAATGAGAGCATCTGATAATTTTGCTTTGGTGCTATCATCGCGTCCTAAATGATGTGGGTTTTTTGCCACTATTGGCCTCATCTGATAAAGCCCTTGATCACCAAAGCCTCACAAAAGCCATGAGTTGTGGTCTGCCAAAGACTCAGCACACTTCCTGCCTGTCTTGGTCTGTGGAAGCAGAAGGCAATAAAGCCCCTAGCAAACCCAGAGCTTGGTTTGGATTGCAACTCTCAAAATTCCTGCTACTGGCCATGCTGGTTGGACGATTCTGGGAGCTGTAGTCCAAAAAAAAGTAACATTCCTGAGCTCTGCCTGCAAACCACATAACAGAGCAAGTGAGATGTGTTCCTTTGGTGAGTCACATGCAAGTTGTCCAGGTCCAGTGTTGTATGTGCTGCCCTTGAGCCACAGTTTGATCACAAATATAAACAAAGGCCTCTGGTTGCACTTCTAGGCAGCCACCTATCCCACATGAGTTTCAGTTTCACAGTGTTGTTTCTTACATGATCTACAATGGGCATGTGTCCAGCTTGTCTGCAGAAGGAAGGCATCATGATTGTCCTCAGCTGACAACACATACACATCTTTGTTTCAATCTGTGCCAACTCCAATGCCCCAGCATTCACCTTCTTTATTTATATTCATGCTTTGGAAGTCAAGGACAGACTCAAGATATCCAGGCAGCAAGTGGGCATTTTCCAAGTTTAAATCAAAATGTTGTAAGATTATGTTGATGTGTTTGCCATAAGGGGAGAAGCTCTCTAAACCTCTTTGGAATGTTAATTCAGCAGTGACTGCTACGACCAATTTTGTGTTGCTTGTTGGCTAGATTTGCATGTTTACCATAGGCCTATAGAGATTTGCCTTTATAAGTGCTTCATAATTATTTCAGTGATGGGGAGATTTATTAATTTTTAATTATGCATACTATGAAAGCCATGTATTTTCCAACTTTTGTTTTTGTTATTACTGATTTCACTTGAAAAACAAAATCTCTGATCCTAAATTGAACATATCTGGTTAGATCAAGTTGCATTGTGGAAAGTTTTTTTTTTTTTTTACTTCATGAATAAGTTGGTCATTTTCTATTCTAATAAAAAGAAGAGCAAAAGAAGACCGCTGATTCCAGAGAGGTTTGCCAGTTGTAAGGTCCTTTACAAATCTCTGCCTCAGTCCTGACTATGTACACTTCCCCTGACTTACTGAAAAGCCTGTGAAGCCACTTCACATAGCCATTCCATGTTTTGTGGCAAGCAGGCAGTCTCTTAGAAGCATCTGGCTACTTCCCCATAGCAAAACATAAAATGATCACAGCAATGATGAGCCCCTCCCCCAGACCCTGGCAAATCTCAGCTCTTGTCATTGTTTCACACCTGGATATGGGGACGTAGCCAGACTGAGCCTGCCTGCTTGCTGTGAAGCACAGAGTGGGCTTTAGGGACTTTTCAGTAAGTCCAGGGGGTGGATTCTGTGGAGGTAGTAGGGAAATAGCAACCTCTGCAGTGCCTGAAAAAGGACATCCATGTGTGTAAGGAAAACACAGATTTCTCTAACAAGTTTAGCCATTGTGATTAAAAAAAATTTAAAAAAAAAAATTTAAAAAACATATATGTACACAAACACACACACAGGAAGTAAGTCTTCCTCACTTTGCATATCCAACAGTGATGCAAAATATGTGTGTTTAATCAGAAATAAGACCTATTATATTCTGTGGCTCTTTCTTCTCAGTAGACATCCATAGAATTCTGCTGTGAATGATATTGGTTATTATTAGGGTCATAGAGCAATACATGTGATGCTGTGCAGAAATATTCACCTCTCTCCTTTGATTTTTCCACATTTTAGCATGTTAAAACCTGGAACTAGGTGGATTTAATTGCCATTGTTACCATTTCAGGTACACAAGATACTCCACATTGTGAAGATGCAAAATATTTGGATTCCAAGTAAAACCACAGCTTCTGGGACTCCTAATCACAAATGCTGGTTTATGATGTTCATACAGCCCCCTGACAAACAGGTCTGTCAGTGGAGTCCATAAAGATACCCCAAGTAGTGGGGAAGAATAACCATAGAATTCTTGTCCTTAGGCTACTGCACCCTGACTTTGAACTGTATCAAATGTAACCTATATAATTGGTTATAGAATTCTGCCACCTTGTAACTGAAGATGATATTGCAGGCTTCACATGACCATTAAAATCAATCAATATATGTCAAACAGCAAATACCTCCCCTCCAGTGCACCCCTTACTATATGGACAAGATTTCAGGTGTCTAGATTTAAGAGCTTGGAGCGATGTCTGACAAACTGGCGCATAGCTTATTTTATTACTATAGAATGCTTTGATCGTAGGAATGACTGAAACAGGATATGAACGCCATGAGCAAACAATAGCAGTGTACTCCATTCAGTTATGCTGTGCCAGGGCTGGGCAGATTTCAGACTTGCAAGATCTACCTTGTTTGTTTGTTTTTGAAAGCCCAAGGTCAACTACAGTTGCCCCTCCACATTCACGAACTTAGCATTCGCAGTTTTGATTATTCGCAGTTTTGGGAGGCCCCCCATCCTCCCAAAACCGCGACAAGGGGCCTCCTGGAGGCCCCGTGAAGGCCTGGTGTGGGAGGGGGAAGGCCCAGGGAGGCCTTCACAGAACCTTAAAAGGCCCCGTGAAGGCCCGGGGGGAGGGGAGAGGCCCGGGGAGGCCTTCACGGAGCCTTAGAAGGCCCCGTGAAGGCCCGGGGTGGGAGGGGGAGGCCCGGGGAGGCCTTCACAGAGCCTTAGAAGGCCCCGTGAAGGCCCGGGGTGGGAGGGTGGAAGGCCAGGGAGGCCTTCATGGAGCCTTAGAAGGCCCCATGAAGGCCCGGGGTGGGAGGGGGGAGGGCCAGGGTGGGAGGGGGGAGGGCCGGGGAGGCCTCCATGGGGCCTCCAGAGACTCTCCGGAGACCCCATGAAGGCCTTGGGAGGGAGTGGGGAGTCCGGGGAAAGCGACTATGGGGCCTCCGGAGGCCCCATGGTCACTTTGGCGGGGAAGGGGGAGGGCAATCATTATTCATGGAATTTTCACATTCACGGGCGTCTGGGGAACCTAACCCCCGCGAATGTGAAGGGACGACTGTAACAGGAAACCAGTGCAATAGACACCCTCTCTCTCTGCCTTTTCTTCGCAAACGAAGATTCAGGAAGGACTCACCCCGCGCGTTCTGCAAGCGCACTGATGACTGAAAAGGCCAATCCAAGATAAACAAGTCTGGTCGCAGAAAGCACAGCACAGGGTCTCCTTGGGTGATGTTTCCGGGTTGTGATTCTTTCTGCATTGTCGTTTCTCTTCAAAACTTGTTTGGCATGAGTTCTGAAATAAAGCTGCAGCGTTGTGGATAGTGCGTCTCCATGCCTCCTGATGTGAGGCCAGGGCGAACCATTGTTGGTGATCAATTTGGCCAAGCCTGAGATGTTGTTTCAGGGAGTCCTTGTATCGCTTTTTTGGAGTGCCCCTCTTACACTGACCCGTGGCGAGTTCACCATAGAGTAGTATTTTTGGGAGGCGATGGTCCTCCATCCTACAAACGTGCCCTGCCCAGCGCAGCTGTGTTCTCAATATCATGGCCTCAATGCTGGTGATCCCTGCTTGCTCAAGGACAGCAACATTGGTCACATAGTCAGTCCAGTGTATATTTAGGATTGTGCATAAACAGCACTGATGGAAGCGTTCGAGGAGTCGTAAGTGGTGGCGATAGGTGACCCATGTTTCAGGCCTGTAAAGGAGAATAGACAGTACAATAGCTCTATACGCACTGATTTTTGTGCTTCGTCTCAGGTGTTTGTTACTCCAGACTCTTTTGTAAAGTCTTCCAAATGGGCTATATGCCTTTGCTAATCTGTGATCAATCTCTTTGTCAATCTTGGCATCTGAGGAGATGATGCTTCCCAGGTAGGTGAACTGCTGAACGGACTTGAGCACAGATTTGCCGACGGCAATGTGGGGATGGTGGTGTTCGTCCTGTGGTGCAGGCTGGTAGAGAACTTCCATTTTCTTCAGGTTGACTTCCAGCCCAAACAGCTCTGCAGCTGTTGCAAAGCAGGATGTTAGACGCTGCAGAATTGCTTCTGTGTGGGCAACAAGGGCAGCAGCATCAGCGAAGAGCAGCTCACGGACTAGATAGTTTAGAGTCTTAGTGCAAGCCCTCAGACGGCTTAAGTTAAACAAGCTACCATCAATACGGTAACGTATATAGATGCCGTCATCTTCTTCGAGCTCTGTCGTAGCCCTTTGGAGCATCATACTGAAGAAGGTTGTAAATAAAGTTGGAGCAAGAACACAACCTTGCTTCACTCCATTAGTTATTAGAAAGGGCTCTGTAAGAGCATTGCCATATTTGACTTGACCGTGCTGGCCCTCATGTAGCAAGATAATCATTTTAAGGAATTGGGGGGGACATCCTAGTCTTTCCAGGATCTGCCACAGACCTTTTCTACTCACAGTGTCGAAGGCTTTGGTGCGGTCGACCAATGTTACATAGAGTCCCTTGTTTTGCTCTCTACATTTCTCTTGCAGTTTTCTAAGGGCAAATACCATATCTGTAGTACCCTATTGGCTCTGAAGCCACATTGGCTTTCAGGAAGAAGTTCTTCTGCAATAGCAGGAACTAATCTGTTCAGGAGTATCCTTGCAAGGATTTTTCCAGCAGTGTACCAATAGAGAGCAGTGTTGTACCTCGATAGTTTGAGCAATCGGATTTTGCTCCTTTTTTCTTGTACAAGGTGATGATGACTGCATCCCGGAGATCTGATGGCAGTTCTCCTTTTTTCCAGGATTCACAAGGAGTTCGTGGAATTTAACATGGAGTACATGACCTCCATGTTTCCAAACTTCAGGTGGGATTCCATGGACCCCAGCTGCCTTGCCGTTTTTCATCTGCTGTATGGCCTTGAGGGTCTCTTCCAAAGTGGGAGCTATGTCCAGTTCATTTTTCATCAGTTTTTGTATCATATGTTGGATAGCTGAGCCTTGGACTACTTGGTTGGCACTGAAGAGACTTTGAAAATGTTCAGCCCATCGATTCAGGATGGAGGCTTTATCAGTAATTAGTGTTTGACCATCTGTACTGTATAAGGAGCTTTGGACCTGATAAGTAGGTTGAAACACTGCTTTAAGAGCTTCGTAAAATCCTCTAAGATCACCCAGATGTGCACAGCGTTGTGTCTTTTGTGCTATATTGATCCACCACTTGTTCTGCATGTCTCAGATTTTTTGTTGAAGTTTACTGCATGTAAGGCGGAAAGCTGCTTTTCTTACATGGCAAGTTGTCTGGGCGAGGTATGCCTCGTGAGCAGTTCTCTTCTTTGCCAACAGATCCTGGATCTTTTGGTTGTTTTCATCAAACCAGTCTTGATTTTTCTTGTGGGAGAACCTGAGGAATTCTTCCGCAGACTGGAGGATACTGTTTTTGGGAGAACCCGAGGGATTCTTCTGCAGACTGGAGGATACTGTTTTTGATATGTTGCCAAAACACGGTAGGAGAAGGATCTGTAGGGTGGTCTTCAAGTTTTGTTTGCAGATTTACCTGGAAGTTGTCTCTCATGGTAGCTTGTTGAGGATTGTTGACTTGGAGTCTCCTCTTTAAGATGCCACCCCTCTTAGGTTTGAGCTTAAGATGAAGATTTAATTTACATTGGATGAGACGATGATCTGTTTGGCATTCTGCACTGGGCATCACTCGAGTATGATGGACATCGCGAATGTTTCTTTGGCGGACTAGAACATAGTCAATGAGGTGCCAATGTTTAGATTAGGGATGCATCAAGATTGTCTTCAAGCTATCTTTCTGCTGAAAGATAGTGTTTGTAATAGTCAGCTGTTGTTCTGCACAGAACTCTAGCAGGAGGCATCCGTTATCATTGCAGTTTCCAACACCATGCTTGCCTAAGACACCTTTCCAGGCTTCAGAGTTCTTTCCTACTCTGGCATTGAAGTCACCAAGGATAATAATTTTATCTTCTACAGGGACTTTTTGTATGAGGTGGCGTAGGTCTGTGTAGAATTTGTCTGTCTCTACAGGGTCGGCTTGCATAGTTGGGGCATATATACTGAAGAGAACAACATGTGGGAGGTGTAAGGAAATAATGCGATCAGAGTGTCCCGTTGGCAAGGTTTCGAGTTTGGAGGCAATGGAGTTTTTAATCATAAAGCCTACTCCTGAAAGATGTTTTTCAGTTTTAGGTTTACCAGACCAGTAAAGTGTGTAGCCGGCGCCGTGTTCTTTAAGGCTGCCTTCCTCATGGAGACGAACTTCACTAAGAGCAGCGATGTCAATATTAAGTTGTGATAGTTCATGGGCTATTAGGGCAGAATGACACTCAGGCTGTCCACTATCTGCAGAGTCTTGCATGGTTCTGATGTTCCAGCATGCAAGCGTCAGTTTATTTACACCTTTGGAGGCCGGTGTGTGCCTTTGTTTCTTTGCCTTGGTTTGACCACATCAGAAGATGCCCGTTGGCCATGGCTAGCCAACCAGGTAGATGGGGATGAGCATTCATTCGTCCACCTTTTCTAGGCCCTTCTCCATATGGAGCAAGCAGTGCTCTCCTTAAAAAAGGCTGCTTGGTCATTCAGAATGCTGCCGAACAAAACTGTCATCCCCCAGGTCAGCCTTAAGCGACCAAAGTCCTGAGCTGCCTGCATGCAGGGTTGGGTCTGTGGCTTCCAGTGCATCTTTACACCTGCCATCTCATCCCTTGCCTATTGCTACAGGGTTTTTTCGGAATTGGATTTATCCTTTGAGCTTGTGCAATGGATTTTTCTGGTGGAGCGCAGCGTGCACAAAACTGGCCTCACCCTTTAAACCAAAGGTTCATCTGTTGTGGCCTTGCAAGCATGGACGGCAGCAACAAGGTCCTCAGGTCGTAGGTTTGATTAGAGTTTCCTTCTCTTAGATAGTTGACCTCACAAGGTTGGACAAGCACCATCTGCCCGGGTTTGGGATTAGAGTTTTCCTTCTCCTAGGATGGTTGCCATAAGGCTAGAGAGCCCATCCTGCCCTTTGACGCTCTTTGTCAGACCCTTCGGTTTTTACCTGTCTGACATGGGAGGCCCTACCGGTGGTTATTATGCCACCGCCAGCATAGCTCAAAACTTCATTAGGGTACGCAAGCCTCTCCCCCATTACAAGGGGGCATCAATGGGGAGGGCAATAGACACAGGCCTATGGTTAAATAATTCTGAACCAATGAATTGATTTTGAATAGAAGAGCTAGTTTTTTGTTTTTTGTTTTGGTCCTTCCACCAAAACTGAAATGTATTGTTAAGAGTTCCACAAGTGGAACTCTTCCACAGCTCCCTGCTCACCACCTCCAGGACTCATGGTTTTGCTGAAGTAAACCCCACAAAAGAGCCATTATATGGAAAGGGGACTTGCAGTAGGTTCTGACTGTGCCCCAGAGCCATGCAAAGACTGATAACATCCTCCACCAAGATCCACCTAGGTGCAGACACTTCTCCAATATGCCCCCTTCACTAACCACAGAATGGCCATTTGGGGAGCTATTACAGCAAAACTATGGGTCCGGGGGGGGGAGAGTTTTGATCATTTCAGAGGGTGGAGGGGAATGGTTTTTAAAATGGCATATATAATTGTGAGGTTGACTTATGCCTTCGTATGTCACTAAAAGAATGCCGACTCTGGTTACCACAACTTTTCTTCATTTCAGCAATGTAATGGGAAGGGGACATTCTGTTGCTATGGTGAAAGAACTGGGAGTCATAAAATCTTTTTCTTATTATACAAATCACTCAAAGAGATCTACAAGTTGAGTATCCCTTATCTGGAATGCCAAAATCCTCCAAAATCCAAAATTGTCCACATGGGTGGCTTAGATAGTGACACCTTTGTTTTCTGATGGCTCAATGTACACAAATTTTGTTTCATGCACAAAATTATTTTTAAAATTGTGTGTAAAATTACATTCAGGCTATGTGTATAAGGTCTATATGAAACATAAATGAATTTTGTGTTTGGACTTGAGTCCCATTTCCAAGATTATATGCAAGCATTCCAAAGTTCGGGAGCGGGGGGATCTGAAATATGGAACACTTCTGGTCCCAAGCATTTTGGATAAGGGATACTCAGCCTGTACTATTAACCCCAAATCTTCTTTCTGCTCACCTGTGTGGTTACCTGTGCTTTTTCTATTTATGCATATAGGAACTGTCATCAAAGCAATCCAGGACCAGCTACACTATACCATCACTTCCTTTTACTAAAATCACTGGTGCCACCTTACCCTCCTGCTGCACACCCTTAACTTCTCAGACCTTTCTTTCTTGACCCCCTAATGTCATCTGCATGGTCACCAGGCAGCAAATGTGTACTGATTCAGACAGGAGGTGTGATAGTTAACTTGTGTTCTGGACTTTACTATTTCAGACTACTTCCTGGGCTATTTGTAAGAGCCAGGTCTATTTCTCACTGCAGTGCAGGCTCTGACTTGCTAGGGATGGAAAGAATATTTGAAAATGTTTTCTTTAAATAGTTGACAAATGAGTTTCTCAAGTACCAGGAAACTCTGACAAGGAGAATCCTGAGCTGACAACTTTCACAGTTTTAAACTTACTCTGTGCACATATTTTTGTGCAGAAAATGCAGTTTTCTAAGCAAAAAAAGGCATGCTAATTTTGCACAGAATAAGTCCTGAGCTGCAAACAGTCTTCAAAAACTGCACAGTTTTCAACGACTTTCTTGCAGTGGGAAGAAAATTGTGAAAATTATGTTATTTTGTGGGACTATAATTCCCAGAATCCCCCAGCATGGGCAGTGGCAATCCTGGCTGACGGATTCTGGCTGTTACTGTCTCCAAAGGTAACTTTTCCAACGACTGCTCCAAATGATGCAAATGCCAAGGATAGATGCTGCTTTAGCTGAAACATCATAAACATCTACCTGCATTCTTATAAATCAAATACGCAACTTTGAGGGTCATGGGGTGTAGTTCCTCTCACACCAGACCTACCATGAGCTGCACCAGGGCTAAAGATAAAAACAAATCCCCAAAATTCTACTTCTGTTTTTGTGTTGTTTGTTTGAGGAGGGGAGTTGAAGGCCTTGCACACCATTTTATAGCAAAAATACCACTCCTGAAGGCTTCCAGGAGTGGGAAATGATGTTTCTTCCACACTTTTTTGGGGGGGGGGCAGGAGGACCAAAGATAGTAGGAGCCTAAAAATGGCACATGGCCTAGAGCCCACACATTGCCCACCTCCTTGTTAGAAATGAAACCGAATCATAAACTGGGACTGATTATTTGTGGAATGTTACTTTATTTTTATTCATTTATACCAAGGGATCACACACTGAGTCACACAATCATTCAAATGTCAAAATGAACTGAGTGCTACACCTAACACTCAGAGCTGTTATTCATGACCATTAGGAACATAGCTTCTTAAAAACATGAACTTTAGACCACCCAAATCCTCACTTAATTCTCCCTCAAAGGAAGTCATAGACTGGCATCCTGTTCAGTATTTATGTCATAAGCCAGACTTGTGACATCTTAAATATTTCAGTCCACATTTACAGTTGTTGCACCAGTGCAATGCGTAAGAGTGCCCTCCAAAACTCACGTTAGAAGCTAAGCAGCAGCAGCCATATAGGGATTTCTGAGGAGCCAGGGAGCAGGGTGGTGAGTGAAGAATAATCCTACCCTACCCTGGCAATGAGGGACTTTGTGACAAACAATTATGGCAGGAGCCCAAAGGGTCCCCTCCCGCTGCCTGTCAAAAAGCACCTTGCTGCCAGGAGAGGGCTGGATGCTTTGTCACTCATCATCCTTCTCTGCAGCACCTCGGAAATAGCTGTGCTGGCAGCACTGCCTGGTGGTGGTTGCGGGGGTCCATCAGGAGACATGACTGTGATGACAGAGCTCCATTGTTATAGCTACATCTCCTGATTCAGGATCTCAGCCATCATTTTTGGCTCTTGATAGGCTACCTCAGACTTCAGTTAAGGTGCAACAAACAATCCCCAGAACATTCTTCATGGTGATGTTCCTAAAAACCAGAATGCAGCCAACAAGAGGGAGGGAGTTGGTAATAATGCCTTTTTGTTGTTGTTGTTGTTGTTGTTGTTGATCTGTTCCATGCTCTGGGCTGTAACCACTTAGGCAATTCTCACCAAAGGGACAACTGCATGCAGAACCACAGATCCTCTTTGCTCTTACTGCCACTCTTTTTGCCCTCTCCAGTCAAGTGAGCAGTTGCATGAACAAAAGAAGTAGCAGCAGCTTTTGCTTGACTCTCCCTTCCTTCTGGGCCCAAGACAAGCACATGGGGAACCAAAATAAGCAGGAACCTTGCCTATTTGGAAAGGCAGCCCCAAAGGACATCTTGCGCAAGCATACCTTCCACAGAGAAAACTTGGAGCTGACACAGATTAGATCCTTGAATTCAGGTCAGAGGTTTTGGGGCCACCCAGCTATAGGGTGGGATACTGTTAGTGGCATAAGAGTGGCTTATGTGCACATATGTCTCTTTTTGGATGGAGCACAGGAAGCTATTCTCTAGCTCTATGCTCTGTCCAAAACTTATTCCACCCCCCAAAAGCTGCCAAACACTGGAAAAAGTTGCAGCTTCATATGCTGCCTTCTGGTGGGGAGAGTAGGGAGGGGAGACCAGTTCAGACAGTGAAGATGTGGCTAGTCTGGGCTCCAAAGGCAAGGAAAAGGAGATTGCACTCCACCCATGAATGCATCCTTACTTCTTCCCCCTCCAAGCCAAGACCAGCTGCTCCTTCACTGTTAGAAGTGTCTCTTCTCTTCATCCCTTCCTCACTGGTAAGCAGCAGCACCCCTCCTGGGCCTAACAGTTGGTGGTAGAGGGAAAGAGATGTAAGTGTGCAAGCAGAGCATTACATTCCACTTACTTTGTGTAGGATCTTGGCCAGAGAAGCCAACTCCACTGGCAGGTTAACCTTACTTAAATACTGGGAACTGAGTAGTGTCTCCCATGCATCTATCGGAAGCAGGGTAGTTTAGAGCGTACTGAACAAGTTGTATGGCAAATACACTTCTGTCTTCCAAAAAACAGAAATGGCTCAGGAAGACAATCTATGAAGAGGAATTTTCATTTGTTACCTGAGGCATTTGCTTCATTTTTTGTAATGATAGAGCCCATTCTGCAAGGCTGACTGCACTCAATGGGCCTCCACCCAATATACGTTGCAGGAAGGGAGACTGATTGCCAGTGACAACTGGTGACTTAGCTGTCCATGAGCTGGTGAATCTGCTCCAAGTTTTCACTGAAACTTTGAAGGAGCTGCCCAGCATGCTGAACCCTATCCCTAAACAGGTTCTGTGCCTGGAATAGTTCCCTTAAAGTTAGGATTTACCACTCCAGTGACATGGGAGTCATCAGCATCAGTGTTGCCTACATACTCATTACAATGACAGCAGCAAGCTCTGGACTTGCTGAATTCTTCAACCTTACTGTCTTAATTAAATTACTCTCAATGAACTTACACAAAGTCATATAATCATAGAGTTGGAAGAGACCACAAGGGCCATCCAGTCCAAGCCACTGCCATGCAGGAACACACATTCAAAACATTCCCAACAGAAGGCCATCCAGCCTCTGTTTAAAAACCTCCAAAGTAGGAAACTCCACCACACTCCGAGGCAGTATGTTCCACTGTCGAACAGCTCTTACCATCAGGAAGTTCTTCCTAATGTTTAGGTGGAATCTTTTTTCCTGTAGTTTGTGTCCACTGCTCTGTGTTCTAGGCTCTGGAGCAGCAGAAAACAAGCTTGCTCCTTCTTCAATGTGACATCCTTTTAAATATTTAAACATGGCTATCACATTACCACTTAACCTTCCCTTCTCTGGGCAAAATATACCCAGCTCCCTAAGCCACTCCTCAAAGTGCACAGTTTCCAGACCTTTTACCATTTTGGTCACTCTTCTCTGGACATGTTCCAGCTTGTCAATATCCTTCTAGAACTGTGGTACCCAGAACTGGACACAATATTCCTGGTGAGGTCTGACCAAAGCGGAACAGAATGGTATTATTACATCCCCCCATCTATACTACTACACTGTACTACTATTGATACAGCCTAGAATCTCATTGGCTTTTTAAGCTGCCACATCACACTGTTCACTCATGTTCAGGTTGTGGTCTACTAAGACTCCTAGATCCTTGTAATTTGTACTGTTTTCTAGCCAGGTGGCATCCATCCTATGTCTGTTCATTTCATTTTTTTTTCTGCCCAAGTGTAGTTCCTTACATTTCTCTCTGTTGAAATTAATTTTGTTAGTTTTGACCCAGCTCTCTAATCTGTTCCAGTGAGGACTGTCCATAATTAAGATAGCTGCACCAGAGAATTCAGGTTTGTGGCCCTGAATCCTGATGTGCACTGCTGTTGAGAAACTACTGCTACTACAGAATACAGTAATGTGTCTGTAACGGAGATGGTGGGAGAGAGACCAGGCTACCCAAATGAACCCCACCAATGACACTGCCTTAATTAGCCTGGTGATTTTGCATTTTTCTCAGTTCGCCTGCAAACTAAGTTCCCGCTGGCCACTGCCATGGACAGCCAGATGGCTAGTTGCAGGAATGGCAGCAGTGGCATGGCAGTAGTGATGGAGAAGAAGAAGGAAGAGGAAGAGGAGGGGGTAGGGTACCTGACAGACAGCAGTGGGAACCTCTGGGACTACTGCCCCTAACTCTGGCTGAAGCATGCTATCTGCTGCCATGTGCTTGGCAAATTCTTAAACAGAGCTTGGGAAAGTGGCTTCCCCCCTCCCCAACAAATTATACTTCCAAGGATGCCCAAACCAGAATGACTGGTGACCATACTGGCTGGGAGAACCTGGCAGTAGTAATCCAAAATGTCACTTTTCCAAATTCTGATCTTAGCATTCCAATACTCTGACTGAGCTGTGGGAAAGGAACTTGATTTCAGTCACAGGAAGACCAGCAGGTAGGAATGCCATCTCCCAAGTATTGTAAGTCTCTCTAACATATGAAGGACCTCACACTACTAAAATGGAAATTGGGGAGGGGGGGAGAAATAAGAATAAAGGGGACACTTTGGCCTAAATCTAGTTTCTATAAGATCCTCAGATCTCCAGGCCTGGTCCTTAGCCTCAGGACCTGAACCCTTTCCTCCAGTCCTCAGGACAAGGAGGAAGAATTTCAGGGTGAGATCATTGCTTTAAAAGGTGTGTTCATATTTATTTTCCTCCTTTGCTAGACCTGGTGTTTCATGTTTGAATGGCAGATTGTGTAGCAGTTATGGCTGATACTTAATGCATCATACTTAAGGACATCACCATGGCCTATGCCACATGACATCAAACAGCGTTTGTTACTAAGTCACAGGTTTGGGCCTGAAATCTCTTGGCAAGGGATAGTTCAGACCTGGCAGCCCTAAATTGCTGACCCCAGCTAAAGTAGATCCACTGAAACATTGTTTACCGAGTTGCCATGGATTTATGGGCCTGATCCAGTTGATTGTTGGTCCTGGACACCTACCAAAACTGTAGCTTAAGGACCATCAATTTTTAAAAGAAAAGGGCTGAAGGTACTTAAATGGTTCAGAAGATTTGGTGGAATTTATAGAGATGAATCTACTGATACAATTCATCAAATTTTCCTCTGATTAAAGGAGAGAGCAAGAGAAAATCTTAGTTGCTGATGTATATTTAGATGAGTCTGGTATGTGAGCACTATGATTACAATTGTGGAGGGTTAGGGAGTGCATATTATGTTTTTAGTGGTTTTCACAGAATGGCAATTGGATTTGAATGGCACGCTGCTTATACATATTTATGTACAGATTGTGTGAATTTATTATAATTGATAGGATTAGCTCTTACCAATCTCAGACACTGTGATACAACAAGCTCATTCAACTGAGGAAATCAAATCATTTTCATCATGAATGCTAGGCATGGCATCTGTGAATTGTTATGGCGCAGCGGGGGTCTTAGAGATGAAGCTATCAAGGGTCCAGAAGGGCATTAGTGGAAAATGACAGAATAGATCACACTAAAGGGATGAGCAATGAAAGGAGCCACTGATGTTGCAGCTCACATTATTAGACCTTGGCTGTCATACAGCATAGTGAAGTAGTTCTGCATGCAGAGCTATTCTACAACTAGCCATTCACCAACCGGTGGACTTAGTTTAGCTCCATTGCACTCCCACCTGCACAGCCATTGCATGCCTGGTGGAGAGTGGGGGAAGGGAGACTGGAGAAGTGTCTGGCTGGAATGACTACATCATCTACTGTGGTTAGTTGGGGGCCTTCCAGAGGTCTCAGATGATGATGTAATCATTTTGCATCTGGCTATGGGTATCCCCCCTGCTCTTCACCAGGTATGGGGCCACTGCTCTAGAGTAAGTCAGGGGGAGGGGGCTTTGGTCAGTGCAGAGAAGAAAGGGAATACCAACCTGTGCATCATCCCTCCCCCCCAAAAAAGGCACACACAGACGGAAGGCTGTTTCATGCCTGCACCTGCCACTACCAGGATGCCGCCACCGTGCATCACTTATATAAGATGATAGAGGAGAACCAAATGAAATCTGACAAGAGTTCTTGGGGTGGACTGGACTTACCCCCTCATTAGGTCCTGATATGCTCTGAAGCACAACTGGATAATGGTACCACTGCCCACTTCCAACAAGTAAATAAAGGGAAAGGTGTGGATGATACTTTGAGTACCAAAGATCTGGTGGAGGGAGGGGTTTCTCTATCTCCCAAACCTCTTGGTTTGACTTGGGAAATGAATGAATTGGTTCACGTTCACTCTGGTGAAGGAGGGAACAAAACTGTACATTTTGGGGCCACTTCTGAAAATAGCTTGGGAGCATTTAACCATCTCTAAGATGTATGTTTTCCTAAAGTTGTTTTTTAATGCTCTCCATATACTATTAGCTTAATATGCAGTTTGGCTTGAAGGCAGATGCTCCTAGTGCAAAAAAAAGAGAGATCTGCATGTCTGTTTCCTGATTATTTAATTCATTACAGCTGGAATCCTCTATGCACTATGCTGCTACATAACCACAGTAGTTACATAGCTACATAATAAATTCCATCCTGACACACACACCCATCCCCATTTACAGGTCAGCAGCCATATTGATTGATGGGTATCTGTTTCCCTGTCACTCAGGAAGTGTCTGCCTAATGTTCCCACCCCTTGTACTAGTGATCTCTGTTGTGACAGGGAGAAACAGGATTCCTGTTTCAGTACCTCTTCTCAGCCAAGATCACTCACCTGAGGGGAGGGGGGGTGAGAACATCAGTCAACTGCTTCCTGAATGACAGGGGAACAGACCCACACCAATCACAGTGACTATTGACAGGTAAGTGGAGATCGGGGAACTTTCATGGTCCTTGTGGTGGGAGAGAGGCTTGCGTACCCTAATGATGTTTTGAGCTATGCTGGCGGTGGCATAATAGCCACCGGTAGGGTCTCCCATGCCAGACAGGTCAAAACCGAAGGGTCTGACAAAGAGCATCAAAGGGCAGGATGGGCTCTCTAGCCTTATGGCAACTGTCCTAGGAGAAGGAAAACTCGAATCCCGAACCCAGGCAGATGGTGCTCGTCCAACCCTGTAAGGTCAACCATCTAAGAGAAGGAAATTCTAATCAAACCTACGGCCTGAGGACCTCGCTGCCACGTCCATGCTTGCAAGGCCACAGCAGATGAACCTCTGGTTTAAAGGGTGAGGCCAGTTCTGTGCATGCTGCGCTCCACCAGAAAAATCCATTGCACAGGCTCGAAGGATATATCCCTACACAAGCAGATATGTAGGGAACATGAATATAAAGCAATAACAGATATGTAACCAAGAGTTACGCATTTGTAATGCCCAATAGGATTCCAGCCAATATTTATATCCCATCTTTCCTCCAATATGTTCAAGATGGTGTACATGGCTTTTCTCCATTCCACTTTATTGTCACAACAATCCTGGGAGGTAGGTCAGGTTAAGAGAGTGAGCAACTGGCCAGAGATAACCCAGTGAGTTTCATAGTTCCATGGGGATTTGAATTCAGATCTCCCAAGACCCTTTCCAACACTCTAAGCACTACATCTAGAGATATGAAAAACTGTGTCTCAGTTTTGTTGCACTTCCTCCCATCCACACTTTGTTCATATTATTGTAAGGCTTTGATTTTTCTTCATGCATTGAAATGTGTATGTATTTTCCATAATGCATGCCTTTCTTTACACAATGCATGCACTTTTGTATATATGTTCCTGAATCTACACTTCAGTAGACCCAATGCTTTGGCAATATTGCCAAAAATATATCAATGGCAACATATCATATGTGTTGATTTACCAAGCAACCACAGATGCAGTGGACCTACTCTAGTTGGGACTCATGGTAGGACTGAGGCCATTTTCCCCCAGTGGCCAAAAGCATGTTTGTGCAAAACTTATCTGCACTATACATGTTTTTAGCCATTCACATGTTTAAAATGCAAGATTTCATGTGGACAAACCAGACTTTAAGGCTTTCAAATGTGCAGGTTCCAGGGTAAGGCGTGCTTGCTTCACAACAAGTCTCAGGAGATATGAAATTGGTTATTTGGGTGGTAATATCAAAGCCACTAAAATTCTTTTCCATCTCTACTTATACTACACTGGCTGTTTCTGAAAGAGGCTCATCTGGACTGCACTGAATTTTGTGAATGCAACTAAGAGATGAGAATGAAGATTCTCCCTAGAATACATATAGGAGGCATCAGAAGCATGGTGACCTGGATCAGAGCCAGCTCAAAAGATTGCTCTTGCTGAAGCATCACTCCTTCCATGTGCTCTTTTAGAGAATCCTCCAACATTTTTTATTTGCATCTCATTATTTGTACAGAAGCAGAGGTCACATCTGAGTGACTATGTATGCCAACAAAATATTTTGTATACATTTTAAAAATACTATGCATTAAGCAACATATTTTAGGACTGACTGTTATTTTCATATATATATTTACACATATATATTTATAACACCTGAAGGTATCTGCATAGTAATATGAACATTTTCTTGTTGCTGTCTTATGAAGTCATCATGTAGCAGTAGGCATATATTTTTTTCAATCACACTACATGCAAAGTGCCTGGCCCAGAAGCATTTCTCACTTCACAATAGCATAACGCTCCTTATGATTCAAGTAGAAACAGCCGTTATGCTGTTCTGATGCTAAAGCATTCCCCAAAAAAGAAAAAGAAAGAACAGAAGCAATTTCTCTTCAGGCTAAAACTAGAGAACCTTATTTTCTCCTGATTGAGAGAGAATTTGAGTTAAGATGCTGTGGTGCCTGGTGGCTTCCATGCCCATGGAGCGGAGAATCCACTCCAGGCTTTAGTCCAAACTTCAAAGGCACTGTTCAAGACGCTGGATCCCATTGCCAAATAGGTTCAACATTTTGAAGGACTCCTATAAAGTTCAGAGTTAAACCCAGGGCAGATCTGCTGACCCACCAACATGGAAGCCACCAGTCTTCAGTTGAACTGTAATGGAATAGAAAGAATTTGATGCATGGTGAGCAGGACCTGGGACCCTTTCATACTACACACTTAGAGCACTATGATTCCACCTTAACAACCATGGATCCAGCCTATGGTATCCTAAGATTTGGAAGTTTAGGGAGAAGCCTTTAGAATTCCCATTCAGAAAAGCTCCTCTGGTGCCTCTGACCAAACTACAGACCTCAGATTTCACCGGCAGTTAAAGGAGGTTAAAGCAGAATCAGAGTCCTATACTGAAAGGCTCCCAGGTTGGTAGATCTTTCTCAGTGGTATTGTTCCTTGGGATCCAGAGCCAGACCAAGACGTTGTTGTTGTTGTTGTTGTTGTTGTTGTTGTTGTGTGCCTTCAAGTCATTTCCAACATATGATGACCCTAAGATGAACCTATCACAGAGTTTTCTTGGCAAGATTTGCTCGGAGGAAGTTTGTCTTTGCCGTCCTCTAAGCCTGAGAGAATGTGACTTGCCCAAGGTCATCCAGTGGGTTTCCATGGCTGAGTGAGGATTCAAACCCTCATCTCCAGAGTCATAGTCCAATGCTCAAACCACGACAACACACTGGCTCTCACAAGACATAGTGCTGATGGCAAAATGTAGTGTCATATACCGAAGTCAGCCTGGCATGATTCTGAACAGTGGGATGGGACCATACCTGAGGACAGCAGGCTAGCTTATGGAGTGCAGGGCAGGCTGTGTGACATGTATAGCTCTCCTCCCAAATCCTGTTCCTGCCCTGCAGCAGCTGCTTGAGGGGAGAGGGATTTTTTAATTATTTATTTTTGCCATGGCACCCCTTGGCAGACTTCACCACTGCACCCAATACAGGCAGACGTGATGTCACAACACTTCTGGTTTCGATTTTGGTCATTTTCAGCTGGTTTTGTTTTGCTTTGGGAGTTGAGGGGGGAGCTTGGGTGAAGGAGAAAATATTACATTTTGCAGCAGCTTTGAGGTATTGGAGCAGTGGGGTAAAAAAAAACAAAAAAACCCTCAATGTTTAATTTTGGGGGGGAGAGTGGGGCTTCAAGAGCCACAGTCCAAACTTGGCTCATCCCTGTGGTCGAGCCTTCTTGGGAAATGTGAATTCTGGGGAAAGTCCTAGATTCCTTGTCTCCGTTCTTCTTTTGTTTCAGTTGAAATATTTTTGTAGCTTTGGGAATGCAGGTTCATGTGCTAGATCCAGAGCAGCCCTGGCAGAAATGGAAAGAGTTCTTCCATCCGAGAAGCTACATTGCAATAGAGGCCTCCAGCTCATGTAAGGGGTATAAGTAATTTTTGGCCATTCTGTCTTCTCTGCAGCCTTGCTCCACATTGTTCTGCAGTGACAGCTGGTAGTTTACATGTCAGGAGAGTGGTGGAGCTAATCCATATTTCCATCTAAGCTGTAAAGGAACTGTGTAAGGTGCTGAACCCTATGCCCCAAATAAGTTCAGCATTTTGAGACCACCTTTGAAGTTCACAGCTAAATTGAGAGTGGATTTTCTCCCCCACCAATTTGGAAGCCACCAGCCATTGTGATGGTTTCAGACAGTTCTCCAACCATTCCCAGTAGGTTTTTAGGAGTTGTAAGATGTAGAGCCAGCATAGTGCAGCAGGGTGTTGGACTAGCACTTTGGAGACCAGGGTTTGAATCCCTGCTCATCCATGGAAACCCACTGAGTGACCTTAGGCAGAAAAGTCACTCTCTCTCAGCCTCAGAGAAAGGGAATGGCAAACCCCCTCTGAACAAATCTTGCCAAGAAAACACTGTGGTAGGGTCACCCTAAGATCACCATAAGTTGGAAATGATTTGAAGGCACACAACAATAATAACAACAAGTACAACAACAACAATGCTGCATGAGAATGAGGAAATTAAAAAACATAATTTCTTCCCTCACCATGAGCCAAACTCTCATCTTCCAAATGGTGGTGGACTCCAAATCCCATCACCTACAGCCACCATGAACAGTTAATAATGATGGGAGATGTAGTGCAACAACATCTGGAAGACCATGGGTTTCCCAGTCCTGCTAGTTAGCATCAGTAGAAGAAGCAGTGACAAGTAAATATTTTTTGAGAGCAAAGCAAGTACCTTGTCCCCAGTTTCTTCCCTCAAAAAAGGAATGGGAGTTTGACCAAATGAAATAAAAGTTGGCTTCTGTGTTGATGTTTCTTCAGGGAAGAAAAGTCCCCTTCCCTTTTAAGCATAGATTTTTAAGAAATGGCTGCTTCTCCATCCCTCCCACCCCACCCCACCCTTACCCTCTCCATTTGGTCATGGCGCAGTCAATCATTCCTGACTTCTATAAAAGAAGTGCTTCCATTTCCACAGACTGGTTACTTTGCCAGCTATCCCATATGCTTATATTCAGATCTGTCCCGTGGAATTTGGACTTGGTTTGCTGTCATTTTGAGGTGGATATGGTAAACCCCAAGGGTTATCACAATCACCAGTCCCAAGATCAAGCCCAGCACAAGAGGAAGGGTTTCTTCTAATTGTTCTCTTTCATCAACTGGACATTTATGTTCTGCAATATATAAAAGGGAAGGAGGAGAATTATTGTGCATATAGGTAAACATAAAACTCTTTTTTAAAAAATGCTGGAGGTGGGTATACCCAAAGAAGAAGTATTATACAGTTGTCCCTTCATATTCGCTGGGGTTTGGTTCCAGGACCTCCCATGGATAGCAAAATCCGTGAATACTCAAGTCCCATTATATGCAATGGCATAGCAAAATGGTGTCCCTTACATAAGATGGCAAAATCAAGGTTTGCTTTTTGGATTATTTTTTAAAGAATATTTTCAAGCTGTGAATACTTAAATCCGTGAATACCAAATCCGTGGATATGGAGGGACAACTGTACATGCTCTCTCTCTCTCTCTCTCTCTCTCTCTCTCTCTCTCTCTCTCTCACTCTCTCTCTCTCACACACAAACACACATTCTCACAACAATCCTGTGAGATAGGTTGGGCTGAATGAGAGTGATTGCTCCAAGTTCACCCTGTGAGGTTCATGACTGTGTGGAAACGTGGACCTGAGTCTCACTAATCCAAACCCAATGCTCAATCAATTACACTGGTGATAGAGGAAGTATGATGCACACCCCTTCCCTAAAAGTTCTTAGACTGCAATTCCAAGCATCCCATCATCCCATTGGCTATTCTGGATAGAACTAATGGGATTTATCCTAGAACATCTGGAGGGCCAAATATTCCCCACTCCTATAGCACACCAGACTGGCACTGTAAAAAGCAAACAATAAGGAAAACTTGAATGGAGTGTGGCATTTCTGTAAATTTGGAAGGCCTGGAAATGAAATGCTCATAGGAGGACATATAAGAGATCAAAAACACACACTGAACCCAATCTCCAAAACAGATTCAGCTCAACACCTTGAATAGCTCCTTCAAAGTCTGGGCTAAAACCTGAAACAGATTCTCTGCCCCACTAACATGGGAGCCACCAGCCAGCACTTGGCTCCCAGGGACAATCAAGAGCTGCTGTTTGAGGAAGAAGGTTAAGGCAGACAGTTCAATCAAACATCTTAAGTCAGACAATCCGCACCATTGATTGGTTTGGCCAAATGGAAAGAAGGAATGGCAATCTTTACACCATTCCTCCAGCTGGAAAGAGATTATAAACCCAACATTTCAGTTAGAGTCAGAAGCAAAGAGAAACACAACTCAGTGGACCAAACAAGGCCCACATTTTTTTAACCACACCAAAAGTTTTTGCCATGGAAATGAACACACAGGAATAATTAACTGGGGGTCCTGGCAAGGACTGGCCTGACATCTATTGAGGTGAATCCTTCCCAGAATTTATTCTCATCTGGTCTCTTAGGCCACATCTATGTTTATACAGAAGATGGCCTTCTGAAGTCATCCCTCCCTTGTGTCCCACAGCTCTCAGCAGATAATTTAAGTGAGCCCTGAAGGCCATCCAAAGTCTACTCACAAGACACAAAGGCCTGGACAGGAAAGGCCAATCACCAAGGTGTCCTAGAACACTCACCTATCCCTCTCTCTTCTTCACCAAACCCAGTGGCAGCACAAGGGGGGGGTACAGAAAAGCTGAACCACATCAGGTAACACTATCAGAAGGAGGGGTGACACTAGCCTTAGTAATGCCACAGGCTAAACCCACACATCCCCACCAAACATAAATGAGTTAAACAGTCACTTTAGCAACTCTAATTAACCTCACTAAGTAGATTGCCTTACCTAACCATGCAGAATGGGGTTGGGTGAGGGGAGAGATCACCAGCTAGGCCAGTTGATTGGTGAGCAAAAATTTCTACTTGGCTGCACAAACAGCTGCCAGTGAGTGGGAAGCATCAGGAAGGGGAAGGAGGACTTCCAAGAAGCAGTGTGATTATATATAGGCTACATGCCACCCAGCCATCAGTGTGATGTGTAGGCAGGTAAACAATGGAATACCATGGCCCTCTCTCTCTCTTGGCTTGTATGAAAATTCTCCTTTTTGGATCTGCTGGTACAGATGGAGGAAATGCCTTAGGAACAGTTTTGTGTTTCAGTACTCAGGAAATAGATGGCACTTAAACTGGGTGCTTAATAAGGTTCAAAGGAACACAATCTAATCTGATCAGTGAACTGTACCTCATATCTGTCCAGAATGCCCCCTATTTTACAATTCCTTATAACAGCTGAGATCCTAGATGAGCTACTTAGTATACTTAACTAAGTCGTGTCTCCTGGGCCATTCCCCCAAATCTTGCTTTTCTGGGGCAGCATCCACTGTGAATGATGAAGATCTATTCTCCCTATCAACCAGGGAACACAATACTGATGTTTCCACTCCCTTCTCTCCAGCGATCTCCAGTCTGACATCAGAAGTGGGATCTCTGTCTCAATTCCTCCTTCCACTGGAGATTGTTGGCAGAGATGGAAATATCAGTATGCTGTGCCCTGATAGAGAGAAGAATGGACCTCTGTTGTTCATGGTTGTTACTTCCTGGTAAAGCAAGATTGGGGGACTTCTACAATCATGGTAATAGTGCCATGACCATGAATACATAGCGACCATGAATACAAATCAGTTATGGATGCATAACTCTATATTACGCATCCATAAGTACAATAGTGAATCCCAGCCAATGTCTAGAAAGGATGTGTTGTGTGTCAGTTTCCAGTACCAAAAGATTCATAGAACTGGAAAAGACCATCTAGTCTTGGCAAGACCTCCAAATGCAGCCAGTGCTAGCTCAGTACAGGTATCCAGTGCCTTCTTGTGGAACATTTATCAGCACAATGGTCGCCAGATAGTGCTGAGAAGCACCGTATTCCACCAACATCTGGGCAGCCCAAGGTGGTGCTTTGAAGCTGCATCAGTCCTTCATAATGAATTTGCTCAGAAAATCATGAAAGCATCCATATACAAGTCAATGGACTGGTTCAATGTTCTAAGCTTGAAAAAAAGGTCCGTGTGTTTGAGGGCTTGTCTAGAAGATGGACAATTTACCCCAGCTTCCCTCTGTCTTGGAGCTCTTGCCCCAATTCACCTCTGGACAGTCCTGACAATGTCCAAGGTAAAGCCGGGGGAAGCCAGGGTAAACTTCTGCTGTTGGAGTCACTCTGCAGCCAGGAAGGAGGTCCCCAACACATGATCAAGGCCCCCTTCCTGTGACCAGTCTTGATCACATGCTGAGGGCCTCCTTCCTGGCTTCAGAGAGTGTGACGTGCAACAGCGGAGAGGTGCTCACCAATACAGGATGGTGTGTGCATGCAGACTTCTGCCCATTTCATCGTAACGTGGTGGATCCGTGTCAGCTCCAGGGTTAGAATATTCCAGCCAGAAGGCAGAGTATTCTGGCTGGTGTAGACAAAGCCCAAGTCAAAGAATTTCTTTTCAGCCTATTTTACAAAATGTGAGCCCTCAAAAGCAAGAATTCCCAGTCCCCTAAGAGCAACAAATTGTGAAATCATAATTTAACTCAAATAGATGGTATTAAGTTCAACCAATTGAATCACTAAATGACTAGCCACGATGAAGGAGAATAACTGCCATCCGAAAAGAAAAGAAAAGGAAAGGAAAGGAAAGGAAAGGAAAGGAAAGGAAAGGAAAGAAAAGAAAAGAAAAGACACAAGCAAACCAAATCATTATTTCAGGGATTCCAATGTATCTATCATAAATTAGTGCTAAGGTGCTATGATCAGCCAACGTAGTACCATGACATTGTGTAAAAATGTGGCATTGAACAGGGCAGTAACAGTCACAGTCAAGTGATTTCAGCCATCGTCAAGCCAGCTACAGCACAACAAACCTTAGAGACCTTTAATCCCAAACTTGAGTGGCTATTTTATTCACATAGATATTATATGAACTTCAGCTGGCCTCTACCTTCTGGCCACATGGATATCTCCTGCCCATTCCATTTCCAGGTTTTTCATTTCCTTCAAGAGTCTTCTCTGTGGTCTGTTTTCTTCCCAATCCTTCTGCTTGCCAATACCCTCTCCCAATCTTTTCCTAATTCCGCTACCTCCTTAAACTCATTCCTTCTTTCCAAAGCCTTCTCCTTCTTTGAGTATCCCTCTGTAGGGTCTGTAGCACTATACTATATGAAGCAGAAACAAGTGGTGTTATAACAGAAGCCCACACACCACTGTGTACTTGATCCATATACCTCCCACAAAATGATACCTTCTTTGGTGTAGTCACATATTTTTTCAGTGAGTGACTGGCCAACAAAATGGGAAGATAGAAACATTTATAATGTTGTGTATGCCAGAGGTGGAAGTTAGGCAGCCTTCCAGATGCTCTTCAATTGTAATTCTCACCAGACAAAGATAGCATTGCCAATGGTGATTCTCAGTTCTGGTGTAGATACCAGACTTTATCACACTACACTGTTATAGTGCTATTATTCCACTTTAACCGCTCTGGCTGCCTCCTGTGGAATTTTGGGGTTTGTAGTTTAGTGAGGCCTAAGAGATCTCTGGCTGAGAAGGCTAAATGCCCCTCCCTAAACTGCAAATCCCAGGTTTCCACAGGAGGCAGCCAGAGCAGTTAAAGTGGAATAATAGTGCTATAACAGTGTAGTGTGATAATCTCTAGTCTTGTGAAACCAGGAAAGAGATCCTGGTGTTATGGTGGAAATTTCAATGCCTTCTTCTACATAGCACATAGCAGCAGTAAAAAGGGGAGATTCAGTAGTAGGGATGATTAGAAAAGGAAGTGAAAATAAAAAAGACAGTGTGTGCCCCGTTTGATATTGATCCCATGCTGTAATTTCATTTGAAATATTGTGCACAGATCCATTTGTCTTGTCTTAGAGAGGATAGTTTAGAGTAGCTGTAATAATAAAAAGTAACTTTTCTGAGCTCTGGTAAAAACAAGGGTGGGTTGTTTTCCTTCGCACCCTGCTTCTGGGATTTGCAGAGGCAATTGATTGGGAAAAGGATGTTGCTTTACCTGTAACTTTCATCTAGTCCAACAGGGCTCTTTTTATGGTTCTTTTTTGCTGTTGTCCACAAGCTTTACTGTTAACTATGTAGAGAGGACTGTGCCATTTGTGCAACATCCTTAATCATATGATTGTGGCTTAGAGACCTTCCTGTTTTGGACTACAACTTCCCATAGTCCCCAGCCTACATGACCACTGATCATGCTAGCTAGGGGCTCTGGGAGGTGTAGTCCAGCACTTTTACAGTTGATCTTCTATAGATTTTCATGTTACTGTATTTGTTTTAATTTCTAAGCCACCTTGAATCCCTGTTTGGTGGTGGTGTGAGGGAGAAGTCGGAGTATAAATAAAGGAGGAGGGGAGAGGAGATTGTGATGATTTACAGTTTCCAAAGTTAGCACTGCCACAATGCCCACAATCAATATCTCTTATGTCCCTGGAAGAGATGAACCCGGCCTTATGTACTTATAGAGAAGAATAGGTCACTTTTAAAGAGATTCCATTCAATAGTCTGTCTTCCTTCCTTCCTTCCTTCCTTCCTTCCTTCCTTCCTTCCTTCCTTCCACCCTGCCCTGCCCAAGCAATATATTTACCAACCAGTCAATGCAAAGTTAAGGTCAGCCTTCCAACTAAGCCAAAGAACCGAACCAACTAATTTCCAGTTTAGTATTCTTATTCAAGAGCTAAGCAAAGGAACGTGCAAGAGGGTTTTCTACCTGGGGCTCTGCACTGCGGTATAGTTTTTTCCTGATTCTGCCATTCACTTCAAGACAAAGAAGTTTCAGAACAACAACATTGGCAACAAGACACTTCTATTGAGGCTCTGCAGTTCCCCAAAGGCAAAGCAAACTGACCAATCAAGTTCTACGATGAGCTAATCATGTGTATTTCAAGCAGTTCTTGCATCTACCTATTTAACATCAGGCTGAATCATGGGGGGAGGTGAAGGGAAGGAGTCAGTCCATAATACACAGTAGTGATTTTACAGTTTATAGCCATTTGATCAGATCTGGGCAAATCTAGGTATCTTCTTTCTTCTGAGTCTTTGGATAGGAGGAGTGGAGGAACACGTGCACATAGGGACACACAAAACCCAATGTTTCATAAAGATGAATTCCTCCATGTTCTGCCACAGATTGTTTGTGCCAGAGGAAAATGTAGAATTCCTATTATATAGGAAATACTATGGGCTACAGAAACTGGGAAACATTTTCTGTTCAAATGCTTCCAAAAGAGAACTAAAGAAGGAGAAATAGGGAATGCTGTACAAGGGACATGCTGACATTGTCCCTTTTTCAGTTCGGCTTTGTAATATTTTGCCAGAACCAAGATTAATTATTACTGCTGAGCTCTAGAAGTCTCTACTATCTGCCACAAAGCCCTTGGCAGGCAGTGGGGGAGAAATTTCTGGGTTTCTTTTTTAAATACTTGGGCTTGGATTTAGAAGAGGCTTTTCCTTGGCAAAAACTATGTCTGTTCACCCAAGCCAGGGTGCCCCACCCCTGTTGCCTTTGTGTACTCCAGCTCCCTGCCCAGCACTTCAGACTGTTCAACAGCATTCCCCTAATCTCAGGAGCTATTGGGCAGGGTTAAAGACACTGGGGAAAATTTGTTAGCATGCCCTACTACCCCCTCCCCACGATATCTTATAACTGGAAATATTGGACACTTTTGGAGGTCAGGTTGGCTGAGGCAGACTAGAGGTCAGTTGGAGGTCATGATGACCTGGGCTGTGTCTTAAAAATAAAATGTTGAGCAAACCCATATTAGGATTGAGTGGGACGTCCCTGTAATGGATTTATGCTAACATCCAGGTCATTAGAGGGGTATGTGCTAATCCTTTCTTCCAGCCTTGGGCTGGAATTATTCAATCAAGCAATTAAGTGACCATTTCTTAATCTACACTGTGTGAAGTACCCGATCCTGTCCAATCTTGCGAGGTTGTCACAAAACCATCAATGTTCTATCTCTCTGCAATCAAAGCAATCAATTGAGTTTTGCTTTCCTTTGTCAATTCCATGGGAGATACTATACATTCAAGCTTTGTCATTGCTAAACTCGCCCCTCTGAGGCATGGAATAAGGTATAAATATTAGCTCCCTAACAACAGTAAAGTGTGCCACAGTGGACGAACCCAGCCATTCTCTTCCTCAACGTGGCCTGGATCAGAACCTCCTGTGACACCCTCAGACACCTGTCTCAGTATCCTCTTTGCACAGAACTCTTCCCTTCAAGGCTTGTAACTGTCACCCTTTTTTCCTGGACCTCTCTCCCTCTATCCAACCTTTCTGTCTTACTCTGCTATAGCCTTGTATATTTCTTAAGAATGTGTGTTGTGTATGTTAGTTCACTTTTGTGTTATTTCCAATAAAAATTTTTATTTCACTTTAACTGGAGTGCTCTCTACCTACTGCGATAGGTGAAAAGATTCCTGAAGTTACCCTCCTCTTGCAGACCTCCTGTTTGACCTAATAATTCCCCTAGATATTACAGGAGATTTTGACATGCCCCCACTGCTTAGGGGTAACAAATTCACAGAAATCTGATGCCTTGATTCATGAAACCAAAAGGTGTTTTCCATGAAGGCAAAGGTACAAGATGAGATCCTTGTTTGGGACTAAAAATGACAGCTTCCGGTTGAATGACATTGGGAACAAAGCTAGATTACAGCTGACAAGTGTAAGAGAGAGAAACACTTCTGGTAATAACTTGGAAACGGGGATGTAAATCTTTATGTTTTCACCTTTACAATCAAGAATGAATATATCCCTCACTATTCTCCCCACAGAACAAATGTGAAAAAAATTGTGGAATCTACAAGCTTTGAGGACATTTCAGAGAAATGTTTTGCACAGAAATAATAATGGTTTCACAGGGCAGAAAACCATGTTCTTTGAGACATGTTTCCTGGACAGAAAACACATTTCCTGCATAAAAGTACGCTTTCTGCATGCTGAAAAGCCATGAGTATCTTTGCGCGGATGATGACCAACAGGATTTCTCAAGCACTGAGAAACCCTCTTTAGATAGAATCATGAATGTTAAAAAAAAAAAACAATACGCAAGTATTCTTTCCTTGGCTACTTGCAGTGTTGTGTTTGGGTCTTCAATTTAGAGGACTATCAGCAATTTCCAACTCCCAAAGTCTTCCTGGCAACACTTTTACTCAAGATCATTTCAGGAGTTCAATACTGGTGCTCAATCACACTTCTGAGGGGATGGGGGAAATGCAGGGTGTGAATTCCTTTCTGTTTCCTCCTCCCATAATGTGTGTGTGCATTCTCTCTCTCTCTCTCTCTCTCTCTCTCTCACACACACACACACACAGAGAGAGAGAGAGAGAGAGAGAGTTTCTCTCTTGCTAGAATTCAGGATGAATGTGCAATTAAATCTTAACTCTACCAAAGCAACCATTGCAATTCACTGCCCACAAGGAATATCTCAAGATAAATAATTCCCTGGAAAGCAGCATCCAAACTTCTTCCTGCTGCTCCTTTTCCTTTTCCCCTTCATCTTCCATCACCAAGTACAATTAATTTGTGGCTAAGAGTACTCACGTTGTGAGCTTGTGAAATGTTCACCATTGCAATGTGTGCACAATTGCAATTGAGCAAAAGGTCTATTAACAGAACCACATTTGGGCTGCAACCCTGTATGGCTCAGTGTAGTGCAGGAGTTCTGCATGCAGACCTACACTAGCCCAAGCCATATGCCACCCCCTGCACTTACCATACAGAATCTGAAGCCACACACACGCATGCCCATTCTGTGACTTGTGGGGAGTCACATCTCAGAAGCATCTGGCTATGTTCCTATAGCCCAGTGGTTCTTAACCTGTGAGTCCACAGATGTTGTTGGACTACAGTTCCCAGGAGCCCTCTGAGGTCTCACCTTGATAGCCAGGTGGTCCTCCCAGTCATTCGTGAGGCTGTAGGATTGAACTCACAGCCTCACTAATGAGTGGGAGGACTACCTGGCTGTCAAGGTGAGAGCTCAGAGGGCTCCTGGGAACTGTAGTCCAACAACATCTGGGGACCCACAGGTTGAGAACCACTGCTATAGCCAAACAAGAACTGATTACAATCAGCACTGAGATCTACCTGGGTCCTTCAGATGTTTCAGCACTGCTGTAACAATTTTGCATCTGGCTATAGGTGCTTCTCTGATCCTGGCTGTTCTCCAAGAAACACAGAATAGCTGTGCGTGGGGCGGGGGTCTTCAGACACTATATGGTAATTTAGCAGGGGTGGGTGGGTATTGCAGAGGGAGCAAGGGAATACCAACCTCTGCAGTGTCCCCACAAAAAAGGACGTATGCAGGCATAATGGAAACTTACAGATGCATATGCCACTAATAGGATGCCAGCCAAAGAGTTCTTGGTGTATAGGGAATTCATCAATCCAAAATTGGTAAACAGTAACGGGTGAAGGGGGAGAAGCAGATGTGAAATAAGAGCTGTGGGAAACTGCAATGCACCAGTTCCAAACTTCATGTTAGAAATCCTGCAACTTAAAAAGCAGACAGGAAACATGGAAGATGAACCTATGGAACAAGAATGGGACGGAGATAATCTACTTTTCCTGGGTTGGAGGGAATCTGTTATCTGGATAGTGGCTTTGTCTGTCACTGTCGTAGACCTTGTTTTAAAAGCTGGATGGTGTTCTTTACCCACCTCAGTTTTCAATTGAAGCCACTTACTTTCCTGATCAGAAGTTGATGTATCTTCTAGATTCTACCCAAACATTTCCCACCATCCCAAAGGCTCTTACCTTCACTGAAGACAAAATCAGAGCTGATATCAAAGGGCTGAAGGCGGACCTCTGACAGCAAGAGAAGTACTGATTTTTGATGGTCACTGGAGGGCAAAGTGATGGTCTGCTGAGCTTGACATTCATAAGACTTCCCAGCTGGGGTAACTAAAGCTGAAAGATGACGTGTAGTGACTGTGTGCTTCCCAGCTGCCAAAAAGATGGAAATGTCAATAAATGAGTACCACTGAGTACTATTTTTACATGCCAGAGGAGGCAATCAATCTTATACATGTTTAAGCAGATGCAAACCCCACTGAGCGCAGTGGGGGGTCACTCCCAGGACATTATCACACCAACCTCATGTCTTGCAGCAATCATGTTATTAAAAGAAACGGGAGTAGTAAAATGCTTATTGTCACACCTCTGTTCTTTCATGTGATTGTGTTCCTTTGGCAACCTCCTGGTGAGATAGGTCCCTTTGCTTCACTTCTGGGATGACTGTAGTTATGTGGCATAAGGGGGGCTGATTCTTCTCTCCCCATCTCTTCCCTCCCCTGCTTGCTATTCCAATGCAGACTGACTCTGTCCTGCTTTGGAAGAGTGAGGAAGAGAGGGAGAGGAGGAGGAGGATCAGACCCCTCATGCCATGTGACTGCAGTCATCCCGGAACTGAAGCAAAGGGGCCTTTTGCACCAGGAGCAGCAGCGGACAATAGAGATATTGGCATGTATTAACAGAATTTTCCTGTAAACTGAAAGGAGCACAATAGTAACAACTAGAATGTGAAGCAGCAACAAGATAGCCATGATGTCATCTGGTAAGTACTGGCCATCCGGTACTTACTGTTCTACTGAATGTCTGCTTTAGCAGCCTTGTGTGATAGAGTGACCAAGTAAAGGTGTCTAAGAATGCAGCCTTAATGAATCAGCCCATCTATCCTTAATTTACTGAGAATATGTTAAAGGTATTATAGGAGCACTGCAGAGCTTGAGCAACATCACTGAACCAGTCCTGATGCTACTGCAATCTGGAGGAAAAGAAAATGACATTCACAGCCTCTTCCCACACTGGTTCTGAATTGCTTGCATGCTTGGAATGCACTTAATATTGCTGCTGGAATGACTGGTATCTTCTATGTCAGTGTAGTAGTGAATCTGCTCTGGGTTTTAATCCAGACTTTGAAAGAGCTATCCATGGTGTCAAATGCTATCCCCAAATTAGTTTCAGCACCTTGGATAGTTTCTTTAAAGTTCAAGCTAAAAACAGTCCAGATTTGCCACCCCACTGACAAGGGAAAACCAATCATAACTAAGATGGCATCTAATCAGTAAAGACAAAAAGATCTAAATATTATTTTGTGACCACCTTAATCACTTCCAGGGGATCGTGAAGTGAATGTTTAATATAGCAGAAGAAAAAGTCAAATAGAAACGTCTCACTATGGTTAAGCCTTGGGCAGAGGGTGTCATAAATTGGGAATAGCCTCCAGAAATTTTTAGACCACAGATCCCATTAGTTCTAGCATAGACAGTTGTGAGACATTGTGAGAGTTGTAGTCCAACAGCATCCAAGGTGCCACGTGTTTCACATCAGTGCCTTCTGTCTTATCATAACAGAATTTTGCTCCCTCACCCCCAGTATTTCATTCCTTTGCTAGGCAGAGATAAGAGGTTTGATGGGAATGGCCAAATACCAATGGGACTATGATGCAAAAAAGGGGGGGCATATGTGGAAGGATTGGATCATCTCATAATGTTTGCAATGTTTCCTCTGTACAATAGTCAAAGAGAAATGTAGAAGTCAAATCAAGTATTTAACCATTGTCTAGTCAAATTGGATCACAGCCAAACCATTATTGCTGGCCACACCAATTTAATGGCCATAAAATCTTGCTGATTGTCCTCAGAGCATAAGTGAGAGTGATGACAGGCTCTCCTCTTCCATCACTTAGTAGTGTGTCAGCTTCATTCCCTGTATACACCAGCCTTTCCCCAATTCAAAACCAATAGCTTATCAAAGTGTTGGACTACATGTGAAGTTGAAGGCTTTCACGGCCGGCATCCATAGATTTTCCTTGGTTTTTTTTCCAGGCTGTGAAGCCGTGTTCTGGAAGAGTTTCTTTCTGACGTTTCACCTGCATATGTGGCTGCATCTGTGTCCCTGGGTGGAATTCTTTTGTAAGTGTTGAGTTTGGTTCTATTGTATTTCAAAACTGGGAGCCAGATTTTGTTTACTTTTAAGATTTCTTCTTTCCTGTTGAAGTTGTCCAGGTGTTTGTGGATTTCAACAGCTTCTCTGTGAATTCTGACAAGATAGTTGTTGGCCTGGTCTAGAATTTCTGTTTTCAAATACCATTTTGTACCCAGGTTGGTTTATAACATGTTCTGATACTGCTAATTTTTCTGGCTGGCCCAGTCTGCAGTGTCTCTCATGTTCCTTGATTACAAAAAAAAAAAAAACCCTTACAAAAGAATTCCACTCAGGGACAGGGGGATTCCCAGCAGATAATGGCCCATCAACCAACCATTTGCCAAACAGACACTAATGAGCCTTGCATTTCTATACCCAGAAACTAACCATTCAATTACACAAATTTACATATCCTCCCCAACAGGGGTTCACAGCACATAAACTCCACACACACACCTACCCAACCATTCTCTGAAGATGCCAGCCACAGATGCAAGTGAAGCGTCAGAAAGAAACTATTCCAGAACATGGCCTCACAGCCTGGAAAAAAAACCAAGGAAAATCTATGTTGGACTACAGTTCCCATCATGTCCAGGTAACAGAACCAACACATCTGGAAGTCACCAGGTTGAGAAAAATGAGTTTATATTGTAGTAATAGCAACACTAAGTATCTGGTTTTCTGGGGTTTTGTTAAAAGGGGAGGAACAGAAACCTTCCTAGGTTTCCAGTTACAGAGTGAATATTTTTCTTATTTATTATAAATCACATATATAGTATAGTACAGTACAGTACAATACAGTATAGTATAGTATAGGTTTGTTTTTCAATGTAAGAAATATTTGCACAAGGAGTTACAAGCATTTAGAGGAATTCTGGACACAGAGTCTCATACTTTGTCAAAATATTTATAAAATGACAAGGGCTGTGTATGGTCAGAAACACAATCCTTATTCTCACCATTATTTCATAGCATAATGGTGCTATTGTGGATGTTCACAGCATGTGCATCTCTGTGTATAATTAATATGTGCCTGACTTCCCACTGGGGTTCTACAATGGTGTTCACTGCTCAAAAACTAATGTATTATTATGGCAACTATAGTTATCATGCAAAAAACCAAAAACTTACAACTGTGAAACAGAAATGCGGCATATCCAGTACAGAAGGCTAGCAATGGCTTTCTATCTCCATGTTACCTCTTTAAAAGGAGCACATCTGACATTTTTAATTCCTCCCAGTGACTCATATAAAATCTTTTGCCAGTTGCTGCCTGTTGTTTGAGGATCATTCTATTTGTATCCTTCTTCAGATTGCCAGGTGAGAGAAAGGACAGGGCTCCTGTCTCTTTAAAGGTGGTGTAGAAGAAAGAATTTCAGGAAATGCTGCAGCATTTTAGCCTCAAACACACTCAGTGTTATAGCTATGGAGAGAAGGCGATGAGGGCATTTCTTCTTAATAAGAATTCTGCCCCCCTCAAAAAAAAAGACATTTTCCTTTACCCCCCCCCCAAAAAAATTCTAGCATTGCAGTAAATTATAACTTCCACTGAGCATTTAGAAATACAGTTTAGGCATCCAAAGAAAGGGAGCAGGAAAAGTTACCAAGGAAATGGGAGCACAGCAAATTTTAGAGTTCTAGGTATGAATGATTTTCACTGTCTCACTCTCTGTATTGCTACAAATTTGGAGACAGAAAAACAATTCACAAGGGAGAATTCTTATTTAGAGGGGCAATGCCCTCATTCTCGCTTCCTCTCCATATACCCTTGAATACACTTTGTAAAATAGACTAGGCTGAGAAAGAGACCTAAAGCTATCCCATAAATGTTGCAGATAAAGCATGGTCTGAACCTGGGATTCCCACCAACAAAACCAAAATTTTAGCTGGTGGCACTCTGTCAGAGGGAGGCCACCACAGCAAAATACAGCAAAGGTGTATTATAAATCAGAAATGTGGGTTCAAAATGATACTGAATGAAACATATTAAGATCTGTACAAGTCCTTAATTTAAGTAAGAACAATGTCATCAAATTCTGCATGCATGATACTTAATAGTAGTAGTAACTGTGGCAGCAGCAGCAATAAAACACCTATGCAGGTGTTGGTTTGCTGAGCCTAAATATGGCATTTCAATAAGCAGGTGGGAAAATTCATAAAGAAAGAAATGGGACCTAACTGCTTCTTATTCCTTACCACTGGCTAAGCTGGCTAGGTAGTCCAACATCTGGAGAACTGCTTGATTCCCACTCCTGGCTTAAGCCTTTGATAACTTAAAGCCCTCCACATGTGATGGAGTGCAACCATCATCAACCCTTGCCAGCCTAGTAATTAATGTTGTGGGAGGCTGGCTAAACAGTGCCTGTATATCCCACTCAAAGATTTTCTCTGGGCTAAATGCTAAGGATCGCATCCTTTACCCATTTACTTGAGTGCAAGCCCCATTGAACCTAATGGCACTATTGTCTAGGTAGACATTACAGGACTGAATGGAAAGCCTTTAACTTAAGAAGTAAAGATGCATTGCTAATGTATGTATAGGGGTCACTGTGCATCTAGCATGGCTAAGCTATGGTTCCACATACAGGAATAACAGATCCCACTGAGCTAAAAAGCAAAGAGGACTGGTGTGTTTCAAATCATTCTTTAAAATCGTATTTTCCAACATGTATTTTAATATGAAAATGACTTTTTCCACACATTATACCTAGACCAAGGGTAGCTAAAACACAGGCTTAAAGGTTCCAAGTGTTAGAAATCACTGCCAGAAAATATTCAGAAGGTTGGGGCTTTTTTGTTTGTTTGCTTTTTACAAATGTAAAGACTGTATATGGCTTTAAGTTTTGCATGTCTCAATGCATCAACCACAAAACTGTCTCCAAACATCCTGCACTGCAGATACACATAGTAACAAACAAAGACACACACACACACAAAGATGTATTTAAAGGGAGGCTGGTGAGACAGGCAAGAAAATGACACAGAATCATTTTCATTGTGTGTTTTTAATGGCAGCTACCCCAACAAAGAAAAATAATCTTCACTACTATCTTTAGTATCATCATCACCATCTTTATTTTAGGGTGTTTGGGTGGTGTTAAGAATAGTTAAGTGTCTTGAAATCATCACCATTTTAGTGAAGGGAAAATTAAGATTCCTGCATTGCATTTTTTAAAAATGACAAAAATATTACAGTAACAGGTTCAAAATGCATGCAAAGAAAATGGCAACAAATCTTGTTAGCCACATTTCAAGGGGCAAAATTGTCACATAGATTTAGAAGCCAAAACCTCTGCATTCGAACAGAACATTTTGCAACCCTGGTGTAAGGCTTACAGTTAAAGGAGAGCTACAGGATTCCTCTCAATTTAGATAGCAGAGGATTTAGAAACAAAAAAGTTTAGTTAAAGAATGTTTACCAGTGGGAACCAGTTTTAAATTTCTGCGACTGACAGTTAAGAGTGTACATATCAGTATTTTTAAATGCAGTTTTAGTCTTGGGGTGTTGCTCTAGTAATGAATAGAAAAGAAATGGGAGGTGGGATAATTTCCTTCAGACAAGAAGTCAACCCTTTTGGTCATTTGTAGTTTGGCACATCCTTTTTAATGCCACAGAAAAGCAGCTGCGGTACTGTTTCGTTTAATTTTTCAATGTAAATTTCCCAGAAACAATTTGTAGACAGCCCTGCCTTAAATCCACAAGACTTGCAACCTAACCCCAAGCATGTTTACTTAGAAGTAAGTCCTTCTGAGTCCAGCTGGCACTTACTCCCTAGAAAGCTCACGGGATTTCAGGTTTATTGTTTTTTTGCGTAAGATGTTGGGGACGAAACGTTTTGGCCCTTCCTTTCTGGACGTTTAGAAGTGACCCCTGGGACACAATGAGTTGAAACCTACAAAGTGCCAAAGCTTTGGGCTGACAGTCTTGAACTACCCCCCCCCCCATCGGAGTTCCTTGTTAAAAGTATGCCCCTCATAGCCTTCGGGAGGAGATGAAGGCTGGGGTCGTGGCACTTTTAACCGACTGCAGCAGAGAAAGAGGTCTACCAAGCGCAGGGCGTCCCAAGGGCTTCAGAAGGCGACTTCATGCATTGCGCAGCCTGGAATTTTGGGGGGGGGGGTGGATTAGGAATTTTTTAAATTGAAATCAGACCATTTTAAGGGTGGAAGGAAATGGCCCCTAAGGAGAGCAAGAGGGAACTAGAGACCAGGGGGGTAGCAGGGGTCAGGGAGGAGGGCTTTTGGAGGAAAGGGAGGCCGTCGGGAGGGAAGGCAGGGGCGGTTTTAGCCGCAGTGCGGACTTGGGGGCTGGCGGTGGGCGAATCTGGGACGAGGACTGAGCAGGTCGAGGAAGGAGACAGACTGGCCGTGGAGGGGAAACCTGAAGGGAGGAGACACAGAAAGGGAGCGGGGTGGGATTCGAATCCAGGGTCCTGCTGGAACCCCACAACACAAATCGTCCAGTTTGAAACGGGTTTATTTGCCATGGCTGTGGAGATCCTGGGATTTGTAGTTTGGGGAGGCCCCCGCACGCTTTGGCAGAGAAGGTGAAAGGCCTTGTTGAACTACAAATCCCAGGAGTCGTTAGGAAGGCGCCAGGGCAAAAGAGTCCAGTTTGGGAAGTGGGGATTAGTGAGGAATCCGGATCCCCCCTCTGCCCAGCTGACCTTGAAGCTTGCAAGTGGGCTTCGACGGGAGGCGCCCCACATGGCGCCTGCTTGGAATTGCCTTGCCCCTCTCCTTCTCCCTCGGGCCAGCCCTCCCAAACCAAACCAAACCCTCCGTCCCAGCCCAGCCTTCCTCCCCAGGCCACTTACGGTTGACGGCGCCCTTGAAGTAGGTGCGCTCCGAGCTGTCGTAAGCGAACTGGACCTTGTTCATCTTCCACCAGCTCTCCGGGCCTGCGCTGGTGTTGCGGCTCTCCTGGCGATCCGAGGGGAGGGAAAGGGGGCAAGGAGAAGAAGAAGACGACTGAGTCGGACCCCGGGTAAGGGAGCCTCGCTTGCCCACCCGCTCTGGGCCCGGGGAGAACCAGAGCCCTCTGCTTGGAAACTTCCAAAGCTCTCACTGGCTGACACCCAGTTGGAAACCACTTCAGGCGGTGTGGAGGGGTCCAGGACCGGTTTAAGGAATTTTAGGGGCCCCTGCAATGCTTTATTTTTTGGGGGGGCATATGTTTATCTCAGGTCAATGTAACCTAACTCAACCTAAGCTATCCACAGTACAGGATATTCAGAATATTACTAATCATGTTTTTGCAGGAGGAGGGTTACTATGGGAGCCCCCACAATGATGGCCCCCCCTGAAATGCTTTAATTTGGGGGGACCCATATGTTTATCTCAGGTCAATGTAACCTAACGCAGCCTAAGCTATTCACAGTACAGGATATTCAGATTATTACTGATAATGTTTTTGCAGGACGAGGGTTACTACAGGCCCCCCCACAATGATGGGGCCCCCTGCGGATGCTGACGCCGCCGGTGCCTTAAACCGGCCCTGGAGGGGTCAAGCGCTATCGCTGAAGCCTTTGTAAGCTGCTCTGAGAGCCTTCGTGGCTGAAGAGCGGGGGATGAATACCTAAATAAAGAAATATAAAAGGGAACTCCTTGCTCTCCCTCCAGGCCTGTTAACTTCTGGGCTCTGAAACCAAAGAAACGGAGAGGGAAGGAAAAAGTGCTATTATTCCACTGTATTTGCTCTGGCTGCCTCCTGTGGAATCCTGGGATTTGCAGTTTAGGGAGGGGCATTTAGAACTCTCAGCCAGAGAACTCTTAGGCTTCACCGAACTATAAATCTCAGGATTCCACAGGCAGCAGCCAGAGCTAATAAAGTGGAATAATAGCACTATAACAGTGTAGTGTGATCGTCCAAAGACGCGCTTGGCGAACCTCCATGGCCAAAGAGCCATCAGAGACTGCAAGCCTGATCCATCAGCCCCCCCCCCGTCCTCAAGGTCTTTCTCTTTCGTTTGTAATCGCCTCTTCCTTTCCCTTTAAACATTCACCCATTCACTCTGCACTTCTTTAGCAAGCCCTGCAGCCAGGGCCGGTTTAGAGGCCCTCCAGTACCTGCAGCCTTAGGAGACCCCATCATTGTGGGGGGGGGCGTAGTAACCCAGCTCATGCAAAAACATTATTAGTAATAATCTGAATATCCTGTACTGTGAATAGGTTAGGTTACACAGGCCTGAGATAGACATATTTTTATTTTTTAGACTCATTACTCCTACACATATGGAACCCCCCCCCCAAATAAAGCGTTGCAGGGCCCCCAAAAATTCCTTAAACCGGCTCTGCCTGCGGACCCACCCCAAGCCCCGTCCCCTTCCTTTACCTTGACGAAGTAAAGCCGGAGCGTGTAGGCTTTGTCCACCCACGAGATGTGGAGCTCGGATTCGTTGGTGCCACACTTGCCTCGCTCTTCGGCGCCCCGAGAAAGCGGGATGTAGGCTTGCTCGGTGATCGTCTGGACAAGGCACACAAGGCAAAGCGTCCTACGCTCAAGCCTCCCTCCTCCCCCATTTTTAAAAGAATTTTTAAAGGATTATAAGCGAGTGAAGGCTTTCCCAAAGAGTATAAGGGAGGGGGGATGTGATGGTTCCCCCCTCCTCCCCCTATGCTGCGTCATGACAACCGCCAAGGGACTGTTATAGGGCAATTATTCAACTTCTATGGCTGCCTCCTGTGGGATTCTGGGATTTGTAGTTTAGTGAAGCCTAAGAGCTCTCCGGTTGACAGTTCTAAATGTCCCTCCCTAAACTGCAAATCCCAGGATTTCACAGGAGGCAGTCAGAGCAGTTAAAGCAGAATAATAGCGCTATAGCAGTGTAGTGTGATAAATAGACGGGTGTGTAGCAGCAGGACCACAGTTTCTCTTCGCCTCCTGCTAGGAAGAAAGGAGGGGTTGTTGGTTTTTTTACAGTACCGTCCCAGGAAGAAGAATGATCTCTCTGGCCACATCTACACAACAGATCAACACATGACATGGCGCCTTCCTATAGAATCTTGGGATTTGTAGTTTTACAAGAGTGCTTTGATTGTGAATCCCTGCAGGGCAGGGGGTTGGACCAGATAGCCCTTGTGGTCTCTTCCAACTCTTCTAGGATTCTGTGAAGATCTTTCGCTTGCTCCGCCAAAGAGACTGATGCCTCACCAAAACGACAAATCTCAGGATTCTATAAGAAGGAGCCAAGAGAAATAATCCCCTTTCAAACTGGATTATTTGAGTAGTGTGGATCTGACATCTTTCTCGCGATGAGTACTATGTAGGGGGTGTCTCTTTTTCCCTCCCATAATGCGGATGGGTGGGAAGCAAACTTCGGGCACTTTACCTAACCGTCAAAGCAAAGGACGGCTACAGCCAGCAACAAAGAGAACTGACAAGCCGCCTGGAAAACCACTCCAGTGGTGATGATAGTAGTGCTGGGCGGGGGTTGGTCTCTGCGTGGGTGTTTAGACCGGGGAGGTTTAAACTCCGGTGTAGAACTCCGCTTTCACGTCAGTCTTCACTAGTACAAATTCGAGATGGCTCTTTGAAACTGGATTATTTGCATGGGTCCTTCCTATGCTATCCTGGGATTTGTAGTTTGGTGAGGCACCAGCACGCTGTTCAATAAGGCTAAAGACCTTGCATAACTACAAATCCCAGGATTCCATAGGAAGGAGCCATGCAAATAATCCATTTTCGTGTGGATTCTCCCGTGGGCGTGTGGCGCCCTGCGAGAGAGGAAGTCCGAGAAAAAGAAGTTTCATATTACCTTAGCAACATACAAAAACTAAGGGTGGGCACACTTTGGATCCTGTTCTAGATTTTTCCTATTCTCCCCCCCCCCCCCGTCTATCTCTCTGTCTGCCACTCGCGGGCACACTAGCACAGGAATGTGAATGAAGCCTTCCCTGAAACATGAAATCCGAAGCTTTTAAGAGGCATCTCCTATTTAGGAGAGGATTAAACCGATCTAACTGGAGGTGAAGAGGAAAGCGGGGGAAAGGTGTTCTTACATCCACATAATTGCTGGCCGAGACCTCATAGGGGACGATCAACTTCGCGGCAAATTCCGCCATGAGACAGGTCGTGCCATTCTCACGAACGACAAAAATCGCCTTCTCGGGGTCAGGAGAGAGCCCGGAGAGATTTTCCACTTCTTGCTCTGCCACGCTGCCAGGTAGTGCATCTGTTGAGAAAAAGAGGGAGGAAGGGCCAGTTCCTACTGGTTTTGCATTAAGGTTCAGCCGCACAGGTGAGGTTTCTGCCTCACCTGGACCCGAAGTTATGGCCACCGGTCTAAGCGACATGGGTTGATCTCAATCTGCTCGTGTATGTGTGTGTATTCAGGTCGCCTGTCGACTTAGGGCGACTCCATGAATTTCACTGTGTGTTTTTTTTCCCGGCGTGGAATACTCAGAGGTAGTTTTCCATTGCTTTTCTGTGAAATATTAACCCACAACACCGGTATTCCTTGGTGGTCCTCAGTCCAACTACTTAACCGGGCCTGACCTTACTCAGCTTCCAAGATCAAAGGGGGATCTGGTGCCTTCCAGGTCTAAAATAAAAGGGGTTAGTTTTTTTTTTTCATGCACACATACACGGCAAGTCCTACTGGCAGTCTCATTCGTGGCTTACTCTCCTATTTCTAAGAAGAGCTGGCAATAAGAGACCAGAGACTTACTGGATGGATGGGGAGAAAGTGGCACTGGACATTTTGGGGGGTGGGGGTAGGAGTGGGGAAGGAAACCTCCTCCTAGGTGGTAAGGATCCACTACTCACAGAAAAAGAGGAGAAGCAGCTCCCAGAGTCCCAAGCTGGGTAACCTCATGGTCCCGCGCCTCTTGAGCTTCCCAAACCGAGTCCTTGGAGAGATGAAGCCAAGAGATGGAGGAGCTTCCTGGGAGCCAAGTCTCTTTGCGGCTTCCGCTCCTATCCAGCCGCGGCGAATGGGCTCCGACCACTTTCCCAAGCTGGAGTAAAGTAGTAGTAGCAGTAATGATCCACGGAAGCGGTGGGGAGGCGGGCTGTCTGGTGGAAAGGGCCGGAGGAGCTGTCCCAGGGCTCAGGTGCTGAACCAGCCTGGCTGCCTTTCTCGCTCTTCAGAGGCGCAGGAACTGTCCCAGGGTTCAGGTGCTGAACTGCCCTGGGCGCCGTCTCTCTTGCTCTCCAGCGGCGGAGAGCGCAGGAACTGTCCAAGGTTCAGGTGCTGAACCAGGCTGGCCCTGCTCTCTCTTGCGCTCCAGCGGATGAGAGGGGCGGCGCGGGAGCTGTCCAAAGGCTCAGGTGCTGAACTGCCCTCACCGTCTGGCTCGCTGTCCAGCGGCAGAGAAGGCGCTGTCCTGGGTCCACGTCCGAGAGCCCAGCGCTGGTTCCAACACGCAGCGCCAAGTGGACCTTAAGGTAGGCTATACGCTACAGATCCCTCGTGAAACCCGTCCCTTCACAGAGCTGGCGTTGTGTGTTCCCGCCCCACCCTCCCCAAAAGCGCACACGTACGCACACACACACGGGATCGTTGCCTTCATTGGGCAGAATAGCTTGTCTTGCCAAAATCCAGCCTCACCTTCTTTTCTCGCGCATCCTGCCTCCAGATCTTTTCTTTACCTAACGAGATAGGCGTTTCAAGGGCTTTCCCCGTCTATGATCCTCCGAGGTGGCGCTGGGGGGGGGGGAGGTGGATCTCTCCCTCCCCCTAACCAGGAAAATGCTGCTTCTCCTTTTCCGCGATGGAAACCGGCAGCAGACACTAGTCGATTTAAAGATACTCCCGTCTATAGAGGAGTCGGGCTTTCAGCCAAGCGTCATCACTGTAGACAGAACAAGCTGTTGCTGCAGCTCAAAAGATCAGCGGTTATTTTTCCTTAGCCCGTAAAGTGTCTTCGTGCCATCTTCCCTTGAGTCAGAATTCTGTGGCTGCAGCAGCTTATTTTAACACCTGGCAATGCAATACTCACGAAAGAGATATTTTACCAAAGATGGGGGGAATATTTTTTATGCAACCAACCGAAGTAAGATCTCTCTCTTTCTCTCTGGCACACACACACACACACACACACACATACACACACACACACAGGCGTGTGCACACATGTGAGCGCACATACACAAACGCACAGGCGTACGCCATTGAGGGAATGATTGCTCCTTCTTCTTGTTAACTCCTCAGTAGGACTACATGGATAATAACCGGTGTTTATTATTTTAACCTGAGGCAGCAGTCTTCAGTCCCCCTCCCCGTTTAAAGAATAACACAGAATATATGCATCACATTTTGAACAGTGTAGTCCTAAAAGTCTGCCCTCAAAAGTAAGCCCAAACGACTTCAATGAGACTTTTCCCCAGGACTGCAGCTTTTTTGTATCTCTGATCCAATTATAATTAATCAGAGCTTTTATACATCCATTTTTTAAGGGGGGGATTACATAATAATAGACACCCAGTAAGCCATCTTACTTACAAAACATGTGCTTGGGCTGCCTCCCATTTGATTTGTCAACATCAAATACTTGACAGAAAATGAAACATGAAGACAAACCACAGAGTGGAAGAATGCAAGTTAAGCCTGGTATTTTGCTTTGTAGAATGCCTGCAATGAGGAGTCAGCCCTCAGATGGTTGATGATGACTAGCTATCTTACCAAGCATGATTCAGGCCACCCTTGTGTTTCAGATTTCTCACCTTATGGAAAGTAAATTCCTAGGAGTCCCTAAAAGTCATTTCTTGGATGGTGTCTAGGAATATTCCTGTAACAGTTATACCCATAATATATCATTTGGCACTTTTTGCACTCCTCCTAAGGCATTTATAACATAGGCATATAAATTTCAAATAATTTCTTTCAGTATAAGTATATTTGTCCCTCCATATCCACAGATTTGGTATCCACAGATTTAAATATTCACGGCTTGAAAATATTCTTTAAAAAATAATAATCCAAAAAGCAAATCTTGATTTTGCCATCTTATATAAGGGACACCATTTTGCTATGCCATTGCATATAATGGAACTTGAGTATTCATGGATTTTGGTATCCACGGGGGGTCATGGAACCAAACCCCAGCGAATATGAAGAGACAACTGTAGAGTTTAAATAGAAAATGTAGTACATGTCACTACAATCACCATAAAAATATTTCTCTAAGGTTTCCATCCTATGCTCTCTTATCTGGAAGTGAGTTCTGTTGAAAACAGGACTTACTTCTGAGCAGATGAGTATAGGATAAGGACATAGGGTTTTGATCCTACACACATTTCTAGGCGTAACTACCACTTAACTCAAGAAGATTCATTTCTCTGTAGCTAGGATAGAATTTTACTATAAAATATCACATTGTGCAATAATACACAGTATACTGTAATATACAGTAATACACAATACAGCCAATAGGATGGTCCTTCAAAATTGTACTACAAAGTAGAATTCAACCTCATGGGCAGAATGAGCAACTCTTTGATGGACAACATTTACCATTAATGGTTAGCAATTGTTAAGACTAAAATTGTCCCCATACATTAAAAAAACAATACTATAGAAACCACAGCTTAAAAAAAAAAGATAAAACACTAAACAATGTTAAAATATATAGAATTTGAAGTCTTAAAATACACATTCAGATTTGTGAAATCAAAATTACTCTTTTGGGAGGCAAAACAAACAGACTTTGATCTGAGTTAGCCTTCTGCATAGATTGTTCTACCATTCTGCTGCAAACAACCATTCTGTTGGGAGCTGCAGTCTATTGCGGCAGTGTACAGCTGCAGAAGAGCAGCCCACTCAAATGACATGAATTTTCAGGCTCATTGATCCCTTCCCTAAAAGTGTATTGGATTAGAATTAGTTACTACAGTAACAAAAAACTGGCCAATTAGCAATTAATTAATTCATTAATCCTGCAACTTATAATGAACTCAGATCTTTGAGTGACCTCTCATTTCCTGGCAGTATGGGCAAGTTCTACATTGAATGAAAGGTGGGGCCTGCTTCATCTGATTGTTATGTCCAGTTGTTACTCCGAGCTAGAGTAGATCAAGTGAATTAGTGGGATTTATACAAATGTCGACTTAGCATCCACAGCAATTGAATCAGGGGGCCTGCTTGAACCTATCACTAACTATCACTATCACTTTGTAACTCAAAAGTGGAGGGTGTTGTTGTTGTTGTTGTTGCTGCAATAATTCTGCATGGAGGATATTCCACATATTAAAGTAAGTAATTTAATAGAAACACATTAAACATATGCTTGTACACCAAAATGTTCAAATCAGTACAGCTTAAGGAAGAGAAGAGAAAAACTTCCTAATGATTGCCATGTGTTCAATCAGAGATCCACCTTAATCATTAATGACTGGATGCTTGGGAGGGGGAGAGCACAGGAGATTGAGTTGATATGCTTAAAGCCATGCCAATTTGTACATCAAATGGGGCAGAAGGAAATTAAGCATGGAGAACCACATCTGAGCACCACTGGCTTTCATACACAGTAATGTGGCTAAACAGAATAAGGGCAGCCATTACTGTAGTGTTTAACAGTGAACAAGCGTCAAGCTCTCAGCCTTTCAGAACAGAGTCTGCTGATTCAGGCAAATTTCCTCCATTGAGGGGTGGAGTGGGAAGGGACAAAATAAAGAACAGCCTTGTCAACATATAACACCACAAAAATATTAAAGATCGTTTGAACGTTCAAGGTTTTTCACATACTATGGCCAAGATAGTATGTCTTTTCATTTCAGTGTAGCGTTAACATATGCTGGCAGTGGTGCATTATGCAACCCCTATGGAGAATACAGACATAGTGAAACATATGTGTATCATTGGTCAATGGACATGGTTGACAACCCACTGTGAAACAGCAATGTGTAATGAGCAGAGGCAATGTGAAGAAACAATGTGCATTCACACCCTACTCTGTACACTTCAGTATGCTACCACTTATGCAGTGGTTCTGCATGCACAACTCTGATTATGCCTCTTTCACCCGAATATCACCTTTATGCATTTCTGAGGGGAAAAAATCTCTCTGCATGTGTAACACAATATTTGCCGGTGTAATTCACTAAAAAGATGCCAATCGTGTGCTCAGGTCACAATAATGTTGCCTCTCAAGTCCTTTTAAAGCCAGTGCTGTTATTAATCAAATTTCTATGCCATCTTTCTTTGAGTGAGTTATTTTATCTATTTATTTTATTAAAATATTTTTTCTCCTGACCTGTATTATGAAATCTCAGGGCAGTGTGTACAAATAAAATCAATATAAACAATTTAAAACAATACAATACTTTAAACAGTCTAAAAAAATATATTAAACACATGTTAACAAGTTAAAACAGATTAAAAAGATTAAAACAATAAAATACTTTAAACAGACTAAAAAAATATATTACTGTAAACATGTTAACAATTTAAAACAGATTTAAAAGATTAAAAGTTTAAAATTGTCCGTATAAACATTTTAGAGTGATGCACAGAGGCCTCAAAGGCCATTTCTAAAAGGAAAAAAAAATTGGCATCATATGAACCCCATTGCCTATATCCTAACTGCAGATTTGAGAAAAGAGATGGAAAGATCTCTAAGCCTGTTTTCTTGAGTCTCCTGAACCCCACCTGCATTTTAATCCTTTCCTTGTTTTGTATCTGGTTGTGAGATGTTTTGATTGTCCTTTTCCCCATGTGAATTTGTGCATATTTTCCAATGAACTTTTCCAAACACACTTTGAAAATGTTTATACACTTTCCCCATTAACTGAAGCAAGTTTGTGCAAATTTTCCAAAGATGCATATATTTGGAACGTGCATTTATTCACATATAACTCCAAAAGAAAAAAAGGGGGAATCAGTTACTCACAGTTTCCTCCTGAAAACACAAAATATGTGGGTATGCTTTCATTATTAGTCTTGCAGACCATGAAAGGAATAATTTCATAAGGTATTCTAGTTAATGTGAATTTCTTTGACACCCCTAGTTCTGAGGTAATTTAGGATGAAATAAAGACTGGTGCAAGGTCACCTACTGAGCTTCATGCCTAGGAAAGAAAGATTTGAACTGATCTCCTCAGTCCAGTACACTAAACACAATATTACACTGGCTGACCTATTTTGAATCTATGTACTCAGACAATGCAAGGAATTGTTTAAGAAAACTGATTCAGTCTTATGGATCTAAATAACGTCGGGAAGGCCTGCTGGGTCCTAAATGAAATAATTGTGCTTTCCATACCTGTTTCATAATAAAATAATGATACCACAGTTATAATTAAAGAAAGACTCAAAGCAACCTCTAGAAACAATTCTGGAAAGATGCTAGTGCATCCAAATAACCTAGGATACTTTCTGGCTTCATAGAAGCAGTCTTTGGACTTCATCAGACACAGCAAATATGGTGTCATAACAAATGCCTAATGAATGCAAAAGGGTGTCAGTTTCTCACAATGTTGTGCTTTTGCATTCTCATGCTATTAATAGGGCTCTCTTTTATATTGACAGGCCAAACTCAATTTAGCGGCCATGGCAGTTTCCCCCCACATAATTGCAAGCATTCTGCTGGTGTGATTTCAGCATCAATGGGCAGTCCCCACCAGTATACTTCCGGGTGAGAATGCGAAAACTAGCTATGGGACACTCTTTTTATGAACCTCCCCATTTCGCAGGCAGGTTTTTAAGTGTGTTTCAGTGCTTGTGTATTCACGTTATTTTTTTTTTTTATTTAGCTGTTTTTAGACTTTTAAGCATGCTCGCATGTTCTCATGAGAACCACCAAGATCACACGCACCTGCCAACATGGAAGTACAGGGCTGCTTTTTCATGCTATTATGGCAACATTTGATAAAAAGGGTTATTTTGCTGGCACACGTACAATTTAAAATATGGTGGGAAAGAAACATTTTTAGAGGCTCAGTCAAGTCCTTTATCTACAGCTTGCATCATAGATTTGGAGGGGGATGTGGCAAAAGTTTAAGAAAAGATACGCTTGTTCACATTGTTGTTTAATTTCTTGAGATTTAGTGGGAAAACAGTACAAATATTAAAAGTAGAAGCATTAAACAGACAAAGTAGCCACAGCCTAAAGTTAAGAATAGTATCACAGATATGTTTTCATTCAAATTAATGAAAGCTGTTTTAGCTTATTGTGCTACAGCCATTTGAAACCCTAGCCCTCCTATTCATAGTCTTGCGGCATATAATCTTCCTGCACCCCCTCCACTGTTATTTCAAGCAGATGCTTTAGTATAGATAGTACATTCCCTGCCTGAATCTAATTCCATCAGAGGAGGAAACAGACCTATAAAACAAGGCATTTTATAGTTGTTCTTGGTGCAGGAAATAAAGGTTCTGAAGTCAGCTGTTGATGAATCAGTAGACATTTTCCTTAAGAAAAGCAGCTGTGTAATGCATCCATTAGAAGCAAACACTCAAATGGGTCACCCCAGGAACTCAGAAGCATTGGGTTGTTGCTGCACATAAGACCTGACAACTGGAAAATGAGAAAAAGCCTTGAATAAACCCACACATTGCTTGGAAAAATCCATAAATGTACTTTCACGTAGTATGCAAGTTGTATGGAATGAAATCATGTATGCTTTAGCATGTACACACAAAATTACAGAAAATAGGGGTGGGGTGGGGAAACTTACCATTAGGGAACTTAATTTGACTGGCACATCTGTGTTCAAAGGTAGATTCCTTCCTGTTGTACTCTGCATGTTATGCAATGCAACTTTCTGATGCTCCACAATGAGTTGTTAGGTCAAATGAAAGGCAACCTACCATACGTACTGTTAAAAAGTTGCTACGCTTTCCTTTGGGGATTAACAACAAGATGGTACTGTAGAGTATTTTTCCATGGTACTATGGCAGAAACCCACTCCTCAGAGGAAAGATGACAAAATATTTTCCACTCTAATTTTCTTCATGGTAGATGCAGATTAAAAAAAACACACACCAGTGATCATCATTCTTGACACAATGACTATACAGATTTCACAGCATAGCCTGGAATGGGTTCCTCTCTGTGATGTGGAAGATCCCCTTCTGTTTTTCTTCACCAGGAACTTAGTCCCGGTTCTTTGTTGTTTGTTGTTCTGTGCCTTCAAGTTGTTTCCGATTTCTGGCATCCCTAAGGCAAACCCATCATGGGGTTTTCTGAGACTTGCCCAAGGCCGAGTGGATTTTCAAACCGTGGTCTCCAGAGTCCAACACTCAGACCACTATGTAATTTATATTTTCCCTTTCTTCTTTGACATACCTTCTCTAGCTAAGAGCACAGCTTGAAAAATTACTTTTTTTTACGATAACTCCCAGAACCCCTCCAGACAGCATGCCCACTAAGTTTCTCAAAGTTGTGGTACAAAAAAAAAGTATTTTTTTCAAAGCTATGCTGGCAAATCACATCCCCACCTCAAGTTCTGGCTAACAGCAGCAGCAGCAACAACAATGACAATAGTTGTGTTCAAATGTTCAGAGCTCTTCTATATGTCTTTGTCTAATTGTAATTCCTAAAAATGCATCAGTATTATCATCCCCAGTATTTACTGATGGGGCAAGGCTGAGAGAGAGTGGCTTGTCTCAAGCTAATAGGACCAACAAAGAGGTGAGATTCAAACCGGAGACTTCCATGCCAAAAATTCCATGATGTTATGTTTCATAATTAAATTAAGATGGGTTGCAGAGATATGTGGATGGCCATTCACCACTTTCAAAGTCCTTCCAGCTTGCCAAGGCCACAGCAGAAGATGGAGGGGGGTAGTTAAGATTCTTCCCTTTTTCTTCATGGCTTTCTTTATTTTTCCCTCCATGGAGAGGGAAAAAATTACTATGTAATCCTCAGGTTAGGATAGTTTATGGGCTTGATTCAGAGCTGCATTTGGGGAGCAAGGGGTTTCTGTAGGTGGGTTACCACTGATTCACCGTCCCAGGGCCAGTTTAAGGGCCCTGCAGCACCTGAAGATGCAGGGGGCCCCATCATTATGGGGGGCCCTTCATAACCCTCCTCCTGCAAACATTATTAGTAATAATCTGAATATCCTGTACTGTGAATAGGCTAGGTTACATTGACCTGAGATAAACATATGGGACCCCCCAAATAAAGCATTGCAGCCCCCCCTGAATTCCTTAAACTGGCCCTGCACCCCCCCCCCCCATATAGCAGATTTTTAGAGCCTTTCCTGTCACAGCAAAAGCTACTGCGGAAAACTTATACTCTTAGGGATGTAATGCAGAGATGAGGAAAGTGCAAACCATAGGTCCATGTTTGTGTCCCTATAGTTCAAGAGATGTTTTTGTATGAAAAAAAAAATTAAATTTACACTCCAAATGCCTTGTAGGAGGCATGGGGGTAATTTCAACATCTCCATCACCACTTTAGGCCCAGAAGAGACCCTTTTTCTAATAGGAAGTGACCTAGAATTTGACTTTCAGGTCACTTGCTATTGTCAAAAAATGCCCCTCCCGGCCCTATAATGTTTGGAGAGGGACAAAAATTTGGCAAAATGCTCAAACATGTTTTTTTGGGGAGGAGCAGTGGGGAGGTAATTTCTTTTTTGGAGGTGGAGCCCTCTGTGGTCCCTTGGAGGGTAATGTGACCTTCAAACCCCAACAGTTGCCCACCTTGATGTAGTGAGTACCTTTCGGATGGATGCTACAGATGTCAGGTTATGATTTCTCTATAATATTCATCTGTGTACAATAATACAAATATTCCTTAATTATTTGTCTCATTGGGCCTTACCACACTCCAAAGAAAAGCAACAACACAGCAGAAACGTTCCATCTTCCTCATTGCCTTACCACATGATGTCAATGTTCTTCTGGCGTTCTTTCATTCCAGTCCCATAGAGGACCAGGGTAAAACTGCATCTTTTTGCAAATGGATTTTTCTGGTTAGCAAAAGACACAGTTTTACCTTGGTCCCTCACGAGATTTGAACAAAAGAACATTGACTTCATGTGGTAAGTCAGAAGACGGAACGTTCCTGCTCCCCTGCCACTTTTCTTTGGAGTGCAGTAAGGCCCACTCTCTTTATTAATTTGTTTTTATTGATTGTGTTGTAGTTTGCATTTGTGTTTGCATCCATGGATTGTTAGATTCTTTAAATGCTACGGCTGAGATCCCACATATTATTGTAATTATGACTGACAATACCTCCTCTCCCCCATCCCACAGAACTGCTAGGCTGTGAAGGTAGGTTTGGGAGGTCACATTCAGTCATTATTGACTGTAAATATGAATCCCTGGCAGTCAGGTTATTATAAGTCTAGCTTATAGTATTTTAACTGATGAACAGGATTTTTTTTTAATGTTGCCATAGGGAAGCTATGTGGGCCTAATCTGATCCACAAAGCCCCACCCCCTTGTGCATGAGGACCTTATCCCTGGAAACACCCCATTTTCAAAGTCAGTTCCCCCTTCCTTGTCCATCTGAGCAGGCATCTCAAAGAAGTTACTCCTAGAGGGCCACCTCAGAGCTGTTCACCTTTCCAGATCAGAAAATTCAGCAGAAGGCAGGCTATAGTAGGCAAAGCTTTGTCTGAACCCTCACTTGGAATAAACTTTATTAAATGATTTTGGGCCTGTTACACCCTTTCAGCCTAGTCAATTTCCCAGGTTACTTAACAAGCACAACATGGACGTTAACCCCTATGCATGCTACCCTGACCTTCTTGACAAAATAGTAGAGTAAATGTGGGTTTGGCATGATGGCCAAATATTAATAGCTTTCCAGTGGTAGAGAAAGTCTAATTTGTATTATGGACTTTGTTTGATAGTTTTTTTTACATTAGCTTGGCAGTTTGAGGCTGGGAAAAGTTATGAAGGCTTAGAACAAACTGAAGGAGTACAATTTCCTCTATTATTAACCTGCTTGTACAGTTCTCATACCTATGAGAGGGGGGTGGTTGGGTCACACTTGTGCACTTTGATATTCTTTGTTTGTATTATATAACTGTGGAAGTCCATCTTCCATCAGCCTCACCTATATGATGTGCCCCAGCCTGGGGTCCCATATAGCCAGCAGTGGGGAATTGGATCATTGGTCGGGGATAGTCTTGGTAGAATTAGTTATTGAGGGGCTCAGTTATACTACTGGCTGTGAAGGGATGCTGGACACCATCAGCAAAAAGGATGGCATCTCTCTCTACTGTACTCCATCTGCTGCATCATTTACCACCAGTAACACTTACCTTACAGCAGTTGTTGTCTAGATGGTGACAATTAAAGGGACACGAGGAGCCACCTGGCCAGCTGCTGGTTGCAGAGAAGGAAGAGGAGGGCGAGATGTAGCTCGAGCAGCAAAGAGCTGCCCTCCTCTTCCTTCTGCCAGTGGCTGGCCAGGCAGCTCCTCCCCTTCCTTTGCAGCCTGAATCAGAGACCATTGCCACCACCACTAAGATGGGTGAAGGGTGAGTGGCTCTCCTCCTCCTCGTGGTGGTGGTGGTAATGGTGGTGGTTGCCCAGTTCATTGTCTCCGGGTGCTGCCGGGTCCTCTTTGCCTTCCTGCCCCCCCCCACCATACAAAACGACATTGCCACCATCTTGATTTGCGGCCGTGTGAACATCACAGTGGCAAGCATTGCATACTATTGTTTTAGCCAAAATACCATGGAGACAAAATAATGCTGCTACGAATTGCCTATAATATGCAGGTATGTGCATTATTTCTTCTTGTATAGACAAGCCCGTGGTCAGTGTTTGGCACCAAATTAAGTCTTGGAGAGGTCTGGAACTACACACAGTTCTGGCACAGGACAAGTGAGAAGGGGGAAATCAACAAGTACAGACTTTGGTGGTTAGATCAAAAGCTGAAATGCATATAAAAACATTATAGGGACTTTAATAAAGCTGTGTTGATGATAACACCAACATCCTGGCATTGCTAAGCCAATTAACATTTAGCTGTAGTATCATTTGTCCATCATATACTATAATAAATGTATATGATTTGCAATTTGTTTTTAAAATCTGTGCTTTTGAAAGAGTGGAAAAATTTCTAAAAGGTCAGTCATCAACTGACCCAAAACATTGTATGTATGTATGTATGTATGTATGTAAAGCACTCTGCTCTGCACCCAAAAAGGTTCCTGTTAACAGTATATTTACAGATATTTAAAAAGAAAGTCACTAACCACAGGATCTTAATGTAACATAATTAGGAAGCATGCAGACCTCCAGATGTTGTTGGACTGCAGCTCCTAGCACTCCTCATTGGCTATAGCTGGTGGGAGCTGCAGTCCAACAACGTTTAGGGAGCACAGGATCTCCCCGTCTGAACTAAAAGGACACAGCATGAGAGGAGAGAGGGATGGGAGGGGGAGCAAATAATTTTTCATCAGGGCTAATGAAATGGGTCCACTTTCCATTGAGGAAGGAGCATTCAGGAAGCAGGCCTTTCACATATTGGTGGGCATCCTGTTAGTGGTATGCATAAGTCAACTTTACACCTTTCTATGTCTTTTGTGGACATTGCAGAAGTTGGAATTCTCTTCTTCCCTCCACAACAACTGAAGTATGCTACCTAGACTTACCACTGCAGCTCCCTCATAGCAATTCTCTACTTGCTGGAGCATGGGGGGGGGGAATCATAGGAGCATCTGGCTATGTCCCTGTAGCCAGATGTGAAATGATTACACCATATGCTGGGAGGAAACCAGCAGGCCTCAGTGGATGATATAATCATTTTGCATCTGGCTATAAATAACCAATTCACACTAGGGTAGGTTTGCTATAGATACACTTTAATATGCACTTCCTGTTACTCGGTTGCAGGACTCACCATGTCCCGCAGCCAGGTTTTGCAGCTGGGGGAGCTTCAATCCCCGACATCGCTCGCCTCGTGGTGGGGCCCTGGGTGCCGCCATCTTGCCTATTGACTTCTCTCTGGCCGGTTGAGGCTGGCCGGAGAGAGGATCGTAAGCTGGCCAGTGGGAAAGAGGCAGCTCTTCCCCGATTGGCCAGCAAGTGAATGCCTCAGCCAATCAGAGGCTCTGGACCAGCGGAGCCTCTGACTGGCTGGGGGGGGGGGAAGGAGACTGCTGCCTGCAGTCTCCTTTCGGGCCCGGCAGCCAGGAAAAAATTCCCGGCCTTTCGCCGGACCTGATCAGTTGGCTCTCAGGAGCTGAAGACCTGCCCACCCTCCCTTAGTTAGGTTCTCTTTGTATTAGCTAGGATGTGTTTCTGTTCACCATTGCATGCTTCATGTACTATGTTATAACCTTTCGTCACAACTTTGAGGAGTTGGCGGTGAGCATGGGGGTTCAGGATCCAAACTCTGCATCCAGGGTCTTCGGTACTGGGTCTAGGCCATCCCCAGGTCAAGTTCAAGTTCAAGGCAACGGAGACCAAAAAGGGGGGAGGAGGCAGGGGCCTCCCCCTTGGCCAGATTTGGATCACGTGACCTGTCACGTGACCTGTCATGTGATCGGTTAGCAGGCGGGCTTACCGATATGTCATCAACCAACAGGCAGGTTCGTTGATACCTGGTTCCTACCCATGCTCAAACGCCAACCAGGCAACTATCACCAAGACAAGTTGTGGCCATTTTATTGCCAATTCTACTTTTATATCTTACCACTTATTGTATCAATAGATATTTCCGCATATTTGTATCTATTGTCATTATTGGGGCAGGGAGGTAGGGTGACGGGAGGGGGGAGCTATCTCACCTCAGCATGCAAATATTTGTATGCATGATTTCTTGGCTAAAGCTTTCTTTTAATAGCATTACTGAACATGATTGCCAATTTATTTCTAAACATAAAGGATGTATCTTAATTTTGTATGTATATCTTAGTAGCCATCTGCCAAAAATCAGGGGGGTAGGTGATGTCTTATTCTCCCTCTAGAAATGTGATATTGTATGGGTCCCCTCCCTTAGCAAATTAAATTAGCTGAAGTGTAGGAAAGAATCATACTACTAAGTATGAGACATCAACTCCCAGAATTCCTCTGCACTGCCCATATTGGCTGGAACATCTGGAAGTTGAAGTCCAAACTATCTGGATGACCAAACATTGAGAACTAATGCCATAAGGGATTTTGAAGTATAAGCACAGACAAAACCAACCACAATCAGTGCTCTTAAAAAAAATGTGGGCACGCGCAGGCGTCTTCAGGAGAATATAAACAATGGAGCTTGGAGTACTCTGAATGTAAAGATCTCCCTGTAGCAAAATATGAGCTGGCAGCTTAGAAGGCAAAAATGGGAAGTAGGGGTGCATCCAGCCCCCTGCCTATACACATAGTAAGCTGCCACATAGGGAGCCACTGGTCTGTAGAGACATGCCATATGGAAAAGTCCCCTAGTTTCATGACACTGCACATAAAAGGCCTCAAAGTATTCTCCACCCTTTTTTTTAATGACAGATAAATAGGAAGAATCATTTAAGCAAATTTCTCCTGTGTAGAAATTCCCGAACAATTTCTTGCAGTGAAGTTCAGCCTTAGCACCAGCAATGGCACAGCTACTCACCCTATACCGATTTATTTTTTGATGCTTTTCTGCAAGTGGTTGCAGGAATACCTATCTTGGCAGCCTGGCTGTCATTTTGTCTTCTCCATGATGCCTCACACTTAGTGTTGTTGTAATGAGTTGTAGTCATGGGAAATGTTGGCTGGCACCATTAGAATCACAGAGATAATTTAAAAACTCTACAAAGTGGTTTTCTTTTTCTTTTTGGTGCATGTGTGTGTGTGTGTTTGGAGTCAGAGGCTAAAACATAACATAAACAATTTTCTCAGACAAAAAAGTCTTCTGAAAAATTTCAACTCAGCTGTAGACTGCAAAAATGCAGATGACGCTTGTGCAAATATGTATCACCTCTTAACCAAGGAAATCACAAACCAGGCCTCTCAAAGTGTTATCTAAGATGGTGGCTCTGTCAGTTAATAGTCATTTGTTGCCTTACTCATTTCGGGAATGAGGATCAGTCACCTACAACTGTAGACATGGAAACCTCTCTCATTGTAAAGATTTAAAGCCTGTTCTTGGTTTCCCGCCCTCCCCGGCTCTGTTAAGCTAAGTTACATTACCATTTTAGCATCCACTTGAATCCCACATGTTAAAACATTACATGCACAAAGTGCAGCTTCTTATCTGAACTGACTCATCTCTGAGAGACAATACATTTCCAACAGTGATATTCAGAATAGCTGCTTGTTTGCCAAATAGGTTTTGCATCCATGGAAGGAAAGCAAGCCCTGGTTCCTTCTCCCAGCTGCTGAATGCAGCCGTTGAAAGAAAGGTTATTGGTTTCTATTGACTGAAAGCTAGCTGTGATTTACAATGCAATTTCCAAACTTGATGGGGTGGAACTGAAGTCTCCGGGCTTTGTCACACCATGAAGATGGGGGAAAGGACAGACCTCTGCACCCACAATGCCTCACTGTAGTACAGGATAAAGCAATTTTTAAGATTCCTAGTAGGTAGGATCCATATGTTTGATCTTATGTTGGAGCTCAGATATAGTAATATGAAATATCAGTGGGTTAACATAGAAATCTTTACTCCAGAAGAGCAGGGGGTGGGGTGGGAGGCAAAAACATCAAGTAGCTGAAAGGAACAAAGGCTCCTCAGGGGAAAATAATGCTTTGTTACTAAGTATAGGCCTTCTGTGGGTTTTCTGTTGGCACAAGGAGGTGGTTATGTTGCAAATGAAAATGATACACCTTTGCAGCCATCCAATTTCCTTTCCCTTGCATCACCCCAGTCAGCAGGCTCCCCAACACTTGTTCTAGTGTTGTGGAAGGCCAGCTATAGGGAGGAAAGGTCTCCTTCAGCTTCCCCAGTTTCACATGCCTACATCGGGATCAAGACCACTGTGATGACCAGAGGAAGCTAGAATTTCCAATCTGGATTTAAAAGCAAAGAAGAAAGCAAGCAAGCCAAATCAGTGTTATTCCCCTTGCTCAGCTCTTGGGAAACAATCATAATAACAATATTTCCCCATCTCCTCTGTTTAGTTCACAAATTTAAACACTGCATAGGGATAAGTCACAAGCATCTACAGCAATTTAGCCATGATTTTTAGCTTTATTTTTTTCAGATCTCATCTTGTTTAATTTGTAGACTAGAGAGATTTTCAGACGGGGAAATTATTCTCTGAGGAGATGGGACAGAATTGTTTCTGTCCTGGAAGCAGCACCGCGTTTCACACGCCCACTTCCCTCTCCCGATCTCCCGCCGTCCTGACGCTGTACTTATTCTATTTCTTTTTATTAATGATGAACTCTCGTTAATAAAATATCTCGGAAGGGACCACCAGGGAAATAGAAAAAGGACAGCGTCAGGACGATGGGAGATCGGGAGAGGGAAGTGGGTGTGCGAAATGCGGCGCTGCTTCTGGGACAGAAACAATTCTGTCCCAATTTCCCGGGGAATAATTTCCCCGTCTGAAAATCTCCTAGCTGTTGCTGCATAAACTTCTGCATTTCAACTAGTTTCTCTTTTCTTATACATGACAGCATTTATAATTAACGTCCCATTCCTGCCCATTTGTTATGCTGTACAAATACACAGGCTTGATCAGAGTTACTGAACTTCATGAGCCAAGTACAGGATCAAAAAGCAGAGTGCTAGGCGGTTTTGGAGCCTATCTGTCAACTATTTCTGTTACCTCCTAAACAAGCATGTCAGATTACTCTATATTTTGCTCTAAAATGCACATTCAGGAACCAAATCTTGATCAAATGTGGTATCTACGCTGAAGCTGAGGTTCCAAACATTTTGGTGTGATTTGAAGAGCAAACAACAGCCTGTGTGTGTGTGTGTGTGTGTGTGTGAGAGAGAGAGAGAGAGAGAGAGAGAGAGAGAGAGAGAGAGAGAGAGAGAGAACTGATGTTTTGGACCATTTTGCTTTGAACTTGGTGTGAAACAAATTGAAAGAATTGTGGGTGCTAGAGTCAAAGTTCATTTCATTCAAATATCTATCTATCTATCTATCTATCTATCTATCTATCAGTCTTGGATATGCACAATGGCTTTAGCTATGTAGGTATGTTGCCTCTTGGATATGTAAAATAGGTTTAGGTATGTTGCCTTTCAGTGTGCAGATTGCCTGCTCCTGTCACTCCTTCAGCAAATCACCATCCGTGTGCAAATTCCCTCTCCACCTCACGATCCACTCCTTCCACTCATGGCCAATCTGCATACTGGGAGCGACCAAACAATGTGCTACAGTGTTGGTTATAGTTGTCAGGATACTGGGGCACACAGTAGTTAGATTTATTCCGTGAAGAAGCTGTGATGTGGCAAGTTTGCATAGATCTGCAGAACTAGCAGGCAGTTGCAAATGTATCCATTTTGTTTAGCTCACAGCCCTGAAGCTGGCTCTGAGCTCACTGGGGGTGGGGGAGCTAAGAACTCTGAAGAGCTGGGTGTTGTTTAGTTTGTCCTATAAAGTCAAACTGAGTAGTTCTGGCTGAAGATGGTTTTTCTTCTGTTGATGCTGTAATATATTGCAAATAGTCTTTATTATGTTCTATAGTAAAGAACAGGAAGATTTTAGACATAAGCCAGTGTCTTTGCCTTTGTTCTGATGTCTGAAGGATGTCACTTAGTTTCCAAGTGTTTTGTTACTGTTAAAAAATTAGCATAATTTCATTGTTTATTTCATTGGATGTTGCATTGTTTATTTCATTGGATGTTGTATACTTGACTATGTTCTATATGTGTTAATATCTTGTGTATCCTCAAAAAGTATATGGGATAAATTGCTATAATTGAATGGTGTATGATTTGTTAGGACATAGTGTCTACCCCTTTTTCTATGTTGAGCTTATTGTAGTACCCTCCTGTTGTGGTTTCCTTCCTGATGTCTGAAGGAACATTTACTCTGCTGCCATTTATTGCTGCCTGGACCTTTAAAAGACGTTCCCAGTGTGCACTACCACCTGACAGGCTATGGGCCCATGCTGCGCCAGTCTACACCAGTCTGACTAGTAACACCAGTCTGTGCCAGTATGCTGCGACCTGTGGATGCCTGTGAGATGTGGTGAACTATCTGGAAGTTCCTGGACAAGACTGCTGATCTTTTGGTGAGAAGCAAGGCTGTGAAAGGGGCTTCATAGTTTGCTGAAGGGCTAAGATGGCATCTGCGCAGAGTATGCGTGGGTTACCTTTTGAAAGACTGAATGAGTGCAACTACCTGGACTGGAGTTTAAAGATGCAGATGTATTTAAGAGGAGAAGGGATTTAGGACCCAATCCTGAACACTGTTGCTAATCCAAATGTGCCTGAGAGGAAGGTAGAAGAAAAGTCGCATACCTCTATTATTTTGGGGCTGGAAGATTCACACCTGACTCATGTTTGTGATTTGAAATTTGCTGGGCTCAGAGTAGAGCTGAGTTTAAGCTTGGCAGTTCTGTGTTGGATTTCACAGAATGAAGATGTTTTCTTTTGAATGCTGTATACAGCATATCTGTAAATACTCTTCATTATGCCCAAGTAGAGAGAAGCAGTTTATTTTAGACACAAAGCTATGTGTCTGTGCCTTTGTTCTGATACCTGAAGGAACAACACTCTGCTGTCTATTTTATGCTGCCTGGGACCTGTTAAGGTTCCCAGTGCACATTAACACCTGTCAATAGTTACTTTAGGACTTTCCAGTTCACCAGTGTTTTGGGGCTGCACAATTCCCACTTAAGATTTAAGTCTACGCAGTAAAATCATTTCTATTCCTGCTGTGATGGGACCCAGGCAGTCAACTGGTGGTAGTGGCAGGACACCAGTGCTGTGAGGGAACCCAGGCAACTGGGTGTGAAGTCTACTGGGCACTTCTGGGGGAGTATTTTAACGGTGTATGGTACACCAGGTCCAGCTAGTTATAAGAAAAATAATCAGTATCAATCCAGGCAATACCAGGTAAATTTCCTAGTACTATATAAAAATGTGAAATGCAAAGGTTGTACGAAGCAAAATGTAGCAAGTTTCCCCCCATAAAAATCTAAAACTTTAACTGCTTAGTACAGCTTTTTGAGGGCTGTATTTGCTGAGGCATACAGCACTATTTTAGACAGTATCAAGAGCTTTTGTGTTATACTGTAGACAGCAACACTGGAAGAGATCATGAATAGCAACAACAAAAAAGTTACCTGAGTTGACAGAAAAAAAAATCAGTTTAAAGCTAGATTGGTCTTATGAATCCTCTGTGGCTTCTCCCAAATGCATGTTGTAGACTTCTTCAATGAAGCTAATAAAAACTGAGGCATTTGATGAGTTACTGTATCCTGGAATTTTTAACAATGTTTTTTAACTTGTCAGCCACTTTGAATCCTGAATTGGGGAAAAAGCAAGATAGAAATGACAACAAAAATGACTGATATTTAATGTAGAAGTGCGATAAGGCCAGTGAAGATCTTCAATGTGTTCTTATTTTTTCTTCTGGTTTCAAGCAGATCAGAAGCAAGTTGCCATTTAAATTAGCGTATTAAAATGGTGGAGTCTCCTTCTTTGAAGGTCATGACCATCTGTCAGGAGTGCTTTAGCTGTGTATTCCTGCATGGCAGGGGTTGGACTGGATGGCCCTCTTGGTCTCTGCCAATCCTATGATTCTATGAAATTACATAATAAAGGAATCTATTCATGACAAGGTGATTCAGGGAAAAGAATGACTCACATGATACAACAGCTCTCAAAATGTAATTAGTCATCTAGATGGGATGGAATTTGAATTTAGCATTCATGTAGCACAGTAGTACTGGGTGAAAAGGAGAGAAGGAAATCAGATTATACTCTGAATACCCTACTTGTAATGCTTGTGGTTTGGGAATTCTGATAAGAGGAAAATGCTTTATACAGTACATGAAATGGGCTGGACCAGGAAACCACCTTTAGGAGGGGGCAAACAGAAACTTTCTAACCCCTCCTTTCACTTACAGCTCACTAAGCCCTGCCCTGCTGAGCGGGTTGGGCTACAGTGAGGGGTTCTGAGAGGAATAGGAAGATAGTGGATAATTGTTGATGAAGAGTTAATGCTAGGTAGGGCATGATACTGGTGAAGTTAAATGCAGGCTTTGTTTTGTATTACAGTTGCCCCTCTGTATTCACAGACTTGGTATCCATGAATTTAAGTATTCACGGTTTGAAAATATTCTTTAAAAAATAATAATCCAAAAATCAAACCTTGATTTTGCCATCTTATATAAGAGACACCATTTTGCTATGCCACTGCATATAATGGGACTTGAATATTCACAGATTTTGGTATCCATGGGGGTGGGGTGTCCTGGAACAAAACCCCAGTGAATATGAAGGGACAACTGTATATTTAAAGGTGACATTGATCAGGTTCAGTGAGTTTCCACTGGAATTACAAACAGGCTCCAACTAGAGGTGTTACAGCTGTAAGGGAGTAAGAAATAACTGGTTAAAACCATATTCATAGACAGAATACCATAGGCAGGTAAAGATGACCAAAATAGATTAATTTTTTTTTTAAAAAAAATACACTTGCTCTATGCAGTACTTTGTCCGAATTTATCACAAGTAGTTTACAATGACATAAAATCAAATAATTTCAGCATTGGGGACAGGTTGTCAATTTGCTTGTTTGTTTTTTATTTGGGAATCTGAAAAGTAATCTCTTAGAACTGTTATATAATCATCTCTTTATTTAATGTCATTTATAGGAATATGTAGAATCAATTTGTACAAGCATATACAACAATATGATTGGTAGTGAATGCTATTGTAATCAGTTGTCTGATTTGTTCTAAACTACCAGCTTCCCACAACCTCTTTTATGTTGGGAGCACGGAGAATTCCAGGTACAAGGCTGACATGCATGGTTCTGCATTGTTAACTACAGCAGGCCTTGAGAACATGCAAATTAATACTGTAGCAAATTGATTGGGTATCTAACAGACATAAAAAGGGTTATTCTTGATATGAAAGTCTGAAAATCTGCATAAATATATTGTGTAAAATTAAATTAACATATTTTCTTTTCAACTAGAATTTGAAGTAGTAAGAATGCCCACAATTTTGATCCATATACACATTATACATATCTATATATCTATATATAGCTATAGATATATATATATTTACGTTTTGTTAATTAATCAAATATTCTGTATAATACATTGACTTTGTATTTATTTACCAGCAAAATGACTGTGCAGTCATACAGTATTCAATGAAATCAAAATTTGTGTTTGTACCAACATGCAAATAGAATTTTGTTGACTACTGTTGTCAATGTTGCCACAGAAATGTGATTTTCTACAATATTGTGATTGCGTGTGTATAAATACTTTACATTTTCACAGTTACAAACTCCCCCTCCCTCCTCCCTCCCCCCAACAGCTATTTAACAAATTTTAAGCTACAATGAGCTGTAGTGTTTGGGACTGGCAACAAGTGGATCAAAATGAAACATTACATAGTATGTAAACATTTGTTAAAGTGCCCCAAACACATTTATTTATTTATTTATTTATTTAAACCAGAATAAGTAGATTTGGCACAAGGACAATCTCTTGCCACTTGGCAACCCTTTCAGCAGCATTTTGCAAAATGTCAGTTTCCAACCAGAGAAACTGATACAGCTCATGCCGATAGCATATTCTGAATAAAGAAATAACTTGCCGGCTTTTATATTTCATGCTTGCTGCTGATTTTACAGGTGATGGTTTCTCAACACTGCATATACTAATTGCATTCTCAGTGCTTCATATGCCAGTCCATAAGTAGCCAAAATGACACCATCCATGCAAAAGATGGAGGTGTCAGCAGGCCCTGAAGGGAACTTGAGTCTTTGCAGAAGTACAAAAGCATCTTTAGGAAAGCAACAAGAACCAACTGTGAAGGGAGGAACTGGGCAAGCCTGGCTGGTGCCAGCCAATCAGAGCTCAGGGAATGATGTGAAAGGGGGGGCTACAGGGGGAAAAGGAGACAAAACTGAGGCTTGTCTCTGACATAATGCAGATAGGGAAAAGAAGGCCTAGGAAAGGGAAAAGCTGCAATAGATATAGGACAGTCAGTCAGGGGGAAGACCTGAATAGGATTTTGGGTAGCTGTGAATTATTAAATAGTTCAGGGGTTAATGTTTGATTTAAGCATGTACAGTTGTCCCTCCATATCCACGGATTTGCTATCCACGGATTTAAGTATTCACAGCTTGAAAACATTCTTAAAAAAATAAAAATCGAAAAAGCAAATTGCCATCTTATATAAAGGACACCATTTTGCTATGCCATTGCATATAATGGGACTTTGAGTATTCACGGATTTGGTATTCATGGGGGGTCCTGGAACCAAACCCCAGCAAATATGAAGGGACAACTGTATTAATAAACTTCTGCTTGTTTATTATTTTCTCAACTGTGTCTGGCTGTTCCTGTTAAGTTTTGATAGAGAGTCTGGTCACACCTACCACAGTGAACACACTGAACAATATATCCACTGGTCTGTATAGGGTTCACTTTGAGGCCCAAGTACCTGATCCAGGGAGGGATCTTGAGGGGAAAGAGGAAAAGGAGCCCAAGAGTTGGAACTGTGGGGTCAGTCTGGAGAGGGAAGCCATCATATCAACCAACAAAATAAAATGGGGGAGAAATCAGGCAAAACAGCCCAAAGAAGACTGAGCACACCTAATAGCAATGAAATACTGATCAGACTGTTGGGGAGGGGCAGAAAACTGTGTTTGGAGAGAGGGAAGGGAATGGAGTGGGGTGGCTGGAATTCCAAATGAAAACATTCCACACTGCACCAGTTTGTTGCAGGCCTCATTTGTTGCATTTGAATGAAATCTGCAAAGTTGTCTTCATGGCCACCCCCGAACACACACAAAAAGGACAGGCCAGAGTTGATTTCCTCTTTTAAAAAAGACAGGAAGGGATGGTGTCAAATGTATTTTTTTCCTTGAAAAAAAGGAAAGGGAAAAAAATAAATGTGTCCCTCATCAAAGGCTTCTGTGTCAGGCTGTCCAGTGATTCTGGGAAATCACAGGACAACTGACTGGCTCTCAAAAGCCAAGGCAAAGCATAAGATAAAATACCAATTACAAGTTAGGAACAAACAAGTGCAGACTATTCACAAACAGAAAGAATGCTGCTGTATTAGACTGAGATTGCTCCTGTAACGCAGATAGTAACAAATACTTCCTTGAAAGGGAAGCATTCTTCTTTCTGAACTGGGCAGGATTTTAAAACAAGATTCTTTTCTTTTCTTTTCTTCATCATCGTCTTCATTGTCTTTTTTTTTTTAAAAAAAAACATGGTCTATTGTGGCAAAAATAAAACAAAACAAAATAAAGTACAGTACTTCAAATATTACAAAAAATATTCCGAGCTCTTTGTCAGTGATTTGCAGTTACGCTTGACACTAAGCGGAAGAGAGACAACCGTCCAATCCTCAGTAATTTAGCTTTAGAAATACAAAAAAATTGCTGATTTTCAGACTTCGCTTTGCCTGTTATAGCTTTACACCACTGTTGCTGGCCTGCGGTCCATCTCTGCTTCGAGCTTCACCATCTGCTGCATCTCCTTTGCCTGCAAACCAGGACAATATTAGCAAGACTGAAGATGGGGGATGGAAAGTTGGGGGAAGGAGAGGGAGAGGGACCAAGGGAGAGAGAGAAACTATACATTTGAGACTGCCATTTTAAGATGAGATTCCTGGCTGAAGAGGGGTGTTGTTGCAAGAGGAAAAATGTACAGACCTCTCTCCAGCATGTATGGGGAAAGAAGGGTTTCCTTCTTTGTATAAACACTCTATACATGCTCACTGAAGCTGCTGTGCATCAAAAAGCTACAGAATAAATCAGAGATAAATTCTTTATTTTCATGCACACTAGAATAATTCAATTCTCCTACTAAGAAAATGGGAATATAAACATTTGGAACAATTACTCTTATTATATTTCTCTGTGGAAATTACTGGATTAGCCTCTCTCCCCACTACCATCATATCTCAAGTCAGACATTAATGGGGAAAAATCATAAGTGAAAACGTGGAAGCATAATGCATGGATCAGCAAATACAGTGTCTTTTCAAATGATGACCCATATGTTTATTTCAACAATTGGAATGCTCCAAATAAAATTAGAGTACCCTCCCTCCAATTGTCTGTAAGTGGCTGTAGCATAGCTTCAGGAACTGTTTGAAGATGGATGTCACTACAATAATTTCTGGGGATTACCTCCACCACATTTTCAAATTAAATTATACAACTATAATGTTTAGAAGCCCAACTATAAAGCCAGGCTCATGATGGGAAACACACTTGAGGGACACATTTGCAGGGGAGAAGTGGTGGATGTGGGAAGCCTTAAGGCATGTCTTTATATCTGTTCTGCCCTCCAAATCCACCACAAAGGCAATTTTCTCTCCCCTCTGCCTCCCATTTAAAGCCTGGCTGGGAAACAGTTTGGAGAGTCGTTTGCAGGGGAAGGTGAGTGAAGTCTTGCTCACTTTCCCTGCATTCTGATGATGACTCCCCTGCATAAATGCCTACCCACCCATATTTGCATTACTGTCGCAAATGAAGGCATGGCAATCTGCATTTACAGAGATAAGTATTTTTTTTTTTGCCCTAAAAGAAAGGACTTTATTGTTTTCATCAAAACACAGGAACATCTCTGTCCAATATACTACTGCATTAGTATAACTGTACTAAAAATAATTGACAATCTGGCTTCATTCACCTTGGGAGATCGCCAAAGAATTATAGACACTATAATTTGCTTCTTCACTAAACTCTTAAGTGAATTATGGAAGATTTTAAAATTCCTGTTTAGAGTATATTTGTGGACCTCATACAGTATCACTCAAACTATTTCACCTATCTTTCAGTGTGTGGATGCTATTACCAGTGCCTTTTTAATGTAAATAATCCCTCCCATGAGTTTTATCAATAGATGTTGTCCAAACTAGTGATGTCCTTGGCAAACAAACTTCTACAACTCATAATCTTTGGTTGTACAGTTGTCCCTCCATATCCACGGATCTGGTATCCACAGATTTAAGTATTCATGGCTTGAAAATATTCTTTAAAAAATAATAGTCCAGAAAGCAAACCTTGATTTTGCCATCTTATATAAGGGACACCATTTTGCTATGCCATTGCATATAGTGGGACTTGAGTATTCATGGATTTTGGTATCCACGAGGGGTCCTGGAACCAAACCCCAGCTAATGTGAAGGGACAACTATTATGAACTGAACCCTGTCTGCCTTCAAAATTCTTCTCTGGTTCAGACTGTTATACAAGATTCTGTGCAGGCATGGTTGGCACTCAAACACCCAAAGCTAGTTGGCTTTGTTGGTGCATGCATTGAAATTCAGTATCTGTTAACCCTTTGGTCTCAACAAAACTCTTGTTGATTGCTAAGAACTAATAGGAACATAATTTACAAAACAATACCATGCTGCATGAAGAAATACATTTGGAAATGGCCTCGCCATCTTCAGTCTGTGTAAACTTCAAATACCCATGGGGTACCAAAACCAAACTAGATATTTAAGGGAAAACATGTATGTGCATAGCACATCAGTCAACATATGTCAACATTACAAGCTAATATGTAAAAGCATCCCAGCAAGCTCAGAAATAGTGAGCTGATTCCAAGTCAAGGGAAGGGGAGCTCATCCATCACTACAAGATGTGTCTTAGTGATACATTATTTATTTCAGAAGGAAAGCACACTGAACCAAAAAGCTTGCTCAGTGTAGGTCAATCCTACCTTGAGTTTGAGAGACTGCATGACAGGATTTCAAAAGCTGTTTGCACAAAAATAATAATGTCAAACTTGAGCAATACAATAAGGAGGCAAACAAAATAAATGAAAAGAAAGATGAGAGTGACAAACAGATGCAATAAAAATAAAGTTATGCATGTTAATAACAATTAATGGCTATTGTGTTCTTTTATCTGTATCTCTCCCATGTTTTTCTGCTAATGAAATTTACTGTAATGTTTCTACAGAACAATGCTATACACATCTACTCAGAAGCAAGAACTGAGTTTAGTGGGTCTTACTCCCAGATAAGTGGAGCTTACTGTTAGAGGTTTACACATGCAGACAGAGTTTAATATTTAATGACAACTCAATGAGGTCAAATTAAAAGAACAAATTAAAAGAGCAAAAATAAATTTTAAAATGGACAAGCCACAGTTCTCAGTATATGAAGAAGCTTCTTAATGAGGTAAAGACTCTGCTTTCAAACAAATGATTTCATTATTGCACAAAACTAATACAGATGCATGAGCTATCACCCCTCATAAGGCAAGAAGTGAATAAAGTCCAATCAGGACATAATGGAAAATATGATTTTCTGCTACATGAATTAGCAAGCTGAAACAGGTGTGCTCCCTACTCTAGTGCATACCAAAGGGAAAGACTAAGATGTCACCATTATGTCAGAATTCAACGAACCATTGTTCATTGAAACCATGGTCAGTTCAACAAGTCACAATGTTCATTTGTTTATGGTTTGACACTACATCTCAACTGCCCTAATTTTTCTACAGCAGAAACCTTGTTGTATTTAAATTTATCAGATGCTAGCCTAAATAGTAATTGTAACTGCTAAAATACTCTGGATATTTTTATATTCCAATATGTTTGATGTTTATGGAACCAAAGGTTAGTTTTTGTTGCTCCTTTGGTTTCGGCAATAAAATCACTCATAAACCACTGGGGTGGGGGGAAAGACTGGGGGGAAATTCAAGTCCTGAGACACCACCCAGAGCTCAACAAGAGCAAAACAACTGAAACAGGGCATTCCTCTTTGGTCCCTGGGAGTCCTGGAAGCTGCTTTTGGAGATGGGGACTTTCCATCACCCAGCCTACATTTGGACAGACGTTTTACAAAACCTTTCTCATATAGACAGAGCACTGTCCTTTCTTTAGCATTTAGTTCAGATGAAAATTGAACAGCTGGCACTCTTAGGGTGAAGTGGGCTCTTGAGATTGGTTTGCACATGACCTTGGCATGCAGCCTGTACATGCAATGTCTCAGTCTCATGCTCTAATGACTGCAGCTTCATTCCCTATTGAGACAGAAGAAGCAGGCACAGGTGTGCGACTTGCTCCTGTAATCTCCCACACAATGGATTGGTGTGTGAAGTTGACTTTGTAAGCTCATTGATGCCCATGCTAGGATTAGCAAATTTGACTAATCTGAATAATATAAGATGCCAGCTTTCAAATAACTATCTGAATATAATGCCAGTTCCTGAGTGTCTATATATAACTGTCCCCACAAGTGTTGAAAACACAAATATTTGAGTAGGTCAGGATGGTGAAGGTTTGACTATTAAAACTCTGTGCCAACTCGGAGGCCTACATGTTCCTTGTGTGTTCCTGAATGGTGGGGGCGGGGGGGGGGGGCTTGGACTGAATGGCCCTTGTGGTCTCTTCTAACTCTATGATTCTGTGAAACAGGGCTTTGTTGTTTACAGAGAAGGGGGAATACATCCCTTCTACAATGGCACAAGTCAGCTCTAGTTTTACTTTAAACAAATAAATGAGATGTTCCATATATGCTGGCATGCTTCAGACCAGGGATAGGAATCATGACTATTCACCATTGACTATTCTGGCTAGGTCTGCTGAGAGCTGCAGCCCAACATCTGGAGGGCCACATGATTCCCAACACTTTGTAGACTATCACATTTTAAAAACCAAGTTAATCTAACCCAGGACTAGAACCTATATTCAGACATTGTTGGGCTATATGGCTCACCATCCCTGACCACTGGCCATGTGACTACTGTGACTTGAAATTCAACAACATATAGTGACTGAGTTTCCCCACACTTTGATATATTGTAACAATTGGGGGAAAAGTCATTCATGCATACACATCCTTTTTATAGCCTACTGCATGATTACCTGCTCATTTTGCTTCTCCAGAATTTCTAGATGCTCAAGTTGAACTTTCTTCAGCTGATCCATTTCCTTTGACTGCTTCATTGCCAGCTATAAGCAAAACCAGACAAATGCAAATATGAAACACAACATTATCATAGTGGTTGCCTGGCCTTCAAAAACAAACACACACCGCTCCAAAAATATTACTTCTGGGGGGAGATTTTTCATGCCCTAGAGAGCAAAATAAGGGAATCAGACTTCTGAATAATTCACATCCAAAATATATTCTCTTTTTCTTGATTTATAGTAAATAACATCTGCACTGTGCTATAAAAGAGACTATTTGGCATGAGGAACTGAACAGCACCAAGATATGGGCTTGGCCATATTACTCTCCTGTAGCGTCTGAACTATGAACCTGCTGTGTTGAAATGTCACTGTTCTTTTATTATACTGTATTGTATTGTTGTTGTTATTCAAACAAACACCAAAATCTAAAACAGAAACAAGACAGCTAAATAAATGATAACCTAAAAACACATGAATCTTCTCAATTCTGTGTCGTTATCTTATAAATTATTTAGAGTGAATATTATTTTCACTTCCTATTTGTCACTATTCTGATGGTTGACACATTTTCAGGAAGACTCAAAAAGGACACGCTTTGTGTACATGCACATGCATGTCTCTATACACACACAGTCTGTTTGGTGTGTGTGTGTGGCTGTGTGTATGCATACATGCACCCACATGTCAAACACAATAATTAAATGCAGTACATCTGAACTGCTTAAATATGATTTTCATACTATAACTTAGCCAAATGGAAAGGCTAAATTATAGCAAGCACTTTTGTGCTCCTCAAAAAGCATTTTCCAAAAGAAGAAAAAGAGATGGGGAATATAAGGGCTATGAATAACTACAAAGGAATATGAAAAAAGTATGCTCCTGCCATAGTAGAAAGCAGGATTCTGAGATATCAAATGCCCCTTTTGTGACAATAATTTTCAAAGATGTATCCGGTTAATAACTTAGGTGAACAGCATTAACTACTAGAAGCTAAGAGCTATCTACTGTATTTGGTCAACAGGGAAGAACAGAGTGCTTAATTCACAGGAGGAGCAACATCCATAAATAAGAAGGTATCCACCAGAGAAGACAATCCATTTTTGAAGCAGATTCCAATGGACTGAAAACAGAAAAATAACCAAGAAACTCTGACAATCAATTCAGTGGTCTTCACTTTAGCTTTTCACTTGTTAAAAGGATCAAGATTTCTTACAAAGCTTTAAGGGAAATGCTCCAAAAGAGAGTAATTGAGTGTGTGTGTGTGTATAAGATATCTTGGGTTGGATCCAGACTAAGGTCACAATTCTATATACACTCTTATCATAATAACCCTAGAGGACTGTATGGAACTTACCTGCTGAGCAGGCATGCTTAGGATTGCATTGTAACTTAGTTATGACTGAAATCAATTGCATGTAAGTAAATCGTATCCAAACTTTCACATCAATTTCAGTGGAACCAAACTGAGACTAAATTTGTCTACATTCAACTCCTTCAGTGTCTCTCACTGAAAATCACAATTTGTTTTTTGTTGCACAGGGTTTTTTTAAAAAATTTTAAGAGCTGTTTTTCCTTTCCATTCTATTTTCCTTCCTAGTCATACCCTTCAGCCCAATCAGTATTATCAACTTTCAGCAAATAACGGAGATCTTCACAAATGTGTGTGTGTGTGTGTTTTAACAAACGTAGACTCTTGGAAACATATGATTGCTCAAGAAACACATTGACACTGATGATATCCAGACACTGTACCGCTTACCCGCTTTCTTTCCTCCAAAAACTTCTTTGTGTTACTGCTGTTCAGTTCCCTGACGCGCCTAAAAAAAAAAAAAAGACATTTCTGACATTGTAGTATATACTTAGTCTAAAAAATGAAATGTCAACAAATATCATTAGAATGTAATGATATTGCTAGTCTTATATTTGGCTGTCATGTACGCTAGAAGTAGGATGGAAAGAACATTCAAAAACACTGGCTCAATAGATGAAAAAGGAGTTTTCTGAGTGTTGGAAAACTCTAACAAGGATAATTCCTCCGTGAGAAGAATTTTCAGTTGGAGACTTTTCTGTGCAAGAAAATCCTCATGGCATTATAATGATATTCCTGCACAGAAAATGCTGGGAGGCAGGGATAACACAAAAACTCATGGGGTGGGGTTGGTGCAGAATAAGTCCCAACCTATGAATAGTCCTCAAAAACTGCTGGTTTTGATGACTTTCTCACAGCAGGAAGAAAAATAGCAGAACTATTCAGTGTTGCATGGGAAACAAAATTTACCAAGATTTACATTCCTAACCATATGTATGTGAGAGAATAAGTGGACTGGAGCTAAAAATGCACTTGAAAAAACTTGAACTTGAAAAAATGAACACAAAACTCTACGTATTTTCAGAAGTATGCCAGAAAAAAGCTATGGATCCCCCCCCCGCCAACAAACATTATCCACACATACTTACCTCTCTCTTTCAGCTTTGTTTTTGATAGATTTGTCTTGACTTATGGCTTTACTATTTTCCATTGAAATTTTCGCTTGGTTGGCACGCATTTCTTTGCTTTCCCTAAAAAAAAATTGCAAGATCTTTTTTTTTTAAAAAAATTACAGCAGCTGAATTTCACTCATATGAATCAGGGCTGAGGAATTTGGAAGTAATGTTTTGGGGCATGCATGCCAGCAGTAGATAGGACCAGAGCCCAATGTGGGTCAGAACATGCTTTTCTCTCTCTTTCTGCCACCCCTTTACACTCCCCCTCTCTTTATCTGACCTCCAGTTGCCCAACTTTCCTCATCAGCTGCCTGTGGTAGGACAGACTGTGTTGCCATTTCAACTAAATGTTTTCAGAAAAACATCTGAACCTCTGTCATACATACTTGTACACACTGAACTCAGTGGGACTTACTTTTGAGTAGGCATGCATGGGGTTCCACAGTTAGAATAGTTTATTGGTACACTTTTGTACCTGACCATAAGGAGAACATGAAACCGCCACGCTCAACTCAACAGTAGCTAAATTTGCAATGTTTCTCTCCAGGAAATCCTCTGTAATAGTAATGTAAGGAAAGATATGCTTGCCTGAAAGATTTGGTGGTTATCTTGCTTCTCAGAAAGAGGAGGTTTATTATTTCACATATACTGACCTAGATGTGGACACATGTACACTGAAATCGCTGAGTAAAGATTCAGACAAGAGCTATCTGTTCATTCACACTGTGATCATCTCATCACAAGAAATCTTGCTTCCTCCCTGGAAAGACTGACACCTCCTATCTTTGTTCATCTGACAAACATTGCATCACATGATATAAGCCAGTTATCAAAAAAAGAAAGTCACCCGAATCTACTTTTAGAGATTGGTTAGTTGCAGAAATCAGTCACTAACATTTTAAGAATTATAAACAGAAATTACAAATAAAATATTGGGATCAAGATCTTCCATAGTATCTAAATGCTAAAAGCTCAAGAAAAGCATTTAATCAGCTTGGTATCATGTTCATGCATAGTTATATATTTTATTCTAGTTACACATACATGGAAATGTTGTGTTACTGGCCAGGCATATTTAGTTGCCAACTTTGCAGCATGGGGATAAACCTATGAATTACAGCATTTAACCTACAGAGTACAGCATATATGGTGTAAGGTATAAGACAGAAGGCTAGACGTATTAGAAGGCATGTTTATGAATTACTGTGAACCTCTCTCTCTCTCTCTCTGGCTTTTCTTCGCAAACGAAGATTCAGGAAGGACTCATCCCGCGCTTTCTGCAAGCGTGCTGATGACTAAAAAGGCCAATCCGAGATAAACAAGTCCGGTTGCAAAAAGCACAGCAGAAGGTCTCCTTGGGTGATGTTTTTGGGTTGTGATTCTTTCTGCGTTGTCGTTTCTCTTCAAGACTTTTTCGTCTTGAGTTCTCAAATAAGGCTGCAGCATTGTGGATAGTGTGTCTCCACGCCTCCCGATGTGAGGCCAGGGCGGACCACTGTTGGTGATCAGTTTGGCCGAACCTGAGATGTTGTTTCAGGGAGTCTTTGTATTGCTTTTTTGGAGCGCCCCTCTTACGCTGACCCGTGGCGAGTTCACCGTAGTTTTTTTGGGAGGCGATGGTCCTCCATCCTAGAAATGTGCCCTGACCAGCGCAGCTGTGTTCTCAATATCATGGCCTCAATGCTGGTGATCCCTGCTTGCTCAAGGACAGCAACATTCGTCACATAGTCAGTCCAGTGTATATTTAGGATTGTGCGTAGACAGCGCTGATGAAAGCGCTTGAGGAGTCGTAGGTGGTGGCGGTAGGTGACCCATGCTTCAGATCCATAAAGGAGAACAGACAGTACAATGGCTCTATACACACTGATTTTTGTCCTTTGCCTCAGGTGTTTATTGCTCCAGACTCTTTTGTGAAGTCTTCCAAATGCACTATATGCCTTTGCTAATCTGTGATCGATCTCTTTGTCAATCTTGGCATCTGAGGAGATGATGCTTCCCAGGTAGGTGAACTGCTGAACGGACTTTAGCACAGATTTGCGGACGGCAATGTGGGGATGGTGGTGTTCGTCCTGTGGTGCAGGCTGGTAAAGAACTTCTGTTTTCTTCAGGTTGACTTCTAGCCCAAACAGCTCTGCAGCTGTTGCAAAGCAGGACGTTAGGCGCTGCAGAGCTGCTTCTGTGTGGGCAACAAGGGCAGCATCATTGGCGAAGAGCAGCTCACGGACTAGATAGTTTAGAGTCATAGTGTGAGCCCTCAGACGGCTTAAGTTAAGCAAGCTACCATCAGTACGGTAACGTATATAGATGCCGGCGTCTTCTTCAAGCTCTGCCATAGCCCTTTGGAGCATCGTGCTAAAGAAGATTGTAAATAAAGTTGGTGCAAGAACACAACCTTGCTTCACTCCATTAGTTATTAGAAAGGGCTCTGAAAGAGCATCACCATATCTGACTTGACCACGCTGGCCCTCGTGTAGCAAGATAATCATTTTAAGGAATTTGGGGGGACATCCTAGTCTTTCCAGGATCTGCCACAGACCTTTTCTACTTACAGTGTCAAAGGCTTTGGTGAGGTAAACAAATGTTGTTTGGTGAGGTCGATAACTGTTACTGTGAACCTAATAGTACCTTAAGTCTGGGCAAAATGCCTCCTATAATGAAAATAAGATAAGGGATAAGAATGCTGGCTCTTCTAATAACATTGTGAGATGTGAGCAGATGCAACCAAGATAACCTCCTCACAGGTGCACTGGTTGATACAATTAGGTTGGCAAGCAGCCAGGTTCTAACTGTACCAGATGTATGGTCCTATCTAAAAAAATTTTTTTGGACTAGATATTATAAATTAGGAACAGTCAGCACATTTGTTCTGATTTGTTTTGATTGGACAACTGATAGCCTGGGGAAAGTTAAGGAAAAAATAAAAGGAGCCAAGATAGAGCCAGGAGATTGGACTGCCTTTGGCAGTTTGCAGCATACAAAGAGATGGTTGCTACACAATCTCCCATCCCTGCTGTTCCTGATAACTGATGAACTGCCCAGACATGTTGGTAAAGACAGTACTGGTAAGAACCAATTAGGCAATGTGGAAATAGAGATATGTCCCATTATGAGTATAATGGATGCCTGTTAGGATGGCTATCATGAATGCTATAAAGATTTAATAATACTTAAAGAGATCAACTCTTGAATGCCTGTGTGCTCACAGATGACAGAGTAGAAATGTATGGTTTCTCAACAGCTGAGAATGTACAGTTGTCCCTTCATATTTTCTGGGGCTTGGTTCCCGGACCCCCTGTGGATACATACCAAAATGTGTGAATGCTCAAGTCCCATTATATGCAATGGCATAGCAAAATGGTGTCCCTTATATAAGATGCCAAAATCAAAGTTTGCTATTTGGATTATTATTTTTTAAAGAATATTTTCAAGCCGTGAATACTTAAATCCGTGGATACTAAATCCATGAATATGGAGTGACAACTGTATATCTAAATGGCTAAGTGTCCAAGTTATATTGTTTAAGATGGCATTATTCCTGTACGCGTTAACTATCAAAAAGCCTGTTAGAGAAAAAGTTCCAGTCCTTATGAAAGTATAACATCTTAATGAACATATGATGTAAAGTAATGAATGTATAATGCCTTACATGCAATGTAATGAAACCAAAGCAAGTGACCAGATACTGATATATCTGTGTTTCTCCCTAAGGGGAAAGTGTTTGTATATCTGTGAAGGCATAATAGCTTAAAAAATTACCAAAGAGCCTGCTTACTTCCCATATAAATATCCTGAGATTCCAAGAATTAAGAATGCTAAAGTGGACTGATGATTTTAAATCTGCCTTTCTTGTTTCACCATTCTCACTAACTGAGCATTCAGGTGGCCAGAATGTGATGATGGAACCCCACACAGAATCCAGATTAGCTGACAAGTGGCCAAGACCCTGAGTCTAAAGAGATAGGGGTGAGGGACCATGCCTGTTTCAATTGAACAAGGGATCTATATCTAAGCCAATTAACCCCTTAAACCCTAACTAAACAAATTTGATAGAAGCTTGATGGATTCTTTCAAGACTTCCCATAGGTGAAAGGCAAAGTGAAGAATCTTTAAAAAACAAACAAAACAAAAAAACAACCATACAGAAGCCAAGTATGGAGCCTGAAATTTAAGAATGGGTAAATTTCAGCAGCAACCTATGAAATAACCAAATACACCCAATAAAATAAAGAATGTATATGTTTTCCTTCAATAATTACTGAACCTATTTTCATCCATAGCAAAGTCTTAAAAAAAAGTTTGCTTTTAAGGTTGGTTCAAATCAAGGGAGCCTCCGTCGACCTTACTGACATTGAAAGGCAGCTATTTGGTGCTGGAAATCGGTAAAGTTTTTAAAAATATAAATTAAAAATAGAAGCCTCAAAATGAAGATAGGTGCCCCTCTGGTTTTAACGGAACACACACCGGCTTCCTTCTACAATGTTCCAGCTTCCCACAATGAGCTGAACCAACTCACATCCTCAGAGACTGCCTCTGTCTGAGCAGGAGTACTGATACACCCACCTGTCATGGGAAAGCTTTAGTTGCTGGGTCTGCTGTTCATGCGCGTTAATTAGCAGCTTCTTTAGTAACTCGCACTGCTGGCTCAGATGCAAATCACGCATTTCTTGCTCTTCCACACTATGTGTGTTGATCATCTCTGACCACTCTTTTGTGTGTTGTGCCACAATTTCTTTTACCTTGTGGAAAGGAGAGTTGCATCAGTACTTTCTATGTTTTCCTTTCAAAGGCAGGCTGTCAAGGGAACTAATTTGTAGGCAGCGCTGGGAACAACTCCAAACCCCACAATTAGGCACTACCATTGAACTATTGATGAAAACACTCAAGAAACTAAAGAAATGAAAGGGATGCTTCTGGACTCTTGCCCTTATGCCTTGATGGTTTATTTTACAATATATAGTTCAAAATTATAAAATTACTAATGCAATCTCCCAACTTGCACTGGAGAACTACATACAAAATTATAGGTCTAATTGAGGCTGGTCTAAGCATAGCAATTATTCCTACAGGTTGAAATATTTTCTCTTTGTAATGCTTCTTTCCACAATGAGTTTGCTAAAAATTATGGATGCTACTCAGTGGTGTTTATTCACTGGCAGACACCACTTTGACTCATGAAAAGAAGTACTCTCAATTTGCCCCCAACTGCAATCCCTAGCTGCTACTCTGATTTGATGAAGCCTCGAGAACTCTATGGGATGCAGTAGCTAGAAGGACTATCAAAAGTAAAGTGTCCCATTTTTGCACAAGTAGAAGCACTTTCTGCCATCATTGATGACAACCTATGCATTTAACAACTGCCAATTTTTAAGATTTTCTCCATTTAGTGAGAAACCCATAGGCCAACAGCTATTTCTGTCTTATTTATGTGTCCAGTATTCATAGGAACAAAATTACTGAACTAAACAACTGAAATCTGTGGCTTAGGTCAGGGGTGTAGCTATTGGGCCCCTCAAAATGAGAGCACTGGCCCCTGCAAATAAGAATTCTGCAATGCCAAGGTGACATTTCCCTTCAGTCCCTGATTTGCTAGCATGGCAGTAACTTAACACTTCAGTTGAGCCCTGAGCATTATAGTTTAGGCATCCAAAGAAAAGGGGCAGGCCAATTTACTACAGGAATGAGAAGGCAGCAAATATGGGTTCTACGTGAGAACAATTTTCAAAGTTTCATTATTTGCAATGTTAAAAATTTGGGGACTGAAGGAAAATTTCACACATGTACTGTAGCTACACCCTGACTTAGGTCCTGAGCAGCCAATCCATTCACAGAAGAGACTCTGATCAAACAAATGCTAGCAGAAGTGGGAGGCAGAGATGATTTTGATAATTTCCCATCTTCCCTGCAGTGCACAATGTCCCCTTCCACACTGCTACATAGGATCCTCCAACCTTCTAAAGTAGATTTTTGATGAACATATAGGTAGCTAAAGGAGGAAAGGCAAATAAATAATTATCACGTCCCCCTTTTCTGTCACTGCAAATATCCTCAATGAATAGAGCTGCACTCATGGGAAGTTGGGTACCAACTGAATGTAAGGAAGTTTAAAACAACAGGGCAGAGGGCACTTGCAAATCTCCAGGTCAAGGGTCCTTCTTAAGAAGCTTGGGAGCATGCCCTCCAGTTCAACAACTGAGGTGCATGAAACAGCTTTCACCCATGGTTGAGGACTTTAAGGGAAGAAGGAATCCACTCTTGTCACCTGCTGTCTTGCACTAACTTTTCTCTCAATGTATGCCAGCAGAGAAGCTGGAAGGCAGTCCAGGCAGGAGAAGAACCTGAAGCTACAACAGATAGACCTTCTTCAATGACAAACTTTGGATATTCTCAGTTCAGTTAAGCTCACCAACATCTGGATGAATCTATACCGTTTATTGTTGTTGTTTTTCTCTTTTGTGAGCAACCATTATTTCCTACTTCTAGAAACACCTATGCACACAAAAGGGAGATGTTAAAATGGTTAAATCTTCCCTTACCTTAGATTTGTGATCTGATGTTAGTATCTGTATTTTACTTTCTATTTCTTTTTTCACCTCAAGGCAATTATTTCCTCTAAACAAACAAACCAATGAAGACATTTCAGACTAGAACCACATGTTAAAATTCCCAAAATAAAAGTCAGAAGATGACAAATACCAGAAAATATTTGAGTAACAGATCCCCTTTCACACATGAGATACACTTTACATACTCTTGGCTTACTGATGTCTAATCCAAATACTACATTAATACATAATAACAATGATTCAATTGTGTAGAGAATGTACAAGTAGCTCCAATGCATGAATTTAGAGATTTTTAATTTTTAATTTTAGATAACTGTAATCTTTTATTCTAATTCTGTGTTTTTATGTAGATAGTTAGCCACTCTGGGTTCATATGAGGATGGGCAGATTATAAATCAAGTAAACAAAATGTATTATTTAATTAATTAAACTTCTCCCCTGGGACATTCCTAGGAAAGTTTTCCATGGATAACAACACTCTCAGGCCTAAATCCAGTTCTTACTCCCAACTAGAGCAGACCAACTGTATCAAGAGGAATTTGGCAATCCAACACTTGCATAAGTTTCCTTAATTCAACAAATAATAATAGTAATAGTAATAACAACAACAACAACAACAACAACTTTATTTTTGTACCCCGCCTTTTGCCTATTAGGTAATCAAGGCAAATCACAACAATTGAATGTAAAACAAACAAATCCTAACAACAGTAATAACTTAAAACAGTTTACCCCCCTTAAAATTACATATAATAGTACATATATTTAAAATAACTGGCAAATTCACCAGTGATATAAAATAACTACCCTAAGACTTTAAAACTATAATATCAAAACATAAAGACATAACAACATAAACATAAAAACATAAAAAGAGGAAGAAGCACCCATTAAAAACGGTCTGTTCTATTCAAGGATAAATGGTCTCTTCTATTCTATTCAATGTGCTCCAGTTTGGTAATAGGAATCAGAATTAGGCTTTATTTTCTTTAGAATTTGCATGCAAGATAACGAAGGGTAATTATTATTTTTATTCATGTTTCAGTGAAGACAGAATATGATAGACCTGTTCTTTCATCAAAATGTGAGACTTAGGAAAATCTCCACTTGCTGAAATGACAATTGGGATGTACAGGTGATCCCAAGGATACCTCTGAGAGTATCACTCCCTCTGAAGTCTAATTACCTATACAAGTTACTACTTGATATTGAGGATTGATAACCAAAATGAAGTAGGAGTAGGGAAATCCATATACACAAAACAGCTTGTAACAAAGGCTATGGGCAAAAGCAAATATGAGACCAATTATGTTTGCTATCTGCTACAATCTCAGGCAATCTGTAAGGATGTGAGAGATTTCTGATATCTAGGTCAAAAGGGATGCAAGGCTGAATTGAGCTGGACCCTCCTTGGCCTTGCTTCCCTGTACTCTCTCACACTTCAGGTACTTTCCCCACATCCCACTACATTTCTGTAAGTGAACTGGGAGAAAAATGCTTGAAGGCAAGTGGATAAGGTGAGGGAAGGTTAAATGCCCTGTGGTGGAATGTCTGTTTATGTCCATGGTAGACCTCCCACCCCATCTTTCATGCATATTCACATGCAGCCATGTGAACACAAAAGTTATCTGCTTTCATTATGGCTACCTTGACCCTTGTGTGGTAAAGCTCTAAACATTCCATTGAGAGCAGGATAGTTATTTTCCTTTTTTTTTTTTGACCTGAAAAAACATGCTGCTTATTAATCTGTGAACTTGAACCTATAAGTATCTGTGAATGGCCACATGAATGCACAAATTCACTAGAGACTCTGAGACATGTAATGGCATTTGTAGTGTACAGCTGAAGTCCCTGTTCAAGTGCACTAGGCATGCAGCCCATCTGTCAGTGTGGAAGATTATAATTATATTTTCCCCCGCTGGAAATTATGGAGCTTATATATAGCCATGTACTCTGGACAGACAAAGTAATTCTTCATACAACGCTTAATTAACTTACAGAGTTTGTTCCCAAAAGATGGTGTGATGAGGATTGGCTTGGTTTTTTTTTTTTTTTTTAATGGAATTATATTTATGGAAGATGAGAGCTCCCACCCACAGCTTTCAGGACAAAGGCTCAATGGGACATTCTGATGCAGCTGGAGGCAAGCAACTGTTGCCTTTATACTTGGTTTGTGGGACTCCCAGAAACATCTGGCTGGCCACTGCTGGAAACAGGATGTTGAGCTATGCAGATGTTTGGTCTGATCCAGCAAGGTTTTTACAGTTTCAGGACACTGATATGCAAGAGAAAGTCCTAGTAAGCAACATGATGAAGACCAAAGAACAGCATTTTGAAAAATGATTGTATTGGCTCTGTGCACACTTTCAAACAGGACAGAAGTCCTGCCATTTGCAATTTGCAGATCTTCATGTGCTTTATATTATTTACCCATTTCTTGGAAATTAATGATCAGCAGAAATGGATTCTATGTGCCTTTTTATGATTAAAGAAATGAATTAGCACTGGAAAAATAAATGCCTAGCTCCTATTATTCAGGGATGGAGAACATTCAGATGTCGAAAGAACTGTAATGTGTGGCATGCAGATTTCTATTTCACAGAGGCATCTATTTGGCCATTTGGTCTGGATATCCCTACACAGAACTTTCAAGCAGTAAGGAAACTGATACCCAGTTTGAAATCTGAACAGACCTACTACCTTTTGTGTATTCAATGTGTAGCTCATTACTCTTTGTGGAAAGCAAAAGTTGGATACATTAGTATCTTGACTGAGGAAGGTATTATACGTTGATAGTATCTATGACTGGTAGGATTGCCAGAATGAAAACTGGAGAAGGGTTCTGTACCTTTAATGGTTGTGCAGAAACAGAAATTTCAGCAGGTGCTGCTTGTCATGTAACCAGGTAACAAGCAATGGCTGCTGAAATTCCCTCTTCTGCATAAGTATTAAGGGTATAGGAGTCTTTGCCAGTTTTCATTGTGGCAACTCCAATGACTTCAGCAGTTCTTCCTTGCTGGGAATAGGCACAGTTGTCATGCCAAAAATGTAAACTATATGCCAAGCTTCTGTGATAGTTCAACACACTTCAATATAAAGAGAACATGCCAACATGTTTCATCTTTAGTTGGAGGAGGATAATATTATGTAGACCCCGAACATAAGTAAGTGCTGCACTGCACTGATTAGAAATGATCCAGGTAAGCTTGACTATGCCAGGTCAGATGAGCAAATATAATATTCTAATTCTTGTGCTGTCAACAAAGCACATCAGTGAGTCCTAAAATAGCATAGGTATGTTAGGTAATACCAGGCTCACACATGTTTCTACCTAAAGTCAAAATGACACCACCACTATACCATTATCTGTTCTGGTCTGGAAGGATGTAGGCTAACCAAACTCAGTGCAAATTAGGCTTAGGAAATGAAGGGTAGAGGCAAGGCAAGAAAATGGTATCATTTCTAAAATTTCCCACAATTTTGTGCTGCTTCACAATAAAAGCAGCACAGTCCTCAGAAAACCATGAAGGCTAATGGTCACTCAATCAATAACAAGCTTTAAAAATAATTGGGGAGCAATTTGAGGGCTACCGAATAGCCTCTCCCAGTCTCGGACCTCTATATGTTACCGACCGCAAGTCATCATCCATGACTACTGGTATGAGGTTGATGGGAAGTGAACTTCAGTAACACCAGGGCCTCAAAGCTGGGAAAGGCTGGGCTTTCAACCAACTCTCCCTCCAAGCCAAACGTGGCAAGTCTTAGATTCAAATTTAGCCTTTCTTCCTGAATTCCATTATGGAGGTCACTGAATTGTTTGCTTAAATTTCAAATGAAAGAAAAAGGGTTAGAATCATTTACAAAGAAGGTGAGCAAGTACACTAGCTTCTTCTTGAGGAACAACTAGGAACAAAATAAAAAAGTGAAATAATGCAACAGATATACCCTAAAATTACAAACAACTTATAAGTCGTTTTTTAAAAAGACCATACCCTTTCTTCTTGATTGCTTTTTCAAGGATTTTCTCATAAGTTAACTTTTCTTTGTCATACTGTGCTACCATTTTGTCAACTTGTGTGCAGTGCAACTTTTGCATGACACTGTGTTCCTGTAACAAAAAAGTAACATGTCAGGTTACGGTGCTCTATGAAACATTTAAATATATGTATCTCAACATATGATGGTCAGAATTAAAAAAAACAAAAAACAAAAAAAACACCACCACTTCTGACTCTAGGTTTTCTTATCTTTGAAGGTGTTTGGATATTGTGTGAAGGCTCTTTTGCTGACAGGCACTTAGCTCCCAGGTTTGCATGCTTCACTGTAACTTAATCTAAATATGTACAACTGAAACAACTGCACATTCTATCCCTGTTTACCACCCTTCTCTCTCCTTGCCTTCCTCTTCCCGCCCCCCTTTATCCTGTTGTATTAGATAAAGTGCTGTGTAACACAGATGGTGGTATCACAGTATTGAACAAGGATCCTGGAAACCTAAGTTCAAATACCCATTCCAGTCATAAAATTCGGTGGGTGATATTGGCCCACTCACTATCTAGGCACACTAATTTCCCAGGGTTGTTGTGAACAATGCTGTATGCAGCTATGAGGTCCTTGGAGGAAACGTAGAATACAAGTGCAGCAGAGAAAGAAGAAATACATAGATGGAGCAAGCCTAAGTACTGGCTGGAGGGGGCTAGGATGGGACGGAAATCTCCCTCTGTTGGAGATAGGCGCTTCTCCCATAGGGGGGGCACATCTGCACCTCCCTGCTGATATACCAATGGAAATGTCTTGTAGCCACAGACTGAGCCCCACTGGTGTTTCTGGTGGTGGTAGGCCCTGAATCAGGCTGTCTAGGAAGTGGGGGAGGCGCAGGTTTGAGGTTTCCTTGGTTCCACCACATACAAGGCCTCTTCATTTCCCTTCTTCATACTTGCCATAAGTATGTTACCTTCAATTGTAACCAATTGAAAATAAACTTTTAAGGATGACAAGATACAGAACTGAGGGCAAGTTTTAAAAGGCTAGTTCCTCTCTCTCTTTCATACATGTGTGTGTGTGGGCATGTACCACTTGCCCTGACCTGACTGGCATGTTTGCAGGGCTATGGAAATGATGGAGAGTTTGCCATGTCACTCCCCATTCCTCCATTTGAGGACTGGCTCAGTAAATTAAAGTTAAAAAAATAAGAATTTATGTGCATTGGGGCTTTTACTTTGGTGATATCGGCCACTCATATTCACCATGCAATTGTACATGATTGGTTTTAAAAAATGGTGATTAATTAGCAGTCAGAGATATAATATTAAATTACTATGCAAATCTGGAATCGCATCCTATATGTAGCTCTGACATGCATTCTTTTATTAATTTATGGTTATTGCATCGACCGAAATGTATAGTATTTACAGGTTAGAAATTCTAAATTACATTCTTGAACTCTTTTTATAGCACAGCTTTCAGTGACAGCATATGTGTTTTACTTCTAAATCAATCCACACAGAATCTTCCACAAAATCTCTGAGGACGATTCACAGTCACTTTAATACTAGACAAACAGAATGCTGGCCAACATTTTGAAATCCAAAATGTTAAAATATAAGCCCCATTGCTGCTGCTTTTATGAAACGGGCTGAGCCTCTCCTTTCTCCTCACAGAAGCTGTTGGAACTGAGTGCCTTGTGGGACAATGCAACAAGGCCATCTGCCCTAGTATGGCAGTGCTCTGGCCAGGAGTGACATGAAGCTGACAGATTCCACAGAGTCCCTAGAGGGCTGAGAACCACAGGATCAGTGAATTACTATTTCTCTGAAGTTGAAAGAAACCTTTTTTCCCCACAGAGAGAGAGAGAGAGAGAGAGAGAGAGAGAGAGAGAGAGAGAATGAGTGTGTGTGTGTGTGTGTGTGTGTGTATCTGCCTGCCCCAAGAATTGAGGTCTATTGGAGGGGTCCTCCTCTGTGACCCACCGGTAGGGAAAATACATTGTAGAAGGATGTGGGAATAGAACTTCTTTGTGGTGGCACCCCAGTTGTGGAATGCCCTCCCCTTGCAGGCCCAATTGGTGCCAACACTGGGATCATTTTGGCACCAAATCAAAACCTGGTCTTTTATTAAGGCCTAATTGATTTTACCTACTCTGTACACGTGCTATGGTTGCACTATTTTAAATTGTTTTGACTGGTTTGAAATTGTCTGGTTTTAAACTGAAAAAATATTTCATATATTTTTAATTTTTTAAAATCATTGTTATCATTTATTGTTTTAAATGGTTTTATTGTAAGCCTCCCTGAGATCTTGGGATACAGGGAGGGATATATTTTAATACATACTTACATGTTGGAACAGTGAGCAATCTGTTTTTCATCACAGCTAGCTATTTTAATAACATTTGGATTTGGTGCCTGAGATGTCTTGTTCTCCTTTGTCCTCTTCATCCCATTTCCTTCTTCCCCAACCTGGTGCCCACTACATGTAATTGGACTACATCTTCCATTCTGGCTATGGATGTGCACTACTACTATGCCCTATTTGAATATGTAATTTGCCCATGATCATAACTTTTGTTTTCTGTTTGCTGATCTACATCCCCATTTCTGAAAACAGAAAACTGATGTAAAATACTTCATAGGTAAATCATTTTAAAAATTACCATACCTTTACATGCCTCTTCTTCAAAGCATTCAGCTCTTTCTGCTGTTTTTTCAAATGTTTTATATATGCCTGCTCCCCATTAAAACAAGAAAACAGAACTGATCAATGTCCCTTTAAGATGTCTGAATTTACAAGAAAGTACCTGCAACAATGGCACGCACATGCTTCCATCTTGACTTAAACATATACTAAAAACTTAATACAACATTTAAAATTTGGGTGGTAACATAACAAACCAAGCTGTGTTATGTAATTGACTAACATATGTAGGGACTCGATGTGAGCCTTACACAGTTGTTACTAAGTGTGTTCTATTAACAGTTGAAGAAGGATAGTTCCACCTCTCTCTGCCTCACTCATGTAAAAAGCAATCAGTCTTGATAGAATACTTTTCCCCACATGTGGCACATCTCCACATGACTGAGGACCTTGATTTTGGTGTGTTTATGGTCTTAAAACTGTGAAGAGCAGTTTGGAACAAGAGAAGCTCTCCTGTTCAAACTTATCTCTCCATGTGAAGAGAACAATGGAATTGGGGACAGAGTGGCGGTGGTAGTGGGCTACCATACTCCTCTCTTCAAGCATTCATAGAAGACACTTTAATAAGGACTGGATGGGGCTATCTTGAGGCCCAGATTGCTGGCTTCTTCAGGCAGTTAATGCCTATCTTGCTATCTTCCATTTTACCCACCACAGTACAAGTCAATCAGCAATAGGCCATAAGGTACCATGTTAGAAACATATGTACAAAATTGCTCATTCTCAGTGAGAGAGACTTGCATGACATACAATGGCGTCCCTTCTATGAAGTGAAGTGTGTGTATACACACATACACCCACCCATCCCCACAGACATACAGAACTAACATAGCAGGACTTCCTGATTGATGAAAAAGACAAAGAACCAATCCTAAGTTTCTACTATGTAAAGTTCCTTGCAACCAGACAATGGTTACCACAGTTTCGTAGAATTTGTACAATTTATGGAATTTGTGCAAAAACCATTCTTTAAAAAATGCAAGAATTCTTGTTGATACTAGCAGAAAATACATTGTTGAGTTGCAGGTGAGGAGAGAAATTTTGTGGTTCCTTGCTTCCACACACAAAACAAGACAAGCATGATTTACATCCCTAACTGATATTGGGAGGAATATGAGAAGGGGAAGAATACAGGGTTTCCTGCTCTTAATCACTCCCATCACTATAGCATCTGCCATTTTGAAAGGTTCTTCTCATGTTTAGGTGCAGTGGGATTAAAATGTTATTCTAGAAAATATTAAAAATGCTAAGAGGAGTCACTTTGGGATTCTCAAAGCATTTAAGCAAAGGTGGGGAGCTTCAGTCCCCAGGAGTGAATCTGACTTTCCTGGGGAGCTGGCCTCATGGACTGAAAGTGGTTTCCCACATGGGAGTTAAGACGAGGTAAGGAAAAACTAATCAACCTGGCAATCAACAGGATGATAGATGTCTCAGCCAGACTACTTTCACATCCAAGTGAAAATGAAAACCCAGCTGGATGAATTTCTTAGTCAACAAGCAATATAGTATAAAGACAAGCCTACTGAATACTGTTGGCCTATGGTTCCTAAGGGGCCTTCCACAACATTTTTATTTCAATGCAGTTATAATCTCCAGCTGACAATTGAATCCATTATCTTCCCAGGTTTTAGAATGATATTGCTTTTAGATAGGCTTACCTTCATTTGCTTCAAGTCCTCTATCTTTATTTGAGGAATAAGATCTATACCTAAAAAGGAGGATGAGGAAGAGAAAAAGAAGAAAATCAAATACTTTGAAACCATTTTAATCCCAGTGATGGTCATTTTCATGGCATTTTTAGTGAGTCACCAAGTCCTGCTCAGGAGCTATTCTAATCATTGTAAAGGAGGATAAAAAGCAATTTATACTCATGCTTCACAATTAACATCAGTAACAGGCCTAAATCCAAATGCTAGTCCCAACCAAAGAAGACCTACTGAATTAATTGCTACAAGGTAACTCAACACTTAAATAAGTTCCATTGATGCAAATGGGCCTACTCTAGTTGGGACTAGAAACTGAAATACTAGTCCATAGTATTTGTAAAATGGTTAAAAAACAGTAAAAAAACAAAAACAAATTTTGAACTCCTACAGAGGTATATTTACCTTTCTTAGCTTCCATTCCAGGTCCCGCACTAGATGTGGCATTTGGTCTAAGTTCTGAGCTAGTCTGAGGAGTAACGTTTGCTTTGGGGTTATTAGCTTTGCCTTTCTTATCATTCTTTGAAGTGTCATTGGGAACATCTGCTATATCACTCTGTAAAAAACAAGGGATTTTAAAAAGACAATTGATGAATCTGGAATTAAAGAGAATAGATTCCAAGCCATCAAAGGAAACTGGATGTAGATTTAAACAACCAAGGGGATCTGCAACATCACAGTGTCTGGATTTCAAGGCAGGATATGAACATAATCCTGCAATAAGGATGCAAAGACTATTCATAATTTTTCTTCTTGCTGTTGAAAAAAAAATAGATGTTGAAAAAGTAGTCAGTTGCCATGAGATTTTTCACATGTCAAGCCCCGCTTTTTTGCAAAAAATTAATTTGTGCAAGAAAGACTGCAAAAACTGTTGTAATCTTGCCCAGAATGAGGAGGTGAATAATGAAGTGAGTGAAGATTCACATCCCTATCTAGCAATCAGTGGAGCACAATCACAGGTTATGTTATCAATACTAGGCATGGGGGGGGGAGAATTGCTGTAATTTGTTTCCTAGCCCACAAATGGTTTTCATTACACTTGCAAAACCCACCAATTATGCACAAATTCTGTGTTTCTGGAAACAGGTTATTTTGTATGAAAAACACAGTTTTTGCACCCCCTCTCCCAGGTTCAACACAAAAGGCCCTACAGGTATTTCTACACAGAATAATTTCCTGAAGCATGTTGTGATGTGTGAATATTGGACAAAAACTGTGCAGAAATATTTGCTTTCTCCTGCAGTGGGGAGAAAAATATTTATAAATTATTCAACCTCAGACATAAGAATTAATATAATTAATAACACACAAGGGCAGTCAAGACCATGTTATCTAAAGCAGCATTATCCTCAGTGCACAGCCTAATGGCTATTTTTAGGAGACTCAGCGCAAAATACTTGGCAATATTTACAGCCAATTTTGAACTATAAAGGCTTTAGATTAGTTCTACACTTAAGCTGAAGAAGTAAAGCCTGGTACCGATGGACGAATGGCTTTTAGAATCCTATTGCCCTGATCTAAGGAAGTGCTGTCTAAGAAATTGCTGTACCTTAGATACCTTTGGTCTAATACTTGAGAATGGGGTAGAAAATGTGTGTGTGTGTGTGTGTGTGTGTGTGTGTGTGGTGAAGATCACCACTGGCAATTATGTTGTACTATAACATTCATACTAACAACAATCTCAGTTTTTCTATTTACCAGTTTTTCTATTTACACAGATTTTCTATTTACCAACCCTTACATACCCAGAATGGTATCATCCCCACAGGTGGGCATCAACAGCTGTGAGGGAATTCCTATGATTTACAGAAGTAGGGGGAAAAGACATTCTCCCCACAGTGGGGGCTCATTATGTCAACTGGCAACAGAAACCTGAATGATGTATGTGTGGATGTGCATGTCTATATCCCATGAGTGTGTGTGTGTGTGTGTGTGTGTGTGTGGTGTGGTGTGGGAAAGGACTAGAATGGATTATCTTGAAAGAGTGCTGCCAGCTAGCTAAGACAAAAGCACTGCACACTGCACTTCTTTGAGGCCACACACTTATTAGTGAAACTATAAAATCTCTGGCTCAAAAGGAAAATAGCCAAGAATCCACAAATTACTTAAACTACAGATTTATTTATATACTGTTGCATCACAGGTAGAAAATAGATTTCACAACATATCACACCAGCCCAGCCTGATAGCATAAATACATAAGTCTAGCCCAAAACTAGTCATGGCAAAGCCTATCTAAAATTAATAAAGAGAAAGCTGGCTCAATCCTGTCAGCTCTTCTCATCTTTTAAATCTACTAGAAGAGGGTTTAGGTAAAAATGCAAATCACTTTCTCATCCACAGTTAATTACTACTTACTGTTTCAATCCCCATAGCTCTCATCTGGTCTGCTCTTTTCTCCATGACAGATAAAAATTTCTTTGGATCTGACAAGGCATCCACAATGTCTAAAGGAAATTTAAAGTATGTAGTCAAAATAATTTTTTTCACTTCAGATCCCACATAAATTTCTACAAAGAGTCTGTGTTTAATTTTGTCAAATACCACCTGTCTCTTCATCATGGGCTAATAATTGTGGAAAGCCACTGTAGACTTCAAAAGAGATTCATAAATGTATGATGTTCCCTCTGTCCACTTAGTATAAGCTCACTGAGCGGTACCAGGCACTACCTAGGGACGAGCTAGACTCAAGAGTAGCCAAACAGCAGATAAACGACACAGCAGACTGGGGCTTGAACAACAAAGGCTTTAGCTAGCAGGCTTTATCACTGCTCTGACCCACTTTCACCCACAATAAGAAGACTTACACACAGCAAGGTCCTTCTGGAGGCTTTATCTTCAGTTCCAGTACAAAACAAACAGAATATATACAGCAAACCTTGATAACAAGTCCAACAGCAATTCTTCAAACACTCCTCAAAACTAACCCATGACAGTAACTCACACAGAGTGTAACTTTATAGGAGTGTTTGACTAGTCACCTTCTGCCTAGCTACAGCTATGAACACATCCACTTCAGCTGTGCTACTTTGGTCTGTTGCTTCAATATTTTCCTCTGGACTTAAATTATCCTGACACCCTCATAGGCTCTAACTGGGACTTGACAGTTCCAGAGCAGAAGGTAGTGGGGGGGGAATACAGCAAACTTAGCTATTTCTTGGGTTCTGCACAGCTTTGACAAATCCTCCTTCTAGACTGTGGGTCAAGGCTGGCTTGGAAGGCTGGAAGCAAATCCTGCCCATGAGAAGTCAACTACCAAGCTGGTACAGCCGCTTATCTGCCTGGGGGGTGGGGGGGTCTGTTCTCAAGAAAGGGGAATGCCCCACTTGACTCTTCCTATCTCTGTCAGAGAACTATGTGCATTCTTGGGACTTTCTTTGATGCTCTCCTGCAGTGACTCTGACAACTGATTTGTTTCTTTTAAACAAAGAGAGTAAATTATTTCTTCAATAACTTCTTCAACGCTGGTGGTTGTTGTGGGGAGAATCTCAGTGAAAATACCAGGTGCACATGTACATACCTTTTTTTGAACTGCAGCCCAAATATGCATTCTTGCATATGCAGCCCAAATATGAAAATTCTTATTTCTTTATAAAAGCACACAACAGTAAAGAAAAACAAAACTAGTCAACTTTGATGTGTGGTAAAGGAATCAAACCTTTTAAGCCCTTCCTCGACCTAATCAACACCCTGCATCTCACTCTCCAAGCAGAATGTTTTCTCTGAAGTAACTAGTAAATCATTCTTGTAAATCCTGCTTTTCCTATATTAAGTAAGGCAGTGGTCCCCAGCCTTTTTGGCTCCAGGGACCGGTGCTGTGGAAGACCATTTTTTCCATGAACCCGGAGAGAGGGATCCAAAAATGTGGGCCCTTTACAAGGAGTTAAGAGCTCCTTTATATGAAAAAGCCTTCTATCCTAATTTTTCTCTTGGACCCCATTTAAAGTTTACCCACTGTATACTGAATAGATTCTAGAACTATTTATTTATTTGTTTATTGCATTTATATGCCCCTTTTGCCTGATGTGGGACCCAAGGTGGCTCGCAAACATTAAACATGTTTTAAAGCATACCAATAAAATTAAAATACAATTAAAATATTGCCATTTTCAAAATCATACTTTAAACAATATAAAATCATTTAAACATATAGAAAAGTTTAAACTAGAGTACTCAACATCATAAGCAGGCTCCCTGCAAGGGACCTCTTTCAGCACAAAGGCAAAATTCAATTTCAAGGAATTTCTAGTGCACCGCACTTTACTGGTGGGCAGAGGGGGAAACCAGCCACTTGCTCGCTAAAATCCACCATGGACAGCAAAGGGAAGGCAGTAGCCATTGGGGGAGCCAGTTGGAAAAGGGAGGGGGGAATCACAGCCAGCTCCTGCCTTCCATTTGCAGCTGGCATTGGACCCAGAGGCCACAGCTAAGGAGGATAAAGGTTTTTCAGACCTACTATCCAAATGAGTCTTTCTCAGAGAAAAACAGTGTCTTTACATACAAAAAGAGCACTGTGACTTACTGGAAGGAGGCTGGAGCGAACAGCTACTGCCTGGCATAGAAGAGAAGATAGTTTGCTGTGTCTTCTTTTCTCTGCTCCTTCAACCAGCAACCAGGCAGCCAGGCTAAGAGGCTGCTGTAGCTTCCTGCCAAGACAGCCTCATGGTGCATGTGTGATAGGTTTTTTGCAAATTCTGTTCGCTTCCTTTCAAGCATTGCTGCTTGAAGGGGAATGAACACAGCTTGCGAAAAGCAGTGACTGGGCAGCCAGGCTCAGGCTGACTGCCAATTGGATACCTCACATGCAGCCCAGTCCCTAACAGACCATGGACCAATACCGGTCCATGGACTGGTGGTTTGGGACCCCTGAAGTAAGGCATAACTAAGTTATATTTGTGTGTGTGTGTGTGTGTGTGTGTGTGTGTGTGTGAGAGAGAGAGAGAGAGAGAGAGAGAGAGAGAGAGACTTAATGGTGACTAACTTTACTCCTTTTGCGGTGTTAACTGTAATTCTTTAGTTACTTTTATAGCTGGGGGCATGGTCTCACTGCATGTGTTTTTGTTTTTTTGCAGTGCAGTGGCTTGTTGCATTTGGATTTTTCAAAAGAATTCTCGGCAAGATGGAAGGGAAGATGAAAAGAGGAAAAGTGTACTGTAGGTGGATAGACTCAATCAAGGAAGCCATGGCTCTCTCATAGAATCATAGAAATAGAAGAGACCACAAGGGCCATCTAGTCCAACTCCCTGCCATGCAGGAATACCCAATCAAAGCATTCCTGACAGATGGCCATCCAGCCTCTGAGTTTGCAAGACCTGAGCAGGGCAGTTGATGACCCGGGATCTTGGAAGTCTTCTTATTCAAAGGGTCACCATAAGTCAGGGTCGACTTGATGGCAGACAGCCACCACCACCACCAATATCCTCACTGAATAGTGAGTGGAAAATGAATGTTGCATGGCTCAAGTGCTGGCTTGTGCTGCCGGTTCATACCCTCTTGTGGGTGTTGAGGCAGTGGTGGACAGGAGGCAACTATGTTTTGTATTAAAGGCCAGTGGCTCATTGCATTTACATTTTTTAAAAAACTACATAAAAATATTCATTTTAGTTACCTGAGGGGAAGCAAAGAGTTTAAAAAACCCGTAAAGCAAGAAGCACCTAGCTATGTATGTTTTCAAAGAAGTAGCCATGTTAGTCTCTTGCATTATAAAAAGGAGGAAAGGAGGAGGGACAAAAAGAATGTATCAGCACCTTTAAGACTAACTGGTTTTATTGTTGCAGGAGCTTTTGTGGACACAAACCCTCTTCTTCCAACGCAGTACAGGGTGATAATAAATGCTTTATACCGAAGCATTTATCTGAAGAAGCATTTATGCATCCAAAGAAGTGGGTTTATATCCACAAAAGTTCATGAAAAAAAAAAGTCATAAAGGTGCTGATACATTCTTTTTTTCTTTTTCTGTCCCGCTCTCTTCCTCCTTTTTAGCTATGTATGTGTGTGCATGGGTCTTGGAACTATAACTCTACCTTTGAAAGCTCTGTTCTGGGCCTACTCTTCTACTTAGCGACAATACCTTTTGTTCCCCTCAATGGCAAGATAGTAGAAGTGGACAGTACTTCTTTCACCCATCCACCTGTTTGGCCATTGTTATAAGCTTGCCCTGACGTCTATTACCCCAAACTGATTGTGGCCTCCTGGTAAAATATGGGAGCATCTATATCTCAGTGCTTCAGAAGGAGTGAATTGTTGGTGGTTGGAAATAGTATGGATGGCTTGTACCCTTCTTCCCATTCCTGACCTCAATTTCTTTGGCCTTTATTTATTTAAATTAGGAGGAGGTTATTATATTGATTCCAAAATAACCCTATCAGACCTCACAAACATTAACATTTGTATTCTTGAATCCTATGTTGTTAGCTGTCTTGAGTCTCATTATCAGGAGCAAGATGAGCTAGTAATGAATATAACAACAACAAGAAGAAGAACAACAAGTCAATTGCACTTAAATCCTGCTGAAATCCATGAGACTGAAGAGAACAGGTATCAGTCTTAGCCATAAGAATCCCAAAATTCTCATACTGAAGCAATACCTTTATGGTAAGTTAAGCAATGTCTAACACTTCATGTTAGTTTCAATGGGACTTTGAAATTAGCTTGGATGCTTTTGCAATTATCATGGTTCCTGCAATTCCTATAATGAATTTTAAAATTTCTCATTGCACTCTGATTACTGGTCAGTCAAAAGGTAACATAAATAAATGGAATTATGTATACCTAAGCAATGTTTAGAAGTCCTTCATCTTTAGGATTATGGAAAGAGTTTGAACTATACCCTTAATTCTTTCACAGTAGACTCCATAGAGCTAAAACAACCATTCAGATGTTTACCTCCAAACCCATCAGGCACATATGTTTTGAGTACAATGTTGCAGAAGATTGTTGGTAGAGATAATGGTTTGTTGCCTTCATTTCGAAGGGAAATGTGTCTGTAACCTGCCTGAAGACCATCTAGAGGCAATATCCTTTGGCCGATCAGTCTGTTGTTGTCATCATAAACGGCTATCCTCAGGACTGCAAGATCTGGTAGAATAACCTAAGAAATCCAAGAACAAAATAGTAATGGATAATCACAATATAATAGATTCAGTACTTGAAGGAATCCAGGAGCCACATCCTTGGCTAGATTTTAACAGTGCCAGACCTGAGAAGTACTGTCTGGTTACATCTCTACAACAATATTAAAATCTATCCCAGGAGTATATTTTAACACACTTTATACTCATTTTTATCTAGAACCTATAGTGGATAGTAAGTGACCACAAAGAAAAGAACCCACTGGAAAATTTTCGAGATTTCTGTTAATCTGGCCAGTATCTAAGATTAGATTTCTGCTGGTAGGACAACAGAATCCAGCAGAAATGGGAATACCTAATCCCAGATCTCCAGTGTGCCCCCCCCCCACTCCATGCAGCCTCGAAATGAGTTCTGGAAGATTATAAAAGCACCCCTGAGGTGCTTTCAGGTACTATGAGAAGTGGTATGTTGGATTTAGGCCTGGAATTCTAATTCTAAAAATAGAAACTAAGAAAATTTTGAAGAAGAAAGCCAGCCAAAAGAGGTAAGACAAAATGAAGTGTTTGCTTTTCGGAAATTAACACTGAATTTCCAAATTGGGAATTTATTTTTGCTGTACAGCATAAAGATATCGCCAATATTATCCATGGACACATTTTATACAGTATATTGGCCTCATTTTGTTTTCCTTAAGGTCATGTCCACTCTATGCCCAGTAATATCTACATTTTCCAGCCACACAGTTCAGTTGGAATGCACACAATGGAAGCAACATAAACTATGATGATTTCTCTTTTTCTCATGTATAAAAGATTTCTCTTTTTCTCATGTATAAGTATACCAGGCAAAGCAATCCTGCTGAAATCACATGTCATAAAGGGATGTTTTTTCCTGATTATCAAATACTGATAAAATGGATGAGGTCATTTACCAATAAGTTTCATTCTCAATGGTAATGGGAAAACTAATCTTAATGCTGCAGAACAGCTAGCATCCCCCCCCAAAAGGGAATATGAAGTGGAGGAGCAAATCTTCCTCCTCTCCAAATATGTATAACCAACCAAAACAATCCTGAAATATTAACAAAACATTCACTACAAAAATTTAAATGCAGTAGCATCATTGTCAGCACCCAAAAGAACAAGGCTACAGAAGACATGAACAGGGAAATCTCTACAAGTTCCTATTCTACAGGATAGCCACACTAAACCTATCACGCCTAGACCTTATGCAGAGTAAAATGTTCTCCAACCATCACCATAAATGAAACTTTATGGTAAGTCTATCTTGTTCTCTTTCAGTTGGAGGAGAAAAGCAGTCAATGTTTAGATGTGTAAGAGAACAGTACCATCCCAGGTGGGAGATTTCCATCACTCTAGAGCATCTCTGCAATATTTTCCTACCACAAACTGCATCTGCAAAGGCATAAGAATCAATTCTGAGGTCTAGGAATTTCTGAATAGTTAACAAAGTGGTTCGTGTACAATTCTTACCCATCAAGACACTGCCCAAGGCTGTTATTTCCCTGCTAGGGTGGGCTACAATGCCTTATGGGCTGGAATGGCAGCCCTCTCTTTCGTATCCCTCAATAGGGCAATACATAAACATATGTCACAGCCACCTTCTCAAGTTAGAGCTGAGTAACTTTTTCTTCCATGGGTAAAAATAAAAAGAGCTTAACTCTTTTAGATATGAGCCCTGACATCAATGCAAAAAGCTAGGGTCTTTAGATGCCATTGTACCACTCTTTTTCTCTTTTCTATACACATTTTGGAAAGAATCAAGATATGACATCTTAAGATGTGTAGAAGGCAGAGTAGGCCATAGGATACACATGGAGATCACTTTGCATCAGTGAAAGATGTGAATAATTTTGTTACCCAATGAAGACTCTTTTTTTGACACTGAAGACTCAGGACACTGTCACTGTAAGCCACCTTGGAAACACTTCTTTAAGAGAATCTGGACTATGAGTTTGAATGAATTTTCTCAAAGAACTTGTAACAGTACCTAGTGGCTTAAATCCATTTGCTAATCCCAGTTAAATAGACCCATTAAATCAATTGAACTTACTCACACGTTAACTTACCATATAACAGTTAATATGCAGCAATATCTGGTACATAGTAGCTCAATTCTTATATAAATCTCATTGATTCAATAAGCCTACCCTTGCTGGGACAAATAATTAGATTTAAGGAAACTGAAACATAATGGGTTACTTGGAACATATTTTAAAGGACCTTTTGAGGACAGGAAGTGTAAGGCTTTACACAAACACAGCCAAGTATATTTGCCACAACTGAAACTTGTCTTATAATTACATGGGCACCAAAATGTCTCTTTAGATCTTACTAAAGGAATCTGGAAATATCTGTGACCTCAGTCTTCATAGGTGAGATGTGGTAATAACAGTGGTAAGAAGAGAAAGCACTCAATGCATTTCCGCAAATTCTCTAAAGATTAAACCATCCAAAATGGCACAAAATTAAGAAGACCCACATTAGATTATCCAGTTTTAGCTAATGTCCTTCCCAGTTTCCATGCTGCTGGAATCATGTTGGTCCACCGTGGAACGAATACAGTTAATGCCAAAGGTGTCTAATGGATGAAAGATACCATGGTTCCCTGATGACAGATTGGTAGAAAACCGTGTGCATCAGTGTGGTGACATAAGAACTGCCCTGTTCTTTCCTTCCTAAGTTCTCTCCCTTTCTAGGAAATTGGAACACAAACATGTATAGTTGGGCCACCTTGCTATGAGAACTTTTGGATCTTTTGATGCCGAGGAACCTGATGATTTTATATCTCAGTCAAGATGCAAAAAAAAAAGGACCAGAGGAGTACGGGAGGGAAATCTATCCTAACTACAATCTGTCAAAATATTTCTCAGTCCAAAAATCATCTGTTGATACTTGATCCAGTCTGTATTGGTGCTGAAGCTGTTCTGCTTTCAAATATACAAATATGACTTCACTCACTAGATAATTTGCATAACTTCATTTTAGAGGGTTTCACATACAGCTTTGTCTTGGTGATCAACATATGTTTTTCCTATGGAGTTGGCTGTCCTTACCACTACATGAGTTATTTGAGGGGGGGGGGTGGAATTCTTCAGAGCAAGATGAATGGTTCTGCATTTGCAACTTGCATCCCTGGGCAGTGTTATGTTTATCCCCTTGATTTCTGATAATGGTTGACTGCAACCGAGACAGGCTGCAAGGCTTTAGACACCAGAAGAGAAGAAACCTACCTCATTAGGGAGGATGTCCTTGGGAAGATGGTTGTCTGGCTATTTGGGTACGGCAATCCCACTGCAGGGTCTTCACAGATGGAAGGAGAGGGGATTTGTTATGAAAAGGGGACTCCAATAAAGGTTTTAGAGCCTAGCAAAGGCCTATCATCTGCTCCGACTGGGCAGAATCTATTGTGGGAAGGAGGCTGATTGTGCATCCACTTCCCAGTTGGTGGGGGTAGGATTTCCAGCCTGACCTGCAGGGTAGGAGGGATGTTATTCCAAACTTCTGTCCTACAACAATGAGTGTGACTTCATCCACACCTGTATACCATGAAGTCTGTGTGTGCAATTATAAAATGAAATTTATCAAGTTATTATCTTCCAATTACTGTACCTACACTGCATTAATGGCAGTCCTGAAGAGACAGATGCATTAAATGGAAGAAGGCCCCTTGGTCTCTCAAATATTAAAAGTAGAAAACAGCTCCATGTTCTTTCTCTCCAACTAGTTACTTACTTGTAAAACCAATTATGAAGAAAAAAAAAGAAAATAACATGACCCTTCCTCCAGATATTGCTATAATTGGTACTCCATCATTATAATACAAAGGATCAGGAAAAGTAGACCATGAATACTGGTGTTTAGCAGTATACCAGTATTCATACATTTATTCAGCAACAGCCAATTTTTTTAAAATGGCCTCTGCTAAACACAATGCAATGGATCTGGTTTATTTAAAATATTTCTGTCCCATTTTTCTTCCTGAAAACAGTAATGTATGACAGATGGCAGTGGAAAAATAAGATACCCTGGAAGATGATTTAAAAATACATTAAATAATAAAAATAAAATAATGAAGATTCTGAAGGGACAATGATTGAAAATGCCCAGTCCCTAGGCCTGAAGAGATGCTGGGTTTGTCTAGTTAGTAAAAAAAGAGTGAGATGGCTTTTATTTTAGGCCAAGCACTGAGGGTTATATGCAGTGGTACTAATGGCAGTCTAGGCTGCTGCTTGAACCACTGCAGCCTTCAGTGGCTTTCATTGGGTCAAGCTCTTAGTTAATCCAACTTCATTTTCTTCTCTTTTTTTAATAGTTATAAAAGCAACAACTCATTCAAAAATATAGAGACTAGCATGCATCAATAAGTACAGTGAGACTGACCAAATGTATGCTTTTAAAATATAGCATCACAACTTACCAATACCTCACAGTGGAATGACAACATATAATATGTATTACAACAGCAGTAGTTTTACTTTCAAAAAGAACAGGAGGACAATAAAACACAACTCACACATTACCTGCTATGAGTTTGCATGAGAGACACCGTGAAGCCTAAACCTACTGCCTCGCAGTGTTCTTAGAGTGTTTTTTAGTTATAGGGCTCTGGTGCAATAGTTATTTCATACTGTCTTCCAAAACAGTCATTAGATCAAATAGCTGCTGAATGAAACTTGCACCAAACTATTAGGAAAATTTATATTTGGCATTATCCCATGGGCTTAACTAAAAAGGGCAGGATTATTAGCCAAAAAGATCCTACCAGGGGGCGGGGAGCAGGTAATCATTCTGCATTCTGGACAACAGAACAAGTGAAAGGATAAGAGACACTGTCAAAGACGGCACCATTAACGCACATACTTTGGATGAAAATCCAATTGACTAAAAAAAAATATATAGAATGGGATATAAAAAAAATTATAGACACCACAGATCACAACTGAGGGTGAATTTACATATGCAGTTTTAATAGATCGCTCTGCAGTATTTCTGTTCTTAAAGATTGTATGCATGTACCTAGCATGGTACAGCTTACGTCTGTACCTGTTTTCTCCCATCAAAGTTTATTCAGAACAGGGTGAGAATGAGATGGTAGCTTCCTGCAGCATTACCTCTTGTAAAAGAGATATGCATTTATTCATTTCAGTTTTAAACTATCCAGAGTTGTCTAAACAAATGCAATAATGAAAAAGAATAAACAGCAGTTTTAAGTGATAACTTTAAACAGCAAAACATACAACCAAGATAAAAACTAGAAGGAAGAAAGAAGAGTGTAAAGTTCTAAAAGCACTGAAACAGTTCTTAAAATTCTTGAGTGAATAAGAATGAGTTTATCCTGTGCAAAAGAGGTATTCAGTCTGTCTCTTTGGATGGCAGGCATAGGCAGTATGATATCATTTTAAGGACCCTCTCTTGTGGTCACCTGCCTATTCTCATTTGGTGTGGGCACCTGGATGGTGGCCTGCAGATGATGGTAAATATGGGAAGACAGACTATTTCTGTTAACTTGGCCTCAAGCAATTTCAGTCTTTAAAGGTTAAAACCAGCAATGGAAGCCAGTGCAGACAGCAAAGTAGTGGCACAATGGGTGATCATACTGGCCATTTCTAGTTAGCAGACTAAACACTGTTATGGACCAACTGAAGTTTCTGGGCCATTTTCAAAAGCAACCCCACACTATTCATGCTCTGATAACCTCTCACTTGTATTGTTGCATATCTTATAACAGATGCTAGGTGCATCTCTCCTGATAGGGTTACAGTCTAAACTGATAAAAGGCACTCTGGATGATTGCTAAATTATGAACATTAGATGATTTACATAACTTCAAGGTAGAAGATGAAAACATTGAAGTAGTTATACCTTGGCTCAATCATTAATCAGAGTAGAGACTGCAGTCAAGAAATCAGAATAAAACTAGGACCTGGAAAGGCAGCTATGAAGGAGCTAGGCAAGATCCTGAAGTATAAGGATATATCACTGAATAGTAAACTTAGGATGGTCTGTTTAATTGCATTTTCCACTGTTACTATGTAAGGTTGTGAAAGCTGAACAGTGAAGAAAACTGATAGGAAGCAAATCAACTCATTTGAGATGTGGTGCTGGAGAAGAGTTCTGCAGATAACGTGGACGGCTTGAAAGACAAATAAATGGGCCCTAGAGCAAATCAGGCCTGTACTCTCTCTAGAAGCCAAGATGACTAAATTGAGTTAGTTGTACTTTGGCCATATCATGAGAAAACAAGACTCACTAGAAACGACGATAATGCTTGGTAAGGTAGAAGGCATCAGGAAAAGAGGAAGACTACATTCCAGATGGATAGATTCAATCAGGGAAGCCATGACCCTGAGTCTGCAAGACCTGAGCAGGGCTGTTGGTGGTAGGGTGACTTGGAGGTCTCTTATTCATGGAGTCACAAGTCAAAGTCAATTTGAGGGTAGTTAGCATCAACAACAACAACAATCCTTCAGGAGAAGTGTAACTCTCTCTGAGAGAGACTGAACACCATTTAATTGGACAGATAAACTGTCATAACAATCTGCACTTTGTCTGGACTGAGTCTTGGTTAATCAGCCCTCATTCAGTCCGTTAACCTGCCCAAGCAGTGGTTCAGAGCTTCAACAGCCTGATGTGTATTAGATGAAAAGGAAATGCAGAACTGTGTATTATTTGCATTGATGATCTAACACCAGATAACCCAGTGGTTGCATGAAGATGCTAAAAAGCATGGCAGATAGAATGGAGTCTTGTGCCATCAAACAGAAGAATAATTTCTAAGAACTACCTTTTGGAATCAGCAATTGAATCAGCAACAGAATCACTGCCAATACAGTGCTTCCAGATCCCAACTCAGACAACTTGATCAGAATGACACTATGGCTGATGGGACTGAAAGCCACTGAGAATTCCAGAAGACCAACAACGTAACATTCCTCCTGTCTCTCCCCTGGCACAGGCCAACAGCATAGGAAAAACCAATTTCTTCTCCAAATCGAGGCCTGAAATCAGATTAAAATGGATCTTTAAAAAAAAAGAATCAGTTTAATCCAAGAGTACTTGGAGTTAATCAGTAACTATACACTTAAGCATGTACCTTTCAAAAGGGATATTAGTAGTTTACCTACAGTTTTTATCTTCTGGATCCAAGTTAGGTTTCCTCAGGAACAGCCTGATCACTGTCTTATTTAAAGATGATGGCACTGCTCCCTCTCTAAAATAATAGTTTACAATCTCTTGGACCCACACAGATGTCCCTTCCCTACTAGACATAATGAGTCAAGAAGAATGAGGGGTATGTTAACTCATACAGTTAGCCAAACATTACCAGACATATGCTACATATCTTTAGGCCTCCAACAAAACAAAACAAAACTGAAATTCATCTAACACACCTGGACCTGATGGTGTTTTAGGACACCACCACTCTTGTGTTATACAGTCCTGAGTGGCTTTATCTCTCAAGTCTTGAAGATCCATTTTAACGTGTGGCCAGATGGCAATTTTTTTAAAAAATTGTACACCTTTCAGTCTGCAGGTGGCAGACGCTATTGCATCCCTCATGTAAAATGTCCTCTGCAGGAAAAAAAGTGAGTACAACTATGAGAGGGGTGGGTAGAACCTTTTCTCCTTGTGACATCTACTTGCAGGTTGTTTTTATATGTGGGGACATTCAAAAATAGCACCATGACAACCACCAATAATATTCAGCCTGAAGTGTTAAAGAGCACTCTACTGCCACAGGATTGTAGCACTTTATTTTGCTGCATCGTTAATCCAGGCCTGAATTAGTGAAGAGTACTTTACTGCCATAGGGCTGTACCACTTCATTTTGTTGCCAGTTAAACCAGGCCTGCAGTAGGAAAGAGCATTCAATTGCCACAGGATTGTACCATCTCATTTTGCTGCACAATTAAATTAGTCAAGAACCAAGTTTATCACAGAAATATTGCAGTTTTCAACCACTGTGAAGAGAAAGTTTTGTAAAATGCCACATGTAAACTCACCCTGGGAAGCAATCTTTCAAAATATATTTACCAAAAGGCGTCTATCACATTTTGGGTGAAAGAGAGAGAGAAAGAGGAAGAGAGAGGGAAAAAATGTACATGACGCACACAGGACGAAGGTGCCAGCTTCAGACATGGAGGCAGCACCCTCCTGACTTAATCCATGTAATGACATTGACCTTAGCTTTGGATGCAGCGTCTCACCTGCCCTCTTGGCTGAAGGAACAGTGCAAGATAGCAGCCACTGCCAGGGCAGGGAAGGAGTTGTAATCTCCAAGGAATGTAGAGGATCACCAGCTGGAGCTCATTCTGAGCAGACTGCATACCTGGAACACAGGCATAGCCACGAACGAGGTAGGTTCCTCCAAGAGGGAGGAGGAGGAAGCAAGAAGAGGAAAAAGCCAAACAGAAAAAAAATAAAAATCATGTGATAACTACAAGAGGTTCGCTCTTCTTTAAAAATGCCCTTAAGATTAAATCAGCCTTAACTCATGACAAAAAACGTACCATGGTGTAAGCCCTACGAAGGAATGGAACACGCTAGGAAGAGTGTCTTATCCTAAATAATCTCTGTTCAGGTAAGTGATCATACTGAAGCAAAGCATTATTCACGCTAAGGCTGCAAAGCATATGCACACTTTTGAAATGCATCCTACCTTTCGGAATACAAATGATTCTTCATTGTAAACAGGATTCAAACCATTGTTCATCACCATCCGTGTTCGGAATTCTTTACGTATGGTGTCGGTGGGAAGGCCATACATATCCACTTCTACGTAAGTACCAATTTTTTTGTCTGATAAGAACTGGCCAGATATTACCTTTAAACAAAAGTATAAAAAAAGTACTGTACACTGGTCAGATTAAAACTACAGCACACTCAGTGGACAGTAGAATGCCTCATCTGATGCCATGCTAGAGGGGGCTGCAGAGGGCTGCTGGGTGGAAGATGGGTCAGGAAAATGCCTATATGTAAGCATCTGGTGCTTCCCCTCCTCTAGATAGCACAAGTATGTTTCAATAGCCACTTTCAAGCATTCTGAAAGGGTACTGTTGTAGAGAGTGGGTGTTCATGCTCCTTTTGCCCTTTCTCCATCATGGTTTTCTTACCCACCTTTGTGTAGAGGGTGATTGTCTACAGTGGGGAGTCTCCACCATGCCTGGAAGCTCTCTGTACGATTTCTCTCTGGAAAATCTAAGCCCATCCTCAAATATTCTGCAGCAATATGTAGGTTTATTTGTAAATAAAGCCCACTGGGTTTGACAGAGTTTACTCCTAGATAAGTGGAGGCTCAAGGATCCCTACTTGAAATTATGCACTTCAAAAGAACAATATATGACCCAGAAAAGGATGGTTCACAACAAATCTCACTAGGTATGAACATATGAAACTATTTTATACTGAATCAGACTATTATGCCACCTAGTCTATCATGACCATCTCTCTTGGACAAGAGCAATCCAAGATCTTTAGGGAGAGAGATTTCTGACTTGCTTACCAAAATTCTTTTAACTGTGGATAGCAGGGATTAACCTGGCATTTGGTGCATGTGAAGCCTGTGCTCTGCTTCTGAGCATTTGAAAAGAAGGAAAGGGTGATAATTTAATTTAGGTTCACTATTGATCAGTGCATTCAGAAGTCCTGGCAATGAATTAAGGTTAACACCTTTTTCTGAAAGGCTTCTCATATTAACATTTAAATGGTAGGCAGGTACAACATGGTTGTTTCCATGATGGGAATAGCTGAATTTACAGAATTTGTTGAATTAAGCTAGTGTGCATCTTGTTTTGGTGCATTTTTAAAGAATTTATCAAGTATATTCTCCACTCTCCATATCTGAGATGGAAAAAACTTGAGGTTTAAAAAATTCAGATGCAAGAGGAAGCAAAGCTGACATTTTCTCCCATCCCTGTTTAAATTAACTCTATCCATTTTTTTGTCAAGTAGTGTATTATTTATTTATTTTTTAGCTAAGGCAATTTATTTTAGGTTGGGTTATGGTATATACGGCGGTACATATGCCTCCTACCTGTACTGAACAAGTTGCTGCTATTACACCATCTACGGGAGTTTCAGAGAAAGGGTCAAATGTCCGATCAGGTCGCCTCATAAAATCTGGTTTAAGAAGATACCTTAAAATAAAAGAAAACATGGTTTTTATACATGAAACTTCATACTGTTTTCAATGTGTTTTTATCAACTGGGCAACTTCTTGGAGGTCTTGGTGGGCTGACAGGAGATAAATGCCTTGAATAAATAAAAAAAAAGAAAGGAAGAAATACTACGCTATTTTCAACCTTTTTAAAAATACAAGTGGACCCCGTATAACGCGAGCTCTTAGTATGCTGTTTCATTTATACGTGACTAAAAAAAAATGTTCTCTCTAGGCATTTTCTAGGTCCTCCAACACAATTCTGTGGTATGCTTCTGCCAGAGGTTGACCACAGAGTCATGCTGGAGGACCTAGAGATTCCTAGAGAGGTGTTCTCTCTAGGACCATATTTTGCTTCTTTAATTCATAGATAATAAGGCATGAGAATTTTTGCTATTTAATTTGAAACAAATTAATAGACAATTTGACCAAGAGAGGGTCTGCATATCTGTGTGTAAAGAAAAGGTCTAATGTCACTCAAAACAGTACACTCTTCACTCTGTTTCCTGCTTTCTATCCCAATTTGTTACAAGTATGACGTGGAACCTTTTCTTGAAACACACCAAGAGGAAAGTGGCATTATAAAATACCATAAGGATATTATCACTTCTCTTGAAAGATGACGGTGGTGATGATGATTGCTATTCTGTGTATCTAACTACCCCTAGTGCCAACAGTTTGATCCAGTTTGAACAGATTACATCAAACGGTATAGATGAGACAAAAAATAAATATTGCTAGTAGGGAAAATTCCAGAGGACTTAGACTGTCTTTGAGCATACTGAAGGAGAAAACAGATGTACAAAGTGATATGCTACAACGACTTCATTTTAAAAGAGGACTGCAAGATGTCATGCTTAAAGAAGCAGTTACATATGAAAATAGCATCCTCAGAGCAGCAAACTGGATGGAGTTTATTTGAAGTTGGAGATGGTTCAAAATTTATATAATTTTGAGGTGCTTCCAAGAACATCTAGAATGTCAGGTAAATATTTACATCATTAATTGTCAGTTTAAAAATTGATACCAAGACAGCTTAATACAAACACTTTTTTTCAAAGCATCTTAATGAAAAACACCAGTACCTACAACTCCTCATGAAGATTACTGACCTATGGTCCCAGCCATCTTTTTGTTCCCTCCAACATGCAAAAAACCACACATTCAAACAGCGCTCAAGGCAAATAAATCAACATCAACTGATCATGTCTACATGTGTGCAATGAACACTGATAATTAAATGAGAGGGAATGTGCATGCATGCATAAGCAAAAGAGAAGTGAACTATTAGTAACTTGTCTGCAATCTGTTCTTCTAAAACAGAATGACTGGGACTCATTCGTATAAATAAACTTATACTTTGGCATATCTACTGTAGTCTGTCCTGTCCCACCATGATATGCAGAGGATGAAATCTGCAGTTGTAGATGTTACTGTTTTTATTGTTGTTGTTGTTATTAACTTTTTATATCCCACCTTGATTGGGACTCAAGGCGGCTTACACATTAAAATGATAACAATGTAATTAAAAAATATATTAAAAGTCAAAATTAAAACAGAATTAATCTATCAAACAATACCATTATTGTTATTATTTTATTCATTTATATCCCACCGTGCTCCCAACAATGGAACTCAAGGCAGCTAACAAAATATTTAAAACTATACAAATTAAAAACTATACAAAGAATTAATGTAAGTATAAATATAAGATTTTAAAAAGTAATTAAACAATTTTTAAAGTTAAAATATTAGTCATTAAAAATATTAACATTCATTAAAGCACTATGTACAAACCTTATAAACAGCAATGCACAGCATTAAAAGCCCAACCCTAATCAGTCTGTAAAAGCCTGACAGCATAAAAATGTTTTGACTTGATGACAGAAGTAGAACAAGGATGAGGCCATCCTGGCCTCTCTAGGGAGGGTGTACCAAAGTCTGGAGCAGCCACTGTGAAGGGCCTCTCCCTTGTTCCCACCAAACGAGCCTGAGAATCATAAAATCATAAAGTTGGAAGAGACCACAAGGGCCATCCAGTCCAAACTCCTCCCATGCAGAAATAAATAATAAAAGCATTCCTGACAAATGGCCATCCAGCCTCTACTTAAAAACCTACAAAGAAGGAGACTCCACCACACTCCGAGTGCATTCCACTGCTGAACACCTCTTACTGTCAGGAAGTTCTTCCTAATGTTTAGATGGAATCTCTTTTCCTGTAGTTTGAGTCCATTGCTATGTGTCCTAGTCTCTGGAGTCTCAGAAAACAAGTTTGCTCCATCCTCAGTATGACAGCCCTTCAAATATTTAAGCCAATCCAGGGATCTCTGAACTGATCACGGCATGGTCAGAAGCTTCCCTGGAGGAGCCTGCGGGGGATCGAACATGGAGAGGAATCATCACTGCAGGGATCAGAAACAAAGCCTCGCGTAGGGGGTCACAGCTGTGGTTGGTTCCATGTGTCCCAAAAGCATTTGGATGGACCAGGCAGGCAAGCAACAAGATCTGTGGCACTGATGGATGAGAGCCTTCAGAGTACGGAACCTGGCTTCCGGAAGATAGGCAGCTGCGGTGATGGAATCCAAGGACACCCTGATGAATTGGACGGTCTGACACAGATCAAGATGTGATTTCTCCCTGTTGACCACCAACCCGAGGGAGCTGAGGAGCCACAGGGTCAGATTGATGTCCCAGAGAAGTTGATTATGTGAGCTGGCAACTAGGAGCCAATCATCGATATACAAGAAGACAATCACTTTGTGTTGGCAGAGCCAGGCTGCCACCACTGCCATACACTTGGTGAAGACCCTGGGCACAATTGCAAGGCCGAAAGGCAGAACTGTGAACTGAAAGGTGCTGTAGCCGATCTGAAAAGCGAGAAAATGTTTGTGGGATGGGATAATCCTGATGTGGAAATACGTGTCCTTCAAATCAACAGTAGCAAACCAGTTCCTTCTTTGAAGGGGAGGCAGGATTCACAAAAGGGTGACCATGCGGAGCCCTGGTGGCGCAGTGGTTAAATGCAAGTACTGCAAGTCACCACATTGCAAGTTTGATTCCAGAGGGTTCCAAGGTTCACTCAGCCTTCCATCCCTTCATAGGTTGGTCAAATTAGTACCCGGTTTGTCGGGGCAATTAGCTAATACACATTGGAAACTGCTTAATGCAGTGTAGATGTGTAAATTCCTATTTCTTAACAATTGATAGCCTTTGTGGCTGAAAAATGGGGTATAAATACCTAATTAAATTTCTTAATCATGAGGAAGTACCTTGAGAAGAAGCAGAGAAGCTGAAGCTCAAGATGCACTGGTTCGACGGCACCCTTCTGAAGTAAGGTTTGCACCTCCTCAAGTAAGACTGAGGAAGGTGATGTTATGTGAATTTGACCCGTCAGGGGGTAACCCTCAAATTCGATGGAGTACCCATCCCAGATTATTTGCAACACCCAGCGGTCCGTCATGATGGTTGACCAGGCCTTGTAGAAATAAGACAGATGATCCCCGAATTGCACCCCAAGGTGGAAGGTGGCAGGATGGGTGAAGTCAAAGGCACCAGGGCTGGTCTTTAGCACGCAGCTTGAATTGCTGGCAGAAGCGGGACGTAGAGGACTGGCATTTGCCAGAGCATGCAAAAGACTGAGAAGGGTAGCATGATCTGCAGGAAGACAGAGGGCTGAAGGCACACTGGCAAGAGTAACTGGACCCCTGCCACCCAGAGCGACTATGAGACACAAAGGTGGATTGCGATGGCATGCCATATTTCTTGGCTGCGGTCCACATCTTTTCAGTAAACTCCAATTTCTCATCCTTTGACTAGTGGAACAGGCCTGAGTGGTTGAAAGACATATACTCTATTGTGGCGCATGCTTGAGGTGAAAGGCCAGATGACCTGAGTCACGTGTTGACAGAGAGCGACAGAGCTGGCGATTGATTTCACAGAGCAGTCAGCAACATGACATGAAGAATTAATTTGCTGGCATGCTAATGACTGTGCCTCCGCCTGGATGGCATGTGCAAGTCACCTCACCAGGGAGGCACTCAAGGAAGGGTGAGATACGGTCCCACAACACCTGCTGATATGCCCCCATGCATGCTGACTAATTGGAAATGCAGAGCCTAAGGGCCGTAGACGAGTATAGCTTCTTGGCCAACACATTGAGCCTACGGCCTTCTTTGTCAGCCAGGGTCACTTGGGAGTGCTGGAGGTCCGAAACTGAGAGGCTTCAACAATCACCGAATTTGGCTTTGGATGCTCCAGGAGCCACTCAGTGTCCTCCCCAGACACCCTGTATAAGTGGTCGATCCTCCTCCAAGTCGAGGGAAGTGAAGAGGGGGTTTCCCACGAGCCCTCAGATAGCTTCAGAAGTGAGGGCAGGATGGGCAAAGTCACCACTGGTGGAGCTTCTGACTTCATCCGGTTGTATATCAGGTCCAAGGGATCTGATTCCTTCTGAGCAGTTTTGTCTTTACACCTGTGTCTTACTGGATTAAATTTCAATTAGTTTGCCCTCATCCAGTCCATTACAATTGCAAGGCACCAGTTTAGCACAAGAACAGCTTCTTTAGAATTGGGTAGGAAGGAGTAATAGAGCTAGTATCATTAGCATACTGGTGACACCTGACCTCAAAACTCTGGGCAACCTCTACCAACAATTTCATGTTGATATTAAATAGCATAAAGAGTAAGACTGAACCCTGAGGGACTCCACAGGCCAACAGCCAAGAAGCTGAGCAGGAATCCCCCAGCACCATCCTCTGAGAGCACCCCTCCAGGAAGCCTCATCTCAGAGAAGCAAAAGGTTTATGGCATCAAAAGCTGCTGAAAGGTCCAGCAGGACTAACAGGGACACAGCCCCCCTGTCCAGTTCCCTGCATATGTCATCCACCAAGGTGACCAAAGCTGTCTCCATCCCATAACCAGGTCTGAAACCAGACTAAAATGGATCTAGATAATCTGCCTTATCCAGGAACCCCTGGAATTGAGAAGCCACCATACGCTCCATTACCTTGCCCATAAATGGGACATTGGAGACGGGCCTATAGTTATCCAGTATGGTAGAATCAAGGGAAGCTTTCTTAGAAGGGATGTTGCCACACCCTCCTTCAAGCATGTTTGGAGCCTGCTTTGCTGCAAAAAGGCATTAATCTTTATCTTACCCACTCAGCCAGTCCTCCTCTGGCCTATTTAATTAGCTAGGAAGGGCAAGGGTCTAGTACACAACTGGTGGCTCTCACCTCGTCAAGATTCCTGTCCACACCCGCAGGCTGCACAAATTGAAAAGTATCCATCAATACTGTACAATCAGGGGCCAGGGTTACATCCACAAGAACCGTACCTACTGGTGGACAAATTCTTCATGGTGGGCTGCTGAGTAGCTTACATTCTCCTTTGGGCCAGACTGTAACAGATCCCTGACCACTTGAAACAGCTCTGCTGATAGTTCTGTGTGGATGCAACAATGTTAGCCAGAAAGGCCTTTTCTGTTACCCTTATTGTCCCACCATAGGCCTTCAGATAGATTTTAGCCTGTTTTCGGTTTGACTCACTATGAGTTTTCCACCACCACCACTCTATATTAAAATAACATATTAAACCATACTTTTCATAAAGAGTACAGAAACACAGTGAAAATAGTGCAATTTAAAACAATACTGCACCCTCTTACAGCCCTTTTCTTAAAAGCTGTTAGTTCTAAAAGCCCACATGAGTTAAAAAAAAAAAAGTATCTGCCTCTTGATGGAAAAACAGCAAGTAAGCCCTCCCTGGGAAGGGAATTCCTAAATCTAGGGGCAGCCGCAGAGAAGGCCCTCTCTCATGTTCCCAATCAAATCTACCTGTGAAGATGGTGGGACTCAAAGAAGGGCCTTTTCTGATTATATCGGGATCTGGACAGGCTCATAGGTAGAGATATGGTCTGTCAGATAACCTGGATGACATAACCAGCATTTTGAATTGTGTATGTAGGGGGGAAGTGGGGGGAAGACTGATAGCCAGGGGAATTGAAAGTAGCCAGTTCCAGTTAGAGAAACTGGAGAACTCTGCTGTGTTCAGGTCCCTGTATTAGTTTCAGAGATTATCCACAACAGTATTCTAACAGATTTTGGCCACTAACTTGTAGGAGATTATCAGACGCAGTGGAATGTAGCAAAAAGCCATGTTCCAAAACATGCCAGAAGAACGGGAGGAGAACAGGAAGGGCAACATTACCTTCTGCCATCCCAGGGGTGTAGCACTGCCACAGACGAGGCTTCCCTTTTTTATTGACGGGGACAAGCCACCAATAAAAAGGGATGCCTTAATAACGGCTGCACTACACCCCCGGGACGCAGGAGGACGTCATTGTCTGATAATGTTGGGGCTTCCTTTTCTTCTAGTGATCTTCTGACATGGTTTTTGCTGCGTCTGATAATCTCCGTAATCTCTACCATGTTGTTACTTTATTATAATGTGCATTAGAAGATGTTGCATGTCGTCAGACCTGAGGTTTTACAAAGTTGTGATAGCAATTACTTACTAATAATTATGAGAAGTATTTATTCAGTTCATTTCAGACTGACAGGGCTCCCAAGGTGATAATACATAATTCTGACATGTTCTTAGATTGCTGGGCATGTTAAAAGGGTGCTTTTGTAGCCCTAGTTCTTGCAAAGCAAGTCAAGTAAACAGTGCTTCCATAAATCCATACATGACATTTGCTGTACACAAGACATCATGCTTCAGAGGCTCAGTTTAAGGTGTTCAAAGTACATAGGTTTGTAAAACCAGATTAGCCCTGGTGAAATGTAACAGTATAACACTACGTGTAAACTGATAGTTTATCAAGCTCCCACACTCCACAATTCACCAGTGGTTAAAAAAAACAAAAAAAGAACATAAGTGAAGGCAAGAAATCTGAAAGGAAATTAAAGAAATAAACCCCAAATTGCTAATAATTAATGCTGATAATTAAATCATGTTCATGTTTTAGTATTTGCATCAGTAATTGAAAATCTCCCTTCTGTTTTCATTGAGGCAAGCGGGAAGCCAAGGAAGAATAAAATAGAGGAAAATAAAAGGATATAAGTTTGGGAAGCGTGTGAGAGAGAGAGGGAGAGAGAGAGAATTTTTCTGCTTCAATTGGGCAAAGGATCAAATAGTAAAAAAGCCACACAAAACAAAAAATCAAGTATCTACACAAAGGATATCCCTCCAAATGATACCTCCTATCTGGCCCACAGCTCAACTGAACTGCAAAAATAAACAATCTACATTTAGCCATTTCCAATCTGCAGTAAGTCATTTATACCCAGTAACAACCAGGAAAAAAAAAGAGAGACCATCTGCCTAAATGGACTACAATAATTTTAATTCTTTGAATAAAGTGAGAGTGAATACACTCTCAACAGTGCCAAATAGCCCATGTGCACTAATAGCATGTGTTTGAAGGGAAACAAAAATGTTCCTGATCCAAGAGAGGAATTACTGAAGGCCAAACTAGACACAACAGTGGTAGGTATATTTGGTGTATGCCTCAACAATGTGCAAAAGCAGGAAATGGATAGTCTAACTATAACATCCAAAGGGGTGTTTCAGTGATGGGAGGTGGACATAAACCCCATCACCCAATTTTTCCTAGTGGCCCAGTTTCAATTCTGTAAATGAGCAGATTGGGAGAAAAGTGCCTGGGGCAACAGACCATGAAGTATGAGGGACAGAAAGATCTTACATTCTCCAGCTGGTGATGAAAACCAGACCACCTCCCACCTCACTTTATACATGAACGGAGGAGGCACAGGAAAAAATAGGGTTGTCGTCACAAAGAGTATGGCCCTGAAACATTTCTGCCTTTTGGAATTGTTTCTTTTAATTGTAGTTAGAACTTCTGCTGTCATGAATGTTCTAGGAAAACTACCAAAGAACATTTACAATGTTTCATCAATGTTTAAAATGCTTCACTGGTGTTTCACATTCCTAACCTAAATTTGCCACAGAGTTAATTAGACCTCAACTCAGCATAGCATTTAACCCAAGGTGGACAACTGCCACATGGTGGAGGGCCAACTTGGCCCACCACAAGCGTCCTCTCATATCTCCCCCATTTTTAATTTTTTAAAATTTTAAACTCAAAATGTCACTCATGCTCCCTAAAGGGCAGGGGGACTATTCTGTCACCAGAGGGGTAGTGGTGGTAGGCTGTTTTAGGTGTCATAGAGGCTTTACCTTATTTTCTGTTTTATGTTCTAGTTTTAAAAAGTCATCTCCAGGACCTAAAAGAGCCTAAGAAGAACATGTACCAATATACCAGTGGTAAAAACGTAGTACATTTAAAAAAAAAATGTAAGTAAGAAGGGGCATTCCGTAGCCACTGAGTGGGCCTCAAAAATGGCCTTGGGGGGCATATGCAACTCATGGGCAACACTTTGCCAACTCTTACTTTAATTTAAATAAATCATCCTTCTGTAAAGTCTTAATGCCACTCCCTGTATTTACAGAACACAGTCATACTTTTCCTGAGCCTCTTTCCCTTCCTAAGTGTAATTAGGCCCTGGTCTTTTGAGGTCTTCTATAAAACAGAATAGAGAATCTAATCTTCACATCCTGCTTTTCATATGCAGCACATAATTAAAAGTGACATAGTTCTCCTTAATGACAACAGTTTAAATCATTACTCACCCGCATGACCCATTATATTCAAATTTCCCCTGATTCAACTGCATTGCCAAATCTGTCAAGAACAAAAAATAGTTTAGCACTTCATTCCTGAGTAACACTTGCTGCATCTGAACAGCCTTGTTAATCTAAGTGGAATAATTTGCCCTGGACAGCCACTTTAAATAAAACGTACCTTCTGTGTATTCAGTGAAAATGCTTATTCCCAAATCTACAAATGCCTCTGCTGCTGCCCTTGGTTTGGTGCCAGGACTCTGTGTAGATACCAAAAACCTAGATGCTGAAGTCCATTATTTATAAAATAGCATAGACCAGCAGAGGCAGTGGCAAGCCCCAGCTGCCAGGTGCATGTTCTTCAGGCTCCCCCACCTCTGGGGAGCCTGCCACCCACCCACTTCTACCTTGAGAATGAGCAAGCAGGAGCAGTGCAGTCACTGCCAATCGCCATGGCTGAATGGAGATCTGAACCCTGGTCTCCAGGGTTGCAGTCCAACACTCAAACCACTAAAGCATGCTGGCTTTTTTAAAAAGAAAACTATTTCACTAATTATAAACCTTGATTTCAGACTGTAAAATAAAAAATCAAGCAATGAGAGAAATTGAAACACTGAAAATGTCCAAACACTCTAACTTCTGCTATATACTCCAAACAGTTCTGGCTCATTTGCCTCAGAAAGTTTTTGAAATATTGACAAGATCTTATTAATCTATTTATTAATGGAGGTAAGCATGCCAGAATGGCCAAATCTATAAAAATAAACAAAAAAGTAGTGGTTAGGAGATATCTAATTTGATATATTATCACAAAGCTTTTAAAATATGCCAACTTATTTGGATACTCAAAAAATTATTCCTCAATAATGTGACTTTTTTCAGGATACAAAAGTCAAATTGAAAATAGAATAGAAGCTGTTCCATTTTCTCCTATTACAAATAGCAGACTTGCCAGACTGAGAAACTGTTTTTGAGGGATACCCTTAGAATATTAAAAAATGGCAAAGGTGTTTAGTCTCTCCACCATCACCAATTATTTCATTCTTAAATCATACACTTTACTATTAGTCCAGAGAAGTAGACCCAATATAAGGGGTCATGATCATGCCCATTATATAGATTACTTGATTTATATATAGGATCACGACCTAAATCTGAGCTGCTAATTCATAAGCAATTATAAAGTCAGTAATTCAAAGGATACAAATTCTTCAGGTGGCCCATTTCACCTTTTATACACCCGTTTGGGAAAGTGCCATTAAACTACTAACCCACTTTGAGGAGATTGTTATTACATTAGGGAATATTGTTCAAGGTCTAACAACTATAGTTAGTGACTTGGCGATCAGTTCCACTCCCAGTTATCATGGGGGCACTAAAATGAGCCGAGAATGAGGAGAATGAGTCAAATATCAATAAAAGGAAACAAATTTGGAAGAAGACTCCTATGCATTTTGTCTCAATGTAAACTGAGGATAAGATTAAGCTCATTCATAAATGGTAATACAAACTCAGTGTAGTTCAGTTGTATTTCAAAAAAATTAAGTTCAAAATGCAGACCTGTCTAAAAAACCTAGGCTCTTACATATGAGGTCTGTCTATTAAATAACAAGACTGTGTTTCTACCTTTCCGACAAATCAGGGAGAACTGATTGTGAATGCATGAGTGGTGACCTTGAACGTGTCTGAACCTGCATGACAAACATCCACACTCTTGGCTGTTCAGTTAATTGTCAGTCGTCATTCAAAGCAGCTGTGTTGTCTGTTGTGTGCTGGGAAAATGCTAAGTTTAAAAGTCGAGCAATGTGACATTCTGCAACAACTTGAGGCAGACCCAAACATTTTTCAAAAAAATCATCACTTGTGAGGAAACCTGGTTCTTCCAGTATGATCCTAAGACAAAACAACAGTCAATGCACTGGAAAACACCATCATCACCACCAAGAATGAAAAAAGCATGTCAAAGCAAGTCCACATTCAAAGCCATGCTCATTGGCTTTTTTTTTTTTTTTACATCAAGGGTATAGTTCTGCCAGAAGGCAGAACAGTGAACCAGCATTATTATATAAGGAAGTTTTGACAAAGCTGAGACAAAGAGTCAGGAAAAAAAAAGAAAAAGGCCAGAGCTGTGGAAAAATAGTTTCATTTTTCAGCAAGACAATGTGACTGCTCATACAGCACTTTCTGTGAAGCAGCTTTTGACTGATAAACACATTATTACACTTGAACATCTTCTTTATTCATCAGATTTGGCACGATGCAACATTTTTCTTTTCCCTAAAGTGAAATTGGTGCTTAAAGGAACACGTTTCGAGTTAATTGATGCAGTAAAGAAGGAAACGATAGATGTGTTGAAACAGCTGACAGAAACTGGTCCATGCCTTCGACCAGTGGAAAAGAAGGCTGCATCAGTGTGTGAGTGGGAATGCGGAATATATTGAAGGGGACAAGCATTTGAACTGTAATACATATAAATAAAGATGGACCTCGTTATTTAATAGACAGACGTACATACACATGTGGTGGGCTCATCCCTTAATGCAACAATTTTGGCAAGTGGTGTTAAAGAAATATGCACTATTACTAACCAAAAGATTGGAATTGATCCAGCAACAGGTCTCTTGCCCCTACTTCTGGGATCTGATGAACCTATCCTGCATAAAGAGCTAATTGTCTTTTTCTGTCTGCTGGCAAGATCAGAAACAGCACACGCTAGATAGATACAGTGAAATCTGTGTTTTCATGACTGGAAAAAGAAACTCTGATCACTGCCCCTTAAGGAAAACCTGACTACGTATTTTCCCGGGGTTGGGGGAAGAATAACCACATAACTCATTCTGTGCAATATGGGCCCACATTTATTAATTATTCTAACTATAATAATAGCCAGTATTGTCCACATGGTAACTTAAAGGAAGATCTACTGTGCTCACTAATTGCTATGTACTGTAATTAATTTGGGTAATTTTAGAGGATTGTTGCACTTTTTCTGCTTCTTGACATGTTGGCTGTGTACATCTTGTGTTTCTTCTTTTGTTTTTTTGCACTTTGTAATCATATCCAACTTCGTTTTAAAAAGAGATTTAAAAAACTGTAGAGGTACTTGACCCCAGTATCTGCTTTTTTGTTACCACCATTACAGATTGTTCAAACTACCACGGATGAGGTTTTGCTAAAAGTAGCTTTCCCAGCTCCAAATACAGCATAAATAAAGAGCAGTGTGCTTTTCAGTTTTTCCTCCTCATATTGTCCTTACTTCTAATGTTTCCAAGTAATATGTATTGATTTTTCCAAGGAAGTGGCTTATTTTAAGAGGATGCCTCTGTAATGTATTAGATATGCTATCACTGTGAGCCTCTACCGTTATGTACATTAACTCTGTAACACAAAAAGGGATGTGGAAACTTCTATAGCTTTTGCTTTCCTTATAATCTTAGGGCTTTTCTGATCTGACACACATTCTCATATTTAGCCACGCAACTGAATCCTCCAATAAATGCCAGGAGCAAAAATCATGACATCTGGTAGAGAATTACTGTCTAAGCTTTCTTTCTTTGAAATTCAGATGCAGTGGACATATCTGTCTACCTGGAGTCTGATAGTTGAGTGAGACCATCTGGCACCCAGCGTTCCAGAAAATTTGAGGCATGTAATTGCTGGAATCCACTCTGCCTCCCTTTGGGTAAATCCGACTCATTTGACGTTTATTGTAGCTGTATTATTTGTTAAAGAAAATGAAATAACCAAGCAATATATATATATATATATAGAGAGAGAGAGAGAGAGAGACTTAACAATCATTTGCTCACATCTTTATGGCTTTTTACCCCCAAAGGTTCCAGTTTGTGATGCATTTGCCAGGACAATGATCATATTTAATAATGGGTCGTGCATTATTTAGGTACCAAGTACCCCACTCCTCAATGGTAACACTAAAACAGTCCCATTATTATACTTTCCATAAAAGGATACTTCACAAACTCAATTGCATGTGTTTTCAAATAACCTAGACCGACAGACTCATTAAAAGAAGACATATTGTAGTGAATGTTGCGTTCTAGAAAGAAAATAGTAAAAACTCTGTTGTAAAATTTTGGGTTCAAGATAAAAATCTAGAAATAAAAAAATACATGAAACAAAAACCATATTCGATCCATGTTTGTCTGTCATCAATGCCTTTTTAAAGTACTGACAATCAGATGTATTTTTGCCAAATGATATATTCACCATGGTAAGATCTAAAATAGCAATGGGAATACAGGTTGAGTCTCCCTTATCCAGAATTCCAAAATTCAAAATATTCCAAAATCGAAAATTGTCCGCATGAGTGGCTGAGATAGTGATAACTTCACTTTCAGATGGTCTATGTACACAAACCTTGTTTCATGCACAGAATTATTTAAAATATTTTGTATAAAATTATCTTCAGGCTATGTGTATAAGGTGTATATGAAACATAAATGAATTTCATGTTTAGACATAGGTCTCATTTCCATGATATCTCATTATGTATATGCAAGTATTCCAAAATCCAAAATATTCCAAAATCCAAAATACCTCTGGTCCCAAGCATTTTGGATAAGGGAGACTTAACTTGTACATTTCAAAAACATAGCTGTATTAGTCTAGAATATCAGTAAGCAAGGGGATCTTGTATCACCTTTGAGACTAATGAGATAGAGAACATTGTAGCATAAGCTTTCATATACTTCATCTACTTCTTCAGATACTGGCTGAGGAAGTAGACTAAATCTATGAAAGCTTATGCTACAATGTTCTCTCTCAGTGAGTCTCACAGTTGCTACAAGATCCCTTTGCTTACTAAGAAGCCTGTACATGTTTTTGAACGTTAAGAGTATTATAATTAAAAAATAGATATTTACAATAAACATATTTCACTGAGCAGGGAAAAGCAGACCAACTAAAGGCATATATCTGTCTATGTATCTGTACCACGTAAGAATTTTTCTCAGGGTTTCTGCAATAGGTATACGTCTCGTAGTTTGGTGCCTCCATGTGGACAAAATGTGAAACAAAATGTCAGGAAAAATGTGAGGCAAATTCCTGAAATGTCAGGAAAAATGTGAGGCAAATTCCATACTTGGTGATGAATAATAATAAAATAAATAAAGTTGGGGAAATGTATTTGACATTAATTGAACCCCCTTTTAGTTACCTTCTGCTACATGGAAACCTTGAAATTTAACAGGTTGGGCATAGTTGATCAACGCTGATAAGTATGGATGTATATTAGTTGTGGCACCTACATATTTGTAAGAAGCCATCCATGCCTGCTCATCTTCTGCAGTTATTACACCCTGAAAGCATATTTAGAGAAAGAAATCCATCAGAAACAGCACTCTTTTTGTCCAAACTGGAATGAATCTAAAAAAGGATTTGGCCAGAATTTCTAGAAGCGAGCATACATGGGAAATGGCACAGAAGAGGTCTATTCCATCACCAGCGCATGCACATAATGCTTACATATTCTGAAGAAAGTCATGTTGGGTATCTGAGTAAATCTGTGGTTACAGATCATCTCATTATTATGATTACTGATTATATATCATGATCAGTTCCTTCAATAGCAATTTAAGTACTAGGAGGAGGTTCCTTTTCTCTGACAGAGTTTACTACTATATCTAAATTTTAAAAGCTTTTGAAAGAGACACAAGGAGGAAATATAGGGCTCAGTGAACAAGTCAAGAGAGAGGTCAGAGGCAACAGGGGAGTTACAGAGTTACAGTATTCTGAAATTTAATGCAAACAAGGCTAAAGATTGAGATATACCTTTATTAGGGCTACAGGCAGGAACTGATGTATAGAACAGAGTGTCCTGTGGCTGGCATCTTCAGAGAATGGTTGGGTGGGAGTGTGTGTGGGGTTTATATACTGTGAACCCCTGTTGGAGATGATATGTAAATGTGTGTATTTGAATGGCCAGTTCCTTGGGGGAGATATGCAAGGAGGATTAGTGTCTGTTTGGCTAATGGTCCATTGTCTGCTGGAAATCCCCCTGTCCCTGGGTGAAGTTCATTTGCATGTGTTGAATTTTGATTTTGGTGTTTTTCAGGACTGGTAGCCAAACTTTGTTTACTTTAAGGGTTTCTTCTTTCCTGTTGAAGTTGTCCAGGTTTGCAAACATGAATCAAGGAACATGAGAGACACTGTAGACTGGGCTAGCCAGAAAAATCAGCAGTAGCAAAATAAGTGATAAACCAAGATGGACACAAAATGTTATTTAAAAACACCGAAATTCTGGACCAGGCCAACAACTATCATGTCAGAATATACAGAGAAGCTATTGAGATCCACAAACACCTGGACAACTTCAACAGGAAAGAAGAAACCCCGAAAGTAAACAACGTTTCGCTACCAGTCCTGAAAAACACCAAAATCAAAACTCAACACATGCAAATAATAATAATAATAATAATAATAATAATAATTTTATTTTTAACCCGCCCTGCTGCTCAGTAACCGGGCCAGCATACAACAAGAGTAAAACAACAGGAAGTTAAAACAATCATTCCCAATCTTAACCCTCCCACCCCTTAAAACTAAATTAAACTGGTGGAGAATTAAAACAAAAATCAAATACAGTAAAATGTACAAATTATGGGGGGGGGATGGCAATGGCGGCAGGGGAGAGGGTAGACAGTCAACTCCAATTGAGCTGGGAAGTTATTCTGGGAAGGCCTGCCGGAAGAGATCCGTCTTTAACCCTTTCTTGAAGCTATCAAGAGTAGTGATAAGACGGATCTCGTCCGGCAGGCCATTCCAAAGTCTGGGAGCCATAGAAGAGAAGGCCCTCTGGGAGGTCTGCGACAGCCTAGTTTTCATAGGTTGCAGCAGGTTCCTCCCAGAGGACCGGAGTGCACGGGGGGATCATATGGGATGAGGCGGTCCCGGAGATAAGATAGACCCAAGCCATGTAGGGCTTTAAAGGTTAAAACCAACACCTTGTACCGTGACCGGAAACTGATTGGCAGCCAGTGGAGAGATTTAAGCACAGGTGTTATATGCTCTCTCCTAGATGTGCCTGTAATTAACCTGGCTGCCATATTTTGTACTAGTTGAAGTTTCCGGGTTAGGCACAAGGGTACCCCATGTAGAGTGTGTTATCCAGACGTGAGGTTACCAAAGCATGTACCACAGTTTCCAGACCCCGTGTATCCAGGTAAGGGCGCAGCCGGCATATCAGCCGAAGCTGATAACAGGCACTCCTGACTGTCACACTCACCTGACTAGTCATGTGAAGCGACGAATCTAGGAGTACCCCCAGACTCTGAACACAATTCTTAGAGGAGAGTGTGACTCCATCTAGGACTGGAAGTTGTATTCCCAGACCTGGTTTCGGGCCTGTGACTGTCAGTACCTGTACCTCTGTTTTGTCTGGATTTAGTCGCAATCTGTTTTTCCTCATCCAATCCATTACTGCTCTAAGATAGTCATTAAGATGAGGGACGCCATCTGAAGTCTGAGCCGACGATCTGGTCATGGAGAAATATATCTGAGTGTCATCAGTGTACTTCACCCATGGACAGGGGGATTTCCAGCAAACAATGGACCATTAGCCTAACAGACACTAATCCTCCTTGCATATCTCCTCCCAGGAACTAGCCATTCAAATACACAATTTACATATCCTCTCCAACAGGGATTCACAGTATATAAACCCCACATACCCCTATGCCATAATTCTCTGAAGATGCCAGCCACAGATGCAGGCGAAACGTCAGGAATAAACTCTTCCAGACACAGCCTCACCAGCCCGGAAAAAAACCACAGAAAACCTATGGATGCCGGCCGTGAAAGCCTTTAACTTCACATTGCCTCCTGTGGAATCACTACACCTAGCTAATAGCCATCTACAAAGACCAGTGCAAAGCAGCTGCCAAAATGGCCACTGTGTCATTTGGAGACACAATAATTTTCCTACCCTCATGCCAGCAAAGGCCTGTAGAAGGCCTCCCAAATCATGGGCTGCTCTCTAAACCTAACCTGTTTGAAGAAACAGAGAAGGAGAGAAGAAGGGGACAGAGTTGCCTTCGGGCATGGTATTTCCCCACAGGCTGAGGAGTGTCAGAACTGCTCTATGCTGCAGCAAAACAGGGTGGGGCTCTTCTTTCTTTCCCCTCAAAGGCTAGCAGCGATAGTACTGCCTTGCCCTTCTGAACAGGCAGAAGAAAAAGGGTGGCTCATGAAGTAGAAATAAGCAGGCTTCAAAAATGGCAACCTCTTTCAAGAGCTCCAATGTATAAAAGTCATGGTCACTCTCTATGGTAGCACCAGCAATAGGTCACCCTTTCCCATCCATGAGAGAATAACTCTCTGGGTTGGTGAGAGGACGAATCCATAACCTTTGGGTTAGTTCCTCTCACTGATCAGAGAGAGGCAGGAAGTAGAGTCTTGGTCTCATAATAGCTAAAGATTTGTTATCGGCTCCTCCCCTTCAGCTCTTCACGAAACCAATTCTTCTTCCTGCCTCACCCAGAGCAGAGCTTTAGACTCTCTCCTCCTAGCAGCTAATTTCCCTCCCTCTTGGCCTTAGTCCACAATTCTATCTCCATCTTCCCTCCATTCAAAAAAAAAAAATCTCTTTCTCTCTTCATTCTTCACCAAGCCTCCCTTCCTCACATGTGCTTGTTTTCCCCCTTTTTCTCTTGCCCATCTCTCTCTCGCTTTCCCCTGCCACGGCCGTGGGCGAAAGGAAGGACAAGTCAGGGAAGACTAAATTGATGAGCGGGAGTTGGGGTGGAAAGAAACCATGCAGAGCGAGACCCAGCCACCCAGAACTGCTCCGGGAGCATGCCAAGGGCAGCAGATGGAGGATCACCTCAGCCGCTGAAGCCGCTTCAGCAGGCATGGGGAGAGTGTAGGCACTGGGACTGGGGCAATCACCAGGACCCAATCAGAGAGCAGATAGAGGATGCAGAGGAACACAGATTGGCCCGGGAGCCACATCAAAGAGAAGTGACTTGTGAGGGGCACAGGAGGGGGGATCCCCAAGGGAGGGGAGGACCCAGGCCACACTCCAAACCCCAAGGTCCCCATCCCAGTCCAAGGCCACACCACGCCACGCATGAGCGCAGCTGGCCCTCTCCCACACAGATGGCCTCCCTCAACAAGATAACCTCCCTGGTGGAGAATGGGAGCGGGAGGAAAGGTACGCGAGTGATGCGGCTGCTGTGAACTACCACGCAGAAGCTAGTTTTCTGAGGGACATGACCCGAACAGTCACCCTGGGGAGGGAGCATGCCATAAGGGTGGCGCTGGAACTCCTATCCGAGGCTCTCCTCCCAGACCCTCCTGAGGCCATACCAACAGGGCCAAGAGCCACAGGGCAGCTGGTTCCCTATGGTGCGATCAAGACTCCACCACTGTGGAGCCAATAGAAATGGACCTTACCTGGCTAGTAGAGTGATACCTAGCATCCCAAGTCCCAGCAGAGGGAAAGTGGGAGCAAGAGCAAACATGGCAGGACAACATCAGACCCCAAAGGCATCATGCAGCTCATGGCCCTCGCAGGGCCTCAGCAAAGAAGACCACTAAGGCCCCCAGACCACCCATGCAGGTAGGCCCACGAGGGCCCCTAGTGCCCCCCCCAGGCCAACCAAGGAAAAGAAAGGCAATATCCTCCCCACATTCCTCAGAAGGGTCTGGCTATGACTCCACTGAAGAGACACCAATAAATGAAATCATCACAACAACGTACAACCTCGAGGAAGAGACAGAGGAACATCACAATGAAAAGGAATAGGCGGAATGGTCAGACTCAGGCTCCTGCTGATGAAAGTAGCAGCCATCCTAGGCCTGCCCTCCAAGCCAAGCCAACATGACTTAATGGATCAGGCAACCCAAGAGCTGAATGAGAGAGGGGCCTCAGTGTTAAGCCCACCTAGGGCCCAAAAGAAGGAACTACCATTCCCTTCACTCTTAAGCCAGCTGATCAAGGAAGAATGGGAAAAGCCTCTCCAGGGAAAAAGGGAAACCATGATAGCACAGAAGTTCTACTCCTCCAGCAAGCAGATCCATGACAACCTGAAGGTCCCCACAGTCAACCCACCAGTGGCCTTCCTGGTCTCTAGTTCACTCATGCCCAAGGAGGGCGAAGGGTTCCTAAAGGATCCAGGAGAGAAAAGAGTGGAGGAAGCCCTAAAGAAGGTATATGAGGTGTTGGCTCTGGCTGTCAGAGTCTCGGCAGCAACCTCCCTCTTCACAAGAGCAGCACTTCTTTGGGTGGAGGACATCCTCCAAGGAGAACAACTGGACTCTAGAACCCTTAATAGGAGCCTATCCAAGATCTACCGGACTCTGCAGTTCATCGCAGATGCATCACAGGATTCCATGACGTTCGTGACAAGATCCATAGGAGCAGTGGCAGTGGCTAGATGCTCTATCTAGCTCACATATTGGAAGGTGGACACACACTCGAGAGCCAACTTATCCACAACAACATTTAAGCGATCCAAGCTCTCTGGGGACGAAACACTGAAGGACATCCTGGTGGAAACCAGGGATAAGAAGCAGGTGATGCCCACCATGAACAGAAGAGGTGACAGGAAAGGGACCAAGAGGCCCTTTCTACCCTCCACATCCTTTTGTTCCCCCAGGGGCTTCAGCAGACAGAGGGACTTTCGCTCCTTTTGACCCACCTGGGCAAGATTGAACAGACCCCGATCGCTCAAGCCTCAGAAGGTCGCAGAGGAGGACACCAGACCCAGAGGGGTGGAGCCAGACAACAGTTCTGATGCCCAAACGCCACCAGTAGAGGGCAGGCTCGCTTTATTCCGGGAAGCATGGTTGAACTCCACAACAGACAGGTGGGTCCTGTCCATCGTAGCTCAAGATTGCCACATAGAGTTCAACAAAAGGCCCAGGAACAGGTTTCTGTCCACTCCTATCCCGATGAACCCACAGAAGAGACATTGCATGTCACAGCCATAGAGCACCTCCAGAACATCAGAGCAATAGAAGAAGTCCCACTCTAGCAGTGCTTCTGAGGGATATACTCCTTCTTCTTCACAAACCCGAAGAAAGGGGGGGACTTTAGATCGATCCTAGATCTAAAATACACCAACTCTTGCATTACCTACAAACGTTTTCACTTGGAGACCCTCTCCTCCATCAGAGAAGCACTTCAGGAAGGGGACTTCCTGGCATCCTTGGACCTAGCAGAAGCATACCTACATGTGAAGATCGACAAGAAGAACAGACAACTCCTCAGGTTCGCCTTTGGGGAACAGCATTTCCAGTTCAGGGCCCTCCCCTTTGGTCTGGCCTCAGCCCCAGGGTCTTCACCAAGGTCCTGGTAGCCTTGGTAGCTCACTTGAGAGCCCAGGGTATCCACCTGTACCCCTACCTGGACAACATGTTATTAAGAGCCTCGTCATTCCGGAAGGCTCAGGAAAACCTAAAGAGAATGATAACTTGCCTTCAAAGACACGGATTCCTAATAAACGTCAAGAAAAGCTATCTGGTCCCAGCTCAATCCATCCCATGTCTGGGCACCTGGACAGATACCAGAAAGGACATGTTTTTCCTCTCAGAAGACAGACAGCACACCATCAGGACGGAAGTGCAGAGGACAGGCACCCAACCCTTAGTTCCCTTGATGGCTCTGTCCAGACTCCTTGGACTCATGATCTGAGTGATCCAGGTGGTCCCATGGGCCAGATTCCACTCCAGGCTGCTGCAAGTGTTCCTGAAGACATACCATCAGCAGATAGCCTTACGCAAATGCCTACTACTCCAGATTCCCCCGCCAATCAGGTCTTCGCTGGCATGGTGGACACACAAGGAAAACATTGCGAGGGGCTCCCCTTTTGTTCCGAGACACCCCATCACCGTCACCTCATATGCGAGCCTGAGAGGATGGGGAGCACACCGCCAAGGGGAGGTGGTACAGGGACTCTGGGTTCCCCTGGAAAAAGACCAGAGCATAAACTGGCTGGAGCTAAGAGCAGTGCACCTGGCACTGCTTCACTTCACACTGGTTCTGAAGGGTCATCATATGCTGGTCCTGAACGACAACACCACAGCCCACTCCTACATCGCAAAGCCCACTCCTACATCGCAAAGTCCCGATCCTTACAAAGATAAGCAGACCTCTTATTCCTCTGGGCAGAGAAAATGATCACCTCCATCACAGCCCAATACCTGCAGGGTTCCAACAACAGCCAAGCGGACTACCTGAGCAGGCTCGAGATACTACCAGGGGAATGGGAACTCTACCCAGAAGTATTTCACCAGTTGCAGAACAAGTTTGGGAACATGGGGGTGGACAAGTTTGCTTCAGAAACCAACAGCAAACTGCCCAGATTCTTCGCCAGGTTCCACTGCCCAGGGGCCAAGGGCGTGGATGCACTATGGAGCCTCTGGCCAAAAGGACTCCTCTACCTCTCCCCTCTTCCCATTATCAGAAAGGTCTGCAGGAAGGTGAGGGAAGAAAGAGCATAGGTAGTCCTCGTAGTCCCTTATTGGCCTCAGAGACCTTGGTTCTCAGACTTCATGGGTCTAGCAGAAGCAGACCCATGACATCTACCATAGAGAGAAGATCTTCTGATCCAGGGACCTCTCAATCACCCGAGAGTAGCATAACTCCAGCTAGCCGTTCCTGGAGATTGAACAGAGAGCCCTGCGAGACTGCAGCTCCGAGGAGATGGTAATAGCCACTCTACTTTCATCCTGCAGACAATCCACTGCAAGGATATATGAAGCCACATGGCAAGCCTTCAGGCATTGGTGTGAGGCCAACTCCATTCCCCAAGACCGAGTGGCAGTGAAGCATGTGTTGGCATTTATTCAGAGGGCCTGGACCTGGGTCTTAGGCCCAACACTCTAAAAAGGCAAGCAGCAGCCCTATCCTCGATCCTGCCACTGCCCCTAGGAGGAACGCTCTCCTCTCACCCACACGAGGAGGTTCCTTAGAGGAGCTACCATTATAGCCCCTCCAGTGAGGCACTGGTTCCCATCCTGGAGCCTCCCACTGGTTCCAAAGCAACTAATGTGACCACCCTTCGAGCCACTGTGGACAGTACTGTTACAAACCCTTACCCTGAAGGTGGCCTTCCTGGTTGCCATCACCTCAGCCAGGGGGTGTCAGAGCTGGTGGCATTATCCATCAGGAAACACCTATGCACATTCAATGAAGACTATATGGCTTTGCATCCAGACCTATCCTTTATCCCAAAAGTATTGTCCAACTTCCACCTTTCCCAGGAGTTGATACTGCCCTCATTCTGCCCAAATCCTTCTCAACTGATGGAGAAGTTGTGGCACAAACTAGACGTCTGCAGAGCACTCAAGATCTACATAAAGAGGATGAAGCCCTTCAGGCACTGGGACTCACTCTTTGTGTCTTTCATCCTGATGACCATGGGAACAAAGGCGTCAAGACAAACCATAGCCACATGGATAAAAGTGTGTATCCTGATGGCCTACGGTCTGGCCAAGACTCCCAGGCCAACCAGAATCACAGAACACTCCACTAGATCAGCGTCCACATCAGCAGCATTCTCATCCAACGCCCCCATAACAGAGATATGCAGGGTGGCAACTTGGAGTACCCCTCCTCTTTCATCCAACACTACAAAGTGGACAAGTTTAGGTCAGTGGATGCCACCTTTGGAAGAAGGGTGCTCCAGGAGGTCATAAAGAATTAGGACCCCAAAACACAGTCACTCCCACCCTAAGTAGGTAGGGGCCTGGGCACATCCCAAAGGTCATGCATTCCTTCTCTCACCAACCCAGAGAATGCCACATTGGTTACTTACTGTGAAGGTGCATTCTGGGGCTGGAGAGAGGAGGAATCCATCCCACCCTTAGTGACTGCTCCAACATATCCTATAGAAGGAATAAATTCTCAGACCATACTACTTATTCCACCTATCTTTCTTTCTCTCTGCTGGGACTTTGCTAGTCAGCAAATTGCCCTTGTGGAGAGCTGAAGGGGAGGAGCCAAGGACAAATCTTCAGCTATCATGAGACCAAGACTCTACTTCCTGCCTCTCTCTGGGCGGTGAGTGGAACTAACCCAAAGGTCATCGATTCCTCCTCTCTCCAACCCCAGAATGCATCTTCACGGTAAGTAGCCAATGTGACATTTTCTACCTTTTTGTACTTCTGACAGGTGGCAGATGGTGCAGAGCAAGGAAAAATGTGGCCTGTGGGCATCATGCAGTACCTTAGCAGCTGTTTTTGTGGCCCAGGCCTTCCAAAGGTCAGAAAAATTCTTTGATTTTCCTCCCTCCAAAAAAACAAAAAACAAAAATCCTTTTGCCCCTGAATGCCTCTAGGGGGTATGAGGGGACTTTTCACCCCGTTTTTGTCCCTGTGGGCCATTTTATATCCAGAAGAGGCCTTTTTCTAAAAAAAACGGAAATGAACAGGAACCTACTGCCTGTTGCTATAAAAAGGCCTCTCCAGGCTTAAAATGGAAAGGGGGGGGCAAAACACGGGGAAAAATGCCCTAGAGTGCATTTGGAGACAACATTTTAAAAGTATTTTTGTGTGTGTGGAGGTGAGGTCCTACAAGGTGTCTGGGGGATCCCCTAACCTCCCACAGTTGCCCACTCATAGTGTAGAGGGAGGGGGAAAAGAAATAATTACAGACACTTGGTAATTAAAGGTCTGTTATATGAGCTGCCAATACTGTTGTTCTCATGTGCCTTGCACAAGGATTTGCAAAACTCTTCATGCATTGCTATGATGAACAAATTCTTCAGCAAGCTTCAAGTTCTTGTTCATCCAAAAGTTTGCCCTAAGTTCTTGTGCAAGCAGAATAATATTTTTAGATTTCATTGTCATTTTTTCTCATGCAGTGTTATAGCACAAGGCAGAAAACAGATCTCCAAAGAAACATTCTGCATTGGAAAGGGAATTTTAGATCCAACTGTCATCTGAACGTTAGTTACCAGACAGAAAAGGGAGGATCCACATTGTGACCTACTCATTTTGCAATCCAGGGGCAGCAGAAATCTTAGAAGTCCCCCTGTCCCATACCCATTAGCATCTTGCTTTCATATTACATTAAGTACACATGGACACCAAAGATTCCTTGGCTACTTCTCAGATACCGGCTGTTTCTAGGGCTAGAAGAAGTAGCAATAGCAAGCTCCTCCATCCTACTCCCTTCCCCTGCATATGTAGTTCCTGCTCTCAAGAAATCATTCAATATCATTGTCCCTTATTTCACTGTTTCCTTTAAAAAGGCCAGATTGTATAGTAGCTAGTGAATATCTTAGTAATAGCCAAGAGCTATTAAATGAATTGCAATAAGTTTGCATCATATATTAGAAGAAGGCCTGCAAGTATGAGATGCTTACAGGGTGAGGGACAGAATAGCTGGAAGGCCATAATACAGACTCAAATCAGTTTTGAAGTCTGTACTCCTTTAAGTAAGCAAAATATGGAAAGAAAGAACCACCTTTCAAATTTAATGTCATGTTTTCCTTGACATTTTCCTTTGAAATTTCTCCTGGTCTATTAGCTATCAGATATTTGCATCCCCTTTGAAAAGATAGTAGGGAGTGGAAATAATATTAGAATATTTTTGAAAAATGAGTTTCTCAAATAATGAGAATAATGGAGGTATAAAAATCCTCAAAGTTCAGAACTTACTCTATATTTGCAGGAAAAGCAGCATTTCCTGCTCAGAAAATAAAATTTCTATACGGAAAAAAAAATTTCCTGTGTAGAATTATTATTTTCTATGTTTTCTGTGAAGGAAACCTGTTTCTGAGTAAAGAATGCCATTTTGGACATTTAAATATACATGTGCCTGTGCGCGCGCGCACACACACTACACAGAATAAATCTCAAATTACAATTAGTTTTCAAAATCTCTACAGTTTTTGTTGACTTTTTAACAGTAAGGACAAAAATGGTAAAATTATTCACCTTTGTCTGTAAAAACAACATTTATGAAGGTGAATATCTGTAAAAGATAGCAATGGGTCACAGGAGTAAAAAGCTTTTTTGTCTCAGCTTTTCATATTAAACTGATCTGATCACGTGGCACAATTCCAAGCCATTTTAGAATGGCTAGCCTCTTCTACATAAACAGCAGAAAACCCATAAAAGATGAGTAGAGAGAGACTCATATTTGGCAGCCCTGTAGGAATCAGAAGAATCGTCACAGATAAGAAATATAGAGAATAGGCAGCAGGGGGGGAAGGTTCAAGCGAAGCATTTCTAGAGAAAAGTTTAACATGCAACCACCACCTCTACCCCAAAGAACAGAGAGAAAAAGCCGGAGTAGAGGTGGATATGAAGAGATGAGAAGGAGATCAAAGTGCTTAACCACTCTCCAAGGAGCTCACTACATCAACATCTTCATTAGCCTAAGACATGCAGGCCACTTAAGCACCCAACTACGCTAGATAGAAGGAGGGGGTAGTTGGATCTGCTACCCAGTACAAAGAAAGAGCCACCATGACAATAAAAAATAATCTAGCAAATCCTGAGGAATAGCTAAAGAGAAGGTTAAATGATGCAGTAAGTTAAGAATGCATTCTACAAACAGGCTTGTTAGGTGCAGAGAAATGAAAAAATTACAAGCTGTAAAATATCTTGTGGATCACCTTTTTATTGTTTTCTTGTTCAGAATCGTCCACAGCCTAAGGGGAAAAATACAGATATTATCCAAAGAAGTTGCAGTTTCACACACTCATAACTCAAGGAGACGGAGGAAGCATAACGTGAGAGGGAGTATCGGGCATGTTATCTTAAAACTATCTTTTCCACTAGGTGTATGCCTAAGTTAAAGTTGTGATTTAAAAAGCAGAGCAGTTTGGAAGGTGGCAAAGGGAAGTCCCTTGGTGCATAAGGGATGAAAAGGGGTGAGTGGAAATAAGGTTAGGAATTGTATCTGGGTCCGTGTCAGCACTGGATGAAAAACCAATGAACTGAAGCTGCTCCACACTTTCATTTTTAAGGAGCTGTTGTCAAGAAAAATATCATCTTGTCTGAACAAAGAGACTGTATAGCTGCTTGAGACACAGCTCTACAAACTGAATAAAAATATAGGACAATTATTAGCAATTCTGTCCCTGACATTCATAGAGGTTGACACCTGAAGACATTAATCTTGAGAATATTTATCAAACAACTAAATATTAGGGGATGAAAGCAACCAACCCAAATCATAACCAAGGACAGGCTAATTAACTGGAAGGAATTGCATGCCTTCCATTTCATGTAGCCACAAACATACTGTGCTAAAAGGACAACTGTCAACTTGGTTAGATGCAATCTGAAGCTCCGGAAGGGAGACAAAGAAAAAGCAAGTAAGGTATGTTGGCATTCTTGAATTAGCAGTTTTATTTCAGAGATTAAAAAAAAAAAACCAAGCAAAACAAAAGCTTTGATAGTAAGGAGAGCTTCTACTAGTACAGCTGCCTGCAACAAGATCAGAAGATAACTAGGTAAGAAGGAAGGATCTGGAATACCAACATGAGCAAAGGTATAAAGTATTTCAGAATTTTAATTTTCTCCTACAGTACGCAGGATTTGATGTTTACTCTGCTAGTACACTGAAATGTTTCATTAAAAAAAAAGGAGTCATCTGGTATTTTGAATGAAATAGTAAACTGTAGCAATGAAGAATGACTAGAGCAACACCTTTCTTTTCTGCCTGTTTTCCTGATCCTTTGCTACTATCCCAAACTGGCTCTTTCAGATGCTTCTTCCTTTTCTAACTTCATAGACTTCTGGCTTGCAAATTTTCCCTACAATTATTTATCGTAAAATCATTACTTATGGTGAATAAAGCAGATTCAGTGTGCACTGAAGGCTAAGCCTGTTACACAAAAGCACTCCAGTCCAGCACTAACTGGCAATGAATGGACCCTCCCTTTGTGACTTTGACCCAAATCACATACACACTTGAGGCTAATCAGTACAATGTGCACAGGAAATGAGATATATCTTTCTCTGATCATCTGCACTATACACTCCAATCCAGTTTTCTTGGCCATCTCAATGGTAAGTTGTTTAATTAAAACACATGCAGGAAAACTATTTTACCTTTTTCACATTGTTGGCTACTGATTCTTTTTGGCTCAAGTCATCTGCAGAGAGCTCACTTCCAAACTTGTACTCTGGGTGAGCTTCTTCTTCTTGGTCAGCTAAATGCCCACACAGGCCAAAAAACAATTAAGACATAGGGGGGCAAGGAAACAATGACAATAAAGACAACAGCACATAGCAAATCCAAAGAGTATATCAAAAGTTTTTAAAAGGCAGCAGGAAGGCTACCATCTTATCCACAAAAGAAGAACACCTCTCAGTAAATATAATATACTAGTATTTAAAATAGGGATGAAAGCCTCTATAGACAGAAAATAGCTATCAAAGGCACCCCAGAAGGAGGATGTTGTGCTTGGCAATGGCTTACTCCATGACTACACATATAACAACCACTCATTACCTCCTCTGCTCATCTGGCCTTTCTGGATAAATAACGAAGACCCAATAAAATATTCTATTGCAGGTGGTTTTAGACATGAACATGCTCAGCCTCTGCTGTTGTGCAGCACTTATGTGACTTGCCAAGAGGCAAATATTAGCACCATCCTATCAATACCTGCTCTGATGGCCCTTAGTGGTGGTTCAGGTCAATTAAAACCCCATGAAGTCTATTAAATCAACACAATACCATAGGGTCAGTCCACAAGTGAACATCTTGCACGAACTCCCTGCACTTACTGCATATAATCTTAGAATACATAGCACAGTACCTTCATCTGTGGTGGAGATGTGATAAAGCAGTTAAATTCTGGGGAAGAATTCATAAAATAGTACTAAAATTATTTGACACAAATTTTCCATTAGACCCAGAGATTTATCTGCTTAATCTGTTTCATAAGATAGACAAACAACTGCAAATGAAGTATTGGAAGGTCTTATCATATATAATGACAGCAGCAAGAATAACTTATGCTAAATATTGGAAAACACAAGAGATACCAACGATAGAAGAATGGTTAGAGAAACTTCACGATATTTTTGAAATGGATAGATTGACGATTTTGATAGATGAGAAGACAACACAAAAAGGTTTGGAAGAATGGGAGATTCTAAAACCCATCTGGAAAGAAAGATGGGGGATAGAATGGGATATAAGAGAGAATTGAAAAAAAACACTTAAGAGATAAAATGAAGGAAAACAGAGATGGTTTGAGATTGAAAAAAAAAAGGGAAAGTTAAGCATAAATTAAACAATATGGTTAAAAAGGAAATAAGGAAGTAAAGTGAGGAGTGTGTAATATGGAAATTTATGGTACAATATAGACAGGTTGTGTTGTGTAGAACTTGCCCAAAGTTTGTGTGTTAATAATCAATTGTGTGGATGTATGAATGGTTTTTAATTGTTTGAAAATATGAATAAAAATTATGAAAAAAAAGAATACATAGCACAGTTATAAAGATAATGTCACTTTTTGTCAAGAGTGGATGCTCATCTCACTATGGTAATTATGAGAACACAATACCAAACAAACAAACAAATGCAACTCATTAACCTTGCACTAAGGCTAATTGCTAAATGAGCTGAGACACTATATCAACAGAAGTTTATAAAAGGAGGGTAGTTTTAAAGAATGTCCCTACCACTTTCTATCTCTTCTTCATTATCATCTTCTAAGATGCTGACAGGAGCAGCAGTTTCACCAGCTTCCATCATACTTTTCAATGTTTCAAGCTGTTCTATTTAAAATAAAATGAATGTACCACACACATACAAAAAGAAGGGAAAGAGATATTTTATTAATCAAAATATGCTGTAAAACCATTTGCTTGTTAAGTACTGGCTTGAATTCAGAAGGATGGGCCCACCTTTGTCACTATTACATCCATGAAGGATACTCCATGAGTTAACTATACTATAATCTGTGCTCTGTGAAATTCCATTCTAGCTTAACTTTTTGATGTCTCACAACTAATTTGTAAATTACTGACCAGAATATGGGTGTTACTACTATATAAACAGCCACACAGAATATGAAAGGTAAACAATCAGCTAGCTTATGATCTGGCAGATTCCTATGAGACTGTGGCAAGTCTCCACAGTATGAGAGTATGATAGTGGTGTAAAGCAAAAATGTTGATGGCCCTACCCATGTGACCTGTCTCCTTCAGTGTTACTGCGACAGGATAGGCCTCCTCTATTGATAATTAAATTGTTGGCCTAATAAACATTTTTTGGTTTTTTTAAATGTCTGAATTCTTAAAAGCAAATAACAGAGATAAGACATGGGGCTTCAAACATTAAAACCACATGCATTCTACCACTAAAGCATGGTTAATCTTAGTAGTTTAACTAACAATCCTTTGATGTTTACTTGAAAGGAAGTCCCATTATATATAGTGCAGCTCACTCTCAAAAGAGTTGGAAAGAATATTCAAAAACTTTCAAAAAATAGTAAAAAAACCCATGTTTTTCGAGTGTTGAGAAACCCTGACATGAAGACCCCTGAACGGACAGGACTCTTCAGAGTTCAGGATTTATTCTGCACAAAATTCACACATGGGTGTGCAGAAAACAGCACTTTCTGTGCAGGAAACAGCATTTTGTCTGTGGAAACTATTTCAACACAGAAATATTATTTCCTGCACAGAAAATGCTGTTTCCTGCGAAGAAAATGCTGTAATTCGGATTTATTCTTTGTAAAATTCACACATGTTTGATTTGTGCAGAAAACATCATTCTCTGCACAGGAATTAATATTTCTCTGTTGAAATATTATTTTCCACAAAGAAAATGCTGTTTCTTGTGCAAAAGAATCACATGCAAATACATCCAGAATTGTGTACAGACTTCAAAAATTGTGTGGTTTTCAAAGGCTTCTGCACAAAACAACCATGTGAGAATTTTGGGAAGAATAAATCCTTCAAAAATTGTGTGGTTTCTGAAGACTTTCTTGCAGTGGGAAGAACTTGTTGAATTTACCCACTGCTATCTTTGCGAAGAAACTTAGTGAAGAATTGCATTCCTACTCCCAAGTAATGGTGTGTAGGTCTGCAGTCATTTTCCTAGAAATCACTCCATCGCTGTACTTGTAATGGCTTCTCTGCTAGTTGCTTCACAGTGGAGAGTGGAAAGATTTTGGATAACTTCTGCTCACTACGTTCAAAAGACACAATGTAAATGAGCCAGTTCCCTGTCTGCATAACTCTAAAATACCAAAGAACCCAACATCACTGATAATCACAACTAAACTGAGACAAAAAAAAAATAAATTAAAAAAAAAATACAAAGAACTCGATACAAAAATGTATCTTGTAAAAGCACAGCAAAATCTCTTGAGAAGACAAAGATTAATAGAATAACAGAATGATTCAACAATCCTCCAGTTAGTGATTTTGCAATGCTTCATTAATGAATAACACAGCAGCAAAAGAAAAGTCTATTCTTTCTTGGGAACACTAGAGGCAATTGAGAATATTTAAATAGGAGACTACAGTGTTGTCTTTTATTGTATGTTTCTTATGTCCAATGTTTTTAACTGCACTTTACTTACTTTTCTCCACTTCAGGTTTCAATCTCTTGTTTTTAATAAGAATCTTTCTTTTAAGGTCATTTGGAGAAGGTAAAGGTCTTCCTGATTCGAGCTGTAAACAAGAAAAGAGGTATAACTAAGGAATGTGTATATAAATATTTAGGATAGTATTGTCTTTTGTTCCAGCTCTGCCCACAATTGTTCCACATAATTATCATTAAAGGGGGGGGGCATAGAAAGAACAAAGCCACTTGTGATTTGCCAACACCTTGAGAAGGGGAAGACAGCCATCTCTTTCTTCCACTCTCTCAGCAGCATTTGCTTCAGCATGTTACCCTATTCAATCATCTTCCATAACTTGCCAACTAAGAAATTGCCCTCTAAGACCTGCCTACTCAATCATACTTTCTTCAAACAGCAAATGAATGAATGAATGCCATTTATATAAGCTCATTTAGGAAGCAGTTTTGCTCACTCTTGCTATATGGAGCAAGGTACCAAGCAGGTTTTGCTTACCCTTGGAATGCTCAGACTTAACAACATGGGTCTTGCAACACAATATTGCATTCTGTTCAGAATCCAGCCAGGCAACAATCCCCTCTTCCAGGATGCTCCATTCTTTCCCCAGTGTTTCACTTTTTCCTCTCAATCAGCTAGTATTCTGTGACCAATGAACAAGGTCCTTATTGGGCTATCTTGTGATTCCTCCGCCACTTAATGTTTTCATCATTTTTTTCCTACTTTTGCAAACCTTGATATTTCTCAAAGCCTAATCTCACTGTAATCATTATTGCAACCGTGTAAAGTAAGTAGTATTACTTTCATGTTAGAGATATAAGGCTGAAGCTGGCCTAAGATCGCTTGTGTTCACGGCAGATGCAAGATTTCAGCAACTGAGTTCATTGTTCATTATTCTGCATTACTCTTACCCATTATAATATGAAAGTTCTGGTACCAGCAGTTCTGCTATTGCAACCTCCCCCCGACCCCAAACTGATCAAAATTCAGAAGTAAATAATTCATTACTATTTACGTGTAATTAATTTCTTTTCCCAACAACAAAGGAATAACTACATCACATTATGACTCCCAACTTAATGAATGATAAATTTGGTAAAATGTTACATTTATAATTATGGGAGTTATGGTATCATTAAATGGGAGAAGAGGAATATCACATGATTCAAGCACTGGCACATCTTATGCCACATGTTTTGCTGTGATTGTTGAAATGAAAACAACATGGATGAAAGGAGAGAGTGTTTTTCATCACAAACCAGCAGTTTATAACATTCAGTTTGGTGTTGCTTTTAAAACAGCAGAATTACTGTAGTTGATTTCAAGAAACAGGAAACAGATCTGTTTTAAAAATCCAACTACAATAGCTAACTCCTTCTGAGGGTAATTACAATAGTAACTATTTTTAAAAGCAACTTTCCAAGTGCTCCCAAGTATCACACAATGCAGAGGATTGCTGTATGCCTTTTAAAAATACACAGGGAGACATCCTTCAATTTCATAACACTCTGAAAGCAAACACGAATACTCTCTGCACTTCTTTGTACCCTTTAAGCAATCACAATCCAAACAAAAAGATTATCTTCATTTTAATCCATGTGTCTATAAATTGAGTGGGCTACTTGGAGCCTGCATGATGGATTTATATTACTTGTAAACAGCATTAACCGGATGCTGTTATAAACAGGGGAGCAGAATTTCATTCAGTAGCTTTTTTCAGAAGATTGGCTGATGTAAACTTCAAGGAAAAGAGAAGCCAGAATAAGGCTGCAGCAGCATCTGCACATTTTGAAAAAGAAAAACAGAAAGGGATGGGCAACTGTGGAAGGCTAGGGGGCCACATTAGCCCCCTTGGAAGGCCATACCTACTCCTGAAAAAAAATGCCCCAAACACCTATGGAGACTATGGGGGCATTTTCATAAAATGCCCCCATAGTCTCCATAAAAATGCCCCTGAGCCTAAATTGGCCCAGTGGGGGGAGGGGCTCAGAATGTTGTAGAAATGCCCTCCATATCACCATTGGACATTTTGGAGCATTTGAGGGGAAAACCTTTTTTTTTCTAAAAAAATCTTTACAAAAATTGTTTTTGACCACAAGGGGGGGGCACATGTGGGTCTCCAAATGTGGCGGAAACACATTCCATACTCTCTAGAGGGCATTCTGGAGCAAAAAACATTAATATATATATATATGTGTGTGTGTGTGTGTGTGTGTGAACCCCTGTGGTTACCAAAATCTGGGGATGCTCAAGTCCCATTATATACAGTGGCATAGTAAAATGGTGAAAAGCAAGGTTTGCTTTTTGGAATTTCCCCCCAATAATATTTTGAAATCATGGTTGGTTGAATCTGTGAATGCAAAACCCATGAATATGGAGGGCCAGCTGTATATTGATCAGAGCTAAAAACAGGTCACTGGTTCAAGCTGTAGCTCAGCGACACTTGCATTTTGTAGTGTTTAGTTGTTCTTTGTCCTTTAGGACAACCAGTCACAAACAAAAAGAGTACTCCTTGTATCTCTCAGGAACATTGCATCTCTTGTATCCCTCTAATAGTTGCATAGAAGAGGGAAATGAAAGAGCTTCTAAATATTTCTCCTTTCCAAATTATTTTTTTTTTAATCTGTTGTGTTTTCACAGGGTGCATGTTGGGGAGGTACAGTTTCCCCTCCACATTCGCAAACTCGACATTCGCGGTTTTGGTTATTTGTGGTTTTGGGAGGGCCCCCCCCCGGGCCCCCCCAAAACCGCGAGACGGGGTCTCTGGAGGCCCCGTAAAAGCCCTTGGAGGGAGCGGAGAGGGCCGGGGAGGCCTTCACAGGGCCCTCGGAGACCCTCCAGAGGCCCCGTGAAGGCCCTGGGAGGGAGGGGGGAGGGTTAGGGTTAGGCCTTCCCTAACCTGGTGCTCATAAAACATCTTCAGCTATGAACCCCGGAAAGCATGGTAATTTTCCTTGCTGACTCAGGATGCTGGGAACTATAGTACAATACATTTGAAGGGCTTCAGGTTAGGGAATGCTACAAGAACACTAGCTGCTACGGAAGGTTAGAAAGAACATGGAGCAGGGTAACACAAAGACAAAGATAGGGAGAAGATTAGAATGAAAATAAGAAACAATAAAACAAGGCAGCCCCTGTACAAGGTGTTCCATTCCTAAAGAAGAAGGACACATTCTGAAACAGGAATTAAACAGACACAAAATATAAGTATTAAATGTTTTTCCCCCTGGAATGGGGTCTCATTTGGAAAACAAATCCTGCATAGGGAAACAGCCAGGCCATGGCATTTATTGTAGATAGGAACTCAAAACAACAGCCTGTTAGTAATAATGTTCACAGTACCCTCACCCCATGACCTTTACTGAGAATTGCCAAGTTGTAGCAGACTCAAACAAAGCCCAATTGCACAATTTATTCTTGTGTCAAATCAGGAAATGCTGCCTGATCCGTTGCCAATGCCAGTCATCACAGTCCTTGCTTCTTCAGTTCCATTCAGCTTAAAATGCTATAAAGTTTTCAACCCCAGCTTTACAGAAAGCAGTCACAAGACAATACTTAATTTACATTTTGTTTGCCTTCTATTTGCTTCTGTTAAAGTAACAACTAAAAGTGGTTGACTAACTGCACATCATTATTATATTAAAAACAACTAAATCCCCCTTTCTATAATTTATTTCACCTGATTTCAGAATTCCAGTTCATTCTTCACATATTATTTCACACCCATCCTCCCTACACACACTAGGATTAATCTCCATGTTTGGAAAAACATGTACTACAGTGTTTTAAGGGAGTGCCAGTGCAGTGTAGTGGTTTGAGTGCTGGACTAGGACTCCAAAAGTCCAGAGTTCAAATCCTCTCTCAGCCATGGAAACCCTGTGGATGGCTTTGGCAACACATTCTCAGCCTCAGAAGAGGGCAATGGTAGACTCCCTCTGAACAGATCTTGCCAAGAAACCATGTGATAGATTCACCTTAGGGTTGCCATAAATCAGAAATGACTTGATGGCACACAACACAATAACAACAACATATTAAGGACAGTGTAAAGAGGGGGTGTGTCTGAGAGTATATTCATGTCACCACCACCAAAACCACCTTATTATCATAAATGATATTATTATCATTATTTCTTATGAAACTTTCAGGCAAAGCAGTAATGTCAATCTGCTGCAGTAAAACCAGCACAGATTTATAGTACCTTAAAGAATAATATGCTAGTTATGGTATAGGATTTCACAGACAAGAGAGCTCTTGAGGAAATGTATGTATGTACGCATATGTATTTAAAGTATATATTGCCCCCTTTCAGCAACAAAGACTCCCAGTGTGGCATATAAATAGCCGATTTGACAATTCCCTGTCAAATCTAAATAAATAAGACAGACAGGGAGAAAATGTGGAAAGTGGTTTTGCAAGGGGAGAAATATGCCAAAAGTATATTTGGATAGCCCAAAGTTTGAACTGTGTATGGGGGTGGTGGTGGTGAGGACAGTGCCTACTTACAATAGTAGTGCTTGGTGAAGAAAATGGCAATGTGCAGTATAATGTAAAAACAGACATTTAAAACGTCATTGAATTTACCAAAGAACAGTGACACAACCCATCTGCAGCCATTCTACAAATGAGGGAGAGCTGTTAAGATGTCGATCAAGTCAATGGAGAAAGAGGGACACTGAATTAAAATACGACATTTAATTGGAGAAGACATGCAAAGAGAGACATGCTTTAAGGCACTTCATAAAAAGCAGAAGGCTTCTATGAATATCTATGGTCTATGAACTCCAAAGGTAAGATACTGCCAAACAAAATAAATAGACATTCTGAGGCAGTTGTTGTCGTTGCTCTGTCCCTTCAAGTTGAATCCAATTTAGGGTGACCCTAAAGCTAACCTATCACAAGGTTCCTTGGCAAGATTTGTTCAGAGGGGGTTTGCTGTGGCCTTCCTTTGAGGCTGAGAAAATGTGACTTGTTCAAGGTAACTCAGTGGGCTTCCACGGCCGAATGGGAATTTGAAACCAGGTCTCCAGGGTCATTGTCCAAGTGTTCAGATCACTACACCAGGGTGGCTCTCTGTGAGGTGGTTGTATAATCAATAGCTAAAAAAAGTATCCAAGGAATGCAAGGCCCTAAAAGGAATATGCTAAAAATTAAGGAAATTAAGGAGTAAAGATAACTAGGAGCAACAGAGTTCAGGGGCTTCATGTTGCAGAAAACAGATGTCACCCAGGTCTATGAATATATGTGACACTTACCACCACATTTTCCAGAGGTTTTTAACAAGACAATTAAAACAGAATTATTGGAAGATACCTACTGGATGTGATTCTAGTGGTTGCTTCAGCAAAAGGTCTCCAAAAATATCTTCACAATATTTTGACATTTTGTATTGTTGGTATTTGCTAGGAGAAAAGACATCATTATGAATGAAAATATAATAGGGCACTGAATCTAATCTACCATTTTAATGCTATTGCATACCTTAAAATTAGCAGAGCAAAATATTCAACCATGTACAAAAGCTTAATGCTGTAAAATCTAAAGTAATTGGATAACTTGTTCAAAATAATTATATGAAAGTGGCTTTCAAGTGCATTAAATCTTTTCTTTTAAACCCAATGTGGTGAAGCAACTTAAATCTGACACTTAAATGCAAAAGTACAAAGATATAGTCAGAGTGACCTCAGATTTAACTTAGCTCAATAATGTTAGAATGATATTAGGAACAGCTTTGCCACAATTTTGATCTTGATTGCATCACTAAAATATGCAAGAGGAACGATTCAGCATGACATACCTGCAATGATTTTCAAATGATAGGATGACAGGATAGTCAGATGTTACAAACGCTGTTTCCTTAATGGCTTGAATCACATCCTTCAAAAAAAAAAATAGAAATGGTTACACATGAAAACTAAGTAATACAGGTAAAATTAAACAGAAATTATGCCACATATTAACACACATAAATACAACACATGTTGAAAAATAATAATGCTCATTGTTTCAATTTTGTCTCATACCACCAAGATGGGTAGTAAGATTCCAAACATTCTCCTTATTGTTGAAGGAAACTAATTATGGTGGTAAGCAGTACAATACCACAAATGCTAGGATCTATACCATCTGATCTATACAGCCTGCTGCTTTTGACAGAAGCTTAGTCAAAGTAAGTCTTATCCCTTCCCTTTCCACTGATGTGAAACAGAAACCTCAAACCTACAGAACCAGAATAAAATTTATCTCACTTGAAATACTGTAACCTTCTGTGGTCTAGCCCATCATAGGATACAACTGCTTCACAGATTAGGGGAAGTTTTGTTTTTTATGCTGCTTCACAGAAGGTTATATACAATCAATCAGAATGAAGCTACAGAACAATGGCTGGTGGTATGGGATAGTTTTTTTTTTTAATACCTGCATGGAATAGCGGCATTATACTTAAGAGAGAGCTTACACAACTGAAGGCTGAGTTCCCAGTAGAACAAGAAAGAAATGTGTTAATATTTCTATGCCTGAGCCTTTTACAGGTGACACTTACCTTGAAAAGAATGTCTGTACACATAGCCTTCCCATGTGTTATTATTGGTTCTTGGTCTTCACCTTTCCCATCCCAACAATCAAGTTCAACACACCTATAAGCCCAAAGGGAAAAGAAGCACTGAATCTTTTTCTCATTGCTGAAATAAGTAGTTGTAAAAATTTATATAGAATTCCATTCAAATTATGTGACATAATTGTGGCTGTCTGAAAATGCATTTAGTATGTGCAGAGAGGCAACTGAGAGAAAAGAATCCACATCACATTTTAATGTACTTTGAACAGAATTCACCAACCCTTTCAAGTACAAATTATACATACGTAAATACACTATGAACTTTATCAGATGCGGGGAAATGTGGGAAAAAAATGTCCCAAACTGCGTCAGAAGATGATAACAGAAAGGGCGACATTATCAGACACTTGTGTCCTCAGCTGTTCCTGGGGCATAGCACTGGTGTGGATGAGGTGTAACCTTTTTACTGACAGGCCAAGCCATCAATAAAAAGAGACACCTTATTCACGCCCAAGCTATGCCCCCAGGATGACTAAAGGACATTGTCATCTGATAATGCTGCCTGTTTTTGTTATTGTTGCATTGTCCTGACGTGGTTTTTGCCGCGTCTGATAAAGTCCTTAGACCAGATGTGAAGAAAGTGAAAGTGAAGTCATAATTATTTTATTGTTATTCACAACATCCCCATAACACCCTACATGGTGTGGGGGAAAGGCCTTTATTTAACAGTGACATAAACTGGAATGGAGGAAACAATAACACCACAAATTGTTCCAAACACATGACCTATGGGTCTTTTTTAAAAATCAAAGCATTTGAGTATTTTTTTTTTAAAAAAAATCTGAGGATGGAAGAAAGTGGCAGAGCTGGGGGCTGGTGGGGAGGTGGGACCCTTTGGGGTCCTTAAGTGAATCAACACAACTCCCCAATCCCTGACAGTTCCCCCCATCCCAAATTAGAAATAAGCAAATGCCTCTGAAATGCATACGACTCCAATATAATTTAGATTTTTATTTGCTGTTAATGTGTGGTGAAAAGCAACAGCATTCAGTTGGTTAAAAAAAAAAAAGAATACTAGTTTATTTTGCCCATCCTGCAATTCCTTTCTTTAAATGTATCTTTGCAAATTTTCACAAGTATTGTTATGATACTTTAAAAATTTAATTCAGTGTTTGTTATATCTGTATGTATTTATATCATACATATATAATATGTACTGAATTAGAAGCAGTAGTGAATTGGATAAATTTAAATTATTTTGTAGTGCAGCTTCCTTTTAAAATATCCCCTTAAACTACCATAATGCATGTCCAACCTGCATCCAGCTAAGAGGACTTGTCTATACATCTCCACAGATGACTTCCCACCGAACTGTCTTCCTGTGAGATACGTGTTGTGGGAGGAGCTAATGAAGTAGTGAGCCAAAGGATGTTCCATTTCTTGGTATAGTTCTAAGCGGTCCAGAAAGACAGGTGCATTCTCATCTGACATCAAGTATCGGCAAAATCCATCACTTGACATGAGACCTGAAAAGCATGGGGAAAACAGCATTATAGATCCCTTAGGCTGTTTTTGCTTCATCTAACTATGAAATCACATAAAAATTTGGACCATCTTTTTGTCATGTTTGGAGTTCCCCTAACTTGAGAGGGTAATTTGATGAGGAAGGATGTGAAGAAGTGTAGTGAAAAGTATGCATGTTCTTGTGTATTCTTTAGAAATGATAAAAGTACGAGGAAACTGTATCTTGTGCCGGGGACTTGGACCGGAATTCCAATCTTTAAAGGTCATGCTGAAAAGCTGACAAACGGTTGTTAATTGCCACTTTCACAGCCTATGATAAAGCTGACATAGGAGAGAGGTTTCTCCCTTATATATTAAGAAAATGCATCCAAATTGTTTTGAGTTTGGTAGATGATAAGGTGAACAATTCCATGATCCTCTATTGTTCCTTGTTTTAGAAAAGAATAGTGTAATGAAAAGTCAGTCACTAGAATTTATTGGTGGATTCTATCTGGAGTAAACATGAACAACTATTGGGGGAAGTTCATATCAGTACAGATAAGGAGCTCTAGAGGTTCTGGAGAGCAGGACACTACAGAAAATCTCTGAAGAAGCTAGAGAAAACCTGAAGACTTCCAATCAGTGGGAGTAGTTTATGAGAAGACTAGAAGGCAAGGAAGGCTGCAATCACTTAGAAAAATAGCTAGAGAAAGCCTGTACCTGTAGTGGGAAAATTCTAAAAATGGCTTTCAAGAGGAAGCTAGGCACAGAGTAGCAGCAGACAGCAGTGAAACTTAGGCAAATGTAAGGTTGGACCAAAGAGAACACCAAGGAAGCATTCTGGAGTAGTTAGTTCATCATCTATCCAAGCATATAGTGACTCAACTAAAGAAAGAAACCCAACATCTAGGATGGGAATGCATCCTACAGGGTAATAATGGGATAAATAATGGTTATGGAGAAAAACAAATTCTCAAAGCAGTTATTCTATGAAAAGCTATATACCTATGTAGTCACAATATTTATTATAATCTATTTAGGTATAGTATATAAATATTATTTGGAAAGAAATTTGTTATCCTTTGAGTCTAAGAAATTAAACTTCTGTACTGATTTGTCCTATGCTAAATTGAAAGGGGAAGAGGGTAAGTAAATGTGCTAACAGTATATGACGGTGTCTATATTGGTATAAGAGATATATATTTTAAAGAATTGCGAACCTACATATATTACATTACTAGTCCTCTGCACTTAAAAAAAAACTGGGACACTGATGGGTGGGATCCCTCCACTAAACCATGGACATGCTTATCAAATTTGCAGATGACACCAAATTAGGAGGGGTAGCTAATACTCTAGAGGACAGGATCAGAATCCAAAATGACCTTAACAGATTAGAAAGCTGGGCCAAAACTAACAAAATGAATTTCAACAGGGATATACATAGAGTACTACACTTAGGCAGAAAAAAAATGAAATATACAGATATAGGATGGGTGATACCTGGCTTGACAGCAGTGCATATGAAAGGGATCTAGGAGTTTTAGTGGACCACGAACCAAAAATGAGTCAGCAATGTGATGTGGCAGCCAGAAAAACCAATATGATTCTAGGCTGCATCAATAGGAGTGTAGCGTCTAGATCAAGGGAAGTAATGGTGCCAATCTATTCTGCTTTGGTCAGACCTCACTTGGAATACTGTGTCCAGTGCTGGGCACCACAAGAAGGGTATGGATAAGCTGGAGTGTGTCCAGAAGAGGGAGACCAAAATGGTGAAAAGTCTGGAAGCCATGCCCTATGACCATGGCCCCCACATCCTGAAGTGGGCCCCCAGGCCAGGATCTTTGGTGGGCCCCCTACCTACTGCTAAGGTTAAGGGCAGTGAGATGCTCTACAGGATTTAGGATAAAAATTAAAACACGTCAGTTTAAATGATGACACCAAAGTAATATTTCTATTTATTTTTTAAAAAACTAAATGGATTTACATAATAAAAAAAATACAATAATACCACACTGGGGACCTCTCCTAATCCTGGGTGTCCGGGCCTCAGACTAGAACCCTGTCACACACACACACACCCCTTTGTGTGGGGCATGGCTATAAGGAGTGACTTAGACAGCTGGGTATGTTTATCCTGGAGAGGAGAAGGTTTAGACGGGACATGATAGCCATGTTTAAATATTTGAAGGGATGTCATATTGAGGCTGGAGCAAGCTTGTTTTCTGTGTCTTCAGAGACCTGGACACAGAGCAATAGATTCAAACTACAGGAAAAGAGATTCCACCTAAACTTTAGGAAAAACTTCCTGATGATACGAGCTGTTCGGAAGTGGAATACACTGCCTTGTAGTGTGGTGGAGTCTCCTTCTTTGGAGGTTTTTAAATAGAGGCTGGATGCCCATCTGTCAGGCATGCTTTGATTGTGCGGATGGCCCTTGTAGTTTTTTCCAGCTCATGATTCTATGATACCTCCCATAGGACGTCTGCACGTGGGGTATCCAGAAAGGTGCAGTAGTTTTCTTATTCTTTAGCTGTGCCACCAGGACTTCAGCAACTACCCAGAAGGAGAATCAAGTCCAGAAAGGATGAAACTGAAAAATGGATGGCTCTTCTTGATGACTATAGAAATATATTTATATATAAAGTTATTTATCATCTATTTATTATTTGTATTTATAAGTTAATGATAAAACAGGTTTTCTACTGAGGAGAGGGTTGGACTAGTTGAAATCCATGGTCTATTTTTATCATAGATATTCAATCTACTGTTTCTTGGATCTTTGAACCAAGAAGCCATGTCTCCTCCTTAGGAAACTGTGGGATTTCTGGGATCTGTTGTGGTCAACAAATGGCCTAGACTGTGGTTTCAAACAGAGATGCCCTAGTTCATTTGATTGGCCTGACACATTTATTTTGTATGCTTTTAAATGATTTTATACTGATCATAAGCTATTGTTTTAATGTGATGGCTTTTAATTGTGTTTAATATTTATTCTTAGATTTCAGCTGATTCTTTTTGTGAGCCACCTTGCGTCTGACTCTGGAAGAAAGGCAGCATATAAATGAAATATATACAATAAAAAATAAGTGACACAAGGCAGCCATCTAGTCTCTACAGAGACACAATCATCCCTCCTGTTTTCTCTGTCCTTTAGGGAAAGCCTTGCTGTTAACTGTTTAATCACTGTTTGTTAGATTGGCCTCAGTAAAATCATCCTTTTAAAAATATATTTTACTTGTATTTCCTCTGCCTCCCAATAGAAACTCTCCTTCCCATATTTAGCAATCCTGGTTAAAAGGTGCAAGCTTAGACTACCCTTGTGAAGTCGAAGGCTTTCACGGCCAGCATCCATAGATTTTCCTTAGTTTTTTTCCGGGCTGTGAGGCCGTGTTCTGGAATAGTTTCTGACATTTCGCCTGCATCTGTAGCTGGCATCTTCAGAGAATGGTTGGTTAGGTGTGTGTGTGTAGTTTATATGCTGTGAACCCCTGTTGGGGAGAATATGTAAATTTGTGTAATTGAATGGTTAGTTTCTGGGTATAGAAATGCAAGGCTCGTTAGTGTCTGTTTGGCTAATGGTTGGTTGATGGGCCATTATCTGCTGGGAATCCCCCTGTCCCTGGGTGGAATTCCTTTGTAAATGTTGAGTTTTGATTCTACTGTATTTCAAAACTGGGAGCCAGATTTTGTTTACTTTTAAGGTTTCTTCTTTCCTGTTGAAGTTGTCCAGGTGTTTGTGGATTTCAATAGCTTCTCTGTGCATTCTGACATGATAGTAGTTGGTCTGGTCTAGAATTTCTGTGTTTTCAAATAGCATTTTGTGTCCAGGTTGGTTTATAACATGTTCTGCTACTGCTGATTTTTCTGGCTGGCCCAGTCTGCAGTGTCTCTCATGTTCCTTGATTTGTGTTTGCACACTGCGTTTAGTGGTCCCTATGTAAACTTGTCCACAGCTGCATGGCATGCGGTAAACTCCTGCAGCTGTGAGAAGGTCTCTTTTGTCCTTCACTGAGCGTAGCATCTCTTGGATTTTCTTGGTTGGTCTATAGATTGTTGGAGGTTGTGTTTCCTCATCAGTTTCCCTATTCTGTCTGTGACAAATAAGGGAACTCTTGGACCCTGCAACATACAGAAAACTCAAGCAAGACCAGACCAACAAAATCACCAGAAAAACAAATGCCTTGATCAAGAACTTATCAATTCAGCCAATCATACACCAGAATCTATGCAGATCAGAGACTCCCCCACCAAGACTATATGGTCTTCCCAAGATCTACGAGGATTCCATTCCACTCCGACCCATAGTGAAGGCCACTGGATCCCCCACATATGACTTGGCCAAGTTTCTGGCGACACAATTACAAACCTACATAGGACAAACCCCTCATTACATCAAAGACTCAGCTCACTTCACAGGAAAAAAATCAACAACATCGAATTGAAACCTGGAGACAGACTGATCAGTTTTGATGTTTTCGCCTTGTTCACCAAAGTCCCCATAATGGACACCATGGCACTCATCCAACAAATATTTCCTGAGGACATCACATCCTTGTTCAAACACTGTCTCACCAAAAGCTACTTCCAGTGGGATAACAAATTCTACAAACAGATAGATGGGGTAGCCATGGGCAGCCCCCTGAGCCCAGTGATAGCAAACTTCTACATGGAACATTTGAAAAGCAAGCCCTGGAAACAGCACCAAAAAAGCCCACAACATGGTTACGATATGTGGATCACACTTTCATCATTTGGAACCACAGGGAAGAAGATTTGGTCTCATTCGTGAACCACCTGAACAGCATCCACCCAAATATCCAATTCACGATGGAAAAAGAGAAGGAAGGAACACTGCCATTCTTGGATGTCCTAGTCATCCACAAACCAAACCAACCATTAGGCCACAAAATATATAGAAAACCCACACACAGAGATAGATACCTACATAAGAACTCCAATCATCACCCAGGACAAAAAAGAAGCACAATAAAAACATTGGTAGACCGCGCAAAAAGGATCTGTGAATCCCACTACCTGGAGGATGAACAGAGGCACCTAAACTGGGCCCTACAGGCTAATGGTTATTCTAGATCAGACATCACAAGAGCAGCCAGACCCAGAAAAAACCACAGGAGTGAAGAAGAAAAACAGCCATCCAAAGGGAAGGTATTTTTACCATACATCAAAGGAGCCACAAATAGAATAGGGAAACTGACAAGGAAACACAACCTCCAAACAATCTATAGACCAACCAAGAAAATCCAAGAAATGCTACGCTCGGCGAAGGACAAAAGAGACCATCTCACAGCTGCAGGAGTTTACCGCATATCATGCAGCTGTGGACAAGTTTACGTAGGGACCACTAAATGCAGTGTGCAAACACGAATCAAGGAACACGAGAGACACTGCAGACTGGGCCAGCCAGAAAAATCAGCAGTAGCAGAACATGTTATAAACCAACCTGGACACAAAATGCTATTTGAAAACACAGAAATTCTAGACCAGGCCAACAACTGTCATGTCAGAATGCACAGAAAAGCTATTGAAATCCACAAACACCTGGACAACTTCAACAGGAAAGAAGAAACTTTAAAAGTAAACAAAATCTGGCTCCCAGTTTTGAAATACAATAGAATCAAAACTCAACACTTACAGAAGAATTCCAACCAGGGACAGGAGGATTCCCAGCAGATAATGGCCCATCAACCAACCATTTGCCAAAAAGACACTAACGAGCCTTGCATTTCTATACCCAGAAACTAACTGTTCAATTACACAAATTTAAATATTCTCTCCAACAGGGGTTCACAGCATATAAACTGCACACACACACGTAACCAACCATTCTCTGAAGATGCCAGCTACAGATGCAGGCAAAGTGTCAGAAAGAAACTATTCCAGAACACGGCCTCACAGCCCGGGAAAAACCGAAAGAAAATCTTTAGCTTTACTGGACTGACAGTAGTTTGCCCACTAGTGTCATAAAGCCAGAGTGAACAACCTCAGCGGCTTGTTCCCAGGATGAATAAGGTATGTCAATTATGTTACTTACCATGAAAAAAAAGTCAGAATATCCTATGCAAATAAACAAGCAACTTCAAAGAAAATCACAGTTTATCACCTCATCATACCACATTCTTCTTACCTTTGTTCTTTAAATCTTCATCTGGCTCGTATGTCTCAATTATCTGCATTGCTCTTTTAGGATCATAGAATGGAAATAAAATTTCATTCAGTCGAGGATCTCGTTGATGCTAAGGTTAGACAAAAAACAGAATCAGAGAAATAGTGTCCAGCTTGACTTCTACTAATGCTGTATTAATGTAATTGTTGTTTGGGGCGGGGGGAGATATAATTGCCTTTAAAACTGAGCTAGTCTAACTTACTTTTAAGGTTGTTGTTTTTTTTTAAAAAAGTTCTAAATTCTGTATGTGAATTAGTTTTTATTAATGTTAACTAAAATTGGATGTGTTATAAAAGTCATTATTAATAATCTGTAACATTCATGAAGTATGTGTAGTATATCACTGCTCATTTCAGTATTCATTAATAAATTACGCTATTTTATATAACAGACAGACAAATTGAAACTAGATTAATTCTGTAAGCTTTTGAATTTTCTATATTACATCATATAACTACTTGTTTGTAAAACATCACTATTCAACACTAAAGTGGCAACATATACAGAAAGAATATTAAAACTACCCTGCACAGATGGTGATGTTGGTGGTATGTTTTTATTGAATTCTGTAGATTTAATAAATAACTTCACAAAACAGATAAATTCACCCACCCACCCACCAGTTTATAAGATAAGCCTGAGTAAGTTTCAATTATATTGGAAATAAATATTGCCATGAAAGAGAAGGGTTTTTAATTTTTTTAAAAAAAATAAGTAGCTGACCTAGCGTAACATACACCATTATAGTAGATTTGAAAGGTTCACACGGTTCAGCTACACACTATTATTTTAGGAAAATAATATTGCATTGTTTTACATGTGGGTGGTGAGTGGCTGAGGGAGTGAGAGGAGAGAGGGGCCTTGTGAGGCTGGGGGTGTAGATGCAGACTGAGTGGCTGGAGGGGATTGTGAAGTGGAGAGGGGATTTACATGTGGGTGGTGATTGGCTGAAGGAGTGAGAGGAGGATGGGGATTGGTTGGTTATGTTTCCTAAGCAGCTAATCAGCACCCTGGGAAAGGAAACATACCTAAGAGTTTTACATATAGAGAGATGCTGAATGGAAAGATTAAAATGACTGTGATATATCTGAGTGAAGGTATCTAATTATATTAATAGTATCAATGGTTAAGATCCAAACAGCTAGTTGACTTATGCCCGAAGTATGCATGTGTCATATCCAAACTGCTTTTGAAAGTACCACCAGTTCCAAAAGTGGCTTGCTATGAGGCACACAGGGTGGAAGGCACTGATGCTGGAGAAATACACGCCCAAAAATTCTGGGGAAGCACATGCCATTTTTTTGGATCATGTCCATTAAATATCCACCTAAGACAGGGCTTGGAATATTGGTCAAATCCCTCCGTCAACACACAGCAAGTGTGGAAAAAAAAATTTAGAGAAAGCATTTGCTTGTTTCAAATAAGTTTCATCCTTGTCTGACCCTCAAATTTGGCGTCAAACCACTACAAACCATTTTAAATTAACATTTGCTCACTCTAAATTGAATTTTCCATTTGATGCTTGAATTTTGTAGCTAAAGGAAACAGGCCATTTAAAGTAAGCAAAAGAAAACTATTGTACCAGTTGCTGTCAAAATCTAGTATCACTCTGGCATCGTTTGGGGGGTTGCTTCGGAGGAAAATATGAAAACAGCATGGAATGGATGGAGGTACTGATTGATGCCCATCTCTGCCTTAAAGCAAAAGAACCCCAAGGCAGGCAGAGTTTTGGTCAAGCAACAGGGCTTCCCTATTCTTTCACCACTACAGCTTCTAATGTACCACTAAAAAGCTATTCCTGAAGAACAGGAGATCCTCCAGAATAATGTTCAAGCTAGCATGGGCAACTAGAGCTGGGTGGAGGGTAAATCAGCAGGAACCAAGGTCACTATATCCACCTTGATCTTGCAAAAGACAAGCAATGTGCTAGAGGTATCAGATCATCAAGTTACCTTCACACTTTCTCAAAAACCACAGGGTCTAGAAACAGGAATCCTAGGCTCTGCATGAAGTGTTCTTAATCATGACCAGTCAGATTGGCAGTATGGGGCATGTTGATGGGTAATGAAAAAGTCTTTGACTCCAAACTTGATCTCCCCACCCATAATGGCCTTTAGGGTTTTCTAATCAGGAAGGGACTATAAAACACTTCTTTTATGGTATGCCTGAGCACAAGAGTCTCCTTCTCTTACTGTGTTTCAATACAGTATTTAATTAAAGAGTCTTTGATACAATTCCTGGTTCCCAGATTTTCATTCTCCCCTGACAGCTGCCTACAGCTCATCCCAGTCAAACATATACGATGGAGATGTAAACTTAAAGATATGATTGATACACATTTCATCAGAATTATATGCCCCATATATGTGATTAAATAGCTTTAGCGTGGAATGTAATTCTGCTGAATGATAATGAAAGTTGTACACAAAGGAGGAAAACATGCTTATGAGGTACTATGTCAACAGCAGCAAAATATCAATACTGTAGCTAAGAACAGGAAAAACAAGAACAAACCACTGACAGAAGAACAACTTTGTAATGTCCAACATTTCATAATATATTTAAGATTACAATCCAACAGGCTAGAATCAATTGGTAGCTTAAAAAAAAGTTTTGGCTAATTGGACATTGTTGACTGTTGGGAAAATACATGTTTCGCAGAATGTGCACCGGGATTCCAGTAATGCTATAAATTTGTGACTTTATGATAAATGCAGGTATAATAAGATGGTTAGATGACATCAGGGAATAACATTTATATATGGCACATTATTCAAAATAGGATATTTCCACCATAACCAGCCCCCAAAATATGGGAGCACAGAACTGTTTTAGATGTTATTTTTCTGTGTATTCAGTGAAGATGATTAATGAATAATGATAATAGAATCATAGAATTGCAGAGTTGGAAGAGACCACGAGGGCCATCCAGTCCAACCCCCTGCCATGCAGGAAATCACGATCAAAGCATCCCCGACAGATGGCCATCCAGCCTCTGTTTAAAGACCCCCAAGGAAGGAGACCCCACCACAACCCAAGGGAGTGTGTTCCACTGCCGAACAGCTCTTACTGTCAAAAAGTTCCTCCTAATGTTGAGGTGGAATCTCTGTTCCTACTAACCCTGGAATCTGCCATCCATGGTACAATATTTATTTCTAGTCAAAATTTGTCCCACTAGCAACGGGTCTTTCTTCCAAAAATATGTTAATAGACTCGTAGCCTTAATTTTGTTTTTAATCAGATGACAGATGTGACATGCATAATATCCAGAAACACTGAGCGTTCAGGTACTTCAACAGGAGACTCCTAAGATCCTAAGGCCAGACATGTTCTCAGAGTCATCTAGCACAATATTTTGCAAGATGGCAAAACCAAATGTTCTGTCTCCAATCACCCCTAACAGATCGTTGTAGACCAGCAACCTATTAATTGTCAAGTTAACTACTAACAAGAGTACACAGAAGGTAGGGATTTTACTTTGTCATTGTGGATTAGGGCTGCATCTTGTGTGCCTGATTCTCCCTCAAAAAAAAAAAAACAGCTGTAAAGAAGTGGGGTATAAGCAGATGCAAGCAAAATAAAAATTATGGCTGTAGAAACCATTCCACCTAAGGAAGTGCTTAGTTGTGAGCTTTACTTCTGAGATATAGAGTTCAAATCACCACATATTTCATTACTGACAGTTTTGGAATGGCCAGTCTATATGTAAAAGGAACCAAGGAATCTTTGTTGTCATTTCTTAAATATTTTGGCATTCTGTTCAATATCAAGCAATCGCCAAAGAAAAAGCAAACAAAGGAGTTATCCTCTTCATAGTCAAAACATTCCTTTGTCTACTGCACACATTAGCATAAAAAAATTACAAGCAATGCCAAACCAAAGCATAAAACTAAGAAGGCATTATCTTTTAATCTATGCTACAAACCATATGCACCAGATGTACAGAAATTTAATTCCCTATATGCTGATTTCCTGGATAGCTAACACTAATGAAAAATGAAAGCAGCTAGATATAGGGTGCTCTCCTGCTGAAGGAGCATTGCTTAAAAACAGAAAATTAGCATGCATGTGCATACAGTCCAACCACAAATGCACACTGTTGATGAGAAGCAGCAGAAAGCTTTGCATTATTAGTTCCAATATAATATCCAGAACTATGAAAAGTAGGTTCAGAATACAGAAACAATTTCCTCCTGCTTAAACTACACATACTTCCCAGTTGCCACTAGAAACAAACTGTGAAGGGAACCAGAAGGAGGATAGAGGAGTTGGAATCCTATGTCCTTGCTGGCAAGGCTTCTTGCTCTTTTTCTCAGAGTATACTGATTTCATTTTTTGTTCTTACAAACATTTGATTCAAACTTTTACATTTTCTCCAGTCTGTTCAATCTAAATGTGACTTCACCATGCCAGCTCTACAGAATCTGATCGTAGGCTCATGCAGCCCTGTTGCTTGTTTCTAACAATGGCTAGTCAGATGGTCTTCAGAAGTCCAAAAGCAGAAAATGGAAGTAACTGTCCTTCCCCTCAACAACCAAGTACACTCCTCCAAACAAGGAAGTTCCATTTCTATCTCATGGCTTAGCTGCCAACAGACTTACCCCCAACTGCCATAAATTTCTCTATTTCTTTGGAAAGCTAGTGGCTATTGCTACTCCTTGGAGCAGTAAATTCCATAAGTTAATTATTAATGATGGAACTGCTTTTAAACTGGGTGTTATGATCTTCTAACCCGAAGACTCTCACTTCCCTGAAACTTCAGCAAAATGCTATCAGGGTGTTTAGCAGGAAATTTAAAATGAAGTGAGCTTTCTTTTCTATTTCACAGCTCACACCTGGCTGACTCAGAGTTCTCACAATATGAGAAAAAGAGGGAAATTTTGTTTTACTGAGACATACAGAATTTTCCCTCCTTTCACATTGTGAGAACTCTGGGTCAGCCAATGTGGGCTGTGAAGTAGGAAAGAAAGCTCACTTCTTTTAAAATTTTAAATGTTTTACAGAGTTTAACATGTAATACTGTATATCCTAGCCTATCATATTTTTTACTCTATCTCTCTCTGTGATCCTTCAAGATCATCTAACTGTAACTAGCTGGAGCTGAATTAGGAGAAGCAAACCTCAAGCATTCTGTGTTTCTGTGAGCCAAGCTACTACAGTTCTTAAAAAAAATATACTCGTGTAGCTCAGCAATACAAAGATATAAAGGTAAAGGGAACTCTATGATGTACCTGAGCCACATCTCATCCAGTTGACTGCAGAGTTCTGCAAATTACTGTGAAAAACAACCCACTGTGTTCTAAGGGTCAAACTAGATGTCAGGGATTTAGGAGTACAGTCGTCCCTTCACATTTGCGGGGGTTAGGTTCCACAGCCCCCCGCGAATGTGAAAATTCCACAAATAATGACTGCCCTCCCCCGCCAAAGCGACCACGGGGCCTCCAGAGGCCCCATAGTTGCTTCCCCACGCCCTCCCCAGGCCACCATGGGGCCTCCGGAGACCCTCCGGAGGCCCCGTGGCCACCTCCCCAGCCCTCCCTCCTTCCCAAGGCCTTCACGGGGCCTCCGGAGGGTCTCTGGAGGCCCTGTGGTCGCCTCCCCAGCCCTCCCCCTCCCCCCCAAGGCTTTCACTTCTCCCACCCTCCCCACCTCTCCGGCCTGCTTCTCTCCCCCACAGAAGTGGCCACAGAGCTTCTAAAGCCCAGTTGCTGCTTTTGGAGGGTGGGGAGAGGCCCTCCCAAAATCATGAATACTCAAAACCGCAAATGCTAAATTCGCGAATGTGGAGGGGCAACTGTACAGTTGTCCCTCCGTATCCACCGATTTGGTATCCACCAATTTATGTATTCATGGCTTGAAAATATCCTTTAAAAAATAATAATCCAAAAAGCAAACCTTGATTTTGCCATCTTATATAAGGGACACCATTTCGCTATGCTGTTGCATATAATGGGACTTGAGTATTCACGATTTTGGTATCCACAGGGGGTCCTGGAACCAAACCCCAGCAAATATGAAGGGACAACTATATATCCGTTAATAGAGGGTAGGGAAAATGTTTCTTAGCCCCCTAAGACTGCAGAGATTTGTATGAAAATGCATGACTAAGGCTTGGTAGAATCTTAGAAGCCAGAGGAATCTCAGTGATAGCTTTCAAAACCAAAATTTCTTTCATCAAGCAAAGATATTTTTTAAAAAATACTCAGAATAGGAATTGGTGGGGGGATCATGTTACAGTTTGTACTCTATATGTTGTCTTCAGACAGGTGTGACTTTTCAGAGGTTTCTTTTGCATTCTCAAAAAGGTAGATGCCCAAACTTGTAAGTTGGGAGGGGAGGTATTCTCAAATGGAGGACCAAATTTTATTTCTTTGATTTTATTGCCTTTTTTGTTCCAGCAATCCCAGGGTCCTGGGGGAGAGTTTCTGAGCAGCCAAAATTGATTGCCTACATACTCTTCCTCACATACCCAAATACAATATATAGACTACTAACTCTAAGCTCATCAATTCCTCCATCACTCCCCACTGCATGTTTATAAAAACATCTTGGCCCGATCAAGAAACTCTAGTTTTAAAAGCTAGCACTGAGATTTTGTGCCTTTTTGTTTGGCTTAATAAAGAATATTATCAAAATATGGACACTTAAATTTGGTTTATGGTCAAGGCTACCCTTCTGTTTTTAGAAGCCATAGAACATAATATCAGACTAATGAAGAAAAGAACTCATGAAATTTGACTCTCCACAAACTTAAGAGGAAGGAGTAGTTTTTTAATAGTAGGATATACTTCATGCGTCTCAGGCTGATGTGGGGGACCATCAACTGTTTTTTGTTTTTTTTTAAATGTGCCAGGACCAGTGACACCATAATTGTTTCCAGTGGCTAAAACTGTTTCTTTCTTCTCTGGGGGTTTTCTTAACGGTCAAAATAATCCTCATAGAATTCACTTGGAATCCTACCTGTCCTAATGGCATTCCACATCAGATCGCAGTATTCAGAAGGAGGGGGCCAAATCCACCATAAACTCTGCTGGGAAATCCTTCACTGCTTTTTCAGTATTTTTTAAAAAGCTCCATAGAGAATGTGGATTTCTGCTTATTTGGATACTCGGATTCACATTCATTCACATTTGCAATAAAAGTGGAAGCTGATTGGTCAGACAGGGGATGGAGCTTGCTAACAAGGCAAGAACCCGGAACTGCCATCTTGGATTTTCACTTTAGTAAGCGAGTGATCATGCAATGAAACAGCCTTTTTCTTTTCTTTTTAAAAATTATTTAGGTGGAATATCGCACTTTCACACATTAGATATGCTTTTTTTTAAAAAAATACTGTTTGGCGGTGGTGGCAACTGGCAACAATAAAAGAGTGAGTAATTCACTTGCACCTGCCATCTTGATTCACAGGCATGCCAGCTGAGACAGCAAAAGCAAATAGCTTTGCATGCCTGCGATTTTGCCAGAAAACCGTTAAGACAAATAGAAGCTGCTTCGAATTTGTGTTAGTGCACGTCAATCTACATTTCCCCCCCTCATATAGACAGGCCCATGGAAACTCACCAAGTACTGACAGCCAAGGACACAGAGATCAGCTCTGGTCCAGGGAACACGACTTTCAGTAGCACTGCTTTAAATGACAGCAAAGAAGGAAAATCCCAATTTGCTACCATTATCTGTTAATATTCTCTTCACCACTTGTCTATTTTTTTCTTTCTGTTGTTATGTTTAATATTCTATAAAAGCAGAAACGTAAAAATTATTATTATTTTTTAAGAAACCATAGGAATGGCTGAAGAATATTTCCCATGGTCCAAACAGTGGTAAAGACAAGCTTCATTTTCTATGTCCTTTGCAGCTCCCCTTCATGACAGACAAGAACAGAATAAATCATACAGTATATAGGGCTACCAGGGTTTTCTTACCCCAATATGGGACAACCTGCCATGTTGCCCAGCTAACTCAAGCCTGGCCAGTAAAAATGAAGCAGGTCTATATAAGGCCTTCCACAAACTCACAAAAGGAGGATCTCTCATGGGAGTTCCAGAATCCTGTGAGATTTGAGATCGTGTGGGAGCCCAGAAATCTTGCAAGAGGTCCCCCTCTCCCGAGACTTGAGTTGGGCCTTATACGGCTCACATGGCCTTCTCTTAGTTAACTGGAGAACGGAGTAAGAAAGGAGGGTATGAGCCATGCTTGCAATAAACAGATCCTACCTGAGGCCATTTTGCTGCACACTGAATGCTCCAGGCTCAGTCTATTGTAAGTGCAGTTGGTAGCTGCTCTTGACAAAACTTGGTGCAAGCTGTCCTCACAACAGCTTGAACGTGCAGCATTTGCTACACAGGAAAGTGGCCTCAGATCCATCTTTTCCAGGCACAGCTGGTGCTCATTCTTCCTGCACTTGGACTACAGGTGACACATGTGAGGTACGATTTGGGACTCTAATGCCAGTGTGGTGTAGTGATTTGAGCATTGGACTACAATGCTGGAGACCAGGGTTAGAATTCCCGTTCAGCCATGGAAACCCACTAGATGTCCTTGGGACAGTCACATTCTCTCAGCAAAGGAAAAAGCCCTCTTGCTAAGAAAACCTTAGGGTCACCACACGTTGGAAACAACTTAAAGACACACAGCAACAACTGACTAACTAGAGATGGAAGAAGAGCAGTGTCATGCCAGCTGTGATACTGGTAGGTAGACCCCCAGCATTTGGTACATAAACCCTTTTAGCTGGGTACCAAATGCTTAGAGGTTAGTCTATTGGGAGTCTGGCTGGCACTCTCAACAAAGTAAGAAATAAGAAATTTGGGGTGTTCTATATGGTCGAATACAGGGCAAGACTTCAAGTCACCAAATACAGAATGCCCCGTAGAAAACAGGAGAACAATACACCTGGGAATTTTATACAATTAAAGAAATAATGCAAATTTGCATTCATTTAAACGGCTATATTTGCTTGTTGTCACAGAATTTTCTTAGTCTTCATTCTTTTTCTTTTTTTAAATACTAAGTACACATGGTTACATCACCAGGCTTATTGTAAACATTACAACTGTTTATTATAAACATTACAAATTTAATTCAATATGTAATGACAATACTAAAACTGCTTTCTATGGCTGGCAGTAGGCGCTTTTATTGCTACTATTAATGAAGAACTCCAAATTAAGTTTTCATAAACAGCTTTGTTGTTTGTACTAAAGTGTGTTCTAACATCAGGATAGCAACGTTGCACTAAGGGGATGTGTCTTAGTATGAAGACCTTTCTATCACAGAAGGTTATGCGCTGAAGGCCAACCTCCCTGATTTCTTCCCAGAGCTTGGAATTACAGTTGCCCCTCCACATTCGCAAACTCGGCATTCGCGGTTTTGATTATTTGTGGTTTTGGGAGGGCCCCCCGCCCTACCAAAACCACGACACGGGGCCTCAGGAGGCCTCGTGAAGGCCCTGGGAGGGAGCGGGGAGGGCCGGAGAGGCCCCGTGAAGGCCATGGGAGGGAGCGGGAAGGGATGGGGAGGCCTCCACGGGGCCTTCGGAGACCCTCCGGAGGCCCCGTGAAGGCCATGGGAGGGAGCGGGGAGGGATGGGGAGGCCTCCACGGAGCCTTGCACGGCCCCATGAAGGCCTTGGGCGGAGGGGGGAGGGCTGCAGAGGCCTCCATGGGGCCTTGTGAGGCCCCATGAAGGCCCTGGGAGGGAGGGGAGGGCCATGGAGGCCTCCATGGAGCCTTGCGCGGCCCCGTGAAGGCCTTGGGGGGGAGGGGGAGGACTGTGGAGGCCCCGTGAAGGCCCTGGGGGGGGAGGGCCGCGGAGGCCTCCACAGAGCCTTCTGCGGCCCCGTGAAGGCCTGGGGAGGAGGGGAGAGGGCTGGGGGGGGCCTCCACGGGGCCTTGTGAGGCCCCGTGAAGGCCCTGGGAGGGGAGGGCCACGGAGGCCTCCACGGAGCCTTGTGCAGCACCGTGAAGGCCTTGGGGGGAGGGGGAGGGCCGCGGAGGCCTCCACAGGGCCTTGCGCGCCCTGTGAAGGCCTTGGGGGGGAGTGGGGAGGGCTGCGGAGGCCTCCATGGGGCCTCCAGAGATGCTCAGTAGGCCCCATGAAGGCCCTGGGTGGGAGGGGGGAGTCCGGGGAAAGCGACTATGGGGCTTCCGGAGTCCCCATGGTCACTTTGGCGGGGGAGGGCGGGCAATTAATATTCATGGATTTTTCACATTCGTGGGGGTCCGTGGAACCTAACCCCCGCGAATGTGAAGGGATGACTGTAACATTCTAAGAATTCATTACTTATAATCCTATCAATACACATTTCATTATCTAATTCATTATCTATTAAATGTTAACAACCATTTTAAATCTTGTTATTTTAAGCATTATGACATCAGTAATGTTAATAGTTTAATGATTACCATTTCACATTACTTTGATTGTTTAGTTTGAAGGGCAAGTTTAGAACCTTCATTTGGAATTTTAATTGACAGATTTAAAATTTAAAAGTCATGCATTACTACTGATGAATGTAACAAATTAATTTTATAATATTCACTAAATGTTTACCGATAACACAGCAAATGTTCAAGTTAACATGAATGTTCATCTGTTAGTTAACAATAAAGTTTTCCAGCTCTATTTGTGAATTCCAGCAGCATGCCAAGGCAGCAATCCCCTATCAGCTTATATGGGAGTATTCCCCCCAGAATTCAACCAGACCAATTTTTGGGCAGGTATGCACAGTATTCCACTGTGAATCCATGGGAGTAAAACATTTATTATACAGCTTAGCTACCTCACTAGCTTTTTCTTTAAAAATCTGTATTCAGTTTGTGATGAGGGTTGGCAAGAAAGTCAATACATTGGGTTTGAAATAGAATTCTAGTAGATACAACAAATAGGTGAGAACAATGAGGAAATATTTTCCCTTTTTGCCTGTCAAAAGAAACAGCTCTATCTCATCTGTATCTCAAATGACACAATATAAACACTTACAGATGGACATCTTTACTTACTGTATATTCCGGCGTATAAGACGACTGGGCATATAAGACCCCCCCCCCATTTTCAACTAAAAATCTAGGGTTTGGCATATATTCGCCATATAAGACCACCCCCCAATTTGGCTGGCTGGCTGACTGGCTGGGGGAGCCTTGCCAGCTGATCCTCTTTGTTTCCCAACTCACGATGATCTCCTTGTGAGTTGGGAAAGTGAACAGGATCAGCTGGAAGGGCTCTCCCAGCCAGCCAGACAGCCACAACATTGGCCCCTCTCTTCCACCTTCCAGTCAAACTTGACTCAAAGGTGGAGGAAAGGAACGAAAATGCCCAGTTTGCCTCAGCGGACCTGAAGTCTGTCCATACAGTTGGACAGAAACATTTTAATAACTTTAACACAATATTAATAGTGAAATGCTAAGGGTATTTTCCACAACCACAATGAACTTCCCATAGTACCTATATTCAACGAAGGGGGCCAAAACGGAGGGAAAGGGGCCGCTGAGGCAAACTGGGCATTTTTGCCCCTTTCCCCCACCTTCAAGAGATGGCCAGCCAGCTGGCTGGGTAGGGGTTGAACCTCCTCCCGCGATTCCCCAACCCACGAAGAGGCTGCCCAGCCTCCTCATGGGTAGGGGAATCGCGAGATGGCCAGTCAGCTGGGGAGGGGTTCTCCCTCCTCCAGCTATTCCCCAACCCATGAGGAGGCTGGGCAGCCTCCTCGTGGGTTGGGGAATCGCAGGATGGCCAGCCAGCTGGGGAGGGGTGCAACCTACTCCCACGATTCCCTAACCCACGAGGAGACTGCCACGCCTCCTCGTGAGTAGGGGAATCGTGGGATGGCCAGCCAGCTGGGGAGGGTTTCTCCCTCCTCCTGCTATTCCCCAACCCACCAGGAGGCTGCCCAGCCTCCTCGTGGGTTGGAGAATGCGGGATGGCCAGCCAGCTGGGGAGGGTTTCTCCCTCCTCCCGCAATTCCCCAACCCACGAGGAGGCTGCCCAGCCTCCTCATGAGCAGGGGAATCGCGGGATGGCCAGCTGGCTGGGGAGGGGTTTTCCTTCCTCCCGTTATTCCCCAACCCACCAGGAAGCTGCCCAGCCTCCTTGTGGGTTGGGGAATGCGGGATGGCCAGCTGGCTGGGGAGCGGTTCACCCTCCTTCCGCTATTCCTCAACCCACCAGGAGGCTGCCCAGCCTCCTCGTGGGTTGAGGAATGCGGGATGGGCAGCTGGCTGGGGAGGGGTTCACCCTCCTCCCGCGATTCCCCAACCCACGAGGAGGCTGCCCAGCCTCCTCGTGGGTTGGGGAATCGCGGGATGGCCAGCCAGCTGGGGAGGGCTTTTCCTTCCTCCCGTTATTCCCCAACCCACCAGGAAGCTGCCCAGCCTCCTTGTGGGTTGGGGAATGCGGGATGGGCAGCTGGCTGGGGAGGGGTGCAACCTCCCCCCACGATTCTCCAACCCATGAGGACGCTGGGCAGCCTCCTCATGAGTAGAGGAATGGTGGGGAATGGCCAGCCAGCTGGGGAGGGGTTCACCCTCCTCCTGCGATTCCCCAACCGAGGAGGCTGCCCAGCCTCCTCGTGGGTTGGGGAATTGCGGGATGGCCAGCCAGCTGGGAAGGGGTGCAACCTCCTCCTGCGATTCCCTAACCCACGAGGAGGCTGCCATGCCTCCTCGTGAGTAGGGGAATTGTGCGGTATGGCCAGACGGCTGGGTTGGGGTTCACCCTCCTCCCGCAATTCCCTAACCCACGAGGAGGCTGCCCAGCCTCCTCGTGAGTAGGGGAATGGTGGGGGATGGCCAGCTGGCTGGGGAGGGGTTCACCCTCCTCCCGCGATTCCCCAACCCACGAGGAGGCTGGGCAGCCTCCTCGGGAGTAGGGGAATCGCGGGATGGCCAGCCGGCTGGGGTGAGGCTCTGTCCCTCCCACCCAGCAAGGCTTCCCCCCCAGTGCAGCTGCATTGGGGGGGGAATAAGGTGGCTAGCAAGCTTCCCCCCCCCAGCCAGCCACTTCCTTCCTTCCAAGTCCGAGATGGACTCAGTGTATCCGGTGTATAACACGGCCCCTGACTTTTCAGCTGATTTTTTAGGCTGAAAAAGTTGTCTTATATGCCGGAATATACGGTATTTTGTTCCCATGGGTAAGAATAAATAATTTCAGCAATTTTCTTTCTATTCCACTAGTACATGAGGGTTTCTGCACAGGTTCTGAAAACTATTAGGACTTTGGGACTTCATTGGAAAAAATTCATTTCTGCAATATATATGTGATTTTCCTGCCGCCCCTCACTAGCATACATAATCCCACTCATCTCCCCATTCCACCCCATGATGCTTCATATCACCTCAGTCATTTGGTCCTCGTTCCCTCCCTAAGTAACGATCGCTTGGCTTCCTCTAAGATGGCACCATTCTAGAACAAGCTGATTTGACTGTCAGATAGGCACTAAATCAATCTCATCTTTCTGGTGAAACAGAAAGGACATGACAGCAGCTCTCAGAACTGAAGGGAGAATAGGGGCTGCCTACAAAGAAACCAGATGGAAATCTGGCAGTACATTTAATCCTTCTAAATCCATGAGTGGAGTGGGAGATGCAAGGCATTTTTGATACAACTGCTATCCTATCTTTTTTTAAAAAAAACCTTCATTATATTTTCTTCTCAAGGTATGACAGAAAAGACACAGTGTAACAACTATGTTTAACTCTAATCAGTTACCTAGATCCTGACAAAAAATTGCTGTGTTACAATTTGAATGATTCATATGTGTGCTCCCCTAATAAAATTAGCTTTTTAAAAAGATGCTTCTATGAAGAACATTTCATCCAGTATTTAATTCTCAAGATACTCCATGGTTAGCAGTTTGGTTGGTTAACAATAGGGCGTCTTGAGGAGAATATGTTGCCAATACATCAGTCAGCATGCTAAAAAAACAAACAGACCCTCAACACACACAACACAAACATTTCTGTAATAGCAATTTGAAAATATAATCTCCAGCACAGAAGCAAAATTTTCCATATCCCCTTCACCAGTCCCCTAATATTTAAAAGGACTAATCCATACACATTTGATTCCTAAAAATAAAAGTATTTCAAGTCACATTGGTTAAAAATACATTGGACACAACAACAAAACAATCAACACATGGCTGCTACACACTACAGTAAGTAATCAACACAAGCAACTGGCAAAGCCAAGATGAAGAAAATAGGAGAATGTGTCACGTTGGAGCTGATTTTTGCACCTGGATATTGCCAAAATGGAAAGATCAGCTGATCAGAGAAGCACAGCAAATGGTGGCATGGAACATGCAATGAGAAGAACAGAAGAAGCAAGCCACTGCAGACAGACTTGTATGGTAGTTAATGTATGAAAAAGCTTACTTCATTTAGAAAGCTCACTAATTGGTCTACCGTTAAATAATCAGTTTTGTCTCCATTGCTGAAAAGAAATTTATTAGAAAAAGTAAGTTTTCATGTAAGATGTTACAGCAGGTATGATTTACATGTTGACATTTTTAATATTCTCAACACCCATCTAATATTCTACCACTGATCTAAGCTGTATGTTTTCAAAATGGGCACTATTGCAATGGGTAAACTTACTAACTATGCTTGCTATAAAACAGCAGTTTTCTCCATTTCATTACTTAACAGATTACAATGCTTAACAAACCAACATGTAAGTCTTCCACATCAAAATCTTAGTGTATGAAATTTCAAACATTAATACTTTATTAACCTAGTTAGTTCACATATTGCGTTAATAACCTTAACATAGCTGGTTAATATTGTAGGTTAGTAAAGCCAATTTAAAAACAGATTCATGTGCTTCCCTTTACTCAGAAGTTCCTGAAGGAGAGTATCTGAACATACATTTGGGGTAAACCTCTAGAGAAGAACAAAAATCTGACTACTCATATTACTGTGACATAAAGTTATAGTAGGGTAACATTTACCATACCATCCTTAGATTAAGTAATATTACAATTAAATTAAATTCATTTTTACATATAACCAACTTACATTTTTCTAAAAAGATCCTCTATATCAGTACGAGGACATATCTTCTGCGTTAGCTCATAAAACTTTTCATAAGTAAAAGCTGAAGGCTCTATTTCATCATTCTGAAAAGACAAGAAAAACTTCACTTTTTTCTAAATACTTTCTCACTCTTTGGACTAAACAAACTCAGCATTAACACAGAACCAATCCAACTCACAATTTAAACCAGGAGTGGACAATGTGTGACCCTCCAGCTCTTGTTGGATGGCAATTTCCATCAACCCTAGCCGGTATAACCAATGGTAAGGAATGCTGGGAGTTGCAGACTAGCAAAACCTGAGAAGTTGCATTTTGCTTACCCCTGATTTCATCCAACATATTGTTTTAAATTTTTATACTGTTTATATTGTTTTACTTCTACAGCACCCTGAGATCGCATGATATAAATATTTTCCATTTTCCATTGCACTGAGCTAATGACAAATATATTAAAAATATACAAAAATACACAGAATAAAAAAAAAGATGTTACAGAAAGTAACAGATAATGTGAGAAACAATAATGTATGTTTTCCTCTTCCGAACACATAACACTTTCACCTCTTATTAAAGATTTCCACAGAGAGGAACATTTATAATGAAGTAATATTGTTTCCCAACAGTAATCAGATGTTAACACCAGCTTCATTGGCATTAGAATTTGGATGGTAGTGGTCAAATGGAAAATCCAGGAGCTACACTATCAATGTGGTTCATAGGCCAGGTCACAATATTTTACACTATGTTCATTAGAGTTGAAGTTTTGAGCATTTTACGTAATAGAGTTTGAAATGGAAAAGAACTGAAAGTCCTTCACATTTACAATGACATGTACAATGTTCTGTGTGTATTTATAGCCTTCTCTCTTTAAATGCCCTACCTTTAAACAGCATAAAGGTTAACTGTTTGCAAAATTACTAATTAATATGGTTAAAAGCGGGCAATTAATCATCTTACAGCAACAATATTGAATATGGTGACCTGTAACTTAAATCTAAAATTGTTCAATTCCATCATTCTGGAAAATTAAAATTAAATGTATATACCTTTCCACTGGGGAGACCCAGTTCCTTAAGTGCCTGAAAGATCACCTTTTCAGTTTTCCCTGATGCAAAAGTTCTGGTAATGCTAGAGAAAAGAGAGATATCAGTTATTTGAAAAGTATCACATAGTCCACTGGCATGGCTAGATCAACATCCTTCCTAGGAAGTTGTGGTTATTACTTCATGGTTTCCTTTGATGACAGTTTACAAATATAACTCTAGCATCATTGTGTGCATGAACAATACAGACCCTAAACCAGATGTGTGTAATGGTGGCCCCCCAGAACTTGCTGGACCACAGCTCCATAGCCAGAACAGTCAATTACAAGTTTCATTTTTAAAAAAATGGGTTTCATTTTTGTTAATGTCAAAAAAGTACCTTCATGCTTTGGCCTTCCCCTGAAGGCCACTACTTTTAAGTCGTAGACACTAATTATAGCCCAGAGAAAGCTCCACAAAAATCCCACAAAGGCTAGTGTTTAAGGTTCTAAGAACTGCACCAACAGTTTCTGAACTAAGAGAACTCTGGAGAGCAATCGCTGAATTTGTCTAATCCACCTTGAAGGAGCTCCCTAACCAAACTTTTAAAAAAGTGTGGGCAGAATCAATTTATATAATTTTTGTAAGCATTCCTCTTTCCCATCAATCACTTTGAACTCAGTTCCACCTGCCTTTGAACCCAATTATTCTTCCCTGCCCTTCCTTCCCTCTGTGGTTATTTTGGAGGGAAGGGAGGCCTTCTTTGCAATGGGGCCATTGTGAAGAAGTTGGGGCTCTAAAGACAAAGGGATCTCAGGTTTAAAGCACTTTCCTCCTGCAGTCCCTTAGCAAGGAAATAAAGAGGACTCAGCCTCCCTTCACCCCCTGAACCAACCTGGAGGTAGGAGAAGCAGGATTCATACTTAAATTTTCCTCACAGTTGTTTTACATTAAAATGCAGTAACCAAACCCCCTCTTCCTCCAAAGCAATTGCTGAAGAAAGCAATGTGAGCTTCATGGACACTGAAGCCATTTTCCCTGTTCCAGTAGACACTTCAGAGGAGGAAAGAGCCTACCTCCCCTGAAGACAACTGATGGCACAAGGCTCAAAGATGCCTCCTATCCTTGTTCAGTGTACATGCAACAAATCTTGCCAAAGTCTGACTCCCACACCATCACCACAACACATGGCATTCATGCATATCTCAGTAATCTACACTGGCCCTCTCCTGTCTGTCATTTGAGTACTCAAAATGTTTGATCCACGTAGTAGGAGGACTACTTATTTATGCAGCTTTACTGAGCTAAATGTGTTATTTATTTGTTATAAGAATGCAATAAATCCAGTTTTTCCTCCACCCCAGAACCATTAGGAAGGGGAAAGAGGGTGCAGCTTCCCTTCACCCCTGAAGCTTCACAAAGAGCCCCAGAGTAAATGAACATGGTACTTCAGTTAGGTTGCCAAGTAAATAAGAGATATCCCCTGCATCATGGTGCTTAAAATCTAAATTTTAACAGTAAGGGGGACAAAAGAAAAAAGAAAAACAGCAGGAGAGAAAGACGAGACAATGGTAGCAAGGGATGGATGTCAGCAAATGCAGTTACACATAGTTAGGCCTTGTTAAGGGCAAGGAAAAAAGAGTTAAGGAAAAGATTTCACAGAAAAAGTGGAATTTGATGAGGGATTTAAATATAAAGGGGGGACACCACATACAAGTTTGTGGCGGGAGCAAATCTATGTGGAGCCCTTTTCAAAGGCATTCTTATTTATTTTATTTTAGGGCTGGGTTCAACGGTCACTTGCTTGTGTGTGTGTTTCAAAAACTTTCCTTTTAAACATGTTCTTCTCATTTGTTGCCAGTATGTTCTCTGTGTGTGTATGTGTCATTTCAACATCATTTTTCCTATCTGGTTGCAATTTTGATCTCCTTCCTACAATGATCTCTACCAATGGAAGTCACAAGGTGACCATGATGTCATCATGGTATTATGCAGCAAAGCAAATATAGCTACATGATGCTACCACCAAACCAAATGAGGTCACTTGAGGAATTCTACATCAAGTCACTTGAGGAATTCTAACCAATCTAACCACTGGTTTCGCTCACTCTAGACAAATACTTTCTCACCCTTTCAAAGTAAGTCCTGAAAAAGAAACCATTTAGTGGGAGGTCTTTTCAACAATGCCAAGTGGCCTCTCTTTAGAAGCTTGGGTCTACTTCTTTACACACCAGTAGATAGAGGCCAGCATCCTGTTAGTGATATGTGCACAACTAAGTGCAGCTTATGCACACGTATATCCCTTTTTGGATGGGGCACAGGGGGCTATTCCTTTGCCCTTGCATCCCGTCCCAAAATCTTCCCTCAGGCAACTGTCAAGCCCAGGTGAGGTTGCTGCTGCTTCTTACCAGTGGGAAACAGGGGTAGGCAATTCAGATCACAAAGGTATGCCTGCTCTGGGCTCCCGGGAGAAGGAAAAGGAGGGTGCACTCCATCCATGAGTATACCCTCTTTCCCCCCTCCCACTTTGCCCCCACAAAGTTGAGCACAGCTGATACTTTATGGTCTGAATTGACTCCCCCCTGGTAAGCAGCAGCCCCTCTGAGGGCTTGACAGTTGCTCGGGGATGGGGAAAGATGTGGAACAGCATGAGAGAGATGTGTTCCTACTGTGGGATCTTAATCAGACTGTGCTAGGCCCATGATGATGATTTTTTGTCATTCCACTTACATCTCTGTGCAAAAAAAAAAAAAAGTTAGCATCCACAGGGAATAATTTTAAATGCCTGAATAATGTGTCAGAATGGTTCTGGTCCATGAACTCTTTACTTGTAAAATCTGGAAAACCCAAAGACAAGAGCAGAGGTAAGGGTGTATGCTGCACCGTTGTACAGTGTGCCTTGCTATGAATGGGATACCTGAGAAACACTGATCATACAATCAATCCCTAACATCACCAAGGAGAACAGAGAGTGTCAACACTATACATATATGCAGCCCACAGAGATGCTGGTGCAAAAACTAATACAATCATCCCTTCACATTCGTGGGGGTTAGGGGCAGACAACCCCACGAATGTTAAAAAAATGTGAATAAGAAATGAGCCTGTAGGCGAGCGGCTTTCCACCCCAGTCCCTTCCCAAGGCAGCGAGGGGCTTCGTGAGAAAGGACTGGGCTGGAGAGTGGGCGGGAAGGAGGCTTCCCACCCCGCCTTCCCAAGGCAAAGACAGGCTTTGTGAGAAGCTCCTCGCTGCCTTGGGAAGGGAGTGGGGTGGAGCGGGAGGACACCAGCTGCTTCCCACCTCGCCTTCCCAAGGCAGCGATGGGCTAAGCCCTTCACTGCCTTGGGAAGGAACGGGGTGTTGAGTGGCGGGGGGGGGGGAGGCAACTTTCTGCGAATAATCGAAACCGCGAATGCGAAAGTTGCGAACGTGGAGGGGCAACTGTATAATCCTGCACAGCTGGGAGAAAACCTTTAAATTTCTTCATTTTTGCATGTAAGATTTATGAAGATTTATATTATGAGCAGTTTGCAGTTATTTCTCCATGTAGTGACCCACTGTTATAGATGCAAGAGCTACTGTTTTTCCCTTTTTTAATTGCCATTATGAATACATACAGATGAGTAGGCATTTGAACACTAATTTCTCTGGAGGAATGAATTCAGTAGTTTCCTCCTCTAATTCAAGTATAAAAGGGGTTTATGTTACATTAGTTTCTTGATTCCAGGAAAATTTCTATCTACAAAACCACAATGGCCTGGTAAGAATAAATACCATCTGAAGTTTGCGCACTGTACATTAATGTAGGGGGGTTATTTTTTAAAAAAAGTCTACACAAACACTTGATAAAATATGAAATGGCTATTTTCTCACAATGTTATCATCTGCACCATTAACCAGCAGCAAATGACAAATCAAGGTGGAAATATCTAAGGCCACAGACAGTATTAATGGACCCCAAATCCCTGACATAACTAAGACTATAGAAATCAACGTGCCTTAATCCTCAAAAACCATTAAGCTGCAAGATTTGAGTTGGATTCTGGCTTAACTTTTAAGAAAAATTCGTAACTGTGTAACTGTATGTGGCTGCTCCATTGAGCATCTTCACAGCACACTTACCTTCTAACTGGAATTTTGCCATTTGTGTTAGTTAGAAATGCCAGTTTCATCCAGCTGGAAGTTAAGAGAAAACAACTATTAAACCAGGTTGCACACATGCACACACGCACACGCACATGTGCGCACACACATAGGAAGAACTGGCTCAAATGATAATGCGGAGGAAAAAAGTAAGCAGAAGGGTGCTCCACCTTTCGTTTCTTGCTCCTACTGCAAAGTATAAAATGTGACCCTTCATAACTAAAGTTACATTTAAGAAAGGTCCTTTGAAAAACAGAATGGAATTTAATGGAGCTAAGCCAATGGTTAAAGAATTGTGATTTTATCTTCCACAAAAAAAGTGCCTGAAAACCAACTCGGAAGGTCCTGCGGCAAATGTTTTGTTTTGTGTTTTGTTTTGCCCCTGGGACCCTCTGAGGACAGCACGGATTACCCCAAAAGCCACAAAGCCAAACAGAAAAACTGTGGCCTGAAATCTACTTCTGGTTTTTAAAAAGCCTGGTGTTTGTTTTTTAAAAAAATGTTAAACAGCCCAGCGAGGGGGTGGGGTATTTAAAAGGCACATTGCCATAATGGAGACTTGCAGATTCATTCTTGGTGGAGGGACAGACAAAAAGGGCTGTCAAGGGATAAAAGAACAGACTGAAGAATGCAAGTTGCCCATCCCTGGTTTACAGGCTCTTTCTTGTGGAAGATAGATACATCACAATTCTTTAACATTTGACTTAGCTTCATTAAATTCCCCTTTGGTGTGCAAAGGGCATTTCTTACATGTAACTCTGTTTATGCAGGGTCTCATTTTAAGCCTATGCCGTACAGCAAATGTGACTAACAACAACCCCATCTTCAGTCCTGCTTCCTATCTCATGGACTGGCAACTGAAAGCAAACCCCAAGGCAATTTTAACACAAATGTAAATGTGTGTGTGTGAGAGAGAGAGGACAGATGACTGTTTCAGCTCATATTTTAAGGTGTTTAAGCTCATATTTTAAGAATATTTGGAATTTTTCCAGACATCAATGAGAAAAGGTGTCTCAACCCCATTTAAAAACGGTCAGCTTTTGCATGTTTTGCATGTTTTTATTTTTTCTTTTGTGCAAAAAAATCTTCATAGACAGGGTGTTTTTTAATGTAAAAATTGCACAGAAATGCCTTCACATTTTTTTGAAAAAAGTCCAGAAAAATAAAAAATACAAAAAAATGCCCCCAAATTCATGTAATCTCAACTAGCAGAGAGATAACATTTGAAATTATTTGTCCTTCCATGTGAGAACTAAATAAAAGATTTGCACCCACTCTTAAATATACTCCATATTCATCTAGCAATATAATTCTTAAACCTTGAGTTCTCTGAAACTAATATTCCTATATCAGCCCTCCTCAGTGTGAGTTCCAGTTGTTTGAATTAAAATTCCAACCACCCCCAGCCAGATCAACGATGATGAAAGTTGTAGTCCAAAACAACTGGAGGGCATGACATTCTGAAAGGGTTGCAATTGAATTGAAATAAATATATAAATTTACCATTCCAAACACAAACAAAAAGTTTGACATGGCTTATATAAGGAGCTGGGGTAAACCCAACCCATTTTTCAACAACTAAGGCTATGCACTTTCGTTAAGAATGCTCTGATTTAAGACAGTTTTAATCCAGTTTTGTTTACCAATGTAAATCTATTACTTTTTCCTCAAGAATGAATAATTTCCATAGTCCCCCCCCCTGAAGAAAACAAATATTTCTCTACAGCTTTCCCCTGGTATTCATACATGAAATTATTCCATGAAATTATTCTGTGCAGAAATACATTTTTCTGTGTGTGCAAAAACCATGGGGTTTGCACAAATCACCATGATTTTTGTACTAAAAAGAACACAATTTCCAGTAACATGTTTGTGTGTGTTGGAGGAGCAGGTTTTTGTTTGAAAAAAACTTGCAATTTTTTTGCACAAAAAGCCAACATGTGTTTCTGGAAAAGGGGTAAGAGTATTGCACTAAAAACACAGTTTCCAGAAACATGGGGATTTGGGGTTAAAAGTGGCATCTCTGCATGTCAAGACACCTTTCTTCACTGTTGATGAGAAAATCCACAGATGCTCTTTAACCTCCATTTACAAACATTATGTGTGAACTGAAGCAATATAAGTTGTTCTCCACACCAAGTAGCCTAAATCCTGTTTTTAGTCTTGACTAGAATACACCTATCCAATCAATGGGATTTACCAACTTATTGATGCATCATTGAATAGGTGGTCTCCTTTAATTTGGAAGTAACCAATAGGTTACCAGCTGTCAGTTCCAGAAACAGCAGAAATACAATCACATGTACCAAAGGAAATCCTGTAATATATTGAAAATGAATTCCACACAAGCTACATTAATAACCTGTGGGTGTCCATGACATACAACTGAAGTCATTTGAACTAAGACTGTAGTATCTGTACTCTAGAAGGGGGCTGTGAGTTGAGCGTAAAGAAGACACAGTAGAAGAGGTATTAAAAAACCAGGTGAACATATGAATGGATAACCAACATGTAGTAGAATCATAGAATCATCATGTTGGAAGACCAGAAGGGCCATCCAGTTCAACCCACTGCCATGCAGAAATACACAATCAAAGCACTACTATGTAGTTTCTAGGTCAGCAATGACCACAGAAGGACCTGCTGCAAATTATCATCCCAACTTTAAATTCTTTCTCTCAGACATGCATCTGGTTAAAATTCTCTTCTCTCTACTTGCCAGGGCCCACCTACTTTCCTCCCTGAGAGATAAGAGAACTCATACATTCTCTCTCTGACAGAGAAAAGCAGGTTCTGGGGAAGCAGTTTTTCCAGCAAATAAAGCATGCGGAAATTCTGGGCCCAGAAGTCCTGTCAAACTACAATTCCTAGAGGCCTTTGCACTGGGAACTCCTTGTTAATAAGCTTTTTAGCCTAACAAAAGCAGGAAGAGCATCCTTCCTCTGCACCTTTTGAATCTGCATCCTGTTCCTGCTTCTGGAAATTATATTTCTAAGAAACAGAAAGGAGGAATTACAAGATGGGGAAGGGAGAAACAGTCCAGGGAAAGCTGGGGAGAGCTGAGGGCTAGCAGGGAAGCATGGTGAATGGTCCAGATCTTTTCAAGGTTTCAGGGCAATCTTCAGGAGGCAGAAAAGGATAAGGCCACTCCCAAATCCAAACCCAAGAAGAACATTTGTGCATAATTGGGCAGGCACTCTTCTTCCTGAATTAGGAAGAGTTCAAACAAGGCCAAGAACTACAAGTCATCTCTCAACAGATTATAATGTCCAGCAGCGAACTCTCTTAATCCTTGAGAGTGTATTTGACTTTGGGAACATTTGTATTTGTGGAACAAATATGAAGAATAAATTAGCACCACATTTCTCATGGATGTTTGAATTTGTAGGGAATGTCTCCCACAGATTGCCCAGATATTTATCTCTTGCTGGTCCAAGTAAGGAAAGGAAATTTTCTGAAAGCACGTGTTAAGAAGTATGCAACAAGAAACAAAATAAGAATTGAAGAGGTGAGAGAATTAAAAAAAAAAAACCTTACTGTTTCTTGAGGCATGTCATGGGACAGACATTGTTTGCTCTAAAATTACGTATGATTGATCTGAGTCCTTCAACCCATTGCTGAAAGATAAAAAGTACATAAGCATTAGTTCATAGAAAATACCAACATTAAAAAGGCCATCCACACCATATCGAGTACAGTTGTCCCTTCGTATTCGCTGAGGTTTGGTTCCAGGACCTCCCGTGGATACCAAAATCCATCAATACTCAAGTCCCATTATATGCAATGGCATAGCAAAATGGTGTCCCTTATATAAGATGGCAAAATCAAGGTTTGCTTTTTGGATTTTTATTTTTTTAAGAATATTTTCAAGCCATGAATACTTAAATCTCTGAATACCAAATCCATGGATACGGAGGGATAACTGTATACTGAAGCAATGTCAGTTGTTCCCTTCATATTGTGGCTTCCTACAGAGGAAAAAAATGACTGGGTTTATTGGGATTCTTTAAGGAATTCTATTTTCTGACCTTTGAGAAATGCGGGGAGGGGGAGAGAACCACAGCATATAGCACTCAGAGGAGATAACATGGGAAACTGTCATCTACCATAGCTATATGGTGGCTGGAGCCATTGTATAAACTATTATACATAGGGAACCCTGATCCAGGGGTGAGGAAATTGTTGCCTGGGGCCCACATGGAGCCCCAAGACCATTTTTTAGTTTCCCAGTTCCCACCACTACTCCCCCTAAAAAGTTTGGCTCCAAATTCCCAGGATATGCCTTTTCCACCAAAAGGAAGGATCACTTGGTTTGGCAGGGTAAAACATGACAAAATTTCCCCATGCCCACTACTCTATCCCATAGTTCCCTACCCCACTCTGTTTCATAGGCCATTGACCCAAGGGGCCTTGAGATATGGCCAGAGGATTTCAATATGAAGCCCTACCCACTCAGAAGAGGGTCAGGAGAGCGACTGAGCCATTGGCCTTCTGGAATGCAAGGGAGAGGTGAAACTGCACACTCAGCTGTTACTTCAAAGACTAGGTTGAGTCCAAGGTTTGGAGCTTAGTCAACTCCCAGAGTGATAGCTTTGTTCCTCCTGATCCCTCCCTTGTACTTTCCCTCTTAAGCCTAAACTAATATCCTTCCAAACGATGTCCTCTTATTTCTTACTTTTCACTTTTAGAGAGTTTAGGTATCAAGATGTTTTCTTTGTGATATAAGGGCACTCTGACTCTTGCACCCATTATAGTTCTTATTTGAGTACTGTCTATGCTGCATACAATAATCAAAATTCTAGGGATATAAATCTTTGCTTATTTCATTTGCTGTAGACAAGAACAAAGAATTTAAGAAGTTTTCTTCCCAGTCGACACATTTTTGTGTTTTTAATTTTTTTTAAAAAAAAACATCTTGGGACTTTTTGCAAAAAAAAAAAAGTGCTTCATGCAATGGACATCAGCTTTATGTACAGAAAAGAGTAAGGATGGGGGGGGGGTTGCACAAAGTACACTATTTTCTTTTAAAAGCCAACAATGTATTGTGTACAAATAAAACATATACTTAAAAGTTCTGACATGCAGAAAATGTCAACAGAGTGTCTTGATGCACCAATATATCTTTTCTCCTCAAGAATGAGAAAATTTGCTGGTATGTTTTACATAAGTGTCAAGCTTATGCTTCACAAATTTTGAAATTCTGGTTGTAGAATTTGTAGACAGGTTCTATATTGTAGATTCCATATAGGTTCTTCACTCAGAATCTCCACATTTGTACACTATAAATATAATGCCTCCATGATTTTGAAAGGGAGAGCCATAAAGCACATGTTGTAACAAATGGGTTAGTCTAAGGTGCCACATGACTCTTCGCTGTTTATGCTTCTATGAAACATCATTTGCATTCAATAGCAATCTTGGCAGCCTAAGGAAAAGCTGTTGGAACAGCATGAAAACAAAGCCTTTCTGGCCAATATCTAACCTGGATATGATGATGTAAACTGCAGGATAGTTTACATAACTAAAGTAATTGCAGAATAGTTTACATAACTCACAATCAAGTTATCAATAACACACTTCCCACTTCAGCTTCTAGCCCTAAGTGTACTTCCTAGCAAATATGTTCTGGAGCTTTTTTAGTAACATTTTATTGAACTTAAATAAACATTCAGCTACAAAGCAGGGGGAAATGGTAGGCCATTAAATGCATGAACTAAACTTGGGAAGAAGAGGAAGGAGTATATTCATGACAACAACAAAAAAGTTCTTCCAATATTTCTGATAGTTTGAAAGTGGATTGTAAAAAGAGGAATCTGTACATAGGAACACAATAAAAACATACAACTAGCATGGACTGGGGGGGGGGGAGTTGAGACACACACCCCTGTCTAGGTTGGGACATCAGCACACATACACCATGAAACGATCAGGCACAAAGGATCAGGATCACAAAGGCTCTTGCATGATTTTGCTCCCTGAGGAACTATCAATGTGTTCTGTGGAGCTCTACTTTTGCTCTCTGTCTTCACAGGACTGAATAGCAATCCGGTTCTGTTGAAGTGAATGCCGGTCAAACTCCTAGTCCCACCCTTCTTGTCTCATAATTAACTCTTCTCCTTGGATGCTCTGAGAGCTCTTGGAAAATTATAAATTCTGGCACACATGAAGGAGCTTCTTGCCAGCCTTTGCAATTTATGGAACCCAAACATACAGTACTGGGAAAATGGCATTCTCATGTGTCCCAGCAGCAACAGGCATCAAGCATAAGGAGTGAAATTCAGCCTTCAGTGAAAAGACTTCACTTGTACATCAAGGCTTTCCTCTTCTTTCCTCCTTTCCATACCTTCTAGGTCCCCTGAGTCAGGACAAGGGACTTCAACTCCTCATTCCACTGATAGAAGCCATTCTGTCAGCAGGAGAAATTAACTGGATACTACCTATAATTTACATAATCTGCATCTATTCTTCCCTGCCCTAAATTCCACCAGTCTCATAAATAGTCTGCTTGGGAAAGAGGCATGTATTGGAAAATAGGCAATGAGACCAATTACAAGCTGGGACTCGGTTCAGGTGAAGCTTAGCTCATAAAGTGGCAATGAGCAGTGAGCTCACTGCTCACTTGTACAGCCTCCACATACCAATCTTTGGATGGATCACCAATTATAAACCATTTCTTATACCCAGACATCTCTCAGATGAATCTGTTGGAGCTGAACTCTTGATCAACCCTACAATAAACATCAAAAACAAACCTTTACATTAAACCACTACAAATCCTACAATAAACCAGATTTATTAGTTGGTCTTCGGCAGAACCTTCACTAGGGCTCTCCATTTATAGGAGTAGTTAAGAGCTTCTCTATCTTCCAGTGATGTTACCAAATGGCACCAAGGACAGAGACCCTTTCACATTACCCAGTTATAGCACTATGATTCCACTTTAGCTGCCATGGCAACATTCTATGGTTCTCTCCTCCACTGCAAATCTCAGGATTCCATAGGTTTTTGCCTTGGCAATTATAGTGGAATCATGTGTGGGTGTGGGTGTGTACACACACACACACTTGGGTATGCACAATGGCCTTAGATATGTTGCTTCTTGGGTATGTACAATGGGTTTAGGTATGTTGCCTCTTTCAGTGTGCTGATTGGCTGCTCCTGTCACTCCCTCAGCCAATCACCACCCACATGAAAATTCCCTCTCCGCCTCACAATTGACTGCCACTCATGACCAATCTGCATACTGGGAGCGACCAACCAATGTGCTACAGTGTTGGCTATAGTTGCTAAGGCTGCAGGCCTTTCCAGTTCACCAATGTCTCAGGGCTGCACAATTTCCACTTATGATTTAAGTCTACACAGTAATATCATTTCTATTCCCACTGCGACAGGACCCAGGCAGTCAACTGGCGGTGGCGGTGGGGGAACATTGCTGCCACCACTGCAACAGGACCCAGGTGGTCAACTGGAGGTGGTGGCGGTGGGAAGCCACTGCCACTGTTGCAACGGGACCCAGGTAGTCAACTAGGAGCGGTGGCAGGATGCCACTGCTCCCGCTGCGATGGGACCCAGGCAACCGGGCATGAGGTCTACCAGGCATTTTTGGGGGGAGTTTTTTAACAGCATATGGTATGCCATTTCCAGCTAGTAGTGCTATAATTTGGTAATATGTAACCGCCCTGGGTCGATTTGTTGGTGTCAAGGATGACAAGCAACAATTCCTTATTTCTCTCTCCTCCAAATCAGATGTAGCAGGAAACTGTAGTTGTTATTTTGAGTTTGGAGACACTCATCTTGCTTGGGTTGTTACTGCTGCTCACATCCCTATAGTTAAACAGGCACGAAAACATGTGAAGTACATTTAATAATACTGCTCCTCTCATATAGGTTTCCACTGTGAAGTATTTCAGAAAGAACTTCATGCAACACAGAGACCTCCTAAAGTCGCCTTCCTACCTGCGCAGGGGGCCCATGTGCTTCTCAGTGCATAGAGAATATTTTGAGTTTTCAAGAGAGGGGTCTTATTTTCAAAATGAGAACATAAGTGCCTTTTAATGCCTTTCAAGTTCCCAGGGACAATGAAGGTGTAACCTGATGAGCCTAATTTGATAAATTTAACACATCATGCAAACTATATTACTCTAAGATCATCATTCTCATCCACTCCTTTCCCCCTGCCCATTTTAAAAACTTCTTTATGTGACAAAGAGACCTGTGTTCCTGGAAGCTTCCCAAGAGATTTTTGTGCTCTTCCCCCGGCTCCGGCCTAATGGAAGATATCACAATATGGATTTTGATATATCTAATTAGGTACTGAAATGCTTACATAACCAATTATAGGTAATGCTGTGTAATAGGTAACAGGAGCACGGAAGCAGGAGGAGAGAAATTGATGAATTCTCTCAACACACAGCAGTGTTTTATTGTACTGTCCATTTATTTATCTACGGGAAAAAAAAACAACTTTCAAAATGACCTTGAATTTTGAAAAGCTAGGTGTTCTTTCCCTGACATCAGAATGATTTTTAAAAATTAAATAAAACATCCAAGGAGACATATTTTAATTAAAGAATTAAGCCTCTCTTTTTTTACAGGGATGCCACCAGGTGTCAGCAGACGTACAGGACACCACACTGCTGAGGCGATAAACAGGAATGTGTGAAAACCATACAAATAAGGCCTGCTTCAAAATGGTATTACATCCCTGTTGATTCAAAAACATTTAAATATGGATGGTGATGGGGAGACCAAAACTGTACAAAAAGGGCCATGGGTGGCAGGTAGATGACAATTCAGATTTTCATCATTTGATATCTGTCGTTAGTATTGTTATCATTCCTCTTTCCTGCATTAATCAGCAAGGACATAAACATGATATTACACACATAGAAAGTATACAAAATGTCTTTTAAAAAGCATGAAACAATTTCCAAAAGAGTGGCCATGTTAGTTTGTTGGAGCAAAAATGAAAAAGAGTCCCATGACATTGTGTGTGACTGTAAGCTACAGTCCTGTTTCTTTCCTGATTTATTATTTCACTGTCTCTCCAAGGAGCTCAGAGCTGCATACACAGTTCTCCACCCACACGTTCCAGACAGTAACAGTGTGTTTTGTGATTGAGCAAGGTCTCCCAGCCTCATTCCAACACTTCAGCCACACCAGCCTGCACTGACTTACCTGTCACACAATAAGGTGCATTGCCTAGCACTAGGTAGCAATAATTGACCCTCACTTCCACCCCCACTATACCTGACTTTGACCTGACCTTGACAGAAAAATTTGAAAGGTCTGTGCTTGCAGTTAATTTGTGTTGTAGTTTTAATAGTTTTGTACTGTACTTTAATATATTTGTTTTGTGAACAGCCCAGAGAAGCTGTGTTATGGGGCAATGATATAAATACAGAATGTAGTTTCTGCATAAAATGCATGGAAGCCAAATGGTTTTTACAGGAGCACACCTCAGTTTCATGTATTGCTTTTCCCCTCACGGGGTCCAGTAATCTCTTCCGTCTGAAAAACAGCCCATCAGGCCACCTTCAAAGAGAATCAGCTAATCCTTCACCATCTCAGCTCTTGCTCTTGAATCTCTCACCTCCTCCAGAATCCTATTATAGTACCCTTTCTCAGATTAGACATACAGTGAATATAGCATGACTGTCTTCATAGGACATGGCAACTGTTTCAATATTCCTGCCTCTCTCTGAAAGAGCCAGCAAATGGCACCACCCGGAAAAGAGATGGCCACTGAAAGCTGAATTTCATCCAAAAGCCAGCAGATGCAGCGGCATCCCATCAGTGCTCTGGGTCACAATGGGAAACCAAAAGAGCTTACTGCATCTATTCAGAATAAAAACAAGCCTTGTTAGCAGAAGAATGGTGTATTACACAGAATAAAGGGCCAGCTCTCAAAATAATTTTCAACTAAAAGCATCTCCACTAACACTGGTACACAATAAGGCAGGCAATGACTGGAATTACAGAACTAACGTACACCGGGTATACAACCCCTGCGCTATTCCCCCCCACACTACACACGCTGCCCCCTGCACCTGCAGGCGCATGCCGTCCCCCGTGCCCCACAGGCACACACTGCCCCCCACATCCCGCAGGCACACGCCACCCCCCCGCGCCAGAGGCACATGCCACCCACACACACCGCTTACACACATACCCTGCACACACACACACACACACACACACACCATGCTACATCTCTCCCATGCTACTCACAACCACCATGTCTGCAACAGTGGAAGCTCCTTTGCTGCCGCCATGTTTAGAAAAGACTTAAATGTCATGTTCCTGTCCCCAGTGTGCTGATTGGCTGCCCAAGGGAGTGCTTTGATTGGTTGGTAAGTTTCCTAAGCAGCCAATCAGCACACTGGAAACAGCAACATACCCAAGAGGATTATATCTTCCAAGAGGAAGATACTTCCTAGCAAAACTACATCAGCAGTTTCTGTTTTCTATTCTCTTTTCAGAAACTGTTTTCTGTTTCTGTGCTCACCATTATCACCTGTTTAAACTTCACATCTTCTAATCCATTATTTCTTCCATTCACCCTTCCACAATTGTTACTATCCTCACCTTCATTGTTTGGTCCTTTGCTTATCTCAACTCTATAAAGTAACATATGCACACAACACTTGTACCCAAGGAACTGTTACTGCCTCTTCTACAGTCATAAGAGTGGTTGCAAAAGCATACAGTAAGAGGTATTTCAACAGTGCACTGTACTCCTTCCACAAAATTCAAGGACAGTTCACAATAATTTATACAGAATGTACAAACTCCTCCACTGATTTCTGAGGATGTGTGTGCCTTTTAAATTCAAGCATTGGACATTTGGGAAATCTGAACATGAATGTAGAAATATGGCTTTCAAAACAATTTGATAGTTGTAACTCTCAAATTGGTAGACCAGTAAGAGCCAGCGATGGAGAGCAGAAAAGAAGGATAGAGAAGCAGGTGTGCCTAGCTATGAAAGTAGGCAGATTGAAGGACGACCTGATACTGTATCTTAAAACATGACAGCTCATGGAAGTAATTAGAAAAGGTGTGAGGAAAAGTCACGAGGACCACCAAACCTAGAAGTTAGTACAAGAGACAGCAAAATGCTTCATCTCCATCTCCCAATGTAACCTCAGTTTGCCTTGCACAGAGCTCGGCTACATGACCATTTAAGTGACTAATGCCTTATTCACATGGGTTCTGAGGCTAAGTGAATCAAGATGCATGAACTCAATATCCTAAACACCTGCTTTAGATGAATGCTAAGTGACTGTTAAGTGTTCAGTATAATAACCTCTACAAGGTAAGCTTATATGACCTTGCCCTCATTTAGTGTTCTCTATTATGGCTTAACTGTTGGGGCAAAGTTAAGGAACTGCCAAGTTTTTCAAATCAAGATTATTATGAAACTTTAATCCTTGAGTTATGCAATCCCTTGGTTTCAGGCCTTTCTAAACAAACACACCAACTAGTGTTCCTTAGACAGGAACTAGCTTTACTTTTCTCTTTTGATCTAGGAGTTTATCTATGAAATCAGCAAGGAGTTATGTCAAAAGATTGAAAGAAGCCAGAGTTTTTGGTTAGTCACTTGGTCCAATATCATCCCCTTTAACAGCAAATTTGGAAACCCAGTGCCTTTGGGTCTGAAAGCAGCATAGTGCCCCTAACAAATCGAGGGAGGTTACTGCAAGCCTGGAGGAATCCCAAGATAGCTAGAATAGTCTTCCCAAAATTATCTCTAAATGGATAAACCCCCTTGCCCCAAGAGGGATACAACAAGATTTTGCACCACTTTTATGTCCAGACATCCACACTATGTAATGAAGACTTTCCTTTGCTTTGCAGCTGTCTTCATTCATCCTGGTGTGGGCCATTTCTAGTCGCTGATCTGGTACTTCTTTTAAAAAAAGGTAGAAGGTGCAGAAACAGGCAGAAGGAAGGGGAACAGAAGGAAGTAATGTCTTTTATTGGGATGGCAGATATTCTATCAAGTCCATATTACCTCTACACACTGCAACCAGAAGAGCAATGGCTATCATGGGTTATTATCACACCTATCAGCCCCATGACACAGCTTTGTGGAAAAGGCCAGGCAGAAAAGCAGCAGCAGCAGCATATGGACTGAGAAAAGAATGAGCATCACTTGGATATCCTACATGCATGCTTGGTCCCACTTGGGTGCAGGGTATGGCCACAGAGCATGAGATTTGGGAGACCCACTCACCAGCTAGCCTTGCTATCTATCTGCCTCTTACCCCATGCAGTGAACAGCTCATTGACTGAGTAGCACCCAGCCACAAATGCTGGTGAGGAAGCACTCTTATATGTCACTGTGGTGTTTCACTCAAAGGCCAAGACCAATCTTAGATATATTTACTTGGATGCAAACCTGTTAAATGCAATCAGGTTTTCTACTGTTTAAGGCTGAATGGAATCACAGCCTTGGCAGCAAACATGTCTTCCTTACAATCATACATGAACCTAGATAACATCTTCATGTGGGAATCTAGCAGCATGTGTACACCAAATTCCACTTTAAGAACTTACTCCTAAATTCAGTCATGAGTCCCAACTAGACCACTAAATTACAAGTCATCCCTGTAATCATGGGGGATACATTCCTAGACTTAATGTTTATAAATGAAACCATGGATAATAGTGAACCCTATTAAAATAAAGGACTTCCAGCGCAAACATACCATAGAGTTGTATTGGAGGACCTAGTGATTCCTAGAGAGAACACCAGCTTGGTCAGAGAGGTTTCACCACAAGGGAGAAGCAGAGCTGGGCAGGTAATCTATGATTACGAACTGATGGTAACAACAGGATTCCTCTTCCCAGTTGGTTCCAAAAGGAGGTAGGTTGGATCCAAGAAGAAGGAAGAGGAGGGGGAAATCCCACGGAGGAAACCTCTGTAGGAAGATCAGACCTGGAGGAAAGGGATTCTCCTCCCCCCGTTTATAGGATCAGGGAGTGATCTTCTCCAAGGTTACGCCTCCCTGTTTCTAGGCAGTGGCAAGTTACAGAGGAAGTGCTATGAGCTTTTCTTTCCTTTGCAGGAGATAGCATCAGAGAGTTGGTAATATTTGCTTAGCAGGACAACAGCAGAAGCAAAACAGTCCTCCTCTAAAAGGCAGCAAGTCCCCTGATAGTGGTTTGTGGAATCTCCCCAGGCTGTCCCTGTGTTCTAGCTATAACTCCAAGGTGAACACGGAGAAACTCAGCTGTGAGTCTTTGTCCATTGTACAAATTGCTATCTTTACATAAACACACACACACATACATACACATATACAGGGAGGGAAGGAGGGAGCCATCTACACAGCATGAGTCTCAAACCTCTGCATGTCCAAGAAACATTAATCCCTTCTTTTTTCTTTCTCTGTCTCTCTTTGTGTGAAATCTCTGGTACCTACCAAGAGACAAGTTTAGGCAAAACCATAAACCTCAGTAAAAGGGATGGTCAAATTCACTACAGTATCTTGCCTGGGATAACAAAAAAGAAGCATCACTAATATCAGATATTCTCTTTACACTCACCTTTTATGTGTTTTGTTTAAATATTCAAACAACTACCCCACTGTGCAGAAATGCAGAAGCATTTTACTCCCTAGTCAAGAGCCCTTGGATTACAACAAGTATATGAACCAAGCCATACCAATAGTTTATTAACATCAGTGACTGCAGGAATATGGCCCATTAAATGTTAATAGCTGTTTTGCAAATACGTCTGAGTTTAAAACACCATTAAATGCTCTTGACTGTTAAGATAAAATTGCATTTTCCCTGGTGGACTATTTGCACTTAGACTGCATTCCCTAAAGTAGCATCTTCTTAAGAATATTATCTTCCCACATATAAACTGATATGCTTATATGGCATAATGCTCATAACCAAATTATAATTAATCTGGCAGTCAGTCCGTAACTATCTGTTGGATGTATACATAATTGCAGTGATACATCTCACACTGACTAATGGGATGAATCAGACATGGCATGAAAAGAAAAAAAAATGTATCCCTTCACACAAAAATCTGACCCCATCTGCATTTCCTGTGTATTTTGTAATAAACATGTGGGAGACAATATATAACTCAAGACCTCTAAAGTATACCCGCTCTGTAATTCTAGCCCTATGAGAGCTACATCAAGGGCTTTCCAGATGTTTTATAGCTCTCCATAGTGCCTAATAGTTTGTTATGTTCCCTAAGATGGTAAGAACTATAGGCCAAATAAACTGCCTACCCCAAAGAAGATCTTTTAGGGACACGCCTTAGAGGTCAGCATCCCCCTACAATGTATATCATTGCTTATTAACAAGCTCTCTGGCAACTGTTTCCACTGGAGATGAAGTTCTAGACTGTAATAAAAATGCACGAGTAAGTGAAGATGGAGATTAGTTTATGATAACCCATGAAGATCATGGAACCAAAATGTGTAATGATGACCTCTGATTTGCCAGCAGACCTGCTTTGTTAGCTGCTATGTCCATTACAAAAGGTCTCCAGACAGTCCTTTTTTGTAAAACCCTTGGAATGTTGTGGATGTAAGAGGTGTCTAGGAATCAAACTAAAGGTCAGGTTAGGTCTCACTTTTACTACATTGTCAGCAGCCACAATCTGGAGTTTATTCAAATGTAATATTTGGTGCCAAAAGGAGTTTTTTCTTCTAACACAACTGGCAGCATGGGAGGCCATTTTTGTTAGGAATGTTGGTATGAAGGGAAAAGTATAAGCATCCCTCCCTGTGTACTGTAGCCCTGATTATAATCATGCTGCACACACCATTGTATGAAGTTGAAAACATCAAAATGCTACTTTAGAGAACACAATCTAAGTGCAAATATTCCACCAAGAAAACATAATCTAGATATGGCTACTAATTGTGCAATAAAAGTAATTCTAGTTTAGAGCAGAGACCTCACTTGTGGTTCTTGGATTCATCATCCCAACTGCTGTGCCTACAAAGGGGGAGCAATCCACACTAACTGTTTTTCTATGGCAATTAAAAAATAATGAGCTAGCATTCCTTTTTTAAAGCTAAAACCATATTGGTCTTTATCCTGATCCTTAGCGTTATAGAAGTAGGATGTTTTGAAACTGCTAAAATAGCTATAGGATAGCTTTTAAAATTATAGTGTAAAACTCGCAGTAGAAACAAACATGGAAGGATGCACAGCATACAGAATATGTCAGTCCCTGGCATATCTAGTTAAAAGACATACACGTAACAAGGACAGGAAAGACTGAATCCCTGGAGAACCACTGTTAGGATAAGTGAACCAACAATCTGACAGCTTCATCTGTTCACATGCCTTCACTTCAAATATCCATAATATGGAAAGAGAAATCCTACGGGGGGAGGGTGAATCCCTGGCAGAAGAAATGCCACTTGCTGGGCTTGGGCAGAAGAAAAAGGAAGAGAGGAGAAAGGAGCAGCTTTGTCCACTTTACCCTTTTTGCCTGTGTCTGTATTAGTTTTGTTCCTTTCTGCTCCCACTGGCTTCAGTGCAAGTAAGAATAACAAGGTGAGCTCAAGGGTGGTCATAGCAGGGGAGGGGGTGTCTAGGGAAAGGGGGGTGGCTTTTACTCCATTGGAGCTACAGCCTCCCTTGGTCCATTCCTGGCATGCCTTGGGAACTCTTCCCTTTCGCCTGCAATGCTGTCAGGGTAGCCGCATGGCAGTTGAAAGATCCACTCCTGTACAAGGAGTGAGTCCTTAGATGGATAGAAAGATCTATGGCACCCTTTGGATCCTGGAGCAATCTCCCTGAGATCATGTATTCTGCCTGGAGCATTTTTAGATTCCACCCCCCATTTTATCAAACATGAGATACTTTAATTTTCCACTCAGGACTGATAGCACACAATGGATAAATACATAAACATGCCCATTTAAAAAGGAAGATTACAATCTTATTCATTTATACTTTTTGCTTAGATGAAAGCCAAGGTTTAAGTGCTATTTAACAAAAGTCTCTCAGCAGCCCAACCCTTTGAAGAGTTACAGATAACATCTCTCATTGCAATTTAACTTTTTATCACATAACTCCACACTTCCTAAGTTGTCATTCTAACATTTTTCCACATGGGGGAAACACCCAAATGATTTGAAACAGGCTACATTAATTCATGCAATAAAGAGCTCATTTTTTGAAAAGCAAGTTATCTGCTTTTCATTTCAGTCAATCTGTGTGCAAATGAGTGTTTGTTCCTCTTCAGCAAAGGACAAATGTAATGCCAAAAGAGAGTTTTATAAATACCATGAAGCACCAAAGAACCAAATGAATGTGCCCTAGAGCAAACCTAGCATGAACTCTAACTGATGCCAAAATGGCTAAACTGAGGCTATCATACTTTGGACATATCTTGAGAAATCATGACTCACTGGAAAAGATAATAATGCTGGGGAAAATGGAAGGTTTTATGTAAACAAGACTGCATTACAGAAGGATTGACTTCAAAAAGGAAGTCACAACCCTGAGTTTGCAAGTCCTGAGCAGGGACACTAACAGGCTCTTTTGGAGGCCCTTCATTAATAGGGTCACTATAAGTCAACTTTATGACACTTAAGAACAATAACAACAAAGTATCAGAGTTGAATAGGAATACAGCAAACCCACAAGCTTTATTTAAATGCAGTACCTTAGCTTCTTCAGTGCTTTCTGCTACCATATATGTGAAGTTGATATTCACCAGATCTGTGCCACTACAGACACACACTGTTCGTCCTTCCAGTTCATTTTCTGCTTTGCCAACAGCTTCAAGAGCAGCTAGTATTTTTGGATCCTGTTACACACACAATTAATGCCTTATTAGAAAACCAAAGCTAAAAAGAAAAAGGGGTTTTGTTTTCAGATATTTTACTCTGTAAACATTTCTTCTTTACAAAGTTGAAGGCTTTCACAGCCGGCATCCATAGATTTTCCTTGTTTTTTTCCAGGCTGTGAGGAAAGAAACTATTCCAGAACACGGCCTCACAGCCCGGAAAAAAAACCCAAGGAAAATCTATGGATGCCATCTGTGAAAGCCTTCGATTTCATATTTCTTCTTTGCCTTAGTCTCATACTTTATCAACATTTCTAGTATACAATAACAAAACTTTAACTTTACAACTAACTACAACTTTACAACTGCTTAGCTAAAATATAAATCTGGGAATTTTATTACCGATTAGGAAGGAGAATCCTTATAGGTCAGATAACTGGTAACACACTTTGCTAACATTTTACCTTTAGGAGCGGTGGAAACATAATCATGACCTCTAGGACAAGTAGAGCAAAGTAAGCTTCTGGGGCTTCACACAGTCCCCTTCCCCAAATATTTTTGTTCACTGTTGGCCAAAAAGTGGGTGAATTGCTTCACCTGAAAGCCTCCAAGAGAGACAATGCATTTTAAAAATATACTGGGGGTCCTTCACTGCATTATTTAACATACCTCCCACTCCTGTTTTTCAAAACTAAGACATCTGGCCACTTCCAGTTTAGTTTATTTTTCTCTCTTTTTATTTTTTTGTAATATCTATGGCCTCTCAAAGGTCCCAGAAGCAGAAATTTAGCTTCTGGACCTGCTGCAGTTCCTCACCACTGCTCTAGGGTCATGCCCACATCATCCTTATTAAGGTGAGATAGTCCAAAGTCCTGTCAAAAACCATATATCAGAATTCAAGCTTAAGAGTCTTTTCCATACTTGATACCCCATAATCCTTTTTGTGGTATGTCAATCTTCATCATCATAATTACCTCTGCATTCATTTGGCAATCACCCACAATCACACCAGCATTACACATTACATCTTACACCTAAACTAAATCCCAACTAGAAGACATTCAGTCAATGGAACAACAGTAAGTCATCATTTATGTATATTCCATTGATCCAAAGGGTTTGCTCTAGTTAAGACTAATAAATGGATTTAGGCCTTAATTAGTAAAAATAGGCCACACCAGCCCATCCTCTAATGAGACTATGAAGATCAAATCACATTTTCAAAAGATCAAGTTTTACCACCAGCAGCAAAACTAAAAAATCCAAATTTCTTAATGCAACTCCCACAGCCACACAATGGCTAAATGGAAAGAATGGTCAGACATTATCAATCTGAGAAAGAAAACTATATCCTATTGCCTCAAGTGACTATCTGTCTATAAGGCACAACTGGTGGAATAATTAGGAAGCTTGCACAGATACCATCAGATTATTTTGATGTAAAATGACTTCCAGTTTACAATGTTCAATTTAAGAAATCTCATTTGTATGGCAACATCTTTACTGGGATCAGAATGCCAATGGACTAATGCATAGTAATTAAACACTTGTCTTAATAATAGCCATACTTTTTCTTAAAAAATGCCCAAGGCCACACTATGAAGAAGCTGTGCATAAAATTTCATTTAAAAACACTTTGGTCCTGATTCCACTAGTAGGGAGCACTTTCCAATCTCAATTATTTAAACAGGGAGGTTTAAGCACATGCTTAAAACTTTGCCACTGAAATCTACAGGATGCACTCTATTATGGCTGGACTCTGCTCTTTGAATTTAGCCCTCCTCCTCCTCCTTCTTCTTCTTTAAGTAATCTACTGTTTCAAACTCTGAATTGTGTGTGTGTTTAACTTTGTGGCCCTCAGGGATACCAGGCTTTCAGCAGCTTTTGACATTTGTAGGTGGCAATCTTACAAAGAAAATTCCATGACTGGTCCTCAAGCCAACACTTATTGTTTAAAACAATACCATAAAACGTAATTACAGAAATACCTTTGGTACTGCTCCAAAACGAATACTGTTGATTAGGGAGCATTCTAAAACTTGACCTTCCTGTAACAACAAAAAGAACAGCACAAGCTCTAAGGTCTGATATAATTAACACAGAACATACTGAACCAGAAAACTTAGCAAAAACAAGGCACAAATAGAATTTGTAATCAGAATTATCCCAAATCAGTATATAGTCGACAAATTGTGGTTCAAGTAGGGATAAAGAGCTGTGGCCTCCAGATGTTGTTGTACTCCAACACCAACGCCATGACTCCCTGTATTCTGGGTTAATGGAAGTTGGCCACATATTCTTCAATCCTGGGTTAAAGATGATTGAGTGATCCCACTAGTCCTAAAACAGAGGAAGGTGTCTTCCAGATACTTGAGGCTACAATTAATGTTGGTCATATTGGTGGGGGTTAATAGTAGCTCTAGCTACTGGAAGAAACATCTGGAAGACACCTTCTCCATCAATAGCTCTCTACATCAAATATATAGAGGATGAAGTAAAATGAATGCCAGTGTTATGTCATGAGTTGAGGTCATAAGGGAACAAAGGTGGTCTGTTGCTATGCATTGACTAAGCCAGCAGCACAGGAAAGGGTGGGGAGAGTCAGGTGGAGACAGCATGAGGATAATACATACCAAAGACCATCATCACGTTAACTATACTGACAAAGTTTTATACATCTACAACCAAAAACATATTTCAATCAATACTACTGTACTCAACAAGTCTACCTCTGCCCTGTCCAACACTCACAAACATACACACCTCCTTTCCTTTCTGTAAAGAGATGTCTTCTGGGAGGATAGAATTGTCTGAAATGTTTTCTCTTTCCCAAATAGGAGGGGGGAATATATGGAAAGGAGATAAGTAATGTGATATTTATGGATTTCCCCCACAAAACTAACAGGGCAATCCCCTGCATGTATACCTAGATGTAAATTCAACTGTGTTTGATTATCATCTAATGCCATAGTGGCTCACATTACAGACAACATTATTTCTTATTTCAAATACGCATTGATTGCTTGTAGGATTGGGAGATGGAACTGTTCAACACAGCCATGAACTTGAGATCCTGAAATTGCTATAAACTGTACCTTTCCTTCACTTTTCCATGTTAGAAAAAAGCCAAATTCATCCACTTTAAAGAGGCAGCTTGGTTCAAAGACAGAAGATTCCTGTTGAAAGGGGGAAGAAAAATCAAATTCAAAAAAAATTAATTAAGAGAATTACAGAAGCTAGGGAAACATTATTTCAACCAGAACGAAGTACCTGTATGCATATCAACATTAACAGAAGTGCCCGCCTGAATCAGCTGTTATTCAACACAATTAAACAATGTGTCCACTATGGAGGCACAGCTTGCACATGTGGAAGAATCCCTTTAGGACCCCTTTCCATGACCTGTTGACCTTCAGTTGTACCAAATACAACAGCATGTGTGCAACACAACTGGAAGGCCCTGGGTTGGAGGAGGCTTCCATGGCTTATAAGAGAGTCCTGCCCCCACTTTCTGATATGCACTCTGCATAACAGGTGGTTACAGAGGATGCTAAGCCTAAATGTGTCCTGAAAATCCCATCCCATCAGTCCGATCCAGCACAGCTCTTATGTTCTTTACCCTTGACCAAGAGGAGGAAGGGAAGCCTGGTTGATGAGGGGATTATGGAAGATGTGCCCAGGCCTCCCTTTCCCTGTAACCGCCTGATGGTGTGCCTGCAAACAATGTGCAAGGAGAGGGGAGAATAGGGTTTTGTTATGTGCCATGAAGACAGCTGCATGCATGTGTGCTGCACAGAAATGAACTCAAGTGAATCACCTCTGTTTACTTGCACAACTAGCTCAACTCTTATGTTTTGGGAATAGTATTTTCAGAAGGAGAGGAAGGGTGATATCAAGTCTCGAAGAATCCTTTTGCAAACAACAAATGCTCAGTAAGCAGTTTACTTTCCCTCTTAGCTTATTTGCTGTTGCCATGAATGTGGGGTATAAGACCTCCAGCTGTCCTGGCAGTCCTTAATGTTTAAAAATACATTTTCTTCATTTTAAGAGATTAGAGAATGAAGTAAAGTATTACTAAGGTTTCTTTTAATCAGAACTTGTATTTTTATTTTCAGTTATTTATGTCATTAAACAGAGTCTCTAGCTAATCTGACTGATAGATTAGCCAGAGATTCTGTTTATCTCAAGTTGTTAAAGTGCCAGACAATGCCCGTGTATTAAACCCAAACAAAGGGTCTAAATATCTACTCCTAAAATGAATGTTGATTGTGTAACTAAATAAAAATAAAACATGCATCCAATTTTATCTTTTCATAAGTCCCCACCCACATTCCTTGGGGATATTTATTTTTTCAAGTTTACACACATGGCTTCCAACACGCTTCTAGCATGAATGAAAGGGGCTGGCAATGACATTTGAAGCCCTAAACAGCTTGGGGCCTTGATATTAGAAGGAGTGCTTCCTCCTATATGTATGCCTCCCTGAGAACAGATGTCTAATAGAGGGACCCTTCTCTGTGTCCCATCAGTCAGGGCAATCAATACCTGTATGAAGATGCAGGACATAGACATAGCCTTTTCAGCTGTGGCACTCCTGCTGTGGAATGCCTTTCTCTTGGAGGCCCAATTGGCATGAACACTGACTTCATCTCTGAGCCAAGTGAAAACAAAGCTGTTTATTAAAGATTTGGGGGCTTAACTGATGTCTGTGCACCCAGTTTTAAACTATTTTAACTTTTAAAACCTGTTTTAATTTGTTCAGTTGTGTAATATGCTTTTAGTCTATGTAACTTATTTTCAAGTTTTTTTGTTTTGTTTTAAGCTGTTTAAAACAATTCTGCTTGTATGCTTCCATGTGGTTTTGTGATATAAGGTAGGATATAAACACTTTAATAACTACATAAATGGTCTTTTAATAAGTGAATGTTGTGATAGTGGAATAGCCAACTTTCTACAGCCAATATTGGATAAGCTAACTGATTTGCCTCAAAATGAAAATGGCCTGGTCTTTTCTGCATTCATCTGGCACTGTCCCTCTCTCTCTCACACACACACACGTATCCTGTACTGTTGAATTTTCAAAGTCAATAATAGATGTAATTTAAGTGCTCTACTTTCCTTTTTAGCTCCTCACATGAAAATCCAAACCCAACCCAAACTGTAGTTTCATGCACGCACAGTGTGGGTTTCAGTAAGCAAGCAAACAAACAATTAAACACACATGAATGGCAAATAGAGAGCTCTGGCAAACAAATACTCTCCATTATTTGTTTCCCAGAAGGAAAATGGTGTTCCTGATAATGTGAAGTCGAAGGCTTTCATGGCCGGCATCCATGGGTTTTCTGTGGGGGTTTTTTCTGGGCTGTGAGGCCGTGTTCTGGAAGAGTTTATTCCTGACGTTTTGCCAGCATCTGCATCTTCTGAAGATGCCAGCCACAGATGCAGGCGAAACGTCAGCGATAAACTCTTCCAGAACACGGCCTCACAGCCTGGAAAAAAACCACGGAAAACCTAGGGTTCCTGACAGTTGGGAAATTCTACTGGGAAAATAATTGAGCAGCAAGACATTGTAGTCAACACTGATATTCACATTTTAATTTTTATTGTAATGTTTTTTAATTTGATTTTTTAAAATTTTATATCTATAATGTGATTTTAATTTTGTACTGTTATAGCTTGCATTGTTTTTATTCTGATGTTAGCCACCTTGAGTCTAATTGGTGGTAGAAAGGTGGGATAGAAATGAATAAAATCATCATCATCACCACCACCTGAAGTACTTAAGTTGTAAGAAAATCTGGCCTACTACTATCCTCCTCCTGAGAACCATGAGGTCTATCCTACTGCATCCCAGTCAGCGTATGACTGATCAGGAACACATGGAGCAGGCCTATATAAGGATGCCTGAAGTATCACAAATAGAGGGCCTCTCATGAGATCTCAGATATTGCAGGAATCCCCAAAGCCATGCAAATCTTGTGATGGCTGCTGGCCACTACAAGATCAGGAGTTTACTGTTGCGCGTGCTGTGAGTGAACTGTTCAGTGGTGATGACCAGGTAGGAGGAAAAATAGACCTACCGTACTTGCACTCACAAGAAATTGACCACCACAATATTTGGTATGTAATTTGAGGCCATCTTGTTGTGCACCAAATGTTGGAGGATTGGTCTGTTATAAGCATGGTTGGTGCCCACACTTTCAACTCACACTGGATAGTTCTCCATAGAGTCCCACTAGAACATGTTGGGACTTTCAAACATGGGGAGAATTCTGTGGGTAATATTCATTTTTCCCCCACCAGAGGGGGTAATGAGAGCATGGTCCTTCTGTGAAATAAAGGTAATAACTGGTAACTTCTGTTTTAGTGCAATATGTAGCATTTACTTGTCAGTTCTAAAACATCAAAGGGTGGTCACTTTCGCCTTTTTTCTGTTTTTAGGTGTGTGTTTTTTTAAAAAACACAACAGCAATAAAATACTGTATAACACATAACAACTAATGTGCTACTTCGTGAAATTAATGGGTAACATTCAATCCGTGACTTGCTAAAAGTACCAATGTTCCAAGGTCTAGTCACCAGTGTTGCTTAGTGACTACAGTCTATTCATCTAGTACTCCAAAAGTACTATCTGCTTCCCCCAACATTTAATCTCTTAGTGAATGAATGGCACTATGTCTTTAAACAGAAGTTTTCTTTTTCATCCAAACAGCATACCCAGCTTTATTCATCCTGTTTGAACTAAATGCTACAGCAGGAGAAGTCATGCTTTAGGTGAAGAACACTTTGATACCAACAGAGTGGTAAAATTTATCATGAAGATTTATTAAGAACTACTAAATTACATCAATTTAATAACACAAGTTACATAATTTTTAGCAAGTGTGAAATCTTCTAGTTATTTAAGAACCAATGTTCAAATTTTTTAAATAAAAAAACAATGTACACTATGTTCTGAAGCTGATTCGGATTCACTATGTACACTAAGAGAAGGGAGGCTGCTAATACAATATCTGTTTGTATACAGGGCTACGGTGAGAACAAGTTCTCCATTCACATCAAGCTGAACTACTGAAAGGTTACCTCTGCAGATCTAACCCTTTGTACAGCAGTGAACAGGGAGGCTTGCTATATAAGTAGCGCCTGATGTACCCTGGAGCATCTAAGAGACATAGTTCAGTGCATGTTTCATACTGCACTTTGCTTTCACAAAGAAGGCCCCAACTTTCTTATTCCCTGTCATTCTTGTGAATTTGGGCTTATGAATTTATTTGATTAATACCACATCTTTTCCCAGTAGTGGCCCAAAGCAACTTACAATATAAGTTAAAACAAAAGAGCTAGAACACTATGTGGTGCGAAAATTTTAAAAGTATAAAACAGTCAATCCAATTAAAAACATTAATTTAAAGCAATTAAAACACATTGAGCACATATTACATATTAAAAAGAAGCACACCTATTACACATCTCCCCTACCACATCCAGTTAAAGGCTGAAGGTATGTTTGAAGAGGAAGGTGCTTGCTCAGCAGCAAAAAAAGAGTGGGGGCAGCGGCAACCAAGCCTCCCTTGGGAGGGAGTTCCGCAGCCTAAGAACAGCTGCTGAGAAGGCTCTCTCCCACATCCTCACCAGACAAGCCTGAGAGTGGTGGGGTAGAAAGCAAGCACTCCTTCAAAGATCATAATGCTCAGATAGGTAGATATGGGGAGATGTGGGTTTTCATACAGTCTTTGTCTAAGCCATATAGGGCTTAGTTATGTCTTGACTCCATGAGGGATATCCTTTTCAGTTTCCAATTTCTGTAGGGACTGATTCGTAGAACCAGCCCTACCACGGGGCAGGGTATAACAAGCATATCAGGCCACAGATCTTGGTTGTCTTTTTAAAAGGGAAGCAAATGGTTAGATAGGTCTGAATTCAAACATTAGTCCCCAAAGGAGCAGACCCACTGAAACAATGGTAACATGATAAGTTAAATCTTATGTAAGTTCCATCAATTCAGAGGGTCTACTTTCAGTGGGACTAAAGAAAATAAATATTTAGGCAACAATCTGTCATTACTGTATTTTTACACTCTGGAATGATGAGAGGTCCTTGTGGAATTTTTCTGCCTCATTTGACAAAATAGCTGGATTTTTATACTATGGACTCCGACTTCAGAATAAGGGGTGCATTTGCTATTCCACTTCAGTCTTGAGCCAGCCTTAGGGGTTGCCAGGCATTAGGGCACTGGCTGAAGTCTTAGGGAATTTCTATGCTTAGCTCATTCTCCAAGTAGGAGGACACATCTAAGTGAAATGGCCACTGGAGACACACAATTTGATTTTGTGCGTGTGTGTGTGTGAGAGAGAGAGAGAGAGAGAGAGAGAGAGAGAGAGAGAGAGAGAGAGAGAGAGCTGGCTTTAAAACCTGTGCATGCTTTTGGTGGAGATGGATGGAACCAGGGTTCTCTAGCTCAGGGCAAAGGTGATGTAGTTGTGCAACACAAGTGCCCTAAAATACCAAGAGAAAAAAAAAGAGTAGGGAAGAGATTGGGATGGGAGTTGGTGCCCACTTGAGCCTGCTGTGACATCTGGAGTGGCTTGCCAGCACTGTGACTCCTTATCTTTCTTGTTCTGCAAGCCCTGCAAGTAGTGGCGCAGGGAACAGAGAAAAGGAACTTCCCAAGAGCTGGCAGTGAGCCTTTCACAAATTTCAGCAGTAGTGTAACTCCTGGGGAGGGGTGTCTCCCCATGTGTCACCTGAGCAATACAGAAGGGGATGTGAGTCTGAGTAGGAGTGGTGGCAACTACTACAGCTACTGGGAGCACATATCCCCACCGCCTAACCACTATATTTACCCTCTGGATCTAGGCTGTCACATTACCTGATCGTGTAGTTTTTACTCAAATGCTAGGCCCATTGCCCTCATGCCTCTTTCCACAATCAGTTGACTCAGAAGCCATTCCAGCCCTCTGCCTGCCCTGCCTCTGTGACATCACAACGGCTGAACCCTGTGACATCACAAGGACCTACACCATGTTGACAGGGCAACCCTAATCAGTCTGGCTGACTTGGCAATAAGGCAGCCTCTTATGTTTCTATCCATGAAGCTCTCTAGTGATAGGAGGCAGGCATGTGCTGTTTGACTTCAGGTTTCTTTTTTCTGTTTGTTTGTTTGTTTCTGGATGGTATTAAAATAGGTTCCTTACTTCTTCATATCTGTCAAAAACAGCTCCATCTTGCAGAAAGGATGGAACTGGCTTCTGCCAGTTAAACTCATATGGTTTTGCCATTATTTTGAACAGCCGCCCTGAAAGAGAAACAAACAAGTGAAATTAAATTTTGGCTGATGGAATATGAAGCAATGAAGATTACTGAGACTATTTTATTAACAGATAAGGAATCAAAGTATACTGTTTTTCCTGCCACTATTTATTAGCCATTATAGTTAATACTTGAGAGAGTAAAAACACCAAATTTGCATGAACATTTCTGTATCAAATGTGTTGATCATAAAGCTTGAGACAGCCTAGGTTACAAATCTAAACCAAGCCATCTCTCCTAGAAGAAAAATCCTGAATCCCCTCTGTCAGTATGTGGTTAAAAAAAAAAAAAGGCGGGGGGAGATTTCATAATTTTGGTTCAAATTATGGCTTGGATCCTAACTTTTCTATGCTCTGTAAATATAATCAGATCTCCATGTCTGTGGGCTTTTGCTCCTAGTCTTACCATGAATACCTAAAACCTCAGATAACAGAGAACCCTATTAAAATTAAGGACTTCCAGTAAAAATATACCATAGAGTGACACTGGAGGACCTAGGAAATGCATAGAGAAGATGCCTCTCTAGGCATTTTCCAGCATGACTCTATAGTATGTGTCCTCTACTTTGTGTTCCACAAATAACTGGATCTGCAGGTATTGGTTCCGCAGATACGGGGGTGCAACCGTATGCTGTACGTATGAAGCTCCTTTCTAATGAGCCAGGACATCCATCTAACCCAGCAGCATCTTCTCTGACTGGCAGTAGCTTCCAGGCAAAAGTCTCCCCAGTATATTACATGAGATACATTAAACTGAACTGAAACCTGGACCTTCTCCATGCAAAATCTGTGCCTTATAATTGATAAGTTCTCTTGTCTTCCTTTCAAGTGAAATAAGCAACAGGGTGCAGAACATGTTCTCTGCCAAAATAATCTAGGGCAAAGCTAGAGAAGGCATTGCTCAGGTGGATTTGCCTTGTGTGATTTTATTGTTCTTGTTTTCTAAAAGAAACATCTAGGTAGTAGTAGAAGCTGGCTTTGAGATGAGGTAGGGAGGAAAATGACCGTTATTGTTATTGCACTAGGGATGTGGAAATTGCTTTTCAAAGGGCATTTTTAAATAATGTGAGTTCTTTCATGTGAATCTAGACTTGTCCTTTTTGAAAAGGCTCCTTCTCCACAAAGAAAGCAGAGTTGGAAAGTTGCTTTATTTGGAGTAAATTCCCAAGTCAACTTGGCCACCAGCCATGAAGCCTTGAAAAGCAACTTTTTCAAACTGATGTAAGATTCGGTGGAGGTACCCTACTGGAGGAAAAGGGCGTGGAGAGGTAATTTTCAGCAACTCTCTCTTCTCCCTATATAGCCACTTCCCATACATTTCCAGAAATTCCTTCAGCCTTCCAGAGCAGTCTTCTCAGGGGGGGAAGTGACAAACATAACAGGAAGCTCCCAATACAAGCCATTTGACTTTAGAAAACATCTATTGAGAAGTATATAAAACTCATCAGGCTATATTGTATGAATGAATTGTTCATTCTAAGCAATGAAAATTAGAGTTAGAATGTCAGCCACACTCATCAGGCTCTCTGGCAGAAAATGTTCCTACTTGAGCTGAAGGTTTTGTGTGTGTGTGTATGTTTTGGTTGTTTTTTAAAAAATCCCTAGCACAAATGGAATGACTCAAAATAACCATATATTTATTTCTGGTTGTTCTCAAAAAGAAAGAAATCTAAGTTAAAGCACATGGCCAGAAACTAGAAAATAGGGATAGCACAAGAAGCCAGATAGGATATACATAATTTAATGAACCTGTGATCTCACTAGACAGACACTGTTAACAAGACAAGAAAACAAAATCAGCCAAAAGAAACACATCGATGCAGTTCTGTCATCTTAATGAGAAATGGTACAGGAGAACAGAATTTTTTTTGGAATGAACTAAAAAACGGGTTCAGAATTTCACAACAGCATCTATTTCAGCTGGTCCCAATTGGCTCTGTTGCGTTAACAACTGGTAGACAGTGTAAGCAAGGAGCATACTGAAGAAGATGTTCAATTAGACCCTAATAAACAAAACTTTGTCCACAGAATTTAAACCTAGTTCTCTAATTTAAAAGACATTTAGAAGAAGAACTGAGGCTAGGGGCTCATTTACACCAGCCAGGATATGCCAGCACCCTTCTGGCATATCCTGGCTGATATCCATATCCATTTTCTTTCTTACCTAAAGAAAATGGGCTGGCAGCCACACAAGAATGCCGGCCCATTGCTGCAGCCACTGCCATTCTCCCTGCTCTGCTGGGTCTGGCTGGCTGGCTGCACAATGTGTCAAGCCACCTGCATGTGACCAGCCTTGGTCATATACTGCAAGCCTGCTGCCCAGAACTGGCAGAGCAAGGTCCACCAGAAGAAGCAGTTGAGGGCCTGCCTGCTAAGACAGGCTCCCACGGACATTTGGAGCCCAATCCATCCCAGTGGGGATACATTAAACTGGGTATTTTTAAAAAATGTGGTAAAGTACCCTATCTTCCCCAGAGGTAGTGAGGGCTGCCTGGTACCACAGCAAACGACAAATCCCAGGATCCAATGGAATGGAGCCATGATACTTAAAGTGGTGTCAAACTGTATTATTTCTGTAGATGTGGCAGCAGCCTAACATTACTTAAAGGCACTGAAAAGATCTGCAGTCTGTCTGTGAGTGGGGAGACAATTAATAAACTCATAGCATGTCAGCTCAAGAATAAGCCTATGACCTTCAGAAAATTATGATTTAGATTAGAAGTTAGCACAGGGGTTCAACACTCCTTGAAGAAAGGAATCAATACAAACCCATGACTCTGTCTACTAATGAATCTATTTCAGACCTTTAAAGAAGGGGAAAGGAAATTATTGACAATTGAGTATACTCACTCTCTTTGAATTTTTAATGCCAAGCAATTTGTTTTGGGACCAATACATGAACAAATGGGCACAATTAAAGGAGAAACAAGTAACTCTTTGAACACCCCTTTCACTACCCACAACTACCTTCTCCTTAAAATTCCTTGGGGACAATCTCCTCCCTGCCTGAGGCATTATCTAGATTTAGATCCTTATCTTCAGATACCATATTTTTTTGCGGGGGAAACTACAGATCGAATTTCTGCAATACATTCTAAATGTTTAAATAATATGGATAGGGACCCAAGTTTGCTCGCGTATTATATGAAGCCAACATTTAGCACTGAGCAATTAAATATACAAATACACTGTTCATTTTCTGTGCAGGAAACAACATTTTCTGCACAGAAAACAATATTTCTATGCAGTAAATGCTGTTTCCTGCATGGAAAACACTATTTTCTGTGTAAAAAAGAAAAAAGAAAAGCACATACGAATTTTGTACAGAATAGGTCTCCAACTACAGCATTTTCTGCTCAGAAAATAATATTACTATGCAGAAAATGCAGTTTTCTATGCAACAAGCCTATGTGCCAATTGTGTGGAAAATAAGTCCCGTACTGCAAACAGTCTTCAAAAACTGCACAGTTTTCAGACATTCTCACAGTGGAAAGAAAATAACTAAAATTATTTGTTGCTTCTTTCAAGAACAGAATTAGTGATCTTAACTGACATCTTAACTGACAACATCAGAATATAGGCCTGTGACTCGGTAACATCATCACCATTTTTCTCCTGTATGATTTTTAACATCTTTGCCTGATGAAGAAGCCACTGAAGCTTCAAAAGCTTGCATAACTTATTTTATGCTTTGGAGTTGGCCCAATAAAGGTACTGCTGCATGTTGCAAAATTAGTGAAGAATCACATCCCGACTCCTTTCCCCCAAAGAAAAACACATGGTACTCAAGGTCAGCCAAGTTATTGTAGCACCTAACACAGAAAGTCCACAAGTACCCGCCCCCTTTATCCTGGCAACAAAAACATCTCTCTCTATATATTGCTCTTAGGTATGTTGGCTTTTCCAGTGTGCTGGCTGGCTGCTTAGGAAAACTGATCAAAGCTCTGTTGGGCAGCCAATCAGCACACTGGGGGTGGGACCATGTGGAAGTTTCACTCTTGTCTAAACATGGCGGAGCCAGAGGGGGTGTGAGTAGCATGGGGGGATGTGGCATGGTGTGTGTGTGTGTGTGTGTGCGGTGTGTACGCGAGGAGGGTGGTGTGAGTGTGGGGAGGGCGGCATATGGCGGCATGGGGTGCGGGGACGGTGGTGTGAGTGCGGGGAGGGCAGCACAGGGAGGAGAGTGCGAGTGTGGTGAGGGCAGTACAGGGTGGGACTGGATGCGGGAAAGGTGATGCGCGTGCGGGGAGGGTGGTACAGGGTTCGGGGAGGGTGGTGGCGAGTGCAGAGAGGGCGGCACAGGTTGCAGGGAGAGCAGCATAGGGCAGCATGGGGTGCAGGGAGGGCGGCATGGGGAGGCACAGGGTGCGAGGAAAGCGATGCAAGTGCAGGGAGAGCGGCACAGGGCAACATGGGCAGCACAGGGTGGCACTGGGTGCAGCGAAGGAAGGTGACACAAGTGCGGGGAGGATGCACAGGGCAGCACAGGGCAGGGAGAGGGAGGCACGAGCATAGGGAGTACAGATGGGGTGTAGGGAGGGCAGCGCGAACATGGGGAGGGTGGCATGGGGCAGCATGGGGAGGGTGGTGCGAGCACAGGAAGGGCAGTATGGGGCAGTGGCATGTGTACCATGGGGGGTGTAGCACACGGGGGGAACGGTGTATGTTACACCGGGTATAGCCAGTATAATTATAATAAATTAAATAATCATTTGCTGGCCTTTCATGACATTCAAATTCAGATGCCTGGCAGCCACCTCACCCTGCCCAATGGTAGGTCTGGCCCTTCAAAATATGCCTGTGTATGGTTTTACACCATGACTCACACTTGGAGAAACACTGAAAGGCCAGTCTTACTGAACTGCGCTTTCAAAGCTGCATAATTACAAAGCCAGTATTTGGGGTGTCCATGGATCCTTCCCTGGAAGGCGTTCTTTTTCACTCATCTGTACTTTTTCAGAAAGCAAAGTGAAGCACAATTTGTGGGGCGGGGGGAACCTCAGCAGGAAGAGAATCCTGGTGAACTGGATTTATTCGGCAAAGGTCCTCACAAGGAAGGATGAGGTGAGCTAAGCTTGGAAATGTTACTTCTGAGGGCTACAATGCCTAGAACCTCCAAGACAGCATGGCGACTGCTGATTCTGGGAGTTGCAGTATGAAAAGTAACTTTTTCAAATTTGGAGGAAAGGGGAGTGTGCCTTCCTTCTGAAAAGTAGTTTATTACATCCATAAGAATGTCCAGTGCCCCTAAAGAAACTTCCTTCCCAGATGTGGCAAAAACATATTTCTGTTTTCCTCCAGAATATTTCTTCTGAAAATTCCTAACTATGATGGACTAGTTAATCTGTTTAATATGGGGAAAGCTTTCACAAGCAAAGCAAGGGGCGAAAATACCCTGGTTCCCTAGGTAACACAGCCACACCCTCTGTGTATGAATTCATAAAAGGGATTGTCTGTAAATGTCTGTATACCTGAAGCCTTCAGCCCTCAGCCCTGACCTGCAACTGGAGGTTTACGGTGTGAGAGGAAGATGTCTGTTATTGATTTTTTCCCATAACTCTGGCTGATTTTGCTGCAAGCTCTCATAGCAAGTAACACTTCACTATATGTAAAGAGAAGCTACTGTATATTCCGGTGTATAAGACGACTTTTTAACCCTGAAAAATAGCCTCAAAAGTCGGGGGTCGTCTTTTACGTCGGGTATACGGTTTGCCTCACCCGCCGCCCAATCTCCTAACTCTTTGCTCCCTTCACAAAGGGAGCGAAGAGGCAGGAGATTGGGCAGGGGGGGTGAAGTGTACCGGTACATTCGCCCCTCCCCTCCGCCTTCGCCCCCTTTGGGGAGCAATTGAAGGCAGAGGAGGGGTGCAAATGTAGCAACTTGCCTCAGCCGCCCCCCGATCTCCTGTGTCTTCGTTCCCAAAAGGGCTGAGGCAAAGCAATTACATTTCCACCTCTCCTCTGCCTTTGCCCCCTTTGGGGAGCAATCTAAGGCGTGGGAGGGGTACAAATGTAGCGGCTTGCCTCGGCTGCCGCCCAATCTCCTGTGTCTTCATTCCCAAAAGGGAACAAAGACACAGGAGACCAGGCAAGGGCTGAGGCAAAGAGGTTACATTTGCACCTCTGCTTTCGCCCCCTTTGGGAAGCAATCCAAGGCGGAGGAGGGGTGTGAATGTAGTGGTTTGCCTCAGCCGCCACCCGATCTCCTGTGTCTTCGTTCCCAAAAGGGAACGAAGACACAGGAGATTGTGCGAGGGCTGAGGCAAACCGGTTACATTTGTGCCTCTCCTTTGCCTTTGCCCCCTTTGAGGAGCAATCCAATGCGGAGGAGGGGTGCAAATGTAGAGGCTTGCCTCAGGTGAGGGCTGAGGCAAAGCGGTTACATTTGTGCCTCTCCTCTACCTTCGCCTTGAGGACTGGTGGGCTTTTACCAGCGGGGCCTTTCTCGGCCCGCACAAAACTCCACACGCCACCGCCCTCAGCAAACACCGGGCAGGCGGAGAAAGGCAGAGAGCTGCACAGCAAAGGCCCTCCCTCCTTCAGGAGGCTGAGGTGCTTCCCGCTCTGTCGGCCTCCAAGCACGGGCTGCCACCTCAGCCTCTCCTTCCCACCCACCCCCCGCCAAACCAGCCACAAACGAGGGGCTCTACCGAGGGCTCAGGTCTGAGATACCTCTCCCTCCCTCCCTCCCAAGATGGTGATGATGCCCAAGGGGGGGGGTGGCTGTTGCCACCGTAATACCCCGCTCAGGAGGCCGGAACAAGCCAGCGCCTGTCTTCCCAGCCCTCCCTCACCTGCCCGCCCGCACTCTCAGGTGATGGCTATTCTGACATCGCCTTAAGCTAGACCCTAAGCGTGGCAATGGACTTTTTTTTTCTTTCCCTTTGCGCATGCTCTCTCTCCTCTCTCTCTCTCTCTCTCTCTTCTCCCCCTCCCCTGTACACACACACGCGCGCGAACGACTTGACTGGCCTTTCCCCCCCTCCTTCCTTCCACCCGCCAATGTTGAGTCCATGATGGCTGCACCTCACGTGGTTTGCATACAACCCCTCCCCACGCAAACATCTGGAAGGCTGGGCATTCCCCACCCCTGCCATTTAGATTCTGGACCATCTCTCTCAATTCGCATGATTTGATAAAAAGGAAAAATATTATACACTATAGGTCAAATCTTAGTATCTTTAAGGTAAAATAAATAAAGAACGAATGTGGCCAACTTTTAAAATCTATTTGAAATATTTCTAGCCATTTACAGTAATGTCCCACTGTTCTCCTTCCAGAAAATAAAAGTACTGTATAAATAATGTTTTTATATGTCTCAAAATTATTTTTAATAAGCTAATATTTTGTCTATTTTTATTTTAGTAAAATCAGGAGATCTGCCTACAAAACACAAACTGCAAGAAAACAAATTGCTGAGTATCACCAATGAAATTGATTTTATTCAGCAATAAGTGTTTCTTCTAATATACTTTAATATACTTTAGCATTGCTTACTGAGTATTGTACAAATTATGAATGAATATATTTTATTTAGAGATGCATTACTGACAGAAATCTATCAATAGTAAAGTGGGTATTGTCAAGGACCTGTCAATATTAATGTAATTATGATTAAGGGATGCATTGACAAATATGCCTAATGGTAATACATCTACTTCATGGACCAAAGTATGTTGTTTAAGAGCTGTAGTTAAACTCTCTCTCCACAAGACTAAACTATAAATATATTTCCCTTCCCCCCTTGAGTTTATACTCACCATATCGGAGAAGAAAGGGTCATCTTATACAGCGAGTATATCCCAAACTCTATATTTTGACTTTAAAATTGGGGGGTCGTCTTACACACCCAGTAATATATTTTCCTCATCATCTATCTCTTTATCTCTTTCTTCACTGTTCTAACTCGAACTGTGTCCTAATTTTATTGTTTTAGAGACAGAATGCACATTACATCTTCCACAGGAAGTGAAACAAAAACCCCTCCCCATGGTAATATCTAAAACACATCCCCCACGACGCACACAGTTGCTTCATCCATACCATTTGTCAGCCATTAATGCATGGAGCTTGGCTTGTATGGATCCATGCCCACCACACTTCACATTCTTGATGGAAACAGCATCTTATCTGGGCAGGAGAGGCAAAACTATTTAAAACTATCCACTTTCAATGATTAAAGGAGAAACCTTCAAAAAAGAAAAAAAGAAAAGGAAAGAAGGGCAATGCCTGGCGATCTGGAGGTGGGAGGGTGCCTAGTAATTGTATTAAACCAAATAAAATAAACAAGTTCACCAAGATCAAGATCGCAGAAGAGACTTTCTGTGAGAGGCAAAAGAAAATGGGAGCAGGAAGACACTTGTTTTGTTCCTTGGGCAGAAGTCCAGGGTCTCTAGAAAGAGGGAGGGTGGAAAATTTAGGATGGGGTGGACAAAAGTGGCTCTCTAGATATTGTTGGATTTCAATTCCCATCAACCTTACCCAGCATAACCGAGGGTGGGAGATGACGAAAAAGGCCAATCCGAGATAAACAAGTCTGGTTGCAAAGAGCACAGCAGAAGGTCTCCTTGGGTGATGTTTCCGGGTTGTGATTCTTTCTGCGTTGTCATTTCTCTTCAAGACTTGTTCGGCATGAGTTCTCAAATAAGGCTGCAGCATTGTGAATAGTGTGTCTCCATGCCTCCCGATGTGAGGCCAGGGCGGACCATTGCACTGAAATAACCTAAGTTTCATACCCCAACCCTGTGGTATAGTGTCTCTAGTGGTGAACTATAATTAGAAAGATGGGTCATAAAGTTTAGCAATAAACTTCATCAGGTGAGTATTGACAAATCTAGTAATCATTGCCCAATCAAATTTATCTCACAGGGTTTTTATCAGTGTGAAATAGAGGGGAGGGGGCATGGAGAAAATCATGAGGAAGACTACAATAAAATATTGCAATTATACAAATACATAATGCTTCTATGACTCATTTTCTTTTAAAAATGCACAAGTATGTTGAGGGAATCTGGACTAGACTTTCTTTCAAGATGCCTACAACTGATCAGCTTGTACTGTCCCTTGAGCCATGAACTGTCTGACAAGTAATCATGCCTAAATTGTCAGAAAGTTCATGACTTCTTTGCAAGAAAATCATTTGCCCTTGGCTACCATTCTCCTTCTGCTCTCCTTTTCCTCAAGAAATAGCAACAAAGACAATGCTGTTTCCTATCACAGATTTTCCACACTGAAAATACACTTCTGACATCTCTATAAATGTGCTGAGATCCCACAGTCGACCAGAATCAAGTGTGAGGAATACAGAACTGTATGTTGTGCAGTCCTTGGTTGCTGTGCAACCAAGAACATATACCAACCACGGTGGAAAATGAAACAAAATAATAATAATGAGCTTTAGAAGAATCAACATGAATGCTTCAAAAGGGATTAAAAAGGAAACTCACATAAATATTCAAAAATTAGCAACCACATACACAATGCAAGGAGTGAAAGCCTTGAAGAAATAATAGGATGTTACTCCATAATGATATAAATACACAAAGATGTAGAGCAAGTTATCTCTGTGGGAAGGTAGGAGCATCTTAATCAAACATGGATCAGTGCATTCAATGCATCATAATCCCCAGCTGCCTTAAGAAGAATTTTCATTCTCCAGCAGCTGCTTATTTTGGTTAAGGAGAAGCTCAACTGTAATTATAATTGTGATAGCCTTAGATGGGAAAAAAGCTCATTCTAAACTAAAAATAGCTAACACCACTAAGTTCAGCTGTCACTCAACTCAGCTTGATGCATGAGCACATGCCTCTTCCTCTGAGGACACACAGATCATCAAAATGAAGTTACAAACATGAAGAGTGTATGGCTTGTACCAAAATGTGATGCTTCAAATAGCTGGTCTAATAACTTCCATATTTTCTGGAAGGCTTACCCCTCCAAACAAATGAAGGAGATTATTTATTTATTTATTTATTTATAGCCCGCTCTTCAGCCATGAAGGCTCTCAGAGCGGCTTACAAATTGTTAAGCAATAGCACCTACACATCTACACCACTTTTATAGCATGCTAGGCATTTTCCAAGCAGTTTCCAATGTGTGTTAGCTAATTGCCCCCACAAGACAGGTAATTTTACCGACCTATGAAAGGATGGAAGATTGAGTGAACCTTGGAGCCCTTGGGATTGAACTTGCAATGGTGTGGCTGCAGTAATGGCATTTAACCACTGAGCCACCAGGGCTCCCCTGGATGACAATACGAGCCCGTCAAAAGTAATTAATTACTGAGCGGGAACATGCTACTTCCCACCCCACCACAGCCAAAATGCTCAGGAAGATCTGGAGAGGGAAAATGAAACCAACAAGGGACCTAAAGGATACATATGGGCAGCAGAAGGCTATAAGAAGGAGGGAAGAGAGTCACAAGGATTTGTATTGGGATGGTGCTTTTTTATTATTTATAACTGCCAAATGGACAAATAAATGGGTTTGAGAGCAAATCAAACCTGACTCTCCCTAGAAGCCAAAAGGCACTGAGGCTATCATTGACTGGACCCATCAAGAGACAACATGATTCACTGGAAAAGATGGCAATGATGGGAAAAGAAAGTAGGAAAAGAGAAAAACTGCCTAAGAAAAGTACTGACTCAATCAAGGAACCTACAATCCTGAATTTCAAAGACCTAAGCAGGGCTGTTGATGACTGGGGTTCATGGAAGACTCTCATTCACAATGTCATTTTAAGCTAAAGTTGACTTGACTGCAAACAGCTACAAGAAGAAATTATGCACATTAAGACAAAAGAACTAGCTTCACATAGAAATTATTGATAGAATGTGAGCTGGCAGTAATTGTCTGAGAAAGGGATCATGGACTCAGAAAGGATAGATCAAATGAAAACTTCTACCTAGCTGTGAAAAAGGCAAATTCCATTCAAGGAACCATTAGGGAAGGACTCAAAACCAGAACTGTCGATATCAAAATGCCTTTATATAAATCTCTCTCTCTCTCTCTCTCTCTCTCTCTCTCTCTCTCTCTCTCTCTCTCTCTCTGGCTTTTCTTCACAAACGAAGATTCAGGAAGAACTCATCCCGCGCTTTCTGCAAGCGCACTGATGACTAAAAAGGCCAATCCGAGATAGACAAGTCCAGTTGCAGAAAGCACAGCAGAAGGTTTCCTTGGGTGATGTTTCCGGGTTGTAATTCTTTCTGCGTTGTCGTTTCTCTTCAAGACTTGTTCGGCGTGAGTTCTCAAATAAGGCTGCAGCATTGTGGATAGTGTGTCTCCATGCCTCCCGATGTGACGCAAGGGCGGACTATTGTTGGTGATCAATTTGGCCAAGCCTGAGATGTTGTTTCAGGGAGTCCTTGTATCGCTTTTTTGGAGCACCCCTCTTACGCTGACCCGTGGCGAGTTCACCATAGAGTACTATTTTGGGGAGGCAATGGTCCTCCATCCTAGAAACATGTCCTGCCCAGCGCAGCTGTGTTCTCAATATCATGGCCTCAATGCTGGTGATCCCTGCTTGCTCAAGGACATCAACATTCGTCACATAGTCAGTCCAGTGTATATTTAGGATTGTGCATAAACAGCGCTGATGGAAACATTCGAGGAGTCGTAAGTGGTGGTGATAGGTGACCCATGTTTCAGATCCATAAAGGAGAATAGACAGTACAATGGCTCTATACACACTGATTTTTGTGTTTCGCCTCAGGTGTTTATTACTCCAGACTCTTTTGTAAAGTGCGCTACGTGCCTTTGCTAATCTGTGATCAATCTCTTTGTCAATCTTGGCATCTGAGGAGATGATGCTTCCCAGGTAGGTGAACTGCTGAACAGACTTAAGCATGGAGATGCTGGCGGCAATGTGGGTGTGTGTGTTCGTCCTGTGGTGCAGGCTGGTAAAGAACTTTCGTTTTCTTCAGGTTGACTTCCAGCCCAAACAGCTCTGCAGCTGTTGCAAAGCAGGATGTTAGGCGCTGCAGAGCTGCTGTGGGCAACAAGGGCAGCATCATTAGCAAAGAGCTGCTCACGGACTAGATAGTTTAAAGTCTTAGTGCAAGCCCTCAGACGGCTTAAGTTAAACAAGCTACCATCAGTACGGTAATGTATATAGATGCCGTCGTCTTCTTCGAGCTCTGACGTAGCCCTTTGGAGCATCATGCTGAAGAAGATTGTAAATAAAGTTGGAGCAAAAACACAACCTTGCTTCACTCCATTAGTTATTAGAAAGGGCTCTGAAAGAGAATCGCCATATCTGACTTGACCACACTGGCCCTCGTGTAGCAAGATAATCATGTTAAGGAATTTGTGGGGACATCCTAGTCTTTCCAGGATCTGCCACAGACCTTTCCTACTCACGGTGTCAAAGGCTTTGGTGAGGTCAACAAATGTTACATAGAGACCCTTGTTCTGCTCTCTACATTTCTCTTGCAGTTGTCTAAGGGCAAATACCATATCTGTAGTACTCCTATTGGCTCTGAAGCCACATTGGCTTTCAGGAAGAAGTTCTTCTGCAATGGCAGGAACTAATCTGTTCAGGAGTATCCTTGCAAGGATTTTTCTAGCAATAGAGAGCAGTGTTATGCCTCGATAGTTTGGGCAATCAGATTTTGCTCCTTTTTTCTTGTACAGGGTGGTGATGACTGCATCTCGGAGATCTGATGGCAGTCCCCCTTTTCCCAGCAATTCACAAGGAGTTCGTGGAATTTATCATGGAGTACATGACCTCCGTGTTTCCAAACTTCAGGTGGGATTCCATCAACCCCAGCTGCCTTGCCGTTTTTCAACTGCCGTATGTCCTTAAGGGTCTCTTCCAAAGTGGGAGCTAAGTCCAATTCATTTTTCATCGGTTTTTGTATCATATGTTGGATAGCTGACCCTTGGACTACTCGGTTGGCACTAAAGAGACTTTGAAAGTGTTCAGCCCATCGATTCAGGATGGAGGCTTTATCAGTAATTAGTGTTTGACCATCTGTACTGTATAAGGAGCTTTGGACCTGATAAGTAGGTCCAAACACTGCCTTAAGAGTTTCATAAAATCCTCTAGAATCCCCCAGATCTGCACAACGTTGTGTCTTTTCTGCTATATTGATCCACCACTTGTTCTGCATGTCTCGGAGTTTTTGTTGAAGTTTACTACATGTGAGATGGAAAGCTGCTTTTCTTACATGGCAAGTTGGCTGGGCGAGATATGCCTGGTGAGCAGTTCTCTTCTTTGCTAACAGCTCCTGGATCTCTTGGTTGTTTTCATCAAACGAGTCTTGATTTTTCTTGTGGGAGAACCCGAGGGATTCTTCAGCAAACTGGAGGATACTGTTTTTGATATGTTGCCAAAACATTGTAGGAGAAGGATCTATAGGATGGTCTTCAAGTTTTGTTTGCAGGTTTGCCTGGAAGTTGTCTTTCATGGTAGCTTGTTGAAGATTGTTGACTTGGAGTCTCTTCTTTAACATGCCACCCCTCTTAGGTTTGAACTTAAGATGAAGATTTAGTTTACATCTGACGAGGCGATGATCTGTCTGGAATTCTGCACTGGGCATCACTCGAGTATGGCGGACATCGCGAATGTTTCTCTGGTGGACTAGAACATAGTCAATAAGGTGCCAATGTTTGGATCAGGGATGCATCCAGGTTGTCTTCAAGCTGTCTTTCTGCTGAAACATAGTGTTTGTAATAGTCAGCTGTTGTTCTGCACAGAACTCTAGCAAGAGGCGTCCGTTATCATTGCAATTTCCAACACCATGCTTGCCTAAGACACCTTTCTAGGCTTCAGAGTTCTTTCCTACTCTGGCAATGAAGTCACCAAGGATAATAATTTTATCTTCTACAGGGACTTTTTGTATGAGGTGGCGTAGGTCTGTGTAGAATTTTTCTTTCTCTACAGGTTCGGCTTGCATAGTTGGGGCATATATACTAAAGAGAACAACATGTGGGAGGTGTAAGGAAATAATGCGATCAGAGTGTCCTGTTGGCAAGATTTCGAGTTTGGAGGCAATGGAGTTTTTAATCATGAAGCCTAATCCTGAAAGATGTTTTCGGTTTTGGGTTTGCCAGACCAGTAAAGTGTGTAGCCGGCGCCATGTTCTTTAAGGCTGCGTTCCTCATGGAGACGAACTTCACTAAGAGCAGCAATGTCAATATTAAGTCGTGATAGTTCATGGGCTATTAGGGCAGAACGACACTCAGGCCATCCACTATCTTCAGAGTCTCGCATGGTTCTGATGTTCCAGCATGCAAGTGTCAGTTTATTTACACCTTTGGAGGCCGGTGTGTGCCTTTGTTTCTTTGCCTTGGTTTGACCGCATCAGAAGAGGACCGTTGGCTGCAGCTAGCCAACCAGGTAGATGGGTATGAGTTTTCGTTAGGCCACCTTTTCTAGGCCCCTCTCCATATGGAGCAAGCAGTGCTCTCCTTAAAAAAGGCTGGTCATTCAGGATGCTGCCGAACAAGACTGTCATCTCCCGTGTCAGCCTTGAGCAACCAATGTCCTGAACCGCCTGCATGCAGGGTTGGGTCTGCGGCTTCCAGTGCATCTTTACACCTGCCGTTTCGTCCCTTGCCTATCGCTACAGGGTTATTTTTGGAATTGGATTTGTCCTTCGAGCCTGTGCAATGGATTTGTCTGGTGGAGCGCAGTGTGCACAGAACTGGCCTCACCCTTTAAACCAAAGGTTCATCTGCTGGCCTTGCAAGCATGGATGGTAGCAGTGAGGTCCTCGGTTTGATTAGAGTTTCTCTTAGATTGTTGACCTTATAGGGTTGGACAAGCACCATCTGCCCGGGTTTGGGATTAGAATATTCCTGCTCCTAGGATGGTTGCCATAAGGCTAGAGAGCCCATCCTGCCCTTTGACGCTCTTTGTCAAACCCTTCAGTTTTGATCTGTCTGGCATGGGAGACCCTACCAGTGTCTATTGTGCCACCGCCAGCATAGCTCAAAACATCATTAGGGTACGCAAGCCTCTCTCCCACAATAAGGGGGCATCAATGGAGAGGATCTTAATAGTACATCTCCACCAAAACCATCACTCCCTCCCCCCCCACCAACTATGTTCAACACGTGCAGTAAAGGGGAACAGACATTCCAAACTTTATCAAAATGGTATTCCACCATCTATATCGTTTCATTTGTCAGTGGAAAATTTGTATAAGAAGGAATCATCATCATCATCTATTTGTATAGCACCATCTATGTACACTGCACTTTACAGTAAAACCAGCAAAACTACAGCAACAACCTCCTGGGTACTGCTAAAGATGGGCAATCTAAAGTAAGTGTATACATAAACACATACAGAGGGAAGGAAGAAATAATAAACATAAAACTATAAAATACAACTGCAAAATGAATTATCTAGATAATTGGGGGAGGGATTATAGCATGAAACAGCAAGAAAATATAAAAATAAAACAAACTGACCAATACATGTAGTCAAAATCTTATAATTTCAATTATCTAATTGATATATGTTCCTGCTGTGCATATACTGAACAATACCATGTTTCAGGAAGGTGATTCTCACAATGCAAACCAAGCAAGTCACTCTTGCCACCCTTGGAAATTGTGGATTTCTTTTCTTTTCTTTTTTTTTAATCCTATGGTGGTTTCAGCCTCACTGATTCATGCCATATATTACACAAATGGGTTTTGTGTGTCTTTTTTTTTAACTAAACAAAACAAGGCAGTTATATTTGTGCAGGTGTAGTAACAATGCTAGGACTGCAAAAGAAAAGAGCCTATTATTAGTACATTAAAGAACACTGTGTACACCAAAGCAAGATTGACAGTCATTAAGAATTCAACTAACTTTGCCTCCACTGTCTGGGAAACATGGATGCTAATTATAAGTAGGAAGAAGACAAGGCAGCCCAAACCTCACTAGAGGGGAAAGGAGAATTAAATAGTCAACCATTACATCTACAATCTATTTATAATACAGTACGACAGCTGTACTGTACGGGGGAACGTTCCAGGACTTCCCGTGAATATGTGAAACGGCAGGTAATAGCAAACACTCTATTTTTGCGCTCAGAGCAAAAATAGTGTTTGCTATCCCCCCTCTCCAGTTCACCTGCTGTCCTGTAGAGGGGAGAGTAACTGAAGCTCCTCTGCTTTGTAACCCAGGAGAAGGGGTTGGCTTCATTGCCTGGGAGAAGGCCAGGCAGTGGGGAAGATTCTCTTTGGCAATGAAGTGCTTGTTGTGTTTCATCACTTGGGAGAATGTGGGTCATGGGGCAGCTTCTCTCTGGAGACACGGGGGTCTTACTGTATATACAAAACTTTACAATGTGAGGTTCTGCTGTCCAAAGTTTCAGACACTTTCAGATCTCCCCACAATAATTTGTGTTTTTTCTCTGACATTTTGGTATTCTTCTAGTGATGGAATGGACACATTTATGCCCAATCTCACCTACACTTAAGTCTTGAATTATTCTACAGAGGTCTACTGGCACCTGTCCCGTCCATCCCTGGAGATTTTTATATTAGCTTCTCAATGCAATCTGAGAAACTATCTGTACCCCAAATTAGATGGTTCTGTCTACTTCCGTCTCTGTGCTTCTTCCTCCATTCTTTTTTATTTCCTTTCTTCCCTTTGTTGAGAAAAAATGTGTGGTCCAGGAGTGAGGGGGGGGCAGGGCCACAAAAAAAAAAAAAAAAAAAAAGCCTTGTGGGCCACATGTAGGCCCAGGGCTGCATTTTGCACACTCCTGCCTTAAACCAAGAGGCACTATCAGGGGAGATGTGCACAGGGACCTATGACATTAAAGAGGTAATAAAGATGAAAAACATACTTGCGGACCCAGACTGTACGTTTCCATTCCCTTCCCCTTAATGAAGACACATACAATGACAAGCTGTCTTAACCAATTGTATTGAGTACAAGATAAACATAAGAGATTAAGTATAGATTAATATGAAGATTGTTGGCAATAAAAGGCCGCAATTTGCTAGTGGCTGCAAATGGTTGGCCCTATTGCATGGGTCCGGATCCCTTCATTGCCCAACCCTGTGTTGGCCAGTGGACCACTGTCGGTTGCTACCAACCCATTCCTGGAGGAGAGAGCCCTGGCCAAGCCATCCCGCTCAACATTCTCTCCTCCCCTGCAAACAAGTTGTTCATAAAAAAAAAAAAAACAGGGGGTCTCCGTGAACTTGATGGAGACCCCCCATTCCCCGCCTACCCGATCAGGGCCCATGCCATACACCTAGAAAATTATGACAAAATAATTACACAAACATGCACTATTAACATATATGAGAGAGGGTGGACAGGTCTTTGGGTCCTTTCAAGCCAACTGTGGAGCCTGCGCCAGGGGCCGGCTTAAATATTGCCCCCCCAGCGCAGGGACCACGTCATCCGGCCATGCTGGAAGTGTGGCCAAAAGTCCCTTCCCCCTCCAGCAATGGACCAATCGGGGTGAGGGAGGCTTGTCCTGATTGGTGGCCATTCTCCTGCTCCCCTTCCTGGCCACTGAGCATGCCGGGAAGGAGCCGGCAATGGCGGCCCCCATGTTAGGCCACGTGGCCGCGGGGGCTGTCACTGACAAAACTCAGGGGGCACCGGCTGGGCCACAAATGGCCCACAGGCTAAGGCTGGTAAGCCCCCTTCTGTGAGCCAAGCTTTGTTGACAACAAGCCTTTACAATAAGAGAGAAGCAATTGTGGCCATCCAATTGTTACCTGGGCTGCAGCTCTCAGCATACTGAACCACTGGTTATACCAGCTAGAGCTGTTGGGAGTTGCAATTCAACAAGATGTGGAGCAGTACACAATCCCCACACTGGTATATATGTTGTATAAGAGTAAACATTATATGGCCCATCAGTGTAGTAAAACCCACTTCAGTTAAAATAGATATTGAAATCATGGTGGAGTCTCGTGCTAACCTCTCACACCTAACACTCACATACAAACTACTTATCTCTGCTTTAAAGACTTTTTAATATGAGCTTTGCACCCAATAAAACAGCCAAGAAAATTTTCTTGAAGACCTAGGAAAAAGTTCTACCATGAAGCCAGGTCCAATAAACTGCCTGCATAGACGAGTTCTAAGGAATCCTACAATAGTGGCCACAGACTTCAGAGGAGGAGTATGATATACATGAAATAAATCTTGCTGCATCAATAGAACTGGGCTGGGGTGTAGTAATAGTAACATCAATGCAAGTAACAAAAACTGAACTTTATGGTTGCATTGTGGAGACTGCAAAGAGCTGTATCACTGCAAGCTTATCTGGTGGTTCTAACCAGAATTTAAGATTCAGTGGCTTCAGAGAGTGATGGATAGGTAGGCCAGTGATGGGTAGGCGGGCCAGTATGGGCTCCTGTGATCACACTGGGCTGATCCATTTCTTCTGAAAATACATCGTTTTTCCCAGGTATTCTGCTGAAATGTTTTATCAGGCTTTACCCCAACTTAGCCCCTTCTTTGTTCCAGGCATCGTGAGGACTGCCCGGGAACAAAACGGGGCAAAAGCCCTGCATCATTAGGACTGCAGGGCTCCAAGACAAGACCAAGACAGAGTAAATAACCCATCTAGACAAGGCCTAAAAGGCTTCCAAACCACTCCATTCCTAGAAAAGAATTGTCCGTCTCAATGTAATAAATGGAGCACTCAGAACATTTCACTTGCCTAAAAAGTTAGGGGGTTAACACTGAATTATTCTCAGATTGAAAATTGATAGTGGTTTGAGAATGTGCTGAGGATTTCAGATAAATCACCAAAACTTGCAGTGATTCAGATTCAATGCAGAAGGGATTACTGTTTCGGGAGAGGCTCCACTAGAATTCTGCAGAAGGCCGGGATAGCAATGAAATACTAAAAGGCACAACAGAGATTGGCAAAGCCTCGACAAACATTGTGCAGGAATTCTTCTTCTCTCCTCTTCCAGAAGACAACTTGTTCCATAGAGATGCAAGAGTAATTTACAACAATACCTATTTTCATACCAACTGAAAATATGCTGTATGCTGAAAAGGTTTTATAGCATGGAATAAGGAGAACCCACTTGTACATGATCATCACCACCAAATTTGGGGGCTACCGAAGTGTAAGAGAATCCACTAGATACCATGTCTGCATGTGTGATGGATGACACCATGCTGTACTATAGTAAAAGTCAGTGTGAAACCACAGTGCTGCCAACAAGAACTCTGAACCACCGTGTCATCTATCATTTGCAGTACAGCAAATGCCAAAGATGATGGATAATGAAATCTGTGGAATATCAACATCACTCCCATTTACACATCAAGAGATAAAACATCCATCTTCCCTCCCACTCTCATAACATACTGGCCAAATAACCTCCAACTATACCGTGATAACATGTAGATTGATGATTTTCTATGCAGGATGATGCATCTATTTCTAATCTTTTTTCACCAAACCTGTGAACTATCTGTGAGCATTATACAGTATCCGTAGCTTCTGTAGTATATATCAGTTCTTCTGGCTAGGTCAAGATAATGAAATAGTTCTCCAGGGAGAAGGAGTTTAAGGTTCTCTGTTACCACAACTTGTGATTCTTTTAAAAAGAAAACCATTGTGGTAAGAACACTTACATTTTAGTTATTGGCTTTACTTGAGAATATATTTTTCATGCTTAATACTCTAAAAAATTGCACTTTGATCCAAAGGCAATCAGATATTGATTCTTGAAGTGCGTATTACTTGAGAATTTTTGTCTTTTAAGTATTGCCTTTCCCACAGATAAGGATCCAGTGTGCCAAGATGCATTCTCTTCTTACCACATTTTTGTTGTTGTTCCCAGTTTAACTTTAATACATCTTATTCAATGCAATTGTTTTTGTAGGTACAAAATGTTAATTTCTTTTTATGATCACCATCCAATGACTTATTATTATGAGTGGAACATTAGCTGAAAGTTTCTTGTAGTTTAGTGCACACTAACTCTCTATCCCATAAACATTAACTATGTTAGAGAAAATTCAATACAAATAAAAGTACATCCTGATCTTATTTAACTGAGTAGAACAGCTGAGTGGGTCTTCTACAAAAGACGGGATTAACCAGGGCAAAGAGACAAGAATGTATTTGTCTAATGAGTGCACTTGGACAATACACACTGAATGCTATTGTTGCCATTCAGGTCAAAAAGAAAGAGAAAATGAAAAAAAAAACACCTATATACACACATATAGGGGGGGTAGGACACATATCTTGCCAGTAGTGCCTGTGAAAAGGAACTAAAAATTGTAGTTGATCACAAGCTGATCACAAGTCAGCATCATCCTTAAGACAGATGCAGACAAATTTGGAACAGGTTAAAAAGAGGGCAGCAAAGCTAGCCAATGACTTGGAAAACTCATGAGGACAGTTGAAGGAACTGTGTATACCTATCGCAGAAAAGAGACAGCCAAGGAAGGACATGGTACCTGAAAGGGTGTTATCATAGAAGAAAGCAAAGACTAGTTCTCAGCCTCAAAGGAGAGGACAAAATCTAATGGATTTGGGATACAGGGAGGTAGGATTCGTTCAAACATTAGGAGAAGCATCTTAAAAGCAAGAGTAGTTTGATGACAGAACCAATTACTTAGAGGGATAGCAGTCTCTCCCTTGCTGGAAGGCTCAAGGCAAAGATTAGACAGCCTTCTATTGTGGAGGCTGCAGTGTTAGGTTTCCCTGATCTAACATGATTTGGACTAGAGGACTTACAAAGCCACCTCCAACCCCAAAATTTTATCTGGTTTAAAGAGCTTCCCACTCCACACTCTCTTGCCCACCAACACTCCCTCCCATTTTAAAGGTTCCTTGTATTCTCTAGGAAATACAGGGAGCATTTCCTGACATTTTCAACCTCACCCCCATCCATATATGTTATAGGCCCATCAGTTCTGGTTCTGAAAAAAGTACCTCCCATGGCCTAAAACCTATTGGGATTAGCAGAAATGTGGCAAAATTGTCTGCCAGAGCACTTAAGAGGCCCCAAAGGGCCTTTTAAAATGGAGAGAGAAGGGGTAACATGCTGAACGCACTTCATGGGGCACTTGTGGCCCATGGCCTACACTTTGCCAAACCCACTCTAGATTATGTGGGTCAAATTGTTCTTACTTCAGGAGAAATCTGAGCCTAGTACAAAGTACCTGTTTTACACAAAGAAGGCCCAACTTCAGTTCCTGGCATCTGCAGGTAAGGCTGGGAAAATCTTCAGTCTGAAACCCTGGAGAGCTGCCACCACTTGGATTAGACAATACTGAGTTTGACAGAGCAATGGCGTGGCTTGGGATCAGACGTATGTGTGAGTCACAGAGACCACAAAGAAGAAGCCAGTTTCCCCATGTATGCCATGTGGACAGCAGTGCACAGCATTTTTATTGAATAACATCTCTCTCTCTCTCTCTCTCTCTCTCTCTCTCTCTCTCTCTCTCTCTGGCTTTTCTTCGCAAACGAAGATTCAGGAAGGACTCATCCCGCACTTTCTGCAAAAGCCAATCCAAAATAAACAAATCCGGTTGCAGAAAGCACAGCAGAAGGTCTCCTTGGGTGATGTTTCCAGGTTGTGATACTTTCTGCGTTATCGTTTCTCTTCAAGACTTGTTCAGCTTAAGTTCTCAAATAAAGCTGCAACATTGTGGATAGTGCATCTCCATGCCTCCCGATGTGAGGCCAGGGTGGATCATTGTTGGTGATCAATTTGGCCGAGCCTGAGATGTTGTTTTAGGGAGTCCTTGTATCGCTTTTTTGGAGCGCCCCTCTTACGCTGACCCATTCTTATTAATAGTACTATGGAGTTATAAACTGTTTCAATTTGATTTGTCTTTTAATAGCATAAATGGTTTAATGTGTCTTTTAATATTACAGTTCATTACGTGTTTAATGGAACTTCTTTTCTAATTCTGTTGAAAGCCTCCTTCCATCCCAATTCTGGGAGAGAGGGATAATATAAATCAAATAAATAAATCAATAGCCTATATATTGAGGACAAATATATTTATTATTATACAGTGCCCTTAAAGGGAATAGCTCTTGAAGATGAGGGAGAACAAGAACAGTTAAAATACAGCAAAAATTTGTACCACTCTCAGGTGTCATGCTTAAATTGTGATGCTCCATCCTCTGAAGCTCTAAAAATCCTGGAAACCCTATCAACACAACCAGTCTGTGGTGGTTCAAGCAGTGGGTGGCTCATCCAGTCCCTATAGAATGAAGCATTGTTCCTCACCCCAGCCTACAGGCTCCCTGTACCTACAAGGATTCCACCTAAGGGAAGATGTTGTGGCAGGAGGGTCTTTTTAATGTGGTGTGCTGGACTTTTATCTTTACTATGTATTAAACATATTTTAAAAACCTTTAAATTAATGTTTTAATAGGATTGTGGTTTTTTTAAAAAAATTGTATTACACATTGTTCTAGTTGCATTTCATTCTAACCTATACTGTAAGCCACTTTGGGTCCCATATTGGAAGAAAGAATAGGATATGAATTGAAATAAATAAACTGAGCTTGATTTTCTGGTAACTTCTAGTGTAGAACTTTGGACCAAAAGGCAAGATATAAATATTTTAAACAAGCAAACAAAAACCAACGGTTCAACTGTAATCAGAGAAAATGGAATTATCTGGAAAGATCATTATCTAAAGTAGGCCACCATCCAAGCCATATTTCTGAGTTCTGTTTAAACTTGGAAACTAATATTTTTTGACTGACAGGAAATGCACATTAAGAGGACAGTAAACTTAAAACAAATGCCAAGAGAAAGCAAAACAAAGGATTACCTATGCTACTGTAAACTAGATAAGATTCCTCCCCCCCCCGCCCCCCGCCCCCCCGCAACATGGTTCAACTCAGAAACTTAACTGCTTCTGGAACCTGGCCAAGGAAGGCACAATTGAGAGGAAACGTTAGAGCAACAGATACACAAGCTGAAAATGCAATGAGAAGACAAGAAGAAATTTGGGTTGCAGTGATATATTTAAGATCCACCAGCTGGGGGTAACAATATAAAAGACCCCTGCTACACTAGTGGGATTCAAGCTATGTCACCTCCAAAAATGATACCCCCAACACAAGTACTGTACTTGGACATGTGGGCAGAAAATAATACAGGTATCTTTGCTCATCTGGAGCAAAGCTCTATCAGTGGAACAGAAGAAAGAGATGTGAGACAGAACCTGGTTAGGGTTAGGTTAATTGCAGTGGATGTGACTAACACTGAGTTCTAGACCATCAGACCATCTCACACCAATTTCCAGGCAAACCATTAAAGAGGGGAACCCCAAGGACAGAAGCAGGGGCTAAAATTTTTCCTCTGTATTTGCTAACCTATTTGTTCCAGGCACGCTCCCATTCCATAACCACTACATGGCAAGCAGTTATATAACAGGTGACAGTCCTCCCAGCCCAAGAAAGAAGGAAACAATGGCTTCTACTCTGGTGTTTCTTGAGCAAATAAAGGCATAGGAATTCTGCTTGAGTAACTGGTTTGCAATCCCATACATGTGTCTTTCTAGTTTCAGGATGTGTTCCACTCTTGATGCTGTTCAGTAAAAGCTATATACAGATTTCCCCTGCTTTCTGATGCCTCGCCTTCTGACAACTTGCAGCTTCAACACTTACAAATTACAGACAAGTTTTATTAATTTGACAGGGGTTCTATTCTTTTGTCAGTTCTTCTTGTCTACAAGGCTCACTTGGAATCGCTTCCATGTATGTGTGTGTGTGTTAATTTAGCTTTTGCACACATTCAAAAGTGATAGTGTGTTATTTACATGTTCCAGTGCCCAAAATGCACTTGCAAGCTAAATCTGGGTTCCACTTTTGAACCGATTCCACTTTCTGATAGTTCTCCAGTCCCTAACCAGTCTGATAAGTGCGGTCTTCCTGTACTTCAGTGTATCTTGTTTCCTTGCTTATACGGAGGTGGAAGAGTGGAATCTTTCTCCCCCACTTCGTTATGATCTGGCTTCAGTTGACTTCAGGATAGGACTCTGAGGGGAGTGCACAACAGGGAAGCTGAAACTGCCATGTCTTTGGGGAGTGAAAAAGGGCATGATTTGCAAGGGTCACAAGGGGAAGGGTGCTATTGCCATGATGTATGGTGTCATAACTCACCCTCTGGAGTCAGAGGAGTCAGACACAGAGGAGGAAGCAGATTGCCAGGAATCTACCACTCCTGCTAATGGTGGTCTCTCTGAGCCCAAGGAGCTGGGGGCAGAGGGAGAGGGGGAGCCTACTCCCCAGCAGGAGGTTGCAAATGCATTATCATCCTTTGCAGAGTGACAAAAAGACAAGGCAAGATTATACTGCTCCCAGCAGCTATTAAATAAGAGACACTGACTAATTAGGCACCCGGTGTCCTGAGACAACTGCCCATAAATCTCCCAGAAACTCCCTGGCAGCTTTGTTGCTGACAACTGTTCTCCCTTGGTGACTGGCAATACACTTTGGGGTTTCTATCTTCCTGACCTTGGCTTGTCTATGATTTACAACCCTGTTTTACTCCTTGCTGGTTTTGTTTATCTGGACTACTGACTTTCTCTAAGACTTCTGGACTGGCTGACAACCACCCTCTTGCTTCTCCCTTCACCCTGCTAGATACTCTGTGACTGGCCTGGACTATATTACTTGACAGCTTTTGCATAACAACCACCTAATTCCTGGGACGCTTGCTGACTGGAGCATAGGACACATAGAGCACTCAGCTGACACTGAGTCCTACTGCACAAAAGAAATGGGGAGGGGGAATAACACATGGGTTGCTAAGGGGAAAAGGTCTTTACTCTAGGGATAGTAAAAAATGCAAAAAAATAAAATAAAAATAAAAATGGTCAAAGTGTTTCCTGAATGTCAGGAAATGAAGAGAATCCTGGACAAACGAGACTCTGCACAGTTTGGTACTTCTGCTGTGCAAAATTTGCACTTGGTATTTTTGCACAGAAAAACATCAAAAATATTATTTTCTGTGCAGTATATGCTATATTCTGTGCAAAAATACTACATGCAGATTTTAAGGAAAATAAGTCCCAAATTGTAAACAATCTTTAAAAAATAAAAACTGCATTTTTGAAGACTTTCTCCTAATGGGAAGAAAATTACTAAAATTGCTCAAGACTCATCTACCTTTAACCATGTTCTGACAACATCCCCCCTGCTTTTCTAACAGGAACAGGGGAAATTCATGTCTTCTGTCATTTTGTAAGCACTATGAAAAGTCTGTTTTGGGAAACTACCAGTGATTTATTCCTTCCAAGAATCAGCATCTCTCATTTCCTTGAGGGTGTGTAAACCTAAAGTGTCACTATACTGAAGTTTTAATAATAAATATTGCCATACTTGGTTTGCATTCTTAGATGTTCCATCCTTTTATTCATATTATTGTTTTTAATTGTTGCCCTTCTATCTGTCCAAAACCAAGGGCCCTATGTCTTAAACAGACAAACTGACTGAGTGAAAATACAGATTCCTACAAAGAAATAACTAGAATTTTCAGCTGAATTCTTTGGGTCCATATCTTCTTGGACAGATGGACAACCTTCCCAGAAAATGTTGCCCTTCTTGGCCTCTAACCTAGAAAGAGAAGATAGACCACAGGAAAAAGGTCAATTCTTTATGTATCTCTGTCTTGCCATATTAACAGGGGACAGAGAAAATGCAGAATTACTTAACACCTTCTTTACCTTGGTCTTCCTCCAGAAGGAAAACAGTGTCCAACCCAGGAAAAGGGAGCAGATGATGCAGTAAGGGAAATGCAGCAAAGAATAGGTGAAGAAGTAGTAGGGGAATATCAGGCTACTCTAAATGAATTCAAGTTTCCAGGGCCAGGTGAACTACATCCAAGGGTAATATCAGAACCACTGGCAATAATATTTGAGAAATCCTGGAGAACAGAAGTCCCAGCAGACTGGAGGAGGGCAAATGTTGTCCTCATCTTCAAAAGGGGGGGGGGAGAGGACCCAAACAATTATTGCATAGGCCTGTCTATACGAGGCAAACAAAAAAAAGATTGCTCCACAGTAATAATAAATTGCAGCAGCTGCAATTTGTCTTAGTGATGTTTTGGCCCCCAAAAGCTTTGCATGCCTGCTGGTCAAGATAGCAGTCACAAGTGATTTACTCATGTTTTTACTTGCCTTAATTTGCCACCACCAAACTATTTTTAAAAAATATATTCCATTGTGCACTTGAGCAATATTTTCCTGTAGGAAAAAAAAACACCACCCAATTTTATCACCTTAGCAAATACTCGCTAAGGCGAAACTCCAACATGGCGGCACTGGGTGCTTGTCCTTTTCACAAGCCCCTTCTCCTGCATTCATCTGGCCAATCAGCTTTGTGCTTCCTCTCCTATGGGAAAGTGATCCAAAGTGAATCATTTGTCCTAATGAGCAGGAATGTGCATTTCCCTTGCTGTTTTTTTTAAAACTGTGGGGAAAGTCACAAAGGCTTTTCCTTTGGAGTTTTTGACTCCCTCCCCCCTTCTTCTGAATACAGCAAAATGATGCGTGATCCCAGTTGCATTTTGTAGAGGGGCAGGATATAAATAAATATTATTATTATTATTATCCCATTAAGACAGGTAGGATGATTATGATCATCATCCCATTAAGACAGGTAGGATTCTCCTCGCAATCTATGAGGAGTATTTTCACCATTTATACAGCCCCCCAAAGCCTTCTCCCAAAGAGGGAACAGTGCTCAACCCGGGGAAGATGGAACAGATGATGCAGTAGGGGAAATACAGCACAGAATTGGTAAAGAGCTAGTTCAGGAATACCTGGCCAGTATAAATGAGTTCGAGTCTCAAGGGCCAGATGAACTTCATCCAAGAGTATTAAAAGAACTGGCAGAAGTAATCTCAGAACCACTGTCAATAATCTTTGAGAATTCCCGCAGAACAGGAGAGGTCCCAGCAGACTGGAAGAGGGCAAATGTTGTTCCCATATTTAAAAAGGGGGGAAAAGAAGATCCAAATAATTGCCACCCAGTCAGCCTGACATCAATACCAGGAAAGATTCTAGAGCAGATCATGAAAACAGTCAGTCTGCAAGCACTTAAAAAGAGATGCCATGATCACTAAAAGTCAACAAGGGTTTCTCAAAAACAAGTCATGCCAGACTAACCTTATCTCTTTTATTGATAGAGTCACAAGCTTGGTAGATGAAAGGAATGCTGTGGATGTAGCATATCTGGATTTCAGTAATGCCTTCGACAAAGTCCCCCATGATACTCTTGCAATTAAGCTAGTAAAATGTGGGATAGACTATGCTAGGTGCCGCTTACACGATGAAAATGTCCTGAGAAGAATTCATGTCGATCCCTGGCAGTTTACACGTACATCGGGTCGGGTACATGATTTTCGGAAGGGGGGCCACCTTTTATCCCTCAACCTGCGGGACTTCCAGTCCTGCGGTTTGTGCCGGTTTTAAAAAAAAAGTCACTGGAGGATTCGGAAAATCGGAAATGTAAACAGCCTGGGACAAAATATCTCGGTACTAAAATATCTCGGTACTAGGGGATGACCAGAAATGGTGACTGGGGGCGGGCTTAGAGATCAGCGACCAGAAAAGAAGGGGTCAGTCACCCATTCAACAGATCCAACCTCACCAGCTGAAAACAAAAGGCATCCCTTCCAGCTACAAGTAGGTTGATGTTTGTGTGCGCGCGCGTGTACTCAATAACCTTTTTAAATGGATTTCTACACTGCAAACTCTTCAGCTTTAACCTCTTCCTCAACTGCATGTTACAGAGAGATCGTGGTGGGCAGAGGGTCGCCCATTCATCCCCTGCCTTGATCACCTCCCTGGGTCTGAACGGGCACAGTAAAATATTCCAGCCTCTGAGTGAATGAACACCCTTTAATTCCCCCTCTCTGTGTCTGTGTCTTTCAAAATGCCTGTCTGTCGCTGGCTTGAAATCATTCAATCAGCAAGTTCACTCTGCTGCTAAAACTCTGCTGTAAGGGTTAATATTTTAAAGAGGCAAGGGGAAACCCAAGCCTCCCCCCCCACCTCACTCGGCTTGATTTCAAAAGGAAAGCACTCCCTGCGTCTGAGCGAAAGATCTCAGTCTGGGTCTTTCAAAATGCCTTCTGCCTCTGCTTAAAGCGAAAGAAATTACAAGCCTCTACTCCCCCCACTTGGCTTGATTTCAAAAGGAAAGGACATGGTTTAATTGTTCCTCTGTCTGAGGTCTTTCAAAATGCCTTCTGCCTCTGCTTAAAGGGTTAACATTTTAAAGAGGCAAGGGGAATATCAAACCTCTGCCCCCTCTCTCTCCCCCCTCCCAGCCAGCCAACAGCATCACTTGTGGTGGGGAACTCTAAAGGAAGTGCGTCACTGAGGTTGTGAAAACACGAGTAATCGCATCCTTGATTGACAGCCAAAAAAAAAAAATCCCGGTAAGCTAAACATGTGTAAACAGCAAAAGCATGGGATATAACAGTGTGGGACCAATAAAGACTTTTGTCATGTAAATATCAATCACGGGATCTTCCAGGATTTCCTAAAGAGTGACAAAAATCGTATAAACAGCAAGGGGCGGATACAGGATCAGGAAATCACGGTAAGCCCCGCGACAATTTTTGTCGTGTAACTGGCACCCTAATGTTAGGTGGATGTGTAATTGGTTGACTGACCGAACCCAAAGAGTGGTCACCAATGGTTCCCCTTCATCCTGGAGAGAAGCAATCAGTGGTGTGCCACAGGGTGCTGTCCTGAGTCCAGTGCTATTCAGCATCTTTATCAATGACTTCGATGAGGGAATAAAGGGCATGCTTACCAAATTTACAGATGACAGCAAATTAGGTGGAGCAGCAAATACCCCTGAAGATAGGATCTGAATTCAAAATGACCTTAACAGATTGGAGAGCTGGGCCAAAACTAATGAAATGAATTTCAATAGGGAGAAATGTAAGGTACTACATTTAGGCAGAAAAAAATGAAACACAAAGATATAGGATGGATGACACCTGGCTTTACAATAGTACATGTGAAAAGGATCTAGGAGTCTTAGTAGACCACAGCTTAACATGAATGAACAGTGTGATGTGGCAGATAAAAAAGCCAATGAAGCTCTGGGCTGCATCAATAGAACTATAGTGTCTAGATCGAGGGATGTAACAGTACTTTATTCTGCTTTGGTCAGACCTCACCTGGAATACTGTGTCCAGTTCTGGGTACCACAATTCCTGAAGGATATGGGCAAGCTGGAATGTGACCAGAGGAGGGCAACCAAAATGGTGGGAGGTCTGGAAGCCATGACCTATGAGGAGCAGCTTAGGGAGCCAGATATGTTTATCCTGTAGAAGAGAAGGTTAAGATGATAGCCATGTTTAAATATTTGAAAGGATCTCATGTTGAACATGGAGCAAACTTGTTTTCTGCTGCTCCAGAGACTAGGACACAGAGCAATGGACTCAAACTACAGGAAAAGAGATTCCACCTAAACATTAGGAGGAACTTCCTGACGGTAAAAGCTATGCGGCAGTGGAATGTGCTGCCTCAGAGTATAGTGGAGCCTCCTTCTTTGGAGGTTTTTAAACAGAGGCTGATGGCCATCTGTCAGGCATGCTTTGACTGTGTTTTCCTGCAAGGTGGGGGGTTAGACTGGATGGCCCTTGTGGTCTCTTCCAAATCTATGATTCTATGTGCTCCAGTTTAGTGCTTGGTAGAGTAAAACTAATATCAAGGATCAAAGCACTCCCATTCCTTGGAGTTTGCTGCCTTGAAGAGAAAGCCAGAAGAGGTGTTTTGTGGTGAAAAGAATGCACAATTTCAAATATCAGTTGTATGAGTGACTACAGGGCATAATCTTGCTGAGAGCTATAATCTTATGGAAAAACAACACAGAAACAACTCGACAAATGAACAATAATGACTGTGGTAGTGCTGAGCATATAGAAGAACAATTGAAGATATGGTTCTCCACTGGAATCCAGACCTGTCTTGTCCACTTTCCCTGATGAACTCTGGGGATTCGGAGCGTGGTGGGATCTCCTTCCTTGGAGGTCTTTAAACAGAGGCTGGATGGCCATCTGTCAGGGATGCTTTGATCATGATTCCTGCGTGGCAGGGGGTTGGACTGGATGGCCCTTGCGGTCTCTTCCAGCTCTACAGTTCTATGATTCTATGATTCTAGATCCCTCCCTCGGAATTCTGTGCTTTGGAAATCTCCCTCTCAATCTTTAGCTAGCAGAGTATACTGGAGGTTGTTAACTGATCTTATTGTGTAGCAGCATGGTGAGAGATGTGGACAAATGGGTAGAATCTTCAGAAGGAAGGAAATGGCTGTAGTCTATTTTGCCCAAGGGATAGATCTAGGAAAGGTCCTCCTAACCCTGCAACTATCTCTTTATAAGTTTTGCTTCTACCACACAGCATCTTTTGTTAATTGCACCTCTGAGTACCAAGATGTAATTTTACCAAAATGCCTTGTAGGTCTTATTTTTAGACAAACTACATACTCCCCGGGGGGTCATCTCTTTAATATGGTATGTATATTAGTTGTGCAAGATTAAAAGAAACAATTTATTAAGCAGGAGAGGGGAACAAAACTGAACACAATGAGACATAAGCTGCTAGTTGGAAACAACTATTTCAACTGTACCAGGTCTTATTACACGAAGCAGTTCTATGAGCTCCACTATATGCTAATAGCAAAACACATTCTCTCAGTGTGGATGTTTTCCCAGCCATGCACAAATTGGGGAGGGTAACAGCAGGCTTTGGGTCAGTCCAAGATTTACAAGAAGTACTAAAAAAAAAGTCCTGGGGAGGAGGAACCCAGTGAAAGTGCAAGACCCCAAAAGCAACACAATGATGATGGAGTATACTTAGTGGTCACAGAAAGCAGACTGTTTTTTTTGTTTTTGTTTTTTGTTTTGTTTTTCTTTTTTTTGTGGGGTGCACAAAGGAGATAGAAAGAAAAGCCTGAACAGGCAGCAATCTACAGTGCAACATTTTTCTACAAGTTTCACTTTTATCAAATGTTTTCATTAATAAGAATGCACTAACCGCTGTCATAACCCTCAATGAATGCTATATATCACTCTCAATTTATAACTCCCATTTCTTCATCACAGCCAAGATACTAAGACACCTAGTAGGGCTGGAAAAATAATTAATTCCTGTTATTCTTTACAGTCTTTGAAGAGTATCCCATTAAAGTTACTTGTCAAAATGTTGAAAAAGTAACTCATTACATACTTCTTCCATATGTTGATGTGCAGTACCACAGCCTCCATGGAAACAAGCCCATTGGGTGAGGGAAATAGAAAAGACATTCCAGTGCTGCCACTGATTACCAGTCTGCTGCTGCTCTAGTGACATTGGGCCTGGCAACAAAAGCAAGGGCACATGCTCCTGAAAATACCAAAGCAGCACATCTACTGTGCTGAGCTCTTCTTAGAGAAGAATGAATTTGACTACGGGGATACTCATCAAATTCTTCTGGTTTTGTCTGGGGGGTGGGGAGCCTCACCCTCAACAACTTTTGGTTACACACATTTTTATTTCCTCTTTGTGTCAAATCCAGACAAAAATGGTTCTGCTTCACAGCATGGTCTCCTTCCTTGGAGGTCTTTAAATAGAGGCTGGATGACCATCTGTCAGGAATGCTTTGATGGTGATTTCCTGTGGGGCAGGGGGTTGGACTGGATGGCCCTTGTGGTCTCTTCCAACTCTACAATTCTATGATCCAGCATGCAACAGTACTTTCTGCCCAAGGCCTTCTCATTACATATACATAAAATTAGAAACAGACTTAATTCTAAAGGCTTTCTTGACTGTTGTGTTCAGCAAGTTTCCTGATAAAGGAATGACTGATCTTATCACTAACATACCGTAATTGCCAGATCCAACCATACTGGGGAAAGGAAAGATGTTTGCAAATGGTTGTTGAAATGCACCAATTCTTCTCACATGAGAGCATAAACTCTAAATTCAGGCTTTGGAGACAGTATATATTCTATCGTGTTGTTGATGTGCTACAGTTGGTTCAATACTGCTGTTGAATTTTTCAAAAGCCAAAGAAACAAAAATCACAAAAATGTCCCTAATATACATTTGTCACTTTCTCCCAGCAACCCAAGGTGGCATGAGTTTAGTCCTGTTTTACTGAATAGTACACTCACTGAGGACTGAGTGTTTGGGGGGTGACTCTATGCCCCCTGGAAGGTTGGATGGAGGAATGCTGGATGTGATGGATCTTATTCTCTGCTGGTGGAGCAAGTTTCCCAAAGAGGCCTTCCCTGGAAGGAAGCAGCAACCTCTTCCCATATGGCTGCCTAATCAGGTGAGTTCTGCCAGTGGTGGGGCAAAAATCATGGTGGTTTGGGCAATCCACAATATCCTAGGTCTAATTGTGATATGTGCACACATACCCTCCAACAGAGCTGGAGCCAGGGCTCAGAAATGTTATGGTACTTCTTTGCACTACAACTTCCAAAATTCCCCACTTCAACGCAATAATCTTTCCAAGCTCTAACAGACCAAGAGATTGATGCAGCTCATTCATTGACAGCCTGAGAAACTCTGCAGTAAATTCATTCCCACTGGAAGCACGGGGAGTGGCAGGAAGAAAAGTTGAACTCACTGCCCCATCTGCTACCTGGTTGCTGCACAGTGGAAAGGCTTGGGGTGGACTAGTGGCTCCACAACAGGTTTCCATCAACCTGGAACACATGGCCCTGGAATTAATACCTTATGGATTATCAGTGCAGATTCTGATGCTATGTGCACATGTACACTCTGCATTTTGAGAAATTTTCCCCAAGTTCAAAGTATGTGAGAGTGTTCCTTTAGTTCACACTGCAGTCCATATACTAACTCAAAGAGTAATACAGCACCAAAGGGGGACAGAAGAAGACAGGATTGCAGACCCAAATCAATGCTACAGTGAGACACACAAGATACTCCTGCCCAGAGGTGCCCTAGGAGCCCTGGTGGCGTAGTGGTTAAATGCCAGTACTGCAAGCCACAAGGTTATGAGTTCGATCCCAGAGGGCTCCAAGGCTGACTCAGCCTTCCATCCTTCCATAGGCTAGTAAAATGAGTACCCAGCTTGTTGGGGGCAATTAGTTAAAAACATTGTAAACTGCTTAGGGAGTGCCTTGGCACTGATAAACGGTATATAAATATCAATGCTATTACTATTGCTTCTGCCCAGAGGTGTTCCAAACTCCTGTTGGCCATCACTTCTTTGAGCACAAACTGGTCACAGATTAGGCATCTCATACTTTGTCATGAGGCACGTAGTATTAAGTGGTAGTCTGCCCATCATGAAGAGTTAGAAAATCATGTGTTCTTTGGACCAGAGCAAGTTTCAGGTATCCTGGAGAGGATAGAAGCACTATAGAACAAAGAACTTGGGACATACAATGTGACTCCACAGAGGAAAATTCAGCACTGCCCCCCCTCCCCACATTTATTATCTGTAGATAAATCTGGGGGGAACAATTTGTAATACACATTCCTGCATAATACAACTATTCTGTAATTAACTATGGTTTGAATAAAGCATGTCTATGTTCAACTGTTTTTAAATAATTACAAAGGAAAGGTAAGATTTGTTTTCCCTTCCTCATCTGCAGTTTGCCAGAGTGATACTTTCCCAACATATCCCCTTTCTAAAATATTTTTAGGCCCTCATTTGTCGTTTCTTAAGTTTTGCTATATAACCCTGCTTGTCTTTACTAACAAAGAAACTTTCTCTTACTTTAGTCATATGGCTCAGTCACGGAGCAGAAAATACTACTTATGTAAACTTAAGGTTTGCTTCTACTAAATTCCTCTGGGTCATGTACTCAGTGTGCTACGATGTAGCACAACTGTACCCATTTTTTTCCCCTTTATACAAAAGGTCAAAAATCACTTGGCATCATTCAGGCATTGAACTAAGTCATCTACCAGTCTATTTCTATTTCTTTGCCATATGTGCTCTGTTTTAAGTTGTGAAAAACAACAACACATATTTGTTTCACTTGCCCCTCCAGGACTCTGAAATGTTATTGTTTATATTCTCCTTCTACCCATAAGTGTAAGGACCTCTAACTGTATGTTGCATTACATGCTACCATGATGCATATAATGGACTGGATGCCCCTTGTGGTCTCTTCCAACTCTATGATTCTATGATGCAACAATGAAAAGGGAAAATTTTTCTACACATGGGTATTGATGGAAATTTAAAGAAGCAGACCTAGTTATTTTATTATGTTCTTTCCATTAACAGTAACTGCCTTCTTATAACAGGGAGGGAGGGAAGAAAACCAGCAGGCATGGGGCTCATTCTGAATTGCCATCATGTTTATCTTTGGCAAACTCCTTGAAAGACCCCAGGGTTTACTGTCTTTAAGGCAGATGCAAATGCACCACGCCAAGCAGTGGTTTTCAAAATGGAACCCCAAAACTTAGATAGAGCTCAGCTTCCTTTAAATCCTCCTTCAAACCTTCTCTCAGTGGATCAGTGGGGAATACCATGGACTACTCATTTATGAAATCATTTTAAAGTGAATTTGTATGATTACAAATCCACCCTGACTATTCAGTGACACAGTAAACACCATTTGCTGGCAGGGAGGTTCAACATTTTCCACCCATTATGAACCAAAATTATAACAGTCAGGAGAAAATAAATATCAATTACATACTCTCTCCTGACTCTTATAACTTTGATTGATAACTGACTTTGGGGGTGGGGCAAGGACTTGGGGGTCCTAAAAAAAGCAGTGGGGGTCTGCTTGAAGTCCATGGGCTGTGTGCTATGCACTCTGTCATAATCATTATGATCATCAAGTCCCTGCACATGTGTGAAAGAGAGGGTATATATAAAGTGAGAATGACATGAAGGATTCCTAGCATTAGGTAATTGCTGCAGAAGCCAGACAACGTAATGTTAGTCATGGGGCACATCAAATAGAAGAGAGAATACACAACTAAAACAAGATGCCAGTAATTTTATAGCACTTGCACTATCATGATGACTGTACACTATCAGGGCAGATCAATAATTCTGGTGTACTTAGAGAATGCTCTTCACAACACTTAGTGTTTATTACTAGAAGGAAGATGTTTTTCTCTCCTCTGAAGTGAAGGCATTACATCCGTTGAACATTACCTAAGCTTGCTTTTTAGCAAACAGCACTGAGATGCCACTCTTCTCTGACATCATTAATCACCATGGAAACCTTCTTAGACTGACTTCAGGACTGAAGTAAATGCCATCGGCCCATATAATTTTGAGAGCAATACAGCAAAAGATTGGGTACCTTACATCTTTCAGCCACCATCTGAAACCAAAGAATAAAGCAAAAGAGATAAATAGCTACAGTTAAATGGAGCCTCCCATCTAACCCTATAAGCCTAGAATAAAGGTGCCAAATTAAACTAAACAGAGATATCTAAATTATCCGGGACTGAAAATCAGTTCTAACAAAACAAAGCACTGCTTATGTGGATGCATTAGTACAATAAAAATGGGGAACAGAGGGAGGTTTTATTAGATATGCTCTTACTATCAATTTTCATGGCATTATCAGATTACAAGGCCAGCTGGGAAAAACAAAGAGGCCATTCTAATAAAATGCTCATTAATCTTTGCTCTCAGAAAGCACCCATCCTAAATGAAATGGAGTGCAACCAGATGTATCATGTCATTTCACTGCCTCTAATACTTTTGCCATATTCACAAAGTCGGCCACCACAATTAAGCTCTGTGATCACTACAGAGTCGAGGTACCTTTGCTCAAGGAAAGACTGTACCTTGACAATTCATTTAATGCAATTTTGTGGCCATGGGCACATCCATTTATGTTTGCACTGGACTGTGCAGTTAATGTTTAACTATGCTTTGTTGCCTGAATATCTGACTATACAGTGAAATCATAGTCTTATTGTCTCCAGAAGAACAAAGACATCAGTGCCTGTCATTGTATATTGTGGAGATGCCAGAAATCACTTGTAGCGGCTGGTTGGTTGATGCAAATGCAAAATTTAACTGTGGTTACTTCAAACCATGGTTTCACTGCCATTTGCAGGGGTTGAAGTATTCAGCCTTACCAGAAAACCATGGTTTGGCATTATAAAAATAATGTCAGTGAATGTTCATTTTAGATTAACCCCAGTTTCATATGCCTCCTGGACACAAAACTGTTGCAGATCTTAAACTATGGTTTATTGAAACAAGCCTGGTTGGTAATCCATGGCTTGAAATCTGCTTGTTTTAAAACAAATGCAATCCTGAATACATTTGCTCAGATATTGTTGCCAGTATATCCAATAGGGTTGATCCCAGAATTCCAGCATTAAGCAATTAACATTTTTTACAAATTGTAATTTCTCCTTTAGCAAAGTGGAAAAGATTCTTCAGAGACAAACAGGGAAACTTTGTTGATGTGACTAGTTGTTTTAGCATGACCTTAATAAAACAACATTGTTGTTATTGTTAACTGACATCAAGTCAGCTTATGGCAATCCTATGCATGAGATACCTCCCAGTCATCCTATCAACAGCCTTGCTTTGGTCTTGCAAACTCAAGGCTGTGGCTTCCTTAATTGAGTATATCTATCTAGAATGCAGTCTTCCCTTTTTCCTTACTGCTTTCTACCTTACCAAGCATCATTGTTTTTTCTAGTGAGTCATCTCTTCTCATGATATGGCCACAGTACAACAGTTTCATTTTAGCCACATCTTGGCTTTTAGGGAGAGTTCAGGCTTGTTTTGCTCTAGGATCTTGTCTAGTTCATTCATAGCTGCCCTTCCAAGTCCTAGACTTCTTCTGATTTCTCAACTGCAGTCTCCATTCTTATTAACGACTGAGCCAAGGTTAACCGAAAAATCCTGAACTATTTAAATGACTTCATAATTTACTTTAAAGTAATATAAATCATCTGTGGTCATTATTTTTGTTTTCTTAATATTCAACTTAATGTTTTGAACTTAATGTTCAAAATGTGAACGTGCCTTTGCACTTTCTTCCTTGACTTTCTTCAGGAATCGCTCCAAGTCTTTGCTATTTCCTGGTAGTAGTATGGTGTCATCTACATATCATAAATTGTTGGTGTACCTTCCTCCAGTTTTCATACCTCCTCTCTCAGAGGCTACTCCTGCAAACAAGTTAAAAAGATAGGGTGAAAAATGCAGCCTTGCCTGACCTCTTTGCAATTGGAAACCATTCCATTTCTCCATATTTTTTCCAGATGGCAGCATCTTCTCCAGGTTATGCATCAGGACAATCAAATATGGTGGCACACTCTTTCTTTAAGAGCAATTCATATTTTTTCACGATCTATGCAATCAAAGGCTTTGCTATAATCTATAAAGCACACACTGATTTTCTTCTGAATTTTTTTTGGTGCGCTCCATTATCATATGTATGTTTGTAATATGATCCCTAGTGCCTCTTCCTTTCCTGAACCCAGCTGAGTACCCGGCTTGTGGGGGCAATTAGCTAACACACATTGGAAACTGTTTAATGCAGTGTAGATGTGGAAACAGCTATTGCTTAAAACAATTTGTAAGCCGCTCTGATAGTCTTGTGGCTGAAGAGCGGGGTATAAATAATAAATAAATAAATAAATAAATAAGCTTGGACATCTGCCATTTCTTGCACCTTGTATGCTAAAAGTCTTTGTTGCAGACTATTCAGCAGTACTTTGCTTGCATGGGAAATTAATGTGAGCACTGCTACCCCTGGTGTCCCCTTTCTTGGGGACTGGAATGCATGTTGAACATTTATAATCTGTGGGTTGTGGTTTTGTTTTCCATATTTAATAATAATAATGATTATTATTATTATTATTATTATTATTATTATTATTTATTTTGGTGACAGATTTTAGTTAGAACTAGATTACAGTACAGTAGAAATGAAACATATGTACAAACTAGTTCCACTCTATTTCAGACCAATGTATTTATTGCTTGTTTGAAACACACACACATGTGCACACAAAGACACAATTAACAGTCTTATTTAAGTTCTGTTTAGGACACTGGGGAAAAACTGACACCAGCTTAATACATTACTTGGGGGACAATTAGTAACTTTCTTTGCTACTTGGTAATAATACTGTAGTACCTACACCTCTGTTCAGAGGAAACAAAGCAGAACGGAAAGATAAGGTTATTTTAAATATAATTATTTTAATAAGGGTTTTTTTTAACCAGTAAAGGAAAATATTAGCCAAATTACCGCTCATTGTCAAATAACAGCCCAAAGCATTTTAATTTTAGAACAATATGTAAGAATGAATAATATTTTGTTAATTTTAGAAATGGCTGTCTATTCCTGCCTCTTCCAGAAGCTTTACAGAAGGTCAGATCACACTGAGGCCCTACAACATTGTAAAGGGCAGCATAGTTATGAGCATAAGCATAGTACTTTTCCTTTGTGAAAGACGCTGCCCCTTGCTTCTTTGTGATGTGTAGCATCCTGTGTTCCCTAGAACAGCACTGGCCCCCACGAGACTAGATTGTAAGGTGTGCTATACTGGATCAGAAAAAAAGGCAATCTTTTTCCAGCTATTTATTTATACAGAGACTGGTGCCCATGAGAAGCCCACAATCAAGACCTGAGTACAACATCACTGAAAAGATGGTGCATAAGCAATGTACAACACCATGCCTCCCTCCCATCCCAAATGTTATCTATCCATGCCAGCACTCACACGGACATAAGCTATAAAGTATAGTGAGCCAAATATGGATCCAGTAGCTCCTCCATAGCACCCAAGTTATACTATCAAGGCTGCCATTCTGGTGAGCAGACGTTATGTGGCATCATTCTTGATAACCTTCAGGGCTGGGGGGGTGGGGATCCTTGCTGTTTCAGGGAATCTCCCCACCCCCAACCAGCATATTTCATTGTTTTAAAACCTGTTCAAGGGCTTAGGAGATGAAAACCTTTTATATATTTTTTTCATTTAAAGTTTTAAGGGGCTCTGCTGAGGGCTTGGTAGTCAGTGGGGATCCCAAAGGCCACATGCAGCCTGTGGGTCACATGATATGCCTTCATGCCATAGAACACTATGAAAGAGTTAATTTTAGCCACAGAACAGGTATTCAAGTGAATCTGTTAACCTAGAATGGAGTGGATATTAAAAAAAAGGTGAATTGTAAGTTAGAGATCATTAAGAAAGGGCTCAACAATAAAATCTGACAATAGAGTAATGGCTTTAGATCAAGCCTGTGTAGTCACACTTGAAATAGTGTGCCCCATTCTGGCAGCCACATTTTTTAAAAAAATAGTTGAGTTGGGAAAGGTCCAATAAAGGGCAAACAAAATGGACAGTACTAGGGTGAAGGTGAAGCAGCAGAAGATACAACACTGTGAGCTTTTTAGTTTAAGAAATAGAAAAGCTAAGAAGAGACATGACAGAGGTTTATAAAAGCATGTAGTGTGTGGAGAAAATGAAAAGAGAGCAAAGTTTTCCTTTCTCATATGAGTCCCTCCAATGAAGACGGATGCTGGAAGTTTTAGGAACTCTTTTTGAGTTCTTTCCTCACAGATCATAGATGAACTATGGAAGTTCTTGTCACAGGATGTGGACAGTTTAGACTCTGAGGGAAGAAAACGTTATCAACAGCTCTTGTTTAAACCTAATACCTCCTGAATCAGGGTAGTAGGCTTCTCAATAACCTGTTGCTGGGGCACACGAACAGGAGGGTACTAATGTGTTCACGTCCTCCCTGTGGACGTCTTAAAGCTATGTGGTTGGTGACTGTGAGCAACAGGTTGCTGGACTACATAGGCATTTGCTCTGGTCAAGTAGGTTTCCTCCTATGAAAATTGAATTTAATATTTCAAATACTGCAGTAAATATAGCAAAACAATTTCATTTTTGGAAAGGGAAGGCACACTTAGGTCAGTTGTTTTGTGTTTGGTTTTTTGGGAAACCAAATAACGACATTCACCTCAAGTACCACCTCCCTTGGCACAGTTCACATGCAAAGGGACAACATCAGGAAGACTGTTCCAGAGATAAGAAGGGAAGCCTTCCACTTTTAGTGAGGTTTTCATAATATCTCATAATGTAGACATTGTTCTCAGGGTCAATGAGGCAGCAAGTAAATATATCTACATTTGTCCTGCCAGTTACACTAGTTTCAGAGGGAAAAGGTCTATTATCCCAAACAGTTTTTCTATCAAAGTTTACAATTACCAGTAATAATGTTCCATTTTTATCACCCAGCAACAAGAGTTCAATGGAGATACTGTGGTCAAGAAATCAAAAGAGGACTAGAAATTGGAAGGGCAGCTATGAAAGAACTAGACAAGATCCTGAAGTGTCAATATATATCATTGAATAATAAAGTTAGGATTGTTCATGCCATCATATTTCCAATTTCTATGCATGGTTGCAAAAGGTGGACAGTGAGGAAAGCTGATTGGAAAATAATCAACTCATTTGAAATGTGGTGCTGGAGAAGAGTTCTATGGATACCATGGACTGGGCTGCTAAAAAAGACAAATCAATGGGTCCTAGAGCAAATAAAGCCAGAACTCTTCCTAGTAGCCAAGACGGCTAAACTGAGACTGTCGTACTTTGACCATATCATAAAAAGACATAGAAAGATAATGATGCTTGGTAAGGTAGAAAGCAGTAGGGGGAAACAGGAAGACCACATTCTAAATGGATAGCCTCAGTTAAGGAAGCCACGGCCCTGAGTTTGCAAGACCTAATCAGGGCTGTAGATGATAGGATGACCTGGAAGTCTCTCATTCATAGTGTTGCCATACGTCAAAGTTGATTTGACAGCAGTTAACAACTGCCAGATGTTTAGGACAATTAACTCACCAGAAACAAATACGTTGGGGGAGGTATCGTTTCTATGATTAAAACAGAGATCTTGCATCAAAAGACTAACTACTGCAAAACAATGAAGATCTTATCTCTCAAACCTCAAAGCTCACACCTAACTCCTAGAAGATCTTGAGATGGCTTACAGGAAAACTATAAACCCACCTTACTGATGGGAAGATCATTAGACAGGTAAAGTGGAACACATGAAATAGAAACAATTGTTCATTTGTGCAATAGGTATAACTTAAAATTAGTATGCACACCACTTTTCTGAATGAACTTCTGGACCCACTGCAGGAACTTCCTTTTGTTTGATTTATTTCATCAAAACAAACGAACAAACAAACAATAGCTCACAAGCAAACATTTGCTACAAATTGGTACAAGATTTGGCTACAGAAGCTTCTACTCTTGACTGCAAATCTGACAGCTTTTAAAGAAGGTTAGGGTTTTCTAGGGGGCACTCAAGTGGGAAACCAAGTTACTGGAGAGTTTTACCCATTTCAATAGCAAATGAACAAAGCCTTCTTCATCTTCTCTCCCTAGTCATAGCCTAGCATTTTGGAATAGGCATGCCCATTCAATGTCTGAAATACTTCACTTTTTCATGGGGATGCATGTCCCCAGGATCTTAAGAATGTACATTTCTTGAATATTTGATTAATGCTACTATATATGTATGTAGTCTAAAGTACTACTGTATTTTCCGGCATATAAGATGACTGGCCGTATAAGACGATCCCCAACTTTTCCAGTTAAAATTTAGAATTTGGGATATATTCACTGTATAAGACTACCCCTCTTCCAACGCACATCAAATAATTTTTAAAAAAAAAAATTAAAAAGCCTCCCCACAGCCAGCCAGCCAGCCACCACCCACCCTTCCTGAAGCCACGACGGGGAGCCTCCGTGCTTGCCTGGGTCTTTGCTTCCCTGTGTAAAGGGAGCGAAGACACGGGCAAGCGCGGGAGGTGAGGCAAAGCCTCTTAAATTGCCCCTCTGCTTGGCCTTCGCTCCATTTGCGAGGAGAGCGAAAGCCCAGGAGAGGGGCAATTTTAGGGGTTTGCCTCACCCTCTGTGCCTGCCCGGGTCTTCACTTTCCTTTCTAAAGGGAGTGGAGACACAGGCAAGCACGGAGGGTGAGGAAAAGCCTCTTAAATCGCCTCTTTGCTTGGCCTTTGCTCTCTTTCTGAGGAGAGTGAAAGCCTAGGAGAGGGGCGATTTTAGGGGTTTTCCCTCACCCTCCGTGCTGCCCACAGGTTGGAGAAGAGTGGAGGGCTGGCTGGCTGGCTTGGGGGAAGCTTGCCAGCTACCTCCCGCACTGGCCAGCCCCATCGCGAGTTGGGGAAGTGCGGAGGGTTGGCTGGCTGGCTGGGGGGAAGCTTGCCAGCCACCTCCAGCACTTCCCCCAAACAGCCAGCCAACCCTCTGCGATTCCCGACGCCATGATGGGACTCGGAATTTTCCCTATCCGGCATATAAAATGACCCCCGACTTTTGATAAGATTTTCATGGGTTTAAAAGTCGTCTTATACATCGGAACATATGGTATGTATAGAAGGAAAGCTGAGGGTAGCATCCTCGGTCTGCAGGTGACATGTTCCTCTTCACCCAGAGGTGCACCTCTCCCACATCCCTAGATATGTTTTTAAAAATTTAATGAACATCCCCCCACCCAAATGCTTAGGGACAATGAAAGCCTGGTTTTTAAGGGGCCTCCCAGACTGTTTCACACGCTGGATGAAGTAAGTTTTAAAAGCTTGAGGTGGAGGGGGGGGAATCTTGGTGAAATTGCCCCTCCCCAAAGCCCCTAAAGAATATGGAAAGAGTATGGAAAAAGAGAGAGAAATAATTAATTACCTTGGGTGTGGAGGGGAGGAGCATACTGCACCAGAAGAAGTGAATAGATGGCCTTGAAAATTGATGCTAAAATAAATCATTCTCCAAGGTGTTCATTGATTTCTTCATCCCCTCTCCCTCTTCTCTTTTTATAGGAACTAAACACAGCTCGCAGGCCACAGTTTTGCCCACTCCTGCCCTACAGCAAGCAAGCACCCCATCTCTGTGCCTGTGCCCCCCACATACAATGATTAAGAACAGCCATATTAAGAACAATGAATTTTCCTTTTTAAAAAATATCTTTTGGCTGGCCATTTAATCAAGCATTTGATCTAAACTAATAAAGGTAACAAATCAGACAACTAAATGTAGTAGGAATGGGGGTGAGTAAGAATCTCACACTCCAATAATTTAAATTCTGAGGTGGTGAAGCACACACACACCCTCCCAAAACATCCATCAAACTTCACATACACGCTTTTTAAAATCCCCTCTCTGAAAAAGAAAAACAAGATAAACAACTGCCTTGCTGGATTAAGCCAAAGATTTATCTAATTCAGTACTCCATCTCCACCAGTAGCCCACCAGATGCCCCTGGGAAGCTAAGCAAAGGGCATGATTACCACTAAATGTAATTATGAAGCTTACTTTGCACGTAATATACCATTCTCCAGAGGAAATGCTGAGCTGCCATAGCCATCAAAATGAGCCACCCACAAACATGTCCTCCCTAAGACATATTAGGTGTCTAAACACCGTAAAGGCACCACATCCCATCTGATCGTAGAAGCTAAGCAGGATCAACCCTGGTTAGTACTTGGATGGGAGACCACCAGTGAATACCAGTTGCTATAGGCTATATTTCAGAAAAAGGAAACTGGCACTTGGTGAGAGAGAGAAAAAGGAACTGGCAAAACTACCTGAGTATTCCTTGCCTATGAAATTCATGGGGTCACCATAATTCGACAGGTGACTTGAAAGTGTGCACACACAGAGAGAAGGAGAGAGATTTGCATTAAGTCTAAATGGGACAATATATTCAAATGAGAAGCTGTCTTAATGTAGGTGGGAGAGGATCAAGGTAAATCCAGCCTTACCATAGAAGCAGAACACCATAAACAACACTACCTGTGTGTGCAAGTCATAAGAAGTCTTAAGACTCTCACATTCCACAAAGCATTCAAAACTGGGCACTCTCAGAGAAAATCCAGAGTCAAATAAACAGTGTTACTCAGCTACCAATGTTAGTTTAGCCAAAGGCATTCATTATCTGTGCAGATCTCCAAATTCTTTATTTACATTAAATACTTGTTGTAGCCTTTGGCTTTGCACAGAAGGGGTAAGGGAACTGCAAACATATTCCCTTACTATACATTCTCACACAGATTCTGAAAAAGAAAAAGTCAAAAGTGACATGATGTGTTGACTAGTGACCAGTAAAGCCATGACAGCTAACTAGAATGTGTATTCAGAATGGGGATGGAAAGAATATTTGGCGTGATTCATTTCCTAGTCCAGGTCAGGAAGAATGGAACAGTGGCAAAAATTCTGCCTAGCGTTTTGCCTGATATTCACACATTCCAAAATGTTTCAAAAAATTATTCTCCACAGAAATGCAAAAGTGCATGAAAGAAAGAAAGAAAGAAAGAAAGAAAGAAAGAAAGAGTGCAAACAAAATGTGAGTTTTTGTGCAAAAAAAAAAACCTCTTTTGGAAGAAAAAACAGTTTTCATGCAAGATAATATTTTTCACACACCCCAAAAAAAATCTTGCACACACAAAAATAGCCAAATGGTTCTTTTGTGCAAGATTGCTGATTTTTTTTGTACAAAAAAGCCTACCCAGTAGTGGCCGTTTTTGGTGAAAGATTGCTTTTTTGTGCCAATACCACCAATCTTACACAAAAAGAAGTGGCTATCTGGAAACAGTTCTTTTTGCACTAAGATATTCTTTTTCACACAAAGATGCAGGGGTTTGCCCCAAAATATTCATGGTTTTTTTCACATAAAACACCCACGTATATTTCTATGCAGAATAATTTCCCAAAACATTTCAGGATGTGTGAACACCAGGCAAGAACTGGGCAAAAATATTTATTTTCTCTGCAGCTGAGACTCCCACCTCCGGCAGAAATCATTCATCCTGACTTGTGAGGATGAGATAAGACAAATATTTACATCCCTAGCTCAGAGACAGAAGTGGGACTTGCAATAAACTTTGGAAGCACAGAATTCTCCTCCCCATGATAATCAATTCCATAGGTTTTCCTTGGTTTTCCCCCAGGATGTGAGGCCATGTTCTGGAAGAGTTATTTCTGACATTTCGCTTCCATCTGTGGCTGGCATCTTCAGAGAATGGTTGGGTAGAAGCATGTGTGGGGTCCTACCCAACCATTCTCTGAAGACGCCAGCCACAGATGCAGGCAAAACGTCAGAAATAAACTCTTCCAGAACATGGCCTCACAGCCTGGGGGGAAAAAAACAAGGAAAACCTATGGATGCTGGATGTGAAAGCCTTCGACTTCACATAATCAATTCCATTCCACCTTATTCCTGGCTTTCAGTTTTCTTTCCTCCCAACAGTCACTCCTATTGCCACTGAGCACTATATCCAGTCCTTGTGCTGAAAAATTCATTTTTGTGTATATTTCCTTTTCACTGAGGAGTTCACCCTGCAAAAGAAATGCTGTACATCTTCAAATCTTGCTATTTCTCCAAGCCTTCAGATACCACCTTCTTGTGCAAAGATGGTGCTTTTTTGGTTGTATAAAATAATGCACACAACACTGAACACTGAAAAAAGAGGTACCAGTACCAGCAAAAAAAGCCCATCAACCTCTTGCCCTGCATATGAGCCACAGAAAAAAACATCTTGCTGAATGTTGCTGAAAACAGAATGTGAGAACAGCTAAGAACTTGGAAAGTTGCTTTATAAAAGTAATAGCTTACAGCTATACAGTTGACCCTCCGTATCCACAGATTTGGTATCCATGGATTTAAGTATTCACGACCTGAAAATATTTTTAAAAAATAATAATCCAAAAAGCAAACCTTCATTTTGCGATCTTATATAAGGGACACCATTTTGCTATGTCATTGCATATAATGGGACTTGAGTATTCATGGATCTTGGTATCCACGGGGGATCTTGGAACCAAACCCCAACGAATATGAAGGGACAACTGTATTCTTAAAGCCTCCCAAGTCATTTGTTACTGAAACAATTACAATTTTAAAAGTAGCATTTACATTACCATTCCTCAAAAGTAATTAAAACAGCAAGCTTTTAGTTGCTTATAGATTGAATGCTACAACTTACCGGCCTGTGGTATAAAAGGCACTTCCTTTCCCCTGTGGCAGCCACAACACAGCATGAGGCCAAAACACACCAGCACCTCAACTATGTAATATTCATCCTCCGCCATTTAGTAAACCACACTACCATAACTTGAAACATAACAAACCCACAAAAGGAATGAAGTAGATATCCCTTAGGTTATAATAACATATCTTGGGTCTTACTTACTGCATGAAAAATTAATTACAAGTAACTATTTAATCCCAAATTCTAGGACAGATGGCCTTTGGTATGTTTGCTTTGCATAGATACCAGTCTCTGAGGATACCGCAATAACACAATACCATTTCACCACAACATTTGGAAGGAAACACTTCTTAACAGGAAATAATTTCCCAGACCAAAGTATTTTGTATCATATTAACATTTCTCAAAATGAGAACTTATGTTAAGCAGTTGGAAGCATATACAAGTGCTGCTGAAATGAAACTCATGACACTCAGCTGTGAGAGAGGAACGAAGACAATTGTCAATAGCTAGAGATCGTCTAAAGAACATCACCTAGTTTCCCTAACAGACTGCCCCTTGTGCACTATAAAAGACGCAATGGTCACACACCCCAGTTCTTTGCCTAGTCATTTAATCTGACTTCTGTACAACTCAGAAAGCAATTGTTTGTTTTTCAGGAGTTCTCTAGAGGATCAAGAGAAACCACTTCAAAACCTATCTATTTCCACATCACCATCAAGGGCGAAACCACATTGCCATTTGAGCTTCCATGGAAGCTAACTGCATTTACTTCAAGGTGACACTGGTAAAGCCACCACGTTAGCAACTTTACAGAACTGCTGTGAAGGAACTGAGGGGGTTGGGAGAGATGAGAAGAACATAACTTCAAGTGTGTGCACCCCAGCTTCATCACCCTATTTGAGGGATACCTGTCAGTGGCATTTCAGTAGTTTACAGAACATCCTGAGAACAGGGGCAAATTTTGCTAGCAGTGGTACAAGCTCCATTCTTCTTCATGGTCTCTGTGAATGCACACAGTGGGTTAATCCTGCGCCTGAGCAGAGCACTTTGGAAACTTCTAGCACCTCATCTAGAACTTTTGGGTGGTAGGACTGCCCCCCTCACCCCTGGTGTATATAAGCCCATCCCTCTCACCAAGTGCTCAGATCCTTTTTTTCCACCACATGGAAAGCACTGAAGAAACTTCTTCTAGCCTCATTTTTCTTCAATTTGCTGGTTTTTGATCACTTTTGCTGACTTTGGACCAGACTTTGACTACTCTTTAGCCTGTTCCCACAGAATTAGATTTCTGAATAGTTCAGATTCATTTTTGCTGGATTCGTCTCTCTCATCGGATTCGACTCTCAGGACTGCTTTCGGCCTGCTGTGGAAGGTACTGTAATTTACCCCCTTCGAAATGTCTGAGGTTGGTTTCTTCAAGCACTGCTCCCAGTGCTCTGCTAAAATGACCGAATCCAACAGTCATTCCAAATGCCTTTTTCGTCTCGGGGAGAATCATGATGTCCAATCATGCAAAACCTGCATGGCCTTCACCCCACAGGCCAGGAAAAATCGAGACAAAAGGCTCAAGGCTTTACGGTACGAGAAGGTCCTTTCAGCTTCGGCTTCGGGCAAACCCTCAGGTTCGGAATCCCTACCTAAATCCCAGGAGGGTCCTTCTAAGAAAAGCTCGGCCTTGGTACTGGCCAAAGCCTCCTCTAAATCTGTCCCGATGTCAATGTGAGCAAGGGACAACAGTACCGGTTGCTCCCGTACCAATGATCCTAGGACTTCTTCAGGAATAGCAGTATCAGTACCGGCGGAGTCAGTACGGAAGTCCCCTCAGAAAGCAGTACCGAAGAAGGCCAAGGCCACAAGGAAGAAAGAATCTCCCAAAAGAGGCCGGTCTTGGGAGCAGAAAAAAGCCAAACAACCTGACCCTAAGGCAAAAAGGTCCAATGGTGAAATAGAAGCAGGCTCCCCAGTATCAGCACCAGAAAAAGAAAACTGGCGATACTGTCCCCAAGACGACACCGAGATGAAGAGTCCACCTATACCGCGGCTTGAACAGATGACAAATCATCCCTCGGTGTGAAGATCATCAGGGTCTCATGTTCAAGATCGCCTCTGGACGGCGGTGCCACAGCGCAACAGCATGGTCGATCCCGATCCCAGTCCAGATCGCCGTCTCTGCCGATCTCCATATGGTCTCACTCGGCATCTCGGTCCCACATTGATCCTGGTCCTGACATCAGTCTCAGTCCCAATCAGAAGAGCAACAGAGTCAGTTCTCAGTCCCAATCGGTTTTGGCACGTCAGTCCTGGTCCCCACTAACACAAAAAGCACAGACTCCACCCCATCAGACTCCAACACCTCACCGGACCCCGTCACCTCGTCGAACTCCAACACTGTCGCCTCACCGAACTCCAACCCCAGATGCAGGGAAGACACCCTCTCTGAAACTGAGGCCACCTTCTAAGTCCCCAGTATCAAGATCCCCAGAGCAGTCTGGCTCATCGGCATGTAGGCCTCACAGGCATAGGTCATGCTCACGCTCTCAATCTCAGTCTCCGAGACCTCACACACACCACCCCGGGTCACCATCATCTAATTCCCAGGACACAGGCAAAGAGTCACTGTGGTACGAAGACAAGTGGTGGGACCATTTCAGTTGGTACCGGTACGAGGCACCGTATCCGAGAAGACTCTATACCAATCGGTACTACTGGGGCCTTGACTACTGGTAGAGGCACTTTGATGAACCCTCACTGGTTCCATACATGGGACGGTACCATTATGATCTCTCTCCTCGGTACTGTAAGGAGGATCAGGATAGACGAGGTTGCCCTCGCTCTCCAGACGAGCGCCACTAACAGCAAAAGCACAGTTGTCCAATGGTGGTGGAATCTCCTTGGAGGCCTAAGTCTCTGCAGAAAAGGGTCCCTACACGTCCTCTCTCCAAATCTCCAGTGAGAAGAACGCCCTCTCCAAAGCCCTCTAGTCCCAGGAAGTTGCCATCCCTGATACCAGTAGCACAGCCTCAATGTACGGTACCGTTGACTCAGGTACCATCAGACAATGAGTCCAAGGAATCAGACAAGGACACTACATCACTTAAGCCATCTCCCCAAAGGAAGGACTTCTTGATGCATATCATCATTGGTGCACAATTACCACAGACACATGGGGCCTCAGCATCATCAGAAATGGCTATTTCATAGAGTTTGACAGACTCCCCCCACGGGGTCACTGAAGTCTACCCCCCTCCATTCACCTTGAGGAAGAGGTTCAGTCATTATTGAGGAAAGGGGATGTGGAGGAGCTGCACCCAGACCAAAGAGGAGAATCCTTCTTCTCCTGCTACTTCCTCGTCAACTAAAAGGATGGAGGTTTATGCCCTATTTTGGCCCTTCACGATGTGAACCGCTTTGTCACCCCCAAGCATTTCAAAATGGTTACCCTCTCTTCTTTCCTGCCTTTCCTCCACTTGGAAGATTGGTTCACCACCATAGACCTCAAAGATGCCTATTTCTACATAGCAATAGTGCAGTCTCACAGAAAGTTTCTTGCCTTTGCGGTAGGTCCCAGGATGTACCGTTTCAAAGCTCTACCGTTCGGCCTGTGCACAGCACTAAGGGTGTTCACGAAATGCATGGCCCCGATCATAGCTCATCTCCACATGAGAGGCACATTAATCTTCCCGTACCTAGACGATTGGCTGATCACGGGACCTACAAGAGCGAAAGTCACATGAGATGTGGCCTCCACTATATCCCTACTTCAGGACCTGGGTCTCAGGATCAACGTGACTAAGTCACACTTGCTCCCGGCAAAAATGGTGAAGTTCATTGGGGCACAACTAGACTTCTCCAGTGGAAGGGCCTTTCTCCCAGAAGATCGCTTCAATACCTTACGGGGCATGGTGTCCTACTGCACCGCATGAAGGAAAGTGACAGCACATTTTGTTCAGACTCTACTGGGACACATGGTCTCCACCACAGCAGTAACACCCTTTGCCAGACTGCAAATGTGGTTCCTCCAGTCCTTCGACCTGCTGTGAGACGACCCTGCGAAATGGCTGCCAATCCCATGACCAATTCTCAGACAACTGACTTGGTGGTCTCTCCCTCGAAACGTAAGGTGAGGTTTGCCTTTCGAGATTCCACATCCCTCCAGATCCCTAACCATGGACGCATCCACAACAGGATGGGGAGCTTACTCCCACGGCCTGACCACCCACGGCCATTGGTCCACAGAGATGAAGCTTCACATCAATGCATTGGAGCTCCTGGAAGTGTTTAAGGCGTTGAAAGCTTTCAAATCCTCCTGTCAGGGCAAGGTAGTCCAAATAGTTACCAAACACCACTACAGTCTTCTACATCAACAAACAGGGAGGAACCAGATCCACCACCCTTCTGGACCTGTCAACCCAAATTTGGGATTGGTGTATAACCAGGGACATATTCCTGAAGGCCATCCACCTTATGGGGAATCAGAATGACATCGCAGACTCACTGAGCAGGGCAAGGGGCAGCTGCCATGAATGGTCCCTAGCCCAAAAGGTCCTCTCAACCATCTTTGCCGACTGGGGTCAACCATCAGTAGACCTCTTTGCATCCCCGCAAAATGCAAACTACACTGCTCACAGCAACGGTCATCCCGCAGGAATCTGGGGGATGCGTTCCTGTTCAAGTGGACAGGGGCCCTGCTGTACACATTGCCTCCATTCCCACTTCTATCCAGAGTTGTGGCCAAGCTCAAGAGATACGGATCGAACTGTATCCTGATAACACCGTTGTATCCTGATAACTGTATCCTGATAACCCTGGTTCACCCTGCTCATCCTCCTCTCCAAACACCGTTTCCGCCGCCTTCTCTTGCAGAAGGACCTTGTATCATTCCAGAACTCTCAAGTTTTCCACCCAGACATGGAGACAATCAACCCCGCCACATGGTGAATAGGTCTCTAGATGGAATTTTGGACTCTACACGCTCTATCCTCCAGGCAGCTCAGCGCCCCTCCACACTGAAACCCTACAGCTATAAATGGCAGAAATTCTGTGACTTTCTTGCCACCAAAGGGGTCTCGCTAGCGACTGCATCGACACTGCTCCTCCTCAACTTCCTCGCTTCCCTATCTCTGAAGAGACTTTCTCTTTCATTCCTACGAACCTATGTAGCAGCCATCTCTTTTAACCTCCAGAGTTTGGGTAGGGGTTCTTGTTTTACTAACCCTCTGGTCAGGCATTTCCTTCAAGGATACAAGAACTCACACCCACTGGTGGCTGGCCCGGTCACTTCTTGGGACCTACAGCTGATCCTCAGGAAATATCTCATTCCCCCTTTGAACCTATATGTCAAGAAGCCAACTCAATAGGTGATAAGAAGCCTGGCTCAGCAACAACCCAGTTGAAAGGCACAGTACCTGGTGTTGTCAGTAGCAGTCCTACAGGGTCAGAAATACACACAGAGAGAAAGTGCAGAACAAAGAGGCAGTCCAGGGTCAAAAGGGTTCCGGCAGGTGGGTCAACGAAGGCAGTCCAAGGTCAAGATATCCAAAGTCTCAAAATAGCAAGGTTCCTAGAAGAGTCACAGGCAGAGGCTTCCTCCAGGTAACACAGACTGCTTGCAACAAGGAACTCAGCATCCCACAGCTGCTTATGTTGGCCCAGCTCCCACTCCCAGCTGCGGGGTGATTGATGACCTTCTGTCTCTTAATCTCTGAGAACGACGAAGCCACGCCTTCTCTGCTCTCCTTTGGCTAAAGGTAGGTGCCTGCTCTTCTACCTCTTGCTCTTGCTCCACTATGTCTCCCAGGCTTGGACCCTGTGCTGGGGGAGGGCTAGGCTGCTGAGCCCTGGGCTCTTCAGGGTTAGACTCAGACTCAGCCAGCTCTTCTGCCACTGGCTCAGCCTCCTCGCCTTCTGAGTCCTCAGAGTCCTGGCTGACCATGACACTATAGATAAGGTGGACTCTTGCCTCCTATCCTTCAAGACAGCTTTTCTGGTCACCATCACATCAGCCAGAAGAGCCAGTGAACTTTGCGCCTTCAGGTCTTATGCTCCTTTTACCCAGTTCCATAGGAACAAGGTGGTCCTTCGTCTGGACGTGGTGTTCCTGCCCAAGGTAATCTCCTCCTTCTATCTCAACTAGGACATTGTACTTCCGTCCTTCGAGCCCACACCTTCTCAGGCTGCGGCACCAGCATGCCATCCTCTGGACGTGTGTGAGTTGTTGGAGATCTACATTAATAGGACTAAGGCATTTAGACACAATAACAAGACTTTTGTCTGTTATGCTGGCCCCAAGGAGGGTTTTCCAGTCTCGTCTCAATGCTTCTCAAAGTGGGTGACCTCGACAGTAAAGACTGCATACAAAGCTGCAGGCACACCCCTGCGCTCTTCCATTTGAAGCCACTCGACTAGAGTGGCAGCTACCTCAGGGGTGTTCATGAACGGTGTGCCACTGCCACACATCTGCAGGCTGCCACATGGGCAACGCTTCTCACCTTTGTTAAGAACTACAAATTGGACTCCGCCGCTACAGATGGCACAGCTCTTGCACAGGCGGTCATTGCACATTTATCTTCGGATGACTGAATCATATATTAACCTACCTCTGCTACAATATAACATTTTTAAACTAACAAACTGTGTGGTGTTTTTATTAGTCTGGACACTCCCGTCATCCTTTCTCCTGAGCTTGGTAAACTACCCATTGTGTGAATTCACAGAGACCACAAAAAACAACGGGTTACTTACTGTAACTATAGTTCTTTGAGTGGTCTTCTGTGAATTCACACAAACCCGCCCTCCTCCCCTCTGGTGTCCTACCTCTCACCTATTTCTTTAATGTGGCTAAAAGGAACAGAGCACTTGGTGAGAGGGATGGGCTTATATAAACCAGGGGTAAGGGGGGGCGGTCCTACTGCCCAAAAGTTCTAAATGAGGTGCTAGAAGTTTCCAAAGTGCTCTGCGTAGCCGCAGGATTAACCCATTGTGTGAATTCATAGAAGACCACTCGAAGAACTATAGTTACGGTAAGTAACCCGTTCTTCTTCACTCTCTCCCCTATTTTCTATACCAGGAAGACACCAGTGTGAGAGAGAAAAGTATGTTCTCCCTCTGATTTGGCTTTATGAAGATACTACTGAGCCAATGCAGATTTGTCTATGTGATGACATATGAAGCCAAATCACAGACAGAACAATGCTTCTTCATTCAATCCCTTACCTTGTGGGGAAAAATGAAAAGGAAAACCAACCACAGTTGACAAGTACTAATCACTGACACCTCAGGATTATCACCAGGCAATACTAAAAGTGAAAAGTAGAAGAGAGAACATCCCAAACTCATACACACATCAAGAAAAAGTTCAAACACAATTTTTCAACTCAGCTGCAGGAATTTTCCTTCTCAACCCCCCCACTCCCCAACCCCCTAAATAACCAGCTAATTTTTTCCTCTTGCCTTTCAGTGGCACTGTTAACATAAACTGGACTAAATATATAAGAGAGATGAGGTTCATACTATACAGATGTCCTTGCTGAAAAAATTGTGATAATAACGTATATTAGCCTTGATGGCAGGCAACAGCGGCATCTATATTTTTAGATTGGGAGGGCTGCAAGCACAACTCCTTCAATGAGCACCAAGGGAGTAAAGATACCTCCAGGCCAAAGTAGCAACTCACTACTTTAGAGCTACAAAAATAAATTCCCTCCTGAGGGTTTTTTCAAATGCTGCCAACTTCACTTGCTGTACTCTTTGACACCTTTGTTGCTTATGGCCTCTGTCTTCCTCTGCATCTAGGGAACTAGGATGATACCTCAGTAACTGTCATTAGCTACAACAAGAAACAAACTAAAAAGCAAAATCTCCTTTGCCTATTTCACCTCAAGAGAGTAGACAGTAATCACTGCCTGAAGCTGCATACAGACCATCTACACAGAAGTTCCATGACACTGATACAATCAGCTTTGACTGTTTATTTCCCTATCTCCTTCACACACACACAACCCACCCCATACCACCATCATGAGTGGCACTTTTGCATAATTGTGTAGAAACAGGAAACTTACCAAACAGCACTTATTTGGGAGAATAAACAGAGTTCTCTTTGGCTGTACAAGGAATCTTCTCTTTCTGCACAATAAACAAATAAATAAATAAATCATGCAGTGTCATTTGAAAAAGCTCTATTGAGTTAGGTGACATTTATGAAACCAAACATGTTTGCTACTATTTCATCCCCTCAAAACAGGATTCATACAATCATAGATTTGTCTAGATGGATAGTACCCAAGGGCCATCTGTCCAACACTCTGCTGTGATGAGCGCTTGATGGAATTTTGATGAGTGAATGGGAAGAGAGCATGAGAGAGCCAATCCCAATGCAGCAAACTGTGAATGGGAGGGGTTTTCCTGAGTTTTGAAAGCTTGGAGTGACAATTGAAAGAGTCAGTTATGGTCAGAGTAGTTGAGCGATAATTGTCTGAAGAATGTTCTGTGAGTGAAGGAGTGTTAAGGCAGAATGTATTATAGAGTGAGTGGAAATTGAAAATATAAAAGGAGTGATTGAGTCTGGGATATTCTGGTTTCAAATAAATAGTCACCACAGTGTGATATTGTATAGAATTAATAGTTACCTAAACTGAAGGCACAATCCTGAAATATTTGTTACATCATTCTGTTAATAAACCAGTTTTATGTTTTGTTCATAAACACCAGACTCCTATTGATTTATTTCCCTCACTAAAAGTTATTAGGCATGCTCACCAATTGTATCCACACAATCTCAGAGTATATTCACATAAAGTCAGACCCCGTTCCAAGGAAGGAATAAGGGAAAAGTTGAATGTATGGTGGCAGTGTAAGTGGGGAGGCAGCCAGGCTGAACAGTGAACATAAATTCGACTGGTGCGTCTGGCCACCACAACTGCCGATGCTGGAATCCATGGCTAAAACATCAATGAGAGGTGGCCATCTAACCTATGCTTAATAACATCCAACAAGGGAGAAGGAGGCTTTAGCTTTGCCCCACCCCCAGCAATAGTCACTTAAAATAAGTGCATGGAAAGTGTGGTTCCTGGGATCCATTTTGTGATCTCCACCAAAGCCCCACCCAACTCAACAAAAGGAAATTAACATCTATCCCATTTTTGTCCCCAAAACACCCTCAAATCACCCAGCTTGCCAGAAAAAAAAGTGGTGGTTTGGATCCCCTTGTCCCCAATGCCTGCCCCAAACTAGTAAACCTTGAAAAAACAGGAAAATCACCTATTTTCCAGCCAAAATTCAGAACTTGAATGTACATTAGGTCATTTGTGAGTGTGATGCTATGGTCTGTGGGGTGGTCATGAGGGAAATTAGTCCTTCCCCCTTCAAAGTTGCCCACCCCTGACTCAAGGCTTTGCTTAAATCAAGACTGGGCAACTTCTGGAGCCATGGGACTATACTAGACCTCCCTAGTAATCACACACACACACACACACACACACATCATACACACAGACACACACCCCTCCAGCGATCAGTATTGCTGATCACTGGAGGGGGGAGAGATGGCTTTAAGCTTTGCTTGCATCCCAGCAATATTGGACAGAATTTAAAAATGAAATATCTATCGATTGATCTATCGACTTCACATATCAATTGAATGATAGATAGATAGATAGATAGATAGATAGATAGATATAATTCTCTTGGGTATGTTGCCTTCTCCGGTGTGCTGATTGGCTACTTAGGAAACATGCCCAACCCACACCCAACCAATCACCAGCCACATGCAAATTTCCTCTCCACCTCACAATACACTCCTGTCACTCAATCTGTGGCCCAGATTGGGACCCAGGTGGTCAACTGGTGGTGGAGGCAGGACGATGCTGTTGCTGCTGCAACAAAATCCAAGCAGTCAACTTGTGGTAGCGGCAGGGGCAACATTGGCAAGGCAACAGAAGGAGTCACCCTCAGCAATTCTGGGAAAAGTGTGGAACGCTAAGAAGGGAAAAGAGGAATTTAAATCCACCAGCCTACCTTACAGGGTTTTCATGAAGTATACCAGGCATTTTGGGGGGAGTTTTTAAATGGTGTATAGTACACCAAGTGCAGCTAGTAAGAATAAATAGGGTTGGAGAGCAAAGAACTCTGTCTCAGTCTGAGGTATTTCTTCCATTACCAATGCTGAAGGAAGGGTCTTAAAGTGCATAACCCTCTCTTGTTTTGTGTAGAAAACCACCTCTGACCCAGAAAAGCATAGCACTGTACCGAGGTCATGTGTTACATTCTTCCTGTGAAGACTGACAACTTTTGTTTAGGAAACCTTCTGGTTTAGGCTGATTAAATAAAACTAGGTTTCCAACATTCTCATCTCCTTCAATCACAAAAAGAAAACAAAGAAGCACTATCATATTCATATTTTTTTCATCAAAAAGACTGTGTGATTTCTAACAGCTTTGGTTCTTCAATGAGCGTTTTTTTAAAAGTGACTTAAAAGGGTGCTGTTTTCAGAATAAATGACAGTGCACAGACATGTACAACATAAGCAGAAAGCATAATTATAAATAACCTAACCAACTTATCCTCAACTTAGAGGAGTATTATTGGCACTTGCATTCCAATTAACAAGATCTAGTTAGTATGAGTGATGTTTGACAGAACTAAGAAAGAAATCCTTTACTAATACCTGCATACAGACAAAAGCATGAGAAGCACTGATTGGTATCTAAAACTGTACAATTAATAACACACTACCAGAATCACACAGCAGCCTTCCACACCATGTGGCAAATCTCATATGAAACTAAAAAAGGAATTACAAAAGCAATTTGTGATGTGGCATTAAGGTCAGCTGCTCAAGGTCCAAAACCTAAGTGGACACATTCAGGCCCCTTGGGTATGAATACAGTTTATTCTTTGGGATCCCAGACAATGTCACCAATGGGAGAGAGGGTTAAATCTGGCCTTATTTATCCTACCATATTACCTGTACAACCATGGGTGAGAAAAGCCAGTAAAGACAATGCAACTAGACTTTTTAGAAGCATTGAATAAGTGCACAAAAGCCTTGGAATTTCTCTGCACAGAAAATGAATTCTGTATCTCCAAGGATTAGTTAAGGAGTTAAGGAACCTGTGGCTCTCTAGATGTTGTTTCTCACCTCCCATCATCTCCAGCTAGTATGGCCAATGATCAAAGATTATAGGTCCTGGGAGGCTGACAAGATTTGGAGAACCAAGTTCTGCATCTCTTTATTAGATTGTCTTTATTAGATTATCCCAAAGCATAAAAAGAAATTGAAATTGACTAGTGTCCTGCACCCAGCGAAGACCAGCTAGATGCTTCCATGAATCCCACATACAAGGCATGATCCCCTGTGATCTTCTTCAAAAGAAGTGATATACCTTAGTACACTGCTGTCAAACTGAACAATTTAACTAGCTTTTACGTCTAATAGCCAGCTACAAAACTATCCTCTATGAATTTATCAAATCTTTAATGGCAAATAAGTCAGCAGCCAAAGTGATGTTTTGTGGTAACAAATTCAGGATACACTGTGTAAAGAACGAAGAAGAGCTTAGAAAAGTTATGTTTTGGGTAACAGCTTCCAGAATCTGCTAGCCAGCATGGTCACAGTCTGGGGGATTCTAGCTGTCCAAAATGTAACCTGTCTATGATCTGGCCTTTTCTTTAACAAAAATCTACTACCAATTAACTGAATGGCATGACTAGAAATGAGATGAAGATTTTGTTTGATTAGTTTACTAATAAGAACTTTCCCACATTTTCAGATTTCTTCATATGTTCAACTAAAATAATGTGAGTTTTTTTATATCTGAACATGGAAGAAAGGAAAACTGATAGGTTTGTCCATGCAGGGCTACAAGTGATTAGCTCTTAAAAGTCCAGCTTTGTACCCCTGCCTATGATGCTGAATTAGGATTGGCATCTTTATTTTTTTCCTGATGGGTTCCTCATCTTTAACAGAGACATGGCAGTCAGGTACAAAATGCTCCTTTCCATACTGGAAATAGCTGGAGATACTGGGTTTGGTCAGTCCAAAGGGTTAAGAATTTCATTCAGTTGGGTGTGGTAACAACTCAGAAAAATGCACATTCAGTCCTCAATACGATGGTAAGAACCTGATGTTTTAAAAATTAAAATGTGGGAGAAAGGGAAACTGATGGGCTCATCAATCTCCATTGGTGACTTAGCAATCTACCCTTTTGACACAGGGAGAACAATTTTCTCTACTGCTTTCTCTGTAAAACTTGAGAAATCTCTATCCCCTCTTAGTTAACATTTTTCCTGACTTACAGAGTCTCGGACATTTTGATCTTTGCTGGAATTATATCTCCTGTAATCTCCTAATAATGCAGGTTACCCTTTCTGGCATGTTTCCTAATTCTGTTTTATCCTGTTCAGGATGAAGTGACAAGAATTGTTCACAGCATTCCAAACACGACTGCCCATGAGAGTGATATAGGTAAGGCTGGGAAATGAGTGGCTCTGCATATGTTGCTGGACTGCAGCTCCCATCAGCACTAACTAGCATTATCAATGGTGAGGAGTGAGGGGAGTTGTAGTCTAAAAACATCTGGAGGGCCACATATTCCCCAACCCTGATATAAGGGCTTAATACTATTGGCTATAGAAAATATCGAAGAAAAGCAATACACACACACACACACACACACACACTAGCCATTCCCCTCTGACTGCTAGAACTGCCCTATTCAGCTGAAACATTTCACTCATAGTTTTATTTTCCAAAAACAAGAACCCTAAAGCTATCAAATGACTAGGAATAATAACCGAAAAAGGCAAAAGCAATGCTTAGCAGATATTCCTGACATGACTCTGAAGGTCTGCATATTAAATTATGGCAAAAGAAAACAAAAAAAAATGAGTAGAGAAACATTTAGGTTTCCCTCTGCCAATATCAACACGACAATCTGTCTCTGATTGCCATTGTATAAAGCCCAAGCACTACAATTATATTGTATGTTGTAATGTATGTTGTAATGAGTCCTTCCTGAATCTTCGTTTGTGAAGAAAAGCCAGAGAGAGAGAGAGAGAGAGAGAGAGAGAGAGAGAGAGAGAGAGAGTAATGTAGTTACTGAGGAAAGAAGATAAGTATTTTACTGTAATATTATGTAACAGAGGGTGCTTCCCAAGAAGATGTTTCTTCTGGACTCAAAATTCTTTGTTCACTCCCTTTTCATAGAGCAGCTACACCATAGCATTATTAAATCACTGACCTGATGGGTTTTTGTTTTGTTTTTTGGCCATAGAAGAACAGCCCAGCCCTGACAAGTGTAAATAATCTTAGTGCTGTTTGTCCAGGTTTTCAAAGAGGTGTGTCTTTCCCATGTGCACTGACCTATCAGGAAGGTGAACTTATCACCACACTGCACAAACCTTTGCTCTTCTTAGACCAACCCAGAACTTCTGGCTCATCTTGATGTTCATTCAAGAACAACACTGAACAAACTACAGCATCTAGAAACTTAAATCCTATGTGGAATAGTTGAAAACTGAGCATTTTTAGCCTAAAGGACAGAAAATTAAGAGTAGACATGATACTGGTCTTCAAATATTTGAAGAGCTGTCATACACAGGTTGAAGCAAACTTGTTCTTTGTTGTTCCAAAAAGCAGGACTAGAACTAATGGGTAGAAATGGCAAAAAAGTTAGGAGAAACCTTATAACGCAGGAAGTGGTAAACTATCCTTCAGCAAAGGTCTTTAAACAGAGTATGGTTGGCATTTCTCACAAATGCTGTAGTCATATCCTGCAAGATTCTACAATGAGCAAAAGAAGGATCCTTCCAAATTTGTGATTCAATGATTATCTGTCTTCGCTTTCTCTCCACGTGATTCTGCCTTGAGGACTTAAGGAACTTCGGATTTTGGACTTAGAAAATTATCACTGGAGCTATATAAGACTGCTACATCCAGAATACCTTTTGCCTCAGTCCCTTTGGCTCAGCTTCCAGCTAGCAGAAATCTCTGTTCTTGATCAGAGCTCTGAGAAATTAAAACTTTTCCACTAGTCATGCTGAGAGCTGTAAGTAAAAAAACAAAAACAAAAAAACACACAAAAAACACCTTTTTAAAACTCTGTTATTAAATGATTGATTGGGAGGGGGTTTTCCCCCTTACTTTGTCTGTAATTTCATTACCTTTTTTTTTTTACAAAATCAACTTTTTTTTAATGTACAAGGTATTTAGAGGGGCCTATGTAGGGAGGAAACTGTCCTGTCATGCTTGTTTCATGCCTATTAATTATCTGTCACAGCAGAAGATTGTATCCCCCACCTTAGTTTTTGAGTGGGTGGATATCAAGTGTGATCTTCTAAAAAAAACAACAACTGCTTATTTGGGTATTCCTACACCCCCCCCCAAACTTCTATACTAAACCCAGACTATCCAGCACAAGGAGACAGGGGGCACAGTGGAGTCTGGAGGCTTCACTTCTTAAAAAACAAAAATAAAACTGCAACCACCCTCCTTCTCCACCTAAGTGCCTATTTTAGGCCCAGTAGTGTGACAGTAGAATGGAAGATAGCAGAACCTTTGCATACAAAAAAGCACCCAAAAAATCCAATAGTGAGGACAATTGATCGCTCTCCCATGCATAACTGAAAACGTAAGACCAATGAATGGATAGAATTTGGCAGTCTCTGTGTGCAAGCACCAGGAACAACAAGCAACTATCTGGAGAAAGAAAGTTTCCCATAGAGAAAGAGCTTAGAAGATAGTAATGATGATAGGCTTTCTGAAAAACTAATATCAATGGTAACATTAATCATTCCCTTCTGCAGATTAGACTATTCTGCTTTCTAGGAAATATATATATATACCTGCACAAATCCTAAAACTCCCCTATTACCCATAACATTATTTAGTTGTGACAGTTTCCAAGATATTATAAACTAAGGCCACTATCTTCAAGAGGCAGAACTCTTGAAGAAAGACAATCAAAGCCAGATAATCTATTTGATATAACTAGTAGGCAGTTTAGTCTGTGATCATACAGTTGAACAAACTCCTCTTTTGTCCCCTTAGCACTTTCTCATTGCAGTCGTTACACAACTGTAAAAGCTATTAACTTCACAGCCTCTTAGAATAAGAGATTACAACTGGCATAGGACTGGTATTGCATAGTGCTTTGAGTGTGAACTAGGATGCTGGGAGACCAGGATTCAATTGCCTACTCAATCATGGAAATCCACTGGGTGACTCGGGGCAAGTCTCAGCCTAAGAGGAAGGCAATGGCAACCCTTCTCTGAATAAACCTGGCCAAGAAAACTCCACCACAGGGTCTCCATATGTCAGAGTGAACTTGAAGGCACATGATAACATTTACAACAGGATTCCTTTTTACCACTCCGAAAAGCCAGAGAGAGTAGTAAAAAAAGCATTAAATTTTATTATAGAGGACAACCAAAGGGTGCGAAAATCTATTTCCAAATTCAAGAACAGATTGGGTTGTCAGATATCCACACCAGTACAGCAGTCTTGCTTGACATGCAATATTCATAAAATACAATGCTATTACTTATAGAAATATATAAGAGTCCATGTCTTTATTCCTGAACTACTGACAGCCATTTACCATATACAGTTGGACCTCAATATCCACAAAAGCAGTATCCACTGTTTTAGTTATCCATGGGACACAACACAGGGACATATACCATAGAGTCGTGCTGGAAAATTCCTAGAGAGGCATCCTCTCTAGGCATCTCCTAGGTCCTCCAATGCAACTGTACGGTATGTTTTTACCGAAGTCCTACATTTTGGTAGGATTCGCTGTTGTCCATGGCTTCCGATATCCACAGTAAGTCCAGGAACTGAAACCCTGCTAGGCTTTCAAGTCCTGCTGCTCATGGCATCAGTCCACCAACAGTGGCTGCTGACTTCCCAAAAGTAAAGTATAAAATGGAGGGGATTCTACGCATTGGGTTTAGCAAACCTGTTCTCTGTTATTTCAGCAAGTAGAATCAATGGGTAGAAATCAATGAACAGAAATGGCAGGAAAGTACATTTCAGATAAGCACTTGCAGAAACTTTCTAGCACTTACAGTTCCTCAGCAGTAGACCAGACAGCCTGATAAACTAATGGGTTCTCCTTTGCTGGAGGCTTTTAAGCAAAGGATGGGCACGCATCCAACAGGAGCAATGTAATTATATGTCCACTGTACAGCATAATCCAAGAAGGAGGTTGGGCTAGATTGCGATGGGTAAACATAAGAGGGATGGGGAAAATTGTCAGCTAAAAATCAGCCAAAGTGCAACCAGGAAGTGATCAAAAGTTACTTCCAGCTTCTTGATTTTTTTTTCAGCTAATTGTTGCTTGTTTCCACCTAGATAAGTACATCAGGAGTCAGGAGGATTTCCAGTGTTGTTGTTTTCATGAAAAAGTTAAGTTTACAACACACACACTATAAAAAAATTACAAAATCTGAATCTACAATCTCACTAATCATCAACCTTCTTCACATATACATTTGTATATCTTCTCTCGTATCATATACATTAGTCCAATCGCCAACTTCCTCCTAGCAAACACTTGTTATTCAATAAATTATACATGTCATATCTCTTCTTTCACTTTTAATTGCTAATTCTTTTTTAATTAACTGTTTATTAAACCTTTCATTTTACAGTATCAAACAAATCCAAAAATAAACAACAAACAAAAAATCGTACTTGAAAGGTAGAAATCATCACAGTAAAAGTGCAGGGAGATAGTATATCATATCACAGACAGTATGGATCAAAAAGTAGACATGTCAGCTTCAGTCCATAAACCCAATTGTAACTAGATCTGTTTTGAGGCATTTTTGGGGGGGGGGGGAGATTTGCCTCTCACATGACAAGCCAACATGGAGTAGCCCTTCTCGTCTCATATATTCAATATTTTTCTAATGTGCATGTACTTCTCCTTCACCCTTTCTATGGTATTTCAACCCTCGACCTTGTATATATGGTTGGCTGCCCAAGTACAGTATGCAATTGTGCCTGAAAGTCTCAGTTGCGTGCCTATCTGAGAATGAAGGAAAAGGAACTACCTTTTTTTCTTTTTATTCTTGCTATCCCCACCTTACATGTTGTTGTCATCAAGTTGGCTTTGACTTAGGATAACCCTATGAATGAGAGACCTTGGAAGTTTCCTGTCATCATAAAAAGGTCTTTGGGATACATGGATAGCTCAGTGTAAAAATAAAATAAAAAGTATTGCTAATTAGGAATTTGCAGTCTGTGCCTTGCTTTTAAAAAGTGCCCAATCCTGTACTTAATAACATATGCACGGATAGAGCTACCAGATTTTGTAGCAGAACTCATTATAGTAGGAATATCCTGCTATAGTGCTCTGAAGGCAAAATGACTGGTGTCTACTATAGCATTTCTAGAGATCAAAGATCAGGTTTATCACACAGAGCATTTACTTTGTAGCGAGCAGCAGCATGAGTTTGCTGGTAATTTAAGGGCTGCAAAGTATATAAGGATTGAGACTTACATCTATGCATGCAAAAACTATACATCTTAAAATTCAGAGAGAGCCACCAATACCGCAGAGGACAGGATCAGAATCCAAAATTACCTGAACAGATTAGAAAGCTGGGACAAAACTAACAAAATGAATTTCAACAGGGAGAGGAGAAATGTAGGATACTACACTTGTACAGTAAAAATGAAAAGCAAAGATGACACCTGTCTTGATGGCAATACATGTGAAAGGGATCTAGAAATCTTTGTGGACCACAAACTGAACATGAGTGAGCAGTGTGATGTGGCAGCTAAAAAAGCTAATGTGATTCAACGTTGCATCAATAGGAGTATAGTGTCTAGCTCAAGGGAAGTAACAATGCCACTCTATTCTGCTTTATTCAGACCTCACCTGGAATACTGTGTTCAGTTCTGGGCACAACAATTCAGGAAGGATATTGAGAAACTGGAACATGTCCAGAGGAGGGCGACCAAAATGGTGGGAGGTCTGGAAACCATGTCCTATCAGGAGCGGCTCAGGGAGCTGAGCATGTTTAGTCTGGAGAAGAGAAGGGTGAGAGGTGACATGACAGCCATGTTTAAATATTTGAAGGGATGTCATACTGAAGATGGGGCAAGCTTTGTTTTCTGCTGCTCCAGAGACTAGGACACGGAGCAATGGGGTCAAACTACAGGAAAAGAGATTCCATCTAAACATTAGGAACAACTTCCTGACAGTAAGAGCTGTTCAGAAGTGGAATACTGCCTCAAGGTGTGATGGAGTCTCCTTCTTTGGAGGTTTTTAAGCAGAAGCTGGATGGTCATCTGTCGGGAATGATTTGATTGTGTATTCCTACATGGCAGGGGGTTGGACTGGATGGCCCTTGAGGTCTCTTCCAACTCTATGATTGTATGATTATTTAACCAGTGTTATTAATTCTTTGTAGAAATCACTTATAGGGTAGCTAATGCAACAAAAGCCTAACAGACAGTTCTCAATGAAACAACTAGAGCTGTCAGTTTTTCCTGAGGCTCACATCCTAAGATTCAGGAAGCGGACCCAGGCAGCTAGAGGGTGGTGCCTGGCAGATTAGGGTGTAGCATCTAGATAGGATGAAGAACAACAATTGATCTTTTGGGAGCGGGGGAGCTGGCCATACCTGATTCCTCAGGAGCAGAAATCCAGAGCTTGGAAAGAGCCATGCTCACTTGGGAATTCTGGGAGCTGTAGTTTTTAAAAGCAAGTCTACCAAGCTCTGGAAAAAATAAATGCACATGGGAGATGGGACAAAGAGCAAAAGCTTTGAGGCTTTTGTCTCCTTGCTTCTGGCCCCTTAGTCTGCAAGTCTCTTCCTTTCCTATGGAGGAGGCCTGAAGTCAGTGAAACAAAGTGAAAACACATGAGCTTTTGTGTCAAACGCTGAGACATGGGAGGCCGAGAAATAACTAGTGTTTGGAACAGCATGCTCCAAACTAAATTCTTTAGTGTTTGGAGCAGCATGTTCAATCATTTTACATGGCAGACCAAAATGGAGGCAAGAAATCTGCAGCTTCCTTCTGCACACCAGTTTAGCATGGCACCTGTTGGCACAGGGGGATGATGTAGGTGCTATAGTCCCTATACACACGCACCACATGCACACATAGTATCATAGAATCATAGAGTTGGAATAGACCTCAAAGGACATCTAGTTCAACCCCCTGCTTCAATATCTCTCCAAAAGAAGTCCAGCATGGCCCACCTGTGTCCTTCAGATGACAACACAAAAATCTACAGCTATCTTCCAGCTCATCTGAACAAGCAGAACAAGTTTCTGTTAGTCAAGATTATAGAAGGAGCCTTAAGTAAGAACGTATTTCCTCTTCATGCAGGATCACACTCATTGGCCTTGACCCAAACTAGATGCTCAGAGCACAGAAAGTTACTGTCGTGTGTAACCAAGCTTTGATCATCTTTCTTGGAAACAACCCCGTCCACATTCTGCTTTTAAAACCCAAAGTTGTGACAGCAATTTGCAGCGAAGCAAGGCTGCTGTACCAAGAAGGGGTGAAGGGAAAAAAAACAAGGAAAATCGAAGAGACAAGCAGCTCACAGAGACTGTCAGGGGCTGATGGTCCTGAGTGATGCTCTTCCATAGGGACAGCCACTGAACTAGAAACACCTTCCCAGCTAAGACGGTTCAGGATAGACTCCATCCACCTGGCTCCTTCTGGATAAAAAGTTCCCACTGGGCCTTCCTCAGACAACCACTTCTCCCTGCTTCTGTGCCTTTGGTCCTCACCTCTGACCTGTTCTCTCATTCCATCTTGTTCTTTCATCCTGACTTCCAGCTTGCTCTTAAGCCCTATCTTCTGGTTTACTGTTCAGCCCTGACTGGTTCTCATCAATCTTCAATATAAGTTGGTTCTCTAACATCCTGGATTCAGATACAGGCATATTTCAGTTAACACAGAAGCTCTTTTTTACAAAGGATTTTTACACCCGCACCCCTCCTTTTCTTCTTCATCTTCTGTCTAGCTGGATGTTTTTCAGCAGCAGCAGCATTGGAAAGATGGTGAAAAGTGATGGGGAAGCAGATTTTTCAGTGTCAGTAGAAAGCAACATGTCTGCAGAAAGTAATGCAATATACTAAGCTTGAGCTGGGAAAGAGTGGGATTCCACTTAGCCAATCATACTATATCCTAGTGTGTTTACCTACAACAAGCAAGGTAAATAGAAGCCACCTTCAGAATCCCTTACTGAGTATGTATAAATACCAAAACAGAGAGCAAAGGAAAGAGAAAATAATCCTGCCTCACCAGCTAACCTCAGAATAGATCTACATGAAGCCCCTGTTTATCTGACAGGTTAGGTAGGGACTGTAGCAGTGTCAGAAACCAGAACTATAAGGAACATGAGGGAATTACGATGGCTCACTTAGGACTGCCTGTGTGCAGGCCCAGCCTCACATGCGCTGTTTGCAAAGTCTCTCAGTCGGCTTGGTGACTTTCCCCTCCTCAGCTCACTTTGCAAGCAGCCTACGCAGTCTGACCCAAGCAAGCCTCACTAGGCAAGAATTGTCAAAAGAATGGATTCCTCGTCAAATGAATAGAACTTGTCCTTAATTTGCAAATGTCGAAAGAGTGAGTTGTCAGATAATGAGCAGTCGAAAGGCAGGGTCTTCCTTTATAAGTTCAGCTGCAAACACGGAAATCATAAGAAAAGTGGAGGCTAGTTTTTAAAAAGTGGTTTCTGAATGCATTTGGAAGGCTTCAAGTGTTCTCGTGAAGGTTCTAAATGTTTCTGTTCATTATGCAAGGTTTATCTGACTTTTATTTTTTATTTCACATGTGCATACTGTTAGTTTCAAACAAATGTTTACTGAAACATGTGGAACTGATCTTCTTTGTGGTGAAAGACCCTATCCCTATTTCTTTCCATATCACTTCTGCTTCTGGCACCAAATTTTCTGTTAAAGAAGTAATGCCTAAGAACACATTTGCTTTGTCAATTGAGGTATACCTACCATACTTAATCTATTGAATTAGAGCCATTTGTAGTCCCCACAAAAATCCTCTTTAGCAGTGTTGGCCTTAAGGCAATAACTAGGACACCAGAGGAAGGAAGGGCTTAGATTTGAGAGTTGTGCTTCAGCACCAGATAATGATAAATGCTTTAGTTTGTGGTTTTTAGTTTTTTTAAAAAAAACGTCAGCATTAAAAACCACAAGGAAGCACTAGCAATGCTAGTAGGGACAGGGCGGAGAAGACTGAAAAAACACATCAGATATAAGCAGTAAAATGACTTTGTAGAAAAGATGCTTGGATTACAGCTCGAATCAGTCATAACCCCAGCAGCCTTAACTGAAGTGGCTACAAGAGCAGCATGACAGTAAAGCTTTAGAACTTCCCCTAAAATAGTGTCTCCCCCATATGCTTTGGACTGCAGTTGTCATCAGTGCCAACGATCAAGACAGATAGAGGTTGCTTTCTGAAACATCTGAGTGGCACCAGGTTAGAGAAGACTACCTTAAAGGTTCACCCTCACAAGCAATATTAATTTCCTTGGAAACTTTAATCAGGACTACCACTGCCATTTCATAAACCCCTTATGCTTATTACCCAAAGTACTGGAAAACTGTTTTGGACCTTTTTATATTACAAAGGTCCCTGTAGGCAAATTGGCTGCCATTAAAATTATTTAATATGTTCACTAATAATATTGTTTGTTAAAACCCTTCCCTAGGTTCCCCATATATTTTCTTCTGACAGGCCTCCCAGTGCCCTTTGGATCATGCCCCTCTTCAAATCTGAACTTGCACCTACCTGCACTAAGCAATTTGCAACCATCCATAACCTCTGGCTATAAGAACCAACTCCACACAGACCCCTATACTCCGCAATCCAAGATAACAGGCACTGGGAGCACACTGGACCTCATGCTGTAAGGTAGCCCAAGAGACTTCGACTACCTTCTCCAAAACGGGTTGTTGTTGTTGTTGTTGCTGCTGCTGCTACTGTTTGTAGCATCTTTGACTGGAAAGAGCAGCCAGATTTGTGCAGCCCAAGAGACTTCTCTGGGCTCCCCTGATAAGGCTACATTTGCCAAGTAGTCTAGTTGGTTTATGTACCAAACCATGCTGGTAGTTGCCTGTTGCTACCTACCATTCTAAAGACTGAGGCTGCTGACCCACTGCAGAAATAATGCAGTTTGACACTGCTTTAACCGCCATGCCTCAGTGCTATGGAATTCCAGGTTTTGTAATTTTGTGAGATACTTAGCCTTCTCTGACAGAGAGACCTGGTGCTACAACAAACTACAAATCCCAGGCTCCCATAGGATGGAGCCATGATAGTTAAAGCAGTATAAAACTGCATTATTTCTGCAGTGTAGATGCACACTTAAAAAGGTATCCTGAGTCTGGAAAAGGCGTATTTCTGGACTACAGCTGCTAGAATCCTCCAGCCAGCATATACAATGGCCATGCTGTCTGGGGGATTCTGGGAGCTATAGTCCAAAAATATGATGTTTCTGAGCATGGCCAGCAACACTGAAAATAGGAAGCAAGCAACTGATAATCTGGGTTTTGAATGTCTTTAAGAGGAATCCTAAAGCCTCATGCCATCAAGTTCCAGCTCCTTTACTTCTTCTCAATAGAAACTACATTTTCAAATGTTTTTTTACAAATACTTGCCCCATTCCCCCCTCCTGCATACCAATTTGTATACCATGACTCTTGTAACATTCTTAACACTGCATGGGTGGGAATGGGGTGAATATGTATAATTATTCTTTCCCGTGTCGAAAAATAGGGAAAACCAGACTTCCCAACAGTCAGGAAACCCCATTAAGAAAAATAAGAGACCAGCAAGAACTTTGCACCAGTTTCTCACAGTATTCAAATGTTCCAAAGCGTTAAGAAAGAACTGTTATGCGGAGAAAAACACGTGTGTGTGTGTGTGTGTGTGTGTGTGTAAAAAAAAGTCTTCCGCAGAGGAAACAGTTTTATTTTACCAAAAAAAGCCATGTATATGTCTCTGCAGAATAATTTCTCCACAACACTTCCAAATTTTTGAATATGGGCAGGAATATTCATTTTCTTTTACAGTGGGGAGAAACTTACTGTATTTGTACTCACATGGAAGGATGAAATGGCTAAGGATTTATATCCTTTTTAAATACCTAGTCTGAAGGTTAATTTAATAAATGGAGAACTTTGCCAAAATTTGTCATCATTCCCACTCACAAATGGAAATGTTCAGAGAAAATGGAGAAACAAAGTCATGCTCTCTAGTAGCATGAATGGAAGGATGGGCTACACCTACGGTAGGTTAAATTTTTAGAAGATGGCTGAAAGTGATTAGAAATGTTAAGAACTGTATTAAGAACTATAGAAATGGTCAAGAGGTGGTCAATGCATCCATCTCCAAGGGGACAGGAAGTCCACTCTTGACATTCGCAACCTTCCTCCTCCTTCAGCTGCTCCAAATTTTGCAGGGGCCACTATCAGTGCTGGCCCCTATCCCTTGACAAATCTGGCACCAGCAATGCTCCCATAGAATTTAGAGGAGCTGCAGAAGGAACAATGACCAAATCAAGATTTGCCCAACAACAGATCCAAAAGCCACCCTGGGAGATCAGTGTTGAGGGAGGATAATGACATATGGTAAGATTACAGCTTAGGACTTCTGGTCTCAAAGACTGTGAAACCCCATGTACTATAGCTCCAGATCTGATGACTTGAGATTTCCTTTATCACCTATAATGGGGCGTAGTGTATTTTGAGGGGAGAGAGAGGGGGGGGTAGAAATTGAAATACCTGATATTTTTGCTAGTTTCTGTTGAAGAAGTAAGTCTTAATGGGTTTGTTGGATTACTTCCAAACAAAGGGATAGAGAATTGCAGTCTCACTCTTATTTGGGATCCTATAGCTACCTAGAAACATACAGAGCCATTTTCAGATTGCTTTTTAAAGAGAGAGAGAGAGAGAGAAATGGTACCTCTTTCCTCTATCACATGGACTACAGGAAGTCAGAAAAGGGTTAGAACAGAACATTGTACACAATTTTTTTAAATTAGGGTTTTTATTGTGGTACACAGTAACAGTAACTAGTATGATGGGTCATGCACTCCCAACAAGTGGGCTGCATGAAAGAAGCAAAAATAACTTAAGAGCATCCATTAAGCCAGAAGAGGAAAAGAACCAAATGAAACATAGACAGACATTTAGCCCCACTGTTAAGATCACTGCCAGTTGAGTCCCAGCAACTCCTGAAGAACTACGTGGGGAGTTCAGGATATAACACTCTAGGAACTGAAGGAGGAGAGGATCTGATTTCTTAAAAGGGAATATTATACAAAGAGGCATGTTAACCATGGGATCCAACGATGCTGAACAAGGGCCCTGCTCTCATTCCAGCAGGGGCTTCACTTGCTTCGCTGCTTCCTGTTGGGTAAGTAATTCATCCCATTGGACAAACTTTTTTGAAAGGAGAAGGGTCATTTTGTTCTAATCTTCTAGAAGTAACCAGACATTCTCAGTCACTGCTTCATACTGGTCCTGTTGCTAAATGTGGATCTGTGAAAGTCTCTGCAAATTGGCATTGTGATCAGGAGCAGCTTTGATATGGGCACTGTCCAGGCTGCTCACCTGCTCCAAAAGGACTGCCTGAGCCATGACTGACTGCTCTTTTTTTTTTTTTGAAAAGAATTTTAACCCTCTCTCTTTTACTTGCTACATTGCTCAAAGCCACCTGTACTTTGACTAAGCCATCTCCTATCTTCCAGGTGCCCCCATCAGTGTCAGCCCTTCTGGGAGCCCCAAAGACGTACTCCTCCAAGGCTTCGAGCCACCCCAGAGCTCCTTAACCTACAATGCCACCATCTTGGCAATGCTCTGGCCCTAATGTACACAATTAAGTCCCTTCTCCCCACTCTAGATCCGCACAATTTTCCCTACAGCATAATGAAGTCCTAAAGATCCCCTCGTTTTGTTTTTCAAAAGGGAAAGATATAAGCATATATTTCTGGGTTGGTTTGTTTTTAAGGAAACAATGTCTCTGTGTCTTTAAAATGGAAGGAGCAAGACACACTGCAGAACTTACACTAGCAAACCATGAGACCTATCCATTAACTATGAAAGTCATTTGGGCATAACTGTATATGAGTATAGACTACTACAACACTACCTGCCTCGAAAGGGTGGAGGAATACTTTGCTTTTATAACTTGGCTTAATTGGTTTTTATAAAAATAATAGTTATCAGGCAAACCAAAGGAATGGGAAGTTGCATCAATGGAAAGCAGTTTTTATACATTTTGAAACTCCAAAACAAAAGAGGAGAAGAAATCAAACTCATTGGTGCTGCTCCAGGTAAGCTGGAACTAATAATATTGAAATTTGAGAATAGAGAGTGGGAATTTCATGGATTATGAACAAGCACAGGAAAAGCTCTTCATATTTTCATAATACTGTGGAGTCAGCTATGGCCACAGTATGGCATTTCATAGGGAGCAGAATTTTAACTGATTTTCACAGGCCTCTTAATCTGTTTATGTTCAGCACCCAACAGATTAAAGAAGGGTATGAAAAATAGCCAGTCTAATCCTTCAAAAACAGGGACCAATTTAGGTGCAAATGAAAACAGAAGTCACCCAACCCGCTAGTTTTATTGAGATTCAAACAAAGTACAGAGAGGTATGTCATCCAGACCACTAGCAAGTGTGGTGTAGTGGTTTGGGTGTTGTACTAGGACTCTGGAGACCAAGGTTTGAATTTCCACTCAGCCATGGAAACACATTAGGTGACCTTAGGCAAATCACACGCTCTCAGTCTCAGAGGAAGGCAATAGCAAACCCACTCAGAACAAATCTTACCAAGAAACCCCATGAAGGGGTCACCATAAGTTGGAAATGACTTGAAGGCACACAGCAACTACATCAACTAATCCTATTATCCAGTGTTTAATTTCAAATGCCCTCTATATCCAAAAACATGCATTCAACATGCTCAAAATGTAAGTGTCCACCAACAAAACAAAAGAGAAGGGTGTGAAGGGAAAGCTAACTAATCCCAAAGGCAAAGAACCAAGAAATTATTTCCCTCCCCAGGGACTCCAGAAGCTTTCGACTGAAATACAAGGGTCATATTTACTCAACATCCTACCTGCAACACTTTTAATACCTTCCTATTTTATCTACCAAGTTGATACAAGAAGGAAATGTTAAATGTGTTCTACTGAACAGTCAAGCAAAAACAGAGAAAAAAGTGTCACTAATATAGCACAACGCCAGCAAAACCTGACAATGATAGAATTCTTCTGCATGAATTACGGGGGATTAGTTGTAACTATTTTATAGTTCCAATCTGTGCCATTTTTAGGTCTATCTTCTTACAGGATTACAATCACTCCCTCTTTCTCTCCAGCTCCTATATATAAAATGAACAAACAGTTCACAAGAGCCTAATCCAGCTCAGTCTATATACAGAATGAGATTTAAAATTTTAAGTAGAAAAAGACTCAGTGTTTGCTTGACAGAAAACCATAATTTGATTCACCAAGATTAAGGGACCATTTGAATATTTTCTAAGCTACTGCTTTTTAAGACAATCAGATGTCGGGGATGGGGAACTTTTGTTTTCTAGTGTGTCAGGGAATGGCACCATACTTGTTCCCACTGGGGACAACTATTTCTTTCCTGGAAACTCTCCAGGGACTGGCAGCCAATAGCATGTAGACTGGCACCAGTCCACAGACTATCACTTTGTGTAGCACTGCCCTAAACAACAGTTTTCAACACACAAGAAGTGGCACTACAGCCACTGAATTTTAGGCAAAATACCTGACAATGTCCTCAGTTTCCTCCAGGAGAGGTCTTACACTGTGTGCCTCCTGACACACCAACTTAATAACTCTTTGGCCAAGGTAGCAAATACACTCCTTCCACTACAGTGTTTTAAATATTATATGTAGTATTTTTTTCTTAACAGAGCAGAGCTTGAAAAATTTAGGAGATCATGTCTTAGAATCTCCCAGGCAGCATGCTGGGAATTATGATGACAATGACGACAACAACAACAACACTTATTTCTTACCCAGCTCTCCCTATGGATCTAGGCAAGGAACAACAAATTAACATATAAACACAACATTGGTTAAAAAACACATCAGTTAAAAACATATACCAATTTAAAACAAGTAAGACCAGGACATTTTGAAACAATCACTACATGATTTAAAATGCACAATTTAAAATAATCTGGGTAGGCCTGCCAGAAAAGACTGGTGTTTAATGCTTCTTTAAAATCAGACAGTGCATTGAGCCATCCTATCTTTTCCAGCAGGCCATTCCAGAGTCTAGGGGTGGCTGAATAAAAAATCCTTTGAGTGACAGTTGCCAACCTAGTCCAGGCTCACAGGGGATCATCATCATCATAGCCATTCATTTATATCCTTTCTTTTCCCCAATAATGTGACTGAAGGAGGCTTTAAACATATTAAGAACCACACAGGTTAAAAACTATACAAAAACATCAATAAAAATTATAAATATACAGTCAGACCCCCCCCCCCCGTATCAACGGAACTAATATCCACTATTTCAGTTATCCACAGGACACAAAATAGGGGACACATACCATAGAGTTGTGTTCAAAAAACGCTGACAGAAGCATCCTTTCTAGGCATTTTCTAGGTCCTCCAATGCAACTCTATGGCATGTTTTTACCAGAAGTCCTTTATTTTAATAGGGTTCACTGTTATTCATGGTTTCCAGTATCTACAGTAAATCTGGGAACAAAACCCCTACAGATATGGGGGTCTGACTGTAGAAGCTATTTTAAGAAATAATTAAACAATCTATAGAGTTAAATCCACTTAAAATTAATTAAAATGCCTTTCGGTCATCTGGGAGGAATCTGTTACAGCCTATGAAAACAAGGCTGTCGGTGACCTCCCAGAGGGCCTTCTCTGCTGCCGCTCCCAGATTGTGGAATGGCCTGCCGGACGAGATCCATCTTATTACCACCTTAGACAGCTTTAAAAAAGCTGTCAAGACGGATCTTTTCTGACAGGCCTTTCCTGAATAATTATCCCGGCCCAAGACTCGGCTGTCCTTTCTGGCTGTGATTGTATGTTTTAATTTTTTTCTTCTAACTTACATATTTTTAATTATTGTATGTTTTTAATCCTTCATAATTTAATATTATTTTAAGGGGTGGGTGGGCTAGGGTATTGTGATTATGGAGTTTTTATATTGAAAGCCGCCCCGATTGCGTTGCAGAGGGGCGGGATAGAAATAAATTATTATTATTATTATTATTATTATTTAAAAATCAACAATACAGCACAGCACACCATTAAAAGCCTGTCACAGTCTATTTCCAAAAGCCTGTGGGAGCAATAAGGTTTTTGCTTGCTGGCAGAAGGAGAGCAAAGAGGGGGCCATCCTAGCCTCCCTAGGGAGGGAGTCCCAAAGTCTGGGAACAGACACTGATAAAGATCATGGGAGCTGTAGTTCTAAAAATACCTTTCCCAATCTCTGAATCTGTGTTAGTGTCTCCTTTGCAGATCATGTACATAAAAATTTAACATACAAGCAGACACAACCCTCAATTTTGGAGTGCCTATTCTTTTTTTTCTTTTTCTTTTTTCTTTGTAAGCACATGAGAACAACAGTGGCAATTCACTAGGAGCAGCATCAAGAGTCAAATAGTGTATATTCACATGCAGTCCTTCCTTTCCCCTTGTTCCATGAAGGAAGGTATAGTTTACAGGTACAGTTGGCCCTCCGTATCCATGGATTCCATATCCACGGATTCAACTATCCACAGCTTGAAAATACATTTTTTTAAAAACCAAAAAGCAAACCTTGATTTTGCCATTTTAATTAAGGGACACTTTTTATTATACCATTGTATAAAATAGGACATGAGCATCCACAGATTTTAGTATCTATGGGGCGTCCTGGAACCAAACCCCAGCAGATACCAAGGATCCACTGTAATTCCATCAAAAATTAGTGACTCAGATTTTACTCCATTTTTGCCCCTTTAATCAATACTGGATTCATTTTTTCCATATTCGGTGGCCCATTTGATACAAATTCTCAAAAGGAGCAATTCATCCACTCTTAAACTAGGGTATGAAGTAAAGAAGGTGCTGGGAGAAGTTGGCTGGAAGCACTGAGGCTGGCAGCTGAACACTGAGTAGCTCCGAGTAAGTAAGAAATCCATCATGTGCTGGATTTACACATTCCTTAATTGAACCCTTTGAAAACTTAATAGGGGAAAATGGAGAGAGAACCCATCTTTTAAATGCAAACAATGGATGTGGCCCTTCTGGTTTTTATTCCTGTGTGCTTGTTCCCTTTAAACTTTCATACACTGTTGTAACCAAATGTTTCACAGTGATATACTTCAAAATGGCATCTCCGTAGAACACAGTGATGTTATCATTTAGTTTCTGCATGCAGTAAAGTAAGAGCACACTTGCTTTGACTACTGAAGAGATATTATCTGACTGCCAAAAGCTAAGCACGTGTGCTCTTTAGATGGCACATGGTCTGGCTAATAAATTGGTCAAAATGTATGCCAGAGTTGGTAAACAATATCTTGAGTTCACCTGTCATTATGACCCTTCAACAGCAATCCTGGGGGAGGAAAGTGAACAATGGAAGAAAACCTGATGCACCTGACTTTGTTTTGCAAATCTTCTAGTACTGACCACAAAGCAGTTATGCAGCAAAAGCATTAACATGCATTTACTTTCATCAATAGGTTTGGGCTTCTTGCTAGCATAAAATGTTACAATGAGGAGGAAAGATAGAAGATGATTATGATTAAATTTTATTTCTAGAGCGCTGTCAGTGTAGATAAAGAGGTTGTTTTCCAGAGATGCTATCTGCCTATTTTGTAAGGATCACACTGCAGGTAAGGGTTAGACCATGGCTTCAGTTAGAGCTCGGAAAGGCTACTTTTCAACTTGCACTTCTCAGACCTCCACAGCAAGAATAGCCACAGGGCAGGGTGACAGGGAGTGGGGTATATTCTTGCATGTGGAATCCAAAACTGTAACTTTCTGTAAACCCAAACTTTGGAGATAGAAATGTTTCCAGTGTATGCCCATGGCCGGCTGGTTTTCAGTAGTTTCTGGGTCCAGTCTGAGAACAAAGAGAAGCCTCCCAATGCAGGAAAAGAAATGTGTTTCAGACTCTCTCTCCTCATGATGAAGGCTATAGAGCAGAGGAGCTGGCTATCTGGCAGTGTTGGGTGGTTTGTGAAGACCTGAACTTCACTAGACTCCTCACCATTATCATGAAGGTCTGCATTCCACCAACAGGAATGCTATTTGCTTGCTCACCTCACCTTGGGGTAGAGATCTTATCTCGTGGAATACAAGTGAGCCCTGCATAATGTGGAAAGATTTACAATAAAGCAAAGGTACTAAAAATACCCCCACTTGCACACATGCACTGTACCCTAACAAAGCCATCAGGATGGATGACAAGGTTCCAGATTTACATCCTAACTCATGTCCCCAGAGCCTCTAAATTAATGAGGGGCTGTCTTTCTGTTAAAAAAAAAAAAAAAAGGTCCCTTGCTGCCCTTGCAGTCCTTACTTTCCTCCACTGCAAAAAATCAGACATGCAGGAAAGGCTCCTGTTAAGCAAGAACAGATCAATTCCATGACACATTTCACATTTTGAAATCCAAATCCAAAATATGCCCATCCCTGCCCTTTCAAAGCACATCCACATTACAAACTCCACTCAGGGTGGATCAATGCAGTGATTTTTTTGTGGTTCATATTCCTCAACAATAAACATAAACTTTTCCAACAGCTAAGAATAAACTCCAGTCGTGCAATGTGTCAATATTTTTCCAGACACACTAGGTTATTTTGGTTCTTTGAATGTTAGCTTATGAAACCTGCTCCAGCAACCATAAAAACCATGTGGAAGATACTGACTCTTATTAGAGCTTGGGCAGAAATTGATAAGAGAAAGTATAGGGGGAATTTATAGATATATCAGCCCTACAGTCCATGTTCACAACTGCCAATGATATAAAACCCTAAGAAGGGAATCACATTTAACAGTAGGGGATTTGTTATGATGGATTACAACTGTTCCCATTCAACATGCATACTTTTCTTTCCACATTGTGACAAATATTGGGTGGCTGAAAGATCTGATCATTCAAATTCCATTTAGAATGGAAAGTTCTTGGGGTTGTACTTAGTGCTACAACTTTCTCCTTTAAAGGAAAAACAATGTGATGTTATGAATTAACATTTCTTGCATGCACAGATACTGCTGGGCAGCTAGTGATCTTCATACTGCCATTTTGGGAACTGAAAACCACAAGTATGCTTTAATGTTGTGCCTTTGCATTCTAGGATGTGCCACATTCTCAGAGAAGGGAATTATTAGAAAAGGGAATGGAAACAAAGCATCTAATATCTTATTATCGTTTGTATAATCCATGGTGCAGACATATTTAGAATGCTGGATACAGTTCTGGTTAACCTTCTTTAAAAGGATAGCATAAAACTGTGGAGAAGACAGAAGAGGCAACTAACATGCCAAAGGTTTGGAACATCTTTCTAAGGAAAGGATCAAATGTCTTGGAACTATTTGGTTTGTGTGACAAGTGGAGAATATTATTAAGATGGGACATGGTTTTTATCTTTAACATCTGTGAGCTGCTTTAAACCAAAAAGCCTCCCCTCCAAGTAATGTAGATATAATAAAAAATTGAATACAGTGGGCCCTTGCTATCCGCTGGGGTTTGGTTCCAGTACCCCCCGTAGATACCAAAATTGTGGATGCCCAAGTCCCATTATACACAATGGCATAGTAAAATGGTGCCCCTTATATAAAATGGCAAATTTGCTTCTTGGATTTTTTTTTTGTTTGTTGGGGGGGTATTTTCAAGCCATGGATGGTGGAATCCATGGATACCAAATCGGAGGATACAGGGGGCTGACTGTACAATGTTAATTAGGTTTTTTACAGACAAAACCCATTAATCAATTGCATAAAAATCAGAAATGAGTGGCTAAACAGACTTTGGGAGAAATGGTAAAACTAAGAGAAAGCACAGATTCTCTGATGAGTATGAAAACCCCATTGTGCTTGGTACTTACCGTGAAGGTTCATTCTTGGATGGCCCAGAGGTAGCATCTACAAATATTTGGAGTTAAAGGCAGTCAGGCTGGCACTACAAGCATTTGTACAATTGGTGAAAAAACAGAATGTGCAGATTTCCAAAGATAACATGTCAGTGAACTACTACATTTGCAAACAAGGAGGTTCCAGATCAGTTCTAGCATTTTTTGGGCCAAAGGAGACAAATAATGCCTCTATTTGTCTGATATGTTCAGTGTTTCTAACACAGTGTTTCCCAAACTCTGGCCTTCCAGGTGTTTTGGACTTCAGCTGCCAGAATCCCTGATCATTGGCTAAGGCTTCTGGCAGTTGAAGGAGGACTAGGGTTTGGGTATCACTGTTCTCTTCACAGCCCTCATAACATTAAATGTGTGCTACTTTTGGATTTGGGCAAAAAAACGTGGCTAGACTGAAACAGTCTTTTGTTCAATCAACACTGTGGAAGAAACTTGAGTCAAATGTCAAAGTCAATTTATCCTGATCCCATTTACACAAACCTGGATGTATCGATAGCAGTTCCAACTCCAACACTGTTCTAGTCAATGTTATGACTACTAGGAAAACTGCCTTAAAAGTCAATTCCCTCAATGGAATCTTTTGTATTGGCTCATATTGTGTTTTTATTAGCCTATTTAATACTATACTTAAGTTCTAAGTATGAAACCTGTGCAAAGTTGGTGGTGCTTTTAAGGCTGCTCCCCTTAGAAACCTCTTTACATGAGGATATGAAGAAAGAGCTGAGCGTTCTGGTTTAAGCATTGCTGCTAATGCTGCCACCTGCCTTTTCAGCATATTTGGCTCTAACCCTTTCTCAATTCCTTCTTGCACAAAAACCAAGATGTCACTGACTTGAACTGCATTTATGTCCATCGCATGAGAATGACACCATTTCACAAAAGCTTTCCACGTCATATTATATATTCTCAGCATGGAAGATTTTATTGAAGCCAGCATGGTTTCTACCAGTGTGTCTGTATAACCTTGCTGACTCAAATACTGCCTCTCAATGTCCAAGCAGTCAATCTCAACCAATTTGGATTACGGTGTAAAATGAGACCCTGAAGGAGTTAATCTGGTCTGTTTGGCAGATGCCACTACCTCTTTATGGACATCCAACCAACAGCTAAAACCATGGTCACCTTGGCCAGTTTGGAGCTACCAATATCATGTGGGCCCATTCTTTGTGTATTTTCACCAACACTCTTTGAATTATCAGAATTGGCGGAAAGGCATACAACACTTCTGGTGGCTTTGGTACAGCCAATGCATCATGCTGTTCCACATTTTTGCTTCCACAGAGTGGGGGGGGGGACTTTTTAGTTTGAAATTCATTCCAGAAGCAAACAAATCCACTGGGAGTGGACCAAATTTGCTGTTCAGATAATGAAATACCTCCAAATTGAGAAACCATTCTCCCTGCTGAGTTATGTTTCTGGATAAGTAATCAGCCTCTTCATTCATTGATCTCTTCAGGTATGGACCTCATTTGTAACAGAATCCAATCAGCCTCTTTTGCAGATCTGGAACCTCCTTGTTTGCAAATGCAGGACTTCATCGGCAGGTTGTCCATTGAAATCTGCACATTCTGGTTTTTCACCAATTGTTCAAAAACGTGTAGCACCAGCCTGACTGCCTTTAACTCCAAATAATTTGCATTGCATTCTAAATCCACACCAGTCCATATTCCTTGGATGAATCATCCTTTGCAGTGTGCTCCCCATCCAGAGAAATTTGCATCTGTTCTAATTTTTATGCCACTTCCTGTGGCATAAAAGACACACCTCTGTTCAGGTGATACTTCCGCATCCACCATTATAAATTCTCCTTCAATCTTCAAGGAAGGCTCACGGGATAATGACAATTGTTTGCTATTGGCAATTGATGTGGCCTCTGAATTTGTTGCAAAATCCTGGTATGCAGTCTTGCCCACGAGACCAATTGAATTGTTGATATTAAAAGGCCCATAACTCTTGCCACGTGCATTAACTCAATTGATCTCTTGGTAAGTATGTTTTTTAATCTCCTTTTTGATTTTCTGTTTTCTCTCCTGAGTGAGAAACATACATCCTTTCCTCATGTCCAGCTGAGCTCCTAAATGCATCAAAATAATAGTAGGCTCAAGTTGACTCTTCTCAAAATTTATTAGGAACCCATACTTCCGAAATGTTGCTATTGTCTGGTTCAAATCCCTTTCTGTTTTGTGTCTGCACCTCACTTTTAAAAGGATGCCATCTAAATATTAGAACAGTTGAATTCCCTTCTCCCTGAGATGTGCCATCAATAGCACTAAACACACTGGGTGCCAATGCAAGACCAAATGGGAGGGCCCTGAACTGATAAGTGTTATTGTTGGAACTGAAACTTTATGTGTCTCCTGCAGGTTGGAACCACAGGTTTATGCAAATGTGCTTCTTTTATATCTATCAAAACCAACCAATCATTGGTTCCTAGGCTGTCCCTGATGGTCCCATTTTGAATCTCTGATACTGTACAAAACCATTCAGATATTTGTGGTCCAAAACCAGCCTGTAAGTACTGTTGCTCTTGGGCACTATCTTGTCTCTTTTAAGCCAAAAATGTTAGGGAATAAAGTCTCTAAAGTTTTGATAGCCCATTGGTTAAAGGCGTGCATATTTCTCTTGTTATGATTTGGCAAAAATAAGACAACAGACTGTATGGCTGCATTCTATACATCCCATGTCAACAAGTACAGCATATGTAGTGTCAGCATCTCTAGAAGATGTCTGCAATGCAGCAGGGTGGAAAGAGCTGTCAACATTTATAAGACACTATAAAACAGACAAATATAAATCAGCACAAGCTGCTTTTAGGGGACTGTCTTAATAGCCAGTAATGTAGTTTTTGGGCAGCCACACCCGCTCGTAAAGGGGAACTTGAACTGTTTGTGGATTGCTCCTCTTTGCCATCCATAGAGTGAGGGTTTGGTACTTACCGTGAAGATTCATTCTTGAATGGCACAGAGGAGCAATCCCTCCCCACCCTAACTGTGGCTGCTTAAAATAAATAAGTAAATAATTAGCAACTGGCTGCATAAAATACATAAATAAATAAATAGCAAGGTAGACAAGGAAAAATGCACATAACTAGGAGAGGTTCCATAACACATATGGAATAGGAAGGCTTTAGAATGAAACTGACATGAAGGCACAGCAGTCAACAGTTATAACAGAAAAGAATTTTGGACGTTGGGACTCCTACTATTGCACGCATGCCAACATACATAGCAGGAGTCCCAAAGTCCAACACCTGCTCCAGCAACAATAAAAACCATGTGGAAGATACTGACTTTTAATAGAGCTTGTGCAGAAATTGATAAGAGAAAGTACAGGTGGAATTTGTAGATATTCCACTCCCTTCAGTCTATGTTCACAGCTGTCTATGATATACCGTAAGACCCTGAATACGGAATTACATTTAACAGTAGGACATTTGTTTTGAGAGATCACAACTGTTCCCATTCAACTTTGTGCTTTGATTGTGTATTCCTGCAAGGCAGGGATTTGAACTGGATGGCCCTCATGGTCTCTCCCAACTCTATGATTCTATGAACATGCATATTTCTCTTTCCTCATCCGGAACCTGATCTGGAGCCTCCTTGTTTGCATGTAGGACTTCACTGACATGTTGTCTGTTGAAATCTGCAGATTCTGGTTTTTCACCAATTGTGCTAACACTTTTAATGCTAGCCTGAATGCCTTTAACTCCAAATGTTTGTAGATTGCTCCTCTGTGCCATCCAGAGAATAAATATCAATCCTACTATGAGTAAAGTAGATATGCCTCCATTAAGGAAGGAAACAGGCAAGGTCCCCATAGGCAGGAAGGCCTCTAGATATATATAAAAAACTAACTGGACCCAAATTACCACCTGCCATTAAAAAAAAACTCCTCCCAAAAATGCCCAGTCGACCACACACCTAGTTGCCTGGGTTCTGTTGCAGCAGCGGCGGCGGCATCCCACCACCACTGCCAGTTGACTGCCTGGGTCCTGTTGCAACAGCAGCAACAGTGTCCCCCCTCCCACCAGTTGATTGCCTGGGTCCTGTTGTAGTGGCAGTAGCAGCATCCCAGTTGACTGCCTGGGCCCTGTTACAGCAGGAACAGAAATGATATTATTGTGTAGACTTAAATTATAAGTAGGAACTGTGCAGCCCTGAGACACTGGTGAACTGGAAAGGCCTGCAGCCTTAGTAACTATAGCTAACACTGTAGCACATTGTTTGGTCGCTCCCAGTATACAGATTAGCCATGAGTGGCAGGAGTGGATTTTGAGGTAGAGAGGAAATTTGCATATGGGTGGTGACTGGCTGAGGGAGTGACAGGAGTGGCCAATCAGCACACTGAAAGAGGCAACATACCTAAACCCATTGCACATACCCAGGAGGCAACATACCTACATACCTAAGGCCACTGTGCATACCCAAGAGTTTTAGACAGATAAATAGATCCCACATTAGGATTTGCTGCTTTTACCCAATACCAGCAAGGATCAAGATCAATCCATATGTACCCTGCTCTTATGCTGCTTTAGAACAGCCACACATAGGCAAAGTTCTCAGTCAGTCAGGAGCTGGAAGTCAGACTGAAGAAAGTGAGCTGACCAACTTCACTGAGCTGAATCTGAGGTTGCCTGCAATAGCCCCTCTACTTAAGATGGAAGCATATGGCAGCTGTTTTATGGAGTTATGGAGTGTGGGCTGAATACAGGAGTGGGGAAGGAAATCATCTTCTCTGCTTTACTGTGCTCTTCACTTGCTCCACTATTTATCCTCCACCAATCGCTACAGGTTTCTGTGCTAATAACTAGCCTTCCCTCCACCACTCTGCAGATGTGAGGTCAGAAGTCTTACTAAAGATCCAAGATATTCTGATGCAGGTCTTCATGGAGAAAAGAAATTATGCAAATTTATCTGAAAAAACACTACTCAGTAAACGTGGGGAGTGAATTAACAAAGGTAACTGCAATCTACATTTTGGGCTAGTGGGGCAAACACAAAGCATATACACAGAATAAACTGTGTAGGATAGTTAAAGGCTAAAATGTTGTGTAGGGAGCAAAGAGAGATCCCTAAGTCAAGGGATCAGTGAAGCTAAGTAAGAAGGAGAGGAGAAGATGAGCTAGTGATCAAGAATACCACATCCCAAAACATACTGGTGAGCTAGCTTTGAAAGAACTATCCAAGGTGCTGAACTCAATCCCAACTTTGAATAGATCCTTTAATGTGCAGACTGAAACCCAGAGTAGATTCACCACTACCACTGACATGGACCCCACCAACTACCTTTGGTGGAATGCAGCATGAACTTTGGCCTCAAAGAGTTTTGAAATCCAGTCCAGTGATCCCTCGCTATTGGTTGTGCTTACTGGAGCTGAGGGGAGCTCTAAAGCAAGATATCTGGAGATAAAAGAAACTGGAAAAACCCAACAATCTGCTGTAAATTGTGTGGGTTTTTTTAATATCAAAATACCATGGAAGCCAAAAATTCTGCACCCTCGGATTTAATTTTAGGCCAGGTTTCATAGAATCTTGGTGCTGGAAGAAGCCACAGGGACATATAGTCCAACTCCCTGCCATGCAGGAATATACAACTAAGGCACTCTGTTTAGATCTTGGTGAAAATATAGTGTAATTGTATAATTTAGCAGTGAATGTAATGAGAAATAACATTTAAGTAATTATTATATATTACTATTTTTGTGTTGTTTAGACAGGAATAGAGGGAGTATGTAAAAATGTAATTATAACATTCTCAGAAAAGGGTGGGAGGTCTTTTAGAATGGACAGGGTAGAGGGGAGAAGAGGTAGGAGGGACGGGTGGGTGGGTAAATGTAGTAGGTGTATGTCCGTTTGCTTGTCTTTTGTCTCTAGTCAATATTTAATGTTAGTTAGTCACAGATTGTTAGTTAGTCACAGGTAATTAATGTTTGACAGTCTGATGGGTGTTTTTTTTTTTACATTTTCAAAACTCATATAAAGATTATTTGTTTAAAAAGAAAAAACCTCCAAAGAAGGAGAGTCCACCACTGTCTGAGACAATCTATTCCATTCTCAAACAGCAATTACAGTAAAGACGTTCTTCCCAATGTTTAGCTGGAATCTATGTTCTTGTTCTAGTCTACGGAGCAGCAGAAAATAAGCTCACTCCATCTTCTACATGACATCCTTTCAGATATTTAAAGATGGCCATTACATCACCTAATAGGTTTGCTTGGCACTTGCTGCCTGAGGTACATGAAGGGATTTCCTTGAGGAGGTTGTGGGAAGCTGCCTAGCATTGAACCTAAAGCCCCATGGAAGCATCCCAACCGCCACCACAGTAAAGCTAAAAACAAGGAGGCAGTCAAACTGCTAGTCTCTACACAGTCTTTGCTCCTTTTATGACTAGGTGTGTGGGGGCAGAGGATTCCTGCATTTATATTTTTACAGAACCCAATATGATCTTTCAGAATAATACAGTTCACAAGTGATCTAATAAAGGTTGCTAAGCTGAAATGAAAAGTTTTGTTGAGTTATTAATGTTTCACTGACTTTTTAATACAGCTAAAATGCACAAGATACTGAATGCTGAATAATACATGAGAGAAGGAATGGCTTCCCTAATTCAGAAAATAACCCACTACAATTTGGCTGTTATGAGGCACTCACAATGCTAACAAACAAAATTCTCACAGATGTGATTTTGTTAAGCACTGCTGAATTGCAAATGGTTTAGAAATCTGAAGTCACACTAGGTAACAAAATAAGGAGAAGCAGCTCCTGTTTCTCTCCAAGTTCCTCGTCCTCCAGTACTCTCTTGCCTCTGGGATAAACCCTCATTTATGCTCACCCCAGGGCCATCAAGCCAGGGCCATCCCATTCCTATTCAGAGAGCTTGAAATGTTTCCATAATGCAAAATAAGCCATCCCTTCTAATAAATGACCAACTCCATAGCTCCCACTGAACAAAAATATTAACCAGGAATACAAACAATCTGGCTAGAACTCAAAATATTCTTTTTAAATATATAGTATTTACCTTTTATGTCCCCAGTGTGCACACCACAAGTCTTACAGAAGCTGCTATGGTAGTACTTACTTTTCCCTCAAGGGCAGGTCCATTTCTGTTATTTTAACAAGTAGTTTACAAATGCATTTGTACAATATGCTACATTGCCACGTTGGTACTTATTGCACACATAAATTTCCTAGCAAAGGCATGTTCTTCAGGCCAGATGTTACCATCTTCCCAGGATTTTTTGCATAGTCATTATGCTTTCCACCATTCCATGTTACAGTTACACAAATCTTAATATAGGTACAGTATCCACATATCCATACCTTTGAAAAGCAATTCCGCATTCTATGAAGAGATTGGGGATCCTATACATTGTTTGTTGTGTGCCTTCATGTCCTTTCTGACTTATATCGACCCTAAGGTGAACCTATCACAGGATTTTCTTAGCAAATTTGTTTAGAGGTGATTTTTCTTTGTCTTCCTCTGAAACTGAGAGAATATGACTTACCCAAGGTCACCCAGTGAGTTTTCATGGCTGAGCAGGGATTCAAAGTCTAGACTCCGAGTCAGAGTCCAATACTCAAACTACTACACCATGCTGGTCCCACAAATTCCCCCAGTCCTACACATATCTACTTAAAAATAAGTCTGAATAACTGGATGTAAGCTTCATTAGGATTGCACCTGAAACCTCTATTTTCTGCCACACTTAGCACCTTAAGTCATGAGTAACTAGCACTAGCACATGTATTGAAACAAACATTTATTCTAGAAGACATTTCAAACTAATGAATAGTCAATAGCAGACGTGACTTTGTAGCCTTAATTCAAGCTAGAAGACACAAAATTAGAATGGAAGAGAATGCCTGCACATTAGGGGTTTTCAAATTGCAATATTTGTCTTTGTTGGATGTGGCTGTATAGCTACACAACAATTCTGTAGCCCTTTATCAAGCAATCTATTGAACACCTGTGTCAAGGAAACAGAGGACAGCTTCCCTTCCACCCCTAGTCCAAAATTTTATAACGAAATGATTTCTGGGGGTGGGGGGAGAGATTGAGAGAGAACAGAAATGCTACTATCAATGCAAAGGCTTCTCGAAGAGACAAGTGTTCCTGAAATGTTGTTACATGCTTCTTACAAATCTCTATATAACAATCTATTTAGTATTTTTAAAAGCTGCTATTGATTCATATTTATCATGAATTTATGCAAAGCATGCAGATAAACCCAGGTTTCAGTAAAATAGGAGCATTAACTATTTCATTCCCACCCACCCTTTGCTGGCAATGCTATTTTTAAAAATGTTAAAACATTCTTTTTTATTGATAACGGGGATGGGGAGGGTGCTTTGACAACTTATCATTGAGTTTACAATCTCAGCTGTACTTGGAGTGAAAGGCAGTGAGTTGTATTCTCAACGTAAAAGGAACCAGAATTTAATACATTACGATTTAATACAGCCTATCCTGTAGTTTAAAAAGCAAGCTATAGAATTCTAATCACACTGTTGCATCTCATGCTAGGCAAAAACAGAGCACATGATAACACAACTGAAATGTGTTTATACTGCACACAACTTCCATTTGGTGGAACTCAGTGGATACTGCTCTTCAGCTGTAGCATCTTTAACAATGTACAATGAAGGGCTATGGGGCAGAGCAGCCAAAGAGGAGAAAACCAAGGAGGAAGACAGAAGTAGTCCTTGTTAGCAAGCACCACACAAAATCCAACACATCTACGACACCTTCAAAGAAAGGGGGATTTGAGGAGGCAGGAAAGGAGATATTTCTAAATAGCTGTGCTATATTTTGATGAAATTCATTTTGCAAATGCAAAATATGGCCACCATCTCTGCCAAAACAGCAATTGTAGCTTAAGGGGAGAGCAGTCTTACCTTAGAGTATGAAATCCCAAATCCAGATCCCTTGACTTTGGCAAACCACTTGCAAAGAGAGAGGGAGGAATCACACTGGGTACAGTTCCTTGAAAGAAAGTGATCCACCACAGCACTTGCAACTTTATATCCCCACTTCACTTGGAAAAGAAGCAGTTGCCAAGAGATAGGGAGAGACCCCACTGAAGTTGGGCTCTTTTTAAAGTGGCATGCCCCATTCGGAAGAAGAGAACACATGCACTCTTCTCATGGAGGGCAAAATGTTAAAAAGAAAAAAGGATCATCCTAAGCTAATGGCATAATAGCTCCAAATCAGTCCCATCATTAGAGTACTTCTAAATTAAGGCTGCAACCCTGTATCTATTATCTGAAAAGGCAAAGCTTCATTACAGTGAACAAAACACACTTCCATTGGTTCACCTAGGTAATTTTAGAAGCTTATGTGTGGAGGTAGGTGTTTGACAGTCATGTGTATTACTTCAGTCATCAACTGACAGGATTTAAGTTTGCTTAAATCAAGCTCAAAATCTATCTCTATAATACAGTAATGTTTACCCCACCCTTCCATTCCACACTTTATAGCTTTTGCTATATTTCTGATCTGCTTCATTAAAATATCACTCCTTTCGTTTAGTACTCCTGACTTTGTGTTTGTGTGAGTGTGGGCACATGTACATGCACACACAAGAATTTGTAACTGTTCTTCCCCAGGAAAAGCCCAGACTTTCAGTATTTGTGTAGGACTGAACTGCAGTAAAGCAGTAGCTACCACAGATGTGACAGCTAGCCAGTCTCTAAAGGCTCTCTTTCCATTTTAGATATCCTCATTACAACATCTGACTAATATCTCTTTTGCAGACCTACTTAGACATACACATTTTGACATCAGGAAAGCACCTGCTTATGTTCAAGTACACATCTACAATTAGGACCGTGGTGTCAGAAAGCAGCTATAAAGCAAGCACAAGGCATATAAAACATATGTAATTTGCTGGAGCATGGAAAGAGCTTCCTCAAAGGCCTTAAGAAACCATTATAAAGCAGTACAGCAAATTACAGGACTCCTTTTAAAACTTTACTTGGCATTCTGTGCATTTAGGTCATTTTCCAATTTACCTCAGGATAGTGGTTTTCAGGGTTCCCTCCCCCTTGCTTTCATATTAATAGTGTCTTACAATTATTACATAATGATGCTTTGAAGTCCTGGTCTGGTGAGCAGATGTCACATTAAAAAAAAAAACAGTTAATTGAAATAAAAGTGCGTATTTCAATTATAATAATAGTATTTTCTTTATGGGGGTCTAAATACCCTAAAAGCACCAGATCTCCTATGATCTTGGAAGGTAAGCAGGGTCGGCCCTGGTTAGTACTTGGATGAGACACTGCCAATGAATACCAGGTGCTGTAGGCAATATTTCAGAGGAAGAAACTGGCAAAACCATCTCTGAGTATTTCTTGCCTAAGAAAACTGTATGAAATTCATGGGGTCACCATAAGTTGACAGGTGATCTGAAGGTGCATGCACACACACATTTGCTTTATAAGTTATAATTAGTTTCCAGAAGAGTAATTCCTGAAGATCTGTAATTATTACTCGGTTTAAAACTAAAATATACTTTTCAGCTTTAAATTCTCACCTCTTTAATTCTCACAAAGCAAGTTCTACCACCTCCTAAAATTCTTCCTGAGTTCCTACACAGCATGAGCTTCTATGCCTCCCCCAGAACCCCTGGAAGCTACAGTGGCAGGATCTCATGTGCCAGATACCATGAGAAATTTGGTTTTTACATAGTGCCTGTATCTTTTGTAAGGAAGTAGATCTTAGCTTATTTCATTCTTCCACACAAGAACCAAAAGGAGGAGAAGGAGGAAGAGGAGGAGGAGAAGATGTTTTGACCTTTCAAAAGTCAAAATAAAGGGCTTTTTCTGTACAAAACAAAAACATATTTGGACAAAAACTCATATTTTGCACAAAACAGTGTTTTTGCACACACAAAAATCTGCACCAAAACTTCAGGAATAAGTCTCAAAATGAAAAAAAAAATTGCAGCAGTTGACAATTTTGTTGAGATACTCTTACTCACTAAGGATCAGAAAGATTATTTAAATTTCTAGTTTTTAGCACAGATTCAGGATTGTTGGGGCTACATGGCTCAAAGCTCTTGGCACCTGGGAAGCATGTACACATGTATCCCAGCTGCAAGAGCCTAAAGGCATGATGTGTCAATGGTGCTGATAATTACTGTATGGACTGCATGCCATTAAAAAAACTTGTGAATTTCACCTAAGCCGACACAATTATATGAGTTGCTGTTTGTTGTTGTTGTTGTTGTTGTTGTTTGTTGTTGTTTTGTATTTCCAAAGAAGGGGATCCACCATATTGTCCTTTGCTAATGGGATTTGCTAGAGGTACCTGGATCCTGTTCTTCATGTATGGGCTGATTTTAACTGCAGACCTCAATGGATCCAAACATAATATTAGCATGCCTTCAGGCATGAAACTATAGATATACATACATATACTACACCACACTGGCTCTCCATAGATAGATAGATAGATAGATAGACAGACAGAAAGACAGACAGACAGACAGACAGACATATCTACACATAGAAATACGTATGGACTTCCATATATAGAGATGAGGGCCCCTGTCCCACCTAAGGGGATGCTTCATAGTAGACTGGGCTGAGATGTCCAGGCTCCCAGCCCTCATGAACATCCAGATCAGAACTTCATCTGCATCATGACTTTCCCTTGAGTTAATGGTCAAAGGTATTTAAATCAGCAGATGGTGGCAGCTATAGATGATCTCAAGGGGTATCATCTCCTACTCAGAAAAGCAAGAGTGGATCCATTACACACACACACACACACACACACACACACACATTGTGCATATACATATATATGGACTTTGATGTTCCCCTTCCCCAAATTTTTACCATCTACTGGAAGAAAAGTTTTGGGGGCCATGAAAGTTTTTGTAAATTTATAAATAATCACAAAAAAGATATTGTCTAGGTATTGGCTTTTGGCTATATCCCTATGGATCAACACAACCTCTTTCTTTTATGGCAATTAGGTCTCTTGGTACATGGGATGCTTCCATTACAGCATTTAAAGAGAAAAGAAGGCCACAGACATCTCAAGTGATTTCTCTTTGCCACCACAGGCTTGCAGGGGAATTGCAAATTGGGCAAAAGTTACAATATGTTCTCATTTTAGTTCCCCACTCCCTTTCATGCAGGACTTCAAGCTTGTTACTTTAACCTCACTGTTAAACAATAACTTTTAAAAATCTTTTTTCTCCTAAGTAATTAATACAGTAGCATCTCCATATCTGCTGATTCACCAACTGCTGATTCAATTATCTGTGGTTGGTGAGAGCGGGGGCAGGGGAGAGGCTTCTGGATGACTTCCGTGGCAGCAATGGAGATGGGGGGGGGGCAAAGGGAGGGGAGGAGAGGTCTCGCTTCCCTTCTCCCTTCTCCCAGCAGGATGGCTTTGGTGGCGGCAATGGCGACAGGGGGCACAGGGAGGGGAGGGGAAGTCTCACTTCCCTTCTCCTTTCGCCCAGCGGGATGGCTACGGTGGCGGCAATGGTGATGGGGGGCAAAGGGAGGGGAGGAGAGGTCTCACTTCCCTTCTCCCTTTGCCCCCCCTCCCAGATGGCTTCCGTGGTGGCAATGGGAGAGTTGGCTATTATCCACGGAATTCATTATCTGTGGGGGGCCCTTGGAACCAATCCCCCATGGATACAGGGGTCCTACTGTAATATAGCTCCAAAACCAACTATTCAGATAAAATCTTAAACATTAAAATCCACAAAGTAACAGTCACATATATTTAGCACATTTTGAAAAACAATGATGTTATCTAAGCCCATAAGGTTTACAAAGCAATGACAGTTAGCATTGCCAACTTTGTCATCAACCCTTCGAATTTGCTTTGGATATCTTCAAAGGCAAGAGGCCTTAACAGCGATTATATTCCTTGCTTCTCCACATGCTCGCTCCATGCCAGGCTATTAATGCCTTGTCGACTAGTGACAGCCTCCAGCTAAAACTGAGGTCCATGATGTAAATGCAGTGCAAAACTTCAACTCACAAGGAAATGATGCTTAAGATTAAACACACAGACTTTAGAAAGCATTTATGCAAATTTCATAACAACTGCTTAAGGCAAATATAGAAGGAAATACAGATTATGTTCACTTCCAAACCACTAAGCACAGATTGAGTCCATAGCTGAATAAATCAATACACAGTGTAACAAAGAAGTAAGTTGTTCTAGTATGAAATCAGTATTTGACATGGCCCAGGTGAGCTATGCTAAATAGTGGGGGAGTATCTTAGAATGGTATCTAAAAGCAAGTTCTTTCTTTAAAACATAACATTACATGGTTTATGACCAGTGTGTACTATTTATACACACTTATGTTTAGTCATAAACGATCTCTGATTTGCAAATTCCATCAATGCCCACAAACTCAATATTGCTTCACCAGTGGGAGGTTTAATTTCCCACACACACACATGGGTTTCCTGATCGGGTTTCATGTGCAGGAACACTCTAAAATTCATGCATGACAAGGAAGAAGCCAAGACTTTCACACTGAATTGGACAAGGAGCCTAGTCATCCCCAACACAAATGCTTTATTAGGTGTACAATTAAATGTGTCATATTAGATGCACAGTAATACTGTCATCCTATCTATGGCAATGAAGATAAGAGTTATCTAAGAGGAATGGGGAACATACAGCCCTTCAGATGTTGTTAGACTGTAACTCCCATCCCTTGCCAGTCGAGCCAAAGATAATGGAAGGTTTAGTCCAACAATAGCAATAGCCCAACAATAGCTGAGGGCTACACATTCTACATCCCTGATGCAAGGTGTTATCATTCTTCAAACAATTTAGCAGTTACCAATTGCATGGTCCTCCCCAGCCCTGCCAGTTCCACCCTCCAATAGCAAAGCAGTATCACAAATTCCTTCTGCACCTCCAGCAGAGGAGCACCTTTCTCAGCACCATTCTCACCTTTCTCACTTTCTCTTAAAGTGTAGCACTGTAGCAGTATCATGACCCTTGAGTCTAAGCATGCCAACACCAGGCACTGGGTCATAGGATGATGTAATACGTTTTGAAAAACACGAAATCCATCTCAAATAAATCAGTAAGACAGACATAGAACTGAAGGCCAAAACACATGCCTGTGCCTATTGCGGTTCTATGGCATTACTAAGGCCAGTATTACCCCTCCCTTTGACAGTGTCACCTGGTGCGGTTCAGCCTCTCCGCAGCCCCCTAATGCCACCGCTCTTGTAGTTCTTGACAAACATACCATCTCATCCCTTTTCCATAAGACATGTACTAGGCTCACAGATTCATCTCCCCAGTTCTAACCTTGGGTTTTTCTCAGCATATTCTAAACTACAGTAATTTCCACGTTTCTGCTTCTCATGCCACGATTTCTCCTTACCTTTTGATTCTCACGTTCCATTCACCTATCATGGATTGTTTACCACTTTCATCTATCTCTCTCCTTGACAAAATTTACCAGACACTTGGGCAAACCTCCCTAGAAATCTACAGAGGCGGGGGGGGGGGAGAATACACTTCTGGACTACAGCTCCCCAAATCCCCCAGGCATCATGACCACACTTTGCTTATAATCAGGGTCCAAATAAATCTTATTTAGCAGCCAGGCTAGCTCTCTCACTTTTTTCCATATATGCAGTCATATGCCAAATGTAAATGTATTCTAATTAGGAGCATCAAACTCTCAGTGGGTCTGTGGCTGGAGTTTGAATACTCACAATTGCAAAGTACAGAGTTGATTAAATGAAGCACACTAAACATTAGATGTTATTGTGCATGGGACAAACCATCTTAGATCAGATCAAAGGAGAATCCACTCCAACTTTCTTTTTCCCACTTCAGCCAATAACTGTGGTGCAGGTGACCTCCGACGGTGTCTCCTGCTGTGATTAGGCCTCTCTGCACACCCCTAATGCTGCCACTGGCCAACAAGTTGCTCCCTAGAAATCCATGAGCAAAAGACATGAAGGAAACTGATCTCCCATGTTGTTGCCCCTGACAATATATATTCAGAAATATGTAACCTCTGAACCTGGAGGTGTTGCTTCGGTATTATACTTAAACTGTTTCTAGTTCTGTTCTCACTGAGTTTGTCTAACACCCATTTAAACCAATGTCCATCATCCTACCTTATAGGAGCAAATCCTGTAAGCTAATTCTGTGTTGTATGAAGTACATTCTTTTGCCTTTTCCAAATCTATAGCTGAATAGTTTCCTTGAGTAATGCCAAATTCTATTATGAAAAAGTGAAAACACTTTTTATCTGTTATTCCCCCCCCCCACATATCCTCTCTAAACATCTATCATGTCTTCCCTTAGTCATCTCTTCCAAAACTATGGATCAAACTAGATGATACACTTAGCATGTTTTTAGAAGATACACTCTCTAAGGAGCAAAAGGTATTGGTTTGTGATTCTGTGATTCTTTCCTTGAGTTCAGCAAACTTTGGTTAGGGGAAGGTAAACAAGGACATGATTTGCAAGTTTGATTGCTGAGCACATACATCTGTGGAAATCTTGTGGTGAGAAGAAAAACAGGTTAATCATACAGAATATGGATAACATTTTTCATTGTGCTTTAATTTTCATCGTCAGGTTTTTACCTGATCCTGTTTTAGTTTTGTGAGCCACCTTGGGTCCCATACTAGGAGAAAGGCAGCATATACATTGACTGCATAAACAAATGGAATCGTGTTTGCCCCTGAAACATTTGGATCTTCTCTAATAAAAAAGTGCACTGCATCTCCAACCATCTCATCATTTGGGCTGCCCCTTCTGCTTTCTTTCCAATTGCAGAATATTATTTTTCAGATGGGATGACCCAAACTGGATGCAATATTCCAAATGTGTCTGGAATATACATTTATATTCAAACATTGTGGCTTCTGCATCTAGCCCTTGCAGACTTGCCAAAAGGAAAAAAGGGAAGACTAGAAAGTTCTATATCCTCATTACTCATCTCAGTTATAGAGAATTAAAAAAAGAAGAAGGAATGAGATGTTTTTGTCACAATAAAAGGCAAATTCATGTCAGTCCTGAATTATCCAGTACCTTAACAGGATTCTAATTCAGCATAAGACAACTGCCTCACCTACCTGCAAATATCCTGCAACTTAAAAAAATAATAATCATGATTATACTCCTTTTTCCAAGCAATTTCCCAGTGTTCAAAAGTAAGTACTGTGGAATTCTACTGAGTCCAACAGAGCTATCCATTTCCCGGTATCCACAATTTAGCTTGCATACAGACAAAACAATCAGGATTTCAGAACTGAACCTCAAAGTTCTGCTAACCTAGCTCAAACAACACAGTATTTAAACATCGTTTTAAAAAAAAAACTGGTGTAGTTTGTTTCTGTTTGTTTTTATTTGCTGTACAATTGCCTCAGGAGCCCTGAAAAGCTGAGAAGGAGGAGAAGAACTGTTGTTGTTATAGTCATATAGTCATCAGTATGGGCACATCAGTAACAGTTCCTTCCATGGATTCTGATAAGTTAAATCTCTGAGCTGTGAGCAGACACATATTGACTCTAACACATATGTATGCAATACAATGGCATGCACATGAATGATAAGCATCATGCCACAAACTTACCATTTTGTATTTTGTAACTAAAAATGTCATTCCCCCCCTGCACAAGACATCCTAACCAAAAGAAGACACACATACCTTTTTATTTATAAATGATGTGACCAGACACAGCCTTTCTCAGCCTTTTAGCCTGGAGGAAGCCTTGAAATAATTTTCAGGTCTCAAGGAACCGCTGCATAAAAAACTGATGGCCAGAATCATGCATGGGAGCTATGTCTTCATAAGTGGACTTATGTCTTTGGGAATTAGAACTGGTCAGTTTGGTAACATCCATACCCAGTAGAGGGCTGCAATTATGTTACTACGTAACAGAGTTGGCCAAGTGCCCAATGAGTGCATCGGGCACCCTTGCTACTGTCCTGATACATATCTGTATAATTCACTAACAGGGTTTCATAGCTACTCTATCACTTATAGTTGTCGCTTCACATTGGAGTTAGGAGTGGAGCACCACCATGGAAGTGAAAAAAACACAAATAAGTTAAGCCCCATCCCCAGCATATGTACTACACTACAGTATTGTAGACTCCTCTCCTGCCAACAGGACTGTCGATGCCTGCCACTGCGGCAGCAACATCTGCCCCCGGCACACAAACCATGCCCCTCACCCACACTCACCTCCCTGCCAGTTCTCCCTCCCTCTGACCTGCCAATAACACGACTCCAGCTTGCTTTCTTACCTTGCACCAAAACAGTGCTGCCTGTTTAAAACAGTAAGGTTGCTCCTTTCCCAAACCAATGCTAAAAGTTGCAACTGTAGCAACACCCATCCCCAGATGCACAAATCATGCCCCTCACCCACACTTGCCTCCCCCCCCCCCACAGCTCTCCCTCCCTCTGCCCTGCCAACAACACAACCTTACTGAATGTTTTAAACAGGCAGTGCTATTTTGGTGTTAGGTAAGAAAGCAAGCTGGAGTGTTTTGTTGCCAGGACAGGAGGAGGAGGAGGAGGAGGAGGAGGGTGGGGTCTTGGCATTTGAGCTAGTTGAGCAGCAGCTACAAACCATGAATATGCAAAACCATGAATGTGAAATACACGAATGTGAAGGGACAGCTGTATAGATAAAGTTTCATTAAGTAAAAAGTGATGTAGAATTCTGGCAATTGTACCTACAGCTCAAAAAAGCTCTTTTTTTCAAATTACAATTTGTTCTGGAATCTCTGGAGACTTCTCATGGAACCCTAGAGTTCCAGGGAACCCTGGCTGAGAAACCCTGGCCCAGACTGAAGTTGTGGTTCAACTGAGCTTTCCCTGGCTATCTGGATACAAAGTCATGTTCACCTTTTCCCTCCTCTCTTTATCCACTTTATACCTACATATCAAGTAACCATTGCTGATGGCATCTGAAATATACCCAGGCATACATGGTGTACCCATAAGTACAAGCATCTCCACTGTGAGTTGATTTAAGAAATAGTTGTTGTGATCAGTTTGAGGAACTATTTCTGCAAAACAGGCCAAGAAAAGTTTTTGCAGTGTGTTAAGACTGGGATCGGGGTGGATGGGAGGACAGTAGTTCAGGTAATGATCCATGGTAAGTAATAATTGCACAAAGCACACTCCGATTTCCATCTGTGGCATATTGGCCATAAAAAGCATCTTGATGGGATCCCTGCTTCCCATAAGAATAGTCTAAGTCCAAATCACTTTCCCAAACAGGCTGGAGACAAGACACACTTTGTGAAACCAGAAAGACTCGGTTGAATATGAACTGCATTTCTCCACCTTCACTCCCTGCCTAATTGTGTAGACAGAGAAAGACAATTAATAACACTAACCTTAAAAATTATTTCCAATAATGAGAAAGGCTGCTCAAAAAACGAACATCTCGGCTTCCAAATGATGTTGTGCTACCAAATAACCTCCCCCCCCGCCCCCATCCCCAATTCTCTGTCTTTGCAGAATGATTACTTTTTCAACATACAGAGAGAAAAGGGCTTATCCAAGAGCCTGCAGCTTTGGAAAATATTCAGTGTCACTGAGCTAAAAGGCCTCCCGAGTTGATCAAATTTGCCTCTGGGTGTATCACATGGCTGAAGCTGCTGCCTGCCTCTGTGTGATCTGCCTTGTTCTCTGAAGACTTTACCTCACTGGCTCTACCCCTTCCCCTGACCCTCTAGTCTTCTTCAAAACAAAAGCATTTTGTATATTTCCCTTTCACTCTAATAATACTGTTTATAGATGCTCGTGCCATTACATTTCCTAATTTCTAATTCCCCCCCCCTTTTTTTTTTAAGTTCCACATTATCTTAAAGGGTTCCAGGAAGCACATAAGCACTGTCTGAAACAGGCATGAGAAACCTTCAGGACCTGTCTACTCTTGACTGTCTCACAAAAAGCTTAAGTACTGGCTCATGTGGAATAATAGGCCTGACCCAGGGAAGCAAGTGAAAATTGAAATCAAATAGCAATGACCCCGCTGAAAGTTCATTTAGTTGATTTAGCTTCTTCCACCATCAGAAATAACTAATAATTAAAGTAGGACATAACACAGAATGAACACTATTTGCTAAGATAGCAGGGCATTCCAGAGTACAGCAAGAGCATAGCTGTCAATGGCTGCACTCAACATTTTATGAAAATTCAGGAATTTCTAGGGATAAAACTTAAGAAGCTCCTAGGAGGCTTTCAACTCCAGGTTTAGAACCCCATAGACTAGGGCCTTGTCTACACTGGCCAAATAAAACAACCTCACTTCGTTGTATCTTCGAGCTATCTAGACAACGTACGGCTCAAATCCAGGGCATTCAAGCATTTCAGGGCTTTAATCAGCATCAAATAAGTAGAGATTTACTCTGGATCCTAGTGGAAAATCTGGATATTCATGTGTATGTGGGCAACCCTCCATTGCAACATTGGTGTGCAGACAGCGGGAGGAGTTTTGGGAGTGTGGAAGAGGTTAGGAGGAGGCAACTTAGGCCAGGCAATCGACTGACCTTTCCCACTGTTTCAATTTCACTTTTTAGCAGTTCCTCTGCCCCACCTGCATACACACCAGTCATTCAGAGAAGCACATACCAGCATACTCATAGTGTTAGCTGAAGATGCCTCCACTTAATAGGATGTCCGAAGCCCCTCCAAATTATGGGGAAAGACATGCACATGAATGGGGGTAAGGGGAGGGGAAAGGATTGTCCGTGGCTGTGTGGCCATGCATACTGTGATTTATTGGACTAGGGTGAGTTCAGAAGGGGGAACTATATACAGACAGTGCCCCTGAACTTGGTGATTGTGTAGACAGCCCATGGTCACTGCAGACCAGGGAACCCAGAAAGTAAGGAGTGTTTTCCTGTCAGTGTAGACGAGCCCTAGTTCCCTGGACACCTGACCACTGACTTTTCTTTTGACTCAGCTTCAATGGAGAAATAAAAAGTGTAGCTGTTTACCTATGAATGTACAGGCAAAAGGGAGAACTCCATATTTCATTTTCTGTCTCTCATGCTTTAGACACCTATTTTGAAGTGTAGGATTGCTGCTTTCCTCAGCTGTTCTCACATGAAGCTTCTTTAGCATAAATTCTACCTAACAGTTAAACTAAGCTTTGAATAGATGCCTCTGTTTTCTGTGATCACTAAGTATCTGAAAACTTTCTAGTCCAAGACCCAAGGGGAAAAAATCACTTAGGCTGCTGACACACTGAAGAAGTAATGCAGTTTGACACCACTTTAACTATCATGGCTCTATCTTGTGGAAATCTGGGCTTTGTAGTTTGTTGTGGCAGAAGAGCTCTCTGACTAAACATCTCACAAAACTACAAATCCCAGAACTCCATAGCATTTAGCCATGGCAGTTAAAGTGGTGCCAAACTGCACTATTTCTGCAGTGTGTCAGCAGCATCAGATAGAGCTCTGACAAGCATCAAGAGAGCCTTGTATAGTTTCTGTCCCCAATCTGCAGGAACACGTGGAGCAATGGAACAGGGGAGGCCCTTCTCTTGGTCCCCTCCCCCATCTTCACTGGAACATTAGGTAAGGACCATCTTGGTAGCTGCTCCAAAGTTGTGGAGCATGCATTCAAGGGAAGTTGTCACCAGTTGGGAGGCAACTAGGGTTGCCATACATCCTGGAAATCTGGGGAAAATCCAGAATTAAAGGGAATTAAAATTGTCCCATCTGGCTGGGCTGCTTGAAGCAGCAGATCCCGGATTCCTCCAGCTATGGAGGGAGGAGGAATTCCTCCAGAGCTGGAGGAATCTGGGATCTGCTTCGAGCAGCCCAGCCCGATGGGTTGATGCAGCAAGGGAGGGAGGGCAGAGGGTGGTCCTCCCCGGGTGGCAGTTTGGGGGGCTGGCACTCCCTCACCCACCCACTTCCTTCCCGACGTGCCTGTTTGCTTCGCACCCGGAGTTTTGAGATCACTCCTTCCCCACACACACACACTCCGGGTGCTCTGCCCTCAGGGAGGGGGGAGAGAAGAGGGCCTTCTCCTCCTCCCCCCCCCCACGGGTGCTCTGTCCCGGTTTTGTGGCAGAGAATTATGGCAACCCTACAGACAATTCTCTTTTCATTTATGATTTATGAGGAGGGCGCTGCAACTTTTATTGTCAGGCATGCTTTTATATTGTTTTATATTGCTTTCAATGCAGTTGTTGTTTTACTATGAATATTGCTTTAACTGTGGTTTATTGTAATAAGCTTCAGGATGTTTTATTTAAATAATGTTGTGAGCCTCCTAGAGTCGAAGCTGTGGGGGGAGAGGCGGGGGTATATATTAAATCAATAAAACGTAAATATTTTAACCATTTCAAATTTTATTAAAATCTATATTTTTGTCTTCCATGACAAGCCTTCTTGTGCACAAACAATGAGGAATTTGCACCATGAGTGCAAGTCAGACAGATTTCCAATGTGAATTTTCCTGCTGCGCTTGCTGTGCAAGTGGCTTGTGCATTATTAATCCAAGTATAGGTACAAAATTTAAATGTTGAAAGAAAAAAATTGAAAATTTTAAATTAAATGCAAAATGTGCACACATATATCTGAGATTTGAATTCCAACTCAAACCAGCAAATATTTACTTTTTAAATTTAAATTACATCAATAATTTTTGTATATGTGAAGTCAAAGGCTTTCACGGCCGGCATCCATAGATTTTCCTTTGTTTTTTTCCAGGCTGTGAAGCCATGTTCTAGAATAGTTTCTTTCTAATGTTTCGCCTGCATCTGTGGCTGGCATCTTCAGAGAATGGTTGGGTAGGAGTGTATGTGGAGTTTATATGCTGTGAACCCCTGTTGGGGAGTATATGTAAATTTGTGTAATTGAATGGTTAGTTTCTGGGTATAGAAATGCAAGGCTCATTAGTGTCTGTTTGGCTAATGGTTGCTTGATGGGCCATTATCTGCTGGGAATCCCTCTGTCCCTGGGTGGAATTCTTTTGTAAGTGTTGAGTTTTGATTCTATTGCATTTCAAAACTGGCAGTCAGATTTTGTTTACTTTTAAGGTTTCTTCTTTCCTGTTGAAGTTGTCCAGGTGTTTCTGGATTTCAATAGCTTCTCTGTGCATTCTGACATTATAGTTGTTGCTCTGGTCCAGAATTTCTGTGTTTTTAAATAGCATTTTGTATCCAGGTTGGTTTATAACATGTTCTGCTACTGCTGATGGATGTGAAATTAAATGGAAGTTTTGCTAGAGATTGGTCACACAAAACGTGCCATTCAAGCTACAATATGTAATCACCCTAGAATTGTGTGGGCTACAGTGACCTTCAAAATAGTTGGTCTAAATCTTCCAGCTCATTCATACAAGTCAGGAAAGTGTAACATAATTATAAATTACTTTCCTACATATAGTACACACCTGATAACTGAAAGTATATGGGAAGAGGCATATCTAAGATCTACTGTTCTATATTTGTAAAAGTGAATCCTCCCTAGCAAGACATTTATTGTTGGGGAGTGTGAGGAAGTGAAGAGTAAAGCATCTCATAACATTCCACATATGATCACCTTTTCATGCTGTAGGAGAACAAAACAGATCTAAGAAAACACCCAAAACAAGTACAGAAGAGCTACTCCCCTCCTTGGTCCAAAGACCCACTAAAGCAGAAGGTGGTGCTATGTTGAATTTAACATTAGAAACATTTTTTTTCCAAAACAGCATCTGCCATTTTGGTGGAGCACAAAAAATATTCTCAAAAATATGCACCCCACTCTTTGATGCATCCCCCCCATTATGTCCCCTCCTCCTTACAGCTGTAGGGGAGAGGAGAAGAACTCCTTGTCACTGTTAAAGCAATCTGGTTGAAGTTCCCTAACAAAATACACCCTTCTGTTTCAGCTCAGCGTAAATTCCATGGTAGAAAATCCTAGGATCCTGTAACTGAACTATACAATGACCTGGTACATGTACTGAATACATCCCAATCCTTGAGCATGGCTCCTTTCCCCCCCCCACCACCACCACCCCACCCCCAAGAAAGAAAGCACCTTATTACTGCAAATGATGGAACAAACACTCACACTACAGGATATTCCTCCTAGGAGCAAGCAATTGTCAATGCTGCTGCTACCATTCACAGAAACTGATTCAATCTTATACTTCAATTATGCCTTGAATTTCTTATTAGCACCAAAGCTCATTACCTCAACAATTTGGTATTCTGAAGGCTCTTTACAGAAAAGAAAGGAGAGAAGGATCCCTGGTGTGCGGAGGAGCACTGGCTTTATTTTTAAACAGTATTTATTGAAATGCATGCAGCCACATTAGGAAACAAGCCAAGCTTTTCTGATTAAAGCTCCCACACTCAAGCATTGCTAAACAGAAACAAATGGCCCTCTTAGCTATTTTTTCTAGGAAAATACTTTAGTCTCGATTACAGCAAACAGGCTAGAGTGGAAATATTTTTTAAAAAACAGAGTAACAGACTGCTCATTATCACTATAGGCAGAGTGGAAAGATGGCCAAGGAGAAGTCAAGTTTACTCCAAGGGTAAGGACACAGAAGGGGAGAAGAGAGGTGAATGTAACACCTTGCACTCTTACATCTTGAATCCCATGGAGTCACACTGAATGGAAATCCCAATGCATCCCCCTCCCACAATGATAGGAGCCAAATGGGAAGCTTTGGTCCCACTATAACCATGTCTGCTAAATACAGCACTCCCACAGAAGTGAATGACATAGGACCACATCAAGATACATATATAGGAATGTCACTGAGATGGGTATCAGGCCTGGCACTGGCCATCGTGACTCCAGTTTGTTTGTTTTGCATGGGAAGGAGATTTTGCCTCTCCTCAGCTATGGTAACAATCCCTTGCTTTGTCATGTAGGACAGAATAGCCTGTTCCTACCGGATCCTGCCTTAGCCGGCATTTTAAAGTCCTATTAGAATGGGAGAAACTGGAATGTAACAAAGAATACATAGTGGCAAAAATCCTATTAGTCCTGAGTAGAGTAGACCTACTGAATCAATTGTTGAATGGTGAGTCAACAACTATGTAAATCTAATTGATTCAATGGGTTTACTCTGGTCAGGCATAACAACACTGTTTCTTACCATTATATAGTAATATGCAATGCACTGAAGAAGAAGAAGAAGAAGAAGAAGAAGAAGAAGAAGAAGAAGGCAACGACACATATCTAGCCTTCTTAGATATATTTTTACACTTCAGTCCAGAGATGCTTTCTGTGGTTTGAGTACCACTGAGCCATGGAGCTTAACTAGGTGATCTTGAACCAATCATGCTCAGCCTAACGTGCCTCACAGAGTGGTTGCAAGCGTAAAATGGAGATGTGGAGAACAATTTATGCTGCCTTGAACACAATGGAAGAAAGATGAACAAAACTAATGGCTCTGTCATAATTCTGCCCTCAGTGCTGCCTATGAGCCACATGCAGGCAAATATTGAAGGAGGGGGAGATTAAGGAGCCCTTTGCTTGCATCCTTGTAAAACCAGGAGAGCTAATATGTGGCCCTCCAGACCCTGTCTAATGCAAAAATACATGCTGATCTGGGATCTGGTCACAATGATCTGCCTGAATAAACAGAAGCCCTTCAGACAAAAGAGCAGCTAGATATTAGTGAGCACATACAGTGTGTGGCTTCAAGCTAAAATCAATGTGGTTGTTCGCATTAATGAGAATCCTACATGAGAATGTAAGACATAAACCTCACTAGCAGAACCAGCCATGCTTGGTTACTTTTAAAAAAAGTAGTAGATAAGAGCCTCACCTCAAAAAACACGAACAAGTAATGTCAACAATGTGTCAAAAGCAGCAAGGAATGGGAAATTGCCTTAATTGAAGACCTGCCACTTGATTACTGATGGCTGTTCTATCCCAAACACACTAAGCAAAGAAGGGGAAGGAGACAGAAAGAGGAGACAATGAGGGTAATCTTAAAACATATTATTTTGAATCTCCAAATGTTATGCTTTTTAGGTTTAAAGGCAGATGATGCCAGGGTTGTTAGAAGAATATGATTTTTGTGAGCTCCTAGCCAAAATGACATTACGGTATATGCACCTCTTGGACTAATGTGCTGATTCAACTTAGCATTTGGTGAACATTGCAGTTTGCACCATTTAAATATGCATTTTGGGAAAAACATATACTAATGAAAATGCTCCATTCTATTTTTGCATTAATCTGTGAATTTAAAAACAAAAAATATATTGAAGTGCATTTCAATTGACACATGAAATATGTATTTTGAGATATGTATGTTTTTTTAAAATCCACAGATTAATGGAAAAATAGAAGGAAAATGGAGTCAAGACGTGTGGAAAATAATGTACTGGACATACTACTTAAACCAGAAGATAGGTAGAAGGGTACAGCAAACCCATATAACAATAATGGGAGAGGAGAATCCACACATCCGTTCCTTCATATGTACTCCAGACAGCAAGCTCTGACCATTTTGTGCATCATAACATTCATGCAGGTGAGGAACCCCACTCCCCTCCAAAAAACCCCTAATATATAATATTGACACAGTATGATTTAAAATGTAGAGTATAACCTATGAAGTCCTTCACAACTTGGAACCATGCTATTTATGACACTAGACAAGCTTTCAGCTCACTGAGAGGTCTTTCACACAGTCCCACAATCAGTAGCAGATGTACTTTTGTCAGGAATCTAAAAGAGGAGCTTCTCAGGAGCATCTCTCAAGTTCTGAATCACCAGAAGCCCAGATAATTCTTTTTCTACTGTCTTTCCGTTGCCATGAAAAGACATTTTTAATCAGGGTGCTGATGTAGATTTTAACTGATGGGTGCTTTTTTTTACTGATATATTAAATTATTTGAATTCATTTACGGTATGTTTTAATTATAACCTTATATTTTGTCTGCACCTCATTATTGTTAGCTCCTTCAACACTACTTTTTTAGTGAAAAGGCAGAATGTATATATTTAATAAATTAGTATTTGTAGGACTTGCTCATGACCATAATACCTACAAATTTCCCCACCCATCCCCTCCCCCCAAAAAATCCTTCTGGTAATTCACTGAATTTGCCCACTACTACTCATTTTAACTTGCTACTTTTTCCAGGCAACATCTTTGTCCACCCAAAAACCCGAACTGCTATCGTTTGGGATCTGACAGAATAATGAAATCCTGTGTACTTTCTGGTTGCTACAAATGGGTCTTGATACAAAACATGTGTTATATAAATTTGAAAACTTGAACCTAGTAATTAGAGTGAAAGCAAGGGAAAGGCCTAAATTTGATTTGGAACCAAGTTAATGGAACTGATATCCCTGGATAAAAGGTGTACAGTTTAATATGCTATGATCTGGGGATAATGAGTTCTTGAAATTAAGCATTCTAAGAGTATCAATTAAAATAGAAAATTAGCACAGAAACCTCTGTGAGTTATCTCCATTTATTTGGCTGCAATCCATAACTGATTGAGAAGGCTATGGAAAATGGACCACATTGTTCCCATCCGTCTGAAACCAGTCACCTAACAACTGCAGATCTCTGAACTGCAACTTATTATATAAAAGTGAGACTTGCATCACAGAAAAACACAGCCCATGAACTAGTACCATTAACTGCTCAGTGTTCAGAATGTCTTCAAAGGAGATTATCCTTTTAGCTTTTTAACTACAGTCAAATACATAGTTCATAAACGTGAGTATTCATAGCACTTTATAATAATAATAATAATAAAATTTTATTTATATCCCGCCCCTCTGCAACGCAATCGGGGCGGCTTACAATATAAAAACCCCATACTCACAATACCCTAGCCCACCCACCCCTTAAAATAATATTAAATTGCAAAGGATTAAAAACATGCATTAATTAAAATATATATAAATTAGAAGAAAAAAAATTAAAAACATACAATCGTAGCCTATAAAGGGCAGCTGAGTCTTGGGCCGGGATAATTATTCAGGAAAGGCCTGAATAATTATCCTTTACTTATCAATGACTTGGATGATGGAATTAGGGGCATACTTATCAATTTTTTTCAGATGACACCAAATTAGGAGGAGTAGCTAATACCCAAGAGGACAGGTTCAAAATTCAAAATGACCTGGATAGACTGAAGAGCTGGGCCAAAGCTAACAAAATTCAGTACGGAGAAATGTTAGGTACTGCACTTAGGATGGAAAAACCAAATGCATAGATACAGGATGGGGGAGACCTGGCTGAACAAGACTAAGTGCAAAAGGGATCTAGGAGTCCTAGTACACCACAAACTGAACATGAGTCAACAGTGTGATAAGGCAGCTAAAAAGGACAATGCAATTTTGGGCTGCATCAATAGAAGTATAGTGTCTAGATCAAGGGAAATAATAGTGACACTCTATTTTGCCTTGGTCAGGCCTCACCTACAATACTGTGTCCAGTTCTGGGCACAATTCAAAAAGTATATTGACAAATTGGAGCGTGTCCAGAGGAGGGTGACTAAAATGGTGAAAGGTCTGGAAACCATGCCTTATGAGAAAAGACTTAGGGAACTGGGTATGTTTAGCCTGGAAAAAAGATGGTTAAGGGGTGATATGATATCCCTGTTTAAGTATTTGAAGGGGTGTCACATTGAGGATGGAGCAAGCTTGTTTTCTGCTGCTCCAGAGACTAGAGCACGGAGCAATGGATGCAAGCTCCAGGAACAGAGATTCCACCTCAACATTAGGAGGAACTTTTTGACAGTAAGAGCTGTTCGGCAGTGGAACACACTCCCTTGGAGCGTGGTGGGGTCTCCTTCCTTGGCGGTCTTTAAACAGAGGCTGGATGGCCATCTGTCAGGGATGCTTTGATTGTGATTTCCTGCATGGCAGGGGGCTGGACTGGATGGCCCTTGTAGTCTCTTCCAACTCTACAATTCTATGATTCTATAACTTTTCAGGTATACTCCGGTTAATGAAGTAGATGGCTTCCTGGATATTACTTATTTATTATTAATAATTAATAAATAATATATTATAATAAGCAATATATTTATAATAAATGATTTATAATAAATTACTTCTTCAACTGAAAATTTGGTACCAGAGGCAGAAATGACAGGGAAGGAACAGGGATAGGTTTCTACACCAGAAGAAAGAGCAGTTCAACATTTTTCAGCAAATCTTTTATCCTAAAACTTTTCTATGACAAGCACAGAGTAAATCCCACTGTCTCTCACTGCTAGGCATTGGGGACAGATGTAGGAATTGACTCCAATTCCACCAGACCACTCAGCTGCATGAAATCTCATGCATTTGTCTACATGCAGTTTCTTGTCACCCATGAGTACTAGGCTAGCACTTAAATAGAAAACTGCTCTGTTTTCACAACGGGGGTGAAGGTAGGCAAACGAAGGGCAGTTATCCTCCTCTGGGATTTCCTCCATGTACATGCTTCATGCTCATGATAGGTTGTGTCCAGCCCTCGGTGTTTATTTTCCTGTATTTATTTTGTATTAAGCCATATTGTGGAAAGTAAATAATAAACACTGTTTTTCCATTTATACTACTATCCTGTGTCTTTTCCACTGCAGAGGCTGTTACTAACACCCTATTCTCTATTATTTCCCTTCTGCCTTCCTTCAAGTACGCAAATATGAAAGCAAATAAAGGGAAACAGAGGGTGACAGAGAGATACTGGCTGCACTGGTACATCATATGGAATGTGTCATATGCATGAGCTCCAAACAGGACCTGAGTTTCTATCACTTTTCTCAAAGCCACAAAGAAGATTTTGGCAGTTTTTACCTTCAGCTTCCTCAAGTCTCAATCTGTCATTGTATGCAAACATGGCATAATGTTTTATTTAAAAAATAATAAAGTCCAATTGGTTTCAAACTGAGTCAACTTCAAACTTGGGTTAGAAAGTTACTGTGGTGGAGGTGACCCGGGCATACATTCTATGTCCTCAGGATGTAAATCTTCACTTCAATCTTGCATGAAGAGGTTTTGCATGTTTTTGATGATTTTTGCACTGTCAGGCTTTTTTGCAAGAAAATTTATTTGCCAAAAAAAAGTATTTTTGTGTTTAAAAAAACCCCTACAACATTTTTCTATAAAACAAAACAAAAACTAACACATTGTGCCAAAAAATGTACTTCATGTTGTTTGTACAAATACCGTATATTCCGGCGTATAAGACGACCCGGCGTATAAGACGACCCCCCCCCAATTTTTAAGGGGAAATGCAGAGTTTGTGATATATTCGCCCTATAAGACGACCCCCCTCTTCCAACGCATAGCCCCCGCATGCCCCTCCTGCGCTCTCTTCCAGGAGGGAGTGCAGGAGGAGGATGCGGAGGCTGTGCGCCCAAAAGGGGCACGTTCGCCCCTTCTCCCCACCTTCCAGGAAGGTGGGGAGAAGGGGCGAATCGCGGTTTGGCCGCGCAGCCTCTCCATGCCCCTCCTGCGCTCCCTTCCAGGAGGGAGCGCAGGAGGGGGATCGGGAGGCTGCCCGGCCAAACCGGGCACGTTCGCCCCTTCTCCCCACCTTCCAGGAAGGTGGGGAGAAGGGGCGAATCGCGGTTTGGCCGCGCAGCCTCTCCATGCCCCTCCTGCGCTCCCTCCTGGAAGGGAGCGCAGGAGGGGGATCGGGAGGCTGCCCAGCCAAACCGGGCACGTTCGCCCCTTCTCCCCACCTTCCAGGAAGGTGGGGAGAAGTGGCGAATCGCGGTTTGGCCGCGCAGCCTCTCCATGCCCCTCCTGCGCTCCCTTCCAGGAGGGGGATCCGCAGATTGTGCGGCCAAACGGGGCACATTCGCCCCTTCTCCCCACCTTCCTGGAAGGTGGGGAGAGGGGGCGAATCGCGGGTTTGCCTCGGCCGCTGCAGAAGCGCTCGAGCAGCGGCTGCGGCAAACCGCAATGTTCGCCCCCCTCCTCTTTCTTCCGTTGCTCCCCAAAGGAGGAGAAGGCAGAGGAGGGGGGCGAATGATCTTCAAAACACTTTGCTTCACCCCCCTGCCCCATCTCCTGCCTCTTCGCTCAGTTTGCGAAGAGGCAGGAGATAGGCAGGTGGGCGAAGCAAAGTGTATCCGGCGTATAGGACGACTGTCAATTTTGGAGGGCACTTTTGAGTGCTCAAAAGTCGTCTTATACGCCGGAATATACGGTACTTTCTTGCAAAATCTCAAAATGTAAAAAACAAAACAAAAAAAAACCCTCATCGCAGTTGACCATTTGCTTGACAAGGAATTATAGTGTGTTGAGACACCTTTTCTCATCAAGGAAAAGGAGTTTTTCAGCTATTCTTTACATTCCTACTGTGCCCTGAGAACAAATCCCTCAGAATAAAACAAACGTGTGTTGATACTACATATAACACACAGCCAGGGCTTGGACAAGTTAATTTTTTTGTACTTCTCTGGATGGCTAGTGACCATATTAGCAGTGGGATTCTGGGAGATGTAGTCCAAAAAAGGATTTTTTTTTCAAGCTCTGCATACAGCTCAGAAATGTCTGTGCTGCCATCCAATGGTGGGAGTGAAACTTTAGTGATGTATTCTGTGGAGAACAAAACATGGTGGTGGCATTCTCAAACAGTGCACTTGAATTAATCCAAAAGATATGTAAGCAACTAAATGAAACAGGTCATACAGACACCTTCAATTGCACCACAGTATATCAGTTCATCATCTATATCCACTTGTATTCCTACATTACCAGCACTGATGAATAGCTATAATTTCGAGCTATCTTTTTAGACTGCAAGGGATAAATTCAGAAGCTCACCCCTACACACACACACACACACACACAATTTGATTCTTCAACATTGAGCCAATTTAATACCCAGGTGTTGGAAGAACTTAAATCTGATATCTGCCTTCTCAGTCAATCTATAATCAGATTGGCTCATTTTTTTATCAAGCATATCCACTAATGGCCCTGGAATGAAAGAAAATGTGTTCATTTTCAAGAAAGTCTGTCTGAATGCTTCATAGTTCAAATCTATCATAGTCAGCCAGATTGCCAAGGAAGAAATAAACAGCAAAAAGAAAAGGTCAGTGGACACACCACAGAACATCTACAACCATGAACAATTACTTGTTTAAATCCCTGATCAAGTTACGTACTTACCTTATTAATAGCAGTTATCTATACAGACTTTACTCTTTTTAAGAGTTAAGAGCTGAACAAAATGCATGAATCATTTTTCAAAAGTATAAAATAGGAAATGTTCTACTTAAAACAGTAATTATAACTCACTGTTAACATTCGTAGCAAACCCATAATGGCTTGTTTAACAACAAACCAGATGTACAGTATCAGAGAGCACACATTAGTTTAATCACCCTCAGGCACAAAATAAGGCTTCTATTCTCAGATATAATTCTTCAAAGATCACACTAAGCAGTGAGGGAGACATTTTCAAATGTTTGCAGTGAAATCTGTCTATAAACCAGGATACAAAAGACAAAATTTCACAGTGGATTTAATTTTAAACAGTGAATGCTTTCTCCTGATATGACATCTTCAGACATTTTACACCATGGTTTGTTTGGACTACAAGAAACAACATAGTTTTCTGCTGCAGGGTACTCTGTGATTAAAGCTGGCAGGTCTGATAGTCTGTCTTTTTCTTTGTCAAACTTGCTACCAATACACTAAAAGGTCATGAAGGTTACCTACAAAGGCATTACTGGTACTAGGCTTGGAAGAAAAATTGGGGGTAGTGGGGAGAGGAATGGAATCAAATCTGCCAGCTATCGTATGATAAGCCATCCTCAAAGTCTGTCTACCAACTAGGGCTTCTCTCTCTATCATATAGCTGATCTTTCTCCTTGATCATGTGATTTAAACATGGATGCCTAAAGCTGCAAGCTAGCTATTGTGTACATAATTTTGGGGATACTGCTTTCAAAAGGATATTCATTAAGTGCTAGTTGATGCTGTATCAGTAGCAATTAAACATCCTTTGATAGACAATCTATGCCAACCTTACAAACCACGCCTCAAAGAATGCTTGGTAACCCCATGATCTAATGACACAACACAGAGAGAGAGAGAATGAGAAAGAGAGAGACAGAGACAGAGACAGACACAGAGGACTTTTTCAGATGGGCTAAAAAAAAACCCACGAAGGTTGGGAGGAGGACAGCATTGTCCCAATTCTGGCAATCAATTTCGCACAATGCCGTCCTCCTCCCTTCCTTCATTTGTGCTTCCTCTATGCTGGAGGGACAAGAAAGGTGTCACTTTTCATTGACGGAAACTTCCATCAATGAAAAGCGGCACCTTTCCCGTCCCTCCGGCATGGAGGAAGCACAGCAGAAGGACGGGAGGAGGGCAGCGTCATGCAAAATCAATCGCTGGAAGCAGGACAGAGCCATCCTCCTCCCAACCTCCATGGGTTTTTTTTAGCACATCTGAAAAGTGCAGAAACAGAGACAATACTAGAAAATACAGAACTGGTCTCCTATGTGTGTCCCTTTCCATGGGTCTCTATGCACACATCTCCATTTCCTTTCAGACTAAAGCTGGGTACTCTTAAGGAGTTGTGCCTTCACCAGTGATTGATCTAAGAATGTCATCCTAAGAAGCAAAGGTGGCCAAGGGCCAGCTAACACTTGGCCAGCTGAAACTATGTAGCATCCAAACTCCCTCAGACTAGGAGTGTTGAGAATTTTTTTAGGACCACCCTTGCTTTGGCCTACCTTTGCTCTGCACTTCTGCTGGCACATTTTAAAGCCAGCAGAACAGTTCTGCCAACTAGGGATGTAAAGAATACTTGCAAATTCCATTTCCCTTCCTTCATGCAGTAAGGCTCTAAGTGATTAACTTTATGGTCCTGGGATTCAAGACAAATTTGTTTGAAGTGTTCTTTGTTTTTACATCATACACACATAAAAACAACAACTGAACAACACTATTTTCAGGTAGAAACTGGATCCCAAAAGTATACTATAAAACTCAAGTATATTTAATAAAATGATTGAAAAACAGATATTTATAAAAAGCATCAGACATTTCAGCTGCCACATTTCTTGATGATCCCTTTTAACTGCACACATACCTTTATGTATATATAGTTACTGCAAAAATATTATAGTGTAGTCATGCATGCAATGACCCAAGAACTAAATAGGCAAAAAATGAGTGATAAAAGTTTTCAAGAGTATAGAACCCTTCCCTTTCTTGTTGGTGCAAATAAAGTAAGCCGAACATGTTTTTCATCTTGTTTGGAATAGCATATGGTATGCTGTACATTTGAATGGCTGTAGTAGTTTGTCTATAATAATATAAGATAGTCTAGTTATAATGTTCCCGTTTTTCCTAGAAAACAGTTTGACTTCCTTGGAGGTCTTTAAACAGAGGCTGGATGGCCATCTGTCCGGGATGCTTTGATCGTGATTTCCTGCGTGGCAGGGGGTTGGACTGGATGGCCCTCGTGGTCTCTTCCAACTCTGCAATTCTATGATTCTATGATTCTATGATTCTATGAAATTTTCACACCCATGACAAGAAGAGTAGGAACATACTGAGACACCATGTCAAGGAACCAGTAAATCCTGACAGACATCTGCATTTCAGGATTGTTTTGTGATAAAATTGTTTACACAAGAAAAATTCTTGTTTTATGCACACACAAAAAGCAACGTCTTTGTATTCTGTGCAAATATACTGTTTTCTTCACAAAATGATTTTTGCACTAAAAAGCTGGGCAAATGGATGTGATTTCTAACCATATAAGTGGGGTCTATTTCTCTCTGAGATAATAAATCTATGCCTCAGCTATATAAGAATGTGCATGTAATTAAAATTCTCCTCCAAGCCAAATAATTCCCTTCATGTAGACAAGCAGTACATCAGGGAAACAGGTAATTCAGAAACCATGTCCGTATCTTGCACGTTTTCCACATGCAGGAGTATTCTGGCATGCAAGCCCCCAGCTACTATCTGAATGGGCAGAACTGAAACATGAGTGGACCACTTCAGTGAGAATTAGACCCCAGTGACTGCCAAGCTCACAGAGAGAATGCTAGTCACGTAGATGTCCCAAAATAATGGAGCTCCATGCTTGGCCACTGTATTGTACACAAAGGTGTAGCTACAGGAAGAGCTGCAAAATTAGGACATTGCTCCCCCCCAAAAAAAAAAATTGCCATCCAATGAAATTTTCTCTCAATCCCCACATTTCTAGCATTGCAGCAACTTAAAACTTTAGCTGAGCATTTAGAAATACCGTATAGGCATCCAAAGAAAAGGGACAAGCAACAATACCAAGGGAATGAGAACACAGTAGATAAAAGAGTTATAAATTTGAGCCATTTTCAATGTCTCACTTTCTACAATGCTAGAAATTTGGAGACTGAAGGAAAATTTCACTGAGGGAGAAGAATTGTTATTTGGGGGGCAATTCCCTCATTCCCCCTCCATCACTACACCCTTGGTTGCACACAGCTTTTATGAAGCAAAAAAGATTCCTTTGGGTCTTGTAAAACAGGTGCTGCATGGAAACTGCCAAACATTGCAAACCAATGCAAATTGGATCCATGTTTGACTAAATACCTGGACAAATCACAGTGTAAGGACCAAGCCAATTTATTCAACGCATCAAAGGACCTGTCAATATTTACTAAGCACTGACTTGACAAGTCTGTGAACTAGCTCCAATGTATGCAAAACCTGGGTTTAACGCCAGAACATTCTAACTCTTCAGCATTCAGCTTCAAAAAATGATCTCATACATTGGCATTTACCACAATGATTGATCTTAACTTTGGTGTCCTACAGTCAGAGTTTGCAAACATTACTCATTTGGACTACAGTTCCCATGCTAGCACAAGGTTTTTTAGTTTTAGCCTGAACTAGTAGTATTTCCAAGTTATGGATAGCAAACGTGCTTTGCATACAGAAAAATCACAGGTTAAATAACCAGCAACTCTAATTAAAAACATCTCCAGTTAAAAGCATCCGGTGACCTTTGTCTGATTACTTGGGAGACCTGTAAAAGTCAGAGCAGACAACACTGGGCTTCCAAGTCAGTGGGTTGGTGGATCTGCTCTTAGCTTTAATCTAAATTTTCAAGGAGCTATACAAGGTGCTGAAGTATACCCTTCCTCCTCAAGGTTTAGCACTTTGGACAGTTCCTTTAAAGTCTAAAGTAAAATTCAGTGGATTCATAGCCCCTCTGATACAAGAACCAACAGTCTGCATGGGGCCAATAATCCAAGATGGAATAATGTCAATTCCTATAGTCCTTTGAGAAAAATGCTGAGGAATGAGAGGAAAATGTTCATTTTTTTTTTACACGTTCATTGTTTTAACAAGCTTTGGGCTTTGAGTTTTACTTCACTTCTGATACAAACATTTCTGTCAAATATTTGTGCATCCTTTTAACAACTCTTCATGACTTACCATAACACAGCTACCCCTGAATATTTTTTTCAGTGTTTTTTCTAAAGACCTTATGCAATGTTTATAAGTGATTGAAGTATCACATGTAATCACACTGGAAATCTCATGGCTCCAACTCAATCTCTGCTTGTTTTATTAAAAAGCAACAATCCATAAACACTAGATGATGCTTGTGACTTTTGCTCCCCTTTGCCAGATAATATTCATAGGTTTTTTCTCCAACACACTCTTCCTCACATACCATTCCCTAGTATGAACAGAGTCCTGCAATACTTTAGTCTCACTAGTCCTTGCAGTATTTTTCCTTTTTCCCAGATCTGAAGTGGAAGCCTTTGGTTTTATGCCTAAGAGGTACTTATATCCAGGACTCCTCCTGTGGACCATCCCAGCCATAATTCTGAGATGCTGGTTGCAGTAATTAAATCTAGAGCTGACAGGCTATTTGGTTGAACCAGAAGTCCAAAGTGTTAATTCCATTGTTTCTAATCACAAAGGGTGCAATCCTGTGCACACTTATGTGTATGTGTATTTGGGCTTTTAAGTCACTTCTCCACTTATGGTGACCTGATGAATTTCATCAGGTTTTCTTAGGCAAGGAATACTCACAAAGGATTTGCCACTGCCTTCCTCTGAAATACAACCTACAGTACCTGGTATTTCTTGGCAGTCCACCTTCTAAGTACTAATCAGGCTGATCTGACTTAGCTTCCAGGAACAGATGCAATCTGTTGCCTTCAGGGTATTTTGGTCCTATGCACATTTACCCCAGAGCAAGTTCCACTGATAACAATGGAGCTTCTTTTCAACAGAGATATATAAAACTGCATCACACATCTCCAGTTCAGAAAAGGACAGGATTTAATTCTGTAGGCTTAGTAGTCGTTAAATTCCCACTCACAGTAAGTCCTCTGCACTGCAAGGAATGCTAATTCTGAAGCATAACTTGCTTTCTATACAGACTACATCAGTACAGGGATTTCTGTGTGTGCACATACACCTCTGATGCATAGGATTCTGATACTTTAGATGGAGTACTTCCAAATTCTCAAAGGAATGCACATACAGAACTGTACCCTCCCTCTTGCTCCAAAGGGTTTCCACCTAGACAACAACCCTAAGCCTCCATCCTGGCCAAAAATTCTTCAGCTAAGTGAGGTGAAAAATGCATCCACATTTTATGTTAATAGCAGGCAAAGCCAGAAGGCATTCTTTGAGTTAGACAGCCTTTGAAGATATTTTTATTCTGAAATGAGGCTTATGACTGAATTTACTCTTTTTACTGAGATGGTGGTGCTGTGATTTTTAAACACTGGTGTGTGTGAGCTTCTACTTTTCACTTACTGCCTGATACAGCTATCCCAGTCTGCCTAATGGCAGGACTGGCCCGAAACCTCTGAAAGCACAAACATCCAGAGCACATGCACTGAAGAACGTCTTAATTGTCTAGCGGGATTATGTTGAGAGGCTGTAACTCGTCTCCATGCTGATTGACTCTAGCACTGGTACCTCAAGCTCCAGGCAGATACCATTTGATATCATTTTAAATGTCATGGCTTCATCCTATAGGATTTTGGAATTTGTAGTTTGTTGAGTGACCTCCCCTACAGTGACCTCCCCTGAATTCTGGCATTAAAGCTGTGTGACAGCAAATCAGAAAGAACTTCTTGACAGTAGGAATGGTTCAGCAATGGAATCAATTGCTTGGAGAGATGGCTGGGTCTCCTTCTCTGGATGTCTTCAGAAAGAGTCTGGGCAGCTAACTGCTGGGGATGCTTTAGCTGGAGATCCTGCATTGAGCAGGAGGTTGGATTAGATGGCCCCTTCCAAATCTATGATTCTAAAACTCTATGACTCTATGAATGCTCTGGTTTCCCTTCAGATCGTATAAATCTTTTGTCGTTTAAGTGCCTCAAAACCCTACAAATCCCAGGCTTCCATACTATTTCCAGGTTGCTGGCACATATATAATACAACAGTTCCTCCTGTTACTGATTAATAAGCTCTGTACTGATAAATTTACTTTGACAGATTCCCTAGCATTTTATGACAAACAGAATTTGCATTCCTATCATTGCCTGTGGTGATTACATTGCTATGAACACAGAGAACAAGTAGGCTGGGTTAAACTCCTAGTCTTATTCAGAAAGCAAGTCAGTCAACTTTAACATCCCCTTTGGAAGAAGGGATCCCTTCTGTTTTTCTTTCTGCCTTCCAACAAGGAGAAGCAGTGTTAAAGTTACAGCCATTGCTGACTTCAGCTTCTATGTTTCATTATTTTCTGTTGCCTTCCTCAACAGGGTTAATGTTACATTCAATGCATGCACAATCTGTGTAGATGTGTAGATTACTGATCTGTATCACTTAAACCCTCTTCAGATACATACAGTTGGACCCTGTATCCACTGGGGATTGGTTTGCAGGGAGCGTGGATACCAAAAGCCATGGATAATAGCGAACACCATTGAAAATAATGGGACTTCGGGTTTAAAATACCACAGAGTTGCCTTGGAGGACTTAGAAAATGACTAGAGAGGACACCTTTTCTAGGAAGACTCTATGATAGGTGTGCTGTTTTGTGTCCCATGGATAACTGAATCAGTGGATAATGAATCAGTGGATACGGGAGTCCTACTGTATAAAGGAATCATATAGCACTTTGAGACTAATTGAGAAAAAGGAATTTCTAGCATAACCTTCCATGGACTCCAATCCACTTCATCAGATGCATGTTGGAGTAAACAAAAGCTTATGCTAAGAAACTTCTTTTTCTCAGTTCCAAAGGTGCTACAGGTTTCCTTTATATCTTTTGTGTTCAAATAGACTAACATTGCTATGACTTTGACTATGACTTCCTCAGATAGGTTTGATAATCATGTGAGAAATAAGGGGTGCTCTTGTCCCACTGTCCTCTGTCACTCTCCACTAGTGGAGAGTGGTGTTCTGAAGAAGAGAGCTTCTGCTGCTCATGATTGTTCTGAGGTAAAACTCAGCAGCTTCTTTGTTCAGCAGAAAAGAAAATTTTGCACAGAAAAAGTCCCCAATAAAATAGCCTTCAAATCTGTACAGTTTTTGAAGACCTCATAGCAAGAGCAAAACAGCTAGAATTACAGTCAGACCCCCGTATCCATGGAATCAATATCTGCAGTTTTAGTTATCCATGAGACCCGAAACAGGGACACATACCATAGAGCCATCCTAGAAAATGCCTAGAGAGGTGTCCTTTCTAGACATTTTCTAGTTCCTCCAAGGCAACTCTATGGTATTTTGTACCGGAAGTCCATTACTTTTAATAGGGTTTGCTATTAGCCAGAGTTTCCAGTATCCACAGTAGGTCCAGGATCCAAACCCCCACAGAGACAGGGGTCCGGCTGTACTCATTCTTTGCTTTGAGAATGAAATTAGAAAGGAATGTTATCCCTAATATCCACTACGTCTCCAGAACAATGACCTTAATTGTCATCATTTGCTGCAATCTGTGACTCCAACCTTGGAATAAAGGCACCAGATCTATATCCAATGTCTCCTCTCCATTTCCTTTAGATATACAGTAGCACCCCCGCATCCACTGATTTGCCATCCACTGATTCAATTATCCGCAGATGGTAACAGCAGGGGGGGGTGGACAGGGGAGGGAGATGATGGCTCCAGGATGGCTCCAGTGGCAATAGTGGGGCACACAGAGGAGGAAGAGGAGGAGACCTGGGAGGCCACGGCGGTGGCACAAGTTGAAGCTGTGGTGGGGCGCGGGGGAGGAGGAGGCTTGGGAGGCCACTGCCACAGCAGCACAAATTGTGGCTGAGGTGGGGCATGCGGAGGAGAAGGAGAAGGCCTAGGAGACCACAGCAGTGGCACAAGTTGTGGCGATGGTGGTGGCGGCAGTGGAGGCCTGGGAGGCCGGGACCTAAGTGGGCCAGGTTGCGGTATCAGCCTGGGCCATGAGCCTCCCTCCAGAGTGTTCACTATTATCCATGGAATTCACCATCTGCAGATGCAGAGATGCTACTGTATCTATTCCATTTTCTTCTGGTATACTTTCTGGGAGTCTCTAGAAGGGTGTCCCACTCACTGAAACCAAAGACAAGAATAATGTCCCTGCTACAACACCAAAGAAAGAGTTTCCTAATTTTACAAGAGTATGCCCCATGCCTTTCATTTGGATAACTTCTTTCCAGGATGGAAATAGTTCAGACGCTCCAAGTCTAAAGGAAACAAAAAGATTTTGCACATGCCCGGCCGGCTTTTGTTCCCACCCTCCGGTCCTCTTTCTCTCTGGCTTTTCTTTGCAAACAAAGATTCAGGAAGGACTTTCTGCAAGCGCGCTGATGACTAAAAAGGCCAATCCAAGATAAACAAGTCCGGTTGCAGAAAGCACAGCAGAAGGTCTCCTTGGGTGATGCTTCCGGGTTGTGATTCATTCTGCATTGCCGTTTCTCTTCTGTTGTTCAGCATGAGTTCTCAAATAAGGCTGCAGCATTGTGGATAATGCGTTTCCATGCTTCCCGATGTGAGGCCAGGGCAGATCATTGTTGGTGATCAATTTGGACAAGCCTGAGATGTTGTTTCAGGGAATCTTTGTATCGCTTTTTTGGAGCGCCCCTCTTACACTGACCCGTGGCGAGTTCACCATAGAGTACTATTTTGGGGAGGTGATGGTTCTCCATCCCAGAAATGTACCCTGCCCAGCGCAGCTGTGTTCTCAATATCATGGCCTCAATGCTGGTGATCCCTGCTTGCTCAAGGACAGCAACATTTGTCACATAGCCAGTCCAGTGTATATTTAGGATTGTGCGTAGACAGCGCTGATGAAAGCGTTTGAGGAGTCGTTAGCGTTGGCAATAGGTGACCCATGTTTCAGATCCATAAAGAATAGACAGTACAATGGCTCTATACACACTGATTTTTGTGCTGTGCCTCAGGTGTGTATTACTCCAGACTCTTTTGTAAAGTCTTCCAAATGCACTATATGCCTTTGCTAATTTGTAATCAATCTCTTTGTCCATCTTGGCATCTGAGGAGATGATGCTTCCCAGGTAGGTGAACTACTGAACAGACTTAAGCACAGATTTGCCGACGGCAATGTGAGGATAATGGTGTTCGTCCTGTGGTGCAGGCTGGTAGAGAACTTCCGTTTTCTTCAGGTTGATTTCCAGCCCAAACAGCTCTGCAGCTGTTGCAAAGCAGGATGTTAGGCGCTGCAGAGCTGCTTCTGTGTGGGCAACAAGGGCAGCATCATCAGCGAAGAGCAGCTCATGGACTAGATAGTTTAGAGTCTTAGTGTGAGCCCTCAGATGGCTTAAGTTAAACAAGCTACCATCAATATGGTAACGTATATAGATGCCGTCTTCTTTTTCGAGCTCTGCCATAGCCCTTTGGAGCATCATACTGAAGAAGATTGTAAATAAAGTTGGAGCAAGAACACAACCTTGCTTCACTCCATTAGTTATTAGAAAGGACTCTAAAAGAGCATCGCCATATCTGATTTGACCACACTGGCCCTCGTGTAGCAAGATAATCATTTTAAGAAATTTCGGGGGACATCCTAGTCTTTCCAGGATCTGCCACAGACCTTTTCCAGTCCTCACCCAGAAGATGGAAACTGGTAGCAGACAAGACTCTGCTGGTAGTGAGCAGGCATTATGTGTGTAGACAGACATGTCCATTTAGTATCTCTTCCCTCCCAAAGAGTCCAAAGTTATTGCTCAGGGGAACATTTGGGTCCAAGGGACTCCAGATGATGAAAGCTCTTTTAAGGGAGTAGTTGGGTATATAATGCAAATTTAAAATATATGGGGAAATCTAATGGTGTTTATTAAACAATGACAATCACACTGATGGAACAGGTGTCTTCCTCTGGAGCCCAAGTCTTCTCTACGTAAAGCACCAGGGGACATCTGAAACAGGATGGGATGGTGCAGGAGGCAGGAGAAGAAGGGGAAGCGATGTTCAGTGAGCTGACATCTACTGAACAATGCTGGAGGGAAAGGTGCATGTTTATTCTCTGTTAAAAGGTTTGCTCATCTATCTATCAATTGATCGGTCAATCGAGCAATATAAAATGCTTGGGTATGTTTCCTTTCCCAGTGTACTGACTGGCTGCTTAGGAAACATACCCAACTAATCCCCTCCCTTCTCTCATTCCCTCAGCCTCTCACCACCCACATGTAAAACAATGCAATATTTTTTCCTGTAGCTGAACCATGTGAACCTTTCAAATCTACTATAATGGTGTATGTTATGCTGCGTACAGCTAGTTTTATTGGAATTTGAGTGTGGGGTTATCACAGAATCATAGAATCATAGAGTTGGGAGAGACCTCAAGGGCAATCCAGTCCAACCCCCTGCCGTGCAGGAATACCCAATCAAATCATTCCCAACAGATGGCCATCCAGCCTCTGTTTAAAAACTTCCAAAGAAGAAGACTCCACCACACTCAGAGGCAGAGCATTCCACTGCTAAACAATTCTTACTGTAAGGAAGTTCGTCCTAATGTTTAGATGGAATCTCTTTTCCTGTAGTTTGAGTCCATTGTTCTGTGTCCTAATCTCTGAAGCTGCAGAAAACAAGCTTGTTCCATCCTCAGTATGACATCCCTTCAAATATTTAAACATGGCTATCATGTCCCCTCTTAACCTTCTCTTCCCCAGGCTAAACATACCCAGCTCCCTAAGTTACTGCTCATATGGCATGGCTTCCGGATCTCCCACCATCGTGGTCGCCCTCCTCTGGACACGTTCCAGCTTGTTCTGGAATTGTGGTGCCCAGAACTGGACACAGTATTCCAGGTGAGGTCTCACCAAAGCAGAATACAGTGGCACTATTACTTCCCTTGGTCTAGACACTAGACTCCTATTAATGCAGCCTAGAATTGCATTGGCTTTTTTAGCTGCTGCATCACACTGCTGACTTATGTTCTGTTCGTGATCCACTAAGACTCCTAGATCCCTTTCACATGTACTGCCCCCTAGCTATGTGTCACCCATCCTATATCTGTGCATTACATTTTTAGTGCCCAAGTGTAGTATTCTACATTTCTCCCTGTCAAAATTAATTTTGTTAGTATTTGCCCAGCTTTCTAATCTGTTGAGGTCATTTTGGATTCTGATCCTGTCCTCTGGGGTATTAGCTACCCCTCCTAATTTGGTGTCATCTGCAAACTTGATAAGCATACCCTCTATTCCCTCATCAAAGTCATTGATAAAGATGTTGAATAGCACTAGGCCCAGGACAGAACCCTGAGGCATCCCACTGGTCACTTCTCTCCAGGATGACTACCCTTCAGGTTCGGTCAGTCAACCAATTACAAATCCACCTAAGAGTTGCATTGTCTAGCCCACAGGTTGCTAACCTTTTTTGCAAGAATATCATGGGGGACCTTGTCAAAAGCCTTGCTGAAATCAATACTACACTATTGTATACTATTGTATATATGTATTTACACTATATCCACTGCATTCTCTTCATCTACCAAGTTTGTAACTCTATCAAAAAAAGAGATAAGATTAGTCTGGCACGACTTGTTTTTGAGAAATCCATGTTGACTTTTTATGATCACGGCATTCCTTTCTAAGTGCTTATAGACTGTCTGTTTAATGATATACTCAAGAATCTTTCCTAGTATTAATGTCAGGCTGACTGGGTGGAAATTATTTGGATCTTCTTTTTTCCCCTTTTTAAATATGGGAACAACATTTGCCCTCTTCCAGTCTGCTGGGACCTCTCCTGTTCTGCAGGAATTCTCAAAGATTATTGACAGTGGTTCTGAGATTACTTCTGCCAGTTCTTTTAATACTCTTGGGTGAAGTTCATCTGGCCCTTGAGACTCGAACTCATTTATACTGGCCAGGTATTCCTGAACTAGCTCTTTACCAATTCTGTGCTGTATTTCTCCTACTGCATCATCTGCTCCATCTTCCCCAGGTTGAGCACTGTTCCCTCTTTGGGAGAAGACTGAAGCAAAGAAGGTGTTAAGAAGGTGTTATAATTTTCAGAACTCTCTCTGCTTCTAAATATACATGGTATCTGATACAGTCTTCTCCTCCAACACATAACAAGCACCTCCCCATAGGAAATGATGGTTATTGTACACAAAAACAATTTAGTATATCCTTCACATTTGGAAATAAGAGCTTTTAGAAAGATAAGAATAAAATGTGCTCTCAATTATTCCAATGATAGGTACCACAATGATCTACAGGAAAACTAAGTGACTAAGAATTCATCTTACTATTTCTTATATAGACTGGCATCCTGTTGGTTCCTCTCAACTAGGGTAGACCCACTGAACCAATTGCTGAATGGTGAGTCAACACATAGGTATATCCCACTGATTTAATGGGTATATTCTAGTCAGAACTAAACAGGATTTAGGCCACAGTAAGTTATAAACTACATGTTTTGCTACCAAAACTGTGAAACCATGGATATTTCCCCACGTAGATTACATACAAACAATACAATTGTTATGATAGAATTTAGCCATACTTTTAAACAATATTTAAGAATCAGATCATTCAATATCACATTTTATAAGTTTCCTTCTCATGAACTAACTTCAGCAATTATTATTATTATTATTATTATTATTATCAATGTCAGTGTGAGGTGCTGTTCTCAGGTACAGGTCTCCCACTGTATATTTGGAGGATATGTTCCCAGACTTACCGCAAATACTGAATGCCATGGGTAATAGTGAACCTCATAGAATTGCTCTGCAGGACTTAGGAAATGCCTAGAGAGGCTGCCCCACTAGGAAATGCCTTAGAGAGACTACTGGAAGTTACCATAGAGTTGTGCTGGAGGACCTAGGAAATACCTAGAGAGACCATATTTTTTGGATGATGGATAAATGAAACCATAGGTACCAGTCCTACGCAAATGGACTGTATTTAACAACCAAAACTACAACCTTATGCACATTTACAAAGCTTGAAGTAATACTAAATTAGGTGGGACCCATTTCCATTCTCAGTAGAGGTAAATAGGATCACACTATGCATGTCATTGACCAAATGTTACTGGATCTCCTCTTTCTGAGACTAGCCATGTGTCATGTAAGACAAGAATAACCCAATCCAATCCTAGCTCCTTAAATGAAGCTTCTTTCCAGCTGTGATTATGTGGCCCAAACGTCCCCATTTTTAAAACTATCTGTATACCGTACGCAGAGTTTGGAAAATTTATATTGGGCTGCAGTTCCCAGACTCCCCAGGCAGCACAGACAAATTCTACCTATGTCTCTGAATTATGGACCCTCTATGAAAAGTTAATAGGTATCATGGTTGAACTTTGCATTTATTGATACTACCAAAGTTCAGTTTTTCAACCATAAGCATTCAACTTAGATATACGCTATCCTTTCAGACCCAGCTGCTAAAACACTGAACTGAACATAAAAGCTAGATGCTGGAATGCCCTCTCATCTCTTTCCCTTCATACATACTAGGGCCAAGGCTTTTTCATGTCAAGCCTTTATTGATTTTATAAATTCGTCTCCTACCTCCTGGCAAAGTTTGGCTTACAATAACTCCCAGTAAAGTGTAACAATCTAAGAAGCCACCCTTTGAGCAGGCTATCAGCCCAGTCATAAAAACTACTATAAAACAGTCACCAGTTCAACAGCAGCCACAGGTCTATTGGTTTTCCCCATTCAACAATAGCCTCCAAACACTGATTTAAGACAGGCCACTACTCCTAGCCTGAAGATTTTGTTAACACCCACAGTCACACATACCACTTCAGGGTTATAAATAATCTCAACTGGCTATTATATAAATGTTAAATACAACACTAGAGATAAGACAGATCCTCTACAGAATAGCAACAACAGCCAAGCTGACACAAGTATCGCTGTATAAGACAAAACTTTGTATACAATCCTCACAGAAATGAACAAATCAAGAGCCAGACTCTTGATACAATCCATCTTCAAGCTAAAAATTATTGGTTTGCAACTGAGATGGCTGGTGGTTTCCACACTAATGCAGGTAAGTGAGTCCACTCCAGGTTTTAGTCTGAACTTGAAAGGATTTATCCATGGTGCTGAATCCTAATCCTCAAATAGGTACAGCACTCTAGGCAGCTCCTTTAATATTTGGACTAAAACTGAAAATCCAAAACCCATTACTCCACAGACATGGGAGGTACCAGCCACTGGTCTATCATGGCTAGAATATCAGAGGTGTCATTATCACCCTCCGAAATGCTTCAGCATCCTGCCCATCAACTAAAAGATGTCTTGAAGACCTCTGTCAAAAGTAGGCCCACTTTCATTCCATGCTTTCTTTACAAGAAAATACAGCATGTTATAGCTCTCCAAGCCCAACACTTCAAATATTGCTACCAACCACTGCCACAGAAGCAGGTTCCCCTGTCATTTCTGAGTGATATTCCAGCACCTTGAGGCAAAACATCTTCATTTTGCATGAGAAAGAGAGCTAGTCTAAGGCTAATCCCAAAGGGCAAAACATTTATTTTATACTCTTCACTTCTGCCCCTTCCCCAAAGGCACACATAGCAGCTAACAATGCTAAAAAACACAGTAAAAAAAAACAAAACATTAAGAATATTGATCAAATATTTTTCACCCCAAACATACTTTTACATACACCATGCATGGCAGACCTTAGAAATGTAAGTGCTCTACAACTTGTAGGGTAGTAAATGGGCTCAAAACCTAAGGATAAAATGTGCTGAAGAGTGAGGGCTCTATCTCTTACATTCCTAGAGGGTAGCTTGGGGCAATAGCTAGTCATTGGATAAGCAGGACATCAGTGCAGATATTGTAAGACTGCAAGTGGTAAAAATTGCGGAACAGAAGCTTCTGTGTGACAGGTTTCATTCCATCTCTTGCTCACACATCTTTTGGATCGATTCAAGCACACTGTTTTGAGAATGCCACCATTGTGTTTTTTTCTTTATAGAATTCATCAATATGGTTCACACTGCAAGTTTCACCCACCCCTTTGGATGAAGGCACAGACATTTGTATGCAGACCTTGAAAAAGTTGCTATTTAGGACTACATCTCCCAGAATTCTACAGCTAGCACAGCTGTCAGGGGCATTGTGACAGAGGCTGTCCAAAAAAGTAACTTGCCAGAGTTCTAGGCTTTGCTATGCCTGTGTCTTCCCATCATTGCCTTTTTCCTAGATGTTTTTAGGAACAAGCTGCAGTTTGCTCTTAGAAAGCTAGGGTGACACAAGTCACTGATAAATGAATGCATGTGAACCCAATGGGAGGGATGATCTCCCATATTACAGCAGACCCCTCAGGAAGAATTCTCCTTTTATTTCTCCCTTCTCCCACCTTGGAAGAGGTAATAATATTCACACTTTGACCTTGTTTCCACCTCTAATATTGGTTGTCTTTCTACCTGGGTAGACAGCTCAGCAGTATTCATATTATCTTAAGAGTATTATTTGTATTTTGATCACTTTCTTGTGTCTGTTTCTAGCATCCTCTTATTGCATTATTTGGTATGAGCTCCCCCATGTTTTTCATAATCACTTTAGCTTGTTACTCCATCTTGTCTGGCTTTCTGCTATCTCTTCCTTCTATCTTCTCCACAGTTTTAACTAAATAATAGCTAGTTTAATTAATCTAAATCTCCTTATTAACTTACAAATTTGTTCTGTCCAACTCTATAATAAACCCTGTTCCCAGAACCTTTATTAGGGAGGTGGCAGCCCCCTTCCCAACACAGTTCAAACCTTGACAAAATGTTTCAGAGAATGCCTTATTTTTACTTGCACCCGTGTGGAGCCATTCCTTTGACTTGAGTCCCAAATTCATGCTGCAATTTGGAAATCCAAAAGTTCACATCCTCAGTATGCAGGTTACTGATCAAACTTTATTCTGTTAATTTTTGGCCAAAAGTCTCAAATGATATAGGAATACACTGAGACTGATTTTTTTTTTTTAATTGCAAGATCCAGAGAAGGCAGCCGAGACGGCAAGAGTATGAAGCAAATTTCCAGAGCCAACATAAACCTGTCAAAATAAGTTTGAATTTCAAAAACAAACACTGCAAAGCAACTAAGTAAGAGGAACACTCTTTTGCCAGCTTTCTCAACATGTCTCTATGCATTAGAAACATGTTTTTTTCTTCTGCACACAATTACTACACCAGCACAAATTCTGCAACTAGTCCATTTATATGCATCAAACGTTACAAAAAAGTGGTAAATCAGCAGCCAATTTGTTGGGTACGCAGACCTTAGAAATATTTGTTTTTTATTTTATTTACTTATTTACTTTGGCCTACAACTCCCAGAATCTCCCAGCCAGTATCATCTGGGGCAGTTGGTTGTTCTGTGATATGAAAAATACATTGTACAGGCATGATTGTTAGCATCACACCAAATTTGTATCAGGGGATCGTAGCTTACACTTCTGTTCTTCTGGTGTTGAGTTTTAGATAACTACTTCCTGATTGCAATTGTGGCTGATGTGATGAGGTCACAGTGCTCAATGAGACTGAGGCCAATGCTACCTGGCTTTGTAGAAAATTAGAATTCTGCCTCCATCCCCATTTTGAAAGCAACACACCCCAAATCACCAAGAACAGGAAATACACAAAAACAGTGCACACCGAGGACCAAGATTTTTCCCAATTTTGTCAGAGCTGTGAAGTCGAAGGCTTTCACGGCTGGCATCCATAGATTATCCTTGGGTTTTGTCCAGGCTGTGAGGCCATGTTCTGGAATAGTTTCTTTCTGACGCTTTGCCTGCATCTGTGGCTGGCATCTTCAGAATATGGTTGGGTAGGTGTGTTTGGAGTTTATGTGCTGTGAACCCCTGTTGGGGAGTATATGTAAATTTGTGTAATTGAATGGTTAGTTTCTGGGTATAGAAATGCAAGGCTCGTTAGTGTCTGTTTGGCTAATGGTTGGTTGATGGGCCATTATCTGCTGAGAATTCGCCTGTCCCTGGGTGGAATTCTTTTGTAAGTGTTGAGTTTTGATTCTATTGTATTTCAAAACTGGGAGCCAGATTTTGTTTACTTTTAAGGTTTCTTCTTTCCTGTTGAAGTTGTCCAGGTATTCCTGGATTTCAATAGCTTCTCTGTACATTCTGACATGATAGTTGTTGGCCTAAATCCACTAATACCTGGACAACTTCAACAGGAAAGAAGAAATCTTAAAAGTAAACAAAATCTGGCTCCCAGTTTTGAAATACAATAGAATCAAAACTCAACACTTACAAAAGAATTCGTGGTCTCTTCCAACTCAACAATTCTATGATTCTATGAGAATTCGTGGTCTCTTCCAACTCAACAATTCTATGATTCTATGAGAAGACAGACAAAAAGACTTATGGTTTTGAAGAAAGCAAATCAGAATTGAATTGCAAATGTGTACCGATGATGAACATGTGATTGGTAAAATGTATTTCATTAAAACTTGATATGGAAGAAGAAGTGAAAGATTGCATGATAAAATGGGCTAAGAATTTTGGTTATAACACAGATGGAACAAAAAAAGGTTTTGGATCCAAGTACATACTTTGATGCATAGGATCTTGAAGGTTAATATTTATTTGAAACCTGAACTTTTTTTTTTTTTTTTTACTTAGAGATGAGCAGCTGGAAAAGAACCACAGAAGATTACTACAATATATGATCACAGCAGCAAGGTTATTATGCACAGAGATGGAAGAAGTCAATATTACTGACAGTGGAAACATGGTTGTTAAAACCAAATGAATTAGCAGATATAGTTAAATTCTCTGCCTTGATTGTTGAGGATATTGAAAAGCTGGAACGTGTCCAGAGGAGGGCAACCAGGATGGTGGGAGGTCTGGAAGCCATGCCCTACAAGAAGCAGCTTAGGGAGCTGGTCATGTTTAGTCTGGAGAAGAGACAGTTGAGAGGTGACATGATAGCCATGTTTAAACATTTGAAGGGATGTCATACTAAGGATGGAGCAATCTTGTTTTCTGCTGCTCCAGAGACTAGGAAGATTTTCACACTACAGTTGTCCCTTCACATTCGCGGGGGTTCGGTTCCCCAGACCCCCGCGAATGTGAAAATTCCGCGAATAACAACTGCCCTCCCCCTCCCCCGCCAAATCGACCACGGGGCCTCCGGAGGCCCCATAGTCGCTTTCCCCCACCTCCCCCTCCCTCCCAAGGCCTTCACGGGGCCTCCGGAGACCCTCCCAAGGCCCCATGGATGCCTCCCCGGCCCTCCCCCCTCCTGCCCAGGGCCTTCATGGGGCCTCCGGAGCATCTCCGGAGGCCCCATGGAGACCTCCCCAGCCTTCCCCCCTCCCATCCCGGGCCTTCACGGAGCCTTCTAAAGCTGTGAAGGCCTCCCCCAGCCTCCCCCCTCCCACCCCGAGCCTCCCCTCTCCCATCCCGAGCCTCCCCCCCACCCCGGAACTCCACGGGGCCTCCAGGAGGCCCCTTGTCGTGGTTTTGGGAGGGCGGGGGGGGCCTCCCAAAACCGTGAATAATCAAAACCGTGAATGCTAAGTTCACGAATGTGGAGGGGCAACTGTACACTGTTATAATGTTACTATTCAACTTTAACTGTTCCGGCTTCCTCCTGTGGAATTCTGGGGTTTGTAGTTTAGTAAGGCCTAACAGCTCTCTGGCTGAGAGTTGTAAATGCCCCTCCCTAAACTGCAAATCCCAGGATTCCACAGGAGGCAGCCATAGCAAATAAAGTGGCATAGTAACACTATAACAGTGCAGTGTGAAAATCTCCTAGGACACGTAGCAATGGGTTCCAGCTACAGAAAAAGAGATTCCATCTAAAGATTAGGAAGAACTTCCTGATAGTAAGAGCTGTTCGGAAGTGGAATGCACTGCCTTGTAGTGTGGTGGAATCTCCTTCTTTGAAGGTTTTTCAACAGAGGCTGGATGCCCATCCGTCGGGAAAGATTTGATTGTGTATTCCTGCATGGCAGGGGGTTGGACTGGATGGTCCTTGTGGTCTCTTCCGATTCTATGATTCTATGATTAGAGAAAAATCATTAGTGACTTTTTTAGAAGACTGGAACCCCTGATTGACTTTGGGGCGTGGGGGAGAAAATGATTTGGTGACCTTGGGTTTTGAGAATTAGTAGGATCAAGTTACCTGAAGAAGTGTATGACGTAACTTTAGAAAGAGAAAATATGATTATATTATAGGTATCTAGAGCCATAGAAAAGGAAGTTGGGAGCCACTTTTCTATGTATTATTTCCCTGCTCATTAATTGTCTTTTCTTCAACTATACTTTCTTCTTTCTTTTCTTTTTTCTTTAAATACTTGTAAATTTTATTGTATCTGGAAAATAATTAATAAAATCTTATTTTAAAAATGATGATATATAAAGATTCAAAACGTACCCCTAGCAACCAGGGTAAGCATGTTCTTGAACTGCAGCCATGGGAAGGGGGGTGGGAAGGCCAACTCAAACTGCCACAAGGAACAACATAGAGAAAGGCTGCAATGTGCTAAATTGGGTTGGGGGGGTGTCTCTGCTGCTGGGACAGGAAGAATTGTGAGCTGCCAGGAAATGCACAGGCCTTGCCAGCTTCTTCACTTTTTGAAGGTGAAGAAATAGGACATACAAGCAATAAAAAAATCCCAGAAAACCCCTCCCGGAATTACACAAGTTGAAGGAGGGTACTATCCAACCCAGAACGAAACAAGACACCTGTGAACCTTATTTATCACACTATACATGAGTGGAGAGATTTCTGTGGTCAAAAGCAGTCTGATTAGTGAAAAGTACATTCCATTCCTACATTAATGCCCCCCCCCGTTCCATTTACCATGTATCTCATTTGACACACTTCTCTGACAAGCTGTCTAAAACTAAGACAGGTAAGCATATGCTTAGTTCTCCTATTTCATGGCAGTTAAGCAGATATGTGTCCATGGGGTGAAGGAGAGGTAGCTTATGAGGATTAATGGGAGGTGGTCAGGCAGAATATGGGGCTTTTGGATTTCAATAAGCCCCTACACACACACACACACACACACACACACTTGTGTGCACACACAACTTTTCCTTCCATAACTTGAGAACTGATCTAGTGCTTTTACCTCTTTCAGTCCCAACTCATTCTAGGGTATTCACTGCAAGCAGGAGCCCTGTCACAGCTAAGATTCCTATCCACACTCTTCTTCCTGCTGCTTCTCTATGCACATGCTGCTCTCCATTTCAATGAGGCCATCGTGTCCAATGAAAGAAGCCATGTGCTGTTGCTTATCTTCCCATAAGAAAAAAGAGACTGTGAGCACTTGCTGCTGCATTTCTCTGACTCAATGAAAGACAGACTGGCCATTGTGGCCTCTGGCTGATGCTGCCTACCTGAAGGAGAGAAATTGGCTATTGTGTCCTCTGGCTGATGCTGCCTACCTGAAAGAAAGAAATTGGCTATTGTGACCTCTGGCTGATGCTGCCTACCGGAAGGAGAGTGACTGGCCATTGTGACCTCTGGCTGATGCTGTCCACCTGAAGAAGACTAGCCACTCTGAACTCATGCTGATGCTACCTCCCCAAAAGAGAAAGATTGGCCACTGTGACCTTGTACTGATGCTATCTGTCTGAAAGGGAGAGACTGGCCATTGTGATCAGGAGATTCTGATCTCCTGTCTGTTACACCTTCTTAAAGGAGACTGGCCATTGTGAACTTGTTCTGATGCTACTTGCCTGAAAGGGGGAGATTGGCCATTGTGATTGATGTACTGATACTGGCAGCCTGAAGAAAGAGACAGGGTATTGTAATTGTGTACTAATCTTGCCTTCTTGGAGGAGAGATTGGCCATTATGATATGCTGATGCTGCCTACTTGAAGATGAGTGACTAGTCATTGCAAATTCATGTGGAGGCTCTCATTTGAAGGAAACTCATACAGTGGCTTCTATTCCTACATGTTGCCAATCACATTCATTAGTAAGTTGTGTTTTGCAATCTGAACCAGACAGACATTTTCTTAATCTTCGTCCATACTCTCCCACCCTCTTTAATGTTGTTTTTATTTCTCCTCAGGCGAGCAGGCAGGCATGCCCACCAGTTCGTTTTAGGATGGTAGTCAACTTGTTTTCTGCTGCCTACCAGTGAAAGCATCTCTCTGTGTTATGCCCATCTGTAGTTTGTTAATCATTTCTGTAATAAATGGGAACCACTGAAGAGATAGCAGCAGTTGGCTGAGAAAGAACCAGACAGCCAACATGAGAATAATTGTAGTTATTCTTGTAAAGAACTAAGAAAAAGTAAAGCTATTTTAAAAAAAGAACAACCCTGAGACAGAAATAAAACTAAAGTGTTTCTTTTTGTCCAGTCCTATTAAATCTCCACAATAGACAAGCAGTGGTCCACTGAGCTGAACACAGCCCATGACCTATGTACTGTAGCTGCCTGGATGTTTGACACCTCCCTTGTTTTACAGTATCAGGCAGGCAAGCCACTGCCAGGACATTATACATGGTTGATCAACTAGGGTTTTATGGTAGGATGGGTAACATGTTGTGCAGGCCTGATTGTTAGCAGTCCTATCAAATATGTATAATCGAAACCTCAACCTACCATTGCATTATAGCTGTGGTTCTGAATCCTTTTAGGATGATGGACCCCTTGGAGAACCTGATGAAAGCTATGGGCTGTCCCTCTTCCCCAAGAAAAATACACATGAACATCAGCATGCAAATACTTGCATACCTTTTTATTTCACTAGACTGGAATGAAAACATTACAAAGAACACTTGAAAAGATAAGGTTTTGCCTTGAATTCACCATGATAGGAGAAATTCAAAACAGCAGAAAGGAATTCAAACAAAGAAATTATTTTTGTGCTTGCCTTATGGACCCCTTGGAGTCAATCCATGGAGCCCTGGATCTGTGGAGCCCAGGTTAAGAACCTTTTCATTAGATAAATCTTTCAGGAGCTTAAGTCATCTACTGAATTACTCTATCATTCTGCAGCATGTTGTTATTCTTATTTCACATATACACCTAGTGCTGTTTAGGTGGAAAGAGTGCCAAATCCAATTACGTTCATTGGACTGATATATTTTCTCCCTCCATTAACATCACATCCAGTAAACATTCCAAATGCAGATGAGATGCATTTTCACTCTCACATATTTTGTTAAGATGAGCCTATTTAAACAGACACTGTTCATTTAGTTTAGAATTACAAGAATGAGGCTGGTCTGAAACTAGGCTTCTATGCTTTCCATGAAAAAGAAGGAGGCCTTAGCAGTTCTCTCTACTATGCAAGTTTCATTCTTCTTTTAGATTAAACATACAGATGTAAAGAATGGATACATACCCTTGATATCAAGATCACATCTTCGGAGCTCTCATTACAAGGAACTGCTCATTTCTCTAAAAAGAAAAGCAAAAAAAACAAACAAACATGAAAAACATGGTGTGCTGAAGTTCACAACACTTTAAATTAAATTACAGCTCCATAAATGATATTTATGATGCTGTTAAAAACACAAAAGTAACTTGGACATTTCCCTATTAATGATATCAGGTAATAGCCAAAAGGCACAATATGAAGTTCAATGACATTTAACTCTCATTTAAACAGTCATTTAAATCTCAGCTGATGAATGAAAGGGGACTTGGAAAGGATCATGCCCATAAATTTTAATGTTTTCCCAAAATTCAAACTTTCTCGGATTTAGAATAAAACACCAACATTTTATATCACTTCTGCTGGTCTGAGTGCTACTGATGTTCAATAAAAAAGAGAGACAGAATTGTACTGGTGCATGAAAAGTCATTTCATTCTTGAGCTGTTACACCTGAGCCTTTTACCTGCCCATTCCTCCACCCTTCTCCCCACAATTCAATTCTTCCTGTTTCAGCTATAAACTCCTCTACCACTGGGACTCAGAGGAACAATAGGATCATCCTAAGATGCTTTGCTAAGATGTGAGGCACCCACCCCAATCCACATGGAGATGCTGACAGAGTTGGCAGGCAACTCGTACATGAACCCTGGCAATGGGAGGGTGTCCTCCATCATACTTGAGGCAGCAAGCTAGTTTGGAAATGGGGGCAAGCCATCCAAGTTATGGGGCAAACGCAGCTCTCTCCTCCCACAGAGATGAAGATCTGGAGAGTGGATGATGAACATCTGAGAGGCTGCTCCTACTGTCTTCCAGCATCTGCTGCCTGAAGCAATCATCTTGCTTTGCTTAACAGTAATGCCAGCCTGATGACCAATGTTAACTTCAAACCCTATTCAAGTTTCATTATAGTAGAAATACTATACTTGTATACTACAGTATTACGGGGGAAATCCAGATTGACCTAAATTAGATGCTTCTGAACTTTTATCATAGCAGTCGCTCGATTCAAATGTAAGAGCATACCTCTCAGTCTCCAAGTATAACACTCAAAACTGGGCCACAGTCAAAATAGCCCATGTAATGTTGTGGCCACTCTCACAAGCTACAAAGCTGAACAGACCACTGCTTTCACTGACCTAGTGGAAGGAGAGGCTACACAACTATGCCAAAATTTGCCTACTATGCAGGAGGAGGAGGAAGGAATCACATCCCCATGTTGCCTAATCAAGATAAGGACACACATTCTCTTTCTTCTTACACTGCACTGCAGCCTTTCAACACAATACTGGAAGCACAAAGCTAGGTCAGAATTCTTACTTTGCCCTGAGAAAAAGAGGGACACTTAGAGTGCTTTTCACATCCAATTGGGAGTGTAGCTCATCATGGATTCCTAAGGCTCCTTGGACCCATGAAACTTGTCCATCCCCGCTACACACACATCTCTAGGGTCAAGCTTCACTGAACTCAACAGGGACTGCAGCAGTCTTTCCCTATGAAACCATTGCAGATTCACTTTTTTTTCACACTGTGCTGCATGAATATAATCAAAATAGAAGATTATACGTGGCTTGAACTTATCCTTATTTTGTGCACCATGGAAGTGGTGAGTAGGATTTAAACACAATCACTGAAGTCCACTGTCTCCATGATTTGGCAGCAATGAAGACCTCTGATTGACCTTTCTTGTCAAGTTTCTATGACAGAGCATTACATAACTGATGAATGATAACAGTTCCAATAGGTGGTTCAATATTAGCTCAATTCAAGGTTGTAAACAAGTGACAACAAACACAGATCGAAAGAAAGGGAGGGAGGGAGGGATGCAGAATATATGAATGACTTAATTGGTAGAAAACAAGTGAGAATGAAATTGCTTTGGTGATCCATCTGGCAAATGAACTCAGTCGGTGGTCAGGTCTTTCCAAAACAATCATGATGAATCATTATCAAATTAGGTACCTAGCTTTGAAAAGGATTCTGCCCCATGATTTGGGCAAGTATAAAATGTTGACATAGATCCAAGCAGACTGTGTGCCTTTTCCATGTGCATTTTCAACATAGGATAAATCCCAAATTATGAAGATCCCTGCCTATCTAGGCTTTACCTCATGAGGATTTCCTGATGTTCAAGAAACCAATTTTTCCATCATTTTTGGAATATTTTTTAAAAATATTCTTGTCATTCCTACTTCCTTGTAGTCTCACTGGTAAAAAGAAAAAGGAGGAGGTAACTCATTATACGTAAGGCTATAACTTGTAACCTGTTCCTTCCAAGGTGAGACAATAACAAGGGGACATCTATATGGGGAATGGAGTACCTCAGAGTAATGGCATTTTGCAGCAGCAGCGACTTGTCATGACAGTGGTTTTGGCCCCAAAAGAACCCAAAGGCTTTGTATGCCAGATGGCAGCCGTGAGTGATTTGTTCGCATTAGTACTTCGCCGCTGCCAAACTTTTTTTAAAAAAAAAAAACTTGTCTAAGGTGTGCTGAAGCAATAGACTAATTTTTTGAGTTAAGAGGAGAGCAAAACCCCCCACACACATTTTATCACCTTAGCAATTGCTTGCTAAGGCAAAAATTCAACATGGTGGCAATGGGTCCTTGGCCTGGCCAATCAGCTTTGAGCATCCTCTTGTATGGGAAAATTATTCAAAGTGAATCGCTTGTCCTAACAAGAAGGAAATCGCAGCCCCTCACTGTTTTTTTTAAAAAAAAACTACGGGAAAAGCCACAAAGGCTTTTCTGGCATTATTTTTGCCATTTTGCCTCAAACACCCTTACAAATACTTTGGATGGATGCAGGATCCCATTTTGACAGGTCATATTCCAAGCGAATTCCACGAGGTTTATTTTCACCATTTAGGCAACCCCGAGATGACTTGTTTTCCACCCCCTTCCCTTTCCACTGAGTTACTAAAATGAAGAAAACTTGAAGAGGAAACCACGATTGGGTTTTGTGTGATGGGACTGTGAGCTCAATTTGGATCCTGGAAATAAATTCCTCAAATGAACACGCACTCTAAGAGGGTGTGTGTGTGTATGCACATATATATATAGCCTCCACCTCCAGCAAGATGTTTGCATATGGCTCCAACTGGTAGATTTTGGGGTTGAAGTATGGGGGGTGGATGGGAGAAATCTGAAAAACCTGAACTATATAGCTACTCATATATAGTCACAGGACAATACTGGAGTGGGAACGTAATCTTCAAATATAATTTTCTAGTTCTGCTTTTTTCAAGATCTACTTTTTATTTTATTACCTTTTTATTACCTTATAACTTTACTTTTTGATTTTGATTTTTACGGCCAGCCATGAACTGCATTATAAGCACTAGAGACAGCATTTCATTGTCTCTTCAACCAGATAGCTGGGATTTTTCCAGCTTCACTATTTGTGAGCAGACACAGCTTCCATAAATATGCTGGTAAGAAGCAGAGAAACCATAAACACACTGGAATAGGAAAGAAAATTATGACCACCTTCTCTGAACACAATGTCGTTAAAGTATGGCCACACTCAGTGGAGATAGGTGGAACTATTTTGCCACATTATCCATCAAAGCTGCAATCCATTTACCTACTCCTGAATGAATGGTGAGCTTTCATAACAAAAGATCATGCAGAGGTTGGACTGTTCTATTAAGGGCTTGAGTTCTTCACAGACAAAATCACATAATGCCTCCCATTTAACCCAGGAATCATATGCCATCAGCCACATTTTACCCTCCCACTAAGCAAGCTCCACCAATCATGCAGCAAAAATAAACCAAGTGGAGGTCTGCAGTTTATATTGTCAAATCCTTTCTACTACCCTGTTTTCCCCCAGTCACATATTTCTTGTTTGCCAGAAACTACCTATATTCTTATGACAGATTAGCACATTTGGGGGTTTCATTCACAGAGGAAGTTTTTTACAGTCATTTACTGGTTGCATTTCCATGTTCTGCTGTTATTGGGGCAGGAAGGTAGAAGTCATGTTATGTTCTTCCCTCCAGAGTTGGCCATAATAGGAAGCAAAGTCAGATAACCATGTAAGGAGACATAGGACTTGTCTCCACTGGCCAAACGCCCCAGCTTTCCCCCATTCTACAGCCCTGTAGTCCAAAAGAGGCAGGGCATATACCCCAATCTGCCATTTGGGGACCCCAAATGACGCCCAGGGCAGACACGGGACTGGAACGGGGCAAGCAGGCATAGGGCCCAATAACCCATTACAGGAAAATACCCAGTTTACCCCAGTTTACCTGGGAAAAACCAAACCAGGCCCCACATGTCCACAGTAGCCCATCCAGCATGCTGCTGCTCCCCACTGCTGCCAGCTCTCTGACTCTTCCGGAAGCCAGGCAGGGGTCCCTCAACATGTGACTGAGCCTGGTCACACACAGGGAGCCTGCCGTCAGCGGCAGCTTCAGCAACGTGTCAGTGTGGCAATAGGGTATTGTGAAGACTGCCTGGGGGCAAAATGGGGCAAAAGCCCTGCATTGTTAGAACTGCAGGGCTCAAAGTTGGGGTCCAGACAGGGTAAACAGCCCATCTAACAAGGACTTCATCTTATCCTTTGCTTCAGGCAGCAAACACATCCTGGGATTTGTAGTTTGTTGTGGCACCACAGCTCTCTGAAAGAGAAGGCTAAATATCTCACAAAACTGCAAATCACAGAATTCCATAGCACTGAGCCATGGAAGTTAAAGCCGTGTCAAATTGGATCATTTCTGCAGTGCAGATACAGCCAATGTTACTTTAAAAAAAAGAGGAAGGAAGGGCAAGAAAAAAGGAATGTGGCAGCACCTTTAAGACTGTTTTTTATTTTAGCATGAGCTTTCATGGATATAAACCTACTTCTTCAGAGGCAGTACAGAGTGATATTAAAGCCTCAGGTATAAAGCCTATTTATATGGTTGTGGAAGTGGGACAGAATGTACAGGGGCCCTTGGTATACGCTGGTGTTTGGTTCGAGGACTCCCCCCCCCATGGATACCAAAATTTATGGATGCACAAGTCCATTATATACAATGGCAAAGTAAAATGGTGTTAATTATATAAAATGGCAAAATCAAGGTTTGCTTCTTGGAACTATTTTTTTAAAAATATTTTCAAGCCGTGGATGATTGAATCTGTGGATATGGAGGGTCAACTGTAATAGAATCCAGAAAGATGTAAATCATGTTCCTTGCCCTAAATTTTCAAAGGACAAGGTGACACAGGTCTTTCATACATGTATAGTGGTCAGTTAGTGAAAGCAATAAATCTGCTTACTAAAAGTTTCCCTCGGTTCAAAACTCCCTCAGAGAAGATTCCTTTTGTTATATCTACAGTAACAAAAGGAACCTTTTCAGAAAGAGTTTTGAATGTTACACACAAAACTGAAACTCGCATTTTGGGGGTGGAGGAGGCAAATAAATTAGGCATTTTTCTGGCCCACCAGCATCCAGACTATCATTCACCCGATGACGCTCCAAAAGCCATCTCTAAATTTCCTTTCAGCTCATGCATAATCTGCTTTTTATTTTTCAGCAGCCAGGTCCCATTTAATTCCCAAGGCCTTCAAAAGATGACAGCCAGCCAATTGTTTTGATATGTGCATGGAAAGCATGCTAATGTCTTCACCAAATAAATGAAGAAAAGCTTTCATGGCGTAGATCGGCTGGTTAAGCCCATTTGGCAAACATCCCTCAAAAGTGGACATTCAACACAGTGAGGGAAACACTGCTAGGTGTGTGTGCGCACACACATACATGCGCACCCTTAGGACTGGAAAACAGTTTCACAAGAAACTTGAGCAAAGTAGTCTTTTCACATCTCTAGAGATTTTATGTGAGTTGAAATACACTTCACCTGAAGAATTTGCACTTCTGCAATGCTTTTATGGAGCATTTTAAGAAAATAAACTACACAGAACAACACATACATTTTAAAATATGAACAACCAAAAATGCATACAATTGGGAAAAAATATGCATAAGTACACTTTAGTCAATGGGAAACGTGAATACATCATATAAACTGCATAATTAAGTGCACACATTTGGGGAAATACGTATAAATTTCCATGCAGAGAAAAAACAGAAAGTCTCACCATTGGATTTAAAGCAAGGGTAGAAAGAATATGTAGCTGGGATTTGAAGAAACTCAATTAAACTGAGATTTCTGTAGCCTTATACATCCTGGTGCACCTTCCCCCTCCAGCAGACCCTGGCAATGATAAGGCATCCTGTCCAAATCTTCATTGAGGGCTTATCTACATGAGCGAGGATAAGCCAGGCTCCCCACCAGCATATCCTGGTGGCAGAGCTGGCCCGTGCTTCCCCCATTACCATCCCCAAATGGGTTGGAGTCCAAACAGGTACACTAGTCCATCGCTGCAGCTGCCGCCACCGCCATTTTCTCTGCTGACTTGGGAGCCAGGAAGGGGGCCCACAAGACATGACTGAAGGCCCCATGCATGTGACCAACCTTTGTCACATGCTGTGGCCTCCTGCCTGGATTCCGGGAGACCTAGGAAGATGGTAGTGTCAGCGAGGGCCAGCATGCCAGATGGGCTCCTGTGGGCACGCGGGGCACAATTTAGTTTTTGTCTGCAATAATGGATTAAACCGGGCATTATTTGGAAATGGTTTATTGGGCTCTACCCCAGCTTGCCCCTGTCTCAGCCCTGTATCAGCTCCTGGGGTCATAAGAACTTCCCCAGGGCAGGACAGGGCAATGTCCTGCATCAAATGGACTGCAGGGCTCTGAGATGGGGCAAGCCAAGGTATTTTGCTCGTATGGATAACGCCTGAGTCAAGGCAACCTCTTCCTCACAGTTCTTGAGGTCAGGTTTCCCCAGTGCAGGGAAACAGAGGCACAAGCCACTTGCACATTCATTTTCCTATTGCTCACACATCTTGTTGAAGAAATGTGGAAAGAAACTACATCTTTTTTTTTCTTTTTTTGCCACAGCACAGTTCCTTATAAATAAAAAGGTTTACCAACCTTACAAAATGGTTACTTACTTTACAATCAGAACTGCATCCCTTTTCACAGCACTCTATAGTATAGGGTGAGAGGATATACGGCTCTCCAAATGTTGTTGCAATTTCCAGAAGCCCTAGCCAGTATAGCCAATGCTTAGGAACGCAAGGAGGTGTGTTCCAACATCTGGAGGCCACAAGTTGTCCACCCAACATATAGTACAAGCAGGCACAGTTTCAAAAAGACTCTTCAATGAATTGAAAGGTGTGTCTGCAAATACCAAAAAGTTACTCTAACAACACAGTAGGCCACATGCAGAAATCGTATTAGTCACTTCCAAATCACCATTTGCAAAGTGGGCTCATAATGTCATAACTATCTTATACTGTAGAGTGAGAATTAATAAGCAACTTGTTAAGTTGCTTAAGAGTGAAAGGCTAAAAAATCTAGAGATGTGGAGGCCAGGAGATGGAATGAAAATTTAGGGGGAAAGCAAGTTTTATTCTCCTTTTTAGAAAGCTTTTATTGATGGTTTATTTTGTTTTTATTATATTTTGACTGTTCTTAGTAAACTGAAAGTTTCTTCACAATTTAGGATTTTGTGTGAGAGAGAGTTTCTCATTAAGCATTTACATGGTATAATAGTACATTATCCCCTACCCACCTTCCCATACCACAGACCACAATACAGTACTATCAAAGACAATGTCCAAAAAGTGATCAACATGATCGCTTCCAGAGTATCATATGGTTCAACAGTGGGCCATCTATAGAATCTGCCTGTGTCATATATGTTATCTGTGCATGACATGTAGTCTTGAAAGTGTGCCAGTTTCTCCAATAATGCAAGGGTTGAAACTCTATCTAACTAACAACTAATGGACAAACCTTGTAAATTTTTGTATGACCTTGCTATCTCTATCCTTGCTGAGTACAGCAAGGTAGATAAAAAATCTTTACATACAGCTTTTTTATTTTCTTTATCATAAACTGATAAAATCAGTAAAGTATTTTGAAAGTGTGTATTCTGATTATTTTGTTAATCCAATCAAGAACTTCCAGCCAGAATGGAATTATTTTAGGGTAGCTAACCCACATACGATTCAGTGTACCACCATTATTACAGCCCCTCCAGCATTTTTCTAACAAATTTTTATGGATCCTGTGTAGTCTTAAGGGGCACAGATGCCAACAATCTGTCACCTTAATAACACCCTCCTTTACAGTTGCAGACATTTATTTATATTAATATTGAAATACACTTTAGGATCTTGTTGCTCGATTTATAACAAAAAATGGAATTCAATTTGTAATTATTGTCTGAATAAACTGCAGTTTTCGTACACTAAGCATGATAATTTAATGCCAAACAAAATTATATATAATATAATTGATGTGATTTTTTTCAGTCTGTAAAGGTTACAGATTGATCACAATTTTCAGTTTTTCCAAAAAGTTCAGAACAGAAAAAAGGATTTTTGCATGCTTTAAAAATTTCTGGAATAGATTTTCCTTGGTTTTTTTCCGGGCTGTGAGGCCATGTTCTGGAATAGTTTCTTTCTGACGTTTCACCTGCATCTGTGGCTGACATCTTCAGAGAATGGTTGTATAGGTGTGTGTGTGTGTGGAGTTTATATGCTGTGAACCCCTGTTGGGGAGTGTCATGATGACCTACAGGTAGCATCATGGATACCTTCACAACTCACAGGATCAGTATTGGAAAATTCCACTCATTATTTGGAAATGGGAAGTGGGTGGGAGAATCTCATTAAATAAACATGACGTCACATCACTTGATTAGAATAACCACTCTGACTGGGCAATGGCAGAGCCAATCAGAAATCAACAAGAAAGACTTTTAAAAGTTCTGATCCTTTCCTTTGTTCGGAGTCTCTCTGAGTTGAGGACATGGTCTAGCTAGATGGAGCTAGCTAAAATGGACTCTGACCCCTATGACCTAGCTCTGGGGCCAGATGGCCTAAACAACTATGAAATACCCAAAAAAGACAACCTGTGATACCAAAAGGGTTGGGGGAAGCCAATCCTATCCAAAGGCCTCAAAAAGGATCCAAAAAGAACTCTGAATTCCATCTACAGAGATTGTAAATTAATCTGCATGTAATAGTTAGGGAATGTGTAGTTAGATTGCGTTAGATTTCATGTTTATTTCTAAGTGCTCTGAATGAATGCAAACTGTGTAAGTCTTAAGCTGAACCTGGAAATGTTTTGCCTTCTCAAGTGACATAGACTCCTAGAATGGAATAAAAGCTTCTGTTATTTCATAACCGCTGCCTTGAATTGCCTGCTTTTGGTCAGCTATCAAGAACCTTCTTTAGATTAGAGAAAAGGGGTATTCTTATTCTCATAACCGGTCTAGCTTCCCATTGCACTAGACAAGGAAAGAAGCCCCTCATTGACTCAATGGGTCGTGGCAAAACGAAGGGGAATCCCTTGGGTTTGGGATTGGAAAAAGGGCCAACCCTGGACTTCAGAAACTCTAGGGTGGCCATTATGACAGGGAGTATATGTAAATTTGTGTAATTGAATGGTTCGTTTCTGGGTATAGAAATGCAAGGCTCGTTAGTGTCTGTTTGGCTAATGGTTGGTTGATGGGCCATTATCAGCTGGGAATCCCCCTGTCCCTGGGTGGAATTCTTTTGTAAGTGCTGAGTTTTTATTCTATTGTATTTCAAAACCCAAAGGGAAGGTATTTTTACCATACATCAAAGGAGTCACAGACAGAATAGGGAAACTGATGAGGAAACACAACCTCCAAACAATCTATAGACCAACCAAAAAAATCCAAGAAATGCTAAGTTCAGTGAAGGACAAAAGAGACTCTCTCACAGCTGCAGGAGTTTACCGCATACCATGCAGCTGTGGACAAGTTTACATAGGGACCACTAAATGCAGTGTGCAAACACGAATCAAGGAACATGAGAGACACTGCAGACTGGGCCAGCCAGAAAAATCAGCAGTAGCAGAACATGTTATAAACCAACCTGGACACAAAATGCTATTTGAAAACACAGAAATTCTAGACCAGGCCAACAACTATCATGTCAGAATGCACAGAGAAACTATTGAAATCCACAAACACCTGGACAACTTCAACAGGAAAGAAACCTTAAAAGTAAACAAAACCTGGCTGCCCGTTTTGAAATACAATAGAATCAAAACTCAACACTTACAAAAGAATTCCACCCAGGGACAGGCGGATTCCCAGCAAATAATGGGCCATCAAGCAACCATTAGCCAAACAGACACTAACGAGCCTTGCATTTCTATACCCAGAAACTAACCATTCAATTAAACAAATTGACATACACTCCCCAACAGGGGTTCACAACATATAAACTCCACACACACACCTACACAACCATTCTCTGAGGATGCCAGCCACAGATGCAGGCAAAATGTCAGAAAGAAACTATTCCAGAACACGGCCTCACAGCCCGGAAAAAACCCAAGGAAAATCTATAAATGCCGGCCGTGAAAGCCTTTGACTTCACAATTTCTGGAATATTTTTATCTCCAAACAAGTCCAATTCATCTCTCCAGCTATAAGGCAAGACACCTGAGAAAGCAGCACCCCTCAATACACAGGTCCCAGACTACCACAAACTGACTCTCAATGCACCAGAGGAAAGTGCTTGCAAAACAAATAATTTCTGACTAGGTAAAAAATTGTATCAGCATAATTCTGAGGCCTTAAATGGACCAACTAGACAAGAAACTGTTAAAAGTTTTTAGCCACTGCATTAATGGCTTTTCAAAAGCAAACAGCACATTGAGATTGTTGTTGTTAAATACCTTCAAGTCAACACTGACTTCCTACAACACTATCCTAGGGTTTTTTGGTAAGATTTATACACAAGGAATTTGCATAATTCTCTGTCTTCCTCTAAGGCAGAGAGACTGTGACCTGCCCAAGGTCAGTCAAAGGGTCTCCACAGCTGAGCAGGGATTTGAATCCTGGTTTCCCCAAGTCCTAGTACAACATTCAAACCACTACACCACACTGGTTTTCTAAACAGCTCATGCAGGGCTCTTATCTATATCAGGACCCTGGTGGGCAAGGAACTCTTTTCCAGCCACTGTAGTCCTGGTTGATTCCGGGGCCTACTATTCTGCACTGAGAAAAAAGTGTTTTAATTGGCACCAATGGGAACTGTTCTCCCAAAACAGATAGCAGACACAGCAAGCCTGATCTAGATTGGGAACACAGTTTTAAAAAAATCTCTACCTATATTGTGATTCACAAGGAAGGGCTAGTATTAACTCTTTTAAAAAATGTTTGACAATATTGTATAGAAGCCATCTTGCCTACATTGGACCTGACTCTGACTATGAGAAGACATAGCTGATTATATAAAGCAGTAGAATGGTACAGATCAACCTCATATCCATGGATTCGGTATCAACGGTTTCACTTATCCACATCAGGAAAAATATGTTCTCTCTAGGTATTTCTAGGTCCTCCAAAGTGATTCTATGGTCAACTTCCAGCATTCATCCCATTGAAAATAATAGGATTTCCTATTATCCATGGTTTCAGTAATTAGGGGGGGGGGTCTACCTGTACTTGGAGGTCTACAGATGTTGCTGGATTTCAACTTCCATCAGCCATTCAGCCTGGCCAATGGTGAGGGTTGGTGGGAGCTGCTGTTGAGCAACATGAGGAGGACCACCTCTTACCCCATTCCTGATCCAGAAGAAGGTTATCCCACACCACATTCATTTCCATCCATGAGATTCTGGCCAGCTAGTTTAGCTGTCAATTATGCCTTTATCACTGGTCACTTACATCATCTTACAGACCAACTGTGCAGAAGATTGCCTGGGCATTGGCCAAAATATCTCTGGCAAAGTTATTCAGAAGATCATCAATCGGACTTAGTCCCAGGCAGGCAGGCAGGCTTGCTTATTTATTTACTGTATTACTCTCCCTTTCTTCTTGCATAGACCCCAAGGTGGTTTATATCCAATTTAAAACAAGCTACATGTGTATAGCTTTACTGAAAAAGAATGGGGGGGGGCGCATTCTGGGCCAGCTAATGGCCTAAACAGATACAGCATACCATTATCAGCTTGGGCAAATCTCACCTACAGTATTGTATGCTCTTCATGCAAAGAGCATGAAAGCATTTTTTTAATGCTACAGTACACCATGTGGAATAGAATCACCAAGGTAAATGGGATCTTTTGCTTGAACATTTCATTGTAAAGCTACTGAATGCATAAACCAATGTTCCATTTAAATACCAGTGGATCATCATCTCAGGCAGGCAGAAATCTCCAGGCTCTGCAGTTTGCTTTCTTCCCCAGCCTGGGACGAAGATGCCTCCTTTACCTGCACCATCACACACCAGGGCTTAAGAACATGTGGTTTTCCAGATATTGTTGTACTGCAAGTCCCATCATCCCTCACTACTGTATAGGCTGTTCATAACTGATGGGAGTTGCAGTCGAACACCATCCAGATGCTCACATGTTCCCCATTTCTATCATAACACTGCTGGAGTTTTGTTGTTGTTTGGTTTTTTTTTTAAATCTTACAGAAAAGCATGCTGCTTCCATGAATGCCTTCAGGAGACACTATGCTATCATAATCACCCAGTTGCTGTTCCCAGCTACTGTAAACCCACTGAACCAACCCAGGTGAATGGTTAGTCAACACTCAAGTAAAGCTAACTGATTCATTGGGTCTAGTTGGGTAGGAATTAGCAATTAGATTTAGGCCAACATCTGCAGGCATCCTATTCAGATAGGAAGAACAAAGAAGACTGTTCCTCAAATATTTCAGGAGATCAATGATTTCCTAACATCCTCAGACAATTAATGTAAATAAAGACAAGAATAATTAAAACTCACTTGTCTTCTTCAAGGATAAGGAAGGAAGCTACTTTCCATTTCCTCTTTGCATTCTAACCAAATGTTAATTACTTTCTTATAAAACATTTTGTGGGCACCAAGTAATGTTTTTTCCCCTCTTACATAAATTGCCTAGTCCACAGCTCTTAAAGGATATTAACAGTTATTTATGTTCACAGCAGAAGCTTTGCCACTAATTCTGGTGTGTATCTGTGTAGTACCGTTGGGGTTTCAAGCAGCAGAGCACAAGACGATCCAACTTTCAATGTAAGGGCCTAATGTTGTCAGGTAAGTGAGAGAGGTCAGCATTAGTCCTTCAGCAACCTGAAAAACTAGGGGGATAAAAATCTATGTTTGTTTTAAAACATTTTAAAAAGCACCTCTACAAGAATGCCTCAAATTAACATCTAGACATAGTAGAAACACACTGATATTTATACGCTGCACTGGTGGAGTAGTGGTTAAATGCCAGTACTGCAGCCACAACATTGTGAGTTCGATCCTAAAGGGCTCCAAGGTTGACTCAGCCTTCCATGCTTCCATAGGTCAGTAAAATGAGTACCCAGTTTGTTGGGGGAAATTAGCTAACATATTGTAAACCACTTAGGGAGTGCTTTGTGCTGATAAGAGGTATAGAAATATAAATGCTATTGCTAATGCTATACACAAAGACACCTGGCTCCAAAACATTTGACTGCACAAGTAGAAGACACTTTCCAGGCAACCAGTTTGGGAGAGGTGAGGGGGGGGGTGCAGGCATACATACATACAAGTATATGTGAGACCAATCCTCCCACCCTGCAACTCAAAACCTTCAGAGCATTTTTTGAAGCCAGAAACAGGCTACAGATACGTATGGTTTGGTGTCAATCCCCCATGTTTGGCAATTTGGACCCAAACCATAATCTTTTAATGCCAAATCCATGACCCCCTGTCATACAGACAGAATTACAACCTTCTTTTCTATATAAAAGAAGGAGGGCCAAATTATATAATGTACAAGAGCAAGTATTATAAATATCTATTTTGCTGTAACGTGTTTTAATATTATCACATAGCCAACTGAATATAGAGGCCCTGTCAACCAAATAACTTGAACATTTGCTTCCCATCTCCTGTTCTAGCAAGACACTATCAGTTCTTCTTTGGAAACATTCTGGTCCCATTCAATAGCTCATTGGCCCTGAATCAAGAGTGATTATTACATCATTTCATGGCAACCAACCCCTTTCTGGATTATGTAGGTCTGAATCCTGTTGGTTGTCCCAACTGGACTAGATCCACTGAATCAACTGCTGAACAGTGAGTAACTTATGTAAATACCACTGATTCAGTAAATCTACTCTGGGCGTGATTATGACTGGAATTCTGGCTGTAATCTCTTTGTATCATTATTATTACTACTTTGGCTTGCATTAGCTTTCCGGCCTTTAAATAAATACTTCTCCACAAAATTTCCAGAAGGTTTTTTGGGGGGGGCAGGGTGGGGTAGGAGGCAGGTGGCCGAGGGGAAATTAAACAGAACAGCTTTGAAATCCCCATTCTACGTAAGGGTTTGGAACGAACACTTTCACTTTGATCAATTTGGGATCTGGAATTTTCAGAATGGGTAGAAAAAATATAGCAATGTATTCAAATAACTTTCGGAGGCATCATGGAAAAGATGCAGAACAGATAGTATAAAATATACGTAACAGCTGCACAATGAATTGCCTTTTTCTGATATCACTTATCTCCTAGAGTCCTTAGGTTTAATTTTTCAGCTGCATATTATGCACCAAATGGTTCACCATTTACTCTACTTCAGAGACTATAGAACATTCATATAAGCACTATTTGAGTGCAATTGCTAAGGAAAAATGTGTCTGCCCCTTTTTGTCTATCAGTGGGAATACTCAGAGTACCTCCCTTTTCCACTTTTCAACCAATTCTGGTTCCCGACACTGCTTTAGTCCCTAACCTGTTGGGTAAGAGAGGGCTTCCTATATCATGTAATCTCAATAATCACTCCACTTCCTACACAACATAGCAATATGGGTGAAAACGAACTGAAATGAAGCACAAGCTTTGACACCGTCTCCATCTACAAACAGTACATTCGGAGTATAATCCTATACACAATTAGATCATCGTTACTAGACCTGCCCAAGGGATCTGTATTTGGGGGAAGGAAGTCTGCTTGCATTGATTGAGTATGCTCCTATAAAAATCAGGTATGTAGGATTCCACTTGTAAACATGACATAACTCCTTGATAGGACTGCACCTTTAGATGTAAACGTTCCTTATGACTTTCTGTTCCACCTGGTTTTAAATATAAATTATTTTACTTCTTAGAGGTTGCTCTAAAGGGGCCATCAACTCATAAATACACACACACACATTAAGCATGGATACATACAGACAGAGCCAGTGGCTGCTACTGGAAGAGGAGGATCCCAAGACAATAAGGATGGCAAATGACTATACCAGTCTCCTACTTTAGACAGACAGCTGCCTTTTACTCCCAGCAGCATCTAGCACCAAATGGATTGTAGAGAGTATTAGAGTATTAGATATTTCTCTGAAGTGAGAAAGAATTTCCAAGTAAATATTTTTGTTTAAATATTTGAAGCGCTGTCATACTGAGGATGGGGCAAGCGTGTTTTCTGCTGATCCAGAGACTAGGACACGGAGCAATGGGTTCAAACTACAGGAAAAAAGATTCCACCTAAACATTTGGAAGAACTTCCTGACAGTAAGAGCTGTTCAGAAGTGGAATACACTGCCTCAGAGTGTGGCCGAGTCTCCTTTGGATGTTTTTAAACAGAGGCTGGATGGCCATCTGTTGAGAATGATTTGATTGTGTATTCCTGCATGGCAGGGGGGTGGGCTGGGTGGCCCTTGTGGTCTCTTCCAACTCTATGATTCTATGATTCTATTTCCCCTGATAAAGAACCAACACTGATTTGTTAAAACTGCTAGGACATTTTTTCTTTCTTTAATAAAAACCACCTCTTTGTATACATGTCTTTTTGGCTTTGTTTCATCTCTTGGAGCTCTCCTCTTCAGTTGTTACATTTTATTTTGGGGCAAAGAAAGGTTTGGTCCCAAAACTGTTAAAGAAATAGCAATCCAAAAATAAAGAAAAGGGCATCCCCATCTCTGAAGGCGAATATAAGCACCTATTTTATTTATTATTTTAAGTGAGACTCTAGAACAACTCAAGAAATACCTAAAGACAGACAAGTTGACAGTAAGCTAAAGGAGAAAAACATTAAAGCACTGCCATTTTTTTCTTTATTGGTATGTTTTAAAAATACAGGAAGTGGATTAAAATTTAAACTTTGTTCAAACAGTCAAAACAAAGATTCATTTATAATGCCATGCCAGGGTTGCTATAGTCTAACACCATACAGACAGACACACACAGAAAGGGAGGGAAGGGAGGGAGGGGGCAGGATTTCCCAGCTGTCTGTTGCCTGATCCTGTAAGCAAATGGATTAGGGACATCAGATGGTCTGCCTATTTGTCTAGCAAACAAACAGATCACACACTAATTTGAAACACAGTTGCAGTTCACCCTAAAACCCAACTGGCTTCATGTAGAACTTAGAGCCTTTTTTCAAACAAAGCTACCATACTTTAGCTACAGATCAGAAATATTTAAAAGTACACAGTTCTCTTACAGATACTATTGTGGCTCTATCCAGACATCCAACCAAACTGGTTAGTAATAGCTGAGCATGAGGTTTGAAATAACAAACCATGGTCTGGGATTAGCTAACAAACTGAAATAAAAATGCTATGGTTTGAATGCCATGGTTTGTAGAGATGTCCAAATTAATAAATAGTTACAGGGTGCTTTCACATCACACTATTATTGCACCTTGATTCCAAACTGCCATGGTTCCATCCTGTGGAATCCTGGGAGTTGCAGTTTAGACAGGAGCATTTAGGCCCTATCTACACGACAGAAAAAAACTGTATGGCGTTTGAAAGATCGATAATGTGTACATACTGCCATTCTGATACATTTGTGTCTTTCAGAAGGGGGCCCAGCAAATCCCCCATAAAGTCCATATATTCGGCGTTCGAGAAGAATAGTGGATCTCAGCAAAAATCCGTACAACCGTTCACGTGTGTGATCATTTGTACAGGCTATCCATAATTCTAATGATTGATCATTCAAATTTGCACAGATTGTTTCTTATCGTGTAGATGGAGCCTTAGAATTCTCATCCAGAGAGCTCCTCTAGTACCTCTAACTAAACTGCATTCCTGTCTAGAAGAGGGGGGAAATAACAGATTGCTCCAGAGTAGCAGCAATTCACAGCAGCTGTGAAGTTTTACAACCCCCATAAACTTCACATGACCCCTAGCCAAGATGGCAGCCTCAAGGGAATTACTTGCTATTTTAAATCTGCTGCCACCAACCTTTTTTATATAAAAAAAAAGTTTACTATGTGCACACAAGCAATATTTGGCCTTTACAAAAGAAGAAAAGAAAAGAGAGAAAGAAAGATAATTGTTTTATCTCCTTACTGATCTCTCAGCCGAAAATCCAACATGGCAGCAGCAGGCGCCTTCCCTGTTTGCAAGCCCCATGCTCATCCCCCGTGCTCATCTGGCCAATCAGCTTGCACTGCCTCATCACAGCAATGCAAATGTGACTGTCTTAACTATCAGACATTCGCATCCCCTACGGAGCATTTTAAAAACTCCAGGAAAAGCCACAAAGGCTTCCCAGACAGAGTTTACGGTGGATTTGGCAGCCCTCCTTCTGAATAAGACGTATTGATGTGAATGTCCATATAGACTGATCACCTTCCATTCGAATTCCATTAGGATTATTTTCACCATTCAGACAGGACCTACTAACCTTAGGATGCTGCCAGAGCAATTAAAGTGAAATCACAGTGCTGTAATTGTATAGTTTGGAAGGGCTCCATTGGAGCAGCAAGATCCAAAAGGAGGGTGGTGGGGATAGTTACACATATTCACTTGAGAAGAACTCTGTATGATGGGAGCTCAGCCTTAACAAGATCCCCAACGATCCCCAGGTTTTGTGTTCAAGCAAATACAAGTAGAGACTCCTTCAGGGACTAAGTGGCAGAGTTAGTACATGAGGGCTGAACCACATGCTCCTTATATACATTTATATATTCTGTTCAGACATAAGACCTCAACAAAGCTTATGATTAGGAACCATCATGCTAAACAGATGGGAAATGAAAGCAGTGAAGCAGATGTAAGCCAAAGCTTGCAAGAGTGAATGTTTGAATTACAACTTAGAGAATCCCCACCAGGAACAGCCATTGGGCATACCGACTATAGTATTCTGCCAGCCATAGGCTGCTGACAGACTCCAGAAATACCGTAATGCAGTTTGACACTGCTTTAACTGCCATGGATCAATGATATGGAATTCTGGGATTTGTAGTTTTGTGAGATATTTAGCCTTCTCTGTCAGAAAGGTCTGGTGCCACAACAAACTACAAATCCCAGGATTCCATAGGCTGAAGCCATGATAGTTAAAGCAGTGTCAAAATGCATTATTTCTGCAATGTGTCAGCAGCCACAGCCTCCAAAGGTAGCTTTTACAAGCTCTGTTCTTAAGCAACCACTTTCTTGTCTGTGTGTCTGCAAGCTGAAAGCATGGTTTGTGTTCTGATCTATGGACGTTTCACACTACAGGCACATCTGAACTGAACTATCATCTAGACATGGAGCAAAATGCTCCTACCAAGTATATACTTAGAGGTTAATTCATATCCCATTCTCTCTGCTTACTCCCATCAGTTTGGAATTTATGCTTAGGACACAATCCTGGAAACATTTACATGTCTTTTATCTTTATGACCACCAATAAAATGAATGAAAACATGACTAATTGTAGCCATGTGTTTTATATAACAGAGACTCTAGTAAATAAAATATGCTAATCCCTGAGGATGGAGGACTACTGCAATGAATTCTTTAGGGTAGAAGATTCTCAAAAGAGTGCAAAACGTGCATTGCAAGAGAAGCTGTCATTTCACTCCCTATGGGAAACAAGTACTTCTGTTCACATTCATTTCTGTGAATTAATCAGTCTGAAAGATACTGACAGAACCCTAAAGCGCCTTGCAAAATTAATTTAGAAGAGACAGGACCAGTAGTGGATTGAATTATTCCCTGCCCACTCCAAACAAAAGAAAGAAAGAGTAAGAGATCTTACTTGGGAACCCTTTTAAAGCTAATGCTTTTCATCCATGGTCTCTAGTGCTGTATATCTAAATGTGTTTTTTTTTTTAAAGTCTAAAAAAAAAAAAGATTTTTAAATAATTTTTGCTACATGATACTTAGAAAAATAGTGTGAGGGGGAAGGGGATATAACATAACATACCATAACCAAGTTCCTATGTCTCTCAAAAGCCCTCGCCTTGAATATTGTAAGATTTAAGCAGGCTCATATGGGGAGATACAAGCTTTCAGATAGTCTGGTACTAAGATGTATAGGCCTTTACAGGTTATAAATAATACTTCATAGTCCAACGCTCAAACCACTACACTACACTGGCTCTCGATTGTTAATATTGTTGTGATTTGCCACAGGTCAATGTAAGAGGGGCGCTCCAAAAAAGCAATACAAGGACTCCCTGAAACAACATCTCAGGCTCGGCCAAATTGATCACCAACAATGGTCCGCCCTGGCCTCACATCGGGAGGCATGGAGACACACTATCCACAATGCTGCAGCCTTATTTGAGAACTCACGCCAAACAAGTCTTGAAGAGAAATGACAACGCAGAAAGAATCACAACCCAAAAACATCACCCAAGGAGCTCTTCTGCTGTGCTTTCTGCAACTGGACTTGTTTATCTCAGATTGGCCTTTTTAGTCATCAGCATGCTTGCAGAAAGCATGGGATGAGTCCTTCCTGAATCTTCGTTTGTGAAGAAAAGCCAGAGAGAGAGATTGAATATTACTCTTATATGCACAATGAGTCTCAAACTGGCAGGCCTAGTTCAGGCACAATGGGAAATGGTCTTCCACTACTTGCATAAATCTAAAGCCTATATATTGTCCCATTCCATGTTGGGGAAGGGGGACACACAGAGAGAAGCATTCAAGTTCATACAGTCTCAACAATATAGTGGAAAACAATGGTTTTCCAATAATATCAGAACCATTCTATAGGGTAAACTATGGTTTGAAATACCACAACAGGGGAAGTGAAGATGACAGAGATCTGAAAAATGTTTGCACATATTAATCTACATATGTGGATACAATGATGGAACTTGTTACATTATTTGAATTGGGTGGGCAAAGTGCAACCCACGGGCCACATGTGGCCCTCAAAGACTGTTTTTTGTTTGTTTGTTTGTTTGTTTGTTTTTTGTAGACTCTAGGACTCCCCAGAGATTTGTTCCAAAATGACCCAAAATATATGATGTTGTGGAGAGTATTTCCACCAAGTTCGAAGCACTGGATTTCCCCCAGTGAAATTTTGTATATATTTTTTTTACAAAAAAACCTCTCTTTTTTTGTCTCAAAATGCCCCAAAATGCCCTCTAGGTACCCAGGAAGGCCCCAAAATGCCCACATGTCCCCTACAGGACTCTCAGGGCATTTGGAGACAAAAAACTATGGGGGGGGAGGGCTGTGGGAGAAGGTATAGTAGGGAGTGCAGCCCGCCAAGGGCTCCTGGAGACATAATACAGCCCCCGAGTCTTCCACAGTTACCCATCTCTGATTTAAATAAAAACACAACACATCCTACCATAATGAGAAAGAATTTGGTTGAGCTGTGTTCCCAATGAGGACCTTTTAGTTTATTTCAAAAGGTCTGTCATCCAGATACTACATACCAATGGGTATTCTAAAGATGCCATCTCTCCCTTCTTCTGGTTCTTTTATCTTTAAAGTGAACTTGAACTAGATAGTCCCTGAGACAGAGGACTGTCCCCTGTGGCTGTTGATCCTAATTATTATTATTATTATTACCCCGCCCCTCTGTTAAAAACAATCGAGGTGGCTTACAACAGTTAAAATATAACAATACTGAATATGCAGGCAAAATAGCCACATTTATGCACAAGATAGAAGATTATCAGCAGACCTGAGGGGGCTCCAAATACAAAACATCAGAAAAAGGAAGATGAAACATAAGTGGGAGAGGACACAAAATGGCTGACTGAGTGCGCAGCAAAGCTCAGCAGGCATGCAATACATACTGTCTGCTGGGTGACTGAAAGTCAATAAAGGGGCAGAATGGAATATCCCAAAAGAATTCATAGCCCTCTGACCAGAAGCACTGCAGGCAACAACATTTTGTTTGAGATCCCACTTATCTGTTCTAGAGCAAGTGGTAAAATTTCCAAAAAGGGTAAGAAAGCCAAAGGAAATAGTTATCAGTAGTCTTAACATATACACAAGCTGGCAATGCAATATTTCACTGCACTTTTTAAAAATTTTTTGATTAAAATAATTTGTATTCAAGTATTTGGCATTGGCTTTTTTGTTATTGTTGTACTCTTGTATTTTAATGCAATTTTAATGTAATTTGTATTATGTTGTGATTTTTGTTATGTTGGAAACCGCCTCGTTATAAGAGAGGCGGTATAGAAATAAAATTTTATTATTATTATTATTATTTGAACATACAAATGAATGAATATACTGTACAAGCAATGCAAAAGTGCACTGCACTTTTGAGATAAACCAAAAGGTCTTTATTGGGAACATTATTTTTCATATTGAGTAGCCTTGATATTTTCACCACCATACTGTGATCATTACAGGGACCTTTTCCTCTTTTAAGCCTTCCCATTGAAATGTATTTCTGTAAAAACATCCTTTCACCCACCCATAAGCCATCTGACTCATCTGCAAATCTCAGAGCTTTGACTGATACCTTCCTTCTTGTGTGTGGGAGGTATTGGTTTGGCTCTATAAACAACAGCTCTCAAAGTCTGAGCAACAGAAACAGAAGGAATGATGATATGAATACTAGATATTGATAACAAGCTTTCAGAATCATTATAACACATCTTTAAGCATATAATGTCTGACAGATTTTGCTTTGCTCTTTCCCCAAAAAAATATTTAATTGCAGCAATGATCATACCAACCAACCAACCAAAATGTCCATGCAGGAACATCCTTTTCATATTTATATTGGGAGATCTTGATTTCTTTTTTTCTTTTTCTTTTTTTTTTACTGTCATACTACGATAATCAAAGGGACCTTCTCTTTCTGTTGTTGTTGTTGTGTGCCTTCAAGTTGTTCCAACTCGTGGCAACCCTAAGGCAACCCTATCACAGGGTTTTCTGAGGGCTGAGAGTGTGTGACTTGCCCAAGGTCCTTCCATTTTCACTGCAGTATATTTTAACATTCTTTCACCTACCCATAAGCCATCTGACTCATCCACTAAACCTCCACTCTTGTGGGGAAATTATTTCATATTCGGTGACCATGATAACAAGAAGAAGGAAAATTCAAATGTCACCACTCTGCTTTCAAGACATTTTAACAGATTTTGGTAGCCATGCATCTTACTGACACTTTGACATTAATCTCTGTCAATGCAAATGCTAGAGGTCTGTTTACAATGATGCTAAATGGGGGAGACAGCAATCTACTCATGTTCCAGAAACACAAGACCATCACATAAACAAACCAAATATGTAACAAATACCAACAACTAATAAATAACATATTTATAGCAAATATGAAAAAAGAGAAATGAACAATAAATATGCTATTTATAGCATGTATGAACAACAGAGCTGCTTTGGAGCTGTTTAATCTGTCCAGCATTACAGCTAGTAATTGCTGCATATCGAGGAACGTAGTTACAGCAGATGATGGTTGGCTTGGAAAGTACCTATGCAGTAAGTTGTCACATATCATAGATTTTGGATATTTACACAGAATTTATGAGGATGCTAGTATCTTGTGCATTCTGCTTTTGTTTATAACTGACTTGATTCATGAAGCTTTGAAAAGCTGAAATTGCCTCTGAAGAAGACCCCAAACATTTATACAAGTCCCGGGAAAAATTATCTGGTTGCATATGATTTATACCCTGCCATTCATTAGTAATTCTTTGCTGGACTTTTGAATGAGTTCTTTGTCATTGTTGGATTGTGCTTCACTCTTACAACAATTGCTTGATCCTACAGCTGGAGTGTGTTTATTGGCATAAGTATTGGTTTTTATGTTTGCACATCTGTACATTATTATATATTTCATTTATTGTCTTTCCACATATGTAATGTGACTTTTGGCAATGCTGTATGTTATTTTTGCATATTTTATGTTCAGCATGATATTCTATTTAACACTTAATATATTTTCAGTTCTCTATTGTTCATATTTACTATAAATATCATGTTTATTGTTCATTTCTCTATTTTTATATTTGCCATAAATATTATATTTATTGGTTGTTAGTATCTGTTATACAGGTATATTTGTTTTGTTTATGTGATAGTCCAGTGTGGGTTTTTTGGACTTGTGGTTGAGACCCTATCTTTTTGTGTTTGTTACTCATATTCAAGGCCATTTATACTGGCTGTTTCTGTTTTCATACTGTGTGCTCATACCATACATGTGCAGAAAAATCTCAGAGGCTGGGGAAGACATATGAATGACCAGTGTGTTTCAAGTACCAAACCAGGTCAATTTGTGCTCAGTCTTCATCAAGTAGGGAAAACTAGAGGAAGAAGAATGCTAAATGAATGGAAACTGCAACAAAATGTTGCCGTGCGGAGTGCTCCTGCACAACCATGCCTTCTTCCAGTGTAATTCAGCCACAACCACCACTTTTTCTAAACTTTTGCACCAAAATTACAGACGTGCACCCTAAGTTACACAGTCTGGAATAACCAAAATATCCCCAGCCACAATTCCACGTTCTCTGCCACAACTGTGTTCCTCAGTGGCAGCTGGTGGCTTCCAGCTCAATGGAGAAGTGAAATCCACATTTTAGTCCAAATTGTAAAGGAGCTATCCAAAGTGTTGAGCCAACTTTGGAAATAGAGTTCAGTAGCTTCAATAGCTCCTTTAAAGTTCAGACTAAAACCCAAAGTATATTTGCCAGCCCACTAAAATGGAAGCCACCAGCTGCTGGTTCAGTAAGACTGAGAACAAAACCTGGTCAGTGTTATAGATAGGATTAACATCCATAAGATTTGCTCCAAGCATTGTTAAGGCCAGTAGAAAGAGGACTGACAGGAAAAGAACAGGAAAACCAGACAGAATTAAGACATGCTGAGGCCCTAAAAGAGGGTAGGTGAACTACAATCCTCAGGTGCCCCCATACCCTTTTCAAGTGCACACTCCAGAATATTTTTTGTGTAACTAACATTGCAGCATGATGGTGAAATTCAGTAGCAAACCACTAAATGCATTACATTTAAGGGGGAAAGGAAATAAATGTTAAGGTAATGAATATCCTATTTAGCTATCAAAGTTCTCAACACTCACTATGTTTTTGAGTATCCAGTACTCAGTAACATAGTCAATATTATTTTCATTAAAATCAATTTAAATTCATTTACATATAAATATATTTTTATAATCATTAACCAAGTATGAGTGGAATATTTTATTTGTTAATAATGAGTGGCGCAGTGGTTAAATGCCAGTCCTGCAAGTCACCATGTTGCAAGTTCAATTCCAGCAGGCTCCAAGGTTCACTCAGCCTTCCATCCTTTCGTAGGTCAGTAAAATGAGTACCCAGCTTGTGGGGGGCAATTAGCTTACACACATTGGAAACTGCTTAATGCAGTGTAGATGTGTAAATAGCTATTGCTTAAAACAATTTGTAAGCCGCTCTGATAGCCTTGAGGCTGAAGAGCAGGGTATAAATAAATAAATAAATATTTTTTTTATTTCTTTAAAAAATTAATCATACTTTCTAAATACAGGTTGAGTATTCCTTATCCAAAATGCTTACGACCAGAAGTGGTCCATATTTTGGATTTTGGGTTGGTTTTTTTTTTAATACTTGCATATACATAATGGGATATCTTGGAGATGGGACCCAAGTCTAAACACAAAATTCATTTATGTTTCATATACACCTTATACACATAGCCTAAAGGCAATTTTATATGCAATATTTTAAACAATTTTGTGCATGAAACAAAGTTTGTGTACACTGAACCAACAGAAAGCAAAGGCATCACTATCTCAGCCACCCATATGGAAAATTTTGGATTTTGGAGTATTTCAGATTTTGAAATTCCAGATAAGGGATACTCAAATTGTAATAACTAAACACATTAGTGTTGGGGGGTTTGCTTGCTAATAATGAAATTAATCCTTCCAAATACTAATTAATCTATAGTCAGCCCTTCATGGGGGTTAAGGATGCAAGACCCCTGTGAAAATATAAATAAAAATGGTTTGTTTGTTTTTACCTGAAACAGCTCTTCTCTAGGAATCTCTAGGTCCTGCAGCACAACTCTATGGTCAACTTCCAGCAGACCTACAAATGCTTACAAAAGTGTTCTCCTTAGGATTCTCTAAGTCCTCCAGCACAACTCTATGCCCCACGTCCAGGGGAAGTTGACCAAATAATTGCACTGGAGGACCTACAAATACCTAGAGAGAACATATTAATCAAATCCATGAATGCTTAACCTGCAAATATGCAAGGACGACTGTACTATGAGTGTGCGGCTATTTAATTTATCTATAATGAGTGAAGGAGCATTTTATTCATTAATAATGGAATTTAAATAAGCAAATAGCATATACAGTTGTCCCTCTGTATCCACGGATTTGGTATCCATGGATTTAAGTATTCACAGCTTGAAAATATTCTTTAAAAAATAATAATCCAAAAAGCAAACCTTGATTTTGACATCTTATATAAGGGACACCATTTTGCTATGCCATTGCATATAATGGGACTTGAGTATTCACAGATTTTGGTATCCATGGGGGGGGGGGGGTCCTGGAATCAAACCCCAGCGAATATGAAGGAACAACTGTAAACAGAAAAGTCATCTATTATGTATTTTGTTATTATTGTATTTTGTTATTATGTATTTTGTTATTATTGTAAAAGTCTACTAAGCTCCACCTCTTCCCTTAGGTCATCTTGGGTGTGAAACCCTCCTGTCTTTACCCAAGATGAAAAGTAGCCCTGCACCCCTAGAAGTTGTGCATTATTTCCCTAAGCTATATTTTATTCAGTAGGTCACACTGCATTACCAAAGATGTGTATTAATTTATCACAATTTTGTTTGTCCGAAAACAATTTAGAGACCCTCAGAATCTACATAATTTAACTAACTCAATTTCTTCATAAATCCAACACTGCAGGAGGAAAGAGCATGCCATTCCATGTCCTGTTTCCCAATCCCTTAAACACTGGGGTTGTCTAAACAGCGAAAATACTACTCCTCATAGAGTTTGAGGAAAATATGATTTGTCTAAATGCCATCCCACATCAATCTGTAGTACTGAGAAGGAGGAGGGCCAAATTAACAAAAAACTCTGAAGGAAAAGCCTTTGAGGGTTTTCCTGAGGTTTTAAAAAATATCTGCAGGGAATGCGCATTCTTGCTCATTGGGACAACAGATTCACATTGATTCTCATTCCCCATAAGAGCGTAAGTAGAAAGCTGATTGGTCAGACATGTGCAGGGGGCGGAGTTTGCTCACAGGGCAAGTGCCTGGAACTGCCATCTTAGATTTTCGCCTTAGAGACCATGTGCTAAACTGAGAAAAGAGCCTTTTTTCCCTTTATTTTATTTATTTATTTAGATGGAATATCATACTTTCGCACCTTAGATAGGCTTTAAAAAAATACTGTTTGGCGGCAGCAACTGGTGAAAATAAAAAAATAAAAACATTAGTAATTCACTCGCGCCCACCATCTTGATTCGAAGGCATGCCCATTGGGACAGTAAAAGCGGATAGCTTTGCATGCCTGCAATTTTGCCAAAAAACTGTTAAGACAAATCGAAGCTGTTACAAATTGGTGTTAGTGTGCATCAATCCACATTTTTCCCCTTGTATAGGCAAGCCCACAGTTTAAGAATCAGGAGCATCCCATCTTTTTTGGTGAAGTACAAGAAAATCAAAAAGCTTAGTAGCCTGATGTGTATCCACTGCAAGTAATACATCAGTATGTCTATAAAAATGCCCATTACATACATGGAGCAAGACCTGTTTAACCACAGTTAGAAAGAGGATGCTGGAATATTGCAATACAGTGGGTCTATCTTGACAGGGCCAGCCATAAGGTACATACAGTCCAGTAGCTGAGGCAAAATCTCAAAACAGAGAGGCATATGCTCAAGGAGATGCTGTGGTACCTCAGCCCCATCACCACTACCACCACCAATTCCCCTTACTGGAAGACAAAGTTGTGTGTGCCAACACAAGATCCTACATCAGCTCAGCATAGCATAAATATCTATCGTCAAAGTAACATTACACTAGCACTATGCTACCCCTTTATTAAATACCACCATAATGCAATTTATGAGAAATAGTGAGTGCACATAGCTGTCCTTTCACTGCATAGCACACAGAGGCGTAACGCAGACTGACACACTACATCAGGTGCATTATTGCTCATCTGCAACAGTTGGATATGACTGGTAGGCATTGTGCAAAAAAAGTTATTCTGCATGCACAGCACAACTTAGTTCACCAACAGGATTTTAACCAACATGCCTTGCAGCAACCAAACTAGTTATCAGATCCAGCAGAGGATGCTGCCCTGTCACCTCTGTTCAAATAAGATTCAACTAACAATGCAATTCAGTTTAGAGTGGAGCAGTTGCCCCATCCAGCAGGGGTCTTCTTAACCCCAAGGCAAACTCTAACCACTGTGTTCCCTACCCACATGCCATCCCAGAACCAAGTGAAGATCTCTTTTACGCATCATAAATTCACATACACAATGAAGGCTGGCTCAGATTCTTAAGGCTCTCTGTATCGAAGATGTCAAGGATGAGAGTGACACTGAAATGCTTCCATACATCACAGTTACTAGTGTGTGCGGGGGCTAGAATTCTCTGAAATATTTTGCTAACCACCTTTTGTGTTTATTAATAACTGCCAATGCTGTAAAACTGTGGCCATTATCAGGCTAACTGAATTTCAGTGGCCTGCTATATCAGAACTTTTACGATTGTTATTGAGCAATGATAATGATAATCCTGAAGTTTATGGTTGTAAAAGGGGTATTTCTCTCTGTGTCTGTATTATTTTAACTCTGGCTATTTTATTGTTCTGGGTGACCTTATAATTTCTAGTTTTTATTGAGGTACTCTCTTAGGCTTCTTTGGGGGATTTTTTATGAGTCTTGCTAAAAGTATAATAATGGGGAGGTGACATGATCTACCTAAGACCCTTTTCATGTGAGTAGCCCATGCAAGTACATAGCCAAATGCAGTACATACAAGCTAGATCATTGTGGGTACGCAGCCAGCAAAAATTCCTGAAGCAGCAGCATTTTCATCACCCATAGCAGGAATGCCTGCCCAGCTGTAGCCACAATAATTCCGACATTACATTGCCCTCACAAATACATTTCAAAACATGGTTGGAACTCCTCACACACTCAGAAAGTCACCTTTCAAAAGTAATTACTAGCACTTACAGTTCCATAACAACAACAATGTTTATTTTATAAACACCCTTTCCACCAAAGGGCAGAACATCAAACGTGTATAGTCAGAGACAACGACAATAAAACATAACATAATACCACCAACATCCCACCAGCCATTACCCATCCCAAAAACCTCAGGCCCAACTCAGCAGCTTAATCCAGTGAATCAAAGAGGAAAGTCTTCAGACTCTTACAAAAAGTGGGTGAGATTCTCCTCCAGCTGGAGGTCCAAAGGAAGACTGTTCCACAGATGCAAAGTCAGATCTTGAAAGATTTGCAGCCTTGGCAGAGCTGTGCATGTTGGTAGACCAGACAATAATCCTTTGCCTGTTGATCTTAAATTCCTAGATGCTGCATACCATTCTAGCCAAGCTACCAGGTACTAGGGGAGATTAGCACACTGAGAGCTAAATACAAGAACCAAAAGTCTGAAATGGGCCTTGGCCTCAACTGGTAGCCAGTGACAGGATCTATGGGGGGAAATATGTGAATATTTAGGGAGATTTAAAACAATTCAGAGAGCAAGAATGCAAACTTGCCAGTAGGCTATTACAATAATCCAGGCATGACATAACCAAAGCCTCGACAAGCAGATGGGCAGTCTCAACAGTCAAGAACCTACAAATCCTATGAAAGTTCAAGAGATGGAAACTGCATGCTTTTGCTGTTGCCACAGTAAAGAGCGCAGGGACAAATAGTCATCAAGCAGGATCCGGAGGTTCCTGGCAATCAAAACAGGAACCCCTGTGCAACCCTGCAAACACAGTGGAGGGCATGAAAGAAGAGCTACTGGACAGTCAGGCAAAAACACAAAGATCTCTGGTTTTTTTCCATATTCATCTTAAGACAATGGGTGGTCATCCACAAAGAAATGCTCAACAAGTGTTTCTTCATCATGGAATTCCATACAGAGGCATCAATTAATTTAAAACTTTGGAAAATCTGTGTGTCATCTGAATAAATGTGATACTAAAAATCCAAATTTGAAATAAAAAAATCTAAGAGGAAGAGTATATAATGAAAAAAGAAGAGGACCCTAAACTGATTCTTGTGGAACCCCTACAGTTACAAAAAAAATGTTTGACATAGATCCCAAAATGAAACAGAGGAGGAATGGTTAAACAAAAAAGATGCTCCTCCCACCCATGATTTGAAACTTTTTAAAAGCAACTCTTTATTTTCCCATTTCTCAAATGTTGTTAAAATGTTTACCTGTTCAGTTATTTAAAACACAACAAAAACATAGGCATTGTCTAAACAGCGAAAATACTCCTCATACAATTCAAGGAGAATATGATTTATCTAAATGCCATCCCACATCAATCCATAGTATTCGGAAGGAGGAGGGCCAAATCCACCCAAAACTCTGGGCTTGGTTAAACGGTGAAAAAAAACCATGAAGAATTCACCAAGATTCCTAATTGTTTACATGCATTGCGGCACAAAGTCGCCTCTTTCAGAAGGAGGGGGGCTCAAAAACCCATTAGTAACACAATAAAGGATTTCGGGACTTTTCCCAACTTTTTTGAAAAGTAGCGCTTTTTCAATAGTCTGAACAAAATCACACTACGTGCTGTGTGAATTACCAGCAATCTTTCGGATAAATTCACAGCAGAGCTTTGCCATGATTGGTTGAACTCATCAGGGAGGGGTTTGGACAAGGAGGGGATGGAGGAAAGATGTTTCCAGCCACGAAAGACTGTGTGCTAGCCTCCCATAGTGTGTGTCTTTCTCTCCCTCCCGCCTTGCTACTTTCAGTCTCCGTGTGTGTGAATGATCTAATCTCCCCTCCTGCGCCATGCTTAGCCACGAAAAAGAAGTCTTTCCTTCTCTCCCTCCCACCTTTCTCAGTGTGTGTGAATGATCCCCTCCTGCGAACAACTCAGCCCTTCTCCCTGTCTTTTGCTTAGCCACGAAAAAGACGTCTTTCCTTCTTTCCCTCCCTCCATGCTATCTTGTGCCCAGCTGCTACGATCTGAAGAATTAAGCAAGCCTTTTCCAGTCTCTCTTGTGTGGTGTGTGAATGTTCTTCTCAGGCATTCCTGTGGTAATCAGAGGATGTGTTGGGGAGGCCACGCCCCTGCCTCAGTCTGCTGTGTAAATATCAAAGCGAAACACAGCTGAAAACAAAAGCGATAGATCAATTAAGCCATATATCATCTGAACGATGCACTACAGCTGCGAAACAGCGATAAAGCGCAAATTACCGCAATAAAAACTGTCGTTTAACTGAAGCCTCTGAAAGAAAAGGCTTTGTGGCTTTTAAAAAGTTCTACAGGGAATGCACGTTCTTGCTCATTGGGACGACCAATTCACATTCATTCACATTCCCCAGAAGAGTGGAAGTAGAAAGCTGATTGGTTGGATGTGGGCAGGGGTGGAGCTTGCTAACAGGGCAAGCACCCAGAGCCACCATCTTGGATTTTCACCTTAGTGCTCAAATGACAAAACAGCCTTTTTTAAAAAAAATATTTAGGTGGAATATCACACTTTATTTAGGTGGAATATCACACTTTTGCGCCTTAGTTATGTATTTTTATGAAAATAAAAAAAATGAGTAATTCGCTCACACCCTCCAACTTGATTCGCAGGCATGCCCATTGGGAAAGCAAAAGCGGATAGCTTTGCATGCCTGCAATTTTGCCACAAAAACCTTAAGACAAATCGAAGCTTGTGTTAGTGGGCATCAATCCACATTTCCCCCCTCATATAGACAAGCCCATAAATGCTACAGACACTCTCCTCTCAACCATCTCAACACCCAACGAGAGAACACAAGGCAGCAATATGTGTCAACATTTGAACCTTGTGATGTTTCCCTCCACCATTTAGTAAGGCCACAACCCTGTAACTACAAAAGCACCTTGGCAGTTCCAGTTACACCAGAAAAAGAACTGAAATGCTATACTAAGTTACAATCATAATACTATGTAGTTATAAGTTTGTTATTGGGGAAAGGAATGGAATAAAGGAACTAGTCATTGGTCTAGGAACTAGTCCACAGCTCTGCACATGATGCAAGTCCTTGATTATGCAAGTCCTTGATTTTCAGTTTTTAAAAAATCCTTGAGGGATTCTTGTTCCCAACAAGACAGTCTTTGGGAAATCACCAGTCTCTGTGAAACAGGTACTGCTTTGCTTACCGTTGACATTTCAGTAATTCACAGAAAACTATCTATGTGTAAAATGATTGTCTTTACCCTGTGTGAAGCCATAGCCCATGCATACACAAACAGCAAGTACAGAACAACTGGTTGACTAATCAAAAAGACATGAACAAACTATACAATGCTTTTAGTCTTTAAAAGCCCATGCAAGTTATCATAGGGCTTGTCTAGATGGGCTATTTACCCTGTATTACCCCATCTTAGAGCCCTGTAGTCCAGATGATGCAGGGCTTTTACCCTGTTTCTCCCTCCAGCAGTCCTGATGATGCCCAAGTAAAAGCCAGGGGGAAGACGGGGGAAGAGCCCTGGTGGCGCAGTGGTTAAATGCCAGTACAGCAACCACAACATTGTGAATTCGATCCTGCAAGGTTCCAGGTTGACTCAGCCTTCCATCCTTCCGTAGGTCAGTAAAATGAGTACACAGCTTGTTGGGGGCAATTAGATAATACATTGTAAACTGCTTAGAGAGTGCTTAGCACTATAAAGCGGTATAGAAATGCAGGTGCTAGTGCTATTGCTAAAGCCCATTAAGCCATTTTATTTTAACACCCGGAAAATCCCAACTCATTTGAAAAAAGCAGATTGGGCCATGTTTGAACAGGAGTCCATACCTGCATGCAGTCCCATATTTACAGCCACTGCCACCACCACCGCTACCACTAGAGTCTCTATCTGAATCCAGGAAGGAGACCCTCGGCATGTGATCAAGGCCCTCTGCACGTGACCAGCCTTGATCACATGTAAGGGCTTTCTTCTTGGCTTCCGAGAGATACCAGCAGCAGCTGCAGATACAGGATGGCTTGTAGGTATGGACTCCATCCCATTTCATGTAGGTAACCAGGGGCGGGGAATGGGCCTGATTGGGGTCAGAATACACCATCTGGAAGCTGACATATTCTGGCAGTTCTAGACAAACCCATACTTTAGCTATCCAGCTTGCTCAGTCTGCATAAAACCTGCTCTCACAAACTTTGCAAATGCAAAACATTTTAACAGAAAATATGGGTGTACCTCAATTAACAAAGCAGATGTGTTCCTGGATATTCCTTCTTTAAGAGAAAATTTGGAACCAGAGGCAGAAATAATATGGGATGAATAGGGATAGGTTAAAGTAGAATTCTGTTTTTTCCTGGCTCAGGCATTATTGCACTGTTTACTGCAGACACACTGCTGCAACCCAAAACTGAAAGTCTGTGTTTCCCCAGCATTCTTTCGCCATCCTCCCAGTGCCAATGCTACTAAAAAAACCTCCAGCTAGATAGTGAATGAGGAGGAAAAGGGAGACTTGGTGGGCATAAAACGGCTTTGTAAAAAGGAGTTTCTTTGTCAATGATTGTGTTAACTGAGGTATGCTTGTATCTTTCCTGTCCTTCAAAGCAAGGAGAACAAAATGTACAGTACAACTTCTCATACTTGCATCCATGCTCAACATGTAAGGATCCATAATATCTATTTGCATAAAAAATCACTATATGCATTTCCACATTACTCTCCCCAAAGTCAGGATCAATATACCCTACTAGCAATTTCAATTCTCCAAGTTCTTTATGTAATCAAAACAACACCAACAACACACATGAACAGACTCGGGGCAACACCAAACAGTGGCATTCAAGAAATCTTTAGAAAAATATCCTAAGGTGGTAACCCTACCCAAAACCATCCAATGAAGAACAGTGAAGAATGTTCAGTAGCCAGAGAATGCTGGTTGACTTTGGGAAGAGAAATTTAAAAAAAAAAAAAAAAAAAACAGGTTGTAGGTGAATGGAGTGAAGTATACTGAACAAGAGCATCCCATATTGCTGCATTTTATTGGTCCCACTTGCGTGAGCAACTAATGATCTCAATTCTCCAAGCGGCAGTTCATATGCAGTTCGTATATAGCGCTAACCAGCTGCAGGAGGGTGATACAAGCAGGATTGGGGAAACTCAATCTCCTGGTACTTTTGCAAAACTAAAGTTTGCAAAAGTACCAAAGCTCTGTAGAAAAAATGAAAACCTTAGGCAAGGGGCAGTGATAACTGAGCAAGGTCACTGGGCATGGAAAGTTAATTTGGGGTGGGAGGCCAAAAGGGATAGGGCAATGGAAAGGAGCATGTAGAAACAGCAGAGAAAACCGCCACACTGCAGATTTTTGTTGTTGTTGCAGGTCTTATCTTTTTTGTGTTCTTTAAAAACTCTTTCTGGACTGCTTTTCCAAAAGGAAACAAATCAAACAAAAATCTCATTAAAATGAAACAGGGAATGCATTTACTAACTCACCAGAACAATAGCTAAATTGCTAAAAGCAACAGCATGCCAAAAGAAAGAAAGAAAGAAATCAGCTGAACCAAGAAGTGCTGCAGCCCTTGTAAAACAGGGACAGAGAAGACCACTTCCTCATTCAAATGGGCGAAGCATTCCAAATCTGGCCCTGCTCCTAGCCGGTGCCATACTAATCTGCTGCAAAGAGTACACACAGAACAGGTCCTAACTGCAGCTCTCACTCTAGTTGCTTAAGGAATTTATCAAAATCCACAGGAACCAAAATCAGTGGTTAGGAGTCAACTGCTAATCATATAGATTTCCCTAATCTGATACCCCACAGATGCTTGCTTGCTTGTTTTATTTATATGTATTGATCAGAAGTCCCATCATCCCCATTCCGCAAGCTGTGTTGGGATTATGGGAGTACCAGAACATATCTAGAGGGCATCAGATTGTGGGAGGCTGCTTAGAAAAGCACAAAACATTGCCTTAGATTATGATTAAGAATTAAACATTCTTCACTGCCAAGGTGGCCAAACCCTCCACAAGTTCTCTGCAAGCAATATGAAAACTCCTTTAAAAGCACAACTATGCTGCTCTATGAGACAATGGGGGGAAATCCAAAATCCACAGTAAAACAAGAGCTAAAGTATCACAACATATGTAGAAAAACATCAGGCAGTATGTAAAATAAAATGAGGGGAGCACGGAGTGGGGCTGGCAGTGATGAAGTTGGTGCTCCCGAAGGGTGCTGATTTGTCATCATCTTGGCAAGATATGCAGACATAACTGGACTATCTGACAAGGTGCAAGACATATTGTAAAAAATATATATTCAGGAATATGGGGATAGAGCAAAAAAAAAAAAAAAAGGATATTCCTCCATCTGGAGAAATATTAGATCTACTAGTTACTCAGTTATGACCCAAGTCCCATTAAGAAAATGCCGATCCCTTGGAAGACAGAGAACAAACATAAAAATTCAGATAGAGTACAAAAAAACCAATATTATGTGTGCTACCATAAAGACAACCACATTGCTCTTTATTTTTGTACCTGTTTCCAAAGGGACCAGAGCACCACAAACACAACTTGGGTCCAAGGTGAATAATGACTGGATTTTATATTCTCCCCAAATAGGGGAAATGTCCATTTTTGGTTCTTCTTCTTTTAGCTCCCAAATGGACCAGGGTGTAACTCTCACACCCTGAGAGGCTACTTCAATTATGATGGCACAAATCCTCTGTATACTAGTTCATGTTATGAACTGCACTCACTGCAAACTGATAAATGTCTACTAAAAAAAAAGCACCACCAACTATAGTGGATCTTACCTCCAAGTAAGTGAGCACTAGATTACAACCCTGGGGAGCAATTACACCAGCCTTCCTCAGCCCTAGTGCTGACCTACATCATTCGCAGTTTTTTCTGCTCCGTACACTCTCAGCAGTTTTGGGTTTTTTTAATACCTTCTCTGATGAAGAGTTCTAAGGAAGACAAAAGCCTACTATATTGCAAGGATTTTAACTGAGTCTAAGAAGTGTACTATCTTACCGTGGACTCCTTGCTTCCTTCTTCAAAATTATGAAATGTTAGTATACTGTATTCTGTTCTGGACAGACAGGTTAGTATTGTGAGCAAGCCACAAAAACATAAAGGCACCAGAGTTACTCAAGCCAAAACAAGTAGGCCTATATAAACGGCACCAATACATGTCCCCACCTTACAAAACATCAAGTACTTAAGTTACTTTAAACAAGGGACTCTTTTTTCCCCTCATGGTAGGAGGCAAATGAATTTGACAGGCTCCCAGCAGAGTTCCAAGTCCAAATGACTGCCAAAAAGTTATTGGAACAATACTGCTGTAGTTTAAAAACACACACACAGCACTAAACGTCAGAACAAGAAACCTATGGGGTTCATCTGAAGAGAAATAAAAAGCATAAAATACTGTCATTCACTAAATTTGAGGGTTTCACTAAATTCACAATAAGGCAGAGACACCACTGTCATCTAAACATGCTGTATTTGAGGAGAAACTGGACAGGAAGCACTCAGTTCCCTCTTCTCCCACCTGAAGAGACTTTCCTTCCATGTACCACACAAAGCCAACAGTTTGGATTACAGGTTAGGGCTCAGATATTTTGGGAATTCTTATTTTTAAAAAAAGAAATAAAGAAAAGAAAACCTATGTTTTATCAGAAAACCCGTGTGTGGGGGAGTGCAGCTGTAAAGCAAAGCACATTGTTATGCAAGCAGATATGAATCTATACCCAATGATCAAGAAAGGTTTCAAAATTGTTTTGACAGTTGCTAGCACAGCTCCAGTTTTCACCAAAGCTCTCTGATTTGCAGGCAAAGATGAAGACCACAATTCAACACTGAGTGAAGTACATGAAAGCACAAGAATTAAGCTCACTTCAACTTGGTTTTGGCCTAGATCTTTCCTAGATTTGTTCAGCAGAATACTATATAATTTTTAAAGTTGCATTTTAAAAAAATAGTACAACAAAATCTTATTTTATTTCTTCCTACTGTTTATGTGGCAAACTGAATCATACCTCAACACACACACATTATTAAATGCAAACACATCAGCTGGTTCTTTTGAGATGCCAAAAAAAACCCACCCTCTATCTTCCCTCACTAGTTAGATCCAAAGGCAACCTACAACCAAAACAATATATTGTGCAAAATCATTTTCAGCAGTAGACTACTTCAAAATACAGTAACTTACTTCAGATTACTTACATAAATAGCATGACGATACTATCTGTTGCTCTTTTAGAGTTTTAGAGCTTCACTTCTTTGGCGTAAATAACAACCCACAATTTTGGCAAAGTTACACAACTACATGATCAATCAACATTCATGAAACACTGCATGTTCTAGTTAGCTGTGTTTGACTAAAAGTACAGTATTTTGGACCTCTAATTTGAAATTCTCAAGATGTACCCATTTTTTAATGCACAATCTCATACCACCTGCACATGTGGCATAACTATATACCCCAACTGTAAATATATTTATATCATACAGACATCAAATAGTACTTGCTTCTAAACAAGGGCTACTTCACATACTGCTCTTTTTTTTCCTTCACAGATATTTCCTGCAATTGTCATAAATTCATGCACCAGATTCCTGACTCATATATATGCTAGCCACACAGCAAAGCCTTGCGTCACACTGCACAAATGATATGTTTTCACAACACTGATATCCGCGCCACAAACAACAAAAACTCATCTTCATGCATAAGTTTGGCATCACAGCACCATCAGGCTCCCAACCCAGAAACGAACCATGGTAAGACCGTCCTATTTCTCTCTTCCTTGCTTTTTGCAAGGCAGCAGCACTTCTAGAAGCAGCGGCTGCAAGTATATTCCCTACCAGAAATCAAACATACATGGGGGGGAGGCAAGGAGGGGGAGTGCAATTTTATCAGTACCTGGTAGAATTCTGCACCTCTTCAACTTCTCACATAAGAACAATTTATTCCCAGAAAGTACATGGAGGTAAACAATTGTTTTCATGGACTCACCGTTATTCTTTCTGTCTCTCACACAAACACACATATTGCGGGGGGGGGGCATGGGAGAGATGCCACAGGGCAGAATATAAATAGTTAAATGAATAATTATGACAGTGCTTCTCAAAGTGGTGGTCCAGGGACTGTTGCCAGTCCGCAAGCTATTGGCTGCTGGTCCTGGTAAGTTTCCAGGAAAGAAACAACTGTAGCTAATGGGCACAAATATGGTACCCGGCCCCTCTTACTCTGGGGGGAAAAATAATGCTGGTCTGATAGCTTAGGAAGCAGTTCACTGTTCTGTGCTCTCTTCTCTTAGCTGAGAAGAGCAGAATTTCATGCTTTCTTCTGCATTCTTCACCACTGGCAGGAATTAACACTGATGAGGTATCTTGTAAGCTGCCTTGGGTCCCATGTGGGGAGAAAGGCAGGAAATAAACGAGATAAATAAATAACATCACCTGTATTACAACTACAGCCCAAACCCCTCTCTGTATGAGACTCTGGACTCCTCTGGGCAAGAATCACTCTGTGCCTGGACTATTTACCCCATCAAATATAGTAAGGGGAGGGGGAAAGGAGGAGAGAGCAACAGCAGCAAAAGATGGGGCTAAGTGTTTCACTCTTCTGAGAAGGGGCAACATGTTTATGATTACCTGGGAATATCAAACAAACGGCTTGTCTACATGAAGGGGAGAAAACGGACTGCTCCACAGTAACAGCAAGTCCAGCAGCTGCAACCTGTCTTAATGGTTTTACAGCCCCTGTAAAATAGCCAAGATTTCACCCCCAAACTTTTAAAAAAAATTCCTATGGTGCACACAAGCAACAATTTCACCTTTCCGAAAAAAGATAACACAAATCTCCTGTTTTATCACCTTAGCAATCACTTGCTAAGGTGAAAATCCAACATGGCAGCAGCAGGCGTTTGACCTGTAACCCAGCCCCACCCTCTGCGCTCGTCCAGCCAATCAGGTCTGTGCTTCCTCTCGTACGGGGAAGCGATACATATCGAATCGCTTGTCTTAACAAGTGAGAATGTGCACACCATGCGGGGCTTTTTAAAAAATCAGGGAAAGCTGTGAATGTTTTTCACACATACTTTTCCCCCCTTTTTGCCCCCCCCTGCCCAATAAAGCGAAACAATGGGGGAACCCATTAAGACAGCTTGTTTTCCAAGCGATTTCTACAAGGAGTATTTTCATGGACAGACAACCCCAAAGGCAAGCCCACCTGTCCCCACAGAACAGTCCAGGCTCAGTCCTAGGTCAGATCAGCTGGTGAGTAACAGAGGAACACAAACACAGGCTAGCCCAGGCGGCACCTACCGCACCTCATCTCAACGCAGATTCCTCTACCCCGAGCCCGCTAAGATCACAGGGGGGAGGAAAGTACTGCTGGGTCTCTTTTGGCCAGCCAAAACAAGCCCTTTTCCCTACAGGAAAGCTTAAGGAAAAGTCTGCCTGGAAGACAGAGAGAAACCTTGATTAGAATCCATGCCAGAGAAATAATCCAGGTTGAAACTGGATTATTTGCATGGCTCCATCCTATGGAATCCTGGGATTAGTGGTTTTACAAGGTCTTTAGTCATCTCTGTCAAAGAGTGTGGTGCCTCCAGGGCCAGTTTAAGGTCCCTGAAGCACCCGCAGCCACGGGGAGGGGTGTCGTTGGGGGGGCATCATTGTGGGGGGTCTGTAACCCAGCCTGCAGAACCCTCCTCCTGCAAAAACATTATTAGTAAGAAGGCTTTGACCATCCTGTCCTGTGTACATTGACATGAGATAAACATATGGGGGCCCCCAAAACAAAACGTTGTAGGGGAGGCAAAATTCCTTAAACTAGCCCTGGGTGCCTCACCAAAGGACAAACCCCAGGATTCCATAGGAAGGAGCCATGCAAATAATCCAGTTTCAACCTGGATTATTTTTCCCTAGTGTGGATGCCCCCCCTTGCTGAAGTCTGAGGGGGGGGCACCAAATCCGGATGCACATCCAGGGAAGAGCGACCTGCTCAACAAGCAGAGCCATAATAACAATAAGACCAGAGGGGGGGGGAGAGGTTGCAGGACGGGGAAGAGAAAAAGCAGGGGCTTGAATAGGAGGGGAACAAAGGAGAAGTCAGTGTTGGGGGGGGGGGATTTGGCGGTGAACAAAAAGCCAAGGTGAAGCCCGCCTTGTCAGTCCCCTCAGCAGCCCTGCCACGGAAGAGGTTTGGCCAAAAGGCGGAGCAGCTGCCCTCGGCTCCGGAGGACACAAAGAAGTCGCCCAGCCAACAATAAAAGCGACCCTTTTCCACACAACCAGGGCCGGTTGAAGGCACCGGCGGCGTCCGCATCCGCAGGGGGCCCCATCATTGTGGGGACCCCCATAGTAGTAACCCTCCTGCTGCAAAAAGATCATTAGTAATAATCTGAATACATCCTGTACTGTGAATAGCTTAGGCTGAGTTAGGTTACATTGACCTGAGATAAACATAGGGGGTCCCCCAAATAAAGCATTGCAGGGGGGGCATCATTGTGGGGGGGCCCGTAGTAACCCTCCTCCTGCAAAAGCATAACTAGTAATAATCTGAATATCCTGGACTGTGAATAGCTTAGGTTGAGTTAGGTTACATTGACCTGAGGTAAACATATGGGTCCCCAAAAAATAAAGCACTGCAGGGACCCCCAAAATGCCTTACACCGGTCCTGAACCCATGTCCACCCACTAGGGACGGCGGGGCTTACTCCTGAGGAGACCCTCCCCAGGGTTTCAGGAGGAGCGGGAAGCAAGCAGGAAGCGGGGCGGCCAAAGCAAACGGCCATGGAGGAGGAGGAGAGAAGGAGGAGGAAGGGTCTCTCCCGACCCCTCAGGGTTTCCGCGCCACCCGCCCCGCCAAGCCCAGCCAGCCCCTCTCTTTCCTCCCCTTTGGGCCCCTTCCCCTCCTACCTGCCGGCTCTCTCCCCCTTTCCCTCCCTTCCCCGGTGCGAGGCACAGCTGGCCCTTGGCTTGCACCGTCCGCAGCAGCAGCAGCAGCAGCAGCCAACGCGGGAGCAGCCCCGCATCCCTCCTCCCGCTGCCCTCCCTCGCTTCTCCATCGCTCCCGCCAGGGTCTTACATCAGCCGCCGCCGGAGGAGTCCGGAGACGAAAGGAAAGCAGTGGCAGCAGCAGCCGCCAACCAGCCCGTCCGTCTGTGTTGGCACAAGAGGCTCCGAGGAAGCCAAGAGGAGGAGGAGGAGGAGGAGGAGGAAGAGGGCGGCCTTCCCCCACCGCCTCCTCTTTTCCCCGGGCCCCCCTCTCCGCCTCCCCGCGCCTCTCCCCCGCCTGCTTCCCTTCGCGCCCGGCGGCTGCTGCTGCTCCCGCCTCATTGGCAGGCAGGCATTGGACTCACCGCCGCTCCTCGGCTGAGAGGTGCCAATGCCAGCCCAGGCAGGGAGGAGGGAGGGATAAAGGACACTATCACCCTACTACACCAGCCTGTGTTGTTTTTTCTTTCCCCTGGTGGAACCCTTGAAACCATTTCCAGGTCTCAGGGAACCCCTGCCTAAAAAAGGAGGATGATATCTACGCCTCCCCCCCCCAAAAAAAATGTTTATTTTTTGCAATCTCAATATCTTGGGGAACCCCTAGTATTATTCTGTAGAATGGTCCAAAAAATGTTTCTTTTTTGCAACCTCAGTATCTGGGGGAACCCCTACTATTATTCTGTAGAATGGTTTGAAAATGTTTCTTTTTTGCAACCTCAATATCTCGGCGAACCCCTAGTCTTATTCTGTAGCATGGTCTAAAAAATGTTTCTTTTTTGCAACCTCAATAGCTGGGGGAACCCCTAATATTATTCTGTGGAATGGTTTGAAAATGTTTCTTTTTTGCAACCTCAATATCTTGGGGAACCCCTAGTATTATTCTGTAGAATGGTTTAAAAATTTTTCTTTTTGCAAACTCAATAGCTGGGGGAACCCCTAATATTATTCTGTGGAATGGTTTGAAAATGTTTCTTTTTTGCAACCTCAATAGCTGAGGGAACCCCTAGTATTATTCTGTAGAATGGTTTAAAAAAATGTTTCTTTTTTGCAACCTCAATATCTCGGGGAACCCCTAGTCTTATTCTGTAGAATGGTCTAAAAAATGTTTCTCTTTTGCAACCTCAATAGCTTGGTTAATCCTTAGTATTAGTCTATAGAATGGTTTTATTTCAATTTTTAAAAATCCTAATCCCCTCCCAAAAAAATTGCTAGTGATTAATCTCTCATTAGGGATCCAGGGAACCCTGGTTGAGAAACCCTGCACTACGCTGTGATAGTGCTCACTAGCACAGTAGTGTGAGCATGTCCTTAAAAGGCTCAAGCTCTCCGCAGTCGCGCAAGGGTGCGGTACAATGCGCGACCGCGTGGACCCTGGCCAAGCAATTCTTCCCCCATCCCACCGAAGGGGAGAGGGGGAAAAGACGGTGCTTGCACAGGGCAGGAATGGTGGGCACATAGTGTGTGATCTCCCCTCCCCCCCATACACAGACTCATGGCCTGACAGTGGCTCTGACAAGCTGTTGCCTTCTCCCCACCATAAATGACAGGGCCAGAAAGAGCCAAACACCCACTCCTTCCCTCCCATCCCTGCTCTCACACACAAGCAGTGCCTTGGCCAATACAGAGACTCAAGGCTGGGTTCTAGATTATTATTATTATTGCTGTATTTTCATTTCCCATGCAATACAGACAGCCACAGGATTGGAAAGCAGATGCATTGCAATGGGGTGGCCACCCAGCTGGGGTGGAGGGATTGGCCAGCAAAAGGGCTTGGTCCCAAGAGGCACCTAGCAATATGTCGTTAATAGAATCATAGCATTGTGCCCAAAATGTATCATGGGGTGGCCACAAGTCATATAATATGTTATATTACTCAAATGGATGGGAACGGGTGTTAGGAAGCTCATGAAAGGGATGCCAGTCTCTGTGGCAAATGAGCCGAACATGTAGAGCAATTCAAGATGCTGGAACCATTCAGTCTGGAGATGAAATATTGAACTTCTCCCCTTTCAGATAAATGTTTTGGCTGCTGAACTATTCTGCCATTCAAACGGCCACATAATTTTCTTGGCTGGTCAGATCCTTTCTGAACTTCACATATTGCAGTCCTGTGATCCTCACACTTATCTATACCTGAAGCATGTCTTGTGGGTTGAGTGTGAATGCAGTTTGAAACTTTCTCTAATAATATTTATTTCTTACCCGCCTCTCCTCATGGATTGAGGCGGGGAACAACACATCCACACAAAACAATTAATATCAATTAAAATACCTCTTGGTTAAAATACATAAATACATGAAAACACACAGTATCAGTTTAAAATAACAAATAAAACCAGTACATATTAAAACAGTTTAACTTGGTGATCAAAACAGAAGAGGAGGAGGATACTTACTGTTAATATTTGTGCCTGTCTTCTCAGAAGGGAGCCCCACAGAATTTAATGGGACTTATTCCCAACCATTTATACGGTTGTGGGGGAACAGGGAAAAATAAATCTGTTGCACATTTTGGGGGTGGGTGGGGAATGCAAAGGAATTCTCAGGAGGGACGTTGTGTGTCATGTGGTTGTTTTGGACCTTTTTTGTGAAAATTAATTTGATGCCTGACCTGGCAAACCTAACTTTGCCTTTGATATCCACCATAGGTTTGAAATATCTGTGTCATCTGTTGGATCATCTTCATGTATCATCTTCAGAAGGGAACATTTGCACCTCTACTGTCCTGGGACATGTAGAACCCAGTTGGATATGCTGTGTACACAAATAGTCAGCACTGTGCTCATCATTACCGATACAGATCCAAAGCTGGTACTGTTTGTTTCCATTTAATATGCCCTTTCATTGTTGTGCTAATCTATTTTCAATACAAATTGGGAGAGAAAAAGAACATGTTTTGCTTAATTGAGACTTCAAATGGAAAACGTCTGTTCTATACTGTACTTGTTAATAGCTTGAAAATGAATGCAACTGTTCAGGACATATTTACAATTGCAAGCTAAATGTTTCCTATTTATGCAACTTTTTGGTTGCACGCATCAGTGTTTCCCTGGATCAGCCCTGCCATTAGGCAGAGTGGGGCAGCTTCCTTAGACGACAGACTTTGGGTATCATGAAGGAGCAGCAAGTTATATTTTTACTGTCAATGATGGGAAGAAATCTTGGTTGGATTTTCTGCCTCATTTACTGGAATAACTTGCTTGGCTCTGAGTACTATGCACCTTCGTGAGGAGAGGCACTGTGTGCTGTCTTACCTTAGGCATCAAAATGCCTTTGGCTGGCCCCGATGGGCTAAATCCTGATGTTAGTCTGGTCGGGAGGAAATAATGTTCATTGACTGAAAAATAGGTTTCCTGATACTCAAAGAAATCTGATCAGAAATGATAGTACAGTGCTGAGAATTTGGTGCAGTTTTTGCTCAGTATTTACACATCCAGAAGGGTTTATTCTATGCAGAAATACAATTTTTTTTAGAATTGTGAGGGTTTGCATAAAAAATATTGTTTCAGACAGCCATGTGTGGTTTTGTGCAAGATTGCTGTTTTCTATGCAGAAATAGCAACCTTGCACAACAAAAATCTTAAACAACAAAAAAAAAATATTCTGCAAAACCCCCCAGTCTTTTGGGGTTGTAGAATAGCCGTATAGTTTTGTTGTGCAAAACTGATGTTTTCTGTGCAAGATTTTTGTTGTGCAAAATTTTTGTTGTACAAGATTGCTGGCTTTTGCCTAGAAAACAGTAGTCTTGCACAAAAAAACTACAAGGATTTTTGGAAATTTAGTTTTTTGTGCCAGGACCCCAAGTTCTCATGCAAAAAAAAAAAAAAAACTATACACATTTATACACACCATAATTTCCTAAAACATTTGAGAGTGTGTGATACTGGCTGTGAACTGCACAGATATTATTTTTCTCCACAGCGAGGGGAAAAAATTACATAGAAATTACTCATCCTCACTTGTGAGGACAAAATAGTCAAATATTAACATTCCTATTAAGTCCAAGCTAGACCAGGCAATAAAATGAATGGGACTTGTTAGTCACACATTTTTAATGAAACCAAGAGAAAATTATCACAGCTAGCATTACCAGACTTTTAATCCTTACCTATACACACTGGTAGTTACTACCAGTTACTGAGGAATGAAGCCCAAATAGAGAACTTTTTGGCTCTTTCAGGGATGCTATGCTGCTTTGACTCATTACTCATTACTGCATTTGACTTGAAGTGCAGTAATGAGCTTAAGCTTGCAAATGATACAAAGACTGAATTACAAACACCTACAAGGATTGGAATACAAATGATTTTAAATATTGAAGAACAAAGGTGGGATTTGACAAAGCATATGTTCAAGAGTTGTGTTGAGCGGCAACACCAAACTAAATGTGCACTTTAATGCATTTGTTTCTTTACTATAGAGATCAACATCCTGCACATCAATCAAATTCCCACAGCAGCTATAATTTCAAAAGGAACTTTCAAAAGGAAACCAAGCAATATTGCAACTCGGGCTTCTCAGTTCCGAAATGAAGAGTGAGAAGGAGCCCAGTTCCTGAAAGAGTTGGAGCATAGATTTCTGGGGGCTTTAGAAGCATGTCGATCACAGATTAGCAAAGGCATATAGTGCATTTGGAAGACTTCACAAAAGAGTCTGGAGCAATAAACACCTGAGGCAAAGCACAAAAGTCAGTGTGTATAGAGCCATCGTACTGTCTATCCTCCTTTATGGATCTGAAACATGGGTCACCTATCGCCACCACCTACGACTCCTCGAGCGCTTTCACCAGCGCTGTCTACGCACAATCCTAAATATACACTGGACTGACTATGTGACGAATGTTGCTGTCCTTGAGCAAGCGGGGATCACCAGCATTGAGGCCATGATATTGAGAACACAGCTGCGCTGGGCAGGGTACGTTTCTAGGATGGAGGACCATCGCCTCCCAAAAATACTACTCTACGGTGAACTCGCCACAGGTCAGCGTAAGAGGGGCGCTCCAAAAAAGCGATACAAAGACTCCCTGAAACAACATCTCAGGCTTGGCCAAATTGATCACCAACAGTGGTCCGCCCTGGCCTCACATCGGGAGGCATGGAGACGCACTATCCACAATGCTGCAGCCTTATTTGAGAACTCACGACGAACAAGTCTTGAAGAGAAACGACAACGCAGAAAGAATCACAACCCAAAAACATCACCCAAGGAGACCTTCTGCTGTGCTTTTTGCAACTGGACTTGTTTATCTCGGATTGGCCTTTTTAGTCATCAGCGCGCTTGCAGAAAGCGCGGGATGAGTCCTTCCTGAATCTTCGTTTGCGAAGAAAAGCCAGAGAGAGAGAGAGAGAGAGAGAGAAGCATGTCAGGTATTACAGTAAAGCATGCTTAGAAAACACTACATGCCTGTGAAGGGAAACACACAACACAGCCCCACTGCACACACAACAAAGAATGCTAAGCTTTGCCTACTAACTAGTGTTGGGCATTATTAATGGTGGCTGATGTAATGCCCCAACTTGTCCATAAAATCACAAGGAGAATAATATGACAAAAGGATTAAATGTAACCAAGTATAAAGTGATGCATACTGGCACAAAATATATCTCAATTTAATGTATCCACTGATACACATATACACTCCCCTAGACAAAGTTGTCAAAGATCATTTGGGGCAACTGACCAAAAAAAGAGGATCTTGGAGTTGCCGTAGATAGTTTGATGAAAATGTCAACCCTGTGTGTAGCTGCCATTAAAGAAAAATCAGGTGAATTCCATGTTGTGCATAATTACAAAAGGAGGTTTTTTTTTTTAATTGCCAAAATCATGCTGCCTTTGCACAAATACTTGTTGCAACAGTAATATTACAGAAGGACCAGTATTACTTGAGATGGAAAGAATATTAGAATATATTCAAAAATGCTTAAAAAAAACATGTTATGAGTGTTGAGGAACCCAGATAAGAAGAATCCTAGACTGACAGTTTTTGCAGTCCAGAACTTTTTTCTTTGCAAAATCCACAAATGGCTGTTTTGTGCAGAAAACATAATTTTTCTGCTCAGAAAATAATACTTCTAAGCAAAAAAATTATGTTCTTTGCAGAAAACAATGTAATTGGCAACTTATTCTGTGCAAAATTTGCATGCATTTGTTTTGCAATAAAAGAGCTTTTTCTGTACAGGAAAAGCATTTTCTGTGCAGAAAATGCTCTGTTCTGAGCAAACCAACCACATGTGAATTTTGCACAGAATAATTCCCGAATTGCAAATAAGCTTTGAAAGGGCAGGGTTTTCAAAGACTTTCTTACAATGGGAAAGAAAACTGCTAAGATTACTCATTGTTTCCATTGAGAAAAAAACAGTGAAGAATTGCATGCCTAGTTCTTACTAGTTCAGCGAGCACTGGCAGGAGAAGAGCTGTGTTTGCCAGGCTGAGGAGCAGGCCCTTTTTTTAAAAAAAAAATGTATTATTATATAATAAAGTATAGCCCCTTTTCACTTTGAATTTTCACTTTAACTGAATATGGTGGTATTTTCAGTTGTGTATTTAGCAGGGAACAAAGGGATAAATCCCTTATAGTGGAATTTCTGTTATGTATTTGGACCTATTTTGTATTTTTAAGGCTTTAAGGTTTGCATCCAAGTTTGCAGTGCTACTGAACAGCATATGTAAAGGGGCCCAACAATCAAGTCCTGCACTGGGACTTTGCTAGATGCATGGAACTCTGGGACATTGGATATGTGTTCAGGTTAGTATATAATATGTTGTATAATTGTGGTTTTTCTTTTTTTAAAAAAATGAACTCAAACTGTTATTGTGTTTGCAATACAGGTTATTGTGTTTGCAATACCGCCCCCCAATATCCCCAGGGGATACGTTCCTGGGCTTACCGTTTATAAGTGAAATCACAGATAATAGCAAATCCTATTAAAATAAAGGATATCCATAGAGCTGCATTGGAGGACACTTCTCTTGGCATTTGCCAGTGCAACTCTATGGTATGTGTCCTTATTTTTTCAGCCCTGGATAACTGAAGCCACAGATATCAGTTCCATGGATACAGGGGGTGACCTGTATTCATTTATAACTGGCCCAATAGAGCCCAAGAAAGAGATATGCAACTACATCTGGAATAGAGGGTAATGTTCTGGTCACTATCCCTGAAAAATGGTAATGTTGAGCTGGAAAGGGTGCAACCCCCCCCCCCAAATAATCAATTAAATAATTAAATAAGCAACTCCCTTATGAGAAAAGATGACAATTGTGTCAGGGAAAATAGATATTGTAATTAGAAGTTTGTCTCCCCCCTTTGGGTAATTTTATTCACCAAGGCACTGAAGATGCCAGCTTGTCAATTAGAACTCATAAATCTGTCTCTTGTTGTTATGTTTTCCTGTCCTTTGGAGTTTGAGAGCGAGAAACAAAACTAAGGGTCTAGTTTCTTGTTTCGCTTCTCAGAAGGATTGAATGTTTTGGAAAGGTATATAACTGGGAGGGGATTTTAGAGCTTGTGTGTGTGCCTCCTGCATTTTGGGGGCTCCTTTTCTTTTCTCTTAGCTCCTGAGGAACCTTGGAGCATACAGAAGCATGGATGAATGTCTTCTGCTGTCTATTTTATTTTACTTTACCCTTTAATAAAGTCATAAAAGAAAATTAAAATAGTCTTTTCTTTTGCACCAGAGGTGTGCATGGCTTTGCTCAAAAGCCCACGCTACTTCGCTGCATGCATCTCTGCTCGGATTGGTAGAGAGTGAACACACTTTGCATATTTTATAACAAATTGTTATTGTCATGTGCCTTCAAGTCATTTCAAACTTACAGCAACCCTAAGGCAAAACTATTACAGGGGTTTTTGAGGCTGAAAGTGTGCTATTTGGAGCTATTAGGGGGAAAGGTAAGTAAGGGGGAGATATGACAGGTACGTACAAAATTATGCATGGTGTGGTGAAAGACGACAAATGAGGGAAGGTTTTTGCCTTTATAGTTGCCCCTCCACATTCGTGGCTTTCACACTCGCGGTTTTGATTATTCGCGGTTTAGCCCCGAGCCCCTTCGTGAAGGCTGGTGAGAGGCAAGCCAACCTCCTGCCTGTGCCTTCCCCAGCCTTCCAGAGGCAGCTCCGGGGCTTCAAAGCCCAGGAGTCTGCTCAGGAAGGCTGGGGAGAGGTGGACCAACTTCCTTCCTGCGCCTTCCCCCGCCTTCCAGAGGCAGCTTCGAGGCTTCAGAGCCCAGGAGTCTGCTCAGAAAGGCTGGGGAGAGGCAGGGCAGCCTCCTCCCCGCCCGCCCGCCCGCCCGCCCGCTGCCCTCCCCGGCCTTCCTAAGCAGGCTCCAGGGATTCTAAGGCCTGGAGTCTCCTCAGGAAGGCTTGTGGAGAGGTCGGCCAGGCTGGGCAGACACCCTCCCGCCGCCTCCCTCCCTCTGGGGGGTGGTCGCGGGAGCAGCATTTGTTATTCGTGGTTTTTCCACATTCGCAGGGGCCTCAAGACCCTAACCCCTGCGAATGTGGAGGGACAACTGTATAATACTATCACCTGGGTCATCCACAGGAGCTAAATGGTGGAAGATTCAGGACAGGTGAGGTATGGCACATAGATAAAGGTGTGGAATCCACAGTCACAGGGATGTTGTGATGGCTGCCAACATGGATGGCTTTAAAGGGGAATCAGACACATCCAAGGAGGCTGCGGCCACCAATCACTGCTAGTCAGGATGGCTACATAGCACCTCCTATGTCAGAGGTGGTTTTGTTAATATTATGTGACTTCAGATCAAATCTTAATAGGGTCAATGTGGTGACCCTGTCACTGGGTTTTCTTGGCAAGATTTATTCAGGGGAGTTTTGCCATTGCCTTCCTCTTAGGCTGAGAGGGTGTGGCTTTACAAGATCACTCAGTGCATTTCTATGGCAGGACAAGAATCATAGCCCAACACTCATACTACTACACCACACCGGTTCTCATAGCAAAACAATTTGCCTCTGTATATAAATTGCAGGGAAGCACAAGCAGAAGAGTACAGTTACACCAATGCTTTCTTTTTCAACCTTCTATTGCCAACTGATTGGCTACTCCAATCCAGAAAGGCTTATATTTTCCCCTTAACAAAAGGAAAACTTCAGAGGTACTCACTTAACAGAAAATCTCATCTGAAGTTTGTCAGGCCTCATTCAGAAGGAGCTCTGGTGTCTCTTAAAAGTCAAGCTATTCTGCTGAGAAATTAAAAAGTTATAAAAGTTTGTAGATGACTGAAATGGGGAAGCTAAAGAAGGCTGCCTATTAGTTTCTTGGATCAGTTTGAAATCTGATTTTGACCTTTAAAGACTTAACAGTACCAGCTTATCTGAAGCATCGCTTGGCTTTAAGGGTAACCTCAAAGACACTTCTAGAGGCACTCCCATCAAGAGCCAACAGATTACCAGAGTTCTTGGGTGAACATCCAACAACTGTCCAAAATACAAAGCTCTTAGAAGCTTCATATCCTCTTACTTGACTGGTACTGCTGTGTGTGTGATGACTGGGAATACTACACTGTCCATCCATCCTATCTAAACTGCACATGATGTGTATATGTTGGAGGGTTTTATGATGCTTTTGGTGACATTTTTATTGAGGTTCTTTTTTTATAGCATGATGTGAGCTATATATTCCTATACGCTGGCTACACTCAAGCTACAATAGTCAAACGCACGAGGTCTGCAATTTGTTAGCCCAATTCTGTCTCTATTTATCTGGAAGCAAGGCTCACTTATTTCAATGGGACTTCCCCCCAAGCACTAACTTCTGGCATGCAATGTTGTTCTAATGCAGTTAAAAAGAAAGATGCCACATTTACTGTGTCAGAGTAAGCAAAGCTGTGCAGAATGAATGGTCCTTGGTAACTGTCAACAGAAGATGCAGGTTATTAGCATGAGCTCAACACCACACAGAGTATATACATGGGCTATCAGACATGTTAAATTAAAATACCAGTTACTGACCAAATGCTACAGCCCACTGTCGAGTTTTATAATTCAATTCTGAATCTAAAAGAAATGAAGTTGGTATTCTTAGGCATTTTGATAGAATCATAGAGTTGGAAGGGACCACAAGAAGCATCGAGTCTGTCCTCGTTTGATGCAGGAATACCCAGCTAAAGCACTTCTGAAAGAATTCCATCCAACTTCTGTTTAAAGACCGTCAAAGAAAGAGAGTCCACCACCCTTCAAGGCAGTCTGTTCTACTGTCAAACAACTCTTACATTTAAAACTTGTTCCTAATGTTTAGATGGAATTTCTTTTCTTTTAATTTGAATCCATTGGTTTGTTTTCTAGTCTCTGGAGCAGCGGGGGGGGGGGGCGGGGAAGCTTGCGCTATCTTCTACGTGACATCCCTTCCCATTTTTAAAGATAGCTGTCTGGAATCCTGCTGGAGATTTACATATGCGTAAACACCCTAGTTATGGTGATACACAGTGAATCCCGTCCCAACCCCAACTCCCAATGCCACTTATTAGGAAGCAGCCACTGCAATCAATGGGGGTCTTTTCCCCTATTGATCAAAAAGCAGCTGACTGATGGTCCCACCCCTTCCCATGAATGATCTCTGGTGCAACAGGCAGAAGTGAGGCCCCTGTTGCAATTCCCCCTCATCCCAGAGATCGCTTGTGCAAGGGGAGGTCTAGGACCATCAGCCATCTGCTTTCTGACTGACGGGAACAGACTCTCATCAGTCACAACAGCTACCTCCTGGTAAGTGGAGACTAAGAAATTTTCATGGTCCCTATATAGTCTCTAAATTAGAAGCTACCTAGGGATCGTGATTATGAAATAGTCATGAGTGCAGAACTCTAAGTTATGCATTTCTAACTGCCCAACACAATTCCAGTCTCTATCATGTCACCTCTGAGTCTTCTATTCTCTAAGCCAAACATCCAGCTCCCTAATTCATTCCTCATAAAGCTTTGTTTCCACACCTTTAATCATCTTGGTCACCTTGCCCTGAACACATTCCAGCTTATTGATATCCCTCTTGAATTGTAGTGCCCAAAAATGGACACAGTATTCCAGGTAAGGTCTGACCAAAGCAGAATAAAGTAGCATTACTACTTCCCTCGACCTGAACACTATACTCCTCTTGATGCAGCCCAGAATTGCATTGGCTTTTTTGTCCACTGAATCACACTGTTGACTCATATTTAGTTTGGGGTCTACTAAGACCCCTAGATCCTTTTCACATGTACTGCTTCCAAGCCAGGTGTTACCCATCCTATATTTGTGCATTACATTTTCCCTTGTTGAAGTTCATTTTGTTAGTTTTGGCGCAACTCTCCAACCTGTCAAGATCATTTTGAATCCTGTCCTCTGGGGTATTAGCTACTCACCACCACCAAAAGGTGGGGGCTGATGTTTTAAAGCTGGGGTGGGTGTCAGTGGGCTGTCCGCATGGTTTTTGGTCTACAGTTCCCCTAATTCATCAGTTGAAATTGCACTTGGCTCTTAACTGAAAAAGCTTCCCTACTATTGTTCAATGTTCAATTAATACAGTGCATATTAAATAAGTAAGCAGTATTTATGCTCAGACCCAACTTGACTATTTCTGTGTATATTATATGAAATCACCCTTTCACTGAAATAGCTTGCAATTTCAGTCCAGAGTTTCCAAGGCAGTAAACCTCTTTGGTCCAATTCCACACTTTTCTGTGTTTAATATACACATTCTAAGTAAACATCTAGAACTTTCCATCTACCATAGACCACTACATAGGTTACAGTCACAATAAGTGTCTCATCAGCTACACAGGAATGATGCTGTAGGGATCATTATCTTACAATCATGTGCTAATCAGGAAAAAAAAATCCAAAGTGGTATCCATGTGGTGTTGGTAGTGGGATAGATGAAGATAAACCTATACTCCCACCCCATGTATGATCTCCAGGTCATGGACCCTGGAATGGGGGTGGGGCTGAGAGTAGTGTTTAAGCCCCTCCCTCTAAAATGATCTGGCAAAATTGGCCCACCAAGGACTTTATCAGATGCGACAAATATTGCATCATAAAGGCACCTAATGATCATGAAAGGGCATGCATACTAGATGATGACGTCCTTTTGCAATCATGTAAAGTCTAAAACCCGTTCCTTTTTATTGACAGGCCAAGCTGTCAATTGATCTCCTGTGGTGATTTGTTGCTGGCATTGCTAGCATCTGAATCCTCATGCCATTGTATTCATGTGAATGCAGCGTCTATGGGCAAACACTTCCAGGTGAGATCGTGACAGCCAACTAGCAGATGCTTTTTATATGACCCCTCCCCCTGTGTACTTGGGACTTTAAAAGTGTATTTCTGTGCTTGTGTCTATGTTTAGTATGTTTAGGAGCCCTGGTGAAGTAGTGGTTAAATGCCAGTAATGCAGTCACAACATTGTTAGTTTGATCCCAGAGGGCTCCAAGATTGTCTCAGCCTTCCATCCTTCTGTAGGTCCATAAAATGAGTACCCAGCTTGTTGGGGACAATTAGCCAGCATGTTGTAAACCACTTAGGGAGTGCTTTGGCACTGATACAGAGGTATAGAAATAGAAGTGTAATTACTATTAGTGTGCTTATTTGGCTTTAATTTTTAAATTTCCCACACTAGCATCTTCTTGTGAACATCAGCAAGATCTCAACCCTGGAAGTAAACAGAGCTCTGTTCTCCATTACTGCCAGGGAAGTCTAGTTGATGCTGCTGGAGGTAAGTCTGGTGGAGGGGGCAGTCGTCTTTTGCCAGCATAAAAACATTTTAAAATATGCTGGCAAAAGAACAGTAATGAGGGTTGTTGTTTTTTTTAAATAAGTCCCAAGACTCCCATGTAATTGAGCTTCCTCAGGCATTATGAATTGGAAATGTACTAAATGATCAAACCCTAAGAAATATTAAGGCATTGATTGTCGATGAGACCTACAACAAATAATAAAGGGTACCTGCAATCTATCTGTGCACACTGACTTTGGAATAAGCTACACCAAACACATATTGTACCTGTGGAAGTCTTCATATTTAAGGATGTTGCAGTGGCAATGGATGAGGAAAGTAATTTGCCCTCCTCCTGTAAGGGTCTGCAAATAGACAGTTAATAGCAGCTTGCCTGCCTATGTTGAACACCCCCACCCCACACACATACCTTAAAACACTTCTGGGGATCCTTCTCTGGGTGGCATACATAGCTTTCCTTTCCTCCTCACAAGTAACTAGTATGGGAGCGAGGGAGGGAGGCACTAGCCCAAGGCCACCCAACAGATTTCATAGCTCAGTGAGGACTTGGATCTCCCAAATCCAAGCCCAGCTTTAACCACAACACCACTATTATCTCTACCTTCTGTGAGTGCACTGCAAAAGATAGCATGAACCACAAGAGCAGGCCTGCAGTCATCTGCATGCTTATCTGGGAATAAGCCACATTGAACCCTGAAGGATTTGATTCCAAGTAAACAAGGGATGTGCTATTGCCCTGGCTGGAGTGTAACAGCTGGCTTTTATAGGCCCACAGTAGCTCTAAGGGATCACATAATTTTTGCTGCTTTTGTTGTTCCAGAAAGGTGTTCTTTTGGTTCTGGCATGTACCATTTTATATAATGGAGAAAATTTTGCCTACCTAGAACCATGGTACACAAAGTAGTTAGAAGCAATCATTCTTTTATGAAAATACCATGGCCACCTCATAATAGACTGGCAAACATCAAATTAATATGGTTGTGGTGTGCTCACTAGGGATATATTACAGACATTGTATATCACTGCACCCAGAAATGACCAAAAAAAATTTGCCATCTTTAAAGAGGCGGCAGGTTCATCTGTTGCTGTAGACAACAACCCCTATGCCGTTTGTATATCCTTGTAGTACTAATGCCACTCTTAACTGTGCAGCCACCAATTGCCTCTATACACAAGCCCAGTCAGAGCTTAAAACTATATTTTGAAACTTTATTGAACTATAACTCTCAGAATCCCCCAGGTAGCAGAGCCAGTGGACCCATTTGAGTGGGGGTATCCTTGATGTTGTGATCCCACAAAATAGCCTCCCCAAATTCTGAGCCCTTTTAACCACTCTTAGCATCTGGCCCTACGTCTGAGCAATTCCTGAGCTAAATGCCCTTTGAGGAGGCCTCTCCTATATCAATGGCTTAGGCAGATGAGTGTAAGCATCATATTAACTTTCCACAATGTCCCTGACCTAGTGTCATTTCAGGGGCATTGTGGGATATTAAAATGTTGCCCTGGCAAGTGAACAAAGGGGGTATGGGGGAAATAGCAGTACACCCTGCTGATGCCTTGGCAGCTATCTGAGGGTGGAATCCTATAGGCCAGTGCTATTCAAAATGGTGGTCCTGGGGATTCATCATGGGCCATGGGCCACGGTCTATCAACTACTAGTCCCTGGAGAGTTTCTAGGAAAGAAAGCAACAATGGTAGGTAATGGCTGTCATGGGGTACTGATCCCTGGCACATTAGGGGGAAATGCCAGTTTCTACATATCAGATAGCTTAAGAAGCACTGCAGTAGTTGGCATAACATATGTTGGCAGTTACACCAGCATAGTACTTTTAAGGCAATGCACTGCCTTTACCCCTGGGCAAGCAAGAACAGCTGAAGGCTACTGGGCACAGCTCCACACACCCTTGGGTGCCCAGCTCCCCTGGGATACCTGGGAATAAAGCAGCAACTACTGCCTTTGTCCAGGAAGCAATGGCTACTTCTCCTTCTCTCCTATGGGCACAAGGGCAGCAGGACAGCTTCCAGGTGCATTCCTATGACTTGTCAGAACCCTGGGGCACTGCTGTGCCTGGAGCCTCTGTCTGCCTTTGCATATCCAGGTGAGGAGAAGAAACAGTCACCACTCCCTGGGCCAGCAGATTGCTGCACTGCCAGAGAGCTCTGCTCCACTGGCGAAAGCACTGGATCTCAGCCTAGGGATGCCGATGCCAATGCCATCTCTCCCTGTGTCCTCTCTGTTTCTCCAAGCTGGTCTGCAATGCAGGGGATAAGTGGAGCAAAGCATCTTAGTGATTATGCTGCATGTGATATTTAACAATGATTGGTTCTAGCTTGATTCTGCTGCCAAAGGAAAGAAGTCCTCTACATTCTTTTCTTTTAGGTTTCCGTTCAGTTACCATCGCACTGTAATCTACAGTTTCTTAAATATAATCTTATATTGTACTGAAGGAAGTATCACTATGTAAGAGAGAGCTTGGAACAGTTCTCTCTATCTGTGGAATTTCTGTATACAAAGATTACAGTCCTGCTTTTCATTTACACTGGGAGGTACCTAGCAGCAAAAAAATTAACCTGCATAACCAGCTGCGCAACCTATGGACGTGGCACTTCAGTGATGTTTCCTTACTGGTTTCCTTTTCTGTGTCACTCCTCTCTTCCTTTTCAGGATATGGGGGGGGGGCAGAAAAACTCCATTGCTCACCAATCAAATTTGACTTCCATTTTCAGCAGCGTTGATTCCATCACTTTGCTAATGAAGGTGATGTAGAAAAAAGCAGCTGATTAAATGACAGCCTAAACAATTTCAATAAGCTGATACAGGTATAGCTCAGTTAACAAAGAAGATGTGTTCCTGGGCATTACTTCGTTAACAGAAAATTTAGTACCACAGGCTGAAATAACATGGAAAGAATAAGGATAGGGCCCTACATGATAAAGAAAGAAGGGCAGCTCAACATGTTTCAGTAAACTTTTTATCCAAAACTAAGATATGTATGTGTGACATAAAGCAACAAGGTCAGGTCAGGTAAAAGGGTATCCCAATAATTATCATCCAGTTAGTCTGACATCAATACCAGGGAAGATTCTAGAGCAGATCAGTAAACAGAGAGTCTATGAACATTTAGAAGGCAATGCCATAATCACAAAAAGTCAACATGGGTTTCAGAGAAACAAGTCATGCCAGACTAATCTGATCTCTTTTTTTGATAAAGTTACCAGCTTGGTAGATGAAGGGAACGCTGTGGACATCGCATACCTTGATTTCAGTAAGACCTTTGACAAGGTTCCCCATGACATTCTTGCAAACAAGCTTGGCAAGTTAATGGTTCAATGGATTTGCAATTGGTTGACCGGCCGAACCCAAAGGGTGCTCAGCAGTGGCTCCTCTTCATCTTGGAAAGATGTGACCAGTGGGGTGCCACAGGGTTCTGTCCTGGGCCCAGTGCTATTCAACATTTTTATCAATGACTTGGATGAGGGAATTAGGGGCATACTTATTAAATTTGCAGATGACACCAAATTAGGAGGAGTAGATAATACCCTAGAGGACAGGATCAAAATTCAGAATGACCTGGATAGACTGGACAGCTGGGCCAAAGCTAACAAAATGAAAATCAATACGGAGAAATGTAAAGTACTGCACTTAGGGTGGAAAAATGAAATGCATAGATATAGGATGGAAGAGACCTGGCTGAACGAGACTAGGTGCGAAAGGGATCTAGGAGTCCTAGTAGACCACAAGTTGAACATGAGCCAACAGTGTGATGCGGCAGCTAAAAAGTCCAATGCGATTTTGGGCTGTATCAATAGAAGTATAGTGTCTAGATCAAGGAAAGTAATAGTGCCGCTCTATTCTGCCTTGGTCAGACTTCACCTAGAATACTGTGTCCAGTTCTGGGCACCACAATTCAAAAAGGATATTGACAAATTGGAGCATGTCCAGAGAAGGGCAACTAAAATGGTGAAAGGTCTGGAAACCATGCCTTATGAGGAGAGACTTAGGGAACTGGGTATGTTTAGCCTGGAAAAAAGACGGTTAAGAGGCGATATGATAGCCCTGTTTAAGTATTTGAAGGGGTGTCACGCTGAGGATGGAGCAGGCTTGTTTTCTGCTGCTCCAGAGACTGAAACACGGAGCAATGGATGCAAGCTCCAGGAACAGATATTCCACCTCAACGTTAGGAGGAACTTTTTGACAGTAAGAGCTGTTCGGCAGTGGAACACACTCCCTCGGAGCGTGGTGGGGTCTCCTTCCTTGGAGGTCTTTAAACAGAGGCTGGATTGCCATCTGTCGGGGATGCTTTGATCAAGATTTCCTGCGTGGCAGGGGGTTGGACTGGATGGCCCTCGTGGTCTCTTCCAACTCTACAATTCTATGATTCTATGATTCTATGATTCTAAGCTTTGCATAAGTTAACAAAAACACTTTGAATCATCTACAGTCTACTTGAAAGCTTCTTCCAAAATGGAACCAGGGAAAATTTTGTTATTTTCCTATGATTTCCATTTTGGTGGCCAAATGTCTAGGGACTTTATCAGACCACCCCACATTAATGTTCTTTTGCCAGCATAAATTGTGTCGCTTTCATGCCATCAAAAGAACCCCCCATACCAGACCTACCTTTCCCAGCATCAATTAGGCTTCCCTAGCAGTAATGGAGCACAAATGGAGCTCCGTTTACTTCTCACAAGAATCGGAGATTCTTGTGAGAAGATGCTGGTGCGGGAAATTTGAAAATCACAGAAACACACTTTAAAAGTCCCAAGTACAGGGGGGTGGTCATAAAAAGAGTATCCCCTACCTAGCTGTCATGATCTTACCTGGAAGTGTTCTGTCATTGATGCAGCATTCACATGAGCACAATGGCACAAAGATTCAAACGCTGGCAATTCCGGAAACAAAGCAAAACAGGAGATCTATTGATGGCTTGGCCTTTCAATAAAACAGGATGGCTTTTTAACAAGATATGATCACGAAAGGACATTGTTGTCTGGTATGTCCACCCTTTCATGATCATTAGGCATCCTTGTGACGCCACATTTGCTACATCTGATGAAGCTCTAGAGCTCTCTCTTTTTTTTTAACATGCTGAGGGAGCTGATGGGGCAAACTTATTTGATTTCTCCTTTTCTTTGTGTTTTGCAGTTCAAGCATGCTCAGCAAAGGACTGTGGAGGCAGTGACTGTTTGTCTTACCTATTGCAAGCAGGCATACACCGCTACAGCCGGATCAGCTAGAGCAGAATCTCATCCTTTCCCAGCTTAAGCTTTATTGCATTGTTTATTGCAGACACAGATCTGCAACCCAACACTGAAAGTCTATGTGTCCCCCAGTGCCAGTGCTGCTAAAAAAAAGTCCAACAACAGAGGACAATAAGGAAAAGGGAAGCGCAAACACCTGGACAACTTTACAGAAAAGAAGAAACCCTAAAAGTAAACAAAATCTGGCTGCCAGTCCTGAAAAACACTAAAATCAGAACTCAACACTTGCAAATGAACTCCACCCAGGGACAGGGGGATGTCTAGCAGATAATGGACCATTAACCAACCATTAGCCAAACAGACACTAATCCTCCTTGCATATCTCCACCAAGAAACTAACCATTCAAATACACAAATTTACATATCCTCCCCAACAGGGGTTCACAGTATATAAACCCCACACACACTCCTACCCAACCATTCTCTGAAGATGCAAGCCACAGGTGCAGGCAAAACGTCAGAAATAAACTCTTCCAGAACACGGCCTCACAGCCTGGAAAAAAAAACAAGGAAAGTCTATGCAAACTGTTCTGTTTCTCTACATTCTCATTTGACAGTGGCTTCTTATCCTGAGTATAAACTACACACCAAGACAATAAAAATGTTGTGGTACACCCATTTCTTTGAGAATGATCAATAGCTTTTCATGACTTAAAAATTCAAAGGCTCTGCCAAAATCTATCAAGCACAGGCTGATTTTCTCCTGAAATTCTTTGATGTGCTCCATTATTCAATGTATGTTTGCAATATGATCCCTAGTGCCTCTTCCTTTTCTGAATCCAGCTTGGATATCTGCCATTTCTTACTCCGTATATGGTCAACAGTTTTTTTTCCAGTGTCACCTTACTTTCATTGGAAATTAATGCAGTGGCCTGGTGATTACTACAATCCCTACTGTCCCCTTTCTTGGGGACAGGAATGTATATTGAGCATTTCCAATCTGTGGACCATTGCTTTGTTTTCCATATTTGTTGATAGAGTTTAGTTAGAATTTTAGTGGATTCTGTCTCTGTAGCTTGCGGCTCTATTGATATGCCATCTGTTCCTGGTGATTTATTTCTCCCACATGCCTTAAGTGTAGCGTCCACTTCACTTTCTAAAATGATTGGTTCATCTTGATGTGATTCATCCTTGACTGAATCTGTCATCCTTTCATCTCTTTTATATAGTCCTTCAGTGTATTGTTTTCATCGTCTTTTTTATTTCTTCTTGATCATGTAGTGTGTTCTGCTGGTCATATAGCATCCACACTTTGGGTTTACATTTCTCTTTGATTTCTTGGATCTTGTGGAAGAGATCTCTTGCCCTTCCTTTTTTGTTGTCATCTTCTATTATAGTCATTCTCTTTGTCCCTGCATGCTAGCTGCTGAACAAATGCATTCAGGGTTCTGAACCTATTTATGTCACCCTATATTTTTGCTTCTTGACTACGCTTAACTGTTTGAAGAGTTTTATTTGTCATCCAATTAGGCTTTTTTTTCTTTTTGGCTACAGATAGTATCTTTTTGCATTCTCCTTCACAATGTTCCTGACTTCAGTCCAGAGTTCTTCTGGATCCCAGTGAATTAGGCTTAGTAGTAAAAATCTATTCTTACATTATCTACAGGGATGTTTTTTAGGTTGCATTTTGTCATTATGTTTGGTTTAGCTTTACTCTAATTGTTGATATTTGTAGTTCATGGACAGTGCCACAACAGCTCCTGGTCTTGTGTTTGCAGAGAGAATGGAGCTTCTCCACCTTTTGCTTCCAGTTATGTAGTCTATTTTAATCCTATATTGGTCATCAGGCAGCATTCATATATACAACCATTTCTTTGATTGACTGAAGAATGTGTTTGCAGTGAATAGACTGTTGGCTTCACTAAGTTCAATCAGTTGCTCTCCTGCTTCTTCTTCTTTTTTGTTTTCTTTTTTTATCCTGGGCCAAATTCTCCAACAACCTTTGGATCTGCTCTGTTTTCTGTTTTTGCATTTCAATCGCCTATGATTATTAACATGCCCTGTTTTGGTGTGTGATCAATTTTCCCCCAGACTCCTGCATAGAATCTTTCAGTTTCTCCTTCTGCCTCTGTAGGTGAGGCATACTCTTGGATAATGGTTATGTTGTATACAGGAGCCCTATGGGTCTCAGATTATATCCCACTGCTGCCTACAAAAATTGTGGGGTTTCCACCCTTTATCACACAACTGTATACAACCAGTGTGGAGTTTTCCACTAACAATCCCACAAGTGCCACCAACTGCAAGGATTCTACCCAGGCAGTCCCATCACTCTGGTCACCAAATGTGGGGGTCTTTACATGTAATCCACTAAATATGAAGCCTTCCAGTATTCACTGCAAACACTCAGTGTAAGGGCTTTCCTTGATCCCATTTCTGCCACATGTAAGAACTTCCTCCTGTCCCCTTGGTTTGACTTCAACTGTGGGGTCAGTCTAAGCATAAGACTCTAAGAGTTCCTATGAGGTTTTATACTAGAGTCATCTCTTCACATTCGCGGGGGTTAGGTTCCACAGACCCCCGCGAATGTGAAAATTCCACGAATAATGACTGCCCTCCCCCACCAAAGCGACCACGGGGCCTCCGGAGGCCCCATAGTCGCTTTCCCCTGCCTCCCCACACCCTCCCAAGGCCTTCACGGGATCTCCAGAGACCCTCCCGAGGCCCCGTGGATGCCTCCCCGGCACTCCCCCCTCCCTCCCAAGGCCTTCACAGGGCCTTCGGAGAGTCTCCAGAGGTCCCGTGATCGCCTCCCCGGCCCTCCCCACTCCCTCCCAAGGCCTTCACAGGGCCTTCAGAGAGTCTCCGGAGGCCCCGGGGTCGCCTCCCCGGCCCTCCCCCTCCCTCCCAAGGCCTTCACAGGGCCTCCGGAGGCCCCTTGTTGCTGCTTTTGGGAGGGCGGGGGGCCCTCCCAAAACCGCAAATATTCAAAACCGCGAATGCTAAGTTTGCGAATGTGGAGGGGCAACTGTACTTTTTATGCCCAACACATAACCACCCTTATACATTCAATGCGGCCACCACAGACACCTTGTCTGAAACCCAGTTCTCAGAATGATAGTGAGTCTGGAAAAAAACAAAACAAACTTTATTTACAGAAGATAAACATAAAACAGAAGATTATTTATAGATAACTTTTGAAACACCATCTCTCAAACTAAATCAGACCTAAATCAAACTAAATCAAATCATACAACTCAAATTCCTTTATCTCATTTCAACTCTAGTCTCACACAAAGCCCTCCGAAACATTCTCATCCCCATGCAAAAACTCTCCACACTTCTCAAACTGAAAACCCAGGCTGCATCTGTACTGCAGATATAATCTAGTTTGACACCACTTTAACTGCCATGGTTCAATGCTATGGAATCCTGGGTTTTATAGTTTGTGGTGGCACCAGAGTTGTCTGACAGAGAAGGCTAAATATCTCACAAAATTATGAATCCCAGAATTTCATAGCATTGAGCCATGGCAGTTAAAGTGGTGTCAAACTGGATTATTTTGCTATTGCAGATGCAGCCCCTAACTGCCCTTAAACTCTCCCATGCAAATCTCCTCAAATATACCACCAATCAATATCCAGTTCAACACTCCATTTACCATGGGACTTTATCAGACCACCCCCCTTAAATCCATTCTTTCGCCGGCATAACTTTGCTATTTTTATGCCGGCAAAAGAAATCTCTATGCCATACTTACCTCCTATCTGTGAAAAGGCTTCCCCGGCAATGAAAGAGGAAGTGAACAGAGCTCTGTAATTTTTCTCATTTGAAATCCCACATATTCTCGTGAGAATATATAGCATGGGAAATTCAAAAATAAAAAGACATTAAAAGTTTTAAGAAGCACCTAAACACACTAAAAAAGACCCAAGCAAACGGGATGGCCATAAAAAGTGTCATCTACCTGGATGTCACGATCTCACCCAGAAGTGTTCTTGCTGGACCAGCCATTGACACTGCATTCATGTGAGTACTATGGTGCGAGGTTTCATACGCTGGCAATGCCGGCACAAAAGCATCATGGCGATCAATTGATGGCTTGAGCTGTCAATAAAAAAATATTTTTTCACAGGACATGATCATGAAAGAGCGATGTCATGTGGTATCCTTATGGTGCCTCATTTGCCCTGTCTGATAACGTCCTTATAGTCACACAATAAACCAAGCAACATTTTTATATACAAACCCATGACATCACAAACCCCACCACATGAGCCTTGGATAATGTCCGTCCCCCAGCTCTTGAAATCTCCTCTGTATTCACCATTGTACAGGAAGGAAAAGATTCTAAATAAGGAAAATTATAACTCACATTTGAAGATGAATGAAAAGGGAAAGGCAGGTGTAGACAAGGGGGGATCTACAGTCTCTTTCAGACACAGGTTCTGTCTATATGAGGCAATAGCATGTTGATTGGTGCACAGTAACACCAATTCACATCAGCTTTCATTTATCTCCATGGTTTTTTTGGCAAGATCACAGGCGTGTGAAGCCATATGCATTTGTTGTTCAAGGGGGCATGCCTGTGAATCAAGATGGCAGGCATGAGTGACTTACTCGTGGTTTTATTGTCACCAGTTGCTGTCGCTGAACAGTATTTAAAAAAAAAAGTAAATCCAAGGTGCAGAAGTGCAATATTCCATTCATATAAACAGGGGGGAAAAGGGGGCTGTTTTGTCACATCAGCGTACGATCACTATGATGAAAATCCAACATGATGGTTCTGGGTGCTTGCCTTGTTAGCAAGCTCCACTCCCTGCACACATCCGACCAATCAGCTTTCCACTTCCACTCTTATTAGGAATGTGCATCAAAGCTAATCAGTTGGCCCAAAGAATGGATCTGCACATTCCCAATGGAGTTTTTTAAAAACTTCAGGGAAAGCCACAAGGACTTCTCCTGTGATGTTTTTGGAGGTTTTGACACCCTCCCTCCTTCCAAATACGGCAGATTGATGCAAGATCCCATTAAGACAAAATGAATTATCCTTGAATTCTATGAGGAGTAGTTTTGCCATTTAGACAATTCCTAAATGGTTTCTATTTTACCATGAGCTTTTATGGATCTCAATCTACTTCCTTAGTCATTGCATCTGAGGAAGTGGATTGACGTCCACAAATGCTCATAATAAATATAAATCAGTTGGGCTTAAAGGGGCTGCTAGATTCCCCCCTCCATTTCTCCTTCTGCTGCAAACACAGGCTAGCAGGACCACTACTTCTCACCCCTTCCCTTCTTTTCACCCTTACGCAAGGAAACTCCAAGGGGAGGGGAGGGGAGGGAGAGGAGGAGATCAAGTTGCAAGTGTCTGCTGCTCCCCCAATTGAGCCCTTATTCCCTTTTCTGGCACCTCAGTGAGGGAGGAGGAGCTGCCATTGTACCCTTTATGGTTTTCACCTGGGGTGGAGAGCACCCTCCCCCCCTTTTGGTCCAGCACTGCACACGAGTACACACACATGCACACACACAGTTACTTCAGGCATTGTGCTCATCTAGACAATCCTCTTTCCTAAGATAAGAGCCCCAGCCAAAGTGCACCACCCCCAGCTGCCCTGTTCCTCAAATAAATTATCTTTTTCTTTTCTACTCCCTTTCTTTTTTGAAGGAAGCAGTTAAGCAGAGACCCAGTAGAAACCAGAGGCTTTTGGTTAAATGGCCACATGTAGCAAAGACAGAAGTATAGCCAAGCATTGGCTTTGTAGCTCTACATTTCTTAATTTCCCTAGTAACACAATGACCTGCTATCTCTCCTCCACTGCCAGAAGAAGCAATAATCAAAAGATCTGTTCTGGGTAGCAACAGAGGACAATTACTGGTACTGACAGCTAGAATGTAAGATGGCTTCATGAAGATTTTTTTAAAGCAAGAAAAGGGCTAAGAGCCTGGATTCAACTTTTGGAAGATGCTTCTCGATAGAGAGCTTCATGGTGCTGCCAGCCAGAAGGCATTGTGCACCTAATCCATCCTGTTCACTTTAAATATTTTTCTCTATAGTTTTTTTTTTTTAATAAATAGATGAAGTTGGTCAGGGATGAGAAGATTATAAATAGAAAATATCATCTGCCCTCACAAAAATTGTGTTTGAAGCAAGGTGCTTACACAATAAAAACCTAATGTGGATTAGCATCCAAAGGGCAGAGTTTGATCAAGTTGCATTTATTGAACCCAGTTCCTAAAGCCTTGCAGCCAGTATGGCTAATGGCCATGGTAGTTAGAGGTGTCTAGGAGCTGTAGTCCAAAAACCTAACTAGACCAAGTTCAGCCAGGGGGTGGTAGGGTGATCCTATGTAGTTAAAATGAAACTGTCTGTCTGAAACACAGCTTTCACAATTGGATTTCAATCTGATTTTTTGTGTGTGACTTAAACTGTTTTTAATCCCATCTTGGGAGAAAGTTGGGATATAAATCCAATAAATAAATAACTAGCTTGACCCGGTGTACCATATACCATTATCCTGGAATCATTGAGGGTAACTAGCTCTGTTGCCCTGCTGCTGCTGCCACCACTGCCATTTGACTGCCTGGGTGCTTTTTCAGCAGTGGCATTCCAGCCTCGCCAGTTGACTGCCTGCGTCCCACAGCAGCAGTGTCCTGCCGCTGCCACCATCACTAGTTGACTGCCAGGGGTTCCATCACAGCAGCAGCAGTGGCATTCCACTGCCGCCATTGCCAGTTGGCTGCCTGGGACCTGCTGTAGCAGCAGCAGTGGCATCCCACCACAGCCGTCATTGCTAGTTGACTGCCTGGTTCCCATTGCGATGGGGTCTTGTCCCAGCATCATCAGCAGCATCCCACTGCTACTGCCACTGCAAGTTGACTGCCTAGGTCCTATCCCAGCATCCTGTTGTAGCCCGTGACTGGAGACTGATGAGAGCAGGGAGGGGCCCTCGTGAGGTTGTAGTTGTAGATGCAGATTGAGTGGCACGAGTGGATTGTGAGGTGGAGAGGGAATTTTCATATGAGTGGTGATTGGTTGGGTGTGTTTTCTGAGCAGCCAATCAACATACTGGCAGAGAAAACATATCCAGTGTACATACCCAAGCCATTTATATATATAGATCTTTTATCTTTAGCCATGTATCATGTATATTTTCAAAGTGCCTTTTCAGTATTCATCTCACCTCCCATTGCAGACATGTTCCTGATTCCCTACTTGCTTTCCCCTCCTTTTCCATTCCCATGGGCATCTGAAGTATAGCCAGTTCATATTCTCCTCATGTTCTCTCTGTCCTCCAGTGAAACTGACAGAAACTGTCAATTTCAAAAGTGTGTCATTTTCTTCAAAGGGGGACCTATAGGAACATTGCTCCCCAAGGACATCTACACCGAAACAGCATTCCAACAATGATGCTGAAGTCAGTTATGATATGGGGTGTTCCTAAGCCAGAGATTCTTACCATGGGATCTATGAACACCCAAGTGGTCCTTTAATAGGCTCCAGGGGGCCTGCAAACCGGGCACAAAAAATAACACCCCCCCTCAAATTAATTCATGTTACTGTGTATTTTTTCCTGTCAGGATGGATTTTGAGGTAAAAAATTCAGACTTTTCTAAAGTTAATTGTTGTTGCTGTTGTTGTTTTCATTCCAGACTCCTCTATGAGAAGGAGATCCACTTATAATGAAAACAAACAAACAAACACAAATTGTATGCCAAATGTTGTGTGGATGTGTGCATCTGTATTTTTTTGTGGGGGGGGGAGGTTCCATAACTTTCATCTGAGTATCAAGGTCATCTATCTCACAGACACACCCCTAATAAAGTGAGAATCACTGTCCTGAACATAAATGTGTAAGGGAAATCTGTATCCAGCGCTCCTCTGTTTTTGTGTGTCTGGAGAATAAAAATAGGCATTGAGTTAGCCTGTAATCTTAGGGATACTATATGCTGAAATGGGTGGGTCTCCCATTACCACATGTTATGTACCCCTACATTTAGCTATTTTAGAAAAAGACAGCCTGTGTCTGGAACAGGGGTGTAAATCTTCAACTACAGGTTGACCCCCATATCCATGGATTCAGGATCCATGGTTTCACTTATCCACATCCAAAAAATATGTTTTTTCTAGGCAATTCCAGGTCCTCCAATGCAATTCTATGGTCAACTTCTGGCATTAGTTTCATTGAAAATTAAAGGGTTCCCTATTATCCATGGTTTCATGTATCCACAAGGGAACTTGAAACATATATCTTGTGGATAAGGGGGTTGACCTGTATTTTGTCCTCATGTGCAAGGATGAAAAGTTATTGTAGTTTTCTCCCTATTACAAGAGAAGATGATTATTTATTTATTTTAGTTATTTATACCCCATTCTTCAGCCACAAGGCTATCAGAGCGGCTTACAGAGTGTTTTAAGCAATAGCTATTTACACATCTACTCTGCATTAAACAGTTTCCAATGTGTGTTAGCTAATTTTGCTGCAGTATTCTCCCCATATTGAAATGTCCTGAAGTGTTTAGGGAGATTTACTCTGCTGAGAAATCCATGTGGAAGATTTGTGCAAAAACATGTTTCCTGCAAAGAAAACATCATTTTTTTGCACAACACCCCACCCCCAACATATTTCTCCATAGACTAATTCCCCCCAGAATACTTTGGGACATTTGAATATGGAGAGAAAACTGCACAAAAGTATGACTATCTTATTATTCTTCCTGATAGGGCTTCCCAGATGCCAGGTAAACATTTTTTTTCCAACTGGGAAACAAATAACAATACTTTGTCCATCTCTTGTAGGAAATTATTGGTATTTATATTAAGCAGAGTGCAGCATAGCCCCAGGGCAATATGAGCTTTTGGTATAAGCAGGATAGAAACATGCAGGATGCTCCAGTAAGGTTAAAAAGCATAACTTATGTTTATTGTGTCAGAGAATACATCTGAGATAGGAAAAATAGATAGATGGATGGATAGATACCGTAGATAGATAGATAGGTAGATAGGTAGATAGATAGACGGAGAGAGTTGTCTTTAAACAGAGGCTGGATTGCCATCTGTCGGGGATGCTTTGATCAAGATTTCCTGCGTGGCAGGAGCGTTGGACTGGATGGCCCTCATGGTCTCTTCCAACTCTGTAATTCTATGATTCTATGATCTAACTTGGGTAGAAGTGTCCCTAAAGCTGACTCAGGAGTGGATGTAAGGCATCTTGAGGCAGAGCTGCATCATGTCTGATGGCTTCTCACTTCTGGCTTCTGAACAAAGGACTTTATCAGTCCCTGAAAACATTCTTTTGCCAGCATAAAAAAAGCATTTTTATGCCGGCAAAAGAACATCCCTTCCGTACTTACCTATTAACCTCGGCAAAGGCTACCGGCAATAAAGAGGAAGCAAATGGAGCCCCATTCACTTCCTCATTCAAAATCTTGTGCCATTTCATTGCACGCAATTTTTTTTTTAAAAAAAGCAAAATACACATCAAAAAGTAAAACAAAGCACCTAAACCCACTAAAAAAAACCTCCAAGTAACCCAGGGAGGGTAAAAAAAAATTAGTCACTTACCTGGATGTCCTGATCTGACCTGGACGTATTCACGCCGGACTGGCCATTGTCGGGGTAAGTACGTGATTTAAATGGCCCAAGGTTTCGCATTGTTTCGCGTTGGGGGGATCTATTTATGGTTTAAACCGTCAATTAAAAACCCTGGTTTTTGGCCAGGATGTAACTGCAAAAGGGCGATGTTGCCTGATCCGCATGCCCTTTCGCAGTTATGTGGCGTTGTAATGATGCCGTATTTTCCATGTCTGATAAAGTCCAAAGAGTTGTAAAACACTGAAGCTTCTGGGAGCCAGGGAGTGGGGGAGTGACCTCTATAAACAAGCAAGAAGTAAAACCTTGAAAAACACAGATCAATGACACACACACAGAGAACAGACAAAGAGATAGGTATGCAATACAGTTGTCCCTCCACATTCACGGATTTGGCATTCATGGATTTAAGTATTCACGACTTGAAAATATTCTTTTAAAGAATCATAATCCAAAAAGCAAGCTTTGATTTTGCCATCTTATATAAGGGACACCATTTTGCTATGCCATTGCATATAATGGGACTTGAGTATTCACAGATTTGGGTATTTCGGGGTGGGGGTGGGGGTGGTCCTGGAACCAAACCCCAGTGAATGTGAAGGGACAACTGTATTAGACTCTCCCTCTGTCCCCAACCACTGTAAACAAGTGTTGACACTTCTTTACTTCCAACACTTCTAATCTGGAAAGATTCTGTTTTAGGGCTTGCCTTCACTGTCCGCTTAATCCAGGGCCAATCTGGAGCATTGATCATGATGGCAGGCCACACACACTGGGCTGAATCCAGTGAGACGCAGCATCTGGGGGCCCCATGTGACCAACAAGGAGGGGGGAGAGTGACTATCTCCTTGTTGATCACATGTCTGGGCATCTGTTTCTGCCCTCAGCAGAAGTGACGGTATGCTGAACAGACATTACACAGAGCTCCTGTTCACAAGGAAGCAGTGGTGGCAGCTCTGGTGGGGATCCATCCCCTTCCCTGTGCTTCTCAATGCAGGCTAAGAGGAATGGTGCTGCTTTTGCTGTGTGGACAACTGAATTGGCCAAATCAGACCTGATCCAGCTGTCAATAGCAGTAGCAATAGCAACAGAATTTATATTTCTGTACCACTTATCAGTGAAAAGCACTCCCTAAGTGGTTTACAATGTGTTAGTTAATTGTCCCCAACAAGCTGGGTACTCATTTTACTGACCTATGGACAGATGGAAGGCTGAGTCAACACTGGAGCCCTATTGGATCAAACTCGCAATGTTGTGGCTGCAGTACCAGCATTTAACCACTGCACCACCAGGGCTCCCTGGTATCCACATGCCAACAGAACCTGAAGCAACTCTGGGGTTTCTGGGAAACATTGGACTTTTCCCTGACTTTGTTTAGTGCAGGGCAAAGCCAGGTCAAGGACCAAAAACTATGGATCGTCTCTGGGGGTAGCCATATTTCATCTGGACTGCCAACACCAGATTTGGGGTGAGTATGTGTGGGGTGTAAAATGAAAAAATCATAAAGGTCCCAGGGTGTTAACCCTTGGGAAAGTTTCTTCATAGTTAAAATTATCCAGAACCAACTTTCTAGTAGCAGAGTTAGAGCAGAGATGGGAGCGGGACTCAATTAAATACAGTGCTTAGACCCCAAGCTGCAGGAAAAAAGAAACAGGCAAGTCCTTCTTGAAAGAAATACTTAAGCTTTACTAATGGCTTTTAAATCTACATATATATCAGAAGTTATATTCTAACTAACTAATGGATTTAGGATAGGGTAGAAGTCTTCACTCACCATTCCAGTGAGACCGGGAAAAGGAAAAGGCAGACATCCCTACGGAGCATGCAGGGAAGGCATCTTTCTTCTCGGAAGGTTAGAACAAAGATTAATAAAAATGACCTTAGACCATGAGCTTAGTAAACCTAGGTCACATGATCATATGGTTTGGTTGTGTCTATTTTCAAACTATGTCTACTAAGGATAGGATGAGAAGAAGGGTAGGGACTCTTGGCATGCAGGAATTCCTTAACCTCTCTGAGACTTACTTGCTCTAATAGGGAGCAAGTATGTGTGTGTGGGGAGGAAGAATGCTGGATTTTCCCCAACAGTATGGCGTTTTTGGCAAAGTAGATAAGCTCCTTGAAGAGGTACAGGAACAGTCTAAAGAAACCTGGCAAGTCAACATCTCTAAATGTCGTATCTCCTGATTTCCTCTACCTCTCTCTGTTAATACTTATAAATTCCAGTCCTTGTCTCAGGATGAATGCTACAAACTTACCAACTTTTTATTTTTTTTTCATGTTACCCTTCCTGTTTAAACATTTGAAATTACTCTACCCCTTTTTAAAGCATGTTAAAAAAATTGTACTGGGATGCAAAAGGGTAATGTGTGCCAAAAACATACGCAAAGTCTGTGGAAAAAATTGGTCATATCCCCACTGGAGCTAAATTCTCACCTATCCCAATCCACCATCAACAAACACAGAGCCACCACCAGCCCTTGTGAGAAACTAGCTCTGTTGTACTTCTCTTCTCTCCCAATTGTCACCCAGCCCCTTTTCCAAGCTGACTAATCCCATAACATTAAAAACTTCCACCTGCATATTCTTGGTCTCCTCCTCCCCTCTTTTTTAAAAATGGTAAACCTGAGGGCAAGATTTTTTTAAGCCACTCGTAAAAGATGTTTTAGATGTACAGTGAAGTATAAGTAAATAACTAACTCTCCATATCTTATCCCCGGGAGTCAGCAGGGAGAGAGGACACAAAATTAGAGAAGGTGATTTTGAACTTTAAAAGGAACTGAGAGGAAAAGGTTAAGCAGCCTCTCTCACTGCGTTCTGCTCCATTCCTGGCAGAGAGAAAGAGGTAGAGAGAAAACTAGGGAACTCTGCATGATGTGAGGCTGAGCCTGAAATTCTGCACCCCACCCCACCAGCATTGCCAGACAGTAGCTGAGTGAACTCTGGTCAGTTTTTCTTCAGTTGCTTAGATCTGGCAGACTGCTGAGTCAAATGTCACTGTATATCTTCCTTCACCTTCTGTGAACTCAGTAGGATGAATGAAACACACACTAAACAGTTTTGCAGGGATGAATGTGTGGAGGGAGAAAGAGAACCATATTCAAGAAGCGCTGGTTATTTTTTTTTAAGTATTAAAAAATGTATTAGAAAACACGGCTTTTATAATTTGTGGTTGTAGGCTTTCATTTGCTGCCCACTGAGTTTAAAAGCAGAGTATAGACCAAGGATATGGAACCTATGGCTCTTCAGATGTTTGGTTCCAACTCCCATTAGCTCCAGCCAGCATGGCTAATGGTCAGGGAGGATGAGAATTTTTGTCCAACATGTGGAAAGCCACATGTTCCACATCCTGTTTCTTTTTTTTTTTTTTTTTTTATTTATAATTTTTATACCGTTACATCAACTTTCTATACATCTTTCCATGACATTTTCCAAGAACTTATATCAAACAGAGTAACATTTTACAGGATTAAAAAACAGATTACACCTTAACTTATATGTCCAGCTTATCAGCCCATATAAATTTTTTCCCGTTTTCTTCGTTTCTTTCTTTGCAACCCCTTCTCTATCTTCTCTTTTTTTCTCGTTTTTAAATCCCTTATTCTTAACTCCAGCTTTCTCCCCTTCTCGCCCCTGTTTTTCCCAGCTTTTATCCTTATTTGTTAGTTGAGTGTCCGTTATTTAACTTAAACTACAATTCTGCTAAGCTAATTGTAACTTAACTAGCAACTTTGACCTAGGTAGTTCTGATAGTGTTTGTATCTTCATAGAAATTTTCATAGGTCTAAGTTGGTCAGATTTTTCCACTGCTTTTTCCAGTATTTCTTTAATGGAGACCATTCCTTCTCTATTTTTTCTTTTGGGATATCTTTTAACTGTGCAGTAAGTGAATCCATGTCTTTCATCTCGCCCATCTTAAGTAACCATTCTTCCTTAGAGGGGATTTCCTTTCTTTTCCACTTCGATGCGTATAGAATTCTCGCAGCTGAAATCATATATAATGTCACTCTCCAATGTTTCTTCATTGAGTTGTGATCTATTGTGTCTATCATATTTAGTAGATAGATTTGCGGTGACATTGGAAATCTCAGTCCTAGAATTTCGTTTATCATTGCGTGAATCTTTTTCCAGAATTCTTGCGCTGCCTGGCATGTCCACCATAGATGATATAAGGTACCTTTCGCTTGCTCGCACTTCCAGCAAGATTGTGATCCTGTTTTGTACATTTTATTCAGCTTAACCGGTGTCAGGTACCATCTTCCGAACATTTTTAGATAGTTCTCTTTCAAGCTTTGAGATGAGGTGAATTTTTGGGTATTCACCCAAGATCTTTCCCACTTTTCTAGATCAATGCATTGCCCCACATCTTGTACCCATCTTATCATCTGATCCTTGACTACCTCTTCTTCTAGTTCTCTCTCCAGAAATATATTATAATACTTTGATATATGTTTCTTATTACGATCAAATATTATCTTATCCAGTTTATTTCCCTCCGCTTCAAAGTTTTCTAGTCTATAATCCATCTTGTATCTTTCATAAATCTGTTTATATTGGAACCAATTTAGTTTGAAGCCCATTTCTTCTAGTTGTTCTCTGGATTTTATCAGCAGTTGTCCCTGTTTGTCTTCCTTTAGGATATCTTTATACTTCAGCCAAATCTCTTCTGTCCCCTTAGTTTTTCCAAAGAAAGCTTCTTCCGTTGATATCCACATCGGAATGTTTTTATAGAATTTTTTCTTTACAATTAACCATGTGTTCAACAGCGCTTTCCTTATACAGTGCAGATCAAAATCTTTATTATCCTTTCTTTTATTGTAGCATAAGTATGCGTGCCATCCATATCTTAACTCCGCTCCTTCTAAAGCCAATGTTCTTCTATTGTTTAGCAATATCCAGTCTTCAACCCATGTCAGCACGCATGCCTGATAATATAATTGTAGATCAGGTAACGCACATCCACCTCTTTCTTTCTTATCTTTTAGTAGTTTTATTGATATTCGCGGTTTTTTCCCTTGCCACAAAAATTTTGAAATTTCTTTTTCCCAGATTTTAAAACATTTATTGTTGTGAATAATGGGCAAATTGCAGAATAAGTACATAAATCTAGATAGAATGTTCATCTTTATTACAGCTATTCTGCCGAAGAATGAAAGGTTCAATCTGGACCATTTGCTTAAATCTTCTTTAATCTCTTTCCATAATTTTCCGTAGTTATTATCGAATAGGTCCAGATTCCTCTTCGTGATCCATATGCCTAGATATTTTACTTTTTTCTCTACTTTGTATCCTGTTGCTTTTTGCAGATACTCTTCCTCACCCTTAGTCACGTTTTTTGTCAATATTATTGTCTTGTCTTTGTTTGTTCTGAAGCCAGACATATTTGCGTATTCATCTAATACCCTCCCCAGTTCTTCCAGTTGCTCCTTGGGTTCCTCTAATATTATTACCAAGTCATCTGCATACGCTCTTATTTTGTACTCGAAGCCCTTCATTTTGGTACCTTTTATGTTCTTGTTGGATCTTATATTGCTAATCAGTACTTCTATGACCATTACAAATAGGAGAGGGGAGAGAGGGCACCCTTGTCTAGTGCCCTTTTTGATTTGGATTTTCTCCGTCATGTCTCCATTTACTAGTATCTTAGCACTTTGTTCTTTATAAATTAAGTTGATCCATTGTAGAAATCTTTCCCCAGTGTTCATTTTCTCCAGTATTAGCTTCAGAAACGTCCAGTTTACTTTGTCGAATGCCTTTTCTGCGTCTAGAAAAAGCATTGCCATTTTTTTCTCTGTGTGTGTGTCGTAATATTCCATTATATTAAGAATGGTCCTGATGTTGTGTTTCGCTTGTCTGTTGCTAAGGAAGCCATTCTGATCTTCTGGTATTATTTTGGAGAGGATATTTTTCAACCTTTGTGCAATGATTGACATAAACAGCTTATAATCACAGTTCAATAAAGAGATGGGCCGATAGTTTTTTGGGTCCTTAGGATCTCTCCCTTCCTTATGAATTAAAGATATATATGCTTCCTTCCAAGATTCTGGAATGCCCTCTTCACCTATTTTATTTAGAGTTGTTTGTAGTGGGATCGATAATTCGTCCTCTAATTTTTTGTAGTAAGTCGCTGTAAATCCGTCCGGTCCAGGTGCTTTATCAATCTTCATCTTTCTGATTGCTTCTACTATCTCCATAGCCGTAATTTTACCGTTCAACTTCTGCCTTTGTTCCTCAGATAATTTTGATATGTTTTGCCTTTCTAAATAATGGTTGATTTTTTCGATGTTTATTTGCATTGGGTTTTTTTCATCATAAAGTTCCTGATAAAATTCAGTAAAACTCTTTTTGATTTGATTTTGATCCGTTGCTATTTTCCCCCTATACTTCAATTCTGTGATTATTTTTCTTTCTTTACGCCTTCTAAGTTTCTGTGCCAACCATCTTCCAGGTTTATTGGCTGACTCGAAGTAGTGTTGTTTTGCTGTCTTTAACTTCTCAGCCATTTCTTCTATCATTTGCGATTGCATTTGTTGTTTAATCATTTTGATTTCATCCAACAATTGTCTGTCATTTGGATGCACTCTTAACTTTCTTTCTCTTTCCTCTATTTCTTTGGCCAATAATTGTAGCTTTTCTTCCTTCGCTTTTCTCATTTCGCACATCTTTTTTATAAAGAAACCTCTCATGACAGCTTTGCTTGCGTCCCACACTGTTTTCATTTTTACATCTTCAGTGGTGTTTTCTGTAAAGTATCTCTTTAGGACTTCTTTTGCTTTCCTTATAATCCCTGTATCTTTCAGTAATGTTCCATTGAGACGCCAGTTGTATTCTTTTCGTCTGTTTTCCAAGGTTATCTGAATTGGGTTATGGTCTGAGGTCCACTTTGTAAGTACTTCCATCTTTTTTACTTTAACTATAACATCTTTTGTTGCCCAAAACATATCTATTCTTGATGATGTGCAGTGCACGTTTGAGAAGAAAGTGAAACTCTGCGCGTTTCCATATTTCCCCCTCCATATATCCGTTAGGCACAGATCCATCATCATTTCGAAAAAAGCTCTTGGGAGTTTCCCTTGATTTTTCCTTTGTTGTTTTCTAGATGATCTGTCCACTTGGGGATCCACTACTCCATTCCAGTCACCCATCATTATAATTTTATCCACTTCAGATTCTTCAACTTCCATTTTCAGCTTCCTGAAGAAGACTTCTTTGTTTTGTAAGGGAGCATATACTCCCACTACTAAAAATTTAAGATTCTCCATTTTTACCTCTGCTCCTACGTAGCCTCCATTTGGATCTTTGAACTTTTCCTGTGCCGGATATTTTCTATCTATATATAACACCACTCCATTTTTCTTTTTGTTTCCCGCCGCAATGATGTTTTGCCCTAATTTGTAGTTTTTTAAATATTTTATGTCTGTCTCCTTAATACGGGTTTCCTGTAAGCATATAATTCCTGCTCTTAATTTCTCTAGATAGTGAAAAATCTGTCGTCTTTTAAAGTTAGAGTTTATTCCTTTCACGTTCCAAGATACCACTTTGCACTCCATTTCTTATTGTTATTTTTATTACTTATTTATTATTGTTATTGTGTTATTTTATAGAGCTGGTATCAAATTTCTTCTCCTTCCTCTCCCTCCTCCTCCTCCTCTTCTTCCTGTTCCTCTTCTTCTGCTGATTCCTCCTCTGCTTCAACTTGATAATCTTTTCTCTCTGAGTTTTTCCCTTCTCTTGCCTCTTGGGCATCATTTTCCGATATTCCGTCGTCTTCAGAACCCTTAAAGCGTGTTTCTTTATCCGTATCAGATCCCTGATCTTCTAATGTTTCTCTTTTGTCTTTTTGCCTTCTTAGTTCTTTCTCACTTTTGTTCCTTTTTTCCAACTTTTTGCAAAATTCTTTTGCCTTTTCCAAAGTATTTATTCTGTATCTTCTTTGCTGGTATAAGAAAGACACACCCTCTATTCTCTCCCATCTAAATTTTATATTATTTTTTGTCAGTTGTTGTGTTAAAGGCTTGTATTCTTGTCTCTTTTTTAACACTTCTGGGGGTACATCCTTAAAAATTATGACTTCTTTCTCTTCTATTTTTAACCTATTTTCATAGCTTTGCTGAATAATTTGATCTTTTATTCTGTTTCTTGTGAAACACACTATCACGTCTCTCGGTATCTTTCTTTCTTTGGCTACAGTTGAGTTTGCTCTGAACAGCTTATCCACCTCCATATCCAGATTTTCTTCAGGAAGATCAATAAATTTTGCCAAGGCTGGAATTATTCTCCTTTCTAATTTCTCATTTAATTCTTCTGGCAAACCTCTTATTTTTAGACATCTTTCTCTGTATCTGGATTCATTAATCAATATGTTTCTCTTTATCTGGTCTTGTTCCGTTTTTAATGAATGTGTGTCGCTCTCTGTTTTTATAACTTTGTCCTTTATATCCTCAATGTCCTGTCGCATCACATTCATTTCCTCCGTTAGTTTATCTAATTTTTTTCCAAAGACATTCAGTTCTCTCTTTAGATCTGTCTTGATCTCCATACGGATATCTTTCAGTTCTTCTCTTATCTCCTGCCTCATCTTCTTCATTTCTTTTCTCATTTCCTCTAGGATCAGCGCGCTCAAATCTGTTGCCTTTGTGGGACCCTCAAGTGACGGTCTTCTTTGTGTGCTTAATTGGGTCTGTGCCATCATTGCAGCTTTTCTTTGCGTGGATGTCATCTTTCAATTTGCGATTCACAGGTCAAATTTTCACAATATACAGTTTTACCTATATGCAATTTCACAGTATACAATTTTACCTAAGACCCTCTGATTAGACTGCTGTTCCTTTAAGACCTTGCCATCGACAAACCACAAAAACTGGTTATTTAGCTTATTAGGGGTACAATTATACAAATCATAAGGTGTACAATATGCTCCTTGTCAGTTCTTCAGTTATATTTAAATCATTATTAAGTTTGCATTAACTGTTATGTTTCAAATCACTATCACACCCCAATCTGCAAGTGAGTTAGATTATACTCCCGCCTTTCCTTTCCAGCTTCCCTTTTCTCTGCTAATACATATGAATTCAAATGCAAAATTTCTCTTATTCCATCCGTAATGGATTTCTCAATGAAATACTTTTTATCCTTTAACTTAATCAAGTTAACCTCTGATTTTTATTACTTTAAACATATGGAATCAAGATCCACTTTTTGGCCAGATTTTATATTCTATGAGGCCCAGTTTGCAGTTTACAAGCAAATTTTTTTCTTATATATATGTGGGTTAAATGCTAATTAATTTGACCCCTAGTGCAACATACTAAATTTTGGTATATTGTATAACAATTCAATTTTAACTAGATTTGGTCCTTATATAATGCCCAGTTTGTAAATAGAACAGATATTTAAACATAAAAACAGAATTATCTCTAATAGTGGATTCCAGTTCCCTGGGACCAAGCTGAGAGCGTCTGAGAGATGGAATATGTTTTTTTTTTAAGAAGCCTTACAGCCAGAGCTTGTTTCCTATAGAGTATGGTTATCTTTCATCTACTTTCTCTTGCTCTCAGTCCCGTCTCTGCATCTACTCCTGCACCTCTCTCTGCAGCGCTCTATTCTGTCGTCCTTCTCGCTCTCTGCTTTTTCTGTTTTGCGCTTTCTATGTTACACCTCCTCCGCTCAATATCAATGTCTTTCTCAATAACAATGCCTTTCTCTCTCCCAGCTGTTTCTTCGTCTCCGTTCTCCGTTCTCCGTCTTCCTCACTCTTCTCCTTCTTTATCTGTGGCGGTCTGTCCCTTTTCTGTTGCTGACTGTTTCGCTGCTCTGCTTTGCCTGTACTCTGCTTCACCTCCGTTTATCCACCCAACTCCGTCTTTGCTACACTCTGTCTTCACTTCTCCAACCACCTCCACCGCTCTAATACACGCTGCCTCGTTCGTTCTCTTCTCTCACTTTGGTCTACCTCAATGTTTCCTTTCTCAGTTCTCTCTTTCTTTAGTTCTCAATCTTTCTCATTATTCTCATTATTCTCACACACCTACACTCTCTCTGCAGTTATTCATGCTCTCTGAATTTCTGCCTCCAGTCCAACTCAGTTTCTTCCCTTCTTTTAGTCTCGAACCTCTACTCCCTCTCTCTCCGTAGCCTCTCTCTCCGGTCTCACACTCCTTCCAGCAGTTAATCCTTTATTTTATAGCTCCTCCGTAGGATTAACGTTGTCTGTTATAGCAGATTTTTTTTGCAGACACAAACCTGAGCCAGGAATTCACAGGGTTGCCTCCGCTGTTTGTACACAGTCTTTTCCTTCTTTTTAAAAGGGCGTGGCGTCCCTAGCCTCGCTAAGGCTGTTGCCTAAGCGATGCCTGCACAGGCTATGCGGCTCTGCGGCTTCTCCGGCTTCTTCTCCTCCAAAAATGGGGGGGTTCCAGCCGGACTTGCCCTCTTCGAGCCCCACTCACCTCTCCTCCCGGAGGGGACTTGCCGGTCCTCAGTTTTACTCAAGACCGGATCACCTACGCAGACCGCTGCAGTCGGAGCAACACCTCCCTGCAGCCGAACGGGACGCCGTCACGCCGCCCACATCCTGTTTCTAAGGTGAAGAAAATACTGAGTTGGTGGTCTGACTCTTTATAAGGCAGCTTCACATAAACAAACAAATATATCAGACTGATTATGTCAAGGTCATAATGTCAAGGTGTTAATTTTTTTATTTAAAAAACCCTATAGCTGTATAATGGTCTTTTTTAGACATAACTTTTTTAGACAGGGTGATAGGCAAACTGTCAGCTTACAGTTTAACTTCTGCTCATCCTGTTACACTCTCAGAGAATCCTGTTGAAATTAAGAGTACCCCCGATTTGCATGCTAGCTAGTGTACTAGCATAAGTGGGGCCTGCAAAATAGCAACAAAACAACAACAACAAAAACGACAAAAGCAACATGCTAGCTAGCCAGCCATGACCTCTTCCAGGATAATCCATTCCATTCCCCTTTTCTTTCTGGTCTTCCTTGCTATGTAGGGGATGGGTTTCTCAGGCAACATGCCGTGGCCACTGAGCATGCTAATTTCTCATTAGCTTGTAGTGATTCTCCTCTTCTTCCTCCTTCTGCCCTTCCTTGTATTTTGGCAAATCGCAAAGTTACCCCAGGCCTTCTTCTTGTACGTGGGTGACACTGCCTTGTTAGAATGCCCTATTACCCCCTCCCTGTGATATTCCATAACTAGAAATGTTAGAAACTTTTTGGGGTCACTTGGCTGGGAGGTTAGACAGGCTGGAGGTCAGTCAAAGGTCATGGCAACCTGGGATGTGTCGACAAATGTAACAGTGAGAAAGACCAAATTAGGATTGAGCAGAAAGCCCACCCCCCACAGTAATGAATTCATGATAATGACCCAGTCATTAAGGGGTATGTGCTAATCCTTTCTTCCAGCCTTGGGCTTTTCCAGCAGTAATTCAATTGTGCAAAAAAGTGACCTTTCCTCAACCCATACCTCTCCTATACCCCCTACATGGCCAAACATTAAGAGGTTGCTGCACAACTCTCAATGTTTTGTCTTGCTGGAACCAAAGCAACCAGTTGAGTTTCGTTCCCTTTGTCTATCCTGTGGGAAAGCCATCCAGGCTTTGTCATAACCAGACAACCCCTTCAGAATATGAAATAGGGTATAAATATTAACACACACCCCCAACAATAGTAAAGTGTGCCATGATGGATTAACCCAGCCACTCTCTTTCTCAGTGCCCCCCGGATCAGAACCTCCTGTGCCACCCTTAGACACTTGTCTGAGTATCTTTGCTGCGCAAAACTCTACTCTTCAAGACTGATAACTCTCACCCTATCCTGCTGAATCTTTCCCTATATCCAATATTTTTGCCTTACTCCTCTACAGCCTTGTATAACCTATGGTTCTTCAGAAGGTGTGTTGTGTGTGTGAGTTCACTTTGTGTTATTTCCAATGACAATACTTTATTTCACTTTAAACTGGAGTGCTCTCTACAGGTAGTACTGGTATACATAGGCGAAAAGATCCCTGAAGTTACCCTCCTCTTGCAGACTTCCTTTTGAGCTAATTATTCCCCCAAACATTAAAGGAGATTTTGGCACCATGGGTGGGACTCTAAAGCACCCCCCATACATCTTAGGGTAAAAAGATTGGTGGAGAATGCGGGCCGCACCTTGCATCCCTGACTTGTGAGTCAATGCATGCTGTTCAGGGAGGGCAGACATAGGGAAACCTGTAGAAGCTCCAGCAGACTTCTGAATGAGTGCATGTGAATTCAGATCTGTGTGAGTGGAGCCATAAGGGCTACTCTGGGGTTGGAATTTGTTCCCTTTTCTTTCTTGGTCTTTACCGGGCAGCCACCCCTACATGACCACAACTTTGGTAGAAGCCATCCATGAGCCATGGTAGAACACAAGAGCTTGGTACTGACTATCCCTGGGAATCTCTCCCTATCTCTGGGTCTATCATGATGTGGGATCTGAGAGTTAGTACTAGGTGTTAGGAACACACATACACCACACTTAGGGACAGGAGCTCCCCAGTTACAGTTATGGAGGGCGTAACAAACAGAACCTTGTAGCCTCAGTTTTGTGCGGGCTGCATGCCAGCATTTCAGGTTTTTGTGTGTTGGGGTATAAAAGCTTAAAAATTAAAAATTCATTAAAATCCCATGGTGCAAGCCCTTTGGGAAAGTTTTCTTCAAATTTAAAATGGTCAGGAATTAACTTTTAGTACAGCAGAGTGGCAGAGACTGGAAGCAGGACTCCAAATCAGTAAAGTACTCAGACCTCAAGCCACTAAGAACAAAAGGAAAAACAAACAAACAACTTCTTCTTGAAAGGAATACTTAAACATTTACTAATGGCTTTTCAATCTATATATGCATAGGTAGCCACATCCTAACCAACTAATGGATTTAGGATAAAACTCACCAATCCAGTGAAATTGGGAAAGAGGCAAAAAGACATGCATCTCTACAGAGCGTGGAGGGAAGGCTCTATCTTCTTCAGACGTAGAACAAAGTGTAATAAAACTTTGAACCCACGAGGTCAATAGACCTGAGTCACATGATGATACGGCTTGGCTGAGTCTCTGCAAGCCAAGCCCACTAAAGATAGGTTAAGGGGAAGGGGGAGGAACTCTTTTAACATGCAGGGGGTCCCTAAAGCTTCTCTGAGACTTGCTTGCTCTAATAGTCAGCAAGTGGGGGGGGCAGGAAGAATGCTGGATTCCCCCCCCCCAACATTGTGCCTTTAAATTTCCTGGTGAGGAAATCCAGCAGGGTGGGAGGTGTTGGAAGTGAAGAAGCATCAACTCTTGTTTACAACTCTGTGGGCATGTTTCTGACCTATATTCACTCCCTGCTTGCAGAGACCACTCCCCCACTTCTTTGCCCCAAGAAGTTTTAGTGCTCTTTTTACAACCCTTTGTCTCAGAAGCTAGCAGCCAGCAACATGAGGCAGAGGAGCCTCCAGCTTTCTTACGCACATGCATGAGAATCAGCTTTTAGGGACTCTTTCATCTAAGTTAAGTAACTTTCTTCTATTTACTTTTCTTATCCAAGATGTATTCTCTTCCATAATAAATGTAAGTTCTGCTTTATAACTTTATTGGAGTATCCAGCATGTTTCATGTCCTGTTTTGTACCAGAAGCTCATGAAGAACTGGGGATGGGTGGGTTGCTGCAATCTACTTAATACAAATACCAACAGGAGGAGGAATCCCATGACTCTTTGTAGTTCCTTCAGGGTAGCTACCTGGAGAACAGCCATTTGTGCATTGGTGGCGGTGACAAGGCACTGTTGGGCTTTAGTGCTTTGCCCAGATTTGGAGAAGGCACTCCGCACTTCCGAAAACTAACTTATAACTAGCAGAACTCTTACAGGACCCTAAACCCTCTTTCCCCTACAGCTCAGCTGATAGTAAATTCCTTAGAGTTCATCACACATCCCCTTGCAGCTCTGCTTGGTGCAGATGCAGGGAGTTTCCCCACAAAAGGAACCTGTTGGTCTCCCCGTCATTGAGTATCTAGGCCACTTTCCTTGTTGGAAAGGTGCAGACATCACCAGATACCACATGGGAACCACGGGACATTTAGAGAAATGTCTTCACACTTAGACCCAGAAGAGCATTGCGAGGGTGTTTTGTGGAAGCACCTTCACACATTAGCAGTCAGAAACAGAGTTAGTTTTATTTAGAGAGCAACATGTTTGAGAGCAGCCCAAAGGTGAATAAGTTGGAGAAATGGGTTACCAGTATGGAGATTTTGGCATCATGGATGGGACTCTAAAGTACCTCCTCCCACCTCTTAGGATTACAGCCTGATCTGTGTAAGATCAATACCTGGCATGACCTTGTTGCTAGTAGCACAGGTGTATCTCCCCTTAACAGCCTTGCACCTTGAATCTGGTTTAGCTTCTGCCACTTGTACAGCTTGGGAAGTCACATCAAATCCTGGCTTCACATTGCCTTCACTGATGGCAGAATGGGTATTAATACCTGATCAAGATGCATAGATAGTCATAAAAGCTCTTGGTTGAAGTATATAGCAATTAAGGTTTATCCTAACCTATCCTGCAGGATCTTCTAGTGCCAAAGAACTGGTCATCCGGATGGTGGCCTAATAGATAACTGACATAATACATTTGGGACAGTACAAGGAGGATGCCCCCCCTTAAATTTTGGCCTGTGTTTTATTACTTATAGCCAACATGTAAATAACATTGCTGAACTGACTATCCCTAGATTTAAGAAGGCTTTTTGGATAGGCCATGTATCATATACTTTGCTCTACACTGAGGAAAGGCAGGTTTATGAGTATTCCATATAATGGAAGATTTTTGCCCCTGCAGCTTGGGGAAAATTTAAATCCTTTAATATGTGTTCTTGACATACACTTTTTAGAAAGAGCCTAGAGCCAAACTAATGTCTCTAGTGCTGAAAACAGATTTGCTGAATGTTTTTCCTTCTGAAATCCTGCATCCCTTTGATAACTGAGTCTGTGGCAAGATGTTTAAGTTAGGTACTTAGAATATGGGCAGCTACCCAGAAAATAGCGTAGTCCAGTTTTGTCCTGTTTTAACCCTCTCTCTCACTTTATACTGTTACAGTCTGCTTGGTATGATAAATTGTGATTTTGCATATTGTACTATCCAGTTCAAGGTCTGTGAGCAAAATAAGCATAATAGTCATTATTGGGACATAGCAGAGATGGCAAGTAATGAATTAAAACAATGCAGTTACCTGAAGCAAGGTGGAGTTGTTTTGGGTTGTTTGTTTTTTGTCATGAGGGGGTAACGGGTAACATATTAAGAGTGATTTCAAAGGATTTTAAAGGAGGCATTTCACAAGGAATTTTTAAAAAGATTTGGGGCAATCTCTCTCAAACAATTCATAGGGTTTGAAGGATGAGTGTACAGCATGCATGTTGCCAAGGGTGGGTAGGGGAGGAAAGAAGAGAGGCAATGTAGAAGACAAAATTAATTATCCAGATGGTTTAATAGTATGCTTCAAAGGCAGATGTGGGCAACTGCCAGAGGTTGGGTGGCACATTAGTGCCCTGCAGAGCTCAGAAGGGTCCCCCTGCTGCACTATCACCCACCCTTAGTAAAGAAATAAAAATAAAATGTGACTCAAAACACTATCCACCTCTACCCTTAGAGGGTGGACAATTTTGCAACATTTTGGTGGAGGAGGGAAACCTAGGCCATTTTAGGCCTAGGAGAAAACTATATTTAACCATGGAGTAAACTGGAACTCAGCTTTCTCAGCTCTGAGAAAGACAGAGCAGCTACCAACCTCTTTGGAGTATTTTCTCGGTTGACCCTTAGCTAGATCCAGAGATACCATGTGTTTGCTGCCCTTAAGATGGCTCATGATCACAATATACTAAGCAGTCTCACATGAAAATAAGAGTGAAATGCTTGTATTTTAACAAACTTTCAAAGGGCCCTGGGATTGTGGCTACTGGAAATGCCTACCGACCTAGTACTGGACTATTGATCAGTATGGATGTAAATATTCACTCACTTCAATTAAGAATGAAGAATTTTGAACATTTTTGTCCCACTGAGATGAAAAGGGTTCTTGTACATTTCTAATGAGGGATTTTGTGGGGAGATTTCAGGACTTTTTTTATTGAAATGGCACAAAAACATTCTGTAGTGTTTTTGTACAGACAACCATGTTTTGTGCATAAAACAGTATTTTGTACAAAATATATTTTCTAGGCAAAAAATTGGGTTTTTATGCAAACAAAATTTTCACAAAGAAATCCAAAAAATGTGATAATTGTCAGAGAGCAGTACAAGCAAATCTTTGTGTGTAAATGACATTTGCACAAAACACTGACCATTTTCACAAAAATCTCATGAGGCTTTCTTTGATTTTGCATTGGAATAGGGTGTGTTAAGACAGCTTGAGGGGACAGAGGATGAGTCAATTTGCACATAGTATTCACTTTTCTTTTCTTTTCTTTTCTTTTCTTTTCTTTTCTTTTCTCTCTCCCCCCCCCACATCTTCTGGCTAGCTGGGGTGGTCTTTACTCGCAGCATGATTTAGAGAGGATGGTATGCAATGAGTATGCCAGGCCAATTTAGTCTGTTGATATTCCTAGGTCTGGCTTCTTTATTCTTGTAACCTTTGTTCCAATCCCCTAAGGAGCATAGAGAGATCCATGCATACACTAGGACTTTACTTCCACTCATAATAAGCAGACTGAGGTTCATGCCGCAATAATCTCTTTGTTTTGACTGCTACAGTATCTTCCTTACATAACAAGCATTGTTCCCCTTTATATTCTCTGCCAGAATTAGTGGGCTCTTGTAGACAGTGCTCTTTAAAAGGCTAAAAATCATTTATTTTAGGCCATCCAAGTCATCATTTCAGTATGCTCCTTATCTTGCAACATACAGTGATCCCAGAAATAGTTCTTATACAATCATGAGTAAGAATTTCCAGGGTCAATGGTACATAATTTAATTTTTTGGATGAGAACACTAAAAATAGATTATAAGATGGCCTCAAATATGTTACAGGAAAATGGAGAGGGGAAAGATGGCAGCATGGTAGGTAGATGCAGGAAGTGGGGAAGGGGAGCACACTGCTTGCAGCTGATCCTTCTTTGGCTGATAGATGGGCCAAGTTGTCCTTCATCTTGCCATGATAGTTTTCCTGGGAGGCAGGAAGCACATTCTTCTTGTGATCCTCTGCCCTCGGTTCAGTTGGCTCACCTGGATGTGCTCATAAGGCAATCTTTCTGCCATGGGACAAATGCTGGAGGAACCATTCCAATTCTCACTACAGTTGAGGGTGCTGCCTCTAATAAAATGTAGACTGTGACCTGCTACATCATTGTTGGCCATATGGGTATTTAGTAATATTTGTACATCAGCCACACTATATGTGTGTGTGCCTCATTCTTTCTTTGGGTCATGGTGCATGATACTCACAATCTGAACATTCTTTCTTTCTTTTAAAAATCTGCACCACAGTTTGGTTTACAACAAACTCTCAGAGAAGCTTAGAAAAAGAAAACCTTGTAATTAAGGCTAAACCATTTCATTGGTTAAACTGTTAGATTGATAGTCTGTCTCCCTACCCCATTAAACTGGGCGTACTCTCTGTTTCAGTAATCTTGTATTCCTAATATTCAAATTTAATTGACAGGTCAATCAATTGAGTAGAACTGATATGATTAATCAGGAACAACTCATAAACCAGATTGCAGCCCTGCTTTTTAGAAATGGGCAAATCACATGTATGCATCAGATTGGCTCAGAGAAACTGTGTGTGTTTCCTCTCATCCCCTCCAAGGGAAGGAACACACCATACTTCTAGGTCTCCATGGCAACCTATTATAGCTTACACAACTATTGATAGACACAACATTTTTGACAACAATTGTATAGCCTAACAATTGTTTCCCCACAAAAGTAAAGGTATAGCCCATGTTTCCCCACAAAGTAAAGGTGGCTATGTAAGTTGTACAACTGGATCTACTCCAGTCCTGTCTCTCAACCAGACTAGGACCTTCCTCTCAGATAATTTTCTCCACAGTTAAGTCTTGGTCTCCTGTGGGTAGTTTTAGCATCTTGGGAGATGCGAATACAGCCTACCCTCCTTATCCACACATACTGTACATGGATCCAACTATCCAAGGCTTAAAAATATTTTTTAAAAAAACCAAAAAGCAAACCTTGATTTTGCCATAAGGGACACCATTTTACTACGCCATTGTATATAATGGGACTTGAGCATCCATGAATTTGGTATCCCCTGGGGGGGGGGTCTGGAACCAAAGAGCCCACAGTACTGTCCAGGTGAAACCCTTGGTCATCCGTGTGTAGCCACAAGATCAGTCATTTGCAAGGTGTGGGTTTTATCCAGATCAGATCCCTGCTATTGTGAGTAGTGATGGAACTTGGCTCCCCTACTGGTAAGTCTCTTAGGGAACAGCATCTGGATGCCTCTCGCTCATTTTCACTGCAAATATGAATGGGGGAGGGGCCCTAAACCTTCCACAAGACTTCCACAGGAGAGGTTGCCAATGTTTCCCCCTTCCCCCCCTGAAAGCTATGAAACTGTATCCGAATTGACCCTGCCTGCTGGCAAGGGGAAAGTTGAGGAGATGTCAATGTGAGGGTAAATGCAGTTAAGGACTCACCCCTGGAAGGGGCCTGATGGTTTGTCTCAGTTGCACCACTTTTTCCCTAGTGGTGTTGCCTTGCTCCTATTGCCCACAGCTGTTAAGAGACTCAGTTCCCTGCCTTGACTTTTTCCTGGTCAAGCCTAGTGAAGCTGGAAAACATCTAACACATCCATCACATTCTCTCTGCTTAGTACAATATGTGGAGAGTTTCTCTTTGCTCTCAGCCTGGTTCATGCTTTCCCCCATCTAACCTCCCTCTCAAAGACTGTTGCAGTGTCTGGGCGCAATTACTCCCCTAGGCTACTCACTGGCATCACACCACACTGCTGGCCGACCAACTAACCATACATGCAACACCCAGCATTGTAGCAGCCAACTGCCCTGCCAGGGCCAATACACTGGATGAAGCACAGCATGGCAACATAGTGGTCCCTGACATTTGCTCATGTTGTGGTTTGTCATTATGTTCATGGGTCTCAAGCGCATGTTCTCCCTCCTTCCCTACCCTGGGGCAGCTTCAAGAGAACCAAAAGCTTTCCCTCCCATCTTTGCCATAGTTTATTGTTATGCCTGGAGCCCTTATGTCTGAGTAACTGTAACTGTGGTTTAGTGGAGGGTGGAGTGGGCAACATATGGCCTGTGTGCCACATGTGGCCCCAAAGCCATTTTGTGGCCCCCAGACCTCCAAACTGCACCACTGAACAACTGTGGAAAAGTATGGAAGTATCAAGATTTTCGGGCTCTCCCATCTCAGCCCTCGGCAGTGCTAAAAGCCTATGTATGACGTATGTAACAGTTACATACAGCATTCTTGTATAAGGTAGTACAATAAAGATATTACCCAGATCTGATTTTTATTGGTACTTATGGACCATGTGACATATTTCTTAAGGAGTACTTCTGTTTATGCCTGTCTAATTGCCCTGAAGGCACCAGACGCAATCTAATCTTGGAAGCTAAGCAGAGTCAGCCCTGGTTAGCACTTGGATGGGAGACCACCAATGAATACCAGGTGCTGTAGGCTATATTTCAGAGGAAGGACCGGGAGAAACCACCTGTGATAAATCCTTGCCTAAAAAAACCCTATGAAATTCATGGGGTCACCATAAGTTGACAGAAATCTTGAAGGCACACACACATATCTGTCTATATAATATGGCTGTTGAAGACTGCAAATTACAGGAGTGGCTCCTCCTCTGTCTCCCACCACTGGGAGCAAGAGACTAAGAGGACATGGGAAAGGGCCTTCTCCATTGTGGCACCCTGTTTGTGGAGTGTTCCCCACTGGGAGATCTGATTGTTGCCAACATTGGCTTCTTTCTGGCACCAAACCAAAACATGGCTTGTTATTAAAGCCTTTGAGGCCTAATTTCTAAAATGTACAAAATGGTTTTAACTGTTTTAACCTTTAAGCTCATTCAACTTTTTAAATTGGTCACTATGTTTTTAGTCTGCTTACATTACTTTTATTTATATTTGTTTCGCACTGTTTGTTTTTACTTGTGTGCTGCCCTAAGATCCTATGATACAGGGCAGAATATAAATGTTTTACAAAATATATTCAGTTCTCCAGACAGTTTCCTACCCTCTGCAGGAGTTTTTTGGGGTGGTGGTAGGAGGGGGTTTACCCCCAAACACACACACACTTGTGCTCACCAAAGCCACTACCACAAGTGTAATGACTGCATTGGATACTGGTCTGAAACTTTAAGGCTCATTTTTGGTTTTGCTGCAATGAACTTAATATGGCTACCTCTCTGGAAATTGGTTGAAAGGTTCATGCTTCATGGTGCTATCCTTAAAAAAAGGTTAACTTCAGAAAATCCTCTGATGTCGCCCAGTCAGAGGTATCATATCTGAGGCTAATTATTGACTGAAAGAGAGATTGGAATACCTAACAGGCATATTAAGATGGCAAATTTGTCTCAAAAGCATTGCAAACATTTCAGTTTTGAGGCAAAAGATTTATGCTGTCAGTGATTGCAAGACAAATGTGTTTCATTTTAATGATTAGTCTGCTCACAGAGAAAAAGAAAATCAACGTAAAGATGTACATCAAGAGGTAGCGCTAAGGGTTTGTTTATTAAAGAACATAGAATGAATGGCTTATAGCAGATTATTTTGCATGTTTTCCTTTATAAAATGGGAGTGGGGAGGATTTCTGGCCTGGAAATCCTCTTTTTTTCTCAACAGGATCCTCAAGGAAGGTTGGTAGAGAACTTGCAGTTCTATCATACCCTAAAAACTCCAGAGCAAAAGGAGACTTTCTGAGACAATTTCTCCATAGGATACTAAAGGCAGAGCCAAGCCCTTGCTGCCCTTCTGTCATGTATGAATGCATGGGAAAGAAAATAAATATCCACTGTTTTTAAATTCTAGCCAGTTCAAAGTAGATTTTATACTTGCATTGTAAACGGATTAAAAATGTATTGAAACTTCAGTTGAATAGCTGGAGCACTGTTCAAACCCCAACAGGTGAAGAAACAGTGGTTATGCTATCCAGTTCCTTTTTCGGTGTTGTTATTTCCTAAAGGCAATCTAAATTATGGATGATTTGTATAAGACACAGCTCTAACTAAATTCACTTCCACAGGCTTCCTCTATATTGGTCTTCTTCAGACTGAGTAACAGACAAGACTTGACAATATACCCACTCAGAAAAACATTCCCTTTCCATATGAGTTGCACTATAGGATACATCTTGCTTAGCTGTGATCCATATGTGTTCTTTTATGTTCCTTTTGATTTTTCTCTGTGATGCCAACACAAGAGCCTGCAGAACAACAAACAGCTATATGAATGGGAAGTCTAAGACCTGGAGGGAGAAAATGGGCAAGAGTATGACAACTAGGAGAACCAACATAATGTACTGTAGTGGTCTGAGTACTGGACCAAGACAGCAGAATTTAAATCCCTGCACAGCCATCGAACCCCACTGGGTGACGTTGGGAAAGTCCCATGCTCTAAGCCTTAGAAGGCAATAGAAAAGCCTCTCTGAATGAATCTTGCCAAGAAAACCCTATGATAGGTTTGCTTTAGGGTTGCCATGAGTCAAAAAAGACTGGAAGGCACACAGCACACAGCAACTAAATATTTCCAAATCTAGAGGAGAGGTGTGCAATACCATTGGACCACAGACCCCTTGTCATTGGCTATGCCATCTAGGCATGGTGGCAGTTGCAGGTCAGAAAAACAGGAAAGCCACACACTTCATCTTGCCTAACTGAGAAAAGTGGGGGTTTGGTCAAACAGCATGGTATGGGGACAGATAGGACATAATCAGCCTTTCAGCCATTTGATAATTCTTCATTTAGCTTCTATTCATTTTGTACCTAACCAGGTCTTCTCAAATCAATCCCAGTTTGGCTAATTTAGGGGAAGGCTGTCATGTTTCCTCTACTTCTGTTCCTTGCCTTTAAAAGGAAATCTGATGAGTGCCAGAGACAAATTTTGAAAATGGCTGGGTTTTGTGTTAGTGAAGGTGGATGTACCATTGTGTCACCTGAGAACTTTTCAATGAGGCAAAGGGAGAGCTTGGAAGTTACAAGTAATATCATGAATGGAAACTAGTTATTTTGGGGGTAACTAAATTATATGTCAAAATAAGGAAATGAATAAGAGTGATGTTCCTTTATAGCTGAAAGGTGTAATGCCTTATAATTAGTTCCAAAACTATTTTGGCAGGAATTTTTCAAGTCTTATATTGTTGTCTTATCATAAGGTTTTCTCTCTCTCTCTCTAAAAGTATGCAAAGTAATAGAAAACTAACAAGCAGTGTAACTAGGAAGGTAACAAGTTCCTTTCCTAACACCACAATAAGTGAAAGTATAAGGTTACTTTACTAGGAACATGGCAGGGGGTTGGACTGGATGGCCCTTGTGGTCTCCTACAACTCTATGATTCTATGGTTCTATTTTTAAAGAATTAACATTCCTGAGCACAGGACAAGATCCAACAGGGTCATTCTGTTTCCATCAATTCCAGTGAAGGCAGGTGACTCTCATGGTGGTTGGGGTCATGATTCCACTCCCTGCCTCAGTCTGAGCTTTAAAGCAATTACCCAAGGTATTGAGAGAGCTAGTGTAGTGTAGTGGTTTGAGTGTTAGACTAGGACTCCAGGAGGCTAGGGTTCAAATCCCCACTCAGTCATGGAAACCAATTGGGTGACCTTGGCCAAGTCACACTCTCTCAGCCAAAGAGGAGGGCAATAGCAAACCCCCTCTGAGCAAATCTAGCCAAGAAAACTTCCTGATAGGTTCACCTTAGGGTTGCCATAAGACAGAAATGACTTGAAGACACAACAACAACAACAACAACAACAACAACAACAACGGTACTGAACCATATCCCCCAAATAGGTGTTTGTTTGTTTGTTTTTGGACAGCTCATTAAATGCTCAGAGTAAAACCTGGAGTGGATTTGCTTCCAATTTCCAGGAACCACCAGTGGAACTGGGATGGGGCAATTCTCCTCTCCCCATAAGCCCTGCTCCCAGCAGCAATTACAAAACCTAATCCAGAATTCTGGAGAAAACGTCAAAACAGGTTTTCAGGCTGTGCAGGAGCCAGAGGGGAAAACAGTCCTCACGTGCTAGTGGAGTGTTAACAGCAGGGCCCTGAATTGAAGCCACTTGTCTAGCCTAACAAATCTACAAGAGCTTCTGTCATTTCTTTTGTTAAGAAACATGGAGAAACAGGCATACCCTTTCTCTAAACTTCTTTTGGCTCTTTCTCAGAAAGCTGCCTTTTCACACATAAGCTGAAAAAGAGCTAATTTTGGGGCAACTTGTTCCTAATAAAGCCAGCCTCTCAGTACCACCACATATTGTCAGAGGAGATCGATAAAACAAGAATCAGTGGGAAAGCTGACATAGCAAGTGTCAAAGCAAGGGTGGCCAAAGTGCAGTCCCAGGGCTGCAGGTGTTCATCCAAGACTGCTTTTTCCTCCCATCTCTAAATCAGAAGCCTCTAGGAATGGCAACTCACCTTGGAAATAGGCTTTAGGCCACACCTGCTTTTGCAAATATTTATCATTTAAAAACTTTGCTTGTCAAAATGAGAAGTGGATTCTGCTACTTCCAGTTTTGTTTTGTGATCTTTCTGGCAGTCTACACAGCCCCTGGAGCGTCCCCACACAATAAATTAATCCCTGTACCCACCACAGTTGCCTACTCCCAGTATACAGTAAGAACAGAGTAATGCCTCTTTGCTTTCTTCTATCTATAATCAGTGATGCTACCAAGGGAGGACTTTGGGGCAGAAATTCAGGGCCTCACTCAGAAAAATGAGCAGCACCATATACAACAGGGCTCATCTACTTGCTGACAATGTCATGTAGAAGAGGGCAGTTATATTTACAGCCAGAGTCTAAGTACATCGCTGCCTCCAGCAGAACAACAGCTTCCAGGTAAACAAAGCACTTCCCTACATTTTAGAACATAATAACGGACTTATTCCGACTTTGCAATAGATAGTACTTGATCGATTTCCACAAGAGTGGGGGGAAATATCTACAAGTGCAATTTGGCTATTTGTTTTCTAGGGATTTTCCTCCCCACCCCTCCCCAAGTGCCAGCTGGAGAAACACATTCTCACAGAATCCCCAGAAAACAACTCAAGAGACACTTGCTTTTTGCACTTTGTGTAAAAGAAATAACAGACAGCACATTAGGAGCTGGGAGGTGGTAATGAAGTGAGAGGAAACAATGAAGGAGTTGTGATTTCCACCCACCCCACCCTTTACTTCTTCCCTGTGTGACATGTGGAGATGGCATGTGTTTGGGGGATAAACTTGAGCTCCACTGAAGGAGGAAGAGAATATGATATAATCCTGTGTTTCTGTAACATTTATCCTTTAAAGCTGATAGAAGGAAGAACTAGGAAATCTTAGCCATGCATTATTATGTGGTAAACTAGTGGAGTTCACCTTAACAGTCTCTCCAGTGGCAGATGTAGAGAAGCAGTAAACGCTGGCAAGATACTGGAGGACAGCTGTATGCAGTGGTGGCTGGTGACTTCCACATGAGTGAATTGGTGAGTCTAGGGTCTAGATCAAGGGAAGTAATAGTGCCACTCTATTCTGCTTTGGTCAGACCTCAACTGCAATATTGTGTCCTGTTCTGGGCACCACAATTCAGGAAGGATATGGACAAGCTGAAACGTGTCCAGAGGAGGGGGACTCAAATGGTGAAAGGTCTGGAAGCACACCATGCCCTATGTGGAGTGGCTTAGGGAGCTGGGCATGTTTAGTCTGGAGAAGAGAAGGTTGAGAGGTGGCATGATAGACATATTTAAATATTTGAAGGGATGTCATACTGAGGATGGGTACAAGCTTGTTTTCTGCTGCCCCCGAAACTAGGACATGGAGCAATGGACTCAAACTACAGGAAAATAGATTCCACCTAAATGTCAGGAAAAACTTCCTTACAGTAAGAGCTGTTTGGCAGTGGAATACGCTGCCTGGGAGTGTGGTGGAGTCTCCTTCTTTTGAGGTTTTTAAACAGAGGCTGGATGGCCATCTGCCGGAAATGCTCTGATAGTTTATTCCTGCATGGCAAGGGGTTGGACTGGATGGCCCTTGTGGTCTCTTCCAACTCTATGATTCTAGGTGCTTGTCTGAATTTCAAAGCAGCTGCCCAAGGTAAAATACTCTGTGGCCTTGTTTAAATGGGCTATTTACCTCATCTTGGCCCCATCTTGGAGCCCTGCATTCCAGACAATACAGGGCATTTGCCTCATTTTGCCCCTGAGTAGTCCACACAACCCCTGGGGCAAAGAAGGAGCCAAGACAGGTAAAGCCTGTTACAAATGCCTGGGGAAAACCAGCAATAAACAATCAGCTGGCAAAAAACAGGAAGCAGGCCTGCAGCATGTGACCAAGCTGTTCACATGCAAGAGGCCTTGCTCACATTCTACAGGTCGGCTTCCTGGCTTCAGAGAGTGGGATGTGGGCAGTGACAGCAACTGTAGCGATGGGCCAGTGTGGCAGTCTGGATTCCAGACATAGATCTGAAATTAGAGATGGGGAGAAACTAGTGTTCAGTTCACATTCTAATGCAAACTGACTGAATTTTGTACTTTTGAACCAATACACATCTTGAAACTCAATTAACTTTTAATATTTGCACTTCTAGTGTTGCTATGGAATTTTCTAATTAAAATAGACATAAAAATTAGACATATTACAGAAAATATGTATGTATTCAGGAAAAAAATGTGTGTATTCAGGAAAAAAAGCATTAAATGCATGCATTCAAAAATCATGCATGCAAAAATAGGTTTTAATGTGAAAAAATTTAAAGCCATCAAATTTCAGGATGAACTAAATTTGGAAAAATGGGAAATTAAGAGAAAGTGAAACTGACAGATCCATCTGTGCTTACCTGCAATTGATATGGGTAACACCAAAAAAGCTCTATGAAAAAAAAAATGACTTGAAGACTTTATCTTCTTACATTAAAACTATTACTGGTCAGTGAATAACTGAATACATCCATTAAACCATCTATGAAATATTCTATTAACGAAGCCACATGTTGCTTTATCCCTTCCACTGAACAATTCAAAAGCTGATCCAAAATATCCCTTCATGTCCTGTGTTTCCCATCTAAGTTAAATATTCCTTGATATGGCCCTGTTATTGTCACATAAACATCTATCAGGAGAACATAGGCCCCATCTACACGATGGAAAAAAAAATCCATTGGGGGGGGTAAAATATCCAAAAAGGCAGCTGTTTGTATGTGTACGATCTGCCTACATGATTGTTTACCCTGCCCTAAACTCCGTATGACCCCCGCCTTGTCCAGCTGGCTGGAGCCAGTGATCCAAGCAGTGGTTTTAAATCTCCCGCCACTTTGTAAAATTATTTTCAGTTTTGCGGACAGTCGGTTTTCCCTATTTACAATGTAAAATAAAAATAAATATATGTAAAAATCTCAATTTCATGGACTTACCGGACTCTCGCTTAGCCAGGAATCCAACATGGTGGCCGCTCCCAATTCCCCTCTTTGCTAGCCCCACCCCCTGTGCTCAGCCAGCCAATCAGATTACACTGCTTGTTCGTATGTGTGCGAATGGGGTGTACAGACCATCGATAATATGAACGGCTATACAGATTTTAGCTCGAGCTTTGCTAATCCTCCTGAACGCCGAATTTATGGAGGATTTGATAGCCCCCCTTCCGAAAGACACGTATGCATCCGAACAGCTGTGTGTACACATAATCAATCTTCCAAACACCGTACATATATTTTTGACCATGTAGATGGCCCCATAATAGGCAAGACTTTACACATAGGACTCAGTTACACTTTCAGTTTAAGTTTGCAGCATTTGAAGGAGTTCAATTTGAAACAGAAGACACTTGGGGTTATCTACATGAGCCTGGATGTGCCGGCTCCCTGTCAGTCTATCCTGGCTGCAGAGCTGGCCCGTTCTTCCCCCATTACCATCACCAAATAGGGCCGAGTCCAAATATAAATGCTGGTCCATTTCTGCAGCCACCACCATTTTCCCTGTTGACTCAGAAGCCAGGAAGTGGGCCCACAACATGTGACTGAAGGCCCCTGCATGTGACCAGCCTTGGTCACATGCTGAGGGACCCCTGCCTGACTTCCAGGAGAGCCAAGGAGATGGCAGGATCAGCGAGGGCCATCATACTAGACATGAGAACTCCGATCTGGGTTTTGGCAGTGGTAACAGATTAAAATGGGTATTATTTGGAAATGGTTTATCAGGCCCTACCCTGGCTTGCCCCCTCTCTCAGCCTTGTATCTGCCCCACAGGTCATAAGGACTGCCTGATGGCAGAATGGGGGAAATGCCCTGTGTCATATGAACTGCAGGGCTCTGAACCGAGGCAAGCTGGGGTATTTAGCCAGTATAGATAAGGCCTTGGAGGAGGTAAACTTTTAGGGTTTAAGTAACATTAAATCAGGAGCCAGTATGTCATTCCGTCCCCTGGATTCTGGGTATTAGAGTAGAATCCATGGAAGGCCCTGACATGAGTTTGGTTCCTGGACTGATTTCCCTGCCTGGGCCTCTCAGTCCCTGGAATACAGCCAGCCCGCCTTTAGCCTGGGAATGTTTTCTCCTCTTGAGACTTCAAGGCCACTGTGCCACCTGGGTGCATCATCCCCCCTCCTCCCCCTGCATACTGTTCTCACACTGGAAGGGTTTATCTCTTGTCTGTGGTTGTGGTAGCTTTAGTTCTGGCTTTTACATGTTACTGGAACAATTGCCTTGCTCAATAAAGAAATCTTGTTGAATTATTGTGAGTGTGTTATTGGTGCATCACACAGCATGGCATAGTGGTTTGAGCGTTGGACTGTGATTCTGGAGACCAGGGTTTGAGTCCCTGCTTGGCCATGAAAACCCACTTGGTGACCTTGTCAAGTCACACACTCTCAGCCTCAGAAAGCCTCATGACAGGTTCATCTTAGGGTTGCCACAAATCGGAAATGTCTTGAAGGCACACAACAACAACAACAACATAAAATCACAGTTCCTGGCTGCAGGCCTAGCTGGCTAAGCTCTACTTAGTGCCAAACAGATCAAGAAAGTGGTGTTGAATGGACATAGGAAGCTTCTTTTCCAGTCCAAATCTTTCTGTGTATGAGAGCATTAATTATACAAACACAGGGTATAATGTATACCTCTCAAAATGATAAATAATACATGACATCATACACTTACACCAGCTTTTAAAAGATCTTTTTAAAGCAAGGACAAGGACTTATAACTGCTAAACTGGAGACAGAATTTCATAAAAAGACCAGTATGGTCTTTTATAATAGTCATACATAGACACACATGGGATTCAATGGCCAACAGTAGGGAAGAGTATCAAAACAGCTGGAATACAACATAGAAATCTGAACCTTGGTGCATGCATATGTCATGCATGATCCAATCAAACTCACATTTATTTCAAGGTAGGAGTTTTCACTGCTTGATTAGCCCTCCTGTTAAAATCAATGGAAGCTCTTAACTTAGCTTACAGCATCTGTAAATCCCAAACATGATGTACACTCTTTTGAATTAGGAAATAGAAGTGCTCCCCAAAAGGTTACATTATTTTCATGCTAGATAAATAGCCACATAATGGTAGCTGCAAAAGCATTATTTGCTTAGTCGTGAAGGCATGCAGGGGAAGGATTCAGTATGGCAGCAAATAAAGATCTGTCCTCAAAGTTCCTTGAAGCAACTTACAAGTTGATTCAAGGGTGGTAATCTCATTATAGCAGCCAGCAAAGAGCATATCAACTCACCTTTAAGACAGGAGCTTGGGCTGTTAGGAGCTATATTACTAGGCCCCACATTTGGTGCAACCTTGTGGTGGTTTGACTCAGGTGGCTCAGTCCATCAATCCAGTGGCACTGGAGCATGATCCAGGCACCATCATCATGACCAGATCTGAGCCACATCCCATCTTAAATTAAGTCTTGAGGCCAAGGCAACCATGTCAGGAACACCAGTGTGTCCTCAGACCCTGCTTTCCAAAGAAACCAGCCTCCTTGTCTATCCCAGGGACCTGTACCCCCATGTCAGCACAATACAGGTAATAATATTAGTGGGGCTTGTCAGAAGAGAGGAAGCATGCTAAGTTTCAGGACAGAAGTCTCCCCTTTTAAGGCCTTCCAGTTTTCAACGAAGCAGCTCAGATTGTGAGGGCTGATCTAGTACTAGAATCATTACAGCAGAATGAAGAACCTTTGGTCCTCTGGAGATTTGGGGCCAAAACTCTGATAATCTCTCACCTTCGGCCATGGTTGATGGGAGCTGTAGGCCAAAACATTTGGAAGGCTGAATTTTCCCAACCCATATTAAAGTTTGTTCAAGTTTTCCTGGAGCTAGTTGCTCACTTGGAGCTCTCCATTGCTGCCTTTACTTCTCATCAAGACCAGAAAGACACACGGTGACAGGATTGGTCTCTTTAATGCTAGGTTCAGAATCATCATATGCTGGCTTCAAGGTCAAAACAAAACAAAGCAACCTGACTCCAATATCTCCTTTAAAAAAAAAAAAAAGACCTTGGAATGCTATGAAAGCATACCCTGAGCATAGAAAAACAATGATATTATGTTGTTTTGCATGTGTGGATATAAGCCCAAAATCCATTGTATTCGCAATATTCAGCCGTTGTGTGAAAACCTATTGAGCAAAATGTTTCAAAAAATCTTTTCTAAGGGGGTAGTAATGCAATAAATTCGCACCAGGGTGAGAAATGCTGAAGTGTTAATCAGAGCCCTTTCTACAGCTTGCTATTATGATGCTACCAGTGATGAATTCTCTCAAAATGTTTGTTTTCTGAGCTGTTGTTATCACTCCTTTGTGCAATGCTTATGTAAACTAGTACCAGGTTATTGATAACTAGCATGAGGTTTGTCTGACTCATTCAAACAGGGATTCAAGTCAAAGCAGAAATTAAATGGCACACCTTTTTCTTATGCAAGGAGACCAGTCACCCCTTTTCAGCTTTTCAGCTTTCACCCCTTAGTGGCATCCACTTAGAGATAAACACATTTACATAGTACATAAAGCCAGTGTAGGAATCTTGTAGACTTGCTGCCCCATTCCCTCCCTAATACCACAATTAAAAACAAAACAAAACACCTGGCTGAAAAAACAAGATTTTTGTCAAAAACTCTAGTGGGCAAGGTTTTGTGATAAAGTACTGTACTGTGTCTCCTCACTCACTCACTGCCAGAAAAAGGTCAAATTCTTCTTTTTTTAATGGAAGTAAGCAGAACATCACTACCAGTTCTGAAAAAATGGCAACATGTGGCCTGTATAGGGCTCCCCTCCTCCTCACAAATAGCCCTCTGTCCCTCCATGTGTGCCCACTTTGCTATGAAGGAAATGTGAATGTCATAAGCATTTGAACTGAGGCACTGCTTGTTGAATTACTTGCTTATTATGTAGGTGCAGGCTGAGTAGTCTGCTTATCATACATCTTGTGTCCAACTGTTGCCTCCTCCCTTTCCTTTTCTCTCTGACCCAAAAGCTTACCCAGCAAAAAAGCGGAAAGCAATGGTGGTGGTAGGTGTACTAGCTTGTCATCCTTGGCAGGAACATTAGGCTATTTCTACTAAGGGAATTGAATGCAAGTGTGTCACATTCCTAGCAAAAATGGAGCCTTAGTATGTTGCTTGGCAGGAAAGGATGTTCTGCTAAGAGCTGGAGTCACCTCTACCACCTCTCTCTTCTCCTCCCTCAGGTAATTTGGAAGGATGTAGTTCCTTTTCTGTAGTGTCTGTAAGAGTACTGGAAGCATATTCAAAAGGCTGAGTTCCATTGGAGTGAATACAAGGATGCTCATGCATCTCTGAAAGAGACGCTTCCATTTAATTATGACAAGTCATAGTGGCTATTTCTCAACACAGGACAGAATTCAAAGACATAGCTGTGTTAGTCTGGAATATTAGTAAGCAAGGGGATCTTGTAGCACCTTTGAGACCAACTGAGAGAAAGATGTTGTAGCATAAGCTTTCATAGACTTGGAGTGCATGGAGTGCATTTGAGGAAGTTGACCAAGTCTACAGAAGCTTATGCTCTAACTTCTTTCTCTCAGTTGTTCTCAAAGGTGCTACAAGATCCCCTTGCTTATTAAACACAGAACAGGCACTATCACATTGCTTTCTCACTTGAATTTACTGTATTATTATTTTTTACATCCTTCTGTATATGGAAAGAAATTCTGCAAAGTGTTCAATGTCTGTCAGCCCTTCCTCCTAAAAAACACACAAGCTATGCCCCCACAAAGAGTCTCTGAAGTCAGCATTACATAAATCAAACAAATGTTTCCATGGCTGAAGTCTGTTCAGATTATAACTGCAGAATTCTTGAGCTGTACTTTAAGAACCTATTTTACCAAAATGATATTCAATTTTATTTATATTTTTGGGCAATAAACTTCACATCTAAAATAGTTGCACAACTGTACAGCTCAACATGGAAACTTACTTCTAAAAAGTCATTTGTTCAATTGCTCCTTATAGTGTTTTAGCAAGTAGCCTACAGTGATGACTAGTTACAATGATGCAAACAAGCAATTTGTTACAGGCATTTCTTGTTATTTTCCCAATACATTGTTACTTTTAAAGGGGAAAAATCCTCAGGATTGTTAAAACAATGGCATAAAATGTAAACATTCATGTCACAATGTTTATACAAATGCTCTTTAAAGGTAACTTTTGAATGTAACTAGAAACCTTTATTCATTACACTAATAAAATAATGTTGTTCTTACTCATTATGTTATTTTTTGAAACATTAAACCCTCATTACCTAGAAGAGTAACTAGTTATACACAACTGTTACTTGTAATTTACTACTTCCCAAGTCTGAGTTTATCAACGGTCCAATTCTATACATTACAAATGCAAAATAATAATAATAATAATAATAATAATAATAATATATTGAAGGGCAATGCAATACAGTGCATTCTGGGCAAACCCCCAGAACCACAAGGGGTTGGTTCCAGGACCCCCTCCCCAGATACCAAAAAACGTGGATGGTCAAGCCCCATATTATTCATTGGCAGTGACATGAATGCACATGCTTCAGCATGTTCATGTCCATGATGCTATCATTGAATAATATGGGGCATGGAGATCTGCAGACAGCCCAATCTGTGGATCAGGAGCCCACTGTTATGGAGGGCCCACTGTACATGCATACCTTGGTCTTTCCACTAAGGCTCTCAAGGCAGCATACAAGGGAACAGTTCCCCATATGGTCCTCACAACCACCCCATGAGGTAGGTCAGGATGATAGAAAGTGACTGGTTCAGGATCACCTAGTAAGCCTCAAGCCTCAGTAGAGATATTGAATCTGGATCTTTTCTCTCCAAGTCCAGCATGCTATCCACTACTGTACCAAAGTAGCTGTCCGAGGAGGGGCTAAGACCCTGGCTGGACAGCACTGGAGCACTTGGGTCCAAGAGCTTGGAAATGTTGCTTTGGGGACTATAGCTAGCAGAATCCCCCATGATGTCAGGTAGATATGAGACATTGTAGTCCATAAAGAGCCAGTGTGGTGTATAGTTTGAGCATTGGACTATAGACTTGGAGACCAGGCTTTGAACCCCCACTCAGCCATGGAAACCAACTGGGTGACCTTGGGCAAGTCACACTCTCTCAGCCTCAGAGGAAGGGAAGGGCCCACCCCTTCTGAACAAGTTCTGCCAAGAAAACCACCTTAGGGTTGCCATAAGTCAGAAATGACTTGAAGGCACACAACAACAACAAAGCCCCCAAAAGTAGCTTTTTGAGGCACTGGTACTCCAGTGAAAGTTTCCTTGAGCTCAAATGAGGCTTACTCTCCAATGTGCTCATGACTCCAGCCATTATCTTCTAACTGGAGCATTAAAAAAAAGCAGACCAAGAAATGGCTTTGCAATCCCCATACCCAAGAATGATTCACTCTTTAATGAGCCAAAATGTCAAAGGAACCTCTCACATTTTATACCACCACTTGAAAATCAACGTCAATGCTAAACTGTATTTTTTTATTTAAAAAACTCTTTGGTATCAAAAGCAGTACTTCTTTTATAGAGGTGACAATGGGAGTTAGGCAAACTCTGCATGTCATGCTTACTCAAGTCTTAGTATGAATAACAGAACTTTTAGGGCAAAATTCAGACTGCCTCTTTTTGGAATCAATTTCTATTAGTTATTGCTGGGTTTAGATAATAGGGCCTTGTGCTACCTGCTCTCCAATCAAAGAAATTGTACCTGACGTCCTTTGCTGAGTAATACACCCTTAGCAGAAAGTTTCCATTTCTTGCCACACAAAGGTGATATTGCCTTAAATAGTCCTGTGTCTGCTGCACAAGGTCTTCAAACCCCCACCTTTTACAGATGTCTTCTACCATTAGCATTTTTTACCTTCTAAAAATATAGACCTAGTTTCTCTCACCTTTACTTTTAATAAGAAATCTTTGCACTCTGATATCATGTTGGCTGCTTTCCAGTATACCTGGATATCAGTAATGATGCTATGTAACAAGAACTCCTCCCTTGGTACCCTAAACAGTGTCCTTAATTTATCCTTGGATGCCATGCTACTTGGGGACGACACTGAATTGTCATTTACTTGTGCAAAGATTTTCAGTGTTGGATCAAGTGGAAAGCTGATTTAACACAGGGCTGGCCCAAGACACTCTGAGGCCTGAGGAGGAACAAGAATGCCATCCTTTCCTTGCAAAGTCATTGGACCTAGGCCTAATTTCAATGTGGCACTGGTACAGTGCAAGCACAATGGAAAATCTCCCCACCACCGCCACCACATACATACATACATACAACAGTCCTTGGAGCTGCTCAAAACCATCTCCAGGGGTTTTCCCAGCCCTTTGCAACAGGTTTGGGGATTCATGGGGTGACTGAAATGGAAAGGAGAGATCACTCTCCTCTCACTTCCCATGAGTTTCCCTGTTCTTCCAGAACATGTCCAGCATTAGATTCTTCTTATTGTACTCATGGCAAGGCTACTTATTAAGTTAATATGGCACCTGAGGCAGAACATCTCACAAGCACCTCTTGCCCCATTTTGCTAGCAGCAAAAACATAACAATAATACATGAATGACTAGGATTTGCTGCCTTTTCATGATACCCTAAATCTGCCGCTGAAGATGGTTGCCTCACTCTGGGAGATCTAAGCAAATGCCTTCCCTCTATGGTCATTCCATGGGACACACATTGACTATAAAGCCCAAATGGCATGGCTCAGTACCTCACTTTAATGCCAAAGTAGAGCTGGCTCTTACATTACATAAAATAAACAGCATGCAACTACTAGGTTGCTTATTTTTAAAAATGTAATGTGAAGATCCCCCTTCTATGTTACAGCAAATTTCTAATACAATTTTAAATTGTTGTTGTGTGCCTTCAAGTCATTTCCGACTTATGGTGACCCTAAGGCAGCCCTATCACAGGATTTTCTTGGCAAGATTTGTTCAGAGGGGGTTTGCCTTTGCCTACATCTGAGGCTGAGAAAGTGTGACTTGCTAAAAGTCACCCAGTGGATTCCATGGTCAAACAGAGATCTGAACCCTGGTCTCCATGGTCATAGTCCAACACTCAAACCACTACATCACACTGGCTCTTTGTATTTGTTTATAATTGGGCTAATAACTGGGAAGGCAAAATGAGTAAACTAGATTCTCACCAGAAGTGACAATATGACTAAACAAGATCCTCACTAGAATCCAAAATGGCTAAACTGAGCTATTGTACTTTGGACATGTCACCAGACAGCATGATCATTGCAAAAGACAATCATGCCTGGTATAGTTGAAGGGAGTAGGAAATGAGGAAGAGCACATTACAGGTGAATTGATTCAGTCCATGAAACCATAGTGCTAAGTGTGCAAGACTTGCACACTTAGCACTATGGTTTCATGGACTGAATCAATTCACCTGTAATGTGCTCTTCCTCATTTCCTACTCCCTTCAACTAGAAAAGGAGGGTTCCTTTTCTAAACAATAGAGAAGAAACTTGTTTTCATACCTTTTGTATGATAGGAATATCTATATTCACCTATAAGGTACTAATTGGTCCCCGTTAGAGAAGGCCTCTTGAATAAGTGGGAACTGGGTAGATCAGCACTTAATGCCAGTTACATTGGGGGTTGCATGGAGATTTATTGTACACAGTGCAGTTCAGTCCATCTTAATTGGGGATCACCTGTATTAATATGTATCTTTCAGTCTGCTGGTGTTACTTTTTAAAATAAATGGTTTTCTGAAAATAAACAACTAAGTTTATGATGTCCTGATGTTCACTCAAGCAGTGGTACATGGGTGGACCTTAACTCTTTCCTCCCTAGCTGTGAGCCTGATGACTCCAGCTTCATGTAAAGTTTTTTAAAAACTGAAGGGTTTTTGTATGCAGAACTATGTACTTAATTTAATGGGAATTTTACTATCAAAATCAGAAGGGCCATCTAATTACTTTGTGGAATTATGGTGCTGTAAACACTACAGTATCATCATGTCATCTACATATGTAATTACAGAGTTTCAGTGACACTATTTTAGTAAGGATTGTATAAGCATATACTAAATTAAAAATGGTTAACAAGAAAATCTAGCCATCAGGAAAACCTAGCCATTGACCAGTTTGTGAGAATAGACACATTCATCTAATGAAAAGAAGGTAATTCCTAGGATGACTTACAGCAAGCCACCTCTAAGTGCATTCAGTGCTTAAACTGAATGGAGAATGAAAGTGTTTGGAGCTAGGAGACACACAATTGTGCAGTGTCACTGAGAACCAGGATGATATCAATAAAGATGGCAAACCCAAATATAAAATGAGGATGTAGGAGCTGGGAGACCAAAAGAAGGGACAGAAGAAGAATGGCAAGAGAAAAGAAAGTGAAACAAGAAGCAGGAAACTGGGTAAAGAATGAGTTGAAGAGATGGAAAAGTTAGAATGCAAGGAGAAAGGAAACCCAGGAAGGAGAGAAGTTCAGGATGAGAAGATTTCAGATTCACAGAAACTGAAGCTAAAACAAAGACTCCAGAACAGTCTGAGAGTCGACTTGGAAGTCAGTTGTGCTCCTTGTTTCCTCCCCTCCCCCTGCACCCTTCAGTTTCATTTTTGTCACAGCTCCAAGAAGCAGAAATGTGAGAGAATACTGCAAGAAGCAGAAGAAGCAAAGGTGACCAGCAGGGTGCCACAGGGTTCTGTCCTGGGCCCACTGCTATTCAACATCTTTATCAATGACTTGGATGAGGGAATAGAGGGTATGCTTTTCAAGTTTGCAGATGACACCAAATTAGGACGGGTAGCTAATACCCCAGAGGACAAGATCAAAATCCAAAATGACTTTTAAGAGATTAGAAAGCTGGGCCAAAACTAACAAAATTCATTTCAACAGGGTGAAATGTAGGATAATACACTTGGGCAGTATAAATGAAAAGTAAAGATACAGGATGGGTGACACCTGACTTGATGGCAGTTCATGCAAAAGGGATCTAAGAGTCTTAGTGGACCACAAACTGAACATGAATCAGAAGTGTTATGCAGCAGCTAAAAAAGCCAATGTAATTCTAGACTGCTTCAATAGGAATATAGTGTCTAGATCAAGGGAAGTAATAGTGCCACTCTATTCTGCTTTGGTCAGACCTCAATTGCAATACTGTGTCCAGTTCTGGCCACCACAATTCTAGAAGGATATGGACAAGGTAGAACGTGTCCAGAGGAGGGCAACCAAAATGTTGGGAGGCCTGGAAGCTATGCCTTATGATGAGTGGCTTAGGGAGTTGGGTATGTTTAGCCTGGGGAAGAGAAGGTTAAGAGAGGACATGATAGCCATGTTTAAATATTTGAAGGGATGTCATATTGAGGATGGAGCAAGCTTATTTTCTGCAGCTCCAGAGACAAGAACACAGAGGAATGGACTCAAACTACAGGAAAAGAGATTCCACCTAAATGTTAGGAAGAACTTCCTGACAGTAAGAGCTCTTTGGCAGTGGAACGTACTGCCTTGTGATGGAGTGTGATGGAGTTTCCTTCTTTGGAGGTTTTTAAACAGAGGCTGGATCGGTATCTGTTGGAAATGTTTTGATTGTGTATTCCTGCATGACGGGGTTGGACTAGATGGCCCTTGTGGTCTCTTCCAACTCTATGATTCTAAGGGCAAGTGGGTGGGAATTAGAGCGCATAACACCTCACAGCTCCCAGTTTCTTTTGCTCCTCCTTAGCACTTATGCATCAAGGAAGGTCAGGGTCAGCAACTAAGAGGACTGCTGTTCTGCTGTTCTGCTCCCAGTAAGGGACAAGCCCATGCCACAGTCTGTATAGTCCAAGGGTTAGACAAGAGACTCAGGACTTATTTACATGGACCAGGATACATCAACATCCCACTGGGGTATCCTGCCTGTGGATCAGGCCAGTTCCTCCCCCATTGCCTCCATAAAATGGGAGGAAGTCCAGATGGGCACTCCAGCCTGTTGCTGCAGCCACTGCCACTGCCTTCTCCCTTGCTGTCTCTGCAGCCAGGAAGCCAGCCTGCAACATGTGACCAAGGCCCCCTACATGTGACTAGCCTTGGTCACATGCTGCAGGCCTGCTTCCTGCTACAGAAGAGCGATGGCAGAGGGCAGCTGCAGCAATGGGTCAGCATGCAGGAATGGGCTTCTGTGGTCACGTGGGGCCAATCCATTTTATTTCAGCTGGAATGCTTTTTAGCAGGTATTTTTTTATAACGTTTTATTGGGCCCTACCTAGTCCCCCCATCTTAGCCCCCTCTTTTCCCTGGGGGTTGTGAGGACTGCCCGGGGGCAAAACAGGACAAAAGCCATGAATCATCAGGACTAGAGGGCCCTAAGATGGGGGCAAGATGGGGTAAATTGCTCTACTATCAAGACTGAAACAGTCTAAGGTTAGCAAACCGCAGATAGTCCAAGCAGCAATAGACATTGTTTCCAACAATTCTTCAAGCCTGGAACAGAGGCTTTGTAGCTGTGCTGACCTGGACCTCACCTAAGACTCAGCTGCAGGCCCTTCAGTAAATTCTCCTCAGGAGGAGGGCCTTTCTCCTAAGGAAGATCCTACTCATGAAGAGTCATCTCCTGCAGATGGACCATTCAGCATGTCTCCTCCAGCCTTGCTCATACTTAAACTCTGCATCACATTCTTGGGCTGGAAAGAAGCCCTGTTTCAACCTCTGTCTCCAGATCCAGGGCTGCTTTCCTCTAAAGAAGGTAAATCTTCCAGTTTTTCCAGGAACCCCAGAGGCAGCATGTTCCTCCATGCCACCTGGCTCTGAAGGATCTCGTCTTCCTCCCAAGAGGGTTCCCCCTTTGGGGAAATCATAAGGCCTTATAGTGTGCTGAGAACCAGGATCCTCAAATAAAAGGATAGTTTGTAACTACAGTAGGACCTCTGTATCTGTTGATTCATTATCCACTGATTCAGTTATACGTGGGACAGAAAACAACACACCTACCATAGAGTCTTCCTAGAGAGGCATCCTCTCTAGATGTTCTCTAGGTCCTCGAAGGCAACTCTATGGTATTTTAAACTGGAAGTCCCATTATTTTCAATGGCATTCTGAACGAAATCTGTCAGATGACAAGCCTGAGTTTCTTTAAAAAAGCACTAGAGACGGATCTCTTTCGGCAGGCCTTTCCTAATTAGATCCTGGCTTCAGGAGCTCCTGGCCTCTTTTAGTCTGCTGGCTATTTATTGTATTTATTGTTTTTTAAATGCAATTTTAGATTAGTTGCTTTTTAATTTATATTTGTTTAATATCTTTTTAGGGGGGAGGGTGGGTGTGGGTGGTGTTTTGGGATTTTTATCTGTATTGTATTTTAACTTTGTAAGCTGCCCCGATTGTTTTAACAGAGGGGCGAGGTATAAATAATTTATTATTATTATTATTATTATTATTATTCACTGTTATCCACTGTTTTTGGTATCTGTGGGCCCTCCCGGAACTAATCCTTTGTTGATACGGGGGTCCTACTGTACTTACTTTATGAATTACATGCTCTGCTCAAGCTTGGATCAAATCAGGCTGACTCGTGAATAAGCTGAACTGCCCTCCTGCATTGGGCTTCATCCCTTCAGACATTCAGCACTGGCCGAGCTCCTATACAACTTGGAAGGGCAGCCATATCAAGAGTGGATTCACCTACCCCATGGTGGTGGCTTTACTGGCTGTCCCTGAATGTCAAGTATGAGCAAACCCAGCATGAGCCAGAATGGGGAAGGCAAGGCTTAAAAATGTAAAGCTATGGAAAGAAGCAGAGAACAAGTCATAAAATTGGAAGGCAAAAATGATGAATCTGCCCCCCTGCTCAGATACTAATCAACACTGAGGGTGGAGGAATTAAGACTCTGAAGCAGAAAGGGTGGACCAAAAATTGACCTGACATGAGTGACCTAGGTGACAAACATTTAAGGATGGTGTTTTTGTGATCATCCATTAAAAACAAAAACTCGAAAAGATCACAGCAACATGAAAGCCCTATGCAGGCACAAGGATTAATTTTCCTGCCACTGCCACCATGCCTGCATCCTCATTGCCTTCTGCTGAGGGTGAACCTCATAAAGTCTCATAAAGTCTTTTGTACATGTGGGATGTTCCCCATGTGATCAAGAACCCCCAAACAATTGGGAGTTCTAAAAAATGCCAGGATCCTCTAGGTAGCAGAGCATCTGTGTTGCCAAAATTTGCTGTCAATATGTGGAAGGGTGACAAACATAGTGACCGGGGGTGAGGGTGGGTGGTGGGTGGGACACAACTAGTGTGCTCATCCTTGCTCTTCCCTGTATTAAATCAACAAATCAAAAGAATGCCTGCATAGGACCAGGGGTTCTTGAGTTGGTTTTATTATGACACAGGGCCTGCCTACACTGCAGAAACACAGCAGGTTGATGCCACTTTATCCACCATAGTTCTGTGTTACAGAATCCTGGTATTTGTAGTTTAATGAAGCATCAGAGTTCTCTGGTAGAAAAGGCTAAATACATCACAAAACTACAAATATCAGGATTCCACAGGATACAACTATGGTAGATAAAGTGGTGTCAAACTGCTGCATTTCTGCAGAGTACATAGGCCCATAGACAAGCAGTCCAAGGAGCATGCCAAATCCACACTACACAAATAATCCAGTTTGAAACTGGATTATTTGCCATGGCACCTTCCTAATGAATCCTGGAATTTGTAGTTTTACAGTGTCTTTAGGCTTCTCTGCCAAAGAGTGCTGGTGCCTTACCAAATTACATAGCCCAGGATTCCATAGGAATGAGCCATGGCAAATAATCCAGTTTCAAACTGGATTATTTGTGTAGTGTGGATCTGAGGAACCCACAACCTGGACATCAGCTAACTGCCTCAAATCATCCTATTTTTCACTTTCTACTTTTACACATTAGGAAGAAAGGACCCAGAAAAGGTTATTTTTATGGTAGTATAAATTTATTTTGGTCATTTTCCCTCAGTGTGGTTCTGCATTACACACACACACACATGGAATTTGCCCTTCCATTCGGGGGAAAAAGGTGTTCAAGGTGTTGGGAGGAGTAGAAGGGGTGAGAACTTCACAGTACACATGACTTGTTTGAAATGTTCTAAGGGAAAATGTTTATCTCATGAGTTCCCTTTCTTCATAAGTAATTTTCCAACTAGGGACGACGACTGTAGAATGGGTGAAGCTGAAGCCACATAACCACCTCCCCCAAGATATCCTCACCTCTGTGAAGCAATTAGACTTGGAGGAATAGCTTCCAAGTGACTCTTGTAGGATTTTCCCCCCCAAGCCTAAATTGTTTGGGGATGGGACAAGTAGGACAGCTTCTTCAGTCTTCAGGTTTGGGAGGTAGTCTTATGGGCCACAGAAAGTTCATAGGCCACTATTTTTACAGCCTTGCAGTGGGCACTGCAATAAATAAATGTAACTAGCTGTATCTGGCATAATATACACCATTATAGTATATTTGAAAGGTTATATATTAATGCATCAAATGATCGTACTCTTGAGAGAGCAACATATAGTTTACTGTGATTGGTGAGTGGCTGAGGGAGTGAGAGGAGGGAGGGAGGGGGTGTAGGTGCAGATTGAGTGGCAGGAGTGGATTGTGAGGTGGAGGGGGAATTTGCATTCGGGTGGTGCTTGGCTGAGGGAGTGAGAGAAAGGAGGAGATTAGTTGGGTATGTTTCCTGAGTGGCCAAGCAGCATACTGGAAGCGGAAACATACCCAAATGTTTATATATATATATATATATATATATATATATACATATATGTGTGTGTGTGTGCATGTGCTGCTTTGTGGCTTCCTCTCCCAGTGCTAACACACGCACACACACAAAACACACACACACGTGTGCGTGTGTGTGTGTATAAAATATAGTGTGTGTGTGTGTGTGTGTGTGTGTGTGTGTTAGCACTAGGAGAGGAAGCCACGAAGCAGCACATGCCTCCCACCAAAGGCTGGCTCTACATTTCTTTCAAATCTAGCACAGAGGGATCCATGGAGCTAAAGGAATATGGTAAGCAGCTTGGAAAGCAGCCTTGCCATACTGTTTGTGCTTTGAAGAGCCCTCAGAAACTGGGATTCAAGAAACAGTCAAACAGAGGTGGCTTTTGGAGGTGACATTTGATTATCTCTTTCTCCCATTGTCACTGCCACAGCCACTGTACACAATTGCCACTGCCTCCGCTGCCGCCATTGCTTCCTCCCCAGTTTGTAATTGTTTTTGCCACTGCACACCACTTCCTGCTCTTCCTCCTCCTCTCATATTCTGGCAGGCGGAGGTGTCACGGCTGTCACTGCCATCTTCTTCCTGCTGCTCCTCCCTCTCCCTCACAAATTCATCAGATAATGGAGAGGGCATGGAGGGCATCAAAAACAGAAGAAATAGGCATTTCTACATAGACTCAGCTCTGGTGGGAGACAAACACCACATTCTGCCATGCAGCTGTGCTGGTGGGACTTTCCGTTACACAGGGACTGAATAGGATCTCACCCTTGCTAAAAAGCCACACATTTTGAAGCTGTTTCTATCATGAGCTAAATGTGTAACTTTGCTGCAGTATAAAATCCATTTGCAACCAATCATGCTAAGATCTACAAACCTCCACCCTGCAAAGAGACCATTTCATATCTTTAGTTCAATATATTGCTTCATGCTATAAATATCTTGTGAATGGATTTTGCTAAGTTTGTGAGTGCTCCATCTAAACTTAGCCCAAGTTAATATTTACTTAGCAGTTAAAGTATTCTCTGCTCTATTGAACATATGCTGCATGGCTGTAAAAATAAAAAAATAATAATAAGTTTAAGGCAAATATATTTTATTTGCTTATCAGACTTTTAGTCACTACATTGCAAAATCCACACTACTGAATATCTGAAAGGAGAACCTATGCCCATTATTGGATGTTTATGATTCTTTTCTAGATTATCAAGGGTATGGGCTACCGCTGTTCCTCTTCACAGTCAGCAGCTGAACACACACAACATTACTCCACATGATCAAGAGTAATGTCATCAGCTGAACACATGCAGGCTCTCTCTTCATACCTGCCATCCAACACGTGACAGTCTGGGGTTGGAGCCAGGAGGAACAAGGATGTTGGGGCAGGGCCAGCATTTTGGAACATGTGGGTCTAGAAAGACACCTCATCCAGGTGTTATAATAGGGTTAAACAAAACATGTGTGGCAGGTGTGCACACTAGCCCCGCCACCTCAGTAATCACTTTCCTCACACAGAGAGTGACCTCTGTGACTTCTGAAGAGAAAGCCTTCTTCTACAAACAGGCACTTCCATGTGATTTCCAATCCTGGTTTTCAAGCCTATAGTCATTCTCATGGACATCTCATGGAGAGCAATGACAGAGGTAGATGGTGTCAGTGTGTTCCCCCTCATCACAGTTTCAGTTTAACCCTATAATAAATGACTGAATGGGACTAAGCAGTCTAGGTATGGTGTCGTGATTTTCCTTTGTACTCACATTGAACAATCATACAACACCTGCATAGGGCTTTTGGGTTTGTTAACTAGGTGAGAGAAATAATTTGATCACACTTTTGAATGTATAGTGTAGCTGATGTGCTTTGAGCATGCATTTGCTGCATGGCAAATCGGGAGTTTCTAGGATGGAGAATGTGCTTTGAAATCACTTCCATCATCCTTAGAATGTTTGTCTCCACCCTAACTCAACCCTCCAATGTTTGCTAACCCTCTGCTTCATTTCTCCTTTCTTCCCATCCATTTTTCAAAGACCTCAATTGGTAAATTAACTAAAATTGACCTAGCTAGAGGTGGAAGAGCAGAGTTCAGATTGTATTAGTTCTGATGAATTAGCAGTTCACATAGAAATAGTACTACATTAGACAGGTGGATCTACGTTCTACTCCAATTCTGCTTAGACTGTGCATTGCTTATCCCTTCCCAGAAGAAAATACAGTACTCCTATGCATAGGATGGAAGATGAAGGAGAGTTTCTTTAAAGTTGGGACACAGTTTTGGGTACACAGATATCCTAGATGTCTCAATCTGATGACATCCAAAGTGTATCAGTATGTGAGAGGTACTGATAGCACACGAAGAACTCAGTTGTCAGAGTTGTATCAATATGAAGAGTGAGAGTAACTACCCACTCTTTAAGATTCTCAGGGGCCCCTTTCTGGTTTCACTTCCAGTGTCTCCAACACTTCTGTATCTAATACAATTATAGCTCTATGTGCTTTGAGTTTTCATTTATTTAAATGGTATTCCATTTTTCAGAAAAGGTTTTTCTGTTTTGCAATGGGGTTGGACTTATAATTGATTCTATAACATATTCTAATAATATAGGGAGAGGGGGCTGGTTGTATGCATATGCAACTGGTATTACCTTCCTAAAGTTAAGCAACTTGCCATTGTGACCTTGTGATGATGCTACCTACCTGAAGGAGAGAGTCTGGCCATTGCATCCTCATGCTGATGCTGCCTATCCAAAGAAGACAACTTTCCATTTGCGACCTCATGCTGATGCTGCCTGCCTGAAGGGGATTGGCTATTATGCCCACATGGTGGTCTTTTCCTGAAGGAGAGACACTGGCTACTGTGACCTCACACTCATGCTTCTTTTCCTGAAGAAGAGAGAGTGGAGATTGTAGCCTCATGCTGAAGCTGCCTCCCCAAAGGAGACCGACCAGCCATTGTAACCTCATGCTGATGCTGCTTTTTTGAAGGAGAGAAGCTAACCATTGTGATCTCATGCTGATGTCATTTGCTGGAAGGAAAGAGAGTGGCCTATTGTGACCACGTGTTGATGTCACTGCTTGAAGGCAAGAGAATGCCCATTATGTTTGCATGCTGATCTTGTCTCCCTGGGGGAGAGGGGCTAGCCATTTTGACTTCATGCTGTTGCTCCTACCTGAAGGGGAGAGGCAGACTATTCTGGCATCTTGGTGGTGTGCCTTCTTGAAGGAGAGAGAGCCTGTCCATTATGCCCTTGAATTGTTGGTATCTTTCAGGAAGAAAAAGACAGCCATTGTGATGTCCTGCTGATACTTCTTGACTAAAGGGGAATAACTTGCCATTTTGCCCTTATTCTGTTTCTGCCCATCTGAAGGACATTGAGACCATTGTAACCTTGTGTTTGTGCTGCTCCCCCCAAAGAGACTGATCTCATGCTGAGATCACCAACCTGAAAGTGAAACAAAATTGTCTTGGACTGACCTGCTGAGCATGACAAATAACCAAGCTTTCCCCCCAGCTGCAAAACTGCAGAGGTGGATGACAGCTGAGTGGATCATCTCTCTTTCTCTTTAGTTCCATGGTTGGGAGGATGTCTGGCAGTTATGTGGGGAAAGAAAAGAATTTCAATGGTTTTGAGCTTCTTGACAGAATTATCAATTTTGCACTTCCGAAGACTTGTTGTGAGGCTGTTTAAGAGCCTCCTGGTTCTTTAATGCCTGATTTGGATCAGTACTTGGAACCAAAGAAGTATGGGATTGATAGCTTGGAAAATCACCTGTTCTTCCTTAACACAGAAAAACAGCCTCTGCTAGGAAGCTGATTTGCCACTACCTCCTCTGGCAGTGGTGTACAAGTACAGTGGGTAACGGGGGCTGCTTACCACACTGCTGTTTTTCTCTGCTGTTGGCACTGTGCATCCTAGCAGGTCATAAGCAGAATCATGCCCTGTTTGAGCAGCAAGAATGTCACACTATTCATGGAACAAGGTGCTACAAAAGTGTTTCAGCACTATAGGGTCTCGAATGTTGTTCTCTGGAAGTGAGATGTGTCTGACCTTTGCCATATCAGGCCAGCAAGGCTTCCACCTGCTTTTTCTTGCACACTGTTGAGTGGAAGCATCCCAAGCCACAGGCCAGTATGTGTATGTGTGTATCAGGCTGGAAGTGGTTGTTCATATAGTAGTGGAGGAGCCTATGTGCTGCTCACTTTCTAGAGTGTTTGGTGGAGTGTGTATATTTCTCTGGAGAGCAAGAAATGTGTACTTCTTAATCACAAGTTTTGGCTTAGCTAGCAAGGGCAGCTGAAAATGGTAGATCCATTACTGCACCCTCCGCTGCTGGCTAGCACCAGCTTGTGTGTCTACTGGGAACTGCTCTGACGCCAGAATGCTGATCCTTCGGGTTGGGTTGTAAACCATTCTTCTTCACTCTGAGCAGTTAAGAATCATTAGAGATGTAAATATTCAAGAAAGAGGAAGTGCACTTAGAATGGCATAAATGAACATGTGTGAATGTCCTTTAGGTTGAACACCTTCAGGAACACAGAATAAAGCCCCTTTGGCAATGCCAGTAAATACCTGCAATAAGATAATTGGTGTCTACCAGGAAGATCATGCATGTTACAAAACACCTGCTCAGAGTTTATGAATACTGCCATCGATTTTTGCAGTTCATGTGGCCATGGGTAGCTGAAGCATACACTATCTATAATTCATGGCTAGAGGCCCTGGAGGACCTTCAGCCTGGTCCTATTTAAGCAACTGTAGTTGGTGTCTCAAAGGTCACTGGAAGACTGTGCATCCCTAGAGAGAGTGAGATGAGCAGAGCATCAGGCAGCTTTACCTTTTTAGCTTCACATATATTGACTTCAGTTATATTATGCCTGTGGGAAGTAAACTAATACAACGCAGGAACACCAGGAAAAGAAAAGCCTTTGCATAACTAGAGCAACTGGACTGGAGTCAAACCAAGTCATACTGAGAGTCAATTCACTGAAATCAATGGGACTTAAGGTCAACAATGACTAACTTGAGTGCCTTTCATTTTGATGGGTCTGGTTTAAGACTAACTCTGGATCCAAGACAGATATATTTTTACATAGATCACTATATGTGAGATTTTTGCTTCTGGAGAGAGAGGGAGACTGAGAGAGAGAATTTTTAAAAAATAGTCTGAGATAATCGCAGTCAGCTGAGATAGGTACCAGAAAAACTGACATAGGCCAGTTTTAGAAACTGCATATTCTTAAAGGAATTCAGGGATGAAAACAGTAAGGCCCTTGCTCTGAAACTCTTGGAGCACTTGAAATCCATTTTTCTAATGATACACAAGCAAGCACTGAATAAGCTTTCTCTTGAAGTTAAGTGATGCAATCTGTTTACTTATTATGCTCTTTTTCAGTGTGTATAGAGCCATTGTACTGTCTATTCTCCTTTACGGGTCTGAAACATGGGTCACCTATCGCCAACACTTACGACTCCTCGAATGCTTTCATCAGTGCTGTATATGCACAATCCTAAATATACACTGGACTGACTATGTGACGAATGTTGCTGTTCTTGAGCAAGCAGGGATCACCAGCATTGAGGCCATGATATTGAGAACGCAGCTGCGCTGGGCAGGGCACGTTTCTAGGATGGAGGACCATCGCCTCCCAAAATAGTACTCTACGGTGAACTCACCATGGGTCAGCGTAAGAGGGGCGCTCCAAAAAAGTGATACAAGGACTCCCTGAAACAATAGCTCAGGCTCGGCCAAATTGATCACCAGCAATGGTCTGCCATGGCCTCACATTGGGAGACATGGAGACGTACTATCTACAATGCTGCAGCCTTATTTGAGAGCTCATGGCAAACAAGTCTTGAAGAGAAATGACAACGCAGAAAAAATCACAACCTGGAAACATCACCCAAGGAGACCTTCTGCTGTGCTTTCTGCAACTGGACATGTTTATCTCAGATTGGCCTATTCAGTCATCAGCGCACTTGCAGAAAATGCAGGATGAGTCCTTCCTGAATCTTCATTTGCAAGAAAAGCCAGAGAGAGAGAGAGAGAGAGAGAGAGAGAGAGAGAGAGAGAGAGATTGTCTTGTATTATTATTATTATCATCATCATCATCATCATCATCATTTTATTATATTGCATTCTACCTTTTCTCAAAAGTGGCATACAAGGCTGTCATCCTCACAGCCACCAAGGCTCAGAGAGGGTGACTGAACCAAGTTCACCCTGTCAGGGAGTGATAGGACACACAATCACCAGCAGAAGCCTAAAACCTGTCTCAGTAGACTCAGTAGCAACCCACTCCCAACAATACTCACACATAGAGTGTTTGACATCCAAATAAGCAGTAGGCACTTTTATCTTCAAACTCAATTGCAATATATACAAGCATTTACAATCCAAGGAGAAACTGCTTCACCAGGCCTCAGCATCACAGGAAGAAGAGTGAGCTCTGCTCTGAGCCCTTCCATATACACAGTTACAGGGCATTGGCTTACTCAATCACATGATCTTACACACCAGTAAGAACCCTCCTTCTGTAGCTAAGGAAGACTAGGCAGTTCATGGAGTCAGCCATTTTGACTAGGAGAAACTGCTTCACCAGGCCTCAGCATTCACAGGAAGAAGGGTGAGCTCTGCTCTGAACCCTCCCATATACACAGTCACAGGACATTGGCTTACTCAATCACATGATCTTACACACCAATAAGAACCCTCCTTCTGTAGCTAAGGAAGACTAGGCAGTTCATGGAGTCAGCCATTATGACTCAGTATGACTCTGCAGTTTGTTTGGCCATTTTATAATGGAGTTCAGTCTCTAACTCCTGACACACCCACTGTGAATGACATGGCTCAGTGGGAGCTAAAATCTTGAACTTTCAATTCAACTCCAACCACTATGCCACACTGCTCTCTTGTTACCTGTAATGTTGGAGAAACAATGAATGATAACAATGGCTCAGTTAACAACGCAACTCTGTATATATCTACTGAGAATTAATTCACCTTGCTTTCATTCCAACTAAGTCCCAAGTAAGTTGGGATAGAGAGAGCCAGCATGGTGTAGTGGTTTGAGCATTGGACTACAACTCTGGGGACCAGGGTTCAAATCCCAGCTTGGCCATTGAAACCCACTGGTGACCTTCTGGAAGTCACACTCTTTCAGCCTTAGAGGAAGGCAAAGGCAAAGCCCCTCTAAACAAATTCTGCCAATAAAAACCCATGATAGGATCGCCTTAGGGTCACCATACGTTGGCGGTGACTTGAAGGCACAGAACAATAACAACAAGTTGGGACAGAGAGCCCATCTTTTATATCTGATTTCCTGTGGAGAGGCCAACTGTCTAAACATTTTCTCAAGTAAACTTGAAAATAGAAGTTGAACAGCTCAAGGGTTTCTCCATTACTTCCTCAAGGGTACATTGAACTAACGCTTTCAAAAGTGTCAGTGCCTAAATGTGTTTTTAGAGCTATTACTTCCCACACAATGCCAAAGGAAGGAGGCATGTGGCAGAAGCATTTGAAGGTGAGAGTAGAAAATGGGGATGGCAGGTGACAATGGGTAGACAGAAGAAAAGGGGAGAAGACAGCTCAAAGTCCTTCAAGGTGTGAGTGAGAAGACATAGCAGATGTTGGATACATGTAGGAAGGGAGTGACAGGGAACAGACTTTCTCAGCTCCTTTTTCATATTGAAATATCAACACACACCTTCCCCACATCCTTCTGCTCATTTTCTACCTCTTTGCCTCTTGTTATGTATAACTTAATGTGCTTAATGTGAACACTTTGGGGACAGGATCCATCTGCTACATATAACTGCTGTGCCCTGCTAAGTTTGTGTAGAAGAGTGGATTGCTCAGATCTCAGAATGGTACTTTTTAAAAGGAGCTAATTACATAACACATTTACTGTGACCACCCAGTGGGTTGTTGTTATTTGCCATTGTTACTGCAGTTGAGCAAGTAACCCACGGTTTATTTATTTGTTTATTTTATATCCCACTTTTCTCCCATTTGGGACCCGAAGCAGCTTATACTGTACATTAGAACAAACTATCTAAAACAATCTGTAATACAAATTTTTAAAAACCACAATACAAATCCACTTAAAAACATTGATTTAGATCTGTTGAAGCACATTAAAACTTATTACATTTGACTACTCATTACTAACACATTATAGTTACCATGACTATTGTCCCATTGAAAAATTGAGAAAAATGTTCTTTGCTCCCCGCAAGCTCTGATCATCACATGTAGCTCATTGTAAGTAGCACATTACTTCCAAGGTCTAGAACTGCTAAATAGGGTTAGTCTAAAAGAGATTTTTCTGATATGATGAACAAAATGGCACCCTATCCCATATATGCAGAAATTGTTTGGACTGGTTGTTGAAACTTACTTCAAGATTTGTGATGGGACGGTGTTCTCAAACATAATTCGTGGGCAGAAGACTAGTTTACGGCAAGATAGGTTTTGTGGTATACATTCATGCAGTGGATGCCACATGCAATGACAAAGGATTGGGAGAATCACCTAGCCTGTGAAAGGAAAGGGTCCTACATGGGATGACAGAGAAGATAATGTCAACAACCGTGCCTAAAATGCTTAGGGAGATGTCTGCATTAACAACACTTTGTTCTCCCCCCCCCATTTTATCCAATTCCTCCCTCTTTGCTCGTAACTCAATATGAGTTTTGTTTTTCCTTGTCTAATATATAATTATTTTCCAATAATTCTATTTCCTTTTCTAATTTCCCTTTTTTTTCTTCTTGCCTTTTTTTAAGTTAAAGGTTTCTTTTATGCATATCCCCCTTGTCACAGCTTTCATAGTATCCCACAAAATTCCTTTTGATACTTCTTTATTATTTAATTCCCATAATTATTGCCATTCATGCTCAATTTTTTCTACTATTTCTCTGTAATTTAAAATCTTTGTATTCAGCCTCCACCTTTTCACCTGTTTATTATCTCTCTTCATTATTATCTCCACATTGACCAAGGCATGGTCTGTTACTTTTATATTTTCTATCTCTGAATTTATGATTTTATCAATCAATTTTTTTTGATACAAAAATATAACCAATTCTTGAATAACTCTTATGTACCATTGAAAAATATGTATATTTCCTTTCATCTCCCTTTACCAGTCTCCACACATCTTTCAACCCCTTTCTTTTATTATTTTATTTAAATTTGTAATATTATCATATTTATCCCTTAATGAGTAATTTGATTTATCTTTTATTCTTTCCATTTGCATGTTAAAGTCTCCTGCTACAACAATATTTTGTCCTTGCATATTCTCCATTTCTTTAAATACTTTTTCATTTGGAGCATATACATTCTTTAGAACATATTTATCTTCTCCCATTTCACCTTGCATTATAATATATCTACCATTTTCATCTTTTTTCACCTTTTTAATGACAAAATTACATTTTTTGCTATTAATATTACTACTCCTTTAGCTTTTGAATTTCCATATGCTTCTTCATAAACTCTTACCCAATTCAATTTCAATTCATTTACTCCTTCCCTTTTTTGATGTGTCTCTTGTAAAAATATTATATCCGCTTGATCCTTCTTCAATAATGCTTCAATCCTTTTTCATTTTATTACCGTGCCAAGGCCATGAACATTTAAGGTTGATATCCTTAATTTATTAACCATTAGATTCCTTATTACATTTTCTATAAGATCTTCTGGCTCTAAAAAGTGACCTCCCTTCCCCATACCCACCACTTCCCAATTCTTCCCCATTCCCTTCCCCCCTCCCCCCTTTCCCTTCTTTACCTCCCCACCTTGTCTTCCCAAGGCAAATTGCCTTGCTCATGACCCCCCAGGTCTTCCAGGTGAGGAGTGGTGAAGAGATCATCCAATGGTCCAGAACAACTCCCTCCCCCCGAGTGCTCATAAAAATTAAAAAATTTCCCCTCTTTTTCTTCCCCCCCTGTAGTTTATTCTTCTTCCTTCTGTTTTCTTCATCTGTCTAAACTTTTCCATCTCCACTGCCCACTCCTCCATCAGCTCCATACTCCTTCTTATGTATTCCCAACTCCTCCAACAGTCCTTCTGGTGTTTCCATTCTATATCTTTTTCCTGCCCATTCAAATTTCAAAAACACTGGGCATCCCCAAGCATATTTTATACCAGCTTTCAAAAGAGTAGCAATACAAGGCTTCATTAATTTTCTCCAGATTACTGTTTGTGGACAGTAGTCATTATATAATTCCACCCTTACATCTCCATACTTCAGTCTCTCTGGATATTTCTTGACTGTTCTCATCAATTCCTCCTTGTTATTGTAATTAATAACTCTGACAATAACATCTCTTGGCAAAATACTTCTCCTTCCTGTCAGTTCTCTATGGATCCGCTCGATGTCCTCTTCTCTCCATTTCACAGCTGGGGTCACTTGCTGTAGCCATTTCAACACTTCAGATTTCAGATTAGATCCTTGATCTTTCCCCACAGATTCTGGCAGGAACCTTATTCTAGAGTTATTCCTGCGTTGCATGTATATCAATTTTTTTTCCATATCTGTGATTTTCTTCATATTGTCCTGGATCTGAATGCCTTGAAGGGTTTGGGTTTTAATTGTTTCTTTGTTCTCTTTTACTATATTAAGAATATCTCCTTGTATTCCTTGTATTTTTGTACTCATTTCTACAAATCTTTTCCTCTCCTTCTGCATTTCTTCTCTTATGCTTGCAAACTCTGAAAACATTCTCTTTTTATCTTCTCTAAATTCTGTCATCATTTTTTGTAAAGAGAGAATCCCATATGAGTTTTAATATCCTCTATTCTTTCTCCCCTTCTTTCCCTCCCACTTGTGGATGGAGGATCTGGGGCTGAGGCTCCTGAAGGAGGGCTAATTTCTTTTTCCATCCTTAGCCCTTCTGGTTCACCCTTGTTATTTTGTGCTTCCGGAAATATCCTTTCCAATCTCTTATGCGATCTATCTGACCGTTTACCTAATGCTTGTGATCCCAACCAGCTTTTTCCTGCAGTATTTCTTCTTTTTTTAGACATAAGAAAATCAAAACACTCCAAACTTTTGTTTCTTCCCTTCTGTTAATGGCCCCTCCTTCCTCCACCACTTATTTTTTAAAGCTTTCCACTTATTCTCCAGTTGGATCAAATATTTCTTCCTCTGTTAAATCATCTTTTTCATTTGCCTACAATTGTTTGCTGCTTTCTCCAACCTTAGTGATTTATTAGCAAAATGTTCTTTTTAATTATGTTGGAGGCAGCTCCAAGATCGGACAAAACTGAAAATAACTATTTGTTTACTTTAGGCTTCTTCGAACTGCAGTTTTCCCTTCTATTAACATTCCTTAGTAATTCACAGCCATAAATCTTCCCTCAAAAACTCTCCTCTTGCCTTTTTGAGGGGAAATTATTCATTTAATTCCGTTACCTTGAGCACCCGTCCTGGGAATTGTTCCTACGCCATTGAAGCTTGGCTCCTCCCCCCAGCACTTTGTTCTTGTTGCTTAATTTCTTCTAGTCTTCCTCTTCAGTGTTTTATGTTTAAGTTCTCCTACCCCTCTCTTCTGAGCCACTCCTTTTATTAAAATCTGTTCCTGGTCCCCTCCACCTCCTTTTATGTGTCACCTAACCCAGTGAAGATTTCCAGAGAATTCAAAATCTTATATGCTATCGTGGAATTTTTCTTGGTCCTAACAAAGGTATCAAAAGCCAGTGTGGTGTAGTGGTTTGAGTGTTGGATTAGAACACCAGGAGAACCAGGTTCAAATCCCTGCTCAGTCATGGAAGCCCATTGGCTACATACCCTCCTACTTTCTATTTTGGCAGGGACAGTCCAGATTAATTTTCTGTTGTCTCACCTTTTCAGCTGCTTTTAAAATGTTTCTCTTTCTTCCTCCTACTTCCCCCCTTTGTCCTCAGCTTACTTCAGTTGCCACAAAACAGAGTTTAAAGTGCAAAAGGAGTTTGTGCTCAACTCAGTGGGGGAAAGGAGCAGTGGGATCTTGCCCTTCCCAGTAAGCCTAGGCAAAAGCAAACTGCTGCAGCCTCCTTTCTCATTAGTAACTTTTGCCATCTTGACCACACTCTGATTATTACTTGGCCACACATGTCTAGGTTTTCTTCTGTGAAATGTTGGAAGGAAGGTCGATGACCTTGAGCAAGTCCTACTCTTTCAGTCTTACAGGAAGGCAGTGGCAAACTTCAGCTTAATAAATCTTGCCAAGAAAACCCCATGATTGGGTCACCATAAGTCAAAGTCAACTTGAAGGCACATAATTACAAAATAAGTAACTGCAAAAGTGTGGGCCAACTTGATCATACCTTTCTGGAATTGGAATGGGACATTTCAGTGTGGCCACTTCAGCATGGCCTGTTCAGTGCTGCCATTTCAGTGTGGCTTTTCAGTATGGCATGGTTCTGCTTGCGTATCAATTGATTTTTGATAATTCTGTCAAGAAAATGCAATCAAAACCATTTGTTTGTTTGGGATTGTCTTGCCAAACCATTTGGGTAAGGTTTAGGGTTATTATTATTAATAATATCAATTGATAATTGATAATAACCCTTTCTGTAACCATAACCCTTACCCAAATGGTTTTGCAGACAATTCCAACCAAACAGAAATGGTTTTGATGACATTTTCTTGACAGAATTATCAATAATTAATTGATACACCAGCAGAACTGCACCACACTGAACCGGCTGCACTGAACTGACTGCACTGAAATGTCCTAGACCTTCTAGAATCCATGCTGCCTTGGATTTTGCTTTTGTTTTGTTACAGACAGCAGCTGGGACATCACAGCACTGACTGACCCTTCAGTTACCTACCTGCTTTCTGTCTCAAGTAGGCCCAAAGGGACACTGTGGAAAGGGAGATGGTGGGTGAGAGAAACCCCATCCTGTAAAAACTGAGGGGCCGGTTCCACGACAGGAAAAAGTTCGCAAGATTCCGGATTACCGTTCTTTCGCATCAGGAGTGCATAAATCACACGACGCCTGGCATCTTCGGATGATGAAGCCAGATCCAGCAACTTTCTGTTTTGCTTAGTTCACACAGGCAAAGGTGGGGGGGGGGGATCGCCTCCAGATGATTAAAGCCAGGCAAGAGGTGGGGAGGGAGCAAGGAGGAGGTTATGGAGACCATAAATAATGAGAGGAAAGAAAAGGACAAACAAACAAGGGATCGAAAGAGCGATCTGTCAAACTCCCCCCGTCTTCCCCAGCCCCGAAAGGCTTCTATAAAGAAAGGAGTCAATGAAAGCACGAACAAGCAAAAGCATGGTGGAGCGATCTTCGGTTCCCTTCATGCATGCACACACAAACACACGCCACAGAACTAGGGCTTGCCTCATTCCTAATTGTTTTCCCTCCCTCTGAAGCCTTGAATAAAGGCAAGTGAATGGAAGGACAAACAAACAAAAGAACGAACATGCGATAGGCTGTTTCCCAGCACACACACACACACACCAGCGAAGCAGTGAAGCATCTTCCCACCCACCCCCTGAAAGACAGACAGGAAGGGCTCGATTTTCCAAAGTGGGTTGCAAGCAGAAGGAGGGTGAATTTCTTCTCTCCAACCCCTCAGTCTATTCGGATAAAGCAGAATGGGCACTCCAACCAATCAGGATTCAGCTCTGCTCACAGTAATTCAAAAAGGCAGATGCCAGTTTACACGATTGTTAGTTCCCACAATAAATTATGCACATTTTCGTGAACTTAATCAAAAAAGTGTGGAAAACTAGCGAAAGCTGATACTGCGCAACTTATGGGTTTTTTGCACCCCCTCCTTCTGAAAAGGGCGCTGTTGCTTCGAAATGCATGGGAGCTATCAGGCTTCTTGTCACATTCTTTTAGGATTTATTTTGCCATGAAAACGACCCCTGAATCTCTTGCTTTTGTCTGTGGGGTAAGGGGAGGATATTGAGTGACTGGGGTGGATGGAGAGGAATTAAGGTCAGCTATCATGTGGCCTATATACCATCCACACAGAAAGAACACAACAAATAGCTAAAAGACAAAAAAAAAGTTTTATAATAAACCACTATGAATTTGCATGTGTTTTTTAAATAAGGGACCACACACAATCCTCCCCAATCAAATAAAAGCTTACATTGGTATCTAGAAAAAGCAAACACAGATCTGACAGTTGTTAGCAGTTTCATGTCAGAATCACACTGATCCAAGGCATAGAGTCTTATGGATCCTCATGATTCCTTTCTCCCAACAAAGCACAAATCATTTCTGTCTCTATGAATGTATTTTATGATTTAATGTTGGTTTTGTTGGTATGCTGTGCACATATCTTGAACCCAAGAGCCATGGCAATTTTGAGAAGTCTCCTTCTGAAGAAACTGATAATGAAAGGATGGGGAACATGCAGCCCTTTAGCCCTTGTTGGATTGCATCTCCCATGCTCCTTCACCATTAGTTATGTCGACAAGATTTGATAGAAGTGGCAGTCCAAGAACATCAGAGAGCCCCACACTTTTTAGTTTCCCAAACCATGGCAATGGATGTTGCTGAGATACCCAGAGTACAAGGTATGTCCTTGAAAAAATGACACAGTTTATTTCACTAGCTGTTTAAAATATGGGCTGGTTTAGTACTTTCTTCCACCCAATTTTTTTAAATCCTTGAACTAAATTGGGGGATCAACACCCTCCCCCTGACTATCTATATTGAAATGCCAAGCATATTTATGTCTGGGTTTCTAAATAGTGTTACAGAAGTTAAGCGATGCCTAGTATATGCTTTCTTTAAATGCTTCAGGGGGCTTGTACTTCATTAGTTCTGATGATCCAGCTGGTATGTGCTGTCTGTCTCCCCAGACTACACATTGAAGCAGTCAGCCCAAGCTGTTGCAAGAACATGATAATCTTAAATGAGTGTCAGAGTGAGAGTTCAGAGGATTTTGCTGGAACCTCTGATGGAACCTCCCGACAGGGACACTGTTTCAATTAAAGGGAAGGTGTTTTTGATTTACAATGGAAACCCAGGATGAGCTCTCACAAAAGGATGAGAAACCAGCAGGCTGAATACTTCTCTCCCACCTACACAACCCAATTATTGTCAGATTGCTCAAAAGAAATCTGGACTCATGTTGAGCATTGAGGCTGGAGAGGGAGAAGTGGGGAAAATCCTGCCGCCCTCAGTGCTGGCAACCATGCCTTCATCTGCGCTTACTCAGAAATGCAGTGTTTATGTTGCTGCTGCTGTCCCATCTGTGATGGTTAAAAAGTGAGGCTATTTAAGTCTATGGTGTTTTTAAAGACATAAATAAAACGCCTGCTCTTTCTTGCTCTCCCTTTTTGAAACATGCCTATCTGTTTGTTTCAGGCAGGCTTCTGATGTCTGACTTGGAAGAGGGATTGTCTTTGAGAAGCACTGGAAGAGAAGTAAAAGTAAGGGAAGTAGTCAATAGAATTATTCAACGTAGAGGCCCTGGGGCCCATTCACACTACAGAATTGTAGCATGATTGTGGTTCCATCCTACTGAATTCTGGGATCGAGAGTTGAGGGATGGGCCTTTAGAATCCTCATCCAGAAAGTTCTTTTGGTGCCTTTGACCAAACTACAAGCCCCAGGTTTCCACATGATGGAGCCATGGCAGTTAAAGTGGAACAACAGCAAAAAAACAATGTGTATAAATGTGTAGTGTGAATGGGCCCTTGTCCCTAAACCACACCACAAAATCAGGGAAACTTCAAGTGCTGACCCGTTCACACCATCTAGCCTAGTACAATCTATTTTTCATCTCTCAATTCACTTTAAGCTAAAAATGTTCCCATCCTAACTAACTGGGAACTGTGGAATGATCCTGTTTAACTTTTAATTCTTTTGAAGATTAAGGGGTTGTCTAAACAGTGAAAATAACCCTCATGAAATTCACTGGGAATATGACCTGTCTAAATGGGATCCCTCATCATTCCACTGTATTTGGAAGGTGGGGAGCAAATGGCAAAAGCAGTGCTGGAAAAGCCTTTGTGACTTTTCCCATAGTTAAAAAAAAAAAAAAACAGCTAGGGAGTGTGCATTCCTGCTCATTAGGACAAGCGCATTTGCTTTGAATTGCTTTCCCATATGAAAGGAAGCTCAAAGCTGATTGGCCAGGTGAGCGCGGGGGACAGGGCTTGCTAACAGGGCAAGTGCCTGCTGCCGCCATGTTGGACTTTTGCCTTAGCAAATGATCACTAAGGTGATAAAACAAGGTGGTGGTTTTTTTGTTTTTGATTTTTTGCTGTCCTTTTAACTTGAAAAATTGCTCTATCACTCCAGCTCACCTTAGATGATTTTTTTTAAAAGAAAAAAAAAGTTCGGCAGCCACAAAGTACTAACACGAGTAAATCACCCACAGCTGCCATCTGGCATGTAAAGCGTCTGGGGGATTCTGGGGCCAAGAACACCATCAAGACAATTCGCTGCTGTAGCAAAATGCCATTACTGTGAGGTACTCCAATTCCACCACCCCCATATAGACGGGGCCTAAATGTAGGATCTTCTGAAACAAAACATGTATTGTACCACTCTGCTGTGCAGGGTGTATCATCATCACACGTGCCTATAAAAGTAAAGCAACCAAATGCAATGACAGCAAGAATTTCCAGTAGAGTGCCCTGTAGATCAGCTCCCAAAGGCTTTATTTGAAGAGGCAGGTATCAACAGGGATAAGAATAAATTAATTTAAATCAATTATGTTATTAAGTTGGCTGTTTTCTAAAGAAAAGGGGCAATCCTTTTTATCTTTTAACTAAAGTGATTGATTTGAGTCACAATTTCAACATTAACTTTCTTCCAGAATCAAGTTATTAATGTAGGCCAGAGTTTTCTACAGCAGTGATGAATATGTAACCTAGAGTTATGCACTCATGATTGTTACATATTCACAATCCCTACATAACCCTTAGTTAGGAGCTATGTAGGGACTGTGAAAGTCCCCTAATCCCTAGTTATCAGGAAGCAGCCACTGTGATTGATGGCGGTCTATTCCCATGTTGATCAGGAAGCAGTTGGCTGATGGTCCCCCCCCCCACCATGACATAATGCCACCCAAGCTGCCCTCAACATTCAGCACTCGCTGCCTGGCACCGACACCCTACTCCAGGTCCCCCTTTATAATTCATTATCTAGACTGGGGCCTGAGTCTCCTGGTGACCCTTTCTCTGTAGATAGATTTACTTACTAGTGTGCATTCTCTTGTTTAGCATGACTTTTCCCTTTTATTTTGAGGGAAAGAAAGCACAATGAGTCAATGGGACTTTAAACAACAAACTTATTTGGTTTATTGCATCACAGAAGTTACAAACTCCAGAACTGTATGATAACTCTCTATATAGCAAATGGTTCTCTCACTTAGTTCCACTTAGGAGATTTTCAGATGAGTTCTATATTCCATGGCAGGCATGGAACAGGGTCAAAAAAAGGTCTCCATTTCAGACAACATTGACCTGTCTGGTGCTGCCCCTGTTCTGCTCTCAGAATACAGTATTCACGATGAAACATCGTGAATAGAACACCCATTCCATGTCTGTCATGGGATCACGGGTGTGGGAAAAGGAGCCCCATTCCTGTCCCACAATGCCAGCTGTGTGGGGAGGGGAAGGTCCATTCAGAAACACTTCTGGTGGAGATTGTGACGAGGAGGTAAGTGGCACCCTTCCCCCCCTCCCCAGGTTACTTGTTTTTTTCAAATTTGTTTTGGGGCTTGTTTTTTTATTTTGATGTTTTGTTTAGTTTTTATATTTAAATTTCCTGCGAGAACGAGTGGGATTTCATTTCCAGATCGTAAATGCAGTTCCTGCTGCGGGATCAAGGTAAGTGTCTGAAAGATTTTCCTTGATTCCACGGCAGGAATGGGACTGGGGATAGCGAGGGAGGAAGGGGGCAAAAGGCCCCATCTGAAAATGTCCTTAGTCTTCCTGTTTAGGAACAGACAATTTATCTTTAAACATACACTTTATTTTTTCCAGTCTCTCAACTGCTTCACACAACTGTCTTTCATACAGTGCACTCCCACTATTCCTCATACATCTGACTCATCCAACAGCTTTCTTTCAACTGACACTCTCAACTGACATTCCCTCAGATCATGCTCACAGAGGCCACTCCTATCACAGCTTCTTATGCTGGGATTGGCTCCCTCTCATGCATGCTTTCCATCCTGGTTCTTCACACCCACTCGCACAGGTGATCTCTGGTGTGAGGGGGATTGTGACAGGGGCCCTGCACCTGCCTGTCACACTGGAGATCATTCACAGGAGATGATGGAAGAACAGCCAGCTGTTTCCTGAGTGATAGAGGAATAGATCCCTATTGATCACATTGGCTGCTTCCTGGTAAGAGGGGATTGGGGAAGTTGGGCTGGGATTCACTGCATAGCACCACAACTTTGGTGCTTACCTATGCATAAATCCCACAGAGGACCTCAGTCTAAATTATTAATTAATTAAACAAGAAGCAGTGCTAAGGAGCCTACATTACACATTGCCCAGCTGGCTCTTTACTAAAAAGCCTAGTTCTTTTGGATTTTTGCATAATACTTCTTACTTTTTGTTAGACCCTCAGGATTGGAGAATTAGTGTTTAGAATACAAGATATACTGGTACTTATTCAAGAGTAGTTCATGTGTAAGTATATCTTGCATTCTAAACAAGATATACTTACACATGAACTACTCTTGAATAAGTATATCTTGCATTCTCAAGAGTAGTTCATGTGTAAGTATAAAAACCAAAGGTTTTTTTAGCTATAAAATCTGAAGACTTCAGAAAATTGTAGAAAAACCTGAAAAGCATGTGAAATAAAGTTCCCCCACAAAAAGAAAATATCTTAAGAGCATAATTTCAAATGCACAAACTTTATAGGACACATTTTGGTCAAAATCCAATTGCTAATCCTAGCTAGAGTAATCAGTGGAACTTATACCACTATTGAATTACAATTCAACAGCTTATTGAATTGGTCTGTTCTAGTTGGGAATAGCTTACTAGCAAAGACACTTCTGTTCAAACTTCTCGAATGACTAAAATTCAGTTCTACAAATACAGGTGCCTAAACCCTATTGTTAATCTCAAACAAAGTAGACCCACTAGATCAGCCTTTCTCAACCTTTTTATCCTGGAGGAACCCTTGAAATCATTTTCAGGTCTCAGGGAACCCCTGCATCAACATTATTCTATAAACAGCTCTTGCTTTCCCCCCATAATCACAATCTCTCAAGGAATCCCTAGCAACCTCTTGGGGAACCCTAGGGTTCCGGGGAACCCTGGTTGAGAAACACTGCACTAGATCAATTGTATTTACTTACATATTAATTCATCAATGAACAATTGATTCAATGGATGTACTCTAGTTGGAACTAATGAACAGGATTCAGGTCAAGAATGTTTCAGATTTTTCCAAATTTGAGGTACAGTTGTCCCTCTGTACCCATGGATTTGGTATCCATGGATTGAAGTATTCACGCCTTGAAAATATGCTTTAAAAATAATAATCCAAAAAGCAAACCTTGATTTTGCCATCTTATATAAGGGACACCATTTTGCTATGCCATTCCATATCATGGGACTTGAGTATTCATGGATTTTCGTATCCATGGGATCCTGGAACCAAGCCCCAGTGAATATGAAGGGACAACTGTAATTATTCACTGAGATATATTTGTAGAATCTATTGAGGTCTGCTTAATTTTAGTTATTCTACAATATTGCAGTGAAAAAGGCAGAATCAGCATGCAATGAACTGATTAAACTGTAAAATAGATTATTATGAATTTGATTTTGAAATGTGTTTATTGGTAGGATGGGTGACAGATACCGGCTGGAACCCTACTGGGTAATGCATAATCAAGAGTTATGCATTTATGACTACTTCATACCCATGATCCTTACATAGCCCCTATTTAGGGGATGCACAGGGACTGTGAAATGATCGTGAGTAAAATATGACGGTAAAATCAAAAATATCACGGTCAAATGTCCCAGCGGTACAGCAACAGTACCGCTGGGAAGGAGCGTCATGCGAAACTGACGCCCTCTAGCGCTGCAGCGTCGCAAACTGGCGACACTGCTAGCGTTATTTTTGGATTGTCCAAAAAAGTCCATATTCCAAAGAAAGTTTTCCAAGAAAACAGAAAAATCAGACATTTCCCAGCTATTTTTTTAAAAACAACAATTTTAAAGCGTGGGAGTTCAACATCCCGGAAACATTTTCAAGTGAAAAGAAGGTTTTCCAAACCCAGCTTTTAAATATTGCTCCTATTAATGAGGTCCTCTCCCATTCCCAAAATCATCATGTGGGAAATGTAAAATTCTTCATGCACCCCCCCCCCACTTAGTAAGTTTAGGAAATTCCTTGCATGCTTAAGTTCCTACCCCCCTTCTCCTTTTCAGCCATTTTAGTCATTGGAAGTTATGGGGTGACCATTGAATCATTCATCACATGACCTCCTAATTTAAATACTTTTATGATTCCGTGTTCCCCTCTTGGGGTGTGCAGCCTCGCCATGAGGTTCTACATTCAATTTCTTCCATTCATACCATGTGTCATGATGGAGTTCCATCATGTTGCCTTTAGGTGCAACTCCCATCATTCTGCTAGAGAACTATAACTCCCTTTGTTTGTAAACAGATTGTCTTGCCAGCATAGTATCAGGTAAGAAAAGGGTTAATGGGAAGGGTCTCAAACACCACCTTCACAGAGCTAATGAGATGACATCATTACCATAACACCATGTGACTGGACTGACCAATTATAGCTTTAAGCCTGGGAAATCTGATGAGGATTTAACTGCTTTTGTTTGAAACCAGTGTTTGAGATTGGAGAGATTCTGGAAAGAGATGTGAAGGAACGAAGACTGCTATGCTGGTAGAGTGAGGCCATTCCATTCTGGCTTGAGCTCCCAGCATCTGAATAACATCTCAAGGCAACAAACTGCAAGTATTTAGTAGAGATTAGGGCCTGTTTAGTTGCGTTAGGGAATTCTTTTTAATTTCTTTACTTTGGTTGAATGTAGCTAAATTAGTAACTGAATGTAACCTGAGTAATGTAATGCTTGATCTTGATACTCTGTATTGCTTTCACTTTAAGCCTGCCTGCCTGAGGTAGGGGAGAATTTTGCCTCATGTGAGATTGCATGATTACTTCTCTTGAATAAAGTAAACTTATTAATCTTCCTATACTGATGCTTACCACGTGCCTTACTCTTGACTATGCTACTGTGAACCTCCTCTGGGGTTAGGAGGAGGGAGTTAGTTGATTCTATAGTGGCAAGGAGTGCCACTGATTAATATAGACTACGCACAACTTCCCACTGCATTGTGCGTGAAAGAGGGGGGGTCCCAAGGGGAAAGAAACCCCCCAAGTTAACTCAGTGGGTGGTGGTGGTGCTACTGGATGATTTTGGGGTCTGTAGGGAGCATCCTGGATTGAGGATACTCAGGACTAACCCTACAGGGAGGGCTAACCTGGGGCTCCTGGGAAGGGAAGTCAGGTTGAGCCCGTGACACCATGCGTCTGACCTCTATGCATGAAGAAGAGAGGTGAGCTCTGGCTTACCTGCAATCACCCTTTTTCTGAAGAAATATGGATGTTACTGCTGTAATACTTAGAAAGTTCTGATTTGATTATCCTATCCTAACTTGAACTTCCCAAGATTGGGTGAGTCTATTACCTTGAAATCCTCTTAGTTAGTTAAGGACCTAGACTTTTTTTGAATATGTAAATTGCTATACCTTCAGTAAACGTTTTGATATGCATTTTTAAGCAAACGTCTTTATTGTCTTTAATTTATCTGAAGTGGCCTTAATGAGTGGGTGATTTAGAACACATAAAAATGCAAATTGAGCTTGGTCAGTCTTCCATCTCTGCTAACTCTGCTTACTTTAAAAGAAACTTTTCTTAAGAAGATATTCCAAAAGGGCTTGCTCCCTGGAATCTTTAATAATTTTTTAATTTTTATACTCATACACCCCAACACATCATCATCGTAATCATAATAATGCCACTTATAATCAGCAAATACTTTGGGGAGGAAGAGGAAATGCTGATGATGGTGATGACAATGATGGCAATAACAATGATGATAATGATACCAACAATATCAGCTCACCAAAATGGCAAACAGTCTCTGTTAGAGTCTCAAGTTTCAGCAATTAAGCCTCTGGTCTCAGTTAAGCCTTTTAAGTTTAATGGGACTTAAAACCTTAAAATGTTTAGACTTCAACACGTCCCAGTTATGGTTTCAAGATTTTTTTCTGCATGAGCAAGGAAAGGAAAGAGCCAGTGTGATGTAGTGGTCTGAGTGTTGAATTATGACTCTGGGGACCAGGGTTCAAATCCACACTTGGACATGGAACCCCCCTGGGTGACCTTGGGCAAGTTACACTCTCTCAGGCTCAGAGAAAGGCAAAGGCAACCCTCCTCTGAACAAATCTTGCCAAGAAAACCCTGTGATAGGTTTGCCTTAGGGTCACCATAAGCCAGAAATGACTTGAAAGCACACAATAACAAGAGAAAGGGGGAAAAAAAGATTTGGAGTAATAGGGAGGAATAGACATAGGACTTTATCAAAACCCCCCCAAAAAAATTCTGTTCTTTTGCCAGCATACCTTTTCCATTTTTATGCCGGCAAAAGAACTCCCCATGCTGCACCTACCTTGCTTTCCCAGCAAAGGCTTCCCAGCAATGAAAGAGGAAGTGAATGGAGCTCCATTCACTTCCTCATTCAAAATCCCATGGATTCTTGCAAGACGGCGCAAGGGAAAGTTAAATAAAACACAGAAAAGTTTTTAAGACCCGCATACACACTTAAAAACTTACAAGTAACCCAGGGAGGGTCATAAAAAGTGTGTCACTTACCTGGATGTTGAGATCTCACCTGGAAGTGTTCGCACCCAACCAGCCATTCACACCACATTCACGTAAGTACAATGGCACGAGGTTTCACACGCCAGCAATGCTAGCACTAAAGCGCCACGGGGGATCAATTGACAGCTTCAGCCATTAATTAAAAAGTATGGGTTTTGGCCAGTACATAAATGCGAAAGGGCAACGTCATCTGATATGCACACCCTTTTGTGTTTATGTGTCATTGTTATGATGCCATATTTAGTACATCTAATAAAGTCCATAGAATAAGAAAGATGATGAATGTGGTTAGAAGTGAAGACAGAGGGAGAACGCAAGGGATGGGAAAGGAGGAAGAAAACAAATGTGGCCAAGAGAATTGTAGAAGGGGGAAGAAGGAGAAAATGGACGTAGGAGGAAAAGGGGGAGGAGATACATACTACTAGGATGTGTGGGGAGAAGAAAGGAGGGAGCAAGTGTGGGGAAGAGGGAAAGAAAAGGGGAGTGAGAGATAAGACATTTAGCCAAGTATCATGGAAAGGGTGGAGGAAGGAGAAAGAGGATGAGAGAGGTAACTAGAGAAGAGGGTGAGAGAAGGAGAGAAAGAAGGAAAGCCTTGGTGGCACAATGATTAAATGCCAGTACTGCAAGCCACAATGTTGCAAGTTCAATCCCAAGGGCTCCAAGGTTGACTCAGCCTTCCATCCTTTTGTGGGTTAGTAAAATGAGTACCCGGCTTGTGGGGGCGATTAGCTAACACACATTGGAAACTGCTTAATGTGGTGTAGATGTGTAAATTGTTATTGCTTAAACAATTTGTAAGCCGCTCTGATAGCCTTTGTGGCTGAAGGGTGGAGTATAAATACCTAAATAAATAAATAAGGAAAGGAGATGTTCAGTCAGGAGTTATGGGGAGAGGAAAAAAAGGACAAGATAGAAAGACAATGACTACAGAAAGAGGGAGAAGATGGATGTAGCCTGGAGTGGGGTGGGGAGTTGTGCCAGAAGTTGTGGGGTGGGGAGAAGGAGAAAGGGGGCATGCAGGAGAAATTGAGAGGGAAGGAGAGGAGAAAACCTGTAGCCAGGAGTTTTGGGGTAAGGAAACAGTGGCCAAGAAAGAGAGAGATGTCAAATCAAGAATTAAAAGAGAAAGAAAAAGAAGATGATTAGTAGCAGGCTTCTTTACAAACAGTGGTACAACATCTGTGTGACTCATACAAAGAAAGGAGATTATATAGCAGCTTCACAACCAGTGTGGTGTACAGGTTTGAGTGTTGGACTAAAAGTCCAAGAGAACAGGGTTCAGATCTCCACTTGACTGTGAAAATCCACTGGGTGACCCTGGGCAAGTCACACTCTCTCAGCCTCAGAGGAAGGCAATGGCAAATCCCCTCTGAATAAATCTTGCCAAGAAAACCCTGTGACAAGTTTGTCTTAGCACTGATGTAAGTCAGAAATGACTTGAAGGCACACAACAATAGCAGCTCTAACCATTTAGTGTAGGGCAGGAAAGGTGGGTACAAAGCTAGCTAAGTAAACAAATAGAGAGGAAAAGCAACAATCCTGTAGATGTAGAGAATGACATCGAGAGAATTACAGACAGGCACATTGGACTCAGGTTTAGCCCTGTTAAATTTTTCTTGACATCCAAATGAACATCTGATACTCTGAGACTGGATCTCCTTCCTTTTCCTGGCAGTCAGAAAGGTGGTTGCCTGCAATTGAATGGAGACTAGGGCCTCAATCTGACATCCTCTCAGAGTAATATTAATATTTGCAAGCAAACTGATGCTACACTGAGCCATATTCTCTTCCTTAAATCTCTGGTCCAGAGATCAGCCATATTATATTGGCACAAGATAATTTTCCAGATGGTTTCCCCTCTAGTTTTAATGGCATATGAGGAAATGGGCCCAGAATCATGGGCTACAAAAATCTGCATCTTGTATCTAATCTGGGTTTTTCACTGAGCTATTTGGTCAAAAAGGGCTATAATATTGCTCAACTGGAGGTTGCAGGTTGTTTAGTTGATATTGATCTCCAGAAAAATGCTGCACTAGTGTTTGACTGCTGCTCTGTTATATTTCTTCACTGTTTACCCTGGAAAATTGCCTCCTTACCTAGCCTTCACTTGTCCATATGATCTTAAGATCCTTTTAATTAAATACAGACTGAATATTTTGCCCTTAATGGAAGTCAAAGGATGATATGAATGCATACCCACTGTAGACAGTATCCATTATGGTTGTAGAAAGATGGAAGACTTATGTCATTTCCTTTTGGAATCTCCTTTGTATCTAGAGTTGAGAAATCAATACCTTGATCCTCTTATTGCCTATATCAGAAATGCTAGGTACCAGCAAAGTATATACAGCACTAGCCTGGGAAGGGAGCCAACTGTTAATTAGCTCACAGGAATGCAAACAGAGTCAAAGATTTAGTCCAGTAACACAGTCCAACAGGTGAGAGGCTTACGGCAGTCAGTCAGCGTGGGTCCAAAACAATCTGAGGGTCAACAGGAGCAGGCAGCAGAGTAGTCAGAGACAGTCCAAGGTCTAAGCATGCATCAAGGTAACAGAAGTCAAGATAACTGGAATCCAAGCATCAAAGTCAGCAGGAAACTTTCACCAGGAAGATCAGTTGATCTCTGACAAAGCCTCCATCACCTCTCCCAGCATATCTAAAGCAATTAAGACTTTGACAGGTGTTTCTTAATGAGCAGGTTTTTCTCATAAAGTCTCAGACTTCCTTTGAGCTTTCTTTTGAGCTTCCTTTTGATCTTGCTGCTGAGTATATGATAGTCGAGGTAAGTCCCTCACTTCTTCTTCATTCTTATTTGAATGGGCAGGACTTTCTGCTGGGACTGATGCCAGCCCACTTGGACCGGGCTCTTCCTCTGCTCAAGCCTCTAGATTGGCAGGGTTCCCTGCTGGCACAGGTGTAGATAAACCAGGGTCCCTCCTCCTCTGACTCTATACCCTCATCAGGCTCACAGGGCATGACACTGGGTGCTGCAGAGGGCGGAAGAGAATACAAACTCTTGCGGCACCTGAAAAAGGACACCCGCATGCATAAGCCTATGTGTGCTTATGTCCCTAACTGAATTTTGGCCTAAAAACCTAAACATAGATTTAATGTTTTGTTGAATCTGGAATTTAGCATTTCTAAAATTAACATGTCAGATCAAGCTTGCAAGGGGGCAAAGAAACAGTGATACTTTTAATGATACTTGGCTTACTTTTAATAACACTTGGTTCTACCAATACCATACAGAGACTTCTCGAGCAATCTGACTGGATGAAATTTGAAGGTCTTTCTTTGATTGACTGTTCCTATAATCAACTTCCTTCTGTATCCTTCTGGTTAAGATCTTTGAGTCTTGTAAATTGTTTTCAGGAAATTATGTGCATTGTATGTGTATTGCTTATTAACTGTTTAATCTATGATATTAAAATAGATTTTAAAAAAAAAGTCCTGGAGCATTGTTTGGTGACCTCTGAGACATTTTCCCCAAGCTGATCACTCCCTTCTGCTGAGCCCTGGTGCCCACTTTGCTCTGAGAAACTTTGAGAGAAAAAGAAAGCTCTCCAGATTGACTGTTCTGTAGAATCTACACCAGCCACTCCAAAGAAGCCTTCAGCAGCAGGAGCCACCAGAACACGTGTGTGTGTGTGTGTGTGTGTTTAAAAAACACCTTTTATTTTTAAGGTTGTGATCTCATTTTAAGATTTCCCTCCTCATCCTGACACATGGGGAGAAGGGCCAAGACATGAGACTTCAGGACAAGCCCTGCAATCTGAAAACTGCCACTGAAGAAGTTGAACTAGAAATAGAACAAAGGACAAATTGCTGAAGTCAAAGCATGAAGCGTAGCAGAACCACTTACAGCAGGATAAGCCCCTTTGTGTAATTCCCCCTTTGGGAGACTTACTTTTGAATAAACACACAGAGGGATGAGGCTATACATTTCTTTGATGAAAAAGAATGACCCATTGCTTTGCTTGTTTTCCCAGTTCCTGGATTACTGGATTCTACATACTTTAACAGCCACATGGAAGGGGGAAATGGGTAGGATTTTCCCACCATCAAAGATCTTCAGTGACAATGAAATATGCTGGCCCTTATGAATCTTTGCCCTCCTTGCAAAAAATAATGTTCTTCATCTTCAGAGCTACCATCCACTCCTGTGAGAAGGTGAAATGCTTAAGTTTGCTTCTAGAAGGAGGCAGGGCAGTGTCTGGTATCTACATTTTTCATGTTTGATACTACTGGAGCAAGCATGGTGTAGTGGTTTGACTCTAAATCAGATTCAAATTCTCGCTCAGCCACAGAAACCGTCTGAGTGATCTTGGGAAAGTCACACTCTCACAGCCTCAAGGGAAGACAATGACAAACCTCTGAATAAATCTCGACAAGAAAACCCTATGTGAGGGTCACTGTAAGCCAGAATTTAATTGAAAGCAACCACTACCACCACCACAGATTTGGGTTGTGAATGAGAAACCAACAACTTATGACAATAACTGAAGTAATTTTAAAAGGTTTGAAATTGTCATGAGTCAGTAGAACCTCTGTTGGTTTTCAATCTGTCTTGTTAAAGTTTAGCTATTATGGCAAGAAAACCCCATGTTAGGTTTGCCTTAAGGTCACCATAGATCAGAAATGACTCCTATAAATCTGAATCCCTCAAAGATTAAATATCTAATACTACTCAATGGTTAGTCCTTTCACTGTGTTTCATACCAGTAACAATAAACATTTGAGCATATTGCACAAAAAGTAATCTCAAGCACACACACAAGTACCATCCAGGCATTCTCATTTTTTAAATTTATTTTTTACAGCTGGAGAGGGGCTGAACACATTAGGCCTGCCCTCTCTCCCTTGCCATTCCCATTACTCTTGTACCTTGGTGTAGAAGGTGACTATCTGAAGAAAGGTATTTCCTCAGTATATATTATTCTGGGGAGAGCCTCCATAGACAGAAGAGGTTATCAGCACATAGCTGTTCTCAATGTGTAGAGTAGGGATGGAAAGAATATTTGCAAATATTTGAAAAATGATACAAAAAATGTTTCCCAAGTGTCAGCAAACCCTGATAAGGAGACTCCTGAACTGACAGATCTTTGCAGTTCAAAACTTATTCTTCACAAAATTCACACATAGTTTTTTTGATGTAGAAAACAGCAGGGTTTCTAGATGATGAAAATACTCCTCATAGAATTTGCAGGTACTACCTCTTGTCTCAACAAGATCCGAATGAGAATCACTGTATTCAGAAGGAGGGGGCCCAAAAACTCCATATACTGTGTGGGAAGAGCCTTCACAGATTTTTGTGAAGTTTTTCAAATAATGTGTGGATGTGCACATTATCGCATGTCTGGACAGCCAATTCAGGATGCTGCACATTTTCGTGAGGGTAGAAATTGAGAACGGATTGGTCTGCTACGCAGGTGGTAGGTGGACTTGCTGGCAAGGAAGTGGCTGGAAGTGCCATTTTTGATTTTCACTTGATCGAGTGTACACTTTTCCGCTGTGCTGAAGCAACCAAAGAGCTTTTTAAAAGCGGAAGGTCGCACTTGTGCATCTTTGGTTAACAAGTTAAAAAAAAATACTATGCAGAGGCAACAACATGTGTGGAGAATAATAAATGCTGTATTCTTGACCACCATCTTGATTCACAGCCTGGCTTCATGTGTACTTCAAAAGTGGATGGTTTTGCATACAATATGCCAAAAACCCATGGAGACAAATTAGCGCTGCTGCAAATTTGTGAGAATGCACACCAATCTGCATTATATCTTCTCCTCTAGACAACCCCAGCATTTTCTGCAGTGACAATAGTAAAAAAAAGTGCAAATTTTGTGCAGAATGAATTTCCAGCTACAACATTTTCTGCACAGAAAAAAAGTTTGTGTGTGCACAAAATGCATTTTCCTGTACAGAGAATGCTGTTTTCTCGGCGGGGGTGGGGGACACAAAACAAACATAGTCACACAAGAATTTTCCACAGAATGTGTACCAGCCTGCAAATAGTCTTTGATAAAACTGTATAGTTTCCAAAGATTTTCATACAGCAGGAAGAAAATGCTAAAGTCACTTGTTGCTTCCTGCAAGAAAAAAATTAGTGAAGAATTACATCCGTATGTAGAGAGCAATAAGAATGGCAAGGTGGGGAGGACTTAGCACTGTCATCTCCACTTGGGCTAATATGTAGCAACTGCTCTTGGAGATGTAAACATTGTGTACTAATGGGCAAAATTGCCAACTGAGCATTGTTTTATACACCATTTGTGGAGGAATACATGGTCATCAGAACCATTCAATGACTTGTTGAATGGTAAGTCAATACATAGGTAGATCTTGTTGATTCAGTTCTGTTGGTAGGTACAACTAGCAACAGAATTCAGGCCAATGATTCATAAAACAGTGTACAGTACTTCTTTTTGCAAAGGAACCTGTTCTGATGACTGTGTGTTCCTCCACAAATGGTGCATAACTCTGGGCTTTTCTGGAGAAGCACAACATTGCTATGAATTGTTGGCCTATGCTGCTGCTCAAAGGGAAGTGTTTTGTTTTTTACAAATAGCAATGCTAAAATTTTACCCTGATCTATATAGTCTCCTGTTAGCTGTGTGTTGAAAAAGTCAACGATCAAGACCTGACGGGGTGGGGGTTAAAAAACAGCCTTTATACTTCTTTAGTTAAACCTCCATTGAGATAGTTCTGTAGACTTCATTAACGTATACTACCACTTTTCATTCTTTCCCATGGGAAACAGTCTGTCACAGGTGTCAGAATGGAAATATATTTGAGGTTTCCCAGAAGATCTGTATTAAGGCACCATGAAAGATTTGTTGAAATCTGTCAACACAGTAGTTGAAAGCAGAAACACAATAGATTGTCATTGACTGCTTGAAGGGAACTGCAGTTTCTCAGTACTGGAAAGTGGCAGGGAGAGTCATTTGTAACAATACATTTTATTGGGAACTATACGTTGTCCCACCCATCCTCAATAGTTTGGTGGGGGCCCTCTGATCTCTTGGCATACAAGGACTAAACCAGGAGGAAAAGTGAGGCACGTGTTTAGGCCAGGATCGTATTTAACACTGGTGGCGTGTAAAGCTCAGCCTGTATAATTGTGTGGGAGGGTGATGAGATGAGTGAAAGGACTTTATCAGAAAGGGCTGTAATAGCGGAATTACAATGTGATAGTATCACAAAAAGATTCCCGTTATTGCACAATATCATTGTCCTCCCATGGTCTACGTGTACTCCACCTGTTAATTAGGTGTAACTTTTAATTGACAGGCAAAGCTGTCAACAGCCCTCAATATCGCTCTTTTTGCAGTATTGACCAGCATGCAAAAATTATGTCCTGCGCTAATTGTGCAATTCCAGCATGAATGGGTGGTCCTCTTCTCCCCCTCCCCTTTCCCAACGAGAACACATAATTAAACTTCCAGTGGAGAACATGCAGAGGACCGACAGGATGCTCTTTTAATGATCTGTCACCTTTTCTTGGTACCTTTTTATGTTTGTTTAAGTGTTTATTTGTGAATTTCTTTGGTTATTTGTTTTTGGTGTCTATAAGCAAAGTCACATCTTCTGATGAGAACAGCTGAAATCTTGCCCATGCAAAATCCAGGAAGTATCCATCAGTTCATTAATAGTTCAGCATCAATGCAAGTGTGTTAAAAAATAATGCTGGAACACAGAGATCTGCCCAGGAGAAGGGTTTCTCATTTATGAACACCCAGGTGTCCTACACTTTTGATTGTTCAACAGGAAGAAGACATTCACAGTAAGGCAGAAATTTCATTGGACCCTTTCACCCTTTCTATACAGGGAAAGAGACCCAGATAGCAAGAAGTAGATTCTTCAGTCACCAGTTTGGATGGTGAGGAATTTTGGCCAGTGCTTGAAGCAGCAGCTCCTCCAGGCACTGGCTAAGTCAGGCATTGGCCTTGCCCAGCACCAATCAGGATGGTGAGTGGTGGGGAAAAGGACTTGGCTGGTGTCTGGAAGAGTCTCTTCTCAACCCTCTCCTCCTTCCTTGGCTCCACCAGCCTTGGCTTCTCTAGCACTTTCCCCAATTATAGGAGGTCAGGGAGGAGCAAAAATGAAATCAGTTATGGCTTGAATGAGTTATCCTCAAGGATATCACAAAGTCCTGAGATGAGTCTCCTCCCTCATTCTCTTTTCTAATTGGGGAAAGAGGAGCCAGGCAACTGAACTGTGGCCTTGATGCCATGACTCATTTGCTAATTCCTTTTTTTCTAGGAGCCCTGAAGGGATGGGATGGATAGGCCAACCTTGTGGACCAAACTGAGCATGTGGGCCAGAGATTTCCCACTACAGTTGCCAGATCAGGACTATCCCGGGCCCTGAGATTTCAGGATTGCCCCTGAGATTTCAGGATCAAAACCTGAAGCCAAGAGATGACCCCTTACAATGTCACAGGAGGTGGGTTCTGTTGGTGTTACAAGGGACAATTCCTAGTTTGGTGATGCAATTAGGCATAATACCTTAAGCATTAACCATTGTTGCACAGAATACATCATTCAAATAAGAGACATCAAGCATAACAAATGAAGAACACACACACACACGTTCACTTTTCAAGGCAGCTCTTTTACCCTGAGATCCCTCTGCAAACTCTGGAGGCTGGTGACCAGGCCCTGAGATCTGGCAACCCTATCATCCCTCTCCAAGGAGAAACTTGACTCAGAGCTATTTCTTTTTCTCTCACCCTATCGTTCATAGAGGGTTGGAGGCTGAAGCCTATGAATCAATTGAGCACCCAGAGCTCACACAACACACTTTTCTCTCAGTCCTTTACTAACACATCCTGTGCATTCAGCCTCATGGTTTACATGCTCCATGTGCTGACTGCTGCTTGTCATTGTCATTCGCTCTCTCTCCTCTGCTCTCCATAGGCTGCAAGGTCCCATAAGCTACAAATTCAGGATCTATCTCATACCCTGATTTTATGGAGAAGGTGAGTTTTTAAACCTGCTTTTGTGCTTCCCTTTTGCCTCTCCCAGAAAACACTCATTGGGTATAGTAGCTTGTCTCCTAGTGTAACTGCAGCATCTCTCTGTTCCCAGCATGATATGAGTATAGGACTTCTCTACCAAGCTGTTAAAATACCATCATAGAGCACAACTGCATTTATGCTCTTGTTATTGTTGTGTGCCTTCAATTAATTTCTACTTGAATGACTTATGGCAACCCTAATGTGAACCCATCACAGGGTTTTCTGAGGGCTGAGAGTGTGTGACTTGCCTAAGGTCACCCAGTGGGCTGAGTGGGGATTTGAACTCTGGTCTCCAGGGTTGTAGCCCAACACTCAAACCACTACACCATGCTGGCTCTTATTACAACCCAGTAAATGATAGCAAAGAGAAACTGAAGTGGGAGTGGGGCACTTAACAGGTTTTGGGACAAAGAAATAATTGCCTATCTCCAAAACTATTGGCCTGGGCTTTTTAAAAAACAAACACACATGCACATGTGCACGCATAGGTGCGCACACACACACCCTCTACCTTTGATGACATCATCCCCAGAGAAAAGAGTGGGGAAGTTCAATACTCTCCCAGGGCCATCTCTTGTTATTATTCAGAGGAATTCCTAACCATGAGTTGCTTTGGGAACCTAGTACCTTAATTTGTCTTATACTAGAATGTGCTGGGCCAGACCTATCAAACTGGTTTTGAAGGCCCTTTCCATCTCTTTTGACAATCACTGGAACTGCAGGTTTCAAAGAGTAGCACAAAAGACCATCCATTTCAATTTGCAATAATCCCCCCCCACTCTCTGGCTTTTCTTCGCAAACGAAGATTCAGGAAGGACTCATCCCGCGCTTTCTGCAAGCACGCTGATGACTAAAAGGGCCAATCCGAGATAAACAAGTCCGGTTGCAAAAAGCACAACAGAAGGTCTCCTTGGGTGATGTTTTTGGGTTGTGATTTTTTCTGCGTTGTCGGTTCTCTTCAAGACTTGTTTGGCGTGAGTCCTCAAATAAGGCTGCAGCATTGTGGATAGTGCGTCTCCATGCCTCCCGATGTGAGGCCAGGGCGGACCACTGTTGGTGATCAATTTGGCTGAGCCTGAGATGTTGTTTCAGGGAGTCTTTATCGCTTTTTTGGAGCGCCCCTCTTACGCTGACCCATGGCGAGTTCACCATAGAGTAGTATTTTTGGGAGGCGATGGTCCTCCATCCTAGAAACGTGCCCTGCCCAGCGCAGCTGCATTCTCAATATCATGGCCTCAATGCTGGTGATCCCTGCTTGCTCAAGGACAGCAACATTCGTCACATAGTCAGTCCAGTGTATATTTAGGATTGTGCGTAGACAGCGCTGATGAAAGCGCTCGAGGAGTCGTAGGTGGTGGCGATAGGTGACCCATGTTTCAGATCCATAAAGGAGGATAGACAGTACAATGGCTCTATACACACTGATTTTTGTGCTTTGCCTCAGGTGTTTATTGCTCCAGACTCTTTTGTGAAGTCTTCCAAATGCACTATATGCCTTTGCTAATCTGTGATCGATCTCTTTGTCAATCTTGGCATCTGAGGAGATGATGCTTCCCAGGTAGGTGAACTGCTGAACGGACTTGAGCACAGATTTGCCGACGGCAATGTGGGGATGGTGGTGTTCGTCCTGTGGTGCAGGCTGGTAAAGAACTTCTGTTTTCTTCAGGTTGACTTCTAGCCCAAACAGCTCTGCAGCTGTTGCAAAGCAGGACGTTAGGCACTGCAGAGCTGCTTGTGTGTGGGCAACAAGGGCAGCATCATCGGCGAAGAGCAGCTCACGGACTAGATAGTTTAGAGTCTTAGTGTGAGCCCTCAGACGGCTTAACTTAAACAAGCTACCATCAGTACGGTAACGTATATAGATGCCGTTGTCTTCTTCAAGCTCTGCCATAGCCCTTTGGAGCATCGTGCTAAAGAAGATTGTAAATAAAGTTGGTGCAAGAACACAGCCTTGCTTCACTCCATTAGTTATTAGAAAGGGCTCTGAAAGAGCATCGCCATATCTGACTTGACCACGCTGGCCCTCGTGTAGCAAAATAATCATGTTAAGGAATTTGGGGGGACATCCTAGTCTTTCCAGGATATGCCACAGACCTTTTGTATTTACAGTGTCGAAGGCTTTGGTGAGGTCGACAAATGTTACATAGAGACCCTTGTTCTGCTCCCTACATTTTTCTTGCAGTTGTCTAAGGGCAAATACCATGTCTGTAGTATTCCTATCGGCTCTGAAGCCACATTGGCTTTCAGGAAGAAGTTCTTCTGCAATAGCAGAATCTAATCTGTTCAGGAGTATCCTTGCAAGGATTTTTCCAGCAATAGAGAGCAGTGTTATGCCTCGATAGTTTGAGCAGTCGGATTTTGCTCCTTTTTTCTTGTACAGGGTGATGATGACTGCATCTCGGAGGTCTGATGGCAGTTCCCCTTTTTCCCAGCAATTCATAAGGAATTCGTGGAATTTTTCGTGGAGTGCATGACCTCCGTGTTTCCAGACTTCAGGTGGGATTCCATCAATCTCAGCTGCCTTGCCATTTTTCATCTGCTGTATGGCCTTAAGGGTCTCTTCCAAAGTGGGAGCTATGTCCAATTCATTTTTCATTGGTTTTTGTATCATATGTTGGATAGCTGAGCCTTGGACTACTCGGTTGGCGCTAAAGAGACTTTGAAAATGTTCAGACCATCGATTCAGGATGGAGGCTTTATCAGTAATTAATGTTTGACCATCTGTACTGTATAAGGAGCTTTGGACCTGATAAGTAGGTCCAAACACTGCTTTAAGAGCTTCATAAAATCCTCTAAGATCACCCACATCTGCACAGGGTTGTGTCTTTTCTGCTATATTGATCCACCACTTGTTCTGCATGTCTCGGAGTTTTTGTTGTAGTTTACTACATGTGAGATGGAAAGCTGCTTTTCTTACATGGCAGGTTGGCTGGGTGAGGTATGCCTGGTGAGCAGCTCTCTTCTTTGCCAACAGCTCCTGGATCTCTTGGTTGTTTTCATCAAACCAGTCTTGATTTTTCTTGTGGGAGAAACCGAGGGATTCTTCTGCAGACTGGAGGATACTGTTTTTGATATGTTGCCAAAGCACTGTAGGAGAAGGATCTGTAGGATGGTCTTCAAGTTTTGTTTGCAGGTTTGCCTGGAAGTTGTCTCTCATGGTAGCTTGTTGGAGATTGTTGACTTGGAGTCTCCTCTTTAAGATGCCACCCCTCTTAGGTTTGAACTTAAGATGAAGATTTAGTTTACATCTGACGAGGCGATGATCTGTTTGGCATTCTGCACTGGGCATCACTCGGGTATGACGGGCATCTCGAATGTCTCTCTGACAGACTAGAACATAGTCAATGAGGTGCCAATGTTTGGATCGGGGATGCATCCAGGTTGTCTTCAAGCTATCTTTCTGCTGAGAGATTGTGTTTGTAATAGTCAGCTGTTGTTCTGCACAGAACTCTAGCAGGAGGCATCCGTTATCATTGCAATTTCCAACACCATGCTTGCCTAAGACACCTTTCCAGGATTCGGAGTTCTTTCCTACTCTGGCATTGAAGTCACCAAGGATAATAATTTTATCTTCTACAGGGACTTTTTGTATGAGTTGGCGTAGGTCTGTGTAGAATTTGTCTTTCTCTACAGGGTCGGCTTGCATAGTTGGGGCATATATACTAAAGAGAACAACATGTGGGAGGCGTCAGGAAATAATGCGATCAGAGTGTCCTGTTGGCAAGGTTTCGAGTTTGGAGGCAATGGAGTTTTTAATCATAAAGCCTAATCCTGAAAGATGTTTTTCAGTTTTGGGTTTGCCAGACCAGTAAAGTGTGTAGCTGGCACCATGTTCTTTAAGGCTGCCTTCCTCATGGAAGCGAACTTCACTAAGAGCAGCGATGTCAATATTAAGCCATGATAGTTCATGGGCTATTAGGGCAGAATGACACTCAGGCCGTCCACTATCTTCAGAGTCTTGCATGGTTGTGATGTTCCAGCATGCAAGTGTCAGTTTATTTACACCTTTGGAGGCCGGTGTGTGCTTTTGTTTCTTTGCCTTGGTTTGATCGCCTCAGAAGATTCCCGTTGGCCACGGCTAGCCAACCAGATAGTTGGGGATGAGCTTTCGTTAGGCCACCTTTTCTAGGCCCCTCTCCATATGGAGCAAGCAGTGCTCTCCTTTAAAAAGGCTGCTTGGTCGTTCAGGATGCTGCCGAACAAGACTGTCATCTCCCGGGTCAGCCTCGAGCGACCAATGTCCTGAACCGCCTGCATGCAGGGTTTGGTCTGCGGCTTCCAGTGCATCTTTACACCTGCCGTTTTGTCCCTCGCCTGTCGCTACAGGGCTTTTTTGGAACTGGATTTGTCCTTCGAGCCTGTGCAATGGATTTTTCTGGTGGAGTGCAGCGTGCACAGAACTGGCCTCACCCTTTAAACCAGAGATTCATCTGCCGTGGCCTTGCAAGCATGGACGTGGCAGTGAGGTCCTCGGGCCGTAGGTTTGATTAGAGTTTCCTTGTCTTAGATGGTTGACCTTACAGGGTTGGACGAGCACCATCTGCCCGGGTTTGGGATTAGAGTTTTCCTTCTCCTAGGACGGTTGCCACAAGGCTAGAGAGCCCATCATGCCCTTTGACGCTCTTTGTCAGACCCTTCGGTTTTGACCTGTCTGGCATGGGAGACCCTACTAGTGGCTATTATGCCACCGCCAGCATAGCTCAAAACATCATTAGGGTACGCAAGCCTCTCTCCCACGACAAGGGGGCGTCAATTTATTATTTGCAATAATAAAACAATACTTTAAGCAGAATTAGAGAACTTTCTAGTGAATCATAAGTCCTCTTCAGGCATGCTAAGGGTCAAATCCAATTTTTAATGCTATCTAGAGAAAGCCCACTGAAACAAGGGAAATTTGGTAGATCAGCACTTCTCTAAATTCTATAGATTCAGTGGGACTCTCCTAGTTAGGACTGAAAATTGATTTTAGCCTTAATTCTCCATATGACTAGAAATATATGAAGGAGAGTAGGGACAAAAGCATTGGGTCCACCTCCCTTCTCCAGCCCTATTGTCCTCTCCAGGGTTCTCAATTATTTAGGAGAGTTACATGAGTAGACCAGGTCCCCTACCACAGTGTCACTTTCAACTAGCACAGGGGTGGGAAATACATGGCCTGTAGTCCCCATGCAGATGTTGCCTGTTTTTATGGCCCCCAGACCAACCTAATCTTCCCAAATTCAGCTGTTAAAACAAATTGGTTTTTTCCAGAAATGAAATGACAACTGTTACTCTGAGGAGCTTCCAAGAGTAAGGATTCTCTGTTAAAACAAGCCACAAGGTCTTGGTTTTTTTCTGAGGGGAATTTTAACATCTGACGTGTCTTGCTTTTAAAAGAATAACAAAAATAAGGAAGGGGTGGCTTCTAGGGAGTCCCAACCCACACACCCAAGTTGACCACCTCTAGTGGACAACAAGTTTGGTGGTTGAAGAGATGGGGTATATCATTCTCCTTCCCACTCTCCCACATCTAATCCTATTCTTGTGGAGGGATTAGAACACCCTAATACAGCTTGCAAGAGGAGTTCATTTAGTTTTAATTTAAAACAAAATACATTAATAATAATAATAATAATAATAATAATAATCGGGGTGGCTTCCAACAATTAAAACATTGTAATAATGACTAAAAGCACTACCCACCCCCACTCTCCCCCATAAAAAGACATTAAACAATATAAAATTAAAATCATCTAACTAAAATCACATTAAAAACAAATATACACACCAGATTAAAAAAGGCCAGGAGATGCACCTCCTGAGGCCAGGATCTAATCAGGAAAGGCCTGCCAAAAGAGATCTGTCTTTAGTGCTTTTTAAAAGCTACTTAAGCTCGTCATCTGATGGATCTCGTTCGGCAGGCCATTCCATAAATTTGGGGCGATTACCGAAAAAGCCCTCTTTACTCAGTTTCCTTTAAGTAGCTGCATTCCTTTAAACCAAAATGCCAAATAAATTTAGCCCATTAAATTAGATGCTGAGTATGTTTCAGGGCTGCAGGATGCAAAAACTACATAGCAATGTACGGGGTGGCGTATAATAAGAACCATCCTGTCTGGCAACCCTGCTGGCCAGTTAGCATCCTATCAATCATCAGACTGGCACATCCAGAAAATCTCCCATAGGGTTGGTTTGAAGGTACAACAGCTTGGCAAATCCATTTGGTGTACCTGGGGAAGGAGTGATTCAGACAGAAGACTGTTGCTATGAGATGTGCTGGCCTCCTAATTATAGGTGCAATCTGCCCAGCTGATTTTCCCCTCCTGTGTTTGCTTCCCGGATCATATCCCCACTTGTTGCTGTGGTGGTTGTTTCTAACTTTCTGTGGCCTTCTGTTTTTCTCCCTCTTTATTTTTACCCAGGTGTTATGTTGTTGGGATTGCAATGTTTGATCTCCCTTTTAATCTTCTTTGCCTCAGCCTGTCTTGTGCATTCTCCTGTCCTCCTCTTCTTAATCTTTTCCTTTCCCTAGCAGCTGGTGCTCCTGATTGGGAGGGGATGTAGCTCAGTGGTGGGGCACATGCTTTGCATGCAGATGAGCCCAGGTTCAGCCCCTGTCTTCCCCAGGTAAGGCTAAGAAATGATACCTCCTGACATCCTGACGAGTTACTGCTAGTCAGTACTGACAGCACGATACTGGATGGCCCAATAATCTGGCTCAATGTCGGGCAGTTCCCCATGTTCTTATCAGAGCCTGTATTGTTACTTGGTAAAAGTAATTCATTCAGTTACTCCTCAGCCCTGTTCCTCTTTCATCATGTTACTTGTACACTGTGCATGCGTGTGTGCGCGTGTGTGTGCATAAAACATATTGTATTGCTTTTTAATGATAGAAATTGTTTTAATGGTGCTGTTTTAATATTTGCATTGGAATGTTCCAATCTTTGTATGATGTTTGCCGCCCCAATCCTGACGGGAGAGGCAGGATAGAAATAAATCTTCTTCTTCTTCTTGGATTACATTTAGCTGTTCTTTGGGAGGGATTTGGAGAAGGGGACTATTGCATCTAACCTTAATGATATATGAATTGGGCAGAGAGTCCCCCCCCATTCTTTAACTTTTAAACAGATCTCTTGCCACAGAGCAGCACAGGACTCTGAAGCTTCTTTTGAATTCAGAATAATGAGCAGGGCAGGAATGGTGGCAGTTGCTGGCCATGCTTTCCTGGAAAGTGCCTAAAGCAATGCCAGCCTTCCAGTTCTCCTTCTCTATCCACACTTTACTGCCCATTGCAATGAGAGACACAGTGGTGACCCAGGGACTGCTGCCACCACCTCATTAAGATGAATATCATGCTAAGGTAAGGGACATTTTCAGACACATCTTACTGCACAAGAAGACTCCGGGAGAGGTACATGGTTATCCTGCAGCAGGGGTCCTTTTTGGATGCCACCGTCTCTCTTGCGGCATCGTCCGTGACAGTTCTGGGTCCCATCTACAGCAACCACACCATTTTTTAATCACTGACAACTTCAAGAGGGACAGTGGCATCCAGAAAGGACCCCCTGCCATGGGACAGCCTCTCCCGGGGTCTTCTTGCACGGTAAGATGTGTCTGAAAATGTCCAAGGTGTATCCTTGCCTCAATAAGAGACTTACTAAAAAGACTTAGACTTATTCAGAGAAATGAGACAGAGAAACATATGTTGTTGTTGATGCCTGTTTGACTGGTGACAGACTGACCAAGGAGCCTCCAGTAGACAATCATTGTGGCTGCTTGCCTGAAGCGAAGAGACTGGCCATTGTGACCTCATAGTGATGTGTCCACTTGAGGGGAAAGGACTGGCCATTGTAACTTAATGCTGATGCTGTCCACTTGAGGTGAAGAGACTGGCCATTGTGACCTGATGGTGACGTTTCCTGCTCGAAGGAGAGAGACTGGCCATTGTGACACCTCATGTAAGTGCTGCCTGCCTAAATGAGGAAGAAGAGGCCTCCCAAAATATTCAGAAACCCTCGCTTACTGATGTTGCTCGCTGAAAGACAGGGTGGCATGTGTCCTTCAAAAATGTCCACTGCACTGTGACCTCATACCAATGCCACCTACCTAAGTGAGAGAAAGAAAAAAACTGGACAATATAGGCTTCTGCTGTCCACTTACAGAACAAGAGAAAAGCTGGCCCTTTGTTCCCATATGTTTGTTCGCAAACATTCACATCCAGTGCAAATGAAGGGTTTTTCTAAAAGCCTCTTCCTTCTCTTTAATGCCAATTCTCCCACTCAAGGATACCCCAGTATTAAGCTCTGCTTACTGGCCATGAGGAGACTGGTTATTGCCTCCCAGCTGGTTTCCAATGGAATTCTCTCTCTCTGCTGTGTATTGGGTTCATGCTGTCATCCACATGACCAAAATGGTGATCTTGAGATGAAGGATGATATCAGACATGTATCCAAGGAGATTTTTTTTTGTAATGGAGAATTTCAAATTACCTTCACATTCATTAAATAACTGCATGTTCTAGTTGAAATAAAAAGGTAAAAATGCTAGTTTTTTAAACAGCTGTGTCCTACAACAACAGTGATCACAGAACCATCCAGAAGAGAGGACTCAGTGTTAAGTGGTGCGGTCAGAACCTAGAGTGAGATGTGAGTGTTGCTGAAGTAATCAGGAACACTGACCACCCTGGAAATTCAAGTTATTCTGAGAAAAAGAGAGGTTTTTTTTTAACCCCGTTGAATGCTTTGATATCTAAGAACAGAGATTTACCTTAGCTGTGATTAACACCTTGGAATTCCCTTTTAAAATCTCTCCCCTACCCCACCCCCACTTAACTTCTCAATGGAAACAACTCAAAATTATATTCAGTTTGGGTTATTGGCAACCATGCCTGAGCTAATTATTCATGACTTACCCATTGCTCCAGAGGCAAGCCTTTACTGTAAGCAGAGTAAAAAGGTTGGGCAAAAAAGTTGGGCAGCTTAATCTCCTGCCCCCCCCTTCCCATATGCCTCCTACAGCAAGTTGGTTGCAAATACATACATTTTAAATGAAAGGAATCCAGGTTTCTTTCTGTTTCTGCAGAGCAAAGGAACAACACATTTCTGGGGAAGTAGTACAATGCAAATTTTGGGAATTGCCTTGTTTATGCAAGACCATCCTCTAGTAAATGCCAAAAGTGAGCAGTTAACATTTTAAATTGCCATTTAATATCCTGAAGATCGCTTGATGGGGGCAGGGGGTTGTCAACTGCAACAGAGTTATGTATTTGAGAATCAATGGAAGACCAGACACATGATTTATTAAAAATAATACATACAGTGCTCCACTCCATCCACTCGCCTCCACAACAGAGGCAGGAACATTGATGCCTCTAGATGAGGCTTGACAACTCTTGCACAATAGAGTAGAAATACCAATTTTGTTTTCTTCTGTGAGTCACTGATTGTCAGTAATGGCAAATCACACACATATGCACACCAAATACACCCACAAGAGAAGAACTGCAAATTAACTTGTAGTTGAACCAACTGGGGTTGAACTGAGAAGATTATTCATTAGGTACCTACTCAACCAAGAACTCCTGGGGGGGGGGTGTCACGTTTTGCACTTATTTAACTTAATGTCTGTGTCACTTTTCTGATGAAACAGTTTATGACCATTTATAAGTGTCAGATTAAAACAGCCAAACAAAAGATAAATCAATTGCCTATCATAATAAATACCACCATAGATTACAAAACAATTACCACATCTAGAACAGACTCTACCACATAATTTCAAAACTTGGTGAAACAGGAATACTTTGGTCTAACATGAATGATGAAGTTAAGAAGGAGAAACGGAAGGTTCACAAAGGTTGTAATTCCATGAAGACATCCTTGGGGAAAAGTCTCATTGGTCTTACTTCTTAGTAAACTTGCATACAATTGTAGTGTCTCCTCGGTAGACTGTGAATTGCAAGAGAGTTTGAAGAATTAGAGTGGAGGTGGTGGGGGAGTGGACACTATTATCAGTGTCAGTGTATAGCAACCATTTAAACCTAATCAGGTATTCCTTTCTCAACACAAGTAGAGGGAGCCAAGGGGATGCATTCCAGCCCTGCTCCCCTCTCTCCTGCCCCATGTTGCCAGAGAAAGTCTGAAAAAGAACTATAAACAGACAGGGTACTTTGGCATTCACCTATGGCACCCCCTTTGCGGGTTGAAGGAAGGGCTTATCAAACTGCACCTGCAGATCATGTGCAGGGAGATGGGCTATCCTTGAGGCTGGCACTATGATAAAACCCTCAGTAGAAGTCATGTGGCTTGAGGCATTACATCATGGGGCCTTGCTTTCTAGTAGATGGTGCACGAGGGCATCCCATTTCCTGGGATTCCCCTCGGGGCTCAGGTGTTTCACCTAGAGAAGCTGGGAGAGGTGTCTGAGGGACCATCAGCTCCAGCTTGTCCCGCACTGGGTCTCTCCCTTGGTTCGCATACCTCAATCAATCAATCAATCAATCGGTCAGCTATTAAATAAAGTGGCCCATATTTCAACCCAAGGAACAGTAAGGGCGTGACTATGAGGAGATTGATTTTGTTCCCTTCAATCACCCAGTATTTTCTGCCTGAGGCAGCTATATTCCTTTGACTAATAATAGGGCTGGCCTGCTGTAGTTAACTAGAAATTAATATTTTATAACCGGAAAGCATATCTTGTTCTCTACTCTTGTGCTACTCAAAGCAGTGGCCCATGGATCAGTGCCAATTGGTAAGCTATTGGCTGCCGCTCTGTGGTTGTCATGTCCTACCTAGAGAAGGTCTTCTCAGATGAAGAAGGGGAGGAAGAGAGCCAGGATGATGGGCCTAGTCAGAGCTGGTAGAGGCTGTCATTCCTGACAGAGCACCAACAGAGGCGTAGCCTGGTCCATCCCATACACTAGCTGCAAATCAGAAGGAGTAAGCAGAAATTCTTCACTCTTTCAAGCAACATAAAGTGCAGGGAACAAAAGGTCAGGCATCACCCTGTTCCACTTTAAATACAAGACACTGAGCTAATGAGGCCAACTGGGCTGATTAACTACTGACTATAAATTAGCTCAGCCCAGGATGTTCTGGTATAGCAGAACAACAGCTCCCAAACCAATTTGCAACTCTGTGCTATATCTCTAGCTTCTTGGTCCTCTGACCTTTGGTAATGTACTTTTGGACTATTATTTCTGGCAATTTCTATCTCAGCTCTGGATTCTGTTCAAGACTGCCTTTCCCCTTTGAACCTTCAACTGTCTAGATCATGCTTCTGTTTGTCACCCCATGTAAGCCTTGGGACTGGATTGGCTTTCCCTGCCAGTTCTTGTGGACTATAGGTGTGTTCACTTGAGCATCTGGTGGCTTTAAACAGGACAGCAGTGAGTTCAAGAAAAAAAGAGAAACAACTGTAGTCAATGGTGACAAATATGATGCCATTCCTAGCATGTTGTGGGGGAAATCCTGCTAGTCCCCCCACATCAGATAGCTTAAGAAGCACTGCATCACTTAAGAATCACAGCTCTGTCTTGGGGCCCATGCCAGGAAAAAGGTGGGATAATACATATATCTATATATATATAATTCTCTTGGGTATGTTGCTGTTCCTAGTGTGCTGATTGGCCACTTGGGAAACATACCCAACCAATCATAGTGCTCTGTTGGCCAGCAAATCAGCAGCTTGGAGGTGTGTTTCAGTACCACCTTGTTGGCCTACAGCCACATCTTTGCCTTTTGAGCTGCAGTAACTAAATACTCAGCCAGCTCCCCTTGCTGTCTTAATATGCATGCATGGGGAAAAATAATGCTGCTTTCTATGTGTTCCCCATTCTCTTCTTCTTTTTCCTCCTGCCCTACCTTTCTGTGCTGCCTGGGGTCTTTCTGTGCTGCCTGGGGCCTTTTATATGCTACCTGGGGCCTTTCTGTGCTGCCTGGGGCCTTTCCGTCTGGCCTGGGGGTTTTGTGCTGCCTGGGACCTGGGGCCTTTCTGTCTGGCCTGGTGCCTTTCTCTGCTGCCTTGGGCCCAGGGCCTTTCTGTGGTGCCTGGGGATGTTCAACTTTGTGCCGCCTGGGACTCTTCAGTGCTGCCTAGGGCCTTTTTGTGCTATCTGGGACCTGGGCCTTTCTGTGCTGGCTGGGACCTTTCTCTGCTGTCTGGGCCTTTTTTTGTGCTGCCAGGAGCCCAGGGTCGTTCAACTTTCTGTGGTGTCTGGGGCTTTTCTGGGCTGCCTGGGGCTCTTCAGTGCTGCCTGGGGCCTAGGGCCTTTCTGTGCTGTCTGGGGCCTTTTTGTGCTGCCAGGAGCCTGGGGACATTCAACTTTCTGTGGTGTCTGGGACTTTTCAGTGCTGCCTGGGGCCTAGGGCCTTTTTGTGCTATCTGGGACCTGGGGCCTTTCTCTGCATCCTGGGGCCCAGGGCCTTTCTGGGCTGCCTGGGGCCTTTCTGTACTGGCTTGGGGCCTGGAGCCTTTCTCTGTTGGCTGGGACCTGGGGCCTTTCTGTGCTGTCTGGGGCCTTTTTGTGCTGCCAGGAGTCTGAGGACGTTCAACTTTCTGTGGCGTTTGGGGCTTTTCTGAGCTGCCTGGGGCTCTTCAGTGCTGCCTGGGGCCTAGGGCCTTTTTGTGCTATCTGGGACCTGGCACCTTTCTGTGCTGCCTGGGGCCTAGGGCCTTTCTGTGCTGTCTGGGGCCTTTTTGTGCTGCCAGGAGCCTGAGGACGTTCAACTTTCTGTGGTGTCTGGGGCTTTTCAGTGCTGCCTGGGGCCTAGGGCCTTTTTGTGCTATCCGGGACCTGGTGCCTTTCTGTGCTGTCTGGGGCCTTTTTGTGCTGCCAGGAGCCTGGGGCCTTTCAACTTTCTGTGGTGTCTGGGGCTTTTCTGTGCTGCCTCGGGCTCTTCAGTGCTGCCTGGGGCCTTTCTGTGCTGTCTGGGGCCTTTTTGTGCAGACGGGGACCTTTCTCTGCTGCCTGGGGCCTGGGACTTCTGGTCTTTCTGTGTTGTCTGGGGCCTTTCTGTGGTGGAGGGGTGTGTAGCATGGTGTGTGTATGTGTTTAGTGTGGTGTTTGTATGTGTATGTGTGATCCAGTGGCAGTGGCGGAGGAGCTCTCATGTCCTGGTGCATGTGGTGTGTGTGTGTATGTGTGGTTGCATGGCAGCAGCAGAAGGGCTCTTATGTCCTGGTGCACATGGTGTGTAGTGTGGTGTGTGTGTTGCATGGTGTGTGTGTGTACACACTGAGGCATGGTAATGGTAGGGCTCTCGCATCTTGCCATGTGTGGTGTGTGTGTTTCCAGCATTGTGTGTCTATGTGTCTGTGTGTCTGTGCGGTTGCATGGCAGTGGCGGCGGGACTCTTTGCATGAAATTAGCCATCCTAGTTGATTTGAAAGGTTATATATTAATGTGTCAAGTGATCGTACTCTTGACATGTTTCCTAAGTGGCCAGTCAGCAGAATGGGAATGGAAACATAAAATCATACCAAAGTGTTTTATATATGCAGATAACGGTGTATGTTACACCGGGTATAGCTCGTACACACATATTGTATCTTCACACCACACATTTTTACTAGTTTGCTTGACACACCCTACTGTAATGCTTGCAGCAAACCCATCCCTTGATTCAGACCAGGGTTGTTAGGATGTCCTGAACTAGGTATGAATCCTCCATTCCAGGTTTTCTATTGTGGGTCTGGCAAGGCTAGAGCAGTGGGCCTGTGGCCTTGGACAGGGAAAGAACTACAGAACAATAAAGCCTGCACCTTTTAAGCATCTAGTTAGCCTGCATTATTTTCTTGAAAAACTCCAGACCTCATGTACAACAACTACATATTGTGAGAGTAGGTAAGCTCTCATTTTCTGGATGTCTACAAAAAGAGGCTGGGCAAATACCTGCTGGGAATGCTTTAGATGGAGATCCTGCATTGAGCAGGGGGTTGGACCCAGTGGCCCATGGGGCCCCTTCCTTCTCTATGGAAATATTTGTTTTCTGTATCCAGGCAGTACATCTGATTAAAAGATGAAGAATGAATCAAAAGCTTTGCTCTATTATCTAGCCATAATTCTTGTTCTAGGACTTTAATACATGGTTGGCACTGGGACATTTATTGGGAAAATGGCACAGCCTACTTATACCAGGGACTATTCTTTGTTGCTGTCACAGGGTATAACAATACATCTTACTGAATAGTAGATTGGCAGTAAGTTCAGGACAAAAGGAAAGCTAAATACATGTAATTAACTTATGCAACTACATACTTTTGAGTAGTACTGTACATGCCATTATCATTTTGTTAGCTTATGGAATTCTCTTCTATAAGGTACAGTGATGAGCAATAGCATAGATGAATCTAAAAGGGAGCTACACACATTTCTACAGGAAAGGTCCATCAGCAGCTAAACAAAACCTCTGGGTGTAATAGTTCTGTACAGTACCTCTGAATAAGAGTTGCTGGTAGGCAAAGAGCATAGGAAACCTACTGCCTTCAAACCCTGTTTGTGAATTTACTCATAATGCATTATCTTCAAGCTCTAAGTCTACCAACATCTGAACAACCATCCTTTGACAGCCCCTGGTTTGAAAGAAGCGAAAGCTTAGATTGGCAATATTGCTTGTCAGAATTTTGTACATGACTAATAAACACACTACTAGACCATCAGTTTCTTGTCAGAACATCATTAGTGCTTGGAGCAAAAGTGAACTATGAAGGCGATTTTGACTGACTGGTTGTTTCATATACTGATAGTTTTTGAACTCTCTGCTTCCAGGAAAACCATGCCATGTAAACTTTGCATGCTTGGCAACTCCCCCCCCCCTCGGGGTTGTCATAGTGCCCATGTGTCTAACAGAAAATTCAGGTGCCTGATATAAGGTGGAGAATACTTAGAACTCTATATGTTGTTGAAGTTCAGCTCCCTTGAAACCTTATTGAGCATAGCCAGTGGTGAGGAATAATGGGAGTTGTAGTCCAACAACAGCTGGAGGGCCCTCTGCCACCCCTACTCCCTATTGTAGGTAAACCTTCAAATTCACGAGGAGTGGACAGGTCTTTTGGCTCATACTGCTATGCCCACATGAACTGAGAGGACATGTTGGAACAGATAAGATACTTTCCTTATAGTTGTACCCTGCAGGCAAACTCCAGGATGCTCAGAAGGAGAGAGAACACAATGTTAAGAAATATTATTTGGATCTGTAATTAAAGCACATAAATTACAAATACAATTAAGGGAGAAAGTATGGGCAGCATTAAGAAATTTTATTTGGATCTGTGATGAAAGCACATAAATTACAAGTGGAAGAAACAACATGCCACGAAATTGCATAGGATTCTTACAAAAATGTGGGTTATGCATCTAAAAGGCTGTGAAAGAAAATTATATACATTATAAATGAGAAGTCCCCCCCTAATTTAAAGCATATCACTACAGTATTTCCAATCAGCCATCGCATACAGTGTTTATACCAATGTACAAGAGCAACATTAGTTTTCAAAGGAAGGCAAGACATATCCTGTTAGTTCTGCTAAAGAATCTCTTACAACCATGTTAGGTTGAAATGTTTGGTGTCCATGAGCTAAACTTCATCTTAAGCTAATAAAAGAAAATGATCCTAAGTAGTGTGAAGATCTCTGAAGTGTACAATGGAATTTCATGAAGTACGATGTAACTCTATTCTCTAAAGCAGAAATACCCACGGTATATTACTTCCACGCATTCAACACGCAACAAGGCAAATACATAAAAGGCACAAGACTCTCACATCATAGACTCCTTTTTTATTACCTTACTTTATTTCAAGTAATATTAATGGTAAATGGTAATATCACCATAAGTTTGAACAAGGCAAGATATACAATATTACACACTAAACTACAACTGCAAAAAAGGGCACTGTACAGATATTAAAAAAGTAAGTACAGTTAATGATCAAATAGAAATGTACTGAAAACCAACTACAGCTGATAATATACTCTGTCAGACCATTAACTTTTATATCATAAATTAAAAAGCTCTTCAGAATTTCCCCTAATCTATTTGTAGCTGCACTATACAAGCACACGTCAGAGAAATAGTCTCACAATTTTTGTGAATACTGCTATTATTGTATCTTGCCTAAGTGAAAACAAATTTACTTAACCTTTATCTTATAAAATGCAGCATTAAACATTGACCCTTCCAGGTTTTTTTAATTTAATGATTAATAATATTGATCTTCAAAAGTGCAAAAAGTAGAATAAATGACAGGAGTCATACTCTTAAAATCAAAATGATAGTCTTAGTTACACCCATGAAATTACTCTGCACATTGTAAGCAGAGTGTGTTTCATTTATGTACTCTTCAAACACTGTGCAACTTTTCTTCATGGGTGCTGTAAATTAAGAACAACAACAACAACAAAAAATACTGCTCAGCCAAAGCTTTAATTTCCCTATGTACACATATCACTTAACTTGAAACTTAAGTTTGATCTCTATTTATTGCTTACATTTAAATAAAATAAGTTATTTTGCTGAACTCCTGAGGGAAAGCAAACTACATATATCTTATTACATGTTAAAGTATTTACTCAGAAGAAAATTTAGTGTTTCAGTGTTAACCACCACATAGTTCAGTTGAGTTCAGAGGGGCTATAACCTTCCTAATGCTAACCATGTAAATAAATTTTCAGGGTTAGAACTCAAATCTTCACCCTCCACGTCCTTCTGTTTAAGTATTTCCTCTTTTCACAGATATTCCAGCTCTGAAATATCTTTGTTTTATATACATTTTGGAGATGACATTTCCCACATGCACACCACAATAAAAATAATCATAAAAACAACTATGGAAGAGATGTCTTTTTGTCAATAATATAGCTGAAAAGCATTTAAAAATAATTAGATCACATGATGTACCCAGAAATGATAATTGAAAACAATATGCTTAAATCCACAAATGTCTATTTAAAAAAAATATTCCATGTTAAGATTAAAGATTAAGAATTGCTTTGTAGTGACTCTAGTTTGTTGTCACTGACCCAGAACTATTAGTCCATATCCCTGAATCTTTCCATTTTACCACAAGGGAATGCCCAGCAAACATGTGCATGCTCTGTTTCTACAGAGGGGTTGATGCATGTGTGTATGTGTATACATCTATGTGAACTATGGATGTATATCCTCATAAATGTCATTCTTGCAGGTAATGATGAATAAAATACCACCTTTCTTCTTGCTGCAAGAAAGTCATTGAAAACTGTACAGTTTTAGAAGACTACTTGAAGTTCAGGGGTTATTCTGTACAAAACAATTGCATGACTCCCCCCCGCCCCATACTGTGTGACAAATTTCCTGCCAAGAAAACTACATTTTCTTTAAAGGACATGCTTTCTTTGTACAAAAAATGTTGTTTTCTGTGCTGGAAACTTCTTATCGTCAAATAAATTTTGTTCTTTGCAGAAAATTCTGTTATGTTATATGCTGCACAAAAAAATGTAATTTTCTGTGCAAAACACACACACATTTTTCATGCAGATGAACTCTTGAATTGTAAAGATTCTCACCTGTCTAGGATTCTCCTTGTCAGGATTTCCCCACATTTGAGAAACCCAGTCCTCTATCAGTTTTCAAATATAGGTTGCCCGCCACAATCTGTGGGGAATACATTCCTGGACTTACCATTTATAAGTGAAACTGTGGATAATAGCAAACCACCATAGAATACCATAGAATCATGCTGGAGGACCTAGAAAACTAGAGAGGACACTTCTTTAGGCATCTGTAGATCCTCCAGATCTGTAGATCCTCCAGATCCTCTATAGTCAACCTCTGGTGGAAGTTAACCATAGCGTTGCGCTGGAGGGCCTCCAGATGCCTAGAGAGACCTCCCCCCCAACACAGCTAAATGAAACCGCAGTTCCTGACATCTCAGATATTGGGTGTGTGTGTGTAGTTTTTCCATCCCTAATGTGAACTCATGTCACATATGAAACATATACTAAACACATGTATACTCCTTGAAGAGTTTTTAGTTTGGGAACTTAGGCTCATTACCACAGTTTCAACAGAACATCTCAAAGCAGAATCATTCTCTGGTACATTGTCAACAAAACAAGCTGCTGATGTTTGCAAAGCAAACATAAAAGCAAAGAACCATATGTTTTTTTTTTTAAAAAATCAGTGCAATTATTAAGATGGTACAAGCTTCTAGGGTGCAGGTAGGAGGAAACATCAAGTTAAGGATGTTATGATAGTTGTGTGTGGAGTAATTACTTACTTTCCCCATTGGTGCTTCACAGGAAGGTCTGTGCACTTGTATCTGCGCAACATACTCTGGTCCCCAGAGAAAGCTCCAGACTGCACTCAAATGGAAAACCACCCTTGTAAAAGTGGCCACAGAAAGGGCTGCACTGGCCAATTCATCTATTTCCTTAAGCTAAGGAGGGCTACAAACAACATATAATTTCCTCACTGACCACTCATTTTAGACATGTGCACCACCCCAACAGAGGTCTTCCATATGTGAAGCTGTCCAATGGTCATTCACAAAGAGAAGAATATCCAGGGAGCAAAGTGGTGATGTTCTCTGCCACAGTAATTTAGGAATGTGGTCTTGCAGGAGTGGTTAGAGAGGTGTATCAAACACTTTTCCGGGATTATCCTCCAGCTCTTCATTTTGCAGTGGTTTATGATTCACTTTTCCACCATCGGATGTGAAGGAAGAGGTGGTAGAGCTGTGGTCTCCATCTTCACTAATCTTGCCTTTCATTGCTTCTTGAACAAATTCCAGAATTTCCAGTGGGAGTCTTTTGAATTTGTCTTGGTATTCTTGATCAAGTTCAGCCTGTAACTGGAAACAACACCAACACCATCATGAACAAGACAATAGACTATGACTGACCATGTGTGGTTTTTGTAAGCAAAAGGGAAAAAAACAACCAATCCTCCATTTGTGGTTGGCAAAAAGGGGAACTTTGTTTTGATGAACTTTTTACCAGGGAACGTCCTCCTGACTATGCTGGACTCTTGAGCATTCAAGGGCATTATTGAATACTGCTCACAAAAGCAACTGGGGAAGGGGAAATGGGAACTCCAGCTAACAGCCACAGTTTCCCCCTACAGACCACTTCCTTGACAGTTTGTAATGACACAGTGTTACTTGAAGAGGCATCAGATGGAAAATAAATGCTGGTGGCTGAAGAGAGGAGTGAGTCACATTCAACAGGACCAGTAGAAGTCCTGTTTATCACAACCACCATTGCGAAACAGGTGGTTGCAGCAAGCCAAGCAGGTAAGTGAATTTAGCTCCATCCCAAGCAACTCAGTGTTGGGCCAAATGTGCAAAGCTTCCAGTTTTAATTAACAACTCTTGCTATCTACCACCTTCAGTTATGAGGGGAATATTGATAAATCAAAAGAAAAGACACAGAAAGTTAGAGGCAATTAAATATTCCCAGGTTCCACACACTTGTACAATTTCTTCAGTACACTTAAGGATGTGACTCTGGTGATTGGAAGTACCTACCAAGGTTACTGCTGTGGCACAAAAGGTCAGAAAAGTACAATTGCAGCAGTTGGCTACAGCTTAGATGAATATGTTCATCACATTCTCCTTAATAACTTCCTAGGCCACTTTTTATTTGCCATATATACTGTGATGGTTTGCACAACCTTCTGAATGTGTGACGTCTCCATCTGATACAATCTCAATATTTGATCTTTGGAATGTAATTGATTGGTAGCTGACATGCCAATTGTTTACTAAGTCCTCTGCAATTCTGTATGTTACAGTAGTTCTGATGCTTTCTACTTCAGGACTGAGGAATGGTTCCATGTAGTTTTCTATGTTTAGGAGCCCCTGTTTGTTGTAGAAGATTCTGGGGAAAAATAGTGGGTGCCATACTGTCTGCAAGGAATAATGCTGGCCTTTCCACAGTTCACAGTAAACAGAGTGGAGCCTAGAAAACATCCAGCCTTCCCCTCTGGCTGCTCAGTGCAGAAAAAGACCAGTAATTGTGGACAACTGAGCTGCAGGAGATGCTTGTCTGGTTTTATTCAATTTCGCAGAGAGTCTGCTTAGCTTTCAAAAGAAGGTAACCAATGAGGGGAGGGGTGTCGTTCCCATCAGCTTTAATTTTTATGGGTGCAGCCTGAGAGATAAGGTAGCAATGCAGTCAACTGCCACATTAAAAACAAAAATACAGAATGCTCTAGGAGGGGGTGGTGAAATGAAAATATATACTGTGATACTAGGGGGAGATCTATGAAAATTAAAAATTATATTCACTATCCCCTTAAAAAACAACTTAACAATCAGCTAGATATATGAGACACAACAATATTCAGAGATTTTTGCTACTTGTTCAGTAATGAAACCATTTGTTCTATCCAAAAAGTTGGAATCAGTTTTAAAAGAGGATGAATTAGTCATTCCTAAAAGTTAAGATTAGAAAAAAGACAATGAAAACACACAAGAACTTGATAATACCTCTTGAAAATTACAGAGTCAACAAACAATTTGACACAAAATATCTGTAAATCTTCCCTCTAAAATCTGTTAATCTAGACAGCTGAAGTGAGACAAAGAAATATTTTTTCTGTCTGAGAAAGCAGACCTGTGCAAATGAATGAAGACAATGAGTATTGCCCTGTGGGTATATGTGTGTTTGCCTTCTACAAACAGTTTTCCCAGCTTCAGATATAATTTATCACATATGGCAAGGATTTTTGTCTTGGCTTATGATTAAAAGATTGAACAACAAATATATCATCCCTGCCCCCATCATTTGGGAGGAGCAATAAGATCCACGTCAAAGTCTCATACTGGTTACCCTTCTGTATCAATGGAAGCAATATCTGTGGTTTCAGTTATCCATGGCTGAAAAAATAGGGACACATACCATAGAGAAGCACTGAAAAATGCCTAAAGGGATGTCCGTTTCTAGGAATTAATAGGTCCTCCAGCACAACTCTATGGTATGTTTGTACTGGATGTCCAAACATATGGTATGTTTGTACTGGAAGGGTTTACAGTAGGACCCCCGTATCTGTGGGGGATTGGTTTCAGGGCCTCCCAGGGATAACAAAATCCATGGATAATAACCAACTCCTCGTCGCCATTTCCATCCTGGGAGTCATCCTGGGCAGTGATCCTTGGGTCAAAGGGAGGAGGGAGGGAGACCTCTTCTCCCCTCTCTTAGCCCCCGCATCACCATTTCTGCTCCGTGAGCGATCCCGGCAGTGTTCCTGGGGGCAAAGGGAGAAGAAAGGCAAGATTTCTCCTCCTCCTCCCCTCCCCCGCACTGTTGCCATCTGCAGATAATTGAATCAGCAGATGTGGGGGTGCTACTGTACTATTATCTGTAGGTTCACTTATAAATAGTAAGTCCAGGAACATATGCCTAATGAATATGGGGGGGGGCTGTATTGTCTTATTCTGAATGGGTGTGGTTCTCCAGGATTTCAGGCAGGAGCCTTTACGAGCTCTGGAGATGCCTGCTATTAAACCTGCTCTAGCCTTCTTACAAAAAGTATATTGCTGAACCACTCACCTATGGCCTAGGAATGTAAATCTACATTTCTTTCATTCTCATGTGTTTTATTCTATTCTACTATTTCCCTCCTCTCCAGGGGATGAGATTATAAAAGTTTTTTGTATTATTGATGATTTTTCACTTGTCATGATTTTTTTTTGGGGGGGGGGAGTGAAAATACATTTATGCAAAAAGTCCCTTTTGATGCAAAAACCCCAAAAACAACATAATTTGCATGACATACATTTGTTTGTTGAGCAAAATGTTGCTCAGAAGGGCTTCCTGAGCAATTCCCCCCCCCCAATAAATAAATAAATAATAGGCTCATGAAATGCAGAAAATTTTGTGGCAGTCAGTTGACCATTTTCTCACTCATCTGTACCAATGTGCTGATACACCCTTTCTCACTGAAGATAAGAAAATTTGCAAGCATTCTTTATATTCCTATTATGTGTTTTGGCAAATTCAACATTAGCTTAGCAATATCATCACAGAAATGAGGCTCACAAGAGAATTCTCTGGGCTACCTTAGAAAGGAGAAGTTGGTTGAAGTATCCCACTGGTGCCATACACTGATAATGGCACTAAAAGATAACTGGTCCACTGTTCACCACTGATATCATGTGCAAAATGAAGAGTCATAATGAAAAGCAACGGCACATGAACTCTTCTATCCATCATTATTACTATCTAATCCATTTGGGTAGTGACACTGGAAACAAGATATGGGCCTCTTCCCCAGCTGACCCTGTCTCTCTGCTTGACACAACACGGCTGGATCCCAGAGGCTTAAACCACCAATCACACAGTTTTCGTCAAGAAAACTAATGAAAAAAAATCTGTTCAATATCTTTTCAGGGAGACACTGTTGAAAATGACTGCAGTAATGTGTCACTCTACAAGACATAACATACGTATAGAAGTTTCTTCCAATATAGTGGCATCCTCAAGGGACCAAAATGGTTATTGCATTGCCCCCTATTAAACCTCCTCTCCTTGGGTGTGCGGGTTGGTAGGGGCCATTATTAGATCTAGCTATTCTTCTGGGGATTACTGTACATCTTACATTCAAGACTGATGTACCTCCAAGTACATAAAAGATGATGTACCTAAAAACTGACAAAACAACACATCACTTTCTCAGGACTACTCCAGAAGTTACTTTTTCTGACACAGAAATTAATCTCTGCTGCACATGGACTGGGATCCTTGTTTAGACATTCCACCTAGTATACTATTGAAAACGTATCAGTGTGACTGAAAAACACATGCCCCCAAATTCTCTATCAGAATAGACAAAATGTAAACTTGGCACAAAGATAGGATGGCAGCTGCCTTCAGATCACACAAATGGGCTCAAGTACACTCAAGGTGTGGGGAGAAAGGGGCCCCAGGTGGACCTGGAGTAATTGGTTCTTCTTTGCCCTCTTACTGGCAATTGGAGAGCGCAAGGCCATAAGAAGACTTACAGGATCATAGAGCTGGAAAAGTTTGCATAGGTCATCAAGTTCAGTCCCCTGATCAATGCAGGAACTCCAGCTAGAGCATCCCTATCAGGTAGCTGTCCAATGCCTTTTTGAAGATGTCTAGAGAAAGAGACCCTGCCACCTAACTGGGTAATTGGTTTCATTGCTGAACCACTCTTACTATCAAGTTGTTCCTTCTAATATTCTATTGAAATCTATCCTCCTGTAACTTAAAACCATTAGAACTAGTCCTATCTGCAAACCTGTACCCTCTGTTCTGTGACAGCCCTTTAGGTATTTAAAGTTAATTATGATTTATCCTGGATTGGACCACAGGGTTATCTAGTCAAGCATTCTGTTTCCACAGTGGCTAAAGTTTTCACAGCAACTTCCAATGTAAGAGGCATATAAGAACCCCATATCATAAATCAGGATCCTTCTTGTGACAATTTGTAAATATACCAGCTGTGAGAACGCAAACATCAATGAGAGTAGCTAAGCCAGAACAAACATGGGTGACAACAAATGCCCTTTCATTGTTTGGCATTCACAAGCACACCTGAGACATATTCTCATCCACATTTGGCCCAGAAATAACACATGAGTTGTGAAACAATCCTAAGTCATGCTCTACAAGGGCCTCATGAGTATATCCTGTTCAACTGTTAATTTCTGTGCCAAGATTGCTCACACATATTTTTCTATATGCAAGTCCTAACATGAAGACATACACAGATCTAATGTACTAGAGCAGGAATGGGGAAACTGTGGACTATGTGCCACATGGTCTCTAGGCCTCTGCTCTGATGGTCCCAAAGCCCCCTTGAACATCTCCAAAGTGCCCCAATCCACTTTTAAAAAATAAACTGGTTTTTCAGCCCAAATATGCTTCCAGACCACCATACAAATAAGTCAGTGTAGTCCACCACTACCCACCCAAATCCTCCAAACTCCAGCAAAATGAAGCAAGTTGGCCTTCTGGCCAAAAAACCAAAAGTTTTTTTTGGAGAACCCATCTTTCAGAACAAATAAATTAAGGCAGAATAAGGGCTTGGAAAATTTTAAAAGAAGTTGCTTATCAGTCTTTTATATATATAAAAAAGTAACTCGCTGCTTTTACTAGTTATTTAAAGAGTGCCATGTTAGTAAAAGCAATGTCAACACGTCACTTTCTGATGCTTTTTAACTTAAAATTGTACCATAAAATATACAAAATGGCCCCAAATCCTTCTAAATAACCCCCAAAAGCAATGTTTTAGGACTATGTGTTATACCTTACACTAAATAAGTGATGATGTTCCTAGGTATAACATCATCATCATCATTTTATTTTAAAAACCATCACTATGTATTACTTGCTCCCCAAACTAATGGATAACATGATGTTTGGCATACTTCTGCCAAACTCTAGACAAACTCTCGTCCTTTTAAACTGCACTGATTTCAGTAGATGAGTTCTGGCTTGGAAATGTCTCCCACTAAATCTGAAGGGACTTTTATTAAAATTGTTTAATGGTGGATAATATCCTAATTTTCTAATACAATGGGTCCTTAGTATCCATTGAGGTTTGGTTCCAGGACCCCCCCCCCCATGGATACCAAAATCTGTGGATGCTCAAGTCCCATTATATACCCCTCTCCTCCTCCTCCTGTAGCTTTTCTTTGCAAATGAAGATTTAGGAAGGACTCATCCCGCGCTTTCTGCAAGCATGCTGATGACTAAAAAGGCCAATCTGAGATAAACAAGTCCGGTTGCAGAAAGCACAGCAGAAAGAGTAGTAAAATAGTGTCCCTTATATAAAATGACAAAATCAAGGTTTGCTTTCTGGAATTAATTTTTAAAAAATATTTTCAAACCATGGTTGGTTGAATCCGTGAATGCAGAATCTGTGGATACAGAGGGCCGACTGTACTTTGTTGCAATGATATGTGACCCCAAACACATCCTACAAAATGGGGAAGTAAGGTAAAATCAGCTGTTCTAATTTCAGAAAGAGCATGAGTATCAAATAGGCAGTTTTCATCAGTGTTCACATTAGGCAGAGAAAGACAACTGTCTCAGGAGGCAGATGCTGGAGAGCAATAGTGGGCACTCTCTAATGATTCCTTCTGAACTCCTAGGCCTTGTTCTCCATTCCCCTTGGAAGACAAAGCTGTGTGTACTGTGAAATTGGCCTTATACCTTTTTGTGATGGAAGACCCAATTTTACTGCCAGTGCTGAAACAAGGCTGTACATGCATTTCATCTACATTTCATGTACATGTATTTCAGGGGACTGCCATCCTGCCCCTTCGACTCAGGCAACAACACTTCTTGGACCGGCCCTGGCTTTTACTTCTTCTGGCAACTGATGTCATCTTAACACTTTTTCAGCTACAGTACCAGAGGCACACACATTTTTTGTGAGACCCTTCAACCCTATGATGGGATTTTCTTGGCAAGATTTGTTCAGAGAGGATTTACCATTGTCTTCCTCTGAGTCTGAGAGAATGTGCCTTTCTCAAGGTCATCCAGTGGGTTTCCATGGCTGAACAGATATTTGAACCCTGGGTTCCCAAGTCCTAGTCCATCACTCAAGCCTTTATGTACTGCTGTGTGTACCTTGGGTGAAATAGTTTTGACTGATTTTCAGCTACTCAGTCTATTCCAAGGTTTGATGAAGGGGTATGAGACTGTGTGTAGCAGTGTTTCTTTTCATTCTGTGCACTTCAGTTCATCTAATAATAAAAACAGGAGTGACATTCAACATCGGATATAACAAGACAAAGGTAACTTGTGACTAAAAGGTGTTGTTCCATATGTAAAACAAACGAGTTGCCAATTAGGTTAATTTCTGGATCAGACAGAGAGATGTTGAAGCTTTTCTGAAGCTTATCATCCTCACAGCCTTGATTCCTTAGTTTGCCGTGGAAACAGAACTCCCCCATTTGTAAACCCAGAAGCTGAATCTCTGGGTTTTGAATCTCTCTGAAACCAAAAAAGGAACAGAAGTCAGGGATCAAGTGACTTATGACTCCAACTCTAATAGGAAACAGACATGTTTTTACTTTAGCAGTAGGGAACAGAAAACCTTCTGTGTAACTACTGGAAGAGCAAAGCAGCATTATCTCAAAGGATTTTTCTCCTAGATGTGAAGATTGTGCTTACATAAAACCAGCATACGTTATTTATTTATTTATTTTCTATATTTCTATACTGATTATCAGTGTCAAAGCTCTCCCTAAGCAGTTTACAACATAAAAACAAGTAAAAGTAAAACAATTAAAAAGTAACAATTAAGGATTTCTGGGGTAACGGCGTTAAGAATGTCTGGGTGAGTTGAGAGCTCTCGTCTCCCAGTTGTTTCTACCTGGTTTCCTGGTCCTAATTCTCTTGTTTAACATTGATAAGAAGAATATTCTAGGACTGGCATATTCCTCCTTGGTAAAGGGGGGTAGTGGAGCTTGTGGGGCGTCCGTTTCCAGCCCTAGCAGCTGCGTTCCAGCTGGGACAAGGGTAACAGTTGGGCTGAGGGGACCAAAGAGCTGCAGAACAAGTAGAAACCCACCGCTTTGCAGCCAGAGCAACACCAACTTTTTAAAAATATAGTTAATTAAGCTGGAGCAAGCTACTTGAGTTTTGTTTGAGTAAACTTTATTTCTGACAAAAATTTTTTTTGCTCCTGGAACACTAAGAGTGGGGAGAAGAGGATAAAGAGTATAAAAGTGCATTGTGGATTACAAGAGGGGGGCTTCTACCCGAAATAGAGAAAAAAGAGAGAGAAGAGAAAGTGGGCTAATAAAGATTGGCTATGGTGAAAGAGGATCGGAGGAGAAAAGAAGACGTGGAATGATACCGAGTAGTAGAAGATCCAGAAGACGTAAAAGCCTAAGAGACACCAGTGACTGAGAGGTGGAGGGCTAAGGTGATAAGCGGGCGAGAGTAAGAGGTTGGGAGAACTGCCGTACAGACATATAGCCAAACAGAAAGTTAAACAAACAGAAAGTTATATACAAAGAAAGAGCTTAGAATACAGACACAAATAGTAAAAGTCATTTAAGGTTATGATTGTAGTCTGGTGTGACTGTGGAAAAGCTACTCTATTTTTCGTCTGGTGAGATCAGCAGAATAATTTCGGATTTGTTTCAGCTGTTAACAAGTGATACAATCACACTGAAGGTGAAAGTGAGAGAACTGTGGGTGGTCTCTATGAATCAAAGGAGCAAGTAAGAGACTTGGTGTTTTCCTGCATTATTTTGTATCATCTTGGTTCATTTAACTTTCCATTTGATAGCTAAGAAGCTAAAGAAGAAGCTAAAGGGTTGAAGATTCAGACTGAACTGAAAGAAAGGTCTGTGAATCAACAAGCTGATTTAAATTATGGGAAGGGCCAGGGAATAATCCAAAATAATATTGAAAGTTGGAGCTGGGAAGCTGTATTATTTTTATGTTTAGAATTAAGTGATTAACTTATAAAAATTGGAGCTACCTGTTTAATTTATAATTATTTACAATTGTGGTAAAGTTACGTGGGAAGGGATAAGGGGGAGGGTTTGCTGACAGGGGAGAGAGGGGATTTGGAGCAAGGTAAAAGAAAAAGATACCAAAGTTGACAGCAAGGATGTGCAAATAAGCGCTAATACTATAAATATATAAATATAAATATATATGTATACTATAAATATTATAAATGCCATATTAATACTATAAGCATTATTGCTAAATTTGATAGATCTGATTGATTTAAAATTACTGTTAGAACAGTGTTTTTTACAGTTATGAAAATATATTAAAAACACACACACACACATATATATATATTAGCCAATAATCATTGCTAATATCTTTTAGGTTATATAAGAGAAGAAGACAGAAGACTGATTTGGTTTATTTGTTTGCTTTATACCCTTCTCTGTTTATTATTGCTTGAAGTTAACTGAAGTTAATTGATGTTAATTAATACAATGTAGAAAGAAATGAATGTGGATATACAATGATTGTGGAGTAAATGCACCCACACAGAAAGTAATCAGTGGTAATAGAATAAAGATAAGATAGTCAGTGAAACCTGAACGAGGCTAATATTATCAGTGAGAATACAAGGATTAGATCACATTGATTATATTAAAATGGCAACAGGTACAAGGAAAAATGTTCAAGCCCAAGCTCCCCTGGTTCTGCAGAGAAGACCATCTATTGAAGGAAGTAAAACTTCCAAATTCAATTCAATTATACTAGAAGACCTAAAGAAGGAAATGAAGAAGATGAGACAAAAAATACAGGATGAGATGAAAGAAATAAGAGCTGAAATGAAAACAGATCTAAGGAAAGAGTTAAGCAACTTTGGTAAAAAAACTTGAAAAGCTAATGGAAGATATGGACCAAATTAAAAAAGAGGTACAAGAGATAAAATCCAAAACCCAGTCTCTAGAAGAAAGAACAAAAAAGATAACATAAGATCAAGAACTTGAAAGTAAAATGTTGTTGACAAATGAATTAAAATACAGAGAAAAATGTATAAAATTAAGGGGTTTACCGGATATGGAGAATGAGAAGCTTTTGGATCGAATTATCCCTCCCTTAGCGGACTTCATGGAGATGACAGAAGAAAAAAATAGAAGCTCAATTGCATAAAGTATTTAGGATAGACTCGATCTTAGCAAAGGAAAGAAAGGTACCAAGGGATATAGTTGTTAGTTTTACAAAAACGAGGACAAGAAACCATATCATACAAAAAAGTTACAAGGAAAATCTACTTATAGACGGGAAAGAGATGAAAATTTATAAAGATATTCCACCTTCAATATTAAAAAGAGACAAGAATATAAATTTTTAATTCAACTCTTGAATAAAAACAAGATCAACTATAGATGGGAGAGACTAGAGGAGATTTCCTTCACATATCGCTACAGGAGATATCGAATTAACACTATACAGAAAGCTAAAGACTTCAGTAAGAAACTTGCAAAAGACAGTAAGAAGAAAAGAAAAGGACAGACAGAGGATAGATAAGAAGAAAGAGATAAAGAGTTCAAGTGAGGAAGAGGAGGGAAATAGACACTTAGAAGAAAAAGACAAATGTGGAAAAGTGGACGATTTTAGAAACCCAAGAGAATCTGTGTATAAGGTGAGAGAACAAGGAGAAAGAAGAGGAAGCAGAAGAAGAAATAGAGGAAGAAGAAGACTAGAAAGGGGAAGGGTAGAAAAGAAAGAGAAAAGAGAAAAACAAAAGAGAGAGAATGGAAACAAGGCTGTTATTGTGGAACGTAAAAGGTTTAAACACTGATTATAAAAGAAGACAAATATTTCACTATTTGGAAAGACTCAAGAAAGATATTGTATGCCTCCAAGAGATATGTATTAGAGAAAAAGATATACAGTACACGAGGAATCCTAAGCTTGGACAATGCTTTATCTTGGCTAATGAAAGGAAAAAAAAAAGGAGTGATATTGTATATTAATAAGAAGTATACGGCTAAGATATTGAAGTTCAAAGATAGTGAAGGATTCTACATAGGAATAGAAGCAAAAATACAAGAAATTCACATACCTATAGTGGGTGTATATACCCCATTGCAGGCGCAAGAAAACTTTTTCAGAAAATTGAAGAGGGAATTGACACACAAGTTTACTGAATATGATAACGTTTTGTTGACAGGAGATTGAAATGGTGTGATAGACTCTAAGAATGACAGAATTAAAAAAAACTATAAGAAAGAACCAGGGGAAACTACCAAAAGCATTTTTTTTTTAAATGAAGGGAGATTTCAATTTGATCAATGTGTGGAGGTGGAAATTTAAAAAGGCAAAAGGATCTACATTCTATTCAGATGTACACCATTCAGCATCAAGAACTGGCATGTTTTTTATAACTAAAAGTCTGATCCCATTTATAAAAACAATGGAGATTATCCCGAATTGGATTTTTGACCACAATCCGATAGAATTTATACTGAGAGGGAGAAAATTAGAATTCAATTGGTGCCTGAACAACACTCTTCTAAATGATGAGGAAAGCATAGAAAAAGCTAGGAAAACACTTGAACTATAAAGAAAATTCATCAAAAGATATCCCGATTAAAACAACCTGGGAAGCAAGTAAAGCAGTAATGAGGGGTCACTTCTTGAAACAGGCGTTTGAAAAGAAAAAACAAGAGACAAAGGAACTGCAACTACTTCTACAAGAAATCTCTAAATGTGAAGAGAAACTAAAAGATCTATGATATGAGACGTATTAGACAGAAACACTTTGAGCAGGCAGAGAAGCCAGGAAAGTGGTTAGTCTGGAGACTGAAAAGTAATAGATACAAGAACATTATTACAGATATTAATTATAATAACAAGATACTGACAGATTCAAAATTACTGAAAAAATGTTTCCAGGAATTCTATGCTAATTTATACCGTGATTTACCTACAACAGACATAATGAGATATAAGATAAATGTATATCTGAACAACCAACCCCCCCCCCAAAAAACCTGACTGTAGCACAGAGAGAACTGAACAGGGACTTTACAATAATAGAAAGTGTTGAGGCTATGAAAAAGATGGGATCCGATAAGGCTCCAAGGCCGGATGGATATATGACTATTTACTACAAAAAACTGTGTGGGACTCTAATTGTTCCACTTCAAAAAACTCCTAACTCCATCAAAAAGGAGGGACTTCCCAACTCGTGGAACGAAGCTTATATTACGATCATTCATAGAATCATAGAATTGCAGAGTTGGAAGAGACCACGAGGGCCATCCAGTCCAACCCCCTGCCACGCAGGAAATCTTGATCAAAGCATCCCCGACAGATGGCAATCCAGCCTCTGTTTAAAGACCTCCAAGGAAGGAGACCCCACCATGCTCCGAGGGAGCGTGTTCCACTGCCGAACAGCTCTTACTATCAAAAAGTTCCTCCTCATGTTGAGATGGAATTTCTGTTCCTGGAGCTTGCACCCATTGCTCCGTGTTCCAGTCTCTGGAGCAGCAGAAAACAAGACTGCTCCATCCTCAGCGTGACATTCCCTCAAATACTTAAACAGGGCTATCATATCGCCTCTTAACCGTCTTTTTTCCAGGCTAAACGTACCCAGCTCCCTAAGTCTCTCCTCATAAGGCATCGTTTCCAGACCTTTCACCATTTTAGTTGCCCTTCTCTGGACACGCTCCAATTTGTCAATATCCTTTTTGAATTGTGGTGCCCGGAACTGGACACAGTATTCTAAGTGAGGTCTGACCAAGGCAGAATAGAGTGGCACTATTACTTCCCTTGATCTAGACACTATACTTCTATTGATACAGCCCAAAATCACATTGGCCTTTTTAGCTGCCGCATCACACTGTTGGCTCATGTTCAATTTGTAGTCTACTAGGACTCCTAGATCCCTTTCGCATGTAGTCTCATTCAGCCAGGTCTCTCCCATCCTATATTTATGCATTTCATTTTTCTGCCCTAAATGCAGCACCTTACATTTCTCCGTATTGAATTTCATTTTGTTAGCTTTGGCCCAGCTCTCCAGTCTATCCAGGTCATTCTGAATTTTGATCCTGTCCTCTAGGGTATTAGCTACTCCTCCTAATTTGGTGTCATCTGCAAATTTGATAAGTATGCCCCTAATTCCCTCATTCAAGTCATTGATAAAGATGTTGAATAGCACTGGGCCCAGGACAGAACCCTGTGGCACCCCATTTGAGCTAATATTTCCCCCATCAATTTGGGTAACATCCCTATCCTAAATGCTGCAAGGGGATACTTGTTGCCCCACTAAGGACTTTGAGGTAAGACAGTCTTTGGTGGGGCAGAGTCACAGCTTGGAAAAGTTACTTTTTTGAGAATTCTCAGAATTGCCCATTCAGCATCACCAGTGGCATTAGCATCCCATGTATTTAACCCAACCATTCCATAGCCTTGCAATATTGTTAAGTACCTCCATGATCCGCTCCTACTCTTGTACCATGCATTAGTTAGTGCAGAATCTGGAAACATTACTTTTTAAGATCACAACTCTCTAAGTCAAACCTTTGCTGGCTGTGGGATTCTTGGAGCTGTCCAAATTGTGGGGGAGAATGCAAAATTATTTTAACTTCACACAGATTAGGCCCAGAATCTACCAACATGCAGATCAGAAAGCTAAGCCTCCATATTGACACTTAAGTGATAAAGCATTATTTGAAAAAAGTGTTCCTGAATCATTATTGGGAGCCTAGGAGTGGTGACAGTGAAAAGCTTCTGAGACATCTAAGCTGTGTGCTATACCATGCTAGTGACAGATGGCACAGACACTTCTTTTCCATTCAGAAATGAACAGCATGGCATCTTTTTATAGGGGTTACTTTCATATGAGAGACATCAAATGCTTACATCATACTCCACCAACACTCACTCACATTTAACAAAGGAGCATATCAAGAGTCATCCAAAGTGACTATAAATTGCAATATCCTTGTAGGCTGTGTTAAAGCATAAATAATAAACTGAGACTGAACAACTTAGGTTTCCATATGCATACAAACTGATGAGTACCCTAACACATTACTATATTGGCCAAATTTTGGAGTGGTGCAGAAGAGGAAGAAATCCCTCCCTTCATGCTATTTGAGTTACTCAATCTGTGCAAGATGTAAAGAGCAACTAAAGCGTCACACATAATCCCTGTGTTCTGCCTACACATCCATCAGTTTTGGCTGGGGGAGTCAGCTAGAGATGAGGATATTACCATCTATGAAAATATGTACTAGGTAGCACAGATGGCTCATGAACTGAGGAGGGGTGCCTTACTCCACCATTTTAGAGTGAGATCCTCTTCCTCAGTTCACAAGATGCTAATGCTAGGCACCTACACACACACACACACACACACACACACACACTCAGCTGAAGTGATATGTCCAGACTGTCAGGAGTTAGAACTTCATTTTAAAATGGCCAAACACACTGCAGAGTCATGCCTAGTCAAAATGGCTGACTCCATGAACTGCTTAGTCTAAGCTACAGAAGGAGGGTTCTTATTGGTGTGTAAGATCATGTGATTGAGTAAGCCAATGCCCTGTGACTGTGTATATGGGAGGGCTCAGAACAGAACTCACCTTTCTTCCTATGAGTGCTGAGGCCTGGTGAAGCAGTTTCTTCTGGAATTGTAAATGCCTGTATATATTGCAACTGAGTTTGAAGATAAAAGTGCCTCCTGTATATTTGGACGTTAAAAACTCTGTATGTGAGTATTCTTGGGAAAGTGTTGCTACTGAGTCTACTGAGATAGGCTTTTTGGGCTTCTGCTGGGGATTGAGTGGCCTATCATCCCCTGACACAGACATACTCAAATTGCACTCTTGACTTATGCCACCATGACCACAAGTCTCTTTGTAGGATCAACAGTTTAATAGTCCACCCATCTGTAATGCAAGGACGGGACTGACTGGGTGAAAGGAATACTTATGCTGCAAAAGAAGATTGGGGAACCTGTGGCTCTCAAAGTGTTGGACCATCCACTCCCATCATCTCTGATAACTAGCCATGCTGGCTGGGGATGATGAGAGTTACAATCCAAGAATTTCTGGAGGACCACATGTTCTCTATTCCTGCTGTGAAGGAGAACGATGCTGCTTTTTGCCTGCACCAACTTGACAACCCATTCCACTGCAAGACAAGAGGAAACTGTCAGAACAACATGAAACAAAAAACTTTGCAAAGTAACAATGGTTGTTATGGATGCAATGGTAGTATTTACCACATTTAAAGAGAAGCCAAATGAACGTGTTTTCTTCCTGCAGCCTCAAAGGCAGGAGTGGGCAACTTTGGTAGAACTGGAGGCAAACTGCACCACCGGTGGGCTTCAACATTAACCCAAACCCAACCAGGAAGTGACCAGAAGTCACTTCTGCTTCCCAATTCTGGCATTCTGGGAGTGTTTGGGAGTTGAGCTAAATTAAGTAAACTGTCACTCTGGGAGTGGCAGTTGACCCTCTGGGGCAATTTGGAGGAGGGCTTTGAGGGGGGTCAGTGGTGGTTTGGTTTGGGAAGGTGCAAACAGGCCTAGGATGCTTCATGTTTTTCATGGGACATCCTTTTCCCCCACCCCTGCATTCAGGCCATGAAAGCTTTCAAAAGAAAAGAAAACTGATATCATGGGACAGTCACATCATCTGTTAGTATCTGAGAGAAAAATCACACACTTCCCCAGTACAAAACACTGCTGATCTGAAGTGTTGAAGAAATCACAGTGGGCTGTTGGTAGCCACGGGGGTTCTGGAACCAAACTGTGGATGGTCTGGTGTAGTAAAGTCATGTCACTTATATAAAATGTCAGACAGCTAGATTGCTGTTTGGATTTTGTGTGTGTGTGTGTGGGGGGGGAATATTTTCAAGCCATGGATGGTTGAATCTGTGGATGCAGAGTCTGGGTTTATGGAGGGCTGACTGTATATAAAAAAAGGATGATTCTGGTAAGAAATGATGTCTTAAATCCTAATTGGAGTAAGCCCATTAGATGAACAAGAACTTGTTAAATTAACAAGATTTAATGGGTCTATTTTTGTTGGGACTAAGAACTGGAGGAAGGCCACTGACTACACACCAAAAAAAAAAAAAAAAGAGAGAGAGAGAGAGAGAGAGAAAGAAAAGAAAAGAAAGGAAAAAAGGAAAAAAGAAAGAAAAGAAAGGAAAAAAGAGATGATGGGCGAGACGCTCAAAGGAGTCAGGTTGTTGTTCATCTTGCTTCACACTGTCAGACAACTATCAGATCAGGACACAAACACCCATTACTGATTTGTGAAGGATACTTTATTTACAGTGCAATCTTCTGCATGCCTACTTCATTCTATGCATGTTTACCTTGAGCTGAGTGGGCTTTATTCCTAGATAAGTGGGTATCAGATGGGGAATCACAGTCAGGTTTATCATATAAGTTCTCAAATGAAGAATGCAAGTCACAGACAAATAACTTGCGGCAGGGGTCACCCATACCCCTGCTCACTGCCACTGCCAAATTTTTGTAACAGGATAAGAGAGGCACATCTCTGCTTTGAAATAAGGCATACACCTTGTTTTAATTGAAAATTACTTAATACTTCTTACCTAACACAGTGCTATAAATACAGGAGTGTGGTGGGAGAGGTAAACCCTTGTAGCCAGTCTTAATGTAAATTATGATCTCACAGTTATTTACTGATCACTGAAGCAATTTTTTAAAAAAGTATGTTTGGGAAAGGCAAGCCCCCTCTGAACAAATCTTACCAAGAAAACCCCATGATAGGTTCACTCTAGGGTTGCTTTGAGTAGGAAATGACTTTAAGGCACACAACCACAACAACAACAATAATGATAATAATAGAAAGCAAGCCTAAAACAATGAAATAGATAGTTCCAGAGTATTTAAGAGCAGAAATTTCAAAAAAAATCCCCCCCAGTGTAGCCAGACACCCACCACCCGAAGAGAGGGAGGTTGGGAAGGAGAGGGAGAGAGAGAGAGGGAGAGATACAAAAACACTTCTGATTTTAGATTTCCTGCTAGCTGTCACGAGTTCTTGATATCTTCATTAAAAGCAGAGGAGACACATGACGCACACCATCAAAATAGCAAGTACTGGGGCACACATGAAAGGAGGGGAAAATCCCACATGAAACAACTGATTAATCTTAAATGTCCTCTCATGGATTATTCTTTAGATCAAAATTTTCTTTCAAAATAGAAGGTGCCTACTCTTTTCTCTGGATAGAAGTATTTTTTTTTTAAGAGTAGCTTTTGCCAAACATGGCAAATTTATGTCAGAGTCCCCATTCCCCTTTCATAATGCACAATTTCAGTGTGTATCGTGATGGTATGACAGTGTGAATGTTCTCCTAAGGGGGAGGTTACTGCCAGAGGCTTGGGGCTGCCTTGTCCCCCTCTGGGAAGCTAAAGGGCTGTACTATAACACAATCACTGCACAACTGCAAATTCTTCAGGGGCCCTTTTTTTTTGCTCCAAAATAATACCAGCCAGTTTGCCTCATTTCTAAGTCCTGCCTTCTTTTCAAGTTATGGCCTGGCCTCCCCCCCACCCCCATCCAGAAAATGATGAGAAGCCCTCCTTTGGTAATTTCCTGTTTTGAAAAAAGGACATTCATAGGCCTAAAAAAACCCGTGTGTGTGTGTGTGTGTGTGTGGGAAGAATGCCAGAAAATGTGGTGAATCAGCCCATAGCACCCACCAGACATGGGGAGGGAGTACGATTGGTCATTTCAGAGCAAACCCCACCTCTAATTTTGGATTGTGTGTGAGGCACATGGTGACCCAGGGGAGGGGAGCCAGTAAAATGGCCTTGGGGTTGCAGAGTACCCTACCTCCACTCTGTATTATTGGTGCTGATGGCCAGAACAGGGACTTGTACGATGAAACATCATCTGGATGCACTGGGGCAGATGTTTGTCTAGGAGAGTGGGGCAGCCACTATATTCGACTGGCTGTCCTCTGTTTCCTGTAACATTATAGGCCAAACGGAATGGGATGATGTGGCACAGACGCAACCAAGAAATCCAGTTTTGTTTTATTTTTTACTATCAAGCAGCCACACAAGGTTGCTAAATTATTCAGAGAAACATCACTGGGATAAGAGGTGGCTAGTCTTCTCTTCCTGTACAAATCCTTCCCCTGAAATCCCTCCCTTGAAAATCTTATTCACCTGTGGGGGAAATCAGGCAAACACCAGTCATTGCTTCACCTGCCACATTTAGTTGGGCCTGTTATTCTGTCCTTGCACTCCTGCTTTTCGTCAAATGAAGGTGGATGAGGAAGGACATTAAGAAAGCTCACACACATGCTGTTCTGGTCAAGGACTGCTTGTGACAATATACAGGTACACATCATTTTCTTTCTTGTCATTTTTGTCAAAGTAGCATTCTGTATCAAAGCCCACAAGTACTTTGCATGATAAGTTAAAATAACTAGCCCCTAAAGTTTGCCTTAAAATGGTCACCTCACCCAGCCTCACAATAAGGCCAACCCAATGTCTCTCTCTTTATGTACACATACTACACAATCCTTCCCCACTTTTTTTTTACAAGATAATCTTCTTTGCTCACTTTGCTTCCCACATTAATTTTATTAAATATAAGTTTTAAGTACAGATTATTCTGGATTGCTACAGTGTGCAGTGATTAACAGATAGCCTAAAGACTTATACATTCAAAGCAGACACTGTCAAGGAAACTTAAATAAGAACCATAGAAATGGTTAAACAATTATTTTTGCTTAATCATAGGTTGTATCTCAATTTTGTTGTTGTTGGCATAAATTAGTTGGGTAATATAAATCACAGAGCTCTAGCTGAACATTTTATATTCACAGGTGATTTTTATTATGTTTCTGATGCTTAGGGGAGGTGCACAATTGGAGAGAAAGCAGAACTGCTCTAAAGAGGAAGCAGACCCAGGCAGATCTAATGTATATGGTTACAAGTGGGATAGATGGCAACATTTTCCAACATGGTACCCTCCTGGCTGACTACAACTCCCATAATCTGTAATGACTACCCATGTTGGCTAGGGCTGATAAGAGATGTAGTGAAATTTTATGGAGAGCATGCACCGAGGAAGGCTGATCTACGGTAAGCAGTGGATTATTTATTTTATTTTTATTTAGTTATTTATACCCCGCTCTTCAGCCACAAGGCTATCAGAGTGGCTTACAAATTGTTTTAAGCAATAGCTATTTACACATCTACACTACATTAAACAGTTTCCAATGTGTGTTAGCTAATTGCCCCCACAAGCTGGGTACTCATTTTACCGACCTACGAAAGGATGGAAGGCTGAGTGAACCTTGGAGCCCGCTGGAATTGAACTTGCAATGTGGTGGCTTGCAGCACTGGCATTTAACCACTGCGCCACCATATAAGGCTTCTGAGCATATATTGCAAGCATGGATACAACACAATATAAGATATGGATATCTGGGGTAGAGCAATGACAAAGTCTTGCAGTTCTGCAATCTCAAAAATGAAGCAAGACAGCAATAGTCTGCACATCCACTGCACATCAGATATCACTTGAATTGAATTAAGCCCTTCTGCTGGTAAAAGTTTCCTGTCCTTGCTCTTGTGTCAGGGCAAAATGTGGATCATCACATTTTTTATAGCAGGAATGTAGCAGAGGGTTTAAAGAGAGAGCTAACCACCTCACACCCCCATTTACTGAATAATGTGGTAATCAACACAAGCAGAGGATTTGGTTGTGCCAGCAGGACAAAGCTAGGAGCTAGATTATATATCACTGAGCCCTGCTACATTGCACACACTGTCTTGAAATATTATTTAGATATAATAACAGCTGGATAATAAACTGTCAAGGGAATTTTTGATGATCCCAATAATTACAAACCACAAAGCAAAAAAGTGTATTTCTCTTTCCAAAAGAAACATTACATGAACAGAATGTATATTAATGAACCAAAATCTCCTTAATCCCTCTACAGACTTTATCCTGCTTTGCCATTACAGAAGATACTGAATGGCAATGTACAGTCTCAGTAGTTTTAATCAGCCTAAATGCTCAGTGTTTTATATTTCTTTTTAACTATAATCTAGAGCTGCCTGAAAGAAATAAAATAGGGTATTACAATATTAGACTATTATAATAAGTGTGCAAACAGTGCACCGAGCATAATGTTTGCAGAAGCAGTACATACATCAGTGCAGAGTTACATCCAGGGCTGCGTTTACACAGGCAAATATTCCCCTAAATATACTGCAAAGATAGCTCATTGTTCCCATGGATCGCACCACAGCATCACCTCATTCAGAAGGGGGGAAGGTAAAACACCCAAATATAGCATGACAGGGGATGTCGCTATTTTTGCCAAGTTATTAGCAAAGTAGCGCATTATTGCCAGTGTAAACAACCATTTCACTAAGGGCTGTGTGACTTACGAGCAATCTTCCGATACAGTTGCAGCAGAGCTGCACTGTGATTGGTTGTTATGATGAAGGGGAGGGCTTAAAAGAGGTGGAGTGAGGGAGGGAGATTCAGTAGTGATTAGGAAATTTTGAAAAATCCTCTCTGCTATTTTGCAAGTCTCTGTGTGAATCCAGTTTGCCAAGAAAAAGGATTCCCAAGTCCTTTCAGTCAGGGGAAGAGCTGTTCCTCCTATAAAGCCCCTCCTCCTTCTCCTCAGCTGTGATCGCTGTCTCTGCTTGGGGGAGGGAGGGAGGGAGGGAGGAAGAGAGAGAGAGAGAGAGAGAGAGACTTTTCTCTGATCTTTCCCCCTGCTATTTTGGCAGTCTGTGATTCTTTATTTGGCAAGAAAATGCAGAATTCCAATCCTTTCATCCACGGAGGATCTATCCCTCCCCCATCAAGCCCCTCCTCTGCTTGGTCTCTGCTTGGGAGGCCACGCCCCCGCACCTTTGCCATGTCTGAACCATAAGCGAAATAGTAAACAAAAGTAACTGACCGGCACAGCTGCGGAAAAGCGCTAAAGTGCAATTTGCCGCAATAAATATGCCGTGTAAATGCAACCCAGGACTCTTGATGATAGCAGACATAGCTTTTGTGTTGTGATTGGGTAGGAATACATATACGTTCACAAATTTGCACTGAAGGAAGTCTGCTTGACAATTACTCCTATGAGTAACCAGAATGGGCATGCACAAAAATCACTGACCAATGGCACCTCACGCTGTAGGATCTGTGAAGCACTGTGACTGAAAACAAACCCACATGCATTATGACTGTAACACCATCCAGGTGTCTAATCAGGAAAAAAAGTATTGAAAAGAAGTTAGTGATAGAAGCCTTCACTGAATTCTACATGCATCAGAGAAATATCCATAGACATCTGATACACAGGGATATGAAGAGGTTCCTCCTGGGAGTTTTACACAACCCTGCCCATAGATTTTATTATTACAGTATTCTGGATTACCTGGGCAACAAGACTGCACCTACTGTGGAATTTATACTACACATCATATTCTTATGGTAGAAGGGGGCAGTGAATAATCCTCTATGTAGTTTCTGTTGGAGTGCATCTCCCATCACCCACTATCATTGGTTTTGCTGACTAGTATTCATGGGAGTTACAGTCCAACAACCCCTAGAGGGACACAATACCATGCTTTATGGCATCGTTTGCATACCCAACACTTTTATTTGTTAGTATAGCTAGTTGAAGAATTTGCTTGACATGGCACTTTGCTGTTGTTCAAAAGATGTTGAAGAAAATGTACTTCCTGTTTGAAAATTTACCCTGCAGTTTATCAACTAACAATTGAGCTAGTATCCAGAGTACATGGAATGATTCTGCTCTAAAAACCTTGCAGAGATCAAATCCATAGATGTTCCTTTGAAAAAACAGTTAGGGTTTTGACCTATTTTGACTGTTCCTTGTATTTTTATTAAAAAGTACTACTTCAAAAATTCACTATTGGGTAGTGACGGATAAAACTACTAAGGATGCCCAGCTTTGTGCACAAGTACTATATTCTTGCTGTCACAGCTAGCAAAAGGCATCAAAGGAGATCCGTACGTCCCCCTGCAGATGATTTTCATTCATTTCATGGGGGCTGCTCCAGAGTCCCCTCAATTTTCCAGAACAGCTTTTCAAGAAAGGGAGAGTTTTAAAAGAGTTACAAGGTATGTATCTCTGCTTGCAAAAGCTCCAGAATATCATAAAAGCTTTCTTCCAGTCCAATTTATAGGATGGAGGAGAAGACCTGCCCTTTACTACTGATTCTCATTTTGGAGAAAAGACTGGAAAGCTGCTTTTGAGAAGGAATATAATGACATGCTGAAGATCATCCATAACTGAACAACCGTAAGATGATGCTCTTGGTCCCAGAGCAGCATCCTGCACTGCTGGGTTATGGACGGCTTATGCAAGTTGTTATACTCCTTTTTCCTGAAAGTACCTTTTTGAACTATGCATCAGAATAGACCACTTCTAAAACTAATGTCTGACCTGCACATCATCTAAACAAGTACATGAGGATTCTAGGTGTACTGGTAAGCTTTCAGTTTTGAAAAAGGCAATTTCTTAATCTGGCTCATGGCAATTTGTTAAGGGATATCAATGCCTAGCCAGAGCTGTTTCAAATTTAATGAACTAAGAACAGAGAATTACTGCCACTAGTCACTCCTACACCTTCCAATCAACTATGGGTAGCATGATGAATGCACATAAATAGAGAGGAACAAGATGTGATGGAGGTATAGCCTATACATCAGAATGTGGTTTGGGTCATTTTGCTAAGAAAAGTATAAGGGAGCAATTTAAACGGCAGGACCGATGAGGGGAGTGTAGAACTCTTTTGCCTGTTTACAGTAAATTTCTGTTGTCTGCAGTTTTTCTTCCAATAGAACTGAGAAACAGAACTCACACCAGGAAGGAGCAGTTGATTGTTTCCATGTTAGTAGGGGTGGTGTCTTCAGTTTAAGTCTGAACTTTAAAGGAGCTATCCAAAGTGCTGGTCCTGTTTCAGGGAAAAGTTCAGTACCTTGAATAGCAACTTTGCATTTTGGTCTAAAATCCAGAGCCCATACACCACCCTACTAGGATGGAAGCCAAAAGCCACCATTGCTTGTCAGATAAAAAATGGCTGAAAGAAGGAGAGGTCGAAAGAATGGATGAATGATTGCTTCAGCTCTACTTTCTCACCCACTCAGCTAATACTTTAAATGGTTCTACCCCCTTGTTCTACTACAACACTGGTAGCAAACTAGTTTAGATACATGGGTCTGTCTTCATCACTTTTGGTGGGCCTCTAGGTCACAAATAAATACATATGGAGAAACTCCAAGAGTGCCTTGGTAGTTCCTATTTCTTACCTATGTCCTACCTGATAGCTGCAGGTGTTTATGATTGCTAGATGAAATTGTAAGGATTGGATGTACAGGCTGCCCACTGTATGTGCAGGGGATACATTCCCAGACTTACCATGAATACTTGAAACCATGGGTAATAGCCAACCCCATAGAATCATGCTGGAGAACCAAGGAAATCCTCCAGTTACCATAGAGTCTCACCGGAGGACCTAGGAAATGCCTAGAAAGCCCATATTTTCCAGACAACAGATAATTGAAACCATGGATACAGGTCCTGTGGACATGGGGTGGGGGAAACCCTGTAAATTATAGGAATACTCCTGCGTTAGGTTGTGGTTAAATGCAATCTCCTTCCAGTAGGGTCCACCTTTATTTCGTTTGTTAAGCTAGTGACATCAGATTACTTCTTTCATAATATGCCCAAATCCTGAAAACAAATACAAGTGTAGTATATGCCATTTTTGGTTATGCTCACCTACGGCATGAATTAATAAATGAGGGTGACTGGTTTTAAAGAGAAAATTTTAGTTCTTAAGATCAATGTGATTGATATGAATGCTAACCACACTGAATTAAATACATTAAGGCCAGATTAAAATCATTTTAGTGTTTTGCAAACTGTGAATTCATTCTTCCACAATGTATTCATACAGTTACTTCTGGCAAATGCAATTATATGTAACGGAACAGGTTATGCATGGTCCTCTAAATGTTAGATGGCAGTTTTCGTTCTCCACTGTTACAGTCTGTTCTAGCTGGGGTTGAGGGAACTTGCAATCCAGCAACGTCTAAAGAACCATGCGTTCCTGACTCTAATATTTTCAGGAATGATTGCTTTGCTACTGGCCTGTGGCTATGCAGAAAAAGCAACACAATTCCCCATAGGGCTTCAGTGACAAAATGCAGCCCTGCCATGTAGGAAGAGCACAAACTGATCCTTTAAACTACACAGCTTTGCATTAAGTAGGATAATTTTAAGGACTGCCTCTAGAGTTTCATAGCCACTGATAAGGTTAATAAATTAATAAGTAGGTTATCCCAGAAAGTAAGGAACATCTCCTAATATAGCAAGAGAATCAACCACAGGAAACTATAGGGAAATTTAATACTTCCCAAAGCAGTTAGCAGGCTATTATCCCCAGCAGATTTGAAAGGGTGGGGAGAACCACAATTAGCCCAAATGCTTATAGAGAAGTTCAAAAACTGACCTCTGGAATAGCTGATGCTATCTAGAAACAGAGGTGACCTGAGCAAGTAGCAAAAAATAACTGTCCATTTCCCTCCTTTGGGGGGATGTGAACCCTGGTGTATTTCTGTTATGAAATACATGTGGAGCATTTGAGCTCTACTTATCAATATCTGTGCAGCATCTGAGAAGGGAGAATGAAGATGAGCATGTTAATTCTGGGTCCTGCTCTCACCTTCCTCATTGTCCCTATGCAGATTGGAAGGACAACTTATGAAACTTTTCCACACATCTGCACTCTCCATGTGATGCAGAACCCTAAAAAACCGGAGTCCTACATCACAAAGGAAGCTTATACAGGTAAAAAAAGGTGCTCCTATGACTGGAGCTATCCCTCTAAGCCATGGAGAGAGATAGGGGAGAACTACAAAGGGGCAGAGCTAGTGTGCTCATCCTTGGTCTTCACCCTTATGCATTGATGTAACACAGATATAGAATGTTAGACTTATTGTTATTTTGTTTCCTTTTGCTATGTGTGTAAAAAGCAAGGATGGAACTCATGTCACCTTGCAGTTATTGCTGGACTGTAACTTCCAAGCCAGCATGGACAAGGGTGAGGAATGCTGAGAGTTGTTGTCCAAGAATATCTGGAGGGTTGTCTGATTCTTACTTTTGGTATAAAGTTTGGTTGTGAATTAACTTCATGCCAAGTTTGTTTAGTGTGAGATTTGAACAAACTGAGTTTTACAGCTTTACACATACTGTAGCTTGTCTAAATTTCTACATTAGTAACAATAAATCCTTTGGCACTCAGAACAAAACTGAGTAGAGGTATATGAATATGGTTGTAAGAGACTTGGGTAGCTTTGGAAATTAGACTATGTTAAGTGAATGACTAGATGCCTTGTATGTGTGTGTGTGTGGTTGCATAGGCAAGAGGCTTCAGAGGTCTTTCCAGCAGTATGGGGGAAACCAGAGCTAAAAAATTTCTATACAGGAAAAGACAGTCACTGCTGAGGCAATCCTGTCCTGAAGGCCCGTAGCCAATAGGGTCTAGTCCCTGAAAACAACATGAACCAAGAAGCTGCTGGCCTGGTATTGGTCTTAGACGCATACACATACCATGTATTTCTGAATTCAGGTCAGCATTAAAGACCAGCCTCTTCTGGCAAGCCTATCCAAATGATTTTAAAGTGTGAATTTTAAATTGTGTGTTGACTGTTTAAAAATGTCTTGGTCTTACTTGTTCTTTTAAACTGATATATGTTTTTAATTGCTATGTGCTTTTAACCAATGTTACGGGTCAGCGTAAGAGGAGCGCTCAAAAAACAAAAACAAAACAAAACAAAAAAACGATACAAGGACTCCCTGAAACAACATCTCAGGCTTGGTCAAATTGACCCCCAACAATGGTTCGCTCTGGCCTCACATCGGGAGGCATGGAGACGCACTATCCACAATGCTGCAGCCTTATTTGAGAACTCACGCTGAACAAGTCTTGAAGAGAAATGACAACGCAGAAAGAATCACAACCCAGAAACATCACCCAAGGAGACCTTCTGCTGTGCTTTCTGCAACCGGACTTGTTTATCTTGGATTGGCCTTTTTAGTCATCAGCGTGCTTGCAGAAAGTGCGGGATGAGTCCTTCCTGAATCTTCGTTTGTGAAGAAAAGCCAGAGAGAGAGTTTATGTGTTAATGTGCTGTTCCCCGTCTCAATCCACAGGGAGATGTGGATCATCATCATCATCATCATCTTCTTCTTCTCACTCTCACTCCTTCCCATGCCAGTATGGATTACAACTTAGCAGTATATAGGGACAAAGTCCTTGAAGTTACATGACGGAGCCCAGCCCTTATTGTGGAGACAGGCTAAAAGAAACCCAAACTGGTTGCAAGAGAGCAGTGGAAGCTGTCTGGTCTTTCTGGCATGCAGTCCACAACTTAGCCACTCTGGTTTCCTAGCAACAGCCCCATTTCTGTCCCCTGCAGAAGCAAGTTTCAGGTGCAGAAGAAGTATGGCAGACCCTGCATGGCTGTTTTTCCCCCCATTCCCCCCATTCCATTTTTGTCTTTTTAATTTATCTATTTTAAATTGTTGTATGTTTTTAATCTTCTATAATTTAATATTATTTTAAGGGGTGGGTGGGTTAGGGTACTGGGACTATGGAATTTTTATATTGTAAGCCGCCCCGATTGCGTTGCAGAGGGGCGGGATAGAAATAAAATTTTATTATTATTATTATATTATTCCTGTGGTTCTTTTCTGGGTCTGGCTGCTCTTATGATGAAAAAACCCACAGGAATGAAGAAAACAGCCACCCAAAGGGAAGGTATTTTTACCATACATCAAAGGAGTCACAGACAGAATAGGGAAACTGCTGAGGAAACACAACCTCCAAATGATCTACAGGCCAACCAAGAAAATTCAAGAAATGCTACGCTCAGTGAAGGACAGAAGAGACCCTCTCACAGATGCAGGAGTTTACCGCATACTATGCAGCTGTAGACAAGTTTACATAGGGACCACTAAATGCAGTGTGCAAACATGAATCAAGGAACATGAGAGACACTGCAGACTGGGCCAGCCAGAAAAATCAGCAGTAGCAGAACATGTTATAAACCAACCTGGACATGAAATGTTATTTAAAAACACCAAAATTCTGAACCAGGCCAACAACTATCATGTCAGAATGCACAGAGAAGCTATTGAAATCCACAAACACCTGGACAACTTCAACAGGAGAGAAAAAACCTTAAAAGTAAACAAAATCTGCCTACCAGTCTTGAAAAACACTAAAACCAAAACTCAACACATGCAAATGAACTCCACCCAGGGTCAGGGGGATTGCCAGTAGATAATGGACCATTAGCCAAACAGATGCTAATCCTTCTTGCATATCTCCACCCCAAAACTAGCCATTCAAATACACAAATTTACATATCCTCTCCAACAGGGGCTCACAGCATATACCTCCCCACACTCCTACCCAACCATTCTCTGAAAATGTCAGCCACAGATGGAGATGAAACATGAGAAGTAAACTCTTCCAGAACATGGCCTCATAGCCTGGAAAAACCCCATGGAAAACCTATGGATGCCGGCTGTGAAAGCCTTGCCTTCAGAGTTTGAATCCACTGGTCCACTCTTACAGGTGACTCAAGAAACCAAAAGATATTGGTGAAACTAGTCTGGTCAGCATCAGTTCTCTTCTATGCAGAATCTCAACCCCGCCCCCACATCTTCCTGACTTTTTATGTCACCAGGTGCATGCCTGTGCATTGAGCTGGGCCTACCATCTGATTATCTGGTTTGGCCCTCAGATTGACTGTGACTTCCATTTCTGTTTGGCATTTCTGCTTAGACTGAGCTTCTGATCTTGTAGCTTGATGCTTGCATCATTGTGCTGTGTGCTTGCATTCTCTCTCTCTCTCTTTCTCTCTCATATTTCTCACCTATTTCTACTTCAAACAGTAGTTTCTTTTCTGTGCCATTCATGGCCTAATCTGATACCAACTAACAAGCATGGCTAACATTTTCAAAAATGAGAAGGGTAATTCAGATAAAGTAATTTAGATAAAGACACATGAACCAGAAATGTGAGATTCCATGGACATAGTACATTAGATATGGAAGGAAATGAGACAAAGAAAGAAAGATGGTATTCCACTGATAGTTCTAGTAGAGACAGTTTAGGATCAGGACATTTTTTGGATGTGGCTCCATTACCACACAAACCCAATCATTTAAGAAACACGAACAGGCAACTAAAACGTTATCAGCCTGGATACATGAACAGCAAGATTTTGTTGTTAATTTATCTCAAATGAAGGATAGGCACAGCTTTTTGTTCCAGACCCAAGTGAATCCCTGCTCTGAGAATGCAATGTTCTGGGGGCTCTTCTTATTTAAAATTGTTACTGGTCCTTTTAGAGTGGCTTACTGGTCCTCCTTACCACTGATTGGCCTAATGTTCCAGGATGTTCTCCCTCACCTCCTCTTAGCAGGCTCCTTTCCAGGCCGGCAGCCAATGAAGCAGGCAGGAACAGGTAGCAGCTGGATAGAGAATGTTGTCTCTCTTCAATGACAGAGAGCCAACTACTGGAGGAAGCAGATGATGCTGGAGAGGAGTGATGCTAGAGGTGAGAGCTTACTTAGTGTGAGAAAAGCAAGTACGGTAAGTCATATTCTCTGACCACGATTGCTCAATTTTCTGCCTAGAGTTGCTCAGTGGAGCCCCTGGACCTTTAACAGCATAGCAATAGACAGAGCAATTATTTGGAAAAGCTGCCCTTATAAAGGATGGGACTTTTTTTTTTAATACACGTGTGTGTGTGTGTGTGTGTGTGTGTGGGTGAAAATGTCATTACCCCCATTGCATTCCTCCTCCAAAAGAATGATATTCAGTGCTGAGTAGTGTTGCTGAGGTTCTGAGAAGCAGATTAACAGTACAGTTGTCCCTTCATATTCACTGGGGTTGGGTTCCAGGACCCCCCATGGATACAAAAATCTGTGAATACTCAAGTCCCATTATATGCAGTGGCATAGCAAAATGGTGTCCCTTATATAAGATGGCAAAATCAAGATTTGCTTTTTGGATTATTATTTTTTAAAGAATATTTTCAAGCTGTAAATACTTAAATCCGTGAATACCAAATCCGTATATACAGAGGGACAACTGTAGTCACATATTGGGACTTGGGTACGAAGGACTGGTGCTGCAATACAAACCATGTGCCATGGCTTCTGATGCAGTTGCATAGTAGAGTGAGCAGTGGGGTCCAAGTGCAAAGAATCAGATGTGTCCTGGGGAAGGGGGGGGGAAAGGGCAATGCCAAAGGAACCACGACAATATACTTTATGTTACCACAATACATATGATTTTCATTGTGGATATTGTGGATTACAACAGCAACAACAACATTTTCTTCAAGAAAAGAATCTGCTCTCAGCAGAACTAATTTTCTTGAAAGCAGAATCAGAATTAGAGTTGGAAGGGGCCTCATGGGCTATCTAGTCCAACACCCTGCTCAGTGTAGGATCTTCAGCTAAAGCATTCCCAGCAGGTAGCTATCCAGCGTCTTTTTGAAGGTGTCTAGTGAAGGAGACCTCACTACTTCTCTAGGCAATTGGTTCTATTGCCAAACCAATCTCACTGTCAAAAAGTTCCTTCTAATGTTCAATTGCAATCTATCCTCCTGTAACTTCAGACCATTATACTTGGTTCTACCTTCTGGGGCAGCAGAGAACACATGTGTTGCTTTCACACTTCAGAGGCAATTAACACCCTAGTAACCATGTGGATTAGCTTGTTGTTCTGTGCCTTTAAGACATTTCTGATTTATGGCAAACCTAAGGCAATCCTATCATAGGGTTTTTGTGGCAAGATTTGTCCAGAGGGGGTTTGCCTTTGCCTTCCTCTGAGGCTGAGAGAGTATGGGTTGCCCCAAGGTCATTCAGTGGGTTTCCATGGCTGAGCAGGGATTCAAACCCTGGGGGTCGTTTACATGGGCAAATATTCCTCTAAATATACCGCTAAGATAGCTAGCTCATAGTTCACACGGGTCGAGGCACAGCATCACCTCATTCAGAAGGGGGGAGGTGAAACACCTAAATACAGTGTGGCAAGGGATGTTGCTACTTTTGCCGGTATATTTGCAATGTAGCGCATTATTGGCAGTGTAAACAACCATTTCGCTAAGGGCTACAGCAGAGCTTCACTGTGATTGGTTGATACAGGGGTGATGATGCAGGGGTGGGCTCAAAAGAGGGGGAGGGAGGGAGGGAGAGACAGTAGTGATTAGAGGAACCTTTAAAAAATCCTCTCTGCTATTTTGCAAGCCAGTTTGCAAACAAAAAAGATTCCCATCAATTTTCAGTCAGGGAGCATTCCTTCTCATCCTCTCTGCTGTTTTGCAAGTATGTAAAAGCTCCGTTTGTCAACAGTGATCCTGTGCATGGGGGAGGGAGAGAAACCATTTCACAAAGGGCTGCAGCAGAGCTGCACTGCTATTTTGACAGTCTGTTTCTCTCTCTCTCTCTCTCTCTCTCTCTCTGGCTTTCCTCTATTTGGCAGAAAATGCTGTTAAGCAAGGAGGAAAATCTTCCGTTTGATTTGTGGCCAGGGAGCTGGGGGGGGGGTAAGAGTGACTGCCTCTAAGCTGTTAAGCATGGAGTTTGGGCCAGGGCAGACATTCCTATGGCATCCCTTTGTCTCCTCACAATGCTTGACCATGCCCCCAGCACATTTGGCTGTGTGAACCTCAAAGCGGAAAAAATCAAAGAGCCACAAAACATAGCAGTGTAACCATATACCGTGTAAACTACCCACCACTGATGCGGGAAAGTGCTAAAGCGCAACTTAACACAATAAAACCTGCCATGTAAACCAGCCCCTGGTCATGCTAATCCACAAAACCACTAATCTCTATGGATTACTAATCTCAATGGAGAGCCAAAATGTTTCTATTAAATCAAACCTTTGAAGGTTTATGACCAGTGCTAAAATTATCTTTTTAAAAATCCTGCTCCACTTTCATTCAACTCCCACAACTATGTGACTGTGCATATATACCTGAGGCTTGAACACTGTACTCTGTCAATATATCCAAAGTAGATTATAATCCACAAAAGTTTATGCAAGTCTTAAAAGATGGCATCAAACTTTTGTTTGCTTTAAAAAAAACCCTCCCCTTCTTTTTCCTGCTGAAGCAGACTAGCATGGTTATCTCTTAGAAAATTTATTTGTCATGTGCCATTAAAAAAAAAAAAATCCAGAAGGTAGTTTCCCATATTGCATGCCATGTGTTGTACATCTTGCCTTTTAACAGTAGTTGTATGGAAATAAAGTTGTCAAAATTCACTCTGCCATGCAAAATACAATCCTCTCTCATAAACTGTGCTATAATTATGTATAGGGGATGACAACATCAAGGCAGAATTCCAGCTCTATAGACCATAAATTCTAAAGCTGACAATTGCAGTCCAATGATATTTGGAGGGTCATATATTTTCCATCTTTGCTTTATGTCATGACAATGAGAGACAATATACAGAATCCTTAAAAAAACCCAATAACAATATTGCTGTGCCAAAAAGTAGAATGTATTCACAGTATAGCATAGTTTGCAAAACATGTCTGTATTTTAGCTACAATAACTATAGCTAACTGTGTTGCTGATAACTGGAACAGACTATATGAGTACTTGCCTCCTCTGTCTAATCTTCTTTCCCCTCCTACTCTGTTCATTCTTTCTTCTCTTTTCCTTCCTCCATTGCTTTATCTTTTTCCTTATATGTGTCTCTCCACATCCTGCCTCCATCCTTCTCTTTCTTATTTCTACAGGAATCAAATGTAATAAGCAACATGCATACAGCAAGCTACAAAACTCAAGAAACAAGTGGGGATTGGGCTGGGGGCAGGAGAGAAACTGGGAGTGTAGCTAAACATGTCTTAATTTTTTTTTACAAAAAAATATCTTGCCTGGCTGGAAGGAAATCCTGTAAGATGTTGCCACTTTTTGCCTAGCAACAGCTAAATCAATGGAGAGATTATCCAAAGCCACAGTGTAAAGGCTCAGCTGATTTTCCTGTCTGGGATATTCATGAAGACCTTGTTACTTAAGGATTTCCTGCAAATGGCTTGACTCTCCTTTGAGGCATCCAGCAGGTATATAGAATGCCAGTAAATGATCTTGCAACTCTGCGGGACTCCTTTGAGTTGCTAATAGGATATAAATAATCCAAGGTGTCTTGCTAGAAGACAGGTGGAATTAATAATACTGTGGTTAGATTGTACTTTTTAAATTTTTGGTAATCAAGTAAGTTCCTAGTCTGAATACTTTCTTCACCTTGTGAAATCATAAGATAGGTGAAGTAGCTTATTCTGTTTGAGGGTTTTTAAAAAATATCTCACACAGCCCTGCACAACAATATCATTATACTAGGCATTTTGTTCTTTTCCTACATTCTAAAATATGTACTGACAGAAAGGGGGTGACTTCTCCAAAAACTATGGGTGGAGGTGCCCACTGTCCATTAGTTGACCATTTTCTAACAACTCCTTTGTATACAGCTCCCCTCACAGCCTAGCTTAGCCATTTCCAACATAGAGCCTTCCATGTTTTTGAGCACCACTCACATAAGGCTCCACGATTAGCTATGTTGTATTGGGCTGTCAGGACTCAAATTCCAAAACATCTGGAGGCCACCAGGTTGGGGAAGGTTGTCCTTGCTATCTTTCTATACATGTGTTAAGTCAGTATACAGATTAAATTAAATTCAGGATTAAATGATCAAGTAGGACCCCTGTATCCACTGATTCATTATCCACTGATTCAATTATCCACAGGACACAAAACAGCACACTTACCATAGAGTCTTCCTAGAAAATGCATCCTCTCTAGCCATTTTCTAGGTCCTCCAAGGCAACTCTATGGTATTTTAAACCAGAAGTCCCATTATTTTCAATGGCGTTTGCTATTATCCATGGTTTTTGGTATCCAGAACCAACCCCCAGCAGATACAGGGGTCCTACTGTATTCTGAACAACATTTTGGGTTCTATCCAGCTGTGTCTGTCTGGAGGCAAAGTAGCATCCAGCGGCCCCTCCCCTGAAGCCCCCCCCCAATCTGCTCTAAAGTGTTGGGGCACCCTCTGAAGCTTTTTGGGAGGCATGACTTTAAGGGGGAAAGGGGAAGAGAGACTAATGGTGGTTTCAAGAAAGAAAATTACTATACACTGCACACATTTTAGTTATACTTTTAAATCTTTTTCTAGCACCTTTCCATTAGTACAGACTTAGTGTGTACTGAGTGAACAAGGACAATTTTTGCAGCCATTTCACACACTTATGCAAAATTGGCTGTTTTCAGTTGTATTTCATTGGTGAGTGAAATTATTTTGAGTTTAAGGGAACCAGAACGGCTGCCCGATTTGTTCCTTCCTTCTTTTCTGAGGTGATTTTTGAACCTAGTGATAATCAAAATAGGTTGCGCCACAAAAAATGTCTGTTTCCTTTGCCGTTCATTGAGATGGCACCACTACAATGGTCACCAGCTGAATATTTTTAGAAAAACATGTATTTTTCAAGAGTGGGTAGACAGCCTTTCAACAACTTATTCTGTTTTAGAGGTGTAATGTCAAGTTGCTCTCCAAAGAAAGGGCAGTGATTGAAGCCAGCTTGCATATTCAAGGGTATCCATGTTGACCATACAGCAAAATAAAGAATAATTCAAAATCCACAGAAGAGCAATTTCTTAATTGGACAACCGAAATGCACTAACATTGCATGCAAGCTTTCAAAGCTCCACTGGCTTCTTCATCAGGCAAAAGATGTTAAAAAATGCAGGAGAAGAAAATAAAAGTGATGGTGTTGGAATCACAGGCCTACATTTTGTATTGGATGTTGTTTCAGCTGTAGTTCAGTTGGTCTGGAGGGATCTCAATGCAAACAAGAAGCCACTCCCCGATTTTATTTTATTTTATTTTATTTTATTTTATTTTACTATGTGGGGACTGAGGCAAAGGACAGTAAAACTTAAACTCCTTGTTAAACATATCGGGTCATAGTGTGCCATTAAAAGCAACTCTAATTTTAAACCAGAACTACTAGGAAAAAATTGTTTTATGTTTAGTTTTCTCTTATTTTGTTCCTTTAGGAAGTATATTTTGTAACACCCATGAATGCTTTTATTTGAAAGCAGACCAAAAGGTTTAAAATGAATCTCTTGCTGTGTTGTCTTGGGGAAGAAATCAAGACATTAACAATGCAATTCTATGAACATTTAATCAGAGATTAATTCCATTGAGTTCAATAGGATCCACTCCCAGTAAATGTGCTGAAGAGTCAGGAAAATGATTTTAAAAAGCAAGCTAGGGGAGACATCACAAAGCTGTATTATTGGGTCACTGCCACAAACGTTTGCATATCCTCCAACATTTCACAGATGCAAATGGGAAGACATGTGGTCAAGCAACATCACAGTGTGGTCAAGATGCCAAAAGACACACTAGGGGAGGCTGCAACAATTTGTTTTTGCCTGAGTCTACTGGGAAGGGCAAGATTCTGTCCCTCTTCTCCTCTCCCCCGCCCGCCCCGCAAAGTAAGTTGAGTGCAAACTAGTTTTGTGCTTTGAATTTAGTTTCCACCAATTGAAGTAAGCTTTGGACAAAAGGGGGAAAGGGGAGGAGGGGAGAGACACGGGGACATTTTAAAAGCAGCTGAAAAAGTGGGTTGACAAAGATTAATTAAGAGTGTTCCTGCCTAACTGGGACAATTGGGTGGCATGTGTTTGGTCAACTCAGTGTTTCTCCTCAGGCCTAATCTAGAATATTATACAATAATAATAATAATAATAATAATAATAATTATTATTATTATTTATATCCCGCCCCTCTGCAAGCAATCGGGGCGGCTTACAACGATAAAATGGTAGACAGTATAAAACAACCCAAAATCCCTCCCTCCCCTTAAAACATTATTAAATTAATACAAGTTAAAATCAATATATAATACAATATGTTAAAAACCCTTTTAAGCAGGCAGCATCAGTTTGGAGGTCCAGAAGCAACCTCCAGAGGGGGTTCCTGAGGCCGGGATTAGCTATTCCGGAAAAGCCTGCCTGAAGAGAACCGTCTTGACAGCCTTTTTAAAGCTGTCTAATGATGTCAATAGGCGGATCTCGTCGGGCAGGCTGTTCCACAATTTGGGGGCGACAGCCGAGAAAGCCCTCTGGGAGGTAGTCGCCAGCCTAGGTCTTTGTGGCTGCAACAAATTCCTCCCAGAGGACCGGAGAGTGCGGGGAGGATTATAAGGGAGAAAGCGGTCCCTGAGATAGCTTGGACCCAAGCCATTTAGGGCTTTAAAGGTGATAACCAACACCTTGTACTGGGCCCGGAAGCTGATAGGCAGCCAGTGGAGGGACCTCAGAACCGGAGTAATGTGGTCCCTCCTAGATGTTCCAGAAACTAGCCTGGCTGCCATATTTTGTACCAGCTGTAATTTCCGAACTAGGCACAAGGGTAGCCCCATGTACAATTGCTCAGGACATTCTCTTCTGTTACTGCACAGAGCTGCAGCTGTTAAATCCCTATGTAACTGAACCTTTATACTGACACATTTCAAGAGTTTCAGCACAAACTTCCCTTTGTTTAAGGTTCATGTCTACCGATACACAGTAAACATTTTAGCATGTATAATACAAAATTTACAAGGTTTCTTTGAAGTTTTTACCTTGTTTTCCCACACATATTTCCAACTATTTATGTGCCATATTAATTCTATTATATAAAGTGTGCCAAAGCTCCCTTGTTGGATCTAGGGAAAAGACTGCCAGCATTCACCTTGTGAATATCTAGCATGTTTTGTATGGACATTTTGCTGCCTGAGGCAATGGACATGATGGGGTCTCCTCCCACATCCACATCCAGAAGCTGATGGATGGCTAAAGCCACCCCTCCATGACACAGCAATTCAAACTAGGCAAGTTAACCAAGCAGTTTAATTTAGGCTTTAGAGATCCCAGTTGAGTTCTCTAATAGAGGAGGCTCTAAAGGAACACAACTGAGATTATCGTTGCTGTAGCCAAGCATCTTCTGACAGAAGGGGTCACCTCAGCCTGTCTATGGCTACAGCTGGTCATTCATAGCATAACCCAGAGTTTGAACAGAACGAAGGGATGCAGATGCTCCTTCTTTATGCAGCTTGAGCTATTTTTGCTTTAGGCAGGTCTGGGAATCATGAGGCCCTTCAGATGTTGAAAAGCAACTCATAGCATTTCCCACTATTGGTTATGCTGGTTAGGGCTGCTGGGAGTTGCAGTCCAACATCTGGAGGGGGTGCACATTTCCCACCTTTTGTTTTAGGGGATGGGACTACCAGTGACAACCAAGAAAACATATGGACCTGTAAAAATTCAATTTGTATTGACCAACAGAGACATAAGGAGTTTTCTTTTATAAGATCAGGTCCTTGATCCCAAACTACAGCATGCTCCACATGGTGAAGTTTTGTCTCCACTTGGCTTAAAAGTACCAGGCCATTACTGAACCATTGGCAAATGGTTTATAAGTATGTAAAATAAAATGATACTTATAAACCACTTTCCAGTGGTTTGACATGGGGCTAGTCTATACAAGGCAATAAAATGGGGATTGGTGCGCAGTAATGCCAATTCACAGCAGCATCCATTTGTCTCCATTGTTTTTTTGGCAAGATCACAGGTATGTGAAGCTATCTGTGTCTGATGTTCACATGGGCATGCCTGTGAATCAAGATGGTGGCTAAGAGTGAATTACTCACATTTTTATTCTCCCCAAGTTGCTACTGCCGAACAGTATTTTTTTTAAGTAAATCCAAGATGCAGAAGTGCAACCTTCTGTTTAATCAAGTTTAACCCCCCACCCCATTTCGTTGCCTCAGTGCATGATTGCTAGTGCAAACATTCAACATGGCATTTCTGGCCACTTTGATGCTGGCTAGCTCCACACCCCATGCATATCTGTCCAATCAGCAATCCACTTCCATTCTCACCGAGAATGCACTGCAATCTGAATCAGTTGTCCCAACAAGCAGGAGTGCACATTTCCTTCACAGTTTTTTTTAAACTTCAGGAAAAGCCACAAGGCTTTTAATAATAATAATAATAATAATAATAATAATAATATAATTTTATTTCTATCCCGCCCCTCAGCAACGCAATCGGGGCGGCTTACAATATAAAAACTCCATAGTCCCAGTACCCTAACCCCCCCTTAAAATAATATTAAATTATAGAAGATTAAAAACATACAATAATTAAAAATATATAAATTAGAAAGACAAAAATTAAAACATACAATGGTTAAAAAATCTAGTTGCCGCTTAGAAAGGACAGCCGAATCTTGGGCCGGAATAGTTATTCAGGAAAAGCCTGCCAGAAAAGATCCGTCTTGACAGCCTTTTTAAAGCTGTCTAAGGTGTTAATAAGACGGATCTCGTCCGGCAGGCCATTCCATAATCTGGGAGCGGCAGCAGAAAAGGCCCTCTGGGAGGTCACCGACAGCCTTGTTTTCATAGGCTGTAACAGATTCCTCCCAGAGGACCGAAGTGCGCGGGGAGGGTCGTATGGAAGGAGGCGGTCCTGGAGATAAGTTGGACCCAAGCCATGTAGGGCTTTAAAGGTTATAACCAACACCTTGTACTGTGCCCGGAAACTAATAGGCAGCCAGTGGAGAGCTTTTAGCACAGGTGTTATATGCTCCCATGCAGTAGATGGCATTTTTGCCCCCCTTCCTTCAGAATGCAGCAAATCGCCACAGGCTCCCATTTAGACAAAAAGGATTCTCCTCAGGTTCTATGAGGAGTATTTTCACTGTTTAGACAAGCCCACAGTACTTTTGAGCTTCCTCCGTGAGCATGCAAGTAAAACAAAAGAAAACAAAATTATTTTCTTCTCTTTTCTGGACAGTTCCCTCTCAGTTTGGTGTAGGCCTGCCACTGGTGCAGGCCAGCTATTCCTCTGTTTCATTTGCTTGTGAGAAATAGTATTATTCTGACAACTGCATGCCCAGGTCAAGGTGAGAGATAGTTTTACTGAGCTAGGTGTGAATGAGAGCTTCCACACATCACCAACATTAGACCTTATCTGTGTGAACTTGGTTTGCTGAATGCTGTTTGCATACATACAAGAACCTTGTGAAGCCAGACTTTGAGAGGCATGGCACTCAATTTGTAAAGCAGCTAGGAAGCTCTTGCATACTGAGAAAGTTGGCTTCAAATTTTGGCATAATCTCCAGTCTTGAGGGCATGTCTACCCAGCAGAAATACAGCATTTGACACCACTTTTTCCAGCATAATCCTGTCCTATGGAATCCTGGTATTTGTAGTTTAGTGAGGCACCAGAGTTCTCTGATAGTAAAGGCTAAATACCTCACAAAACTACAAATGCCAGGATTCCATAGGACAGAACTATGGTGGGAAAAGTGGTGTCAAATTGCTCTATTTCTGCACCATAGACAGGCCCTTAGGTAGAAAGCTTCTCCAGAGTGCTACCCTTTTAAAAGTTGGAATATCAGTGTGTGGAAGCAGGACACTTTTAGGTGCAGGACACTCTTAAGAGCCAACTGAGGTTTCTGACGCCAGGGGCTGGCTCAAATACCGCCCCCCCCGGTGCAGAGACCTTGTCATCTGGCTACGCCAGAAGCTATGGCCAGAAGTCTCGCCCCCACCTCCGTATTGGCCAATCGGGGTGGGGGAGGCCCATCCTGATTGGCCAATTCCAATGTAGGGCAGGCTGGGAAGCGGAAGGCAAAGATGGCAGCCCCCATGCCAGCCTCCACACAGCTGTGGTGTCTGCTGATTGCAGATGTGGCTCCAGGCAGGCCACAAACGGCCACTGGATAAGCCCGGTAGCCCCCTTATGCTTTTTACTGAGAGAGATGTAATGTTTCCCTCCCTGACAAGTAATATCAAACAGGGAATCTCTAGGAGTATATTGCTAAAAGATTAGTAGTCACAGGGAAGCTAAATAAAAATATGTATATATAAAAATAATTATATTTGCCAAATCAAAGCTATTCAGAGTATCATGGGGATAGGTAGGATCACCTTTCAAAATTACTCAGAGCACTAGTTTATTCTACTTTTAAGCATGTCATGCTTGTTAGCATGTAAATTCCCTTGCCACACAGATAAATGTTCATTTATATTTTCATGCAAGAGCAATGTTGAAAGAAAAGTGGCACCCCACTCATGTCAACATTCTCTAAATGGTGCTCAGCAGCTGATTTTCCTTAATTGTGAACAGAGATTCCTTCCTTTCCCTTCCCTTCCCTTCCCTTCCCTTCCCTTCCCTTCCCTTCGCCAGTTCTGAGGTAGTCGACTATGATGCAGAGTAAATTTGTTGACTTAATTTTAAAACATCATCATTATCATCATTGTTGTTGTTGTCGTTGTCATCAATAAAGACAGAAGAAATGATATGGGAATCCCCTCCTCCAATGAGATATTGCAGATCTCCCTTTTCTATAAATGTAACACATCTCTCATAAACACCTCAGAAAATCCATGCTCATGTGCCTTCCTTGTTTCTAACGTAAGTTATCATCAGACACTTCCCATTTGTGAATCTATTTCTTTATTTAGGTTACTCCAAAATATTTTATTAAGACTGAAATCCTAAACAGACTCAGCAGGGAGTATAAATAGACCTGCATAGGGTGTAAATCTTGCATTAACTTTTACATGGAAAACAGTGCATTTTGCACAAAATGCTTTGTTTTCTGAATAAAAGTTGCAACAAAAATGCAAATATTCTCCTCACCCCCACACTTACATAAGTCAACTTCTTTCTGAGTACACAGGCAAAGGATTGCACTACATACAAGAATGGAAGAGAAAATCATCCAGTTTGCATTTTCTGATATAGTACACAAAATTATTATAACTTAATATTTTAGTTTTTATGAATTTTGGAAAGCAATGTGCCAATCAAAAATGTACACACACACACACACACACATATGGGGTAACTGAGTCCCCCCTCTCTACATATGAATAATTTTGAATAATTTTGAAAAAATTTCAAATACGTGGGTTACTGAACTCACAGACCCATAGTAAGGAAAGTGTGTAGAAAAATGCATGTCTTAGGGGAAAAGATGGACGAATACAAAGTTCAAGTTGAAAAAAAATGGAAATTGCATAAAACCAAAATGGAGAGATTCTTCCATCACTAACTATAAATGAATTTTATCGATTATTCCAAACTGGATGCTACTGATAAGTTTCTTGGAGAGTTTTAAAAATGAAATAGTGGGATAGAAATGTTTTGGTAATATTTACTATCATAATTGTGTAGTAAGCTCCCAATCTAATGATGCAATATTTGGCAATATTTCATGTCCTTGATTGTTTACTTCCTATTCTTGTTACTAGTGTACACACCACTCCTATGCTGAGCAAACAGCCTGAATGCTCAATCTCAATCTGATCTTGAAGCCTTAACCTTGTTCTAAGGTTTTTGTTTTTTTTACTATCTTTTTTCTTTCAGTCTTTTTTCTTTGATGCCATCTGACCCTTTGGGAGCTGCAGTCCTATACCTATTGACTCCAGGAGTAAGCTGCATTGAACTCAGTGGAACTTATTTCTGAGTAGATGTGTGTAGGACTGCAGTATAAATCTATTTGCTATGCTGGCAAATTTGTCAAACAGGATTCCTCATGATATGTTCATGTGATCACTTTGAAAGTGTTAACATGCACTTGACATGACATCCCCAGTTACAGTTCAGCATTTTAGGTAAATGCCAGATGAGGAAAGAGCATCATAATGTTGCAGTCAATGGCTGTACTTTCATAGTAAGGAAGAGACAGCTATAATTATCCTAGTATAAATGTAATTTGTAAGCTCAGATTGATGGTTATTTCAGCAGCTGACAAGACAGAGTATAAACTGAGTAATATTTCTGAACAGTTCTACAGACACTCCACAGTTCTCTTTATTATGAGTAATACCATTTATACAGCTTAATGCTTCAAAGATGGGATTAATGGAAGGGTTGAAATTTGCAGGCAGTGGGATTTGCAATACAGGTTTCTTAATTGGAAAATAATGAAATAGTTAGTGATAGTATTTGTTCAATTATCCAGAGATAACATCAGGGATTAAAACATGCAAAGGTGTGTTGGGATGGGAGGGTTGGATGAATTAATGACTATTATGTTAGGGTTCCTATCAATATGGATAAAATGAGAATTATTAGTTGTACTAGAGAAGAAAGGCAAATGTTTCACTCACTTTCACTAGTCTCATACTCCATTTCTACTTCTGTTTTTCCTCCTCTACTTCTGGTTCTTCTATGCTCTTTAAAACAAAACCAAGGATCGTTTCAATTTTAGGTGAATTACAATTACTCTAAACTAGAATATGACATTTTTACAAGTAATAGCCAGAAACATTCCCTCCCACCATATCATTCCACCTTATCATTCCCCCAATTAATGCAACTTAGTCACACCTACTCTCTGGTCAGCACATGTACCACGGAATAAAACCCTTCTACCCCTTCTAACTCATCCAGAGATAACAGTGTTTTCTCCACATTACAAACATATATTTCAATGAAGATAGAATTGTTTTGTTGAAGACATGGCTTCAGGGATCATGTCAATCTTTACAGTAGAAGACAGATCCATCCATCCATTTGAACTGTAAAAGCAGAGGCTGTCTCCTTATGTTGCTAAAGTCAAGGACAACTAAGTATTGGACGATTTTTGGAGAAAACTTCCTAAGGAAATAAAACTTCTCTAGAAAACTGGAGTAGCCAAAGGGGAACACTAAAATTCCTTTCTTATCAGTACTTCAAGTGACAACATGGTAGAAAACTGGCAGAAGGTGACATTTTAACAAATAATTTTGCTAGCCTGACACAAATTTCACAGTGGTACAAATACCAGAGGTATCCGGATAGAAATAATAATTGATTGGATCCATAAACATCAATAACAGTATATTGCTTCACATTTGCTGCTTTGACTTTTTTTTAAAAAAAACCAATAAAATTTAATATAATGATAAAACCAACAAGACAACTTGCATGACTACAGTATTTGTATTTTTTCTAAACTGAAAGGTTTATTTGTTGCATTGTTCAAACATGCAATAACTTAGCAGTGTTACAATTTCAAGTTGAAGTGATTTGAAATAAGGAGATTGAGAGTATCATTATACACTTTCCTGGCAATCATTCCCAACAAACTGAATAGGGCTTCTATCTGAGAAGACAAGTGGGATCCACAACCAAATAAAGATAATGTTCTTTGCTAACAGTGACATGTAGATTCATATGCTCAACACATTTATAAAACCAAAGCAAGTTCATGCAATTTTTTTTTACACATACAGCTATTGATTGTGTTCCCCTGAAAGCACATCAGATATAGTTGGACAGAAACTGAGTACACTACAAGATTAAGTGTCCACACCAGCAGAATTTTCTGTGTCACAAAGTGAATTTGCAAGCTTTCATCTTAGTAGGAACTGCTGAGTGTTTTTACAAGTCTACCCCATTTTTGCACAATATTCATCTGGGAACCATGCAGGGAAATTTAAAAATGTCTGTTTCATAGTATCACAAAGCCACCAAAATATCAGGCTGAAGAACATGCATTCAATGAAAAGATGTACAATTTAAGGGTAGAAAGAATAGCATCTAACAAAGAACTCTATGTCTGGCATTTGTTACACTCTGAAGTAATTTAACATATGGCTCTCTTTATTCTTAGCTTTCAAATTGGGGGTATATGTGGTGAACAACTGATCAGAGAATTGTCCAGGTTTTTTCATTCCCACAAGAGGAGGGAATTTTCTAAGGGAAACTCAAGGAAAACAATCTACATTCCTCAGTTCAATTGTTCTGAGCTGGAACGGGAGCTTTCACCAAAGTCTGGGAAATATAAATTTCTACATGTATGTTATCCAAATGTACATATTTCTAAATCAATTTATCCTAAAATATGTGTTATAAAAGGCATTTTGTTATATTAGTGTGACCTGAGAAATTGTAAAATTTAAAGAAGTGTGGTGTAGTGGTCTGAGTGTTGGACTAGGACACCAGGAGACCAGGGTTTGAATTCCTGCTGGTCATAGAAACCCCCCACTGGGTGACTTTGGGCAAGTCACACTGTCTCGGCCTTAGAGGAGGGCAATGACAACCACTCTCTGAACAAATTCTGTGAAGAAAACCCTGTGATTGGTTCACCTTAGGGACACCGTAAGCCAGAAATGACTTGAAGTCTCACAACAACAACAACAACTACAACAACAACTGAAGTACAAAGATTAGTAGCTAAGCAGAACATCATCATCCAAAAATCAGAAGCAGGCCATCAGTAAATAAACCAACAAACAAAACACCAAGGCAAAACAAAACAAAACCAGCAGAACTTGAGGAAATTAGTTTTTTAGACTACAGCTTCCAGAATGGAGGGCATGATGGCTGGAGAATTCTTGGAACTGCAATCCAAAATGAAAATAAAAATAAAAATAAAAATAAATATTTCTAATCTCCGGAAAACAGAATTATAAATCTTCAAAGACCAAATGGAAAATAAAGTTTTATATATGGCCAGGGATTGTTGTTATGTGCCTTCAAGTAGTTTCTGACTTATGGTGACCTTAAGTCAAACCTATCCCAGGTTTTCTTGGCATGATTTGTTCAGAAGTGGGGCTTGCCTTTGCCTTCTTTTGAGGCTGAGGGAGTGTAACTTACCCAAGGTCATCATCCAGTGGGTTTCCATGGCCATGTGAGTATTTGACCTCTGGTCTCCCAGTGCCCCAGTCCAACACTCAGACCACTACACCTGGCTCTCGTGGCTCAGATACTTATTATAAAATTCAAACAGAATTTCTCATGAAACTGGTTTTATCTCCAGAGCACCACTGATGTGTTACCAAGTTGCCATTATTCTGTTTTGTTTTGCATGTCTGGACTCTGTTCAGATCACTTCACATATTTTTTGTGGTGTTTTCAATTAATGTCTTTCCAACTCATGCAAATGACAAGGCAAATCCTGAAATCCTAAGATAAACTAAACTATATTTGAGGCAATATAAAAGAAACAGTAAGTAAAGCAAGCCATTACATATATTATTTTTCATTAACTAAAGAAGGTATATGAGTCATTCTTGGCTCTTTTCCTCAGAGAGTAATTTACATGAATATATTCTAGTGGTTTTACTATACACAGATGCATAATATTCATAACATAATTTGCCAACAGATATTACTCATCTATTGCATTCAGCATGGAATGCACCAATGGGACAGGAATGCTGCCAGTATGATTCCATGTTGTTGTTATTTGCCTTCAAGTTGTTTCCGACTCATGGTGACCCTAAGGCAAACCTATCACAGGTCCCTAAATCTTATTAATAAAACGCATGTACAAACCAGAACAAGCACACACTGCTGTGGTAGAATTCTGTTTTACAAAATAGGCACCAAACCCCACTCCACCATCAAGAATGCCTAGCTTTTATTCTATTTCTAGACACAATCAAGTGTTCCAAATGAGATTTACTGCATGTATTCCTAATCGTGTCGTCTCTTGATTCTTCATTCTCTTGATTAAACATCACTTGGCATCTGCACAGGTTCTGGTTCAATGTCTAATCTGTTATTAAACTTCTCAGTGGACAACACAAAAATTATAATTTAATTAAAAGGTGGACTTAAAATTAAAGCCAACACATTTGTCCCTGCTTTGATATTGTTATGCAAATAATTTACAAGATGTCTCAGCAGTGGTTAAAGATTATGTTTCTGAGCATTCCATGGGAGATGGTTCAAATATTCAAAGATATATGCTTATTTCTGTAATGTTTTTAAGTCAAGCTGTACCTAAAGACAGCAGCCATGTTTGTTTTTCACGTGTCTGCCTTGTTCACATATAAAAGGGTGTAGCTGTGTCTAATTTTTATATGAAAATTTGTACGCAGGTAAGGGGAGCTGCACCCATCCCATCTTACTACCTTGCTGTCCATCACTTCAGGCAGTTTTCTCCCCATCCCTTCTCATTCATGATATTGAAGCCAGGCTCACACAAAACTGCTTGAAGGGGCAAACAAGAGTGGTAAGGCATAGTAGGACTCAGCTTCCTTCTCCCATGTTTTCCGTTAACAGAAGCATATCCTTCTGATAGAAGTAGGTAGACCAACAGGACAGAACAATAAACATGGGTGCTCCTATCATATCCATTTTGCCCCATAATGTAAAAGGTAAATTCTCAGCATAATAGATTTACGAAGTCTTTGCATTTTTATAGATTTTTCTTGGGTTGTTTTCTGGGCTATGAGGCTGTGTTCTGGAATAGTTTCTTTCTGAGGTTTCGCCTGCATCTGTTGCTGGCATCCTCAGAGAATGGTTGCGTAGGTGTGCGCGTGGAGTTTAAGTGCTGTGAACCCCTGTTGGGGAATATATGTAAATTTGTGTAACTGAATGGTTAGTTTCTGGGTATAGAAATGCAAGGCTCGTTAGTGTCTGTTTGGCTAGTGGTTGGTTGATGGGCCATTATCTGCTGGGAATCCCCATGTCCCTGGGTGGAATTCCTTTGTAAGTGTTGAGTTTTACTTCTATTATTTTTCAAAACTGGGAGCCAGATTTTGTTTATTTTTAAGGTTTTTTCTTTCCTGTTGAAGTTGTCCAGGTGTTTGTGGATTTCAATAGCTTCTCTGTGCATTCTGACATGATAGTTGTTGGCCTGGTCCAGAATTTCTGTGTGTCTTTGCATTTTGCTTGCCAGAATGAGGGTAAGTGTGGGTAGACTATATCTTTGCATTGTTGAAATGTGAACATAAATCAGTGGTTCTCAACCTGTGAGTCCCCATATGTTGTTGGACTACAGTTCCCAGGAGCCCTCTGATGTCTCACCTTGGCAGCCAGGTGGTTCTCCCAGTCATTAGTGAGGCTGTAGGACTGAACTCACAGCCTCACTAATGACTGGGAGGACCACCTGGCTGACAAGCTGAGATCTCAGAGGGCTCCTGGGAACTGTAGTCCAACAACATATGGGGACCCACAGGTTGAGAACCACTGACATAAATCTTTTTAGCTGTTCCAAATCCCTTAAACATTCACCTACCACTTATCGTGAAACTATTCTCATGATGTTCCTAAAAGATGTAGAAGCAACACAGGTGCCACTGAGATCTTTGCTGTGCATCCACAGTGATCATCCTGTACTATTAAGGCCATGCTTGACATGGAATCAGCCACAGGTCCTATCAGTACAACAGGACCCCTGTATCCACTGAATCATTACCAATTGATTCAATTATCCACAGGACACAAAACAGCACACCTACCATAGAGTCTTCCTAGAAAATGTGTCCTCTCTAGCCATTTTCTAGGTCCTGCAAGGAAACGCTATCGTATTTTAAACCAGAAGTCCCATTATTTTCAATGGCGTTCGCTATTATCAATGGTTTTTGGTATCCACGGGGGCCACGAGAACCAATCCCCAGCAGATACAGGGGTCCTACTGTGTTATCAATAGCTGTTTCTGTACGGGGCAGGCATTGCTGAGAGGGCAAACATTGGGCTCTCCATTCAAGTGGGGCATCCATGTAGAAATCCATTTGTTAAAACTTATAGTGCAAAAGTCATATGGAAAACATCCTTAAACATCTGTATTAATTGAGGGCTGTAATAACTGAGCTGACTCTGAGGACCAAGATAGAAGGATTGATGACAAACCTGGCTGCAGAACTGGGGTGCCGTTTACACGATGAAAATGTCCTGGGAAGAATTCAGGTCGATCCCTTGCAGTTTACACGTATATCGGGTCGGGTACATGATTTTCAGAAGGGGGGCACCTTTTATCCCTCAACCTGCGGGACTTCCAGTCCTGCAGGTTGTGCCGTTTTTAAAAAAAGTTACTGGAGGATTCGGAAAATCGGAAATGTAAACAGCCTGGGACAAACTATCTCGGTACCAGGGGATGGACAGAAATGGTGACTGGGGGCGGGCTTAGAGATCAGCGATCAGAAAAGGAGGGGTCAGTCACCCGTTCAACAGACCCAGCCTCACCAGCTGAACATAAAGGCACCCCTTCCAGCTGCACGTAGGTTGGTGTGTGCGCGCGCGTGTACTTAATCACCTTTTAAAATGGATTTCTACACTGCAAACCCTTCAGCTTTAACCTCTTCCTCAACTGCATGTTACAAAGAGATCGTGGTGGGCAGAAGGTCACCCATTCATCCCCTGCCTTTATCACCTCCCTGGGTCTGAACGGGCACAGTAAAATATTCCAGCGTCTGAGCGAATGAACACACTTTTATTCCCCCCCATCACAATGGACAGTAAAAAAATGCCAGCATCTGTGTCTTTCAAAATGCCTGTCTGTCGCTGGCTTGAAATCTTCACTCTGCAGCTAAAACTCTGCTTTAAGGGTTAACATTTTAAAGAGGCAAGGGGAATCCCAAGCCCCAGTCTTGATTTCAAAAGGAAAGCACTGTTCCTGCATATGAGCAAAAGCTCACATTCTGGGTCTTTCAAAATGCCTTCTGCTTAAAGGGTTAACATTTTAAAGAGGTAAGGGGAATACCAAACCTCAGCCCCCTCTCTCTCCCTCCCCCAGCCAGCCAATAGCATCGCTCATGGCGTGGAACTCTAAAGGAAGTGCGTCACCGAGGTTGTGAAAACACGGCTAATTGCATCCTTGATTGACAGCCAAAAAAAAAAAAAATCCCAGTAAGCTAAACATGTGTAAACAGCAAAAGCACGGGATATAAGAATGCGGGACCAATAAAAATGTTTGTCGTGTAAATATCAATCACAGGATCTTCCAGGATTTCCTAAAGAGTGACAAAAATCGTATAAACAGCGAGGGACGGATACGGGATCAGGAAGTCACGGTAAGCCCTGCGACAAAACGTGTCGTGTAACTAGCACCTGGGTCTTTGGTCAAAGCCCAGTGAAAATGCTATGTGGGAGGGGAAGGAAATTCAAAGCGTACCACAAACAGGCAGATGGAAAGTATGAATCCTTTCCCCTGCTCAGAGCTTGTAAACATTACCTTCAGACTACAGTCCCTCAAATCCTGCAACCAACATGGTCACTAGCCGAGGTATTCTGGGAAAATATAGTTTAAAAAAGTAACATTTCCAAGCTTTGTTTCTGCTCACATTCTTCTCCCACCACACCATGTCTTTAAAGTAGGGCTTCTGCTGCTAGGACTACAAAACTACAAAGAAATTCCGCAGAGAGAAAATGGCTAAAAGTGGAAGGGGGCAGTTACAAGTTGAGGAGGAAAATGAGGTAGTGAAATATCTAACCTCTCGTCTCCTGTCTGCCTTGTTTTAAATCAACCCTGCCCCATTTTGTGGGGAATCAGCAGGACCTTAGTTGTATCAAGCTACCAGCATCCCTATCTGTGACCTAAGATGTCCATGCTCACATAAGATACAGCAGCTATTTTAAATAGGGAGAAACAAATATGTAAAATATTATCACTGTCTTTGTGCAGAAGAACTTAGTGAAAATAGACAGTGGTATGCACAATAACAGTAAAATATATAAGTGTGCACATATATGCACATGCATATATATAAGCATGTACCTGACTGAATGGATTTCAGGGCATTCTCACCTATACTTTTAGCTTTTCTAAGCAGCAAGGAGACCAAAGTGACAAAATGGACATCTTAAATTAATGAGATATTTCAAGTTATTTCTAGGTAAGCTCCATCTTGCCAAATAAGATAAAAGCTTTTCAACAGCTGTCAAAATCTGGCTACCATTTTTTCAAGAATCATCAGCTGCCACATACATTCATTGCCAAAATTCATTGCTGTGTTATTCCCTGAATTCTTCCAGCAGCATCCCAATCATAGAATCATAGAATTGTAGAGTTGGAAGAAACCACAAGGGCCATCCAGTCCAACCCCCTGCCATGCAGGAAATCACGATTGAAGCATCCCTGACAGATGGCCATCCAGCCTCTGTTTAAAGACCTCCAAGGAAGGAGACCCAACCAGTGTTGCAAACATCAGCCTAAAGCCAATTCTTAGTCCCCATTTGAGTAGATCCACACTATTAAGTAGAATTCCACATTTACATTCCACTGACTCCATGGGTCTACTCTAGCTGGGACTGGTACCGGTAATTGTATTTAGAACTTTACTCCTTTCCTCCCAAATCTCCTCCAGTTTTGCTTCCTCATATGCCTAGCATTACACAGCGTAATACTTTAAATGCCTCCAACCATCTTGCTTTCCTTTTCTCCCATCCTATGTAGTATACTTGCTTTTCCTGCCCTGTCCTTACATAGCCTACTCTTTCCAGCTATTAAATGTACCCATGCTCCAGGTGCAGACTCTGCCAATATCAAAACACCTCTGAAGTTTTTCTTTGGAATCTTCAAAACAGCACATCCACTTATAAGCAGAAAAGACAACTGACATTCTCTCTAGGACTTAATATTCTTGTTGCCAAGCTGACTGGGGAAATGTACATTAATACATCTATAGAATTTCTGGAAATCAAAACTGTGGATTTTTCAGTTTCATTGTAAACACATATTTCTAAATGCAGGTAACTTCTTACATAGGGCTTTTCATGGTCCAATCCTGTCACCAAGGTCACCTCTGCAGTATTCCATTTGCATCTGGTTGACATTGATTCATGCTGCCAGATGGTTAAAGATGAAGTACAATTGCTCAATACAATGCCTGACCTATTTATGTTCCTAACAATCTGTTGCTTAAAAGTTGGTAAAATCACAGCACTTTTAATTAAATGTGCAATTTGGTTTCTTAGAGCAGGTACATGTACCATTGAGAATAAATATTTGTTCTAGCAATGCAAATAAAATAATATCAAATTATCATTGTTCTCATTACCATTATTATTATTATTATTATTATTGGGGCATAAGAATGCACAACAAACAACACTTCCTCAATTAGCTCAACAACAGTACTTTCAAGGAATTACAAGTACTGGCTTGTAAAAGAATCACAAGCCAGCCACTTACCGATGCATCAAGTTCTTATAATGCCCCTTTTGTGATTTTCTTTAACTAGACAAGCAAAAGGAAAAGCCAGACAAATATATGGTTACAAGCACTGAGTGGCACTAAACTTCAGCTATAACTGAGAGTGCAGCAGAACCACACAACTAAAAATAATAATAATAATGATCATTAAAATAAAAATTCTATAGAGGAAAATAGATGAGGCACAGGCATAAACAAAGCAGGGCATTTGACTACTATAGGCTCATGCATTTCTTCAACTTCTTTTGGATGATTCTATGATTCTATGCATCATCCATGTATAGAGCTAATATTTATGACTTCAGTACTCATTTTAACATGGCAAATTTGCATCCTGTTTAGCCAAGTGTTTTTAGACCCCAAAGTAAATTGATGGGTTGGTATGGATAACAGTGGTATGGATAACAGTGGTACTTCAAAAAGGAACACTGCATGCCCTAAGGAACTTCTATTTGGCATAAAAATCATGGCAATGCCATTGTGGTCTGCCAGTCATATAGCAAATCTGAAAATATATAGAGGTGGGTCACCAATCTCAGAGACAAAGCTCTTGCTTTGCATGCAGAGTGTTCTGGGTTCAATTCTTAGCGTTTCCAGAACAGAGCAGGGAATGGGACCACTGTTTGAAACCAAATGTCAGAGTAGAGAATACTGGGCTCAGTCTCACCTATAGAAAACCACTGAAATGAATAGACTTTGTTAGTTATAACTAATGGAGACCCCATTGATCTCAATGAGCCCATTCTACATAGAATTAACATTGGATTTAATCTACTGAGCAGGATTGTTTGACTCAGTGTAAGGCACAAACAGAGGAGATTCCACCTCAACATTAGGAGGAACTTTTTGACAGTCAGAGCTGTTCGGCAGTGGAACACACTCCCTTGGAGCGTGGTGGGGTCTCCTTCCTTGGAGATCTTTAAACAGAGGCTGGATGACCATCTGTCAGGGATGCTTTGATCGTGATTCCTGCGTGGCAGGGGGTTGGACTGGATGGCCCTTGTGGTCTCTTCCAACTCTACAATTCTATGATTCTATGATTCTACGATTCTATGATTGCCTGAAGATGAATTGTATTGGTCTAAGCAAAAATACATTATCTTCTATCATCCGACTATAAACTAGACAAACAATCTTATACTTAGGAAAGGGAAATTGCTCCCTAATCATAAAACTGGATTCAAACAGCTCTTGCACAGAGCTGATTTTGTGCCAATGTTGCAACTTAATAATAATAATAATAAAATTTATTTATACCCCGCCCCTCTGTTAAAACAATCGGGGCGGCTTACAAAATTTAAAATACAATACAAATAAAATCCCTAAACACCCCAACTCCCACCCTCCCCCATAAAAAAACATTAAACAAATATAAATTAAAACAACTAATCTAAAATCACTTTTAAAACTATAAATACAATAAATATAATAAATGGCCAGCAGCCTAGAAGAGGCCACGATCCCCTGAGGCCAGGATCTAATTAGGAAAGGCCTGCCGAAAGAGATCCGTCTTTAGTGCTTTTTTAAAGCCACTCAGGCTTGTTATCTGACGGATCTCATTCGGCAGGTCATTCCACAATTTGGGGGCGATTACCGAAAAGGCCCTCTGGGAGGTTGCAGACAGCCTAGATTTTTGTGGCTGAAGCAAATTCCTCCCAGAGGACCGGAGTGCGCGGGGAGGATTGTATGGGAGGAGGCGGTTCCGGAGATAAGTTGGACCCAAGCCATTTAGGGCTTTAAAGGTAATAACCAACACCTTATACTGGGCCCGGAAACTGATTGGCAGCCAGTGGAGAGATTTTAATACTGGAGTTATATGGTCTCTCCGAGATGTTCCCGAGACCACTCTGGCTGCCATATTTTGTACCAACTGAAGTTTCCGGACCAAGCATGAGGGCAGCCCCATGTAGAGCGCATTGCAGAAATCTAGACGGGAGGTTACCAGCGCGTGCACCACAGTCTCAAGGTCCCTTACTTCCAGGAAATGGCGCAGCTGGCGTATCAGCCGAAGCTGATAACAGGCGCTCCTGACTGTCGCATTCACCTGACTCGTCATCTGAAGCGATGAATCAAGGAGCACCCCCAGACTGCGAACACAGTCCTTAACGGAGAGCGTGACCCCGTCCAGGACTGGAGGTTGCAACCCAACTCCTGGTTTGGGGGCCGCTACCATGAGCACCTCCGTTTTATCTGGATTTAATCTCAATCTGTTTTTCCTCATCCAGCCCATTACTGCTTTAAGACAATCATTAAGAGGAGAGACGCCATCGGAATTCGAGGCCGATGATCGGGGCAAGGAGAAATAGATCTGGGTGTCATCAGCGTACTGATAACACCCAGCCCCATAACTGCGAATAATCTCACCCAGCGGCTTCATATAAATGTTAAACAGCATCGGGGACAGGATGGCGCCCTGTGGAACACCACAAGTAAGCTCTTTTCTGCTGGAGCAGCTGTCCCCGAGCAACACCCTCTGGGACCTGCCCGAGAGGAAGGACCGGAACCACTGGAGCGCAGTGCCTCCGATTCCTAACCCCCTCAAGCGATCCAAGAGGATGCTATGATCTATCGTATCGAAAGCCGCTGAGATGTCTAAAAGCACCAACAGGGTCACACTACCCCTGTCAATGCTTAGACGCAGGTCATCAGTCAAGGCAACCATGGCAGTCTCAACTCCAAATCCCGTCCTAAAGCCAGTTTGAAATGGGTCTAGATAATCAGTTTCATCCAAGACCACTTGGAGTTGAAGCGCAACTGCCCTCTCGATCACTTTGCTCAAGAATGGTAACATAGAAACCGGCCTATAGTTGTTCATGTCCAGGGGGTCAAGGGAAGATTTTTTCAGGAGCGGCCTAACGGCTGCTTCCTTTAAACAAGATGGAACACACCCTTCTCTGAGGGATGCATTGATGATGTCCTTAAGGAACATCATCAAGGCAGTCCCCCCCTGGATGGCCAGCCATGAAGGGCAAGGATCAAGAGGGCAGGTCGTCTTCCTAACCCTACCAAGTAGCTTGTCCACGTCCTCAGTACTCACAGATTGAAATTGATCCAGTAAACTGACATCAACGGAGTTGCTGGACACCTCGTCAATTGTTTCTGCCAAATTACTGGTATCTAAGTCGGCTCTTATCTGAGAGATTTTATCTGCAAAGAAATTGTTAAACGCGTCACAGCAGGCCGTCGTTGGGTTAAGCAACGGGTTCTGCGCAGGAATAACCTGCGTCATCTCCCTTACCACCCTAAACAGCTCTGCTGGACGGGACTCTGCAGATGCAATACGTGCAGAGGAGAAGGATCGCTGTGCTGCACGTGTGAAAGTATCCATCATTCTTGTGAAAGTATCCATCATTCTGATTCACAGCACCCTCCACTTTTGATGGATTCTGCTTTTCAGTAGTCTTCAGTATTACTCTAATGTGCTCTAAAGTGTGTTTATTTTGATTAATAGGAGGGGAGGCAAGGAGGGAGGGAGGAAGGAATGGAATTCTTGGTACAGCTTCAGACAAAATGTCAGTTGAAGAAAAGAAAAACGTGATTGAAGAGTAACTCATCAGTGAAGAGGATGACAAACAAATCAAATGTTTTGTATGTAGATGCTATACAGCCCCTAATTTTCTTCTCTGTTCATCTTAGCAACTAATTACCATGGTTAAAAAAAAAAAGCAGATCCCATCAACTTCAGTAAATCTGTTTTCAAAAAGGCAACTGCATGGAGCAAGATACTTCCTGCAAATATAGGTTAGAGAGAAAAGAAGTCTGAGTCGAATTTTTCTGAGGTCTGTTTTGGCTGCTGTTTCAGCAAGTATAAAATGTGCTCTGGGAACTACACCACCATGCCAGGCAAAGCATTTGCTAACAGGAGGCATGATTCCACAGGGTATCAACTACACAATGACAACTGGAAACACATTCAGGGGTAGCTGTGTTGGCCATGCAGCAAAACATAATCCAACATCCACAAAAAAAGTAATACCTTTATTGGCCAAATGCAAAACACATGACGCAAGCTTTCAAAGCTCTACTGGCTCATTCATCAGGCAAAAGATGTTAAAAAATAAAGAAAGAAAAGTGACGATGTTGGAGTCACAGTGGTGAGGTTGCCTCACTGCTGCAAAATGATTTAAAATTTACTGTCCTTTGTCTCAACTCCACATGGCCAAGGGAGTAGGAGTGGCCTCTGCCTGCATGTGATCTCTTACCTGAACAATAGCACAAGTAACATCTGAAACAGCTTTTAGACCCATATCCTTTCCATTTTGTAATAATGGATTTAAAAGTGCTCTGGGAGATGTTAGTACTTTGGGATTTAAAAAAACCATCCAATCCTGATTAGTGCTTCTGCACAATTTTATCCCAGACTTGTCTGTATAGCTCCTTGGTCTTCATGGTGCTATTTGTTTAGATATGCTCCCTAACAAACTCTGGGGTCTTCCAGAAACAGGTGTGCTGAATTTAGAAGCCCCCACAGAGATGAGCTCCATTCAACTACTTATTTGAGTGGGTCACACTAGACATTACATACAGCAAAAGAGGTTAATACATGTAATACATGTGAAACTGCCAATTTATTTTTGTTTACTTAATTTTTGTGCCATAGTAAAACCATTTGCACGTTCACAGTATTGACTATCTTGTGTACATCAAGTGGTAACAGTGCCAATTAAATCCATTTCAAATTCCAGGTTGCAATACAGCATCATAAGCAAAAGTCAAAGAAAGTGCAAGGTATTCTAAGTTCTTTCCCTCTCATGGGTGGGCTTGGATATCTCTATAGAACAGCCTCCATGAAAATGGCTGCAGCATTTCTGTAGGGCTCAGTCCTATCTACCTTTCTTATCAAATGAGGAGAAGTGCATTGCGCTCATGGCTGGAGACGTTCACTTTCCAACTTTAATTGTTGATCCCTTTTCACAGGAGGTGATGTTTTAGACACCCCCCCTCTTTTCATGCCAGCCAAAGGAGAAGGTAACAGTAGGACTCTTCCCAACTCTCCCCCCAACCTGAGCTCGACATGTTGTCAGTATAGTGCCAAGTGCTATGCATTGGTAAAACTGTTCATGAAGAACACATGCTTACATATTTCTGGAAATGTGAAGATTTCAGGTTGCAATAAAATCCAAAATCCACAACACAGTAATACCTTTATTGGGCCAACCAAAAAGCACAGAAATTCAATGTTCTCTGCCTAAGAAAGGGGGCAGTTAGCCTCACATGGGATAGAGATTGCCTGGATCTCAATGGAAATTACTTTGCTGCTGCAAATGGATTTGAAATTTTATTACCTGTGTTTTACTGCCCTTTCTCCCTGGTCCCCACATGGCCAAGAAGGGGAGTGGCTTCTGCCTGCACTGATATTCCTCTAGATTATTTTAACGGACAACAGAAGTAACATCTGAGACAAAATATAGGCCAGTGACTCCAACGTCTTCACTTTTCTTCTCCTGTACGATTTTTAACATCTTTGCCTGATGAGGAAGCCAGTGAAGTTTTTTGGTTGGCCCATTAAAGGTATCACTGTTTTGTGGATTTGGATTTTGTTCTATTTTACTGCATGGCCAACATGGCTATCCCTGAAAAGGTTGCAATAAGAAATCTGAATGTTTTTCACTCACCAGTGCAAGCCAGCACTACTTGAACCATGTGATATTCTTCCTCCACCATTTAGTGAGGCCACACCCAATAATTATAAAAGTTAAGTAATTGTGCATCTTAGCTAAATATTTTGTTATTTGAAAAAGGAATTAATTACAAGTAACTCATTAAAAGGGGTCCCAGAGTTTCTCTCTCCCTTAATTTTTACCCAGATGTTCTCAGCCTGGCTCCCAGGATTTAGGTCATGGATCTGTTCACAGGTGTACACCTCCTTAACATATAATGTTACTCCACCACCCTTCCTGTTTGGTCTATTTTTTCTGACATAGGCTATACCCCTTTAATAGTACATTCCAATCATGAGACTCATCACACCAAGTTTCAGTGATGCTTATGATAGCATATTTGTTTTGCTGTGCTAACAGTTCAAGTTCATCCTGTTTATATCCCATGCTCTGTGCATTAGTATAGAGTCATCTAAGACCATGGGCCATTCCCCCTGTCTGTCTTTTAAAGGTTTTATTCCTCCCACGGTTGGGTTCTTGTACTATTTGTCTTCTTGTCTGTATAACATTTAGGCCATTTTGTCTAGCATTTGATGAACTCCAGTCCTCATGAATACTGTCTCCCTCCCCCACACAACTCAGTTTAAAGCCCTCCTGATAAGATCTTTCAATGTCTTAGCAAAAACATTCCTGCCAACTGCTGTGACGTGCAACCCATCTCTTGCCAGTAGTCCATCTCCCTGAAACTGCACCCCATGGTCCAGGAAGCCAAACCATTCCTGACAGCACCATCTGCATAGCCAGTTGTTCACCTCCACTATTCTCTCCCTTCCTGGGCCATGCCCTTCCACTGGAAGGACAAACAAAATGACTACCTGTGCATCCAGGTTCTTCAGTTTCCTACCCCAATCCTCATAATTCCTTTTGTTATTCTGAAGGCTATGCCCTGCAGTATCGTTGGTTCCCACGTGGACCAGAAGGAAGGGATAACCGGCAGAAGGCTTGATGAGTCTTGTCAGCCTCTCTGTTACATCTTTAACTTTTGCCCCAGGGAGACAGCATACTTCTTGAGACATTTTGTCAGGCTTGCAAGCTACTGCTTCTGTTCCTCGCAGCAGGGAATCCTCTACTACCATCACCCTCCTCCTTTGAGTATTGGCAGAGGCCACTTCATGTGCTGGATCTACTAAGGTTTACTGTGTGTTCCCTAAGGTCAGGCACTGCTGCTGTTCTTATTCTTCTCTGGAAAGAGAGGGAGCTTCAAATTGATTCTGTAGCTTCAAGCTGGTTGAATGAGCCCTGGCATGTCTACTTCTCTGTATCACATTCCTCCAAGTGTTCATTTCCTGTGTATGGGTAGTGGCCTCCTCCGCAGACACCTCCCTGGTATGTTCCACTTTCAGGACGGTCTTCTCCACTCTTTCCAAGAAAACTTCTCACTCCCTAATATTCAGAAAAGTAGATACCCAGTCCTCAAGATGCTTGACCTTCTCTTCCAGCAGGACCACCAACTTGCACTTGCTGCAGATAGCTCCCCACCTCCTCTGGCAAGAAGACGAACATCCCACAGGTGTTGCAAGTGACTGCAGCCGCTCCCTCACTGGCCATATTCAGTCTTCTTAAGTAGTCACTGAAAGAGAACTTTAGACTTCTCTGTCAAAAATCCTCTAGTATCCCCCCTCCACCCAATGCCTGTTGGTCTTGTTTTTCAGAAGAGCTCCTATGCCCCTGTTATGTTAGAACTGTGCATTCCACAAGGCGCTTGCTGCTGATTTTCCAAGATTAACCTGGAAAGATTGCAGCAGCAGTTATATAGATCTAGTGGCTGCTAACTCTGCCTCCAGGCTGGTCAGCGGCTCAGCAGAAGCCCTTCCCCCTCAGAACAGAACTCTGTGCCTCCCTCTCAAACTTTCCCACTAAACACTCATGCCAAATACCCCTGTTGTCCTCTCCTGTTTGCCTCACTCCTGTATGCCGAGCTCCAGAGACTGAAGAGATTTTCACACGGGGAAATTATTCCCCTGAGAGATCGGGAGAGAAATGGGGCTCTTCCAGGAGCAGAGCTCTGTTTCGCATGCCCCTTTCCTTCTCCCGATCTGATGTCGTCCTCACTCTGTGCTGCTTCCATTTCTCTGCCAGTATCTACAGTCATTTTTTAATAACGAAGAACTTTGCATGTAGGGTGTTAAATCCTCTCTGCATTTTAGTCTGAATATATTTTGGGGATAGGGTTCAACTTCATGGATAGCTCCTTTAAAACCTGGTGTAGATTTACCATCCTGCTGACACTGCAGTTAGTAACCCTTCACAGATTACTGTGGGCCCTCTGTATCCACGGGTTCAATATCTATGGATTTGAGCACCCACAGATTGTCACTGCATACCTAAAATGGTGGTGCCCATACCTAAAATGGTGCTGCTGAATACCTAAAACGCTGGCATCCATACCTAAAATGGCACTGTCACATACTTAAAATGGCACTGCCCATGCTTAAAATGGCAGTGCCCATACCTAAAATGGTGCTGCTATATACCTAAAATGGCACCGCCCATAACTAAAATGGCAGTGCCCATTGATTAATATGGGACTCAACTATCCATAGTTTTTTCTGTCCACAGGAGGTTCTAAAAGCAAGCCTCCACAAATACGGAGGGCCTACTGTATTTTATTTTATTTGTATGCCACTTTTGTCCTGGAGTGGGACCCAAGGCAGCTTATTAGTCTCTATGGGAATAAAAGTATGAACCTTCTGAAATAGACTCTGATGGTTTTTCACTCTAAGCTTGTGGCTGTTATATCTTTACTGGCTCCCCTTCATCACAGAAAAGGTTGAAAGCCATAGGGAGGAGAGATAAGGTATTCATTCCATTTCCAGAAAATCTTTGATGACATTACTCTTCATCTATATGCCTGAGGAGAAATATGATTTCATTTTGAGAGAATGGGAGAACAAGAAAATAAGTAAGGGAAATTTTGTCTGGGATGTGATGGAAAAGACACTTCTCTTTGTGGGCAATGTATAAATATTGGGGCCATGTTACCTTCTTTCTCATTCAGTGAGAAAGAAGGTAAGATGCCAGCTGTGGGAGGGTATATCAGCTTCTTTCTTTCTCCTTCAGGCAGGCAGCATCAACATGAAGTCAAAATGGCCTCTCCTTCAGGCAGGCAGCATCAGCATGCGATCTCAATTGCCATTCTCTTTTAAAGAAGAGACATCACTCTCAAGTCATAAAGAAGAGGCTCTCTCTTCAGGCAGAGGCACCATATCTTCATGAGGGCATAAAGGTCAGTCTCTCTCATCCTTCTCCAGTCTTTAAATGGGCAGCATCACTGTCAGACCCCCAATGGGTAGTTTACTGCATACTCCTCATGCAGTAAATATCACAACCACCCCACAATGGCCAGTCTCTTTCCTTTGATAGGTAGCAGCAACATGAAGTCACAATGGCCAGCCTCTCTCCTTCAGATAAGCAGCATCAGCATGAGGTCACAATGACCAGTTTCTCTTCTTTAGCCAGGCAGTGTCAGCACAGGAGCAAATTGGTGGATCTCTTGCTTGATTTCTAAAGTAGGGAGCAGCATGTGGACATTATGTCTCTTCCTCTCCCACCTCGTCTGGTGGATACACTTTTCTTCTCACTGAGGTGGGTGTGCTCAGATGTTTATTGACACTTCCTTTTCTGTGTGTGTGTGTGGTGGGTTGCAATCATGGGTGGCCACAAATGTCTCACTGCTTTGGGCAGAAGATTTTAGGTTGGGAAACAACAGACAAGGTAGAAGAGAACTTGGAGGTAGGCGCTCCAGATATTAGAGGATTCAGTTTACAATGCATACCTCAGTGCACTGACACCAAAAGTGGTACAGAAAATGGAGGCTTGCACAGGAGTGTTGATATTCCCCTTCGAATAAGTGTAGAGCAACTGATTGCATAGTCTACCATAGCTCACCACAGTACAAGAGACAAACTTGTAGGCAGAGGATACAAGCACTAGCATGATATCTCAGATCCAGGCCAAATCCACACTACACAAATAATCCAGTTTGAAACTGGATTATTTGCCATGGTTCCATCCTATGGAATCCTGGGATTGGTAGTTTTACAAGGTGTTTAGCTTTCTTTGCCAAAGAGTGCCGGTGCCTTGCCAAACTACAAATCCCAGGATTCCATAGGAAAGAGCCATGGCAAATAATCCAGTTCCAAAATGGATTATTTATGTAGTGTGGATCTGGCCATAGCAAAGCTTCAAGATTTCATATATTTCCCCACATGAATCAGATCATGAGAGAGACAACATGGCAGCAGGTGATAGACTGAGCAGCAGATATGGGCAAAGACAGGCATTGTTTTGTACCATATGCACACCAGGCCTTCACTGTCTCTCTGTGCTGTGTCAGAGATAGTACAAAATCCTCAACCACCCAAGAAGTCACATTTCAGATAGAATCAGTGACAGACTCATTCATGGTGCAGATGCTAGCATGGACTGTTTTCCATTTTTTTAGGTCAATGATTTTTTTACTATATTCTTTAAACCAAAATGCATACAGGCACATGCTTCTCTTAAAAAAACACACCCATTTTGGGAATGATGAAGAAGGGGTGTCTTTGTGCATGATGACCTACTTAAATGTGTGTACATGAAATATGGCATTCAAAGCTCTCTCGGGCTTTCAAGTGCTCATCTAGTTCCTTGGAGGAGATGTGAATATACCACGGCAGAGTCAGTTTGCATGGTGTCTCTGTGGTAGAGACACAATGCCCCTTTCCCAGAAACCTTATTAACTGGGAAAATTGTTTTTATCTCCCCATTGAGAAAGCCCCATAAAGCCTTGCATTGTCAAGAGAGTAATCAGCAAGTCTCCAGAGTATAAGAAGATGATTTGAAATTGTCCCCAGAGAGAGTTGATAGGAAAGCAGTTAATAATTTTGAAAGGAATAATGTATCCATTAGTCTGTAATATGTTATCGGATTTAGAAAAAGGTACTTGTCACTGCAGAGTTCATTCAGTGCAGTAGTAAAAACCTTTCCCTTTGCAAAGTTGTTCACGCTGATGGATATAAGATTTTAACACAAACATGAATGACAAATGAAATAAATTACAGTATACGTCACTATACGTCTGAGTCCATTTAATTTTAACAGGAAGCTAGGTTAATTTGGTCATGACACATAGCACAGGGAAGGAAAACTTGAAAACAAGGAAATTCTTTTCCAAAAGCTGATTAAAAGAAACCTGGATAATGTTACTTCAAGAGGCAATTTACTTTCCATATATGTAATCTGGTGTGCTAATTCTATTTTTTCAGAAGGGAAGTTTGGGACTACGGGACTTTCATTGTTCTCTGTGACAGCATTCATCTTAAAATAATTATTGACTAGTACAAGTGCCTGGTTTTATATGGGTTAAAACTCCTTAGTCCCATTCCCATTCCAGAGTTGTCTATCCTTCCTTTTATACTTTCCTTTGCCTTCTTCCACCCCAGTACGTATTTGGCCAAGACCAGCTTCATCTGGATTAGAACCCTCTCAGGTCCTACTTCCATGCCATTTCTCCTCCTCTCTGCTCTGTTTCTTCTTCCCCTCCACACTTTCTTACTGCCTTTTCTCTTTTGTCACCACAGTGCTCAGTCAGCCTTTACATCTTCTGACTTTCCTTACCCCTCTCATCAGGCACCAAGAACTTCTCTCCCTCTTGCTCTCTTCAGGTTGCCATATTCTAATGTGACAAATCAAGGCAGACATATTTGCAAATTATAAAGTTTTCTCACTGCGTAAATCATGTGGTGGATTATGAAAAAAACTCACCTGCCAAAGGATAAATTTGCTTAAATTCTTTGCACGTAATGCAGGAGTATAATAACTTATGGCATCCCATGGCCCCTTTTCTTTACCACCCTTTCCCCACAAAGAAATCCTGTTACTTTGCCATCTGCAGAAATGAAGATATTTCACAGTCACAACTTGACAAGGAATGGGGATTCCTTGAAGTGCTTGAAGCATCAAAATCACTGTTTACAAAATTTGTAATAGAAATCAGCCAAAGAGAGAGAGAGAGAAATGCACATTTCAGAGTAAGGAAAGATATCATACCCAGACACATGTAACATGTCCCATGTACATACTGAGTGAAGAAACAAAGGAACAATATTTTTTAAAAAGAGTTGCAAGCAACCATTTCAAAGTGTTAAAAGGGTTTTTTTTTCCAGACTGAGAGAACAGAAATATGCTCAAGGCACGCAGATTGTTCTATGGAACAAAAGCAATTGTCGCAAACACCCATTTCAGAGGAAGGAATGTTTTTAGGTCCCAAGAGTTATAGGATGTGCCATGCTCAGAACATGCCACCGGGACATTCATGAAAGATTTGTAAAAACATTCTGAGGTGAGAGAAATTAATATTAACAGCTATACAGCTTTCATAACCCCTAAATAAAGAGTCCAAAATTATCTACCGTAATTGTACCTACACTCAGTTTTACATCCACATTCTGTTTTCAAAAGAGGAACAATCATACCAACCTGAGATAATGTTGGAAATCTGATTCACACACTCTGAAACCACTTTTACAATATTAGGTATTTTACTTAATGATAGCACTATATACACTACCACCCCTGGCCCCATCTACATGACCAAAAAAAAAACAAAACCCCTGTTTGGAGGGTAAAAAATTCAAAAAGGCAGTCGTTCAAATGTGTACGATCTACCGACATGATTTTTTACCTCCCCTAAACTCCGTATAACACCCCCCCCCCGCCCAGCTGACTGGAGCGAGTGAGCCAAGCAGAGGTTTTAAATCTCCTGCTGCTTTTTAAAAAAAATTTAAAAAGGGGCCTGTTATGCAAACAGTCGGTGTTCCATATTTACAATATAAAAGAAAAATGAATAAATGTAAAAAAGCTCAATTTCATGGCCTTACCAGACTCTCGCTTAGTGGGGAATTCAACTTGGCGGCCGCTCCCAATTCCCCTCTTTGCTAGCCCTGCCCCCTCTGCTCAGCCAGCCAATCAGTTTACACTGCCTGTTCGTATGTGTGCGAATGGGGTGTACAGATGATCAACAATTCGAACGGCTGTACAGATTTAAGGCTGAGATCCGCTAATCATCCTGAATGCTGAATCCATGTAGTTTACGGGGGATTCATTAGCCCACCTTCCGAAAGACACAAATGCATCCGAACGGCCATGTGTACACATTATTGATCTTTTGAATGCCGAACAGAATTTTTTTCATCGTGTAGACATGGCCCCTGTATCTGCTGATTCAGTTATCTGCACCTGGTGATGGGCAAAGGGTGAACGAGGAAGGGAAAGGAAGAGGAGAGAACTTGCTGCCTTCCTCTTCCTTTTTCTTCCTCTTCCTTACTTCCTCTTCCTGCCTGCCTGCCTCCCTTCCTTCTCCTCCTCCATAACTCTGTCCCCCCATCGCAGGGCATTCACTATTATCTGTGGTTTTCAGTATCCGTGGGGACCCACGGAACCAATCTCCCACAGATACAGGGGTGCTACTGTAATAGCAATAACAGAATGTCTCTCCAGTGTACCTTTCCCCTAAAAAAGGAACTGGTATTTCTTTTCAAAGGTGGAACTCAAGACACTTTCTCTTTAAAATGTCAATTAACAGCACAAACATATACAGGTCCCCATCTCCTGTATCTTCAGGGCTTCAGTTCCTGGATTTACCATGGATGCCGGAAACTGTGGATAATAGTGAACCCTATTAAAATAAAGGATTTCTAGTACAAATATACCATAGAGTTGCATTGGAGGACCTTGTGATTCCTAGAGAGGGCACCTCTGTAGACCTTTTCCAGCACGACTCTATGGTATGTGTCCTTATTTTATCAGCCATGGATAACTGAAACAATGGATATCAAGTAATTACAAAAAATCTTTCCACCCTTACTTTAAAAGAAGTCTGGAAACCAGTGACGTACCTACTATATTTGACACCCAGTGGGAACAATTTTTAACACCCCCTTCACTCTACAACAAAATTATTTTTAGCAGTAATCATGAACTGAAACACTGAATAACAATGGCCAGACAGACAGCAAGGCCACCACCATAGTCCACCTCCCAGTAAAATCCTTGCTCGCTACCACCACGCTTACCCACACAATTGGGTGGACAGGCAAAGTTGACCAAAAACTTCTGTTGCATGGTGGTCATTTCTTTCTTTTCCCTGGCTCAGGGGAGAGAAAGGAACCACCACTATTGCAGCACCCCCCTCCCCCGGTTTACTTGCAGTGCTGTATACTTAGTGATCACTCCCTCCAGGCAGGCATGACCCTCTGCAGGGGTTTGTGCCTGTCTAGATGGGGTGACCCCAGAGTAAGTGGTACACAGCGATTAAGCATGGCAGGGAATTGTCATGACAGCAGCAGTTCCTTTCTCTCACTTGGGGCAGAGAGAGAAAGGAACTGCTGCCATCACAGCACCTTGCTGCACTGTGCTTACTCACTATGCTGCGTACTTGGGGATCACCCCCTCTATGCAATCATGAACCTCTACAGAGTTTTGTGCCTGCCTAGAAGGAGTGACACCTGAATAAGTGGCACATTGAAATAAGCACGGAGGGTGTCTTATGGTGTCAGTGGTGCAGTCTGCACCTCCCCACACCCCTAGTGACGCCCCTGTTGGAAACTGATTTTCACTCAAGAGCACAGACATCAGACTACAAATTGGGCCTTTTTTCTGGTGTGTGTGTGTTGGTGACAATACTACTCAAGTGCTTTACCATTTGCACTGGCTCTTAGTCTGTTTCGGTGTCTCATTTACAGTGCTGTTTTTAACTTTCAAAGTGAATTAACACCTGGGGACCAGCATACTTGAAATATCTCTCTGCCTTTTCTTCGGAAACGAACATTCAGGAAGGACTCATCCCACACTTTCTGCAAGCGCACTGATGACTAAAAAGGCCAATCTGAGATAAACCAGTCTAGTTGCAAAAAGCACAGCAGAAGGTCTCCTTGGGTGATGTTTCTGAGTTGCGATTCTTTCTGCGTTGTCGTTTCTCTTCAAGACTTGTTCGGCGTGAGCTCTCAAATAAGGCTGCAGTATTGTGGATAGTGCATCTCCATGCCTCCCGATGTGAGGCCAGGGTGGACCATTGTTGGTGATCAATTTGGCCAAGCCTGAGATGTTGTTGCAGGGAATCCTTGTATCGCTTTTTTGGAGTGCTCCTCTTACGCTGACCTGTGGAGAGTTCACTGTAGAGTACTATTTTTGGGAGGCGATGGTCCTCCATCCTAGAAACGTGCCCTGCCCAGCGCAGCTGTGTTCTCAATATGATGGCATCAATGCTGGTGATCCCTGCTTGCTCAAGGACAGCAACGTTCGTCACATAGTCAGTCCAGTGTATATTTAGGATTGTGCATATATAGCACTAATGAAAGCGTTAGAGGAGTTGTAATTGGTGGCAATAGGTGACCCATGTTTCAGACCCATAAAGGAGAATAGACAGTACAATGGCTCTATACACACTGATGTTTGTGTTTCGCCTCAGGTGTTTATTACTCCAGACTCTTCATTTCCTGCATAAATATAACTACTAAGATCTTCAGATTCTCTTCAGAGGCCATGTTCTGTGTGCCCCAGAAAAGTAAAGTAATGTGAGTGGCTACTAGGGAGACTACTATTAAGCCAGTGGCACAAGAGCCTGCATGACACCTTCTTTACTGTCATCCTGGCACACAGGTGACACTAGGTAACGATTTTTTTTATGTGGTCAGACCTTTCAACGAACTTGCATTTTAAATAAATAACATTTTGTTTTCTATGTAACACTGTTAAATCCGTTAATTTTCTGATTTTCTGTATTTGGTTAATTTGAGATGTTAAGTGATTTTATTCATCTTCTTCAGAGAAGAAATTTTCATGTTATGTTTATTTCTTTAAAATATTTTAACACATTAAAATGTTTGTTAATGGTAAACATAATTAATATGCAGTAAATATAAATAAGAGAGCCAGCGTGGCATAGTGGTTTGAGCATTGGATTAGGACTCTGGAGACGAGGATTTGAATCCCTGCTCAGTTATGGAAACCCACTGGGTGACTTTGGGCAAGTCATACTCTGGACTTTTTCGGATGTTAAAAAAGCAACACAAGCAGCCTCGTCAACTTGTGAGGCTGCAGCGCTCCAAAGTGTCAGTTTCGGATGATGCTGCCCCCTGGCGGTACTGTTGCAGTACCACAGGGAGAGTTGAGCATCATATTTGCTTGATTTTTACTCACGAAAGTTGATCATGAGTAAAAATCAAGCAAATATGATGCTCAACTCTCCCCACGGTACCACAACAGTACCTCCAGGGGGGAGCGTCATCCGAAACTGACGCTTTGCAGCGCAGCAGCCTCGCAAACTGATGAGGCTGCTTGCGTTGCTTTTTAAACATCCGAAAAAGTCCTCTCTCAGCTCCAGAGGAAAGCAAAGGCAAATCCCCACTAAACAAAACTTGCCAAGAAAACCCTGTGATAAGTTCACCTTAGGGTCACCAACGACTTGAAAGCATACAACAACAACAACAAAATACAAATAACTGTAATTAATATTATATTTCAGTTTTGTTTTTTTGTTTTTTGTTTTGTAACTCATGCAGGGAACATTAGTTGGTGTGCAGCCATCTCAATATTAGAATCAACAACATCCTCCCCATTACCCCACAAGCAAGAAAAGCTATGAAGTCACACTCCTGCTCTATTGATTAAACATCCTGGAAGTACAAAACCCACAATACAGTAGTAATATGTTGAACCAAAAGAAGCATGAAGAAATCATTATGCAAAGCATACACAGTTCAGATAATCTGGGGACATTATGATCAAAATTAAAGAACTAAGGAAGCTATCTATAGTGAAAGCACATACTTGAGGGAACCAAGAAGCAGGGCTTTCTGAGCAGCAGCTCTGGCTCAATAGAATTCTGTACCCTGAGATATTCAACAGACTAGTCTTGCTTTAAAGGGGAAATGATTTAATATATCATGCTCATTTCAGCAAGCATCTGGGAACTCAAGCCGAAGTTTCAGTTGTAGCCATTCAGGCCTGTACTATGTTACCCTGGTGGTGGCTTTAAGGTTTTAAGATTGTGATATTCTTTATTTACTATGGTGTGTGTGTGCTGTCTATAGTTTTGATGTGGCTTAAATCAGAGGAGGCAATTGTGTAGCTCTCCAATCAGAGGAGGCAATTGTGTAGCTCTCCAAACGATGTTGTGATGCAATTCTTAGCATCCCTCACCACTGGGTATGCTGACTTGAGGTGCTGGAACTTGCAGTCCCAGAATATTGGGGAGAGGCACATGGTTCTCACCCCTGATTGACACTGTTGTCTGTCAAGCTCAGATGATGTAACTCTCAAAATGAAGGACTGGACAGAGTGAGAGAATGAATGAATAAAGCATGCTCATTTACTTCTAGCCAAATTATAGCTTCTTCACTTAGTTCTACTCATCTGTACTAACAAGTGAATGTGTCACACCCGCTTTTCAATCAGGTACCCTGTGCTGTGCACCTACATAGGTTGGTTTTCTGAAAAGTAATTGATCCTAATAGGATCTGGTCCTTTGCAAAACTACACTTTTGTGTTCATATTACTGTGTCATGCTCGCCTTGTTTATGCAATATAAATAGAGAGAGCACACCCGTCCACACTCTTCAGAGAGTTTATCTTTATGTATTTTTTTCATAATCTCTTTCCATCATTCTAATTAAACAGAGCAGAGAGGGTTATCTGTGTTATTGATAATTCATATGACTCATTGGCAAAGCTTCAGCCATTAGTCTTTCAGAAATACAAAAATAAAACAATTGCTACTCTAATCACTAAAACATATGCTACAAACAGCAAGGAGACAGTTTGCTGAAATCTGTTATATGACAATTGTGTACAGATCTGACCCAAAGCAGGGAGCCACTGCACTAAAGTCTCCACATAGGAACTTCCAGCCCACCTTTTGGATACTGGTGGGCTGTTATCTCTGGTGCCTCTGGTGCCTGAGAGCCAAGGTCATGTTTCCACTTACTGGTGTGAGAACATCTACATTGGAATGTATACTCCTTATGCTCTGATGTGAATGTGTAAACCGAAATTAAATGGAGGGGTAATATCTGAGTGTTTTGCCTAGTATCCTTAGAGCTAGCTTTGGCATGATACCATCTATTTCACTACCTTGATCAATAAGCCATTTTATTCGAATGGAAATTGCTTCAGTGAGTGTGTGTTAACGAGTTCATCACAGCCTCCTCACAGAACACTGTGAGGTAGCAGCTGGCATTCTCAGATATGAAGAGAACCTGGTGAAAGGATTAGTGCCACGTGGGCTCAGACCATCACAGCATACAATGAACAATTATTTAAACCATAATTAGCAATTTCCTCTAACAGCATGAGATCCATCACCTACTGTGCAGGAAGTTTCCAAGGCTTATTCAGCAACACAGACTGTTTGTACATGCTCATCGTCTGCCTGCAGTTTCTAAACATTCAAGGGAGTCTTTTACGTAAGCCTTACTGTATTATTTTCTTCATTAATTACCAAGCGGCCTTAGTAGTTGACCCCCAGGCCACAACAGGTCAACAAGCACTGGTTCTCAAGCAAGTTCCCCCATAAATCTAAGGCTTAAAGAAGCAAATGTCCCCAGGACTTACATAGCAATCTCACCCTACAGCAGAAAGAAGGCAAAATGGGGCTTCATACTATGAATGCCTCATATATTTTTTTTGTAAAACAAAATAAAAGCTGGGATTAATTAATATTCAAAGAAACCCATATGGATAAAAATAAAACATAAAAGCCCTAAGGGATAGGATATGAACTAATGGGTTAAAACAGCAAGAAAGGGGATTTTGAATGAACTGTAAGAACTTACTGACAGCATGAACTCTCTGACAGGGGAACAGACTGCCTTGGAAGGTGGTGGCTATAAGGTTGTCAGGGGTTTTGAATGGCCCCCTAGAGCAATGGATTTCATGAATCAGCAGGAGGTTGGAGCAGAGCTTGGAAAGTAATTTTTAAAAGTAATTGGTTCCCGTTGTGTGTGTATATGTGCCTTCAAGTCACTCATTGACTTATGGTGACCCCATGAATTTCACAAGGTTTTCTTAGGCAAGGAATACTCAGAGGTGATTTTGCCAGTTCCTTCCTCTGAAATAAAGCCTACAGCACTTGGTATCCATTGGAGCCTCCCATGCAAGTACTAACCAGGGCTGACCCCACTTAGCTTCGAAGATCATACGGAATTGGGTGCCTTTAGGGTATTTAGGCCCATTATGCAGTGTTTATTCAGGAGTTTACCATTACAGTGATTAAACAGTGACTCGGTACACTAGTAATTCCATTACTGCTTCTTCTTACTTTTTTAAACATACCCCTGCAGCCTTAGGATGTATAAAGGGATGGCATAAAACCTGGAAAATTCCTGCCAAAATGTGCTGAAGTTCCCTTAAAAATCAACTAGAAACTTTACTTGGTACACAAATAAAATGGCATCCTGCTTATTACAAAGAGAGAGAAAGAGAGAAAGAGAGAGAGAAGGATAATTTATCAGAGCTAGTTATATTACTTGTAAGTCATTAGTTTCACATTCCAAGCTGGACTCGGTGACCTTAGAAGTATTTCTTTTTTTTTTTTAATTATTTTTTATTCATGATATTTATCAACGTTAAAAACATATTATACCAAACAGGCAGAGAATATCAGTATCAACATATTCATCCATCACGTATCTACCTATGTACATGTCAGATATTTGTTTCATATCTCTTTGAATATCATGTACAACACACATACATATGTATACATCTCATCCTTTAGTCAGCTTACTATACATCTCTTATATTCATTCATTTTGTATGTTTTCATTTCAATCATATTCCCAGTCTTCCCTTCTCTTTCATAGTTTTTTTTTCCTCCTCCTTCCATCCTCCCTTTCTTCTGTCTCTCTGTCCCTATATCACACTATTCATGCAAATATAACCATTCTTCTCCATTCTCTCTTTTTCTCTCATTCCTTTCCTCATCTCTCTCATTCATGACTTCCTATCTAGTTTCCCCATGTTTCTCAGTATTTATCTATGTGCATCGTTTAATGTTTAAATAGATATACATGTATAAAATGTTTATGGATTTCTACTTCTTTTTTGCTTTCCCTTTAGTGTTAGTTTCATATATTTATGTGGTTTCTTGAATCATTTTTTTTTTACTTCCCATTTCGCCTTATTTGAAGATTAGAGTTTGTTTGACATTTGTATTTAATGTTTAGTATTTAGTTCACTGTCTTCCAATTTCTCTCTCTCTCTTCATCTCTCTCTCTTCCTTTTTTTTCTCTCTCTCCTCTTTATGATTAATATTCATGTTGCTGTTACAGATCTATATGTGTGCAGACCCATATTTATCTGCTTATATCTATGTAATACGTAAACTGTGGGTATCTAGCTTATTCCACATTAGTTTTTGACTTTTGTTTGCTTTCTAATGTATTGTTGAGTTTTTTATTCTTGTTTCCATATATTTTGATACCATGATCCAATCTTCTTTGAATGTCCCTAAATCTTTTCCTTTAATTAACGTTGTCAGTTTGTCCATTTCTATCATTTCGTATAGTTTCTCAAGCCATTGATCTCTGGACGGCGTTTCTTTTTGTTTCCATTTATTAGCGAATATTATTCTGGCAGCTGCCATCATATAAAAAATCATCTTTCCACTTTGTTTTTCTAATTCTTGGTCTATCATTCCTAACAAGTATATTTCTGGTTTTAGTGGAAGCCTGATTTTCAAAATGTCTTGAATTGTTTTTTGAATCTGTACCCAATATTTTTTAGCTTCCTCACACGTCCACCACATGTGAAAAAATGTTCCGTTTTTACTATCACATTTCCAACAATTCGGTTTTGTCTTCTTATACATTTTTGCTAATTTGGACGGTGAAAGATGCCATCTGAAATACATTTTATAAACATTTTCTCTAATATTTTGCGATAGTGTATACTTTATCCTTGTATTCCACATTTTTTCCCAATTATGTATCTCAATTGGATGACCGACGTTTTGTGCCCATTTTATCATATTTTCCTTTATTGTCTCCTCTTCAGTTTCCCATTTAAGTATTAACTTGTAAAATTTTGAGATCATATTTTTGTTTCCAGCTTGTATTATTTTTTCCAATTCTGACCTTGTATCCTCAAATCCTTCTAATTTTATATCAATCTTAAATCTCTCTTTTAGTTGCCTGTATAAATACCAGTGACATGTAAAACCTTCTCTTTCTAGTTCCTCTTGACTTTTCATTCTGATGTGACTTCCTTCTCCCGTTAATATATCTTTGTACACGATCCATTTGTTTGTTGGCACACCTTCTCGGCTGAATAGAGCTTCATGTGGGGAAGCCCATAAAGGAATCTTAATACATAATCTATTTTTATGCTTTTTCCAAATTCTCAGTAAAGACTTCCTAATTAAATGATTGTTAAAGTCTTTATTCACTTTATCCTTATTATAAAACATGTATGCGTGCCATCCGAATCTATTATTGTCTCCTTCCAATTTTAGTAATTTGTCGTCTTCTAATATAACCCAATCTTTAATCCATAATAGGCAGCATGCTTCGTAGTAAATTTTCAAATTCGGGACATTTAAACCACCTCTTTCTTTGGAGTCTTGTAGCACCTTCATCTTTACTCTCGGTTTCTTCCCTGACCAAATATATTTCGATATTTCCCGTTGCCAATCGTTAAACACTTTTTCGTTATGTATTACTGGAATTGTTTGAAACAAAAATATCAATTTTGGTAGTATATTCATTTTGATCACCGCAATTCTGCCCAAGAATGAAAGTTTTAAATTTTGCCAATTCTTCAGGTCCTTTTTAATTTTCGTCCATATTTTCTTGTAATTGTTTGAGAATAAATCAGTATTTTTATTTGTTATTTCAATCCCCAAATAATGAGTTTTCTTGACAACTTTCCACCCTGATTTTTCCATTAGGTCATTTTTTTCTTGTCTTGTCATATTTTTTGTTATTATTACTGTTTTTTCGCTGTTAACTTTTAATCCTGTTAATAGGTTAAACTCTTCCAAAACCTTTAGTAATGTCTTGATCCCCCTGGTTGGTTCACCTAAAGATATGACCAGATCGTCTGCATACATTCTTAGTTTATATTCTGTTTTCCCCACCTTGATTCCTTGTATCGTGCTTTCTTCTTTGATTCTTTTATTCAATAATTCCATCACCATTATGAATAGAAGAGGGGACAGCGGACATCCCTGCCTCGTGCCTTTTCTAATTTGTAATTTATTCGTCTTTTCCCCATTTATTAGCAGTTTTGCTGTTTGGGACCAGTAGATTGCCTCTATCCAGTTTGTAAATCTCGGCCCCACATTTATTGCTTTTAAAATCTCAAACATTACTGACCATTTAACATTATCAAAGGCCTTTTCGATGTCTAAAAAAATTAAGGCCAGTTTCTTGTCTCCATGGTTCTCCGCATATTCTATTAAGTCTAGCACATGTCTTGTATTATCTCTTAAATACCTTCCCGGTAGAAACCCTCTTTGTTCCTCCTCAATCCAGTCTTTCAAAACCTTCTTTAATCTGTGGGCTAATATATTTGTGAATATTTTATAATCAACATTTAACAAAGATATTGGTCTGTAATTTTTTGGTTCTTGTGGGTCTCGGTTCTCTTTGGGGATTAGTATTATGTTAGCTTCTTCCCATGATTTGGGATAATTACCTTTTTTGATAGCTTCCAATGTCTTTTTCAATGGTATACTGAGATGGTCTTCCATTATTTTATAATACTTTGGGGTGAAGCCATCCGGACCGGGTGCCTTGCCTATCTTCAATTTCCTTATTGCTTCTGTCACTTCCATTATCGTTATAGGTTGATTCAGGCTTTGTTCTTGTTCTTTTGTAAGTTTAAGTAAATCTTGTTGTTTTAGGAAATTTTGGATATTCCAAATATTTCCGCTTTGATTATATTGTTTCCCATATAGATCTGCAAAGTAGTTTCTGAAGCATTTTTTTATTTTTTCCTGATCTGAAGATATTTCTCCTCCTTCTTTTACTTTGGCGATATAATTTCTATTTCTTACTTTCCCGAGTCTATATGCAAGCCACCTGCCCGGTTTGTTTGCTTGTTCAAAATATGTCTGTTTTATAAATTGCAGTTTTTTCTGCAGTTCCTCCGTTGTTTCCATTGATAATTGTTTTTGTAATATTTTAATCTCCGTGCTAATCTCTTTTTGGGAAGGATCTCCTTGAAGTTGCTTTTCTTTCTGTCTTATTTCTTCCTTAATCCTTATTGTTTTCTCATTTTTCTTTTTATTTACTTCAATGTTTTGTTGTATAAAGAACCCGCGCATGACTGCCTTAGATGCTTCCCAAACTGTGATAATGTTTGTTTCTTCCTTTAGATTTTCTTCGAAATACCATTTTAATGTTTGCTTTGCTTTCTTTATTATTTCTTCTCTTTGTAAAAGACAATTGTTTAATCTCCAATTATATTCTTTTTTTTCTCTTTTCGTCTCTAATATTACTGGATTATGGTCTGTCCAGATCCTTGGGAGAATGTCTATTTTCTGTACCTCTTTGCACATATTTCGAGATATCATAAAAAAGTCTATCCTCGAGAAAGAATTATGTCTTTGTGAATAAAAAGTATAATCTCTGGCTTTTTCATACTTATGCCTCCAAATATCTACCAGGGATAGATTCTCTGTCATTATTTCAAATGTTTTTGGCAATTTCCCTTGTTTTTCTTTCACTTTTTTTGCTGATTTCCTGTCTATTTCTGGTGATATCACTCCGTTCCAGTCCCCACATATCAGCACTCTGTCGTGTTCATAATCTAGTATTTTTCCCATGAGTTTTTGGTAAAAGTCACTTTTCTTGTCCAATGGTGCATATAATCCAATAATTAATGTTTTTTTCTGCTGTATTTTTCCTATTACTCCAATGAAATGCCCCTCTGGATCTCTGAATAATTCTTCTGCTTGCACCTCCTGTTTTGTATATATTACTACCCCCTTTTTTTTCTCTTTAGCCAATGATGTAAATTCTTTTCCTAATTTCTTATTTTTGAGTAGATGAGCATCTTCTTGTTTTATATGCGTCTCCTGTAAACAAATTATATCTAATTTTTCCTTTTCTAAAAAGTGGAATATTTTCTTTCTTTTTTCTGGTATATACAATCCATTTACGTTCCAAGTTCCAATCCTTTGATTTCTTTTCGCCATTTTGTTTCCTCAAATCTATGTTCCCACTGCCCCTTCCTCTTCTTCTTCTTTACTTTCTTCTTCTTGAATTTCTTCTTCCTCTTCCTCCTCTTGACCTAAATCTCTGTCCTTTTCCCCACCTTCTTCTTCTTTTCTCACTTTTGATACATCTCCATATTTTATTCCTAATTCCTTCCTATACTTCTCTAAAAATTCTTCTGCTTTTTGGGGGGTGTTGATTTTGAAGTTCTTCTGTCTAAATCTAAATGTCACTCCTTCTAACTTCTCCCACCTGTATCTGATTCCATTTTTCCGTAGTTCAGATGTCAATAAATTGTAATTTCTCCTTTTCTTCAAAATCCTCAGGGGAATATCCTTAAAGATCATTATTTCACTTCCTTCTATCTGAAATCTCTGTTCAAAATTTCTTTGGAGTATCATATCTCTAGTTTTCTTTCGAATGAAATACACCACCACATCTCTAGGTGTATTTCTCTGCTTAGCAATTCTCGATGATATCCTATATATTTTGTCAATTTCCCATTCAAATTGAGATTTTGTTTTCCCAATGAATTTAGCCAATCTTGGAATCAATATTTTATATAAGTCTTCGTCTTTCTGCTCTTGGAGTCCTCTGATTTTTATGCAGTTTTCTCTCCATCTTAACTCCTCCAGTGCTTTTTGATCTTGTTCCTCTTCCTGTCTTGTCTCTAAACTCTCTGTCCTACCTTCCAGTTTCTCCAGTCTTCCTTCTATTTCTGTGACTTTCCCTTTAAGTTTTGTCGATTCTTCCATTATTTTATCAATTGACTCTTTAACTCCTTTAAGTTCTCTTTTCATATCTTGTTTAAGTTCAGTTCTCATTTCTTTAAATTCAGCTCTCATGAGTCTTATTTCTTCTACTAATGATAATTGACTTTGTTGGTTGAGTTCAATCGATGGTCTTCTTGCTGCTTGCACTGGTACTTTCTTTGTCGTCATTTTCCCCCCTTTAACTTCCCTATTCTCTCTTCCTTTAGCTTCTCCTATCTCTATTGTAGTACTGATCTTTTATCTGTTTTCCCCCTCTTGTGATTTCCTTCTTCTATTGTTCTCTCTACTTGTTTCTCTTTATATTTCCTCCTTCTGCAATAGCTCCAACTTATATATAAATGTATTGTTTCTTATTATTTAATGCTGATAAGTGTTATTTATCTTAAAACTCTATCTCTTCAAATCAGGGAATATGGTACGACTCAGTTGTCACTTCTCCGCCTTTTAACACTAACTGTTCTTGTGTTCTGTTACTTTGATCAATCAGGTCTCTTAATCTCTAAATTGTAGATATCTACAATTTCAATTTCAGATTCACTTTTAATATCACTGGTATCAGTTATACCAATTATGTCAATTTATATCAACTCTTCAACAATTAGGAAATTAGATTTCTCGAAGTATATTATGAATAGATTGGGAGAGCAAAAAATAGCAGAATATTATTTATGTGAACAAAGAGCTGTTTCCTTAAATGAATTTACCAAGTTTCAACCAAAATGTCTCTGTTCTTCTCTGTCCTCTTTAGTTTAAGTCTCGTTTTTTTTCCCCTTCTCTCTCTAATCTCCTTTCACTCCGTCTCTGTTTGCAGCTTGAAATCACTCCCTTTTTTTTTTCCCAGTTCGTTTAGCTGCCCAAGTCCATGAAACTTATACTTGAGATGCTGATGAATTCTGGTTTCAACTAGATACTTATTATTCTTGTTTTTTATATTTATATGTGTTTTCTTTTTCTTAAAATTGGTGGCCGAGCTTTGCTGGGGCAAAACCCCAGCTGCACTCACGCAGCGGTGGCTTCAGCTCCGATCCCCTCCGCTCCTTTCCTCCGATGATCTACTTACAGCCTTCGATCCTCGGGGTGCAGGACGGGCAAATGGATCTCCGAGAGCCCCTCTGGTTCCCCCGTGCCAGGGGGAATCTTCTAGCCCACTTTTGATGTTCAAAAGCCCGGGCTACAACTGCGTGATGCTAGACCTCTCTGAGAGCTTTCTCAGTGAAAGTCTGTTCGCTCCGCCATAACCAACCGGAAGTCGGTGACCTTAGAAGTATTTCAAATGACATCATTTTATAAATTATTTATGATGATGTTACTCCCTAAGTGCAGTAGTACCTAATGATCTAAACCTATGTTTTTTCTCCTCTTGTATCCAAATATTTGATGATAATCAATGTCATTATTTACAGATATGTACTTTAAGACAGAGTTCATCATCAGAAACATGTCTGTTTTGTTAAGGTTACTTAAATCTACAACCTTTATGTGAGTCACATAATCAATCGCTTGTAAGCATCTTATGTAAACAGCATGTAGTGGCTTAGGTATCTCTCCGAATGCAGAAGTCTCTCAGGTACTCATGTAGGCATAAATACCGATTAAGTGGAGGAATCTCATTATTTTGCTGAATATCACTTCAGATTGTTACATGAATCTTTCATGACCTGTTTGTCACTGGGATAAGGATGGATGCAATGTTGGAAGAAGGTTAAATTAACAAGGATGTAGCAAGTCAAATATAAATGAAGCAACAGTCACACTCATTCACAACTTCTAATTTTCAAGGGTCTTTATTAAATGCAAAAGAACAAAATGTCAAGATTATTCTTGTGACTATGTGAAATAAAAGGGGGAAATTTAAATGGGGTGGGGGGAGGAACATACAGCCACAAGATCATCCATTTTCTCTTTACTCAGAATTGAAACACACTGATACATCCTTGTTGTACCCTTTATTTTCTCAGAATATTTCAGCATGTATCTCAATAGAAACATGCAGTTAATTTGCTGATGATATGAATGATATGACTACAAACACTGAAAGAAATCATATCAGGTTTAAGACAGATGTATGGGAAAGAACGGAAGCTTCTTATTCTTAAAGTGTATTATTAAAATGCACATATGTATACCTATGGGCTTAAAATATGTGTTCTGTTCAGTTGCCCAAATATAATTATTCTGTTAATATAATAAGATAAAACATGGAATATGTTTGCTTTGTGATTTTAAATTACTTGAAATTTTTGAAGCATTTAATTTTTTTTTACAAATATGTAATCATGAAAATATCAACTCAATCTGCAAGCCTAGGGATGTAAATTTGCTAATTTTCTCATCCTGAACAAGAAAAGGCATCTCATCCTTTGGAGATGCCTAGTTTAAAAAAAAAATCCTGCAAGATTTTTTTACCCCTGCATGAGAGTAAAAAGACTACAATTTTATGGAAAAGGGTTTTTTTTTTTTGCACACAAACAAAAATCCTTCATGAGCTTTTGGTAAAATATCCCCCAAATGCAAATAAATAAATAAATAAATAAATAAAAAAAATCTTGATAATTAATTAATAGAACCTCATAATTTTGCCTGCTGAGGGAAAATATTTCTGTAGGCCAGGGATTAATATTTCTACAGAAATATGTAGACTTTCCACATTCAAAACATTTTATGGAAATTTATCATGAGGAATATTTAACATAACTGGGGGCTTGCTTGTCTCAGTTTCAGTTTTAGAGAAAAGACAAGTGTGGTGTGTGTGTGCCATATTAGACATTCAGCAAATCACAACTGGTGTGAAAAAAGTGGAGACAAATTAACTCCCCCTCTTACAGTATTAGAAATTGGTGTGAGTCAATGCGACAGACTGAAAATTCACAAAATGCACACCACATGCCAGGACTAGCCTCAGACCCTTATAACACCCACACAACAACAAGGGGGCTAAAATAGGTCTGTTCTTGATCAAAAACAGCTTCTCAAAAAAGTAATAACCTGGAAGTGATTTTTGTTGTTTGTTGTTTGTTGTTAACTGCCCTCAAGTCGTCCTTGGCTCATGGAGACCTTATGAATGAGACAACTTCAATACACTGTTTCCTCAACTGCCCTGCTCAGTTCCTGCAAACTTAGGGCCATGCCCTCTTTGACTGAGTCTATCCATCTGGCATGTGGTTTTCCTCTCTTCCTACTGCTTTCTACCTTTCCAAGCATTATTGTCTTTTCTAGTGAGTCATATCTTCTTGTGATGTGTCCCAAGTACAAAACTCTCCATTTATTTATCTCAGCTTTGAGGGAGAGTTCAGGCTTGATTTGTTCTAGGGCCCATTTATTTGTCTTTTTAGCAGTCCACATTATCCACAGAACTCTTCTCCAGCACCTTAGTTTGGGCCAAAAAAGGCCAGGTAATGCAATTGGCCCCTCTTTTGGTTCAAAAATGAGGTCATTTTCAGATTATTAAAAACAGGTATTTTGGATTTATAACAGACTGGGGTGGTGATGGTTGAAATAGTCTTCAACTGATATGTCCCAGGCCCTGGAGATGGTGTGTATGTGTTAACAATTCCATGGTATGTTTTCAGCATTGGAGTTTACCAAGGATTGGGGGGGGGGGAAACGTGACTGCCAGGGTCTGGAAAAGAATGCAGATGGCCCAGAAAAGCTGTCCATCCCTGCCATAAATATTGGGTGAAAACCATGGAATTTGACTACTTAAGAGAAGATTAGATGAGGAGAACAAGAAGTCATGAAAGATGAACTCATTAATGAGCCTTTACATTCCATGATTAGAGGCAGTGTATAGCATATAGAAAAAATATTGTTTGGACTACAACTCCCAAAATCTCACAACCAGGATAGCCAGTTGTCATGTTGGCTGCTGACACAACTGCAGAAATAATTCAGTTTGATACCACTTTAACTGCCATGGCTCACTGCAATGGAATTCTGGAATCTGTAGTTTTGTGAGAAATGTAGCCTTCTCTGTCAGAGAGCTCTGGTGTCAGAACAAACTACAAATTGCAGGATTCCATAGGCTGGAGCCATGATAGTTAAAGCAATGTCAAACTGAATTATTTCTGCAGTTTGTCAGCAGCCCTTGACTGTGTGATCCTTGACCACAGAGTCATGTTGGAAGACCTCCAAATGCCTAAAGAAAACATCTTTCTATACATTCGGAGGACCTCCAGTGCAATTCTATGGTATGCTTCTGCTGGAAATATAGGGTTTGATCCTATCCACAATTTTCACTACCTGTGGTAAATCTGGACATGTATTTCCTGTGGATACAAGGTTTGTACTGTATTTGTTTTAGGAGAACAGGGGAAAGGGCTGTAGTTCAGTGGCATAGGTCTGCTTTGTATGCAAAAGATCTCAGGTTCAATCCAGAGCTGGAGGTGGGGCAAGATCCTCAGCCTCTTTGTCTAAGAGATTCAATGTAAGTTAGTCCTAAAATGGTATTAAGCACTGGCCAGATTAAACATGGCATTTTCAGTTATCTGTTATGCATGTTGGAAATGTCAGACAACCAAAGCAGATACATATCACATGTGGCAGGAATACCAGCATGTGTGTTATGTGTTTGCTTTATTTGGTAGCTTTTCATTTTTTCATTTCTTTATTACGATCAACAGATCAGATAAAACAAATAAAACCAAACAGATAAAATTAATATCAAAGTTATATAAAAATAGATATTATTAATTACAAGTCAAAATTTCCTTATAAACAGTTGATCATTATAAAATTTTATGATGTCATTTTTCACTGACAAGCGAGTGCTGCAGCACAAAAGCTGGCCACTTTAACTGTTACCAATGGACTCTGATCTGCCAGCAAACAGTGTGTATAAAATTCATTGGTTCTTCCAGGAATACCTTGAAGAACTGGATGAGTAAAAGTACAGCCATCCCTTGAAATTAGTGGCTTTGTGTATTCGCGGAAAGCCGCGGAGGCTTTGCTTGACCTTTGTTCCCTGTGCAGGGGGGAGCTGAAGGCCGAGGAAACCCTCAGTGGCTTTGCAGGGAAAGCACAGCTTTCCTCCAGCCTCATTCCATTTGGCAGGGGGGAGCCTGGGTCGAGGAAAGCCGAAGAATGCTCGGTTTTCATTGGCCCTGGCTCCCCCAGCAAAAAGAACAAAGTGGCAGGAAAGTAGGGGCTGGGGGATCAGGCCAGCAGCGGGGAGGCTTGCCGAGCCTCCTTGCTGCTTTGGAAGGGGTGGGGGGATCGGGCGGGCGGCAGGGAGGCTTGCTGAGTCTCCCTGCTGCTTTGGAAGGGGCGGGAGGGATCAGGAGGGTGGGTGGGAGGCTTGCTGAGCCTCCCCGCCACTTTAGAGGGGGAGCTCGTTGGGAGGGGGAGCCAAAGGTTATTCACATTTTTTCAATTTTGCAGGGGTGCTCTGCCCGTAACCCCCACAAATTTGAAGGGAGGACTGTATGTCAGAAGCCACTATAGAAGGAACAATGTAACAATACATGTCTCATTGTCTCCACTGAGCCAGCTCTATAAGGACATAAGTGTGTATCATAAGGAATATTGTTATACCTCCCCTCTAACAAAGCTGAAGGTAATACATTAAATTTTGCTAGGGTAAATGTTTTCCTGTATTTTGAGAGAGTTAAAATGTTCAAATGGCTTGCTAACAAGGAAGACTGACCACTGTGTCTGAATTCAGGATATGCAGTAGCTTGATATTGCAACTCATTATCTATAATACACTGATATATTTCCTTTTTTGTTTCATATATCCCACCACCAAAATAGTGGTTTGTGAGAAACCCAATTTAACTAGTTTCTCATCCAATGTCTTTTTCCACCTAGAATGAAACCCATCAATTAATACTAAGGGAGCAAATCCTACAGGGGTAAAAAACAATTTAAACCAGAAATTTAATTTGAGGATCCATGCCTGGGACTCAATTCACATTTAGCCTGTTTCTAAACATAAAAGTGCATTTGGCACACAACTAGGAAGGCCAAGGATTGGTCTCAAAAATGTATCTGTGTGGATTCCATGGCAGCAAAATTACTGTATACACACCACTGTGCACCATATAACATCTGTGACAACACCTTAGCATTGAAGACCTGTAAAACTGATGGAACATGTTGACTTCCTTTAACAAAAAGTAAAGATGTAAGAGACTTGATACTTCTCTGAGTGTTCGCAATGACATTAGTGGATTGAGCTTTCCAGGAGCCTGAAGACTGAAAAATCACTCCCAAATATTTATAAGATTTTAAATGCACAATTGGATGTTCATTTATTTGCCACTATGTGCACTCTGTTTCCTAGTAAACACTAGGACTTTGGACTTACTGTAGTTACTTACTAACATTTTATTTTTGTAATAACTACTCAGAGTTCTTAATAACTGCTGCAAGCCAATGCAAGTTAAAGGGAGAAGTACCATATTTGGCAGCAAGCTGTTAATGAGATGTCACAAAAATAATATTTCCTTCTGTATTGGTTTTATTTAATAATGATAGAAAGTGGTTTACTTAGAATAGTATATCTGATTCAAACTTATTAATAACTGCTAAAGTAATTTGCAGAATACATGTGAAACATATCACCCCCATAATGAGGGAAGGGCTGAAATAATCTGATATATATAGCAGAAATGGACAAAAAATAAAAAATAAAAAGGCAATGTACAGGAAGTAAGTTCAGAAGCTATTTCTACTGCAGAAAAATGAGAACCATTCCTTGATACTGAAATTGGTCTTATGTTCATATAACATTAGAAAGAATTTAGCTAATGCAACTAAAGCAGATCAAACTAGTGCTTATCTATCTATCTATCTATCTATCTATCGTATATCTAGCATATAAGACGACCTTTGAGCCCTGTAAAATAGACTCCAAAATCAGGGGTCGTCTTATACGCCGGATTCACTTTGCTTTTCCTCCCCCCACCATCTGAACTCCTGCCTCTTTTCTCCCTTCCAAAATGGAGCTAAGAGGTAGGAGATCGGGCTGGGGGGGTGAGGCAAAGTGCTTACGGTTCATTCGCCCCCTCCTTTGCCTTCTCCCCCTTTGGGGAGCAACCGAAGACAGAGGAGGGGGCGAATGTTGCTGGAAAGCCCCCCCTCCAGACCCCCTTCCACCCTCTCTGAAGCCACGATCAGCCGATCGCGGCTTTAGAGAGGGGGTGATTGGTTGGGAAGCCCCCCCTTCCAGCCTCCACGAAGCCCCCTCCCTCCAGTCCCTCCTTCCAGCCACCCATCCCCTCCCCAAAGCCACGATCGGGCTCCCGATCATGGCTTCGGGGAGGGGGTGGATGGCTGGGAAGCCCCCTCCCTCCAGCCAGCCATCCACCCTCCGCGAAGCCAAGACCTGGAATTTCATATAACCAAGACCTGGAATTTCATATAAGTGAGACTATTATACCCTAGAGCCACACAATAATGAGATAAAAGCTGAAACAGATAAATCCTTTGCATTGCATAGGGGGAAAATGTCACAGTACTTTTAAAAAAGAGAGAAATAATCTTTCCCCCACCACAGAGAGAGGTCTTCTCAGTAATGTGAGGCATCCAGGATGTTCAATAGGCACGGGGTGGGTTGCAAATGATTACAGGCTCTTTCAGGCACAAACATACTTCCAAAGAGTTCTTAGGAGAATGATTTCTGTAGTTTATCTTTCTCCTTGGCCTCTAGTTTTTATGCGGGCAGTCAAGGAACATTCCATCAGGTCACCAGATGAAGTCTAAAGGACATCATAGGCATGTTTATTGCCCCATGGACAAAAAAGGTTTTGGAAATATTTTTTTAAGGCAAGTTTCCAGAATCCTCCAACCAGCATGGTCATTGGAGACAAGAAACCAAAAAGGTAATGTGTCAAAGCACAGAGGAAAAAAAAAAAACTTGAGGCACTTCTTCCCTATTGAAACAATACTTTTCAAAAGGAAGTCTATTAAACACAAATAATCTTTTCATGCCTCCCTTCATAAAACACAGTATGGAGTTTTACACATCAAAATAAATGTATGAACTTACCCTTGGGGTCCATTCTTGACTTGCCCATTAAGGGAAATGCCAGACCTACCTCCTTATTTATAAGCTGTCCACTCCATAGCATGGCAGTAGCTCTAAGCTTTTGCCTTCAATGACCTCCCAGACTTGTCTTTTGTGGAAGTCAACAGGCAAGTTCTTCCCCGTAAAATCTCACAGCACCCCCTCCCCAAGATGTGAGAAGGTCTTTGTTAAGAAGCAGTGGGGAGAGTGAACCAACAGAGTGCAAACAGGGAATGACTAACAGGTCCACCAAATGGATTTTTATAACTTCATTTTATTCAGAAGAGGACAAATTCTTCTGATCCAAAAGGGTAGAAATCCCACCTTTTATTTTAATTTATTTGGTGTTCAGAGAAGGAAAATCCTTCAAATATCTGTCATCTGGTGTATGTGCAGGTGTGGATGTGTTTCACCCAGGATGCCTTCCACCCACCCACCCCCTACCCAAAGCCATGATCGGGCCCCTCCCTCCAGCCCCCTCCTTCCAGCCACCCTTCCACCCTCCCCAAAGCCACGATCGGGCTCTCAATTGCGGCTTCGGGGAAGGGGTGGGTGCCTGGGTCGAGGCAAACCAGGGTCATTCGGCCCCCTCCTCTGCCTTCACCCCCTTTGGGGAGCAACCGAAGGTGGAAGAGAGAGGCGAATGTTGTGGCTGGCTGGCTGGGAGAGCCCTGCCAGCTGATCCTGTTGGCTTTCCCAACTCATGAGGAGATCATTGTGAGTTGGGAAACAAAGAGGATCAGCTGGCAAGGCTCCCCCAGCCAGTTAGCCAGTCAGCCAAATTGTGGTGGTGGTGGTGGTCTTATATGGCGAATATATGCCAAACCCTAGATTTTTAGTTGAAAATGGGGGGGGGGGGTGTTTTATATGCCCAGTCGTCTTATATGCCGGATTATACGGTATCTATCTATCTATCTATCTATCTATCTATCTATCTACACAAACATTTTACAAGTTTAAAAAACCTACAAGGAAAAAACTACAACTACTACAAAAAATACCCACTATAAATACAATTTCCCACACCTAATCTAACCCCCCCCATTATTCTACACCCCAAAAAATACTCTTAACACATAATAAGAGGGGGAAAAGCAAAAGCAAAAGAAGACAGCCCTTTACAGTCAGCACTTCTGAGCTCAAGAGCCACAAGTTAATGATCACATATTGAATATTGCCAGAATATAATGCATTCTTATTTTTAATGTAAACCAATGCTCCTCATTTTTTTCATTTTTTTTTGTGGAAAACACATTGTCTTTTGCACAAAACACATTTTATATCAAAAACATTTTGTGCAAATATTGTACTATTGTGCAAAAATTTAGTTTGTACAAAACAAGCTATTGTATGTGTGTGTTAAAAACAGTGAGATTTTCACAAAAAAAAACCTAATGAAATCGAAACAAAATCATAGAATCCTGCATAGAAAGGCTCAACAATTTTTAGCCAGTGGGGAAAACATTTCTTTGTTCCCACATGTGAGAACAAAATAAACAAAGATTGACACCTGCGCTACACAAATAGATACAAACATTTCTAGACAGATGGAACAGGGGGAAAATTATTCTTATTCTGTTAAAAGAATCCAAATGGTTTAAAAGTGCTAATGTAAGCCCAATTTGCATCATATGTAGTATGTGTTTTTTACATATTCATATTTTGAATATGGAAAACTAGATAGAATTAACAATCTCACATGCCCGACAGGAAGCTCCTGTTCAAGAAATGAAAGCCAAACTGGCCCTGTGTACACATCCATGAATTAGCTGCCCATTGCTTTGGAATGTTAATGCTTGAGATCAGATACAAATCCAGTTCCCTGAAATTGAAGCCCTGATACAGTGATTCCCTTCTAGCCACATGCATCCATGCTTTAGTCACCATTAAAACATGTGTTAAAATTCATATTCAAAGGTTTATGGATAATGAACAGTAGATTCTTTCCAAGCTTTAAACTAATAATCCTGTTAGTTTATGTGCAATCATCTCATTTTAATAGGATGAGATTATGCAAATGAGTAAAACAGGCAAAGTCTTTGAGCTGGCACAGAGAAAAAGAATCATGTCAACAGCACAAGATCTAAGAAGAGATCTAAGAATGTATTTTTAAGACTTTGCCTTATTTCTGGTTCCTTCTATGGGCCTGTTATGACGTTTTATGAAAGCCCATGCCAGAAATCACCCTTTTCCCCTGAGGCCAAGCAGGTATTTGAAAACATGTTGAAGGGAGCAAGGTTCATTAATCTGATCTAAGCAAGGTTCATTAGCCAGATCTTCTAAACATGGCATCTGAAATTTCCATGAATTTTCCAGACATACAAGTAGCATAAATTATGGATAGCTACAGCAATGTATGTAATTATTATGAATATCATGTATAAAACCTGATGAACTACCATCTAAGGAACCCCACAAAAGGCTTATAGTTCTGTTTCTTTTGCCTTTAACACATTTGATTTTGGCCAAACTGTTTTTCTATAATTGTTTTGCCTTGTTTGCCTCTCTTGATGATTAAGAGATAGTGCTGACTGCAAGGTTACACTGAGAATACTGGAACCTATTCCTTTCTGCTGTATACAACACTGCAAAGGCTGCACAATAAAGGCCCACTTTCCTTTTGTAGCTGTCTCCAAAGAAAGTCATCTGACAAAGATGGCAAGGACCAGAGGTGTGGAGAAGGGGATTTCCACCTCCCACCACTCTCACCACTTTGTGATGCCAGGCCTTCCTATCCCTAAATTTGTGATGCATGGGCCTTTCCTATCCCACTGCTGCCACCAAATTTGGGCTGCCCAGCCACGTCACGGCCAAACTACATTTTCCAGTGATGGATAGCACATGTACTTAGATGTGGGTGTCCTTAATACTGGTGAATTCGTTGTCAGAGAACAGACTCACAACAGATTGCATGTCATGAATTAACAAAGAATGTTTTCTTCTAACATAACAGAAACACAACTGATTTAATAAATCCCTTTTCCTGCGCATAAATTCCTTCAAAGCCTCTCCGTCTCCCTGACTTCACACTCTCAAGCCTCACTTAAAACAGAACTTCCCTGAACTCATATTCTCCAAGCCTCAACTTAAACTGAACTACTCTGAACTACGTCACTCTCTCATTGTGCCACACACTTCATCCCTCGGAAGCCCCTCTCCTCTCTGCCTCCTCACAGAGGATGGCTCCTGAGTGCACTGTTTCCATTGGCCCACCTAGTTGTCTGTCACAAGAGGCAATGAAGCAAGGTGCTGTGGGGGGGGGGATTAGAACAATTTCCCAAATAATTTATGTTTGGTAATAGGTATTTAGCACTTCTTTTTGGATTTTAGTGCATACTAAAATCTGAAAAGAAGTCAGGGAACACCAGAAAGGTGGACCCATTCATGTTCGCTCTGGTGGCTCCTTGAGAGTTTCTACCTTACGCATTGTGCCTAAAAATATAGTAGGAGAACAAAGGCCCATCCATTATCTTGCTTATTCCAAGGGTGAGTCTGTTGACTGATGTCCTCCTGGTCCACTTGAACATGGTACATTGCACTTTTTTTTTAACATGGCCTTTTAGGAGGTGTGCAAAAAAGGGGACTGTGGAAGGGCTGACAAAATGCAACATTAAGATAGCTTTTCACCAGTTGCCTGTTCATCCTAGAGGCTTTTCAGCTACTGGGGTTGGGTTTTTTTTTTTTTTTTTTGGGTGGCTGTTTTTATATGGATAGGGATACCATAGGATGTTCTGTGGCATATCTGAAAATTCCTGTACCTTCTTAGAGTGGTCCTTGCATCCCGGACAGTCTGGGGTGGGTGGGGTGGGGAGTTCTGTACTATTTGGATGATTTGTTTTTTAATTGGCACCTCTGGGATGGAACAATGTTGATCACTAATGGCTGACTTTTATTCCTCGACAAGAGAGCTTGGTGGGACAAAACAGAAGGCCCCAGTTAGCAGCTAATATTTTTAGGGTTAAAAATTGACATGTAGCAAGAACAGTGTAGGCTCCCAGAGGACTGGATAAATCTAACACTGGTTAGATTTTACCTTTTTGCAGCACTGGAAGGTAACTTTAAGGGAAATTCAGGAATTGTGGGGACATTTGAACTTTGCTTGTAGAGTGGTAGCTCCAGGTGGGGCATTTTTCAGGTGACTGCCTGATGTCATCATTATAAGGTCTCAAAGTCACCAAAGACACCAAGAATGATCTGCAGGTTTGACTCAAACTTCCTCTGCCCTTTAAAAAGGATTTCTTTCTGGCAGGATGAGGCTAAACTTGGGCTTCAAATTTCATGTGATGTAACTACCTCTGTTGGCTTGGTATCTACTTTAGGGACAGATGATATGCAACCAGTAGCCTCCAGACAGGAAGTGGCTGGTATTCAAGACAATCTTACCTTCCTATTTTTTCCTCTCCAACCTTAGTAACTATATGCATCCAAATGAAGGAACTGTCAACTCTTCTGTCCCTAACTTCATCACCCAAGAAGACCAAAAATTAAGGGAATTAATAACCTGTACAGTTGCCAAGTTGTCACTTCAGACTCACAACGCATGAAATGACAAACATGTATCCCACACCACAGCACTATCAGATGTGAAATTAAGTGAAATAAACTGCCTTTTCCATTCCAAGATGTAGCTATTGTTAGCATGCCCTACTCCCCTTCCCTATGATAACTTATAACTGGAAATATTAGACATGTTTCAGGGTCAGGCTGGCTTAGGCAGACTAGAGGTCAGCTGGAGGTCACAATGAACTGAGACATGTCTAGAGCTCTAATGGTGAGAAAGCCCAATTTAAGATTGAGCAGAAAGCCCCCGTGATGGGTTTATACTAAAAACACAGTCATCAAAGGGGTATGTGCTAATCCTTTCTTCCAGCCTGGGTAGTTTCAAGCAATAACTCAATCATGCAAACAAGTACCCAAAGTTACTCTCCTCTCGCAGGAGTCCTTTTGAGCTATAATTCCCACAAATATTAAAGGAGTAACATTTAGGCCCACCTCTTAGAGTAACATTATTTAGGTGTATGCAGCACAAACTCATGCAGCAGAATTAAAAGTGGTCACTACAGCTTGGTGACAAAACAACCATGATATAGCTTCAGACCATTTGCCATGCTTACCAACACATGGCAATTTGCTACCAGAGGACAATTGGCTTCATCTCAAATGTTCAATAAGGACACAAAACAATACAGAGTTTGCATGAAGTTAGTAACAGAAGACTTCAACTCCAAGGATGACAACACCGTTGTACCCTTGTTGGCTAGATATACTGTATTAATTTCAGATGCCAATCTGAAATGCATGTTGGATTCCTATCAAATATTTCTCACATAACCAGCTACAATATTTAGTCTTATAGATAATTTCCTCAGTATTTTGCCACAAAGTTTGTTTCCTTTCTTCAGTAACAAGGGGATTCTCCAAATTGTTACTGATATTGTTTTAACTAATCTGATGATGTGATTCCAAAGATAAGCACATTTCATACATATAGGTTTTTGAAACCTTCTGGAATAACTAAAGTTTTACTGCAAATGGGAGTCTTTGGCATCAATGTGGTAGAGTCAATAAAGAACAGCACACATTATCCATGTGTACCTAGCTAAAGTAATAAAGCATACAACAATGAGATGCAGTTTGGGTGATGAAAGACAGTAGTAAACATTAAGATGTTCCTTATACAATTAGGCATTTCAGGACACTGTTCAAGAAAAGCAATTCTGCAGAATGCCAGATACAGTTTGATGTGGCTTGATGTCGTTTTAATTTTAAAAACCCTAACAGGAGAATTAAAAGTTTCCAAACGTTTGTCAGAAGAAATCAGAAATCTGTGCTTACTGGAATCAGCTTTTGATTCTTGTTGCACTTTGGAAGAGCCTCAATTGCTTCAGAGAAGAAGGATAACTGGGAAGATTATAGATAATGAAAAGAATTCTTCCAGTTTCCCATGTGGCAGTATAAGTTATATATGGTAAAAAGTGACATCTTAACACTGATCATCACTGATTAAAAATAATAATGTTCAAGCAGTCCAATTTGCTATTAAGCAGAATTGAGGGCTTTTCAATGAAGTCACTTCTGTCATGAACTTGGAGCAACTGATACAGAGATCCCAGAAGAAAGAATAACACAAGAGAGAAAATGTTTCTAAATAAAAACTGTTCTATCACAAGGTTTTGTCTTTCACCAGAACCTTTCAGCAAGAAACTAATGCTGAAAAGGGCAGGGAATACAAACCAAGAACTGCATGAGAGTGTAGTGAAGGATGATCAAAGCATGAAAAAGTGAATACTTACAGTGCAATGCAGCATAGCCAAACTGGAGAATTGTCACTAAGGAATAAAGCAATTTAGAGTGTAGGATGTTTACATTTCATAGAAAACAGCACTGCAGCTTATGCTGAATTCTGAAATGACAGGCCGGTCAAACAAACAAAAACACTGAACAAGTCAAGAATGTGAAGGTGTCTCTTTCTGCTTCATGTATTCAGTGGCTCAATGAACCTGTTAGAAGGCTTCAGGAAAACAAATAATGAAGAACAGCTCATATACTCAGGAAATAATTGACAAGATTGTCAAAGCAAAAGGAAAATCATGGAATCATAGGAGATTATCAGATGCCCTTAATATGCCACCACAGGGACGACAGGACATCACCAAAGGGCTCAAATATCAGATGACGTTCCTGTGGCGTTATGCCCCCATGCAGCTTCCGTTCTGTCTGCATTCCTTTTTATTGATGACTTAAGCTGTCAATAGATCACCCATTCCGTTTCTGAAACAGACTCACGGGTGAGCGATAAGGTGCCCTGTTCTGCTGGAGCGATGCCAGCTGCAGTGGGAGGTCCCTGCCAAACACTTCTGGGTGTGAGGTAAGTGAGATTGAGGTAAGTTACAGCCTTTTTGTACCCTCCCCGGGTTACTTGGTAAGTTTAAAGTGTGTTTTTGTGCTTGTTGTAATTTAAAAAGCTTTCTCTCTCTCTCTCTCTCTTTTTTTTTTGAATTTCCCATGTGCTTGTTCTCTCATGAGAATGGCCTGTGATTTCAAATAAGGAAGTGAATACAGCTCTGTGCAAGCTGTATTCATGCCATGGTTGCTGAGGGGAGGGGGAGGATGTGGCAAAGGTAAGTGTGATAACTTCTTGTTCTCATGCCAAGAGGGGGACAGGAGGGGGCAGTAGAGGAGATAGCAAGATGGGGATGCTATTTTTTCCCCTGTCTGGTAATCTCCATAGAATCATAGAGTTGGAAGAGACTGCAAGGGCAGCCAACATATTTTGCTCATGATATATTTTCCAGTTTTGTTTGTTAATCACTAATCTATCTAAATATCTATATCTATATTGACGTGATTAGCAAACACAACTGATATATATATATATATATATATATATATATATACATACAGTGAGTAACTGCATCCTTCTGGGATCCAGGACAAACTTGGGAGAAGTGCTGTTGGATTTCTCTTTTTAAAAAAATCATCTATATGAGGCCTGTCTATTAAATAATGAGACTGGGTTTCTACCTTTCAGACAAATTAGGGAGAACTGATTGTGAACGCTTGAGTGGGGATCTTGAACATGTTTTTGGCTGACAAACACATTATTACACTTGAACATCCTCCTTATTCACTAGATTTGGCACCATGTGACTTTTTTCTTTTCCCTAAAGTGAAACCAGTGCTTAAAGGAACATGTTTTCAGTCAATTCATGCAGTAAAAAAGAAAACGGCAGGTGTGCTGAAACATCTGATAGAAACTGATCTGCTCCATGCCTTCAAACAGTGGAAAACAAGACTGCATCGGTATGTGAGTGTAATTATGGTTATTGTATTTGTTTTTGTGAAGCTCTTTGAGCATAATGCATTGTGGAAAATTTGACATACAAATAAACTAAGACTTTAGTAATGGAGTCCCATTACAACTTTAGGCAGCTTGCCTCACTACTTCACCATTCTTCAAGTTGTTCCTGGCATCTATGGCTCAAATCTTTGGGGATATATTTGCAACACACTGTCTCTTCTTGTCCAGTGCAGAAAAGAACAATGGCCAAATACTGTCCTACTCAAGGCAACCATTTATTATTTCTGCTTACACGGGAGTAAACTTCACCTGTACAGTTGGCAAAGTGAAGCCCAACTGTAAAACAAGACATAAGATTTCTGAATCTATAATGACATCAGAATTACAGGTAACCAGGATGGGAAAAGAAAGTTCAAGATAAATCTAGTACAAAAAGAAATTTAATGCTCCACTCTCACAGACAGCAGATGAGGATAGAACTATGTCCTTGGACAGCACATCAGAATATCTTTGTGTATGCAAAGTCACCCAGCTTTCCTTCTCCAAATTAAACAACCTCAACTTCTTTCAGTCTTGTTACATGTGATATTCTCCAGACCTTTGAACAATTTTGCTGCTCTCCTCTGGATTATGTCCAGCTTCCATGTGTCTTTTCTGAAGTGCAGCAATGACACAGTACTCTAACAAAGGCCTCACCAATGCTACCAATGCCAGTGGGGAGGGGAGAATTACCTCTCCTGGCTTACCTATAATGCTCCTTTTCTCAACCCACTTGATTGCTCAATAATCACCTTATCAGCTAACACCCTCCAATTGCCTACCTAGGAAACAGCAACACAGAAAAGATCTCCTAGGTAGTAATAGAATGGTTCTTGCCCAGCAGCAGAATTTTGTATTTATCCTTATTAAATGTGTGCTTAATAAATGTGGTCCCTTTTTATTCCTGCCAGTATTTCCAATTTATTGAGATAAATTTTATTTACTGTCCTAGACTGCAAACTACTCACAGTCTCTCCTAGTTTGTTACTATCTGCACATTTGTGCTGTGTACTTTCCATTCACTTTTTTTAGTCACTAATGAATATATTAAACAGCATTAGGCGAACATTAATATTTTCCAACACATTCATTCAATCATGGGGACGAAGAGTATGTCCTCATACTGCTTCAAGCATCTATAATAGGAAACTGTCTCCTTGATTATTGAATTTCTAGTATCTGCACAACCTGAAAACCAATTAGAATTAGAGGACATCTCTAAACTGCTGGACAGGTATGCTAAAAATAGGTCAGTTGAAATCTTTTCCTGCTGACAGATGCTGTTCTGACATCAAGTAATAGCAGGTGAAAGATGTTTGAGGTATAACTCAAACATTCCTAGGCATGCCTAAAGTGTGCTTATTAAAGAAACTTTCAAAATATGTCAAATCAGACTTGGAACAAGAATTTCAAACATATCTTCAGCTGTTGCCACTGAACACCTAAAGCAATACAGCTAAAGTAAGAGCCGAACAGGGTGCCCTGTATCGATTCCTCTGAATTTTGGATTAATGCCCCCCCACACACAATGAAAAGCAATCATTGGTAGCTACAGCCAGGAATGAAGGAATGGTGGGACGGAAGGGAATGCCTTACCCTTTATGTGACAGTAACTTTTCCTTTCAAAAAATTCCATCTGCTTTTCTCCTACTGAGAAAACTTACAGGGCGATGTTATGGGGAACGGTGAAAGGAGTTTGTGATAGCAGGGAAATGCTCAATCCCTCTCTCCTGCTCAACCCAAATAAGGGCCCTCTGAAGTTGTGATAATCTTAAAAATGACAATTACAGGAGAGCTGATTTAAGAACTCTTGTGGCTTTGTCCAGTTGCCCCAAATCTAACCAAGACACTAGCAAACCTGCTTTGATGTTTATACAGTTGAGATTATCAGTAGGAAACACAACATGAATCCCAAATAAAAAAAGTGTTTTTAATGGCATAACCTGGGCATAGGAATATGACATGCAGATTTGGCAGGATGCTACATCTGAACAGTCTTACAGGTGCATGAAATTTATAACTGAGCCCTCACTTTCCATGCTATGTTACAAAATTAACTTTGCTTGTATTGTTACAAATACATGTTATACGCGACTGGCAGAAACACTGGACAGGTTAATCATACCTGTTTATAGCCTTCCCCTTGTTTATCTTCTTTTTCTTCTTTCTTAACATCTTATCACACAAACCTATGTGGAAGACTTCCTAAAGTTGTACTATAGCATGTTACATCAATTACCACCACCACCACCACCACTATTATCTTGCCTTTTCTCCAATACTGGGACTCAAAGCAGCTTACAAATGATTAAAACCAGTACAGATTAAAAGCATACAAAAAAATCACTAAAAAAGTGCATTACAATCAATTCCTAAAAGCCTGATGGAACCCGACATCAGAAGGATGTGATCTTGGCTTCCATAGGAAGGGAGTTCCAAGTCTTGGTTTAGCCATCAAGCAGCCTTATTGATTGTGCAAAATGTACTGACTACTGAATGAATTGTGTCTTATTTTAATTTTTGTTACACTGGATGGCTATCTGTCGGGAATGATTTGATTACTGTATGTATTCCTGCATGGCAGGGGGTTGGACTGGATGGCCTTTGGGGTCTCTTCCAAGTCTATGATTCTGTGATTCTATGAAAGAATTCATGGCTAGAACCTGATGCCCACAGAACTGGAGAGAGGACTGGAGAGAGGACATTTTCCATAATAGGCCTCAAAGCTTGTTATGGAAGCCTAAAGAACCCTCGGGAACAGATTGGTAAACGATGTGGAGAGTTATATTTGAGTCCCACTGTGCTGTCTTAAAAAATGAATTGAACCTCATGTCTGTATCTGCTTTGCTGAAACTGTCCATTAGCAGGGACTGATAAAGAGGTTGGTAAAGATTATGGATAGATTCATAAATTTTCTCATCCTTGACAGAGAAGGGCATCTCAACACCTTGAGACATCCCCCAACAAAAATGTTGTGAGCTGCTCCCAGATTTTTTGCTCCTGCATGATAGGAAAAAGACCAGTTGTTTCCCCCTGCCAAAGAAACACTAGAACCCCACCCACCCCCTTTGCATTTTGTGCAAAACACATTGTGTTCTGCACAAAATGTTGTATTTGGGGGGAGCTAGTTGTTTATGTTGTACTTTGGGGAAAATATTTTTCCTCCAAAGCCCAAGTTTTGTGCAAAAAAAAAAACTTTGCAGAAATCTGTGAAACCTTCATATAAAAAGTCCTGAAATGAGAAAAATAATTTTCAAAAAGGTGAAAAATCCTTGTAATTTCATGAAGCTGGGGGAAAAAACTTTCAGAATTTTTCCTGTTGCGAATGAGAATAAAATATGTGAAGATTTACATTTCTCCTGCAGATACTGATTAAGTTATTACATTTGCAATAGCAATAACTTTTAAGTTAGCATCTGTTAATGCAAGGGACCTTGGGGGAAAAAGTCAACACAAATTAGGAGCATCCTTATTAAAGATCCATGAAAAGAAGTATAGTAGCACCCCCATATCAGCTGATTTGCCATCCGCTGATTCAATTATCTGCAGATGGCGAGAGTGGGGAGGGGTGGATGGGGGAGGGAGGGGATAGCTCTGATGGTGGTGGTGGGGTGCACAGTGGTTGGCTGAGGTGGAGGAGGTAGAGGCCTGGAAGGCCACAGTGGTGGCAGGGAGGAGGAGTAGGAGGCCTGGAGAGTTGGCGGCAGGCATGGTGGTGGTGGTGGGGCACGCAGGGCATGGCAGTAGCTGAGGAAGAGGCAGAGGCAGCCTGGAAGGCCATGGCAGCAGCAGGTATGGTGGTGGTGGGGTGTGTGGCAGCGGTGGAGGAGGAGGAGGCCTGGGAGGCCATGGCTTAGACGGGCCAGGTTGTGGCAGCGGCCTGGGCCACAAGCCTCCCTCCTCTTCCAGGGCGTTTGCTATTATCCACAGATTTCATTATCTGTGTGGGAGGGGGGGTGGAACCAATCCCCCACGGATACGGGCTTGCTATTGTATGAAGATGACGTTGGAAGTATGATCTGTGTATTCACACATCAGATGAAGGAAGTATGAAGCCCGTCTTTTCATTTCTACTTTTCTGTTCCACAGTTTTGGGAGTCCAAGGAAAATTCAACAAAGTGTATTGAATGTGATTGCTTATTAAAAAGCAAAAACAAACAAACAAAGAGAAACAAAAAAATGCTATGTAAACACTCAATTCCATTACTCTTCTCATCTTTTTCTGCATCCCATTTCCTGACAATTAAATGGTGTTTCATTTCCACTGCTCAGTCTTCACTGGGCTACCAGTAGGGTTTTCCCCTCCTACATACATTTCTTCTTTCTGCCTAAACATTACTCTGAATTCATGCAAACCTTAGAGGGCTCTCCCAAGCCTGCTAATATCTCCCCCTTTTGTGCATGGACTGGTGGAATTTTGGATACACCAAGAAAAGAACTTGACATCACCATTAATCAGAGCTTTGATGAGTTACTTGGAAAGGCAAAATGCTATGCTGTCAGGTGTATTCTGGTAGTCCAAAAAGTAACCTATATATTTGTGTATAATAATATGGATCATAATGGGCATACAAACATAGCTGCCATCCACCGTTTTCAGCAGGATATGCATCTCTGATTTTAAATCACTGGCAAAAGTAGACAAGAGTTTGCACATCCAACAGCTCCTTACAATTTACTTTTCCTAGACAGAGAGCAGTTCACCACTTGGGTTCAGGATAATTGTATCCACCAGGAGAATTATAAGATCTGTGCTCAAAAATGAAACTGTTGGATTACTCAAGTATTCTTAAATCAGCCATACGAAATCACAATTAAAAAACTGCTTTGAGACTGCTTTGAAAACAATTTTATCCCATCCCCCATCCCAGGGTATGAAAAGCTCTATGAAATAACTAGCTATACCCGGTGTAGCATACACCGTTCCCCCCATGCGCCCCCCCCCCACGATGGTATACATGCTGGTCCCCATGCTACCCCCGCTGCCTCCCTCCCCACCCCTGCCACCCCCATGGCACCTCACCCCTCACTCCCCTGCTGTGCCACTGCGGCCCTCGCCACCCTTCCTGCCGCCTCCCTTCCTGCCCCCCGCCATGCTACTGTGCCCCTTGCTGCCCTCCCCACTGACCCCATCCCCACCCCCCCATGGCACCTCACCCCCGCTGTAACACCGCAACCCTTGCTGCCCTCACTGCCGCCTCCCTCCTCCTGTGTCACCTCACCCCCCCCACCATGCCACCGTGTCACCTTGCCCCCCCCCATGCCACTGCGGCACCTCGCCCCCCCCTCCATGCCACTGGTTGGTCAGTTTCCTAAGCAGCCAATCAGCACACTGAAAACGGCAACATACCCAAAAGAAATATATATAGAGAGAGAGATAATGATAATCCACCCTGCACTGAAAACATCCAAAAGGAGATGGCAGCTATTTTCACATGAGATGAACATGTACACAAAGTTAAAAGCATGTTATTTGTCACTAGTAAGTCCATGAGGAAAATAATTGGTCTAAAATTCCATTGCTGCTTTTCTCGATTTACCCAATGAAAAACATAATAGAAAATACTCTGAATTAATTCCAGCTATGCCTATTGGGAACTCAAAGCAGCTCCATCTATAGGAGAATCAGAAAACAATCCCATCAGGTAAGACATTATGTCAAAATATATGTGCCTATGCCATCTGTTTAGCTGAGATGAAGAATAAAGACCAAATGCCCTGAATATCTCATAATCAACATCAACATGTGAGAGAGTATAGATAGACAATAAAAACAACATTTATACTTGCTACAAAATCTACTCTTCCCACCAATATTCTCAGGTAAAACAGCTCATTGTTTGCTCTCCTAAAAATGTAACAGTGTATTGCACCCTCTGCTGGTGAAAGCCACTCTTTACATGTATGACGTGCACCTGATACTCTGGCTTAAACAATGTTTTTTATGGGGACAAGAACTTCAGATACATATGCAAATGTACATTAATATTGCAAGTTTTTTGATATGATAAAACACTTTAACACCTACCTATTTCTTCATAATCAACATGCTGTTCAAACAGCTTAACTTCAGGTGCTTTCTCTGTACAACCAGCCTTCAACTTTCTCAAGGGTTAGGGGTGGAGGACCCCCGTGAAAGTGGAAAAACCACGAATATAAGCCTGCTATTTTGTTTTTACCAGAGAGAACAGTTCTCTAGGCATTTGTAGGTCCTCCAGCGTGACTCTATGGTCAATGTCCAGTGGAAGCATACCATATAATCCTGCTGGAGGACCTAAAAAATGCCTAGAGAGAACATATTTAGAAATCCACAAATAATCATCTATGAATGCTTAACCCGCAAATATGGAGGGACTATTGTAATTAAAAAAACATTCTGGGATTTAAGATTCCTTACCTTGGGCTTTTCATCCAGTATTTGTTGGCGAATCTCCTTGTGTTTTTCTACAAGCCTTTCCTGCCTTTTACTCTGAGCATCTTCTAGCTGTAAAAAAGCAGGAAAACAATGTGTTGTATTATATTCAACACACAGTTGCATTTTATATGGAAATAAGTATATTTGGTAGGCAGCTGGGGTGGGAATCATGTGACCTTCCAGATGTTGTTGGGCTGCAGCCCCCAGCCTTCCCCCCCACTGACTATGCTTGCTAGGACTGATGGGAACTGCAGTCTAATAATATCTGGAGAGCTGCATGATCCCCACCTATGCACACTATAATGTAATAAGCTTGGTGGACTATGTTGATATTAAAAATTACAATTAAAATAATTAGTATGTATGTAATAATAGAAGAATGTGTGTGTGTCTCCAGTAAAGTACCACCACTCTGAAACCTAGACCCCTGAAACTTGGCAAGGACACTAAAGGGACCATTGGGGTGTGCATCTTGGGGTTATTTTGATTTTTAAATTGATTCATGTGTTTTAGTTAATTAAAACCTCCTTTCAGCCTATAGTTGTGCTCTTAGATACCGCATATCTCTAATCTTCCTTACAGAAAAGGCAGAAGGCAGGCTGGGGAGATTTTCCTCACAAGGTATCTAGGCAGGTTCACAAACTGCTTCCCTCTGCAGGACCCAGAACTCTTAAAACACTTCAGGAAGAAAGAAATTCCTGTTGGCTACCAAATAAGGAGAGGACAGTGAGGAGAAGGAAAAGTTGAATGAGCACCAAGGAAAAGTGTGGAAGGATGGTAAAACAAGGAAGAAAGAAAAATAATAGAAATGGGGTACAGAAGAGCAGGTGGAAAGAGAATGAGCATTTTTTTGGGAGGGGGGATTACTAACGCAAAGCAATAATTCTGGTACTATTTAATATACAGTATGACTTCAGGAAACAAAGTAGATTTATTTTTAATCTAAAACTTTACTTTTACTAGAAAGTAATAATTTAAATCAGTGCTTCTTAAGCTATCTGATGTGGAGGATGCCATTTTTCCCCAGAGTGCCAGGGTCTGTTACCACATTTGTGTCCACTGACTACAATTGGTTCTTCATTTCCTGGAAACTCTCCAGTGACCAGCAATTGATGGCTTATGGACTAGCCCCTGTGCATGGACCACCAGTGCTTCAAATCATATTGAACTAAACCCAATTGCTAGTCTCAACTACAGAAGATTCAATGAATCAAAGGAATTTATAAGTGCTGACTTACTTTTCAAGAATTGATTCAATAAGACCCCTGCAGTTGGCACTAACAATTGGATTTAGGCCAGTGTCTTAAAACTAGAAGAAACATCTGGAGTTTATAGTTGGCTAACAGTGTAACATTAAAACAGAACCTAATCAACAAACAGGGAAACCTACAGGATAGGAGGTTAAACCCACCCAAATTTCTACCCTAAACCCAATGTTTTAAACCTAATATGTAGAAAGAAGGGGAAATAAGAAATATCAGTGATCATGGTGTTTGTAGATAATGGGTGATGTAGTCCAATGTCTACAAGCTGCAAGGTCAGGAATGGACAACATACCACATGAGAAGCTCCAGTAGCTCTCCCCCATGTCCTTACTGCTCCTTGGCAAGTGACCATTCCTGGTGGGAAGGGAACTAGAACTATGGGACAGACTAGATGATATGCAGTATTTGCCATGGTTTTATTTTTGCAAAGATGTGCCCCAAGGGGCAAAAGAAATCTCGCTGTCACAACACATGAATGTTTTCAATGACATATCTTATGTTTAGTGTCCTTTGTTTTGTAATTGGTCGGCAGAAGGTAAACATGATTTTTATCCGATCGCTAAGGCACGTATCTCTGCAAAAATCCTGTTGTGGCAGGGACATTGGTTTAACTGCATGGACCACTCATCCCCCTTAATGTGAAGTCTGATCCTATTTCTCCTGTCATTACCAGTAAGGAAATGCAGCTATATCTGGATCACTTTCTGCTGGGGAAAAGACTCTGAGCTTTTAGAAGGACCTTAGTTCCTGGCTGAACCTAATAATAAGAGTGTAGTTTCCTTTGGCATAGAGAATCTCCATCTCCTCTCCAGAGGAATGGGCATGGTTCTAAGGAGTTGGAACACTGGCTGCCTTTGTTAGTGCTACCTCCACTGATATGCCCTGTCACTGGGCTGTAGGAGTAGGCAAAGCAAGGAACAGGAGGGAGGCAAGAGCAGGCTTGACTGCTGTGGAGCAGGACATGTTCACAACTTGTTCATAAGAGGCTATGATCAAGACCCCTGTTCAACTTATGCCTGCTCATGAGGAGGTGAAGCAGGCCACCCTTCTGAGTACCTCAGCCAATGTACATCCTATAATGTACTAAGAATGTCTGTGAAATGAAATCTTCTCATATTTCTTAGAGCAGCTTTAAAGTTATCCTTGCTGTACAGAAAACAGGAAATGGACTTTTAAGTTCCCCATACTCTCTATTACACTGCAACATCCTATCTGAAATACCACCATTAATGTGTCCCACTATATTCCTTCACATTTCAGATCTATTAATGTTGTGGAGGAACACATGAAATTCCTGCATACCAAGATAATATTCAAAGTGTCTTGATAACAAAGCGAAGAGAGGAAACCAAGTTTACAAACAGGTATATGCATATACATATGTGTGTGTTTGTGTGGACAGCCAAGAAATCCCATGGGCAAGATTTCTCTATATAAAAAGAGAAACTTTACTATAGTATTTAGTTTTTATGACTACTCTGACATCGTTACTCTGGGCAAATCAGCACGTGCCTGCTATCTCCAGCCATAACCACATGAACTAAGTTTGAATGCACTTGCATGCAGAGGACTCACCCTTTTAATGTATTGCACCACCTCCTGAATATAAGAACGAATCATTTCTGTCTTCTCCCTGGGAGCAAGATCAAAAAATACTGATTCCATTCAATGAATTCTTATCTCATGCTATCAGTATACAACATGCTGATTCTGCCACAGTCTGCTTGTAAACCATAAATCCATTTTGCTAAGTAAGGAAAAAATAAAATTAGCACAAAAATCAGTAAGTGTGTTATACACACAAGATTGCTAAATGGTTGAACTTTGGGTCATAAAGCCCACAAAAATTAAGGGCTGTGGAGTTTTGTATGCTCTCCACGATTGTGTGCATGTATATGTCCATGTGCATGTGAATGCACTACTACAGTTTATTGTATGTCACCTTAAAGATCATTTAATTAAAAGGTAAGATTCAAATTTTCTAAATAATTAAGAATATTAATAATAAGCATGGCTAACTTTTTTCAGCCCAAGCTGGATTTAGTTTCAGATACATTCTTGAGGGCGGCATTCCACTGGTGGGCATGGTCAAAGAGAAAAGGGTGGGGCCAAAATACTAACACATGTGAGCTTCAAACTCTTTGTGCTGTAATTAAATCTTAGGAGCTGTGGTTGCTGATGGCTCTCATGTCAGTGGGATGGTGAATCCACTACAAGCTTTAAAGAACTGTCCAGGGTGTTGAGCCCTATTCCTAAATAGGTTCAGCACACTGAACAGTGACTTTAAAGTTTGAATTAAAATGTGGAGTGGATTCACTGCAACATTAGATAGAAGCCACCAGCTGCCACTCTTAGGAGTTGCATTTGGTCTTTTAAGAAGGGAGAATCCCCAAAGCTGGGAAACTACCAAACACTGGTGTCATAAGGAAGGGCTAAATCCAGCCCCAGAACATGCGGCTTCCCACTTCTGTTTGTAATACATAATCACTGGGGAGGAGCTGAATACGCCTACCTTCACATCTGGTGTTGGGGGAAAAAACTATGCAGGAGAACAATTCAGGGCTTCAATATCTTTGGTGGCCTTTCAGTGTCTTCAGGACATAATTAAAAGTAAGAGCTGAAGTCTATACTTACTCATCCACTTGACTCCTATCCTTTGATTTCGCTTCTGTGATTTTCTCCTGTCTCTTTTTGTCCATCTTTTTCTTTAATTCTTTCTTTTCTCTGCAATAAACAGACTTCTTTTTTAAAAAAAAAGAGAAGGAAAAACAGAACAAAGCAAAGGCTGACAGCAAAATGCAAGCTTTTGCACAAATTTTTGCAAAAAAAAAAGTGTGGTGTGATTTTCTCAGTACGGTGTCTGGATGTATTGAGACACTTTTCTCACTAAGCATGAGAAAATTTGAAAGTCTTCTTTACATTCCAAACTGACAACCCAAACCTATGCATACAGAAAGTAAGTCCTATTGTCTTCCACTAGCAGATTCCAGAATGGAATGGAAAGGAGTACTTTATGTATTTACAATGTGTCTTACCTTTCACACATTTCTTTAAGTTTTTTCAACTGATTGTTCTGGCACTCCTCTGCTACATCTGTCAGCTTTTGAATGAGCTTAGGAAAGAAAAATACAGCCATATCAGGAAGCTCCAAAAACTACATTTTATTGACAGACATTCTGATGGCTTTAGAGTTTAAGCTGCTTGAGTCCCAAGTCCTCAGGCCCACAACTCAGTAGAAGAACCCCTTATGTGCATGCAAAAGGTCCGATGTTCAATTACAGTTGACCTTCTGTATCCACAGATTTGGCATCCATGGATTCTACCATCCACAGCTTGAAAAATATCCCCCCCCACAAAAAAATCCAAGAAGCAAACCTTTATTTTGCCATTTTATATAAGAGACACCATTTTACTATGCCATTATATATAACGGGACTTGAGCATCCCCGGATTTTGGTATCCGTGGAGGGTCCTGGAACTAAACCCCAGCAGATACCAAGGCCCCACTGTATGAGCAACTTGAGCATCTGTGGATTTTGATATCTGTGGGGAGGGTCCTGGAACCAGTCCCCATAGTTTCCAGACTAACAGTAAAGACAGCTCCACATAGAGAACATTGGGACTATCCAGTTTTGAGGTTACTAGTGGGCCTAGGCTAGCCCTATCCAGAAATGGATGTAGCTGTAGGAAGGGATGTATCTGTAGTTCACTGTTAGAGCAGTTTGATGCCACTTTAACTGCCAGTGTTCCATCCTAAGGAATCGTGGGAGCTGTAGTTTGTTGAGGTGCTTAGAGCTTACTGCTATAGAGTGACTAGTGCTGTAGCCCAAGAGAGTGGACTAGAGTTCCCATTGAGAGAATTCTGACTACGTGACCAATCTACAAATCCAAAGAATCATAGAATCATAGAATCATAGAACTGTAGAGTTGGAAGAGACCACGAGGGCCATCCAGTCCAACCCCCTGCCACGCAGGAAATCTTGATCAAAGCATCCCCAACAGATGGCAATCCAGCCTCTGTTTAAAGACCTCCAAAGAAGGAGACCCCACCATGCTCCGAGGGAGTGTGTTCCACTGTTGAACAGCTCTTACTGGCAGAAAGTTCCTCCTAATGTTGAGGTGGAATCTCTGTTCCTGGAGCTTGCATCCATTGCTCCGTGTTCCAGTCTCTGGAGCACCAGAAAACAAGCCTGCTCCATCCTCAACGTGACACCCCTTCAAATACTTAAACAGGGCTATCATATCGCCTCTTAACCATCTTTTTTCCAGGCTAAACATAACCAGCTCCCTAAGTCTCTCCTCATATGGCATGGTTTCCAGGTCTTTCACCATTTTAGTTGCCCTTCTCTGGACATGCTCCAATTTGTCAATATCCTTTTTGAATTGTGGTGCCCAGAACTGGACACAGTATTCTAGGTAAGGTCTGATCAAGGCAGAATAGAGCGGCACTATTGCTTCCCTTGATCTAGACACTATACTTCTATTGATACAGCCCAAAATCGCATTGGCCTTTTTAGCTGCCGCATCACACTGTTGACTCATGTTCAACTTGTGGTCTACTAGGACTCCTAGATCCCTTTTGCATGTAGTCTTGTTCAGCCAGGTCTCCCCCATCCTATATCTATGCATTTCATTTTTCTGCCCTAAGTGCAGTACCTTACATTTCTCCGTATTGAGTTTCATTTTGTTAGCTTTGGCAGATTATACTGGCAAAAGGCACTCTGAACTATTAGACTTCCAGTAATAGAGACAGATCTAGAAGTATGCCTAGGGTATGAAGCTGCTCTTTTAGAAAGAGTACACACCCACCCACCCCTGAGCAGGTAACAGAGCAATCTCCTGGATTCAGAAATCACTCATCCACAGGGTCTTCATCTTACAAGGATTCAACTGTAGTTTACTGGCCCCATCCAGCCCATCTCTGAGTGCTGACATTGATCAAGGAATTGCATTATCATACCTGATCCAGATGGTGCAGAGATGGAATTGCATGGCATCAGCATAAAGTTGGCATTTTGTTCTGTGGAAGTGAAACCACTTCCACTGTGGAAGTGAAACCACTTCCACTGGTTTCATTTATCATTGGGAACAGGATGGTATAGCAGTTAGAGTGGGCCGGCGTGGTACAGTGGTTTGAATGTTGGACTAGGACACTGGGAGACCACGGTTTGAATCCCTACTTGGCCAGGGAAATCTATGGGATGACCTTGGGTAGCCCACACTCTCTCAGCCTCAAAGGAAAGAAATGGCAAACCTCCTCTGAATAAACCTTACCAAGAAAACTCTCTGAGAGGGTCACCATAAGTCCAAGTGCACTTGAAAGCACAGAATAACAACACGGAACGGTACCCTCCCAAATACCACACTGCAATTGTCAAATAGGTTGAAGTACAGCAACCCAGCAATACTTTCTGAAACTGGGGTCAGAACCAATGAAGCACAGTGCCCCCAACATCCCACCCTTGGAGCTGGTGTAGGAAGATACCATAGTTGTTGGCATTTAAAAAGATGATAAGAGATCAAAAAGAATTAACAGGGTTACACTCCCCCATCCCTCTCCCATCTATCATGGAAAAAGGAGGCTAATTCAGTCCCCTACTACACTGACTCGGAAAGCTTCTTTGTGCCATTACCCTTCAAGACATGAATGGGTATGCATTTTGTGGTGGAGGAGTCCTCTCCACTGCTCCTAGTCTCTGGAAAGCAGCTCAAAGTGTTCAAAATTCCCTATCCTTCCCAGGAGGTGCACTGAATGTGACAAGGTGTCTTCTCACCTCCAATTTAGACTCATAACTCCATGCCAGGAAAGGTGTGGTGGCCTTGAAGGCTTCTAGCTTTACCTGAATTCTTCCTGCTGCTGCCAGAAAAATGTCCTGCATGTAAATGCATAGCTGGGGTGGGGGGCGGAGGAGTGGGATAAATGCCAGGCATTCCATGACAAAGATCTGACCAGAATTTGGAGCCACTGCACAGACAAGCAGTTGTTTTCAAGACATTTATGGTAAATCGTATGAGCTGCTGTACAAGTAGATATATTCAGTATATTCAGCCTTTGATGGCAGTAAGATTCTGGGAGTTGTTATTCAAAAAGGTAGCTTGGTCAAATACAGTACCAAGAACAAGCCTTTCTACAGTACCAAGTACTTTGGTACTTGGCACTACAGTATTTTGATTCTACCCCTTTGATTTTCCATACAACAAAGTAACCAACTGAGTTGACAACAAGTACCCCAACAGCATACTGGAGCCCAGACTGGAATTATACAATAGCAGTGTTCCTGCCTTCTTTCACCTCCTTCTTGGCACTCCAAAATATCTATTCCTAAACCAATTGGATTCCTTTTCCAGCCCAGAGGGCTGCCCCATACAGCGTGCTTGACTCAGACAACAGTGAAGCTGCAGCTGTAAAAATAAAAGCTGCTTTGGAACAATATATGCATAATATCACTTTGCTGTTTATAGCTTGTGCTCTGGAATCCATTTAGAGTACACATAGTTTCACAGAAGGTTGTCTGACACAAACAGGAATTATCTGGAAGCTTCTCATTTTTAAAACCAATATCAAAGCTCTTGTTCCCAGTTCTTTAGGCTATGCTAAACTAATTGCTTATTCTGGAATGAATTTTTTTGACAATTGATGTGGAAGTAAGACATTAGGCAGAGCATATCGGTTTTGTCTTCAAAGCCACAGAGTGCAGGATCCCCAAAGATTAGCCCAAATGTCAAAACAATCAATTATGACTCAACATTTGAAATTAGTTGGAGCAGATGTGAAAGTTGGCAAGATGTTGCATCCTTACCAGGCATAATACTATCATTACAAATTAGAAAAGGTGGTGGAAATGAAGGAGTCAGTATCATAATAATGCCTGTATAGTAAAGCCCATTTGGAACATGCGGTACTGTATATTCTGGTGTATAAGACGACTGGGTCTTTAAGACGACCCCCCCAATTTTAAAGTTAAAATATAGAGTTTGGGATATACTTGCCAAATAAGACTACCCCCCACCACCCGCCCTCCCCGAAGCCCCATCTCGGACTCAGGAAGGACGGGAGCTGGCTAGGAAGCTTCCTAGCCACCTCGGAGCTTTGGCTGGCTGGGAGGGGGGGAGACCACTGCCAGCCAAACCTCTGCGCTTTCACAAGGGCTCCTCGCGAGGAGCCCTTGTAAAAGTGCAGAAGTTTGGCTGGCAATGCTCTCCCCCCCCCCACCAGCCAGCCAAACAATCCTCCGCGTTCTCCCTGGCAAAGCAGGAGGAACTCGGAGGTTTGTTTGGCTGCCTGGGTGGGGAGAGCGTTGTCAGCCAAACTTCTCTGCATTTACAAGGGCTCCTTGCGAGGCCAAACCGCTACATTTGCCCCTCTCCTCTGCCTTCGCTTCCTCCCCAAAGGGGGTGAAAGTGGAGGAGAGGGGCGAATGTACCCGGTTTGCCTCACCCGCCACCTGGTCTCCTGCGTCTTCGCTCCCTTTATGAAGGGAGTGAAGACGCAGGAGATGGGTGGCAGGCCAGGGAAACTGCTACATTCGCCCCTCTCCTCCACCTTCGATTCCTCCCCAAAGGGGGAAAGGTGGAGGAGAGGGGCGAATGTACCAGTACACGCTTTGCCTCACCCCCCTGCCCGATCTCCTGTGTCTTCATTCACTTTGCGAAGGGAGCCAAGAGGCAGGAGATCGGGTGGTGGGTGAGGCAAACTGTATACCCAGCATATAAGATGACCCCCAATTTTGGGGGATATTTTCCAGGGTTCAAAAGTCGTCTTATATGCCGGAATATACGGTATATTTCTGGTGCCCTGTATTTTAAAAAAGAGGCATAATTTCACACACTCTTGCCATGATTTTTCCAAAACCACTGCAAATTTTTTTGTTGTTGCCATTAGTAATGGTGGCGGCGGCGGGGGGGGGGAGACAGATAGACCCACATGTTGCTTTATATAGTTTTTTTAAAAAAACACAAACACCTGCCTCCGTACAGATATACAGATAAGTGGCCAAAACCACAACTAGGACTTCATGCAGCATTACCATTAGAGGCCTTCAAAGAACATAGGGAGACAAGGTGTTATACATACCAATTTAATATGTGCTTGCTTCTGGTATTTTTCACTATAATACTGTTCTTGACGAAGATTAAGCAGCTGCTGTTGTTGCTTTTCTTTCAGCTCTATTAACTTTTGAGTCATTTCTGAATCAAGGGTGGCCAGCTCTTGTTCAACTGTTGATGAGCTGTGATCCGGGCTGCCAGTTTCACCTCTGTATGGGTCAACAAAGGTATGGGTCAACAAAGGTACTTTACACATGCTGTGAAGGCACTAGCCACAAATCCCGTATACATAGGTGTCTGTATGTATACATGCTCTTGTGTCAACCCATCTTGATTCTTACTCAGCTCAGGCTGAATGTACAAATATTTTCTGGATCTTGTAATTATCTTAGAATAAGCCCAAGATTTTTTAAAAAACATGTTTAGATGTGAAGCCTTCTACTCACATTGAAACACACCAAATTACCTGCATGGTCACAATACCATGTACATGTCTGCTTGGACTGAGAAATTTTGAGCCCATCTTTTGATGCAATTTGCATACTACAGCCAGTTGCTTCTTAGAATGGTTCTACTACCAAGAGCCATACAATGCATGTGACATGGGAGCAGCAACTTCTGCTAAGATGCCTTTTTGCTTTGAAGTACAATGTCTGTCTCTTTTACCACTCTTATGTCACAAGGCTCATGCATTACATTAATTGAACAGATATATCAAATATTTTATTGAGCTGATCTTTCATTAACTCTCTTAGCAGGTTCACAATCCAGAGCTTGGGAATGGTGATGTCATTAAGGGGGATACCTTAAGCAGCTATGGTTGATGCTGATGTATGTGTGTGTGTCAGTGTGGTGTAAAGGTTTGAGCACTGGACTGCAACTCTGGAGACCAGGATCCAACTTCCTGTTTGGCCATGGAAAACCACTGGGTGACCTTGGGCAAGTCACACTCCCTCATCCCTAGAGGAAGGAAAGGCAAACCCTCTCTGTACAAATCTTGCCAAGAAAACCCCAAGACAAGTTCAACTTAGGGGCGCTATAAGTTGGAAACAAGTTGAATGCACACAAACCCAACACCATGTACTTTAAGTTGCCTGTTGATTTATGGTGACTCCATGAATTTCATAGGGCTTTCTTAGGCAAGGAATACTCAGAGGTGGTTTTGCCAGCTCCTCCCTCTACATTTGTTGGAAGTCTCCCATCCAAGTACTAAGCAGGGCTGACCCTGCTTAGTTTCCAAGTCAGACAGGATCTGGTGCCTTTAGGGCAATTATATGACATTCAAATAAAAATATCAAGTCTAACAAGTGAGGAAGATGTATATATATATATATATATATATATATATATATATATACACCTCATGGCAACACTCCTCTCTTGAGATTGCTCCCACTCACTGTGAGGACCAGGGAAGAGGGGCTAGGCCCTGAGATCTGGGAACTCTACTTGGGGAGGAAGATGAGCCCTCAACAGATATGGCATGAAACCAGGCACAACTGGAGGGAAAGAATACTGCAACACTACAAATATACTCCTAGTTTATCAGCACTTGATTTAACTGACATTCTTCCAATGACACTTTTATTATACTTTGGACATTGTGGCTGGCTTTATTTCAAAACCCATAAATAGGTTTTTGATCAGTCAGTTCCATTCCTTTTAGAATTGGTACACCCCAGATGTATGTATCCAGATGTGAAACTATTTAGTGGCTTCCAAAGAAGAGAGTTCACCAAAGGCAAGGGGTCTGTCAAAGGAAAGTAAGCTGAGCAGAACAACATACAAAAGTAAGGGGGGAAATCATTTTCATAACATGGAATCTGAGCAACAAACTCCCAAAGGATCAGTGTGCTATTTTTGGTCTTGGGAAAGAACTGCAACTATAAAGGGTGAGGTGAGAAGGAGGAGCAACCAATGGGGCATGTGAAATAAACAGAGCAACAGCAAGCTAAACAGTGACAATTTAAAAAATACACACACAGACATAAAAATAAAAACAAGCCCAATTCAAAAGAAATACTGTACACCAGTTTGCATCTTAACAGATAATCGGAGGTGTTTATAGCTCTACCAAGGTGTAAAGCTTGTTGCCAAGGAAACCACAGAGTCTAAAGGCCAGAACCTATTGCTTGGGAAACATAGTCCCTGTGTATGAGAGAGATTTGTACAAACATGAGAGATTGAAATTCAGACCTAGAAACCCAAACCAATACAATGACTTGCCCTCTCAAGCCAAAAATTTGTAAATAGGGCCAACACCTATGTGGATGGGAAACAATTTAGGTTCACTGAAGCCAATGGCACCAGAAAGACACATACTGACATCTGGTGTAGTTCACTGTGTGTGACTGTAGTGGATTGAACAGACCTATGACTGAATATATATGAGACAGACACAAACCAAATATAGACTGCTTCATCCATCCCTAGAGGACAGGGTTAGAATTATGAATGCAGATATATATTTAAATGCATACTTGTGTTTAAAAATGTATGTGGATGCAGAAATAAACAGAACAGACTGCTGAGTGAAAATGGTGATGTCATGGGTTTGTATATAGAATTTTTGCTTGATTTATTGTGTGAGTATGAGGTAAGTAGCTATTGGGAAGGAAGAGAGAATGGAGTGGTGAAGTGGATGTTGATTGGTGGGGTGTTTGAGGAGATTTACAAGAGACATTGGTAAATGACAGGTGGAAGTTCAGTTTGAGTAGGAGGGAGTTTTAGCCTGGAGTTTGAGAAGAGTGTAGCAAGAAATGTGTTTGAGAGGAGTTGGAGTAAGAGAAATAAGTTTGAGTTGAATGATTGGTAAAGGTCTGATTTACCTTGAGAGGAGAGAGTGTGGTGTTTTAAATGTTGTAAATAATCTGCTGTGTTATGTTTAACTTCTGTAAATAAAGTTTTTTTTTATACACTCTTGGCCTCTGGAATCTCTATCATTCTGAGAGCTTGTTTCAGACAAGGTGACTGTGGTGGTAGCCTTGAAGGTGGAAGTTTGGTGTCTCGTTAGGGATAAAAGTAGTATAATTCCCCATTAGGAACCTTAGGGGCATTTAGACTGACTCCCACAGTTAGTGTCACGTAAGGGGGACAGGACGAAGTTCTTACGCATGGTAAAGGTAGGGATCAGGGAAAGCCCTCACGCTGAGGGACCATCTAAACAGTGAAGATACCCCTCATGGAATTTGCTGGGAATCCTACCAGTCTAAACAGGATCCAGTGCCAATCCACACTATTCAGAAGGAGGGGGGCCCAAAACAGCAAAAGCAATGGGGTAAAAGCTTTCAAAGATTTCCCCGTACTTTTTCACAAACTTATTTATTTATTTATTTATATCCCACTCTTCAGCCACAAGGCTATCAGAGCAGCTTACAAATTGTTTTAAGCAATAGCAATTTACACATCTACACTGCGTTAAGCAGTTTCCAATGTGTGTTAGCTAATTGACCCCACAAGCTGGGTACTCATTTTACCAACCTACAAAAGGATGGAAAGCTGAGTGAACCTTGGAGCCCACTGGAATTGAACTTGCAACGTGGTGACTTGCAGTACTGGCATTTAACCACTGCACCACCAGGGCTACGAGGTGGGTGCACATTTTTGCTCATTTGGACTATAGAACAATAAAAAACTTGAAGGGAAGCACAAATCTGATTGGCTGGGTGAGAGTGGGGGTGGGTTTTGCTAGGAGGGCAAACACACACTGCCACCATGTTGGATTTTCGCCATAGCAATCGCTTGCTAAAGCAATAAAAAGGATCAATATTTTCTGTTTTGCTTTGGAGAATTGCTCTATCACACCAGCACATCTTGGGACGACTTAAAAACAAAACAAAACCCGGTGGTGGTGAAGAACTAATGCGAGTAAACTAATGCAGCCACCATCAGGAATGTGAGGCTTATGGGGGCTTCTGAGGCCAGAAAAACCATTTGGACATGTTGCTGCTGCTGTGAGATGCCAATACTACTATGAAATATTTCGGATTTTTTCCCCTCGTGTAGATGCACCCTGAGTGTTTGTAGAGAACACTGGGAAGGCTTCACATTGGGTGGGTTAAATGTAAAGCTTCCCATATTTATCCACAGTGCTTTGTTTGCCTGAGACAAATCCTCACAATTGGTGATATTAGTGGGATATAAATAGAAATCCCCACATTTGCTGTAGGCAGTAGTGGGATATAAGTTGAGATCCCACAAGAACATCTGAAAGTGACATGTATTGAATATATACTGGTTTGCCCATTCCTAATTTTTGTTCCCCTATGGAAGAACAGAAGTTCCTGGTTAACTCTTAGCATGTGTGTTATTTTAGTGCAACAAACTGAGTTATTACAAAGGTAATGAGGAAAAGATCCAAGACTGCAAAGGAAAAGTAGTTAAAAACCATGCTGGTCTTCTCCTCATCTCCTCTGTAATGACTGTTTGTTGCACTAGTGTAACATACTCTCTTGCTTTAATATTTTGTAAACCAATTTGGAAAAGAAGTATACTGAAATAGGTAATGATAGTGTTGTGATAAAGGAGGTGGGCTGGTACTTGAAAGATCTGAGTTCCATTCCCCATTGCACCATGAAACTCATTGGGCCACCTTGGGACCAGATTCTCTCCCTCCCTCCTTTCTTTTTCTCCCCATCTCTGTGCCTGCCTAATCTACCTCACAAAGTTGTTGTGGGGATAAAGTGGCAAGAAGGAGAGTCATGCTGCCTTAAGCTTCCTAGAGGAAAGGTATAGTAACGGCAACAGACGTGTCAGCAACACATCATTGTCATTGTCATCATCATCTTAAGTTAAATAAGTAAGTAGTGGGGGGGGGAATTGGTGTATCCTATGTTGTGGGCTGGGAATAAAGGCAGTTTTTTAAAAAACAAAACATTATCCTTATTAAAAAGAAAAGAAAAAAAGAAACACACACACTTTTTAATACATAAAACTGCATCAGAAGGAAAAATACAACTAACAACACTAAAACAAACAAACAAAGTTATAACAATGACAAAAAAGAAAGGGGGGGGAGGCAATGACTTCCAACTTTCCTACTGATGGGGATATATATTCTAGTTTCTTGCTTCCTCTAACCTAAATTAACTTGTTCCTCTTGTATAAGCCAATTTAACTTCAAAACCCACTACTCATAACTTCTCCCAATATTCTTTCATATAATCCATTAACAGCCCCCCATCCCTCTTAAGGGGATAAAGGCAGTTCTCAAGTCTGAGGAGGCTGAAGATTTGGTCATTTAAAATGAACCATTTGAAGAAACAAAAGGAAGAACAAGATGAAAAAAAGCACATATAGACACACTCTACAGTATATGATGGGATAAAATTGATGACTGCAAATTAGTAATAGCAAAGTCTATGATTTGACATAAATCGGTATCAGCTCACTCACACAGGTAACAGTTTCTAAAACTGAAGTGCAATATTATGAGTTGGTTACATGGCAAAAAAAAAAAAATGTGGTAAGAATTCGCCCAGATTCCTAATGGTTCACATGACTTTTTAGTCAAAGACACTATATTCAGAAGGAGGGGGGCAAAAATACCTGTAAATAGCGCGGCAACAGCTTTTGCTAGTTTTTGAGACTTTTCCCCAAAGAAGTGATATATTTACAAAAAATGCACACAAAAGGATGTGTGAACACCAAATTCGAAAGTGGCCATGTAAACTATCAATGCGCAATAGGGCAAAATTCGCAGCGGCAAGAAAGAGGATTTTGCCGAGCTGCCTGTTGGAGGAAAGGGGCATGGCCGCCTCACCGTGGGGTCTCACCCTCCCCCATTGTGCCATGGACTCCCCTGCACCCTTGCCAGACTCCCCTGTGCCCTTGGCATCTTCTGGGAGGGCTGTGTTACCTCCCCTGTGCCCTTGCCATTTTCAGGCCACGTGGCGCCCCTGCCAACCTTGGTCTGTGCGGCTGATCGACGGTCACTTTGCACCCCGCTGGGAGGTCCAATGACTGCCTCGTGAGCGGTGCAGTGCTGTTTTTGTCACTGGGCCTTGGCTGCCCCCCACCCACGCCGTGGTTACTCTAGAGCAGTGGTTCTCAACATGTGGGTCCCCAGATGTTGTTGGACTATAGTTTCCAGGAGCCCTCTGAGTTCTCACCTTGACAGCCAGGTAGCCCTCCCAATCATTAGTGAGGCTGTAGGATTGAACTCACAGCCTCACTAATGACTAGGAGGACCACCTGGCTGTCAAGGTGAGGCCTCAGAGGGCTCCTGGAAACTGTAGTCCAACAACATCTGGGGACCCACAGGTTGAGAACCATTGCTCTAAAGGCTTTGACAGTGGCACACAGGTTCACAAAGCCACACCGCTCCCGGGGCCTCCAGGGTCAGTGTCCATGGTGGGGACGGCAGCCAAGACCCAACAACAGCCTCAGGCACTGCACAGCACAGAGAGGGGGCTAAGAGAGTTGCTGTGGGAGGGAATTTCACAGTCTAGGAGCAGCTACCAAGAAGGCTCTCCTGAGTCCTCACCAAACATGTCTGTGATGGTAGTGGGACCAAGACAAAACCTTCCATCAAAGATCTTATAACTCAGGTAGGCTCATATAGGGGGATGTGGTCTTTCAGACTGTCTGGAATTAAGTCATATAGGGGTTTATAGATCATAGCCAGCACTTTGAATTGTGCCTTGAGACAAAGGTGCTATGTATTCCCTGTAACTAGTAACCAAGTTAGCAGTCTGGCTGCAACATTTTGGGCTGGATGAAGTTTTGGAACAGTTTCCAAAGGCAGGCCATGTAGTACAGAAGGCCCTTCAGAACTGTGGTGGTTCAGTTCAGAGACCCTCTGTGGATGCCAAATAACATGAACGGTCAAGCCCCATATTATTCAATGGTGGTGATGTGAATGGGCACACTTCAGCATATCCATGTTCACATCACCGCCACTGAATAATATAGGGCGTGGCAATCCGTGGATAGCCCAGTCTGCAGAACGGTGGCCCGTCAATATGGAGTGTCCACTATAATCCAATTAGGATGTGATCAGGTATGTGTTACTGTAGCCAGATCTGACATCACCAGGAATGGGAGCAGGTGGCACAGCATTTTTAGTGCCTCTGCCAAAACCTATGCATCCAGCCCCAGGTCTCTGTCCATGTGTACACTCAAGTGACAAACCTGAGATTTCAGGGGGAATGTAACCCCACCCAGCACAGGCTAAATTCCTGTTCTCTGATCTACCTTTCAGCTCACTAAGAGCACCTCTATCATGTCTGGATTAAACTTCAATTTGTTCACCCTCACCCAGTCCATCACTGACAGCGACCACTGGTTAAGCACCAGAACAGCATCCATGGAATTAGATGGAAAAGAGATAAAGAATTGAAGGTCATCAGAATACTGGTGACATCAAATTCCCAGATACTAGATAACCTTTTTGAGTAGCTCTGTGTCTATGTTGAACTGTGGGAGACTGAAATAATCCCAGAAAAACACAATTCAGGAACCAACACAACAATGAGGGGATCCAAGAAGAATTCCCCCCAGCATCACCTTTTGAATTTGCCCCTCTCAGAAGGAATGGAACCACTATAGAACGGTGCCCTCAAGTCCCTTTGCAAGAAGGCAGCCCTGAAGGATTATGATGACAATTATATTTATTTGTATCCTGCCTTCCTCGCAAAATTGGGATGCAAGGCAGCTTATAGTTTAAAAGAGCAATACAGTTAACATACAAAAAGTGAACACTGTCCAGTTCCCAGCATATGTCTTCCGCAAAGTCAATGAAAGCCATCTCTGTCACATACCCAGGTCTGAAGCTGGACTGAAATGGATCTAGATAATCCATTTCATTTGGGAATCCATGGAATTGGGAGACATCACTCACTCAAGAACTTTGCCCAAGAGAAGGATATTTTGGCGGATAATTTTCCTTTAGGGTGGGGTTCAGGGAAAGTTATTTTCAATAATGGTCTCACCATAGCCTCTTTCGAGCAGCCCAGAAACCTGCCTTGCTGGAGTGAAACATTAATTACTCCCCTTATCCACTCAGCTAGTCCTCCTCTGGATGATTTTATGAGCCAGGAAGGGCACTGGTCCAGTACATATGTGGTAGCAGCATGTGGAGCAAGAGCATGGACAGTTCACCAACAAAGTCCTGACTCTGAGACACCCATCTTCAGACACTCAAATGCAGCAAACTGTGAGACAGGGTACCTGGTAAGGGAGATGGAATCATGACAGACTCCTGCAACTCTGCCTCCCACTCCAATAACTTGTTTGCTGCTGCACAGAGAACCAACATGGATAGAGGTTGGAGAGATTCAACACTCCCCCCAGCTTAATCTAGCCAGATTTCTGTAATACTGGCCAGGTCAGCATGCCTATCCAGGATCAGGTTTTAGATTAGTAATGTTTCCTCATTTCTTAACCTGTCATTGAGAAGCAGCCTTTTCAACCCAGGGGTTTGTTGCCAAGCTACTTAGGCTATCTGAAGTGGGGGGCAGTTTGGGGGTAACCAACACACTGTGGATCTCCCCTCTGTAGCACTGCCTCCAACCTAAATTAGTTCATCTTTTTTCTATTGCCAGTAGAGCAAGGTGTTTAAAACATTCCCTGCCTCACAAAAAGAGAAATGAGCAGGCCCACTTTGTACATTAGAAGAGAAACAAGCTCTATAGAACATACTTTTTCTTACTGTCTCTTTTTGCTGTTTTCTCCAAGACTGCCCTCCGTCTCAGATAGTCATTTTGGATTTCATTATACTTTGCTGTATGTTCTTTTATAAGATCGGTGGTTTTCTTGTGGTGTTTCTTCACAAGATCCTTCATTTCTTTGTAGTGCTTCTTTTGAAGCTTTACAAATGCTTTCTGTTGCTTTAGTTCCTCGATAGTTTGCGCTTCAACCTCTGCAATAATAAAAGGGAAAGTTCCATTGCTGTCTCTATCAGACATTGATACATTCACAGGGACAAGCAAATAGGCCTTGAAAGAAATGCACTGGAGCAGGAAGTTGAGAGGCTTAAAGATATTACTCTTCATTATCTTGGTCATGGTTTGTTTGTTTGTTTACAGTGTCACAAAGTAACATTTGTGCAGGTGGCATTCAACAAAGTTTTCTATAGTTCAATACAAACTGAACCATGTATTATATGGTGAAAAGACCTCACCCACCATGAATCAGCCACAAGCCCAAATTCTACTGTTGGTTCCAACAGCCACTAAACTAATTGGATTTACCTATCTGTTGACTCAACATTCAACAATTTATTCAATAGTCTACACTAGCTGGAATTAACCAGCAGGACTACAGCCATGATGTGTGAGCCAGTAGAGTCATGCCAATCCACCATCCAGGTGGATGTTTATGTGCAGACACACACACACACACACACACACTTTTTTGGACTACTGCTCTCAGAATACTCAAAGCAAGCAGAGCTAGCATGCTGGCTGTGGGATTCTGGGACTAATACTCCGCAAAAGTAATTCTTCCAAGCTCAGCACATACTTACTTTTGAGGAACAGTAAAGCTTCTGGAAAACTGACTGGCAACATGAATGCCGAAACTCACACATTACTTCCCCTTGTGGCTGTAGCAATGGGGCAGCTTTGTATGGAAGAATATGTGAACTGGAGCAAAAATGGTTCAAGAACTGATACTTGCATCAGTGCTAGAAGTTGATGAGAGGTGAAGTCCAACATCTGAAAGGCCACACATTTCCTACCACTGCCTCAGATACTGTTCCTCATTTATGAGCCAAACACATGAGCTAAAACACTCTCACCCAAAGAAGTGGGCTGTGGATTGCAACACTGGCCGCCACCACTGGCAGAACTAATTACTCTGGGCTTGTCTATATGAGGGGAAAAGAAGTGGATTGCTCTGCTGTAATGGCAATTCGCAGCAGCAGTGATTTGTCTTAATGGGGTTTTTTGCAGGAATAAGCTTTGCATGCCTGCGGATCAAGACGGTGGCTGCGAGTGAATTACTCGCATTTTTAATTACTCACATTTTTAATCCCATTTTTAATTAATTGGGAGTAACATTTCCCAATTTGCTGCCACTGAACATTTTTAAAAAACTATTTCCTAAGTGTGATAGAACAATATTTCACCTTTACAAAAAAGCAAAAAAACCCCACAACACCTTGTTTTACAGCCTTAGTGGTTTTATCACTTGCTAAGGTGAAAATCCCACATGGTGGCTCTGGGCACTTGCCTTGTTAGCAAGCCCCCCCCCTGCACTTGTCTGGCCAATCAGCTTTGCGCTTCCACACATATGGGAAACAAAATCAATTTGCGTCATTTGTCCCAATGAATAGGAATGCGCTTCCCCCCACTGTTTTTTCCTTCAGAGTTTTTGGCATTTTGCCCCCCTCTCCCCTTCCAAATATGGCAAAACAATGAGGGATGACATGAAGACAGCTTTTATTCTCCTTGCTTTCCGTGAGGAGTATTTTCACCGTTTAGACAACTCCTTTGTCTACTGCTAGCAGAAGCTTCAACTTATTGCTTGTCAATATGTTTATCCTAAGGTGCCTAAGGCAAACTGCACCACCTGTATGGAACTGTATGGAACTATGGAACTGTATGGAAAGGAGGAACACTATGGTACCAAGACTTTCTTCCCATCAATTTATGTAGAAACACAGTGAGAGTCTCTTTGTCTTGAGAGATGTGATGTGAAAAACCACTTAGATTACTTTTTGGTTACATACTTATTTTAAAGATTTCCATGCCACTGTTCAGAACTAAATATTTCTACTGATGATGCCGTATGCTTCTGTGTATCAGTTCCTAAGGAACTCAAGTAGGAGTATGCTTTATTTATTTATTTATTTATTTATACCCCGCTCTTCAGCCACAAGGCTATCAGAGTGGCTTACAGATTGTTTTAAGCAATAGCTATTTACACATCTACACTGCATTAAGCAGTTTCCCATGTGTGTTAAGCTAATTGCCCCCACAAGCCGGGTACTCATTATGCCGACCTACGAAAGGACGGGAGGCCGAGTGAACCTTGGAGCCCCCTGGAATCGAACTTGCAACGTGGTGACTTGCACTACTGGCATTTAACCACTGCGGCACCACTTAGGTCCTGCTTTCCTTCCGCCGGTAACATTTATATTGCTTATCCCATATTCATTTCCACATATTTCTACTATGCAGCCCCCTCCCTTGGCTCAGTCTCCCTTGGCAGTAGAAAGGGTAGGAGCATGCACAGTAGCCATGTTAATTCATGCAGAATGACAGAAATGTCATTCCATGCAGGCTTATGGGAGTGTACATTGATGCTAGGAAGCACTGGGAGTAACATTTCCCATGCTTCCGGGGGCCAACTGGTTATAGGTGTAAATGGTCTCTTCAATGTCTAGGCCTTAAGTCTACATGCAGCAAGTCTACCAAACTAAGTGGGGGGAATAGGGATTGGGAGAATGAAGGGTTAATGGTACAGAACTTCTTTTTCTTTAAAGTGGTAGCACAGAACTGAGCCCTGAACCGCAAAGAACTCTGTGTCTGATTCCAGAGGATCCCAGGAAGCTCATACACTTGAAAATCAGTTTTTGAGGCTCTCATTCACAACTTTCAAGAATGAACATCATCATAGTAGAAAACAAGGACGTTCACATGCAGGGACAAACATGTACCTGTGATTTGCCTGCTTCATATTTGGCACTTTTTCATAGAATAATAGAGTTGGAAGAGACCACAAGGGCCATCCTGTCCAACCCCCTGCCATGCAGGAAAAAACAATCAAAGCATTCCTGACAGATGGCCATCTAGCCTCTGTTTTAAAACGTCCAAAGAAAGAGACTCCACCACACTCCAAGGCAATGCATTCTACTTCTGAACAGCTCTTACTGTCAGGAAGTTCTTCCTAATGTTTAGATGGAATCTCTTTTTCTGTAGTTTGAGTCCATTGCTCTGTGTCCTAGTCTCTGGAGCAGCAGAAAACAAGCTTGCCCCATTATCAGTATGACATCCCTTCAAATATTTAAACATGGCTATCATGTCACCTCTCTACTTTCTCTTTCCCAGGCTAACATACACAGTTCCCTAAGCCACTTCTCATAGGGCATGGCTTTCAGACCTCCCACCATTTTGGTCACCCTCCTCTGGACACATTCCAGCTTGTCCATATCTTTCTGGTATTGTGGTGCCTAGAACCGGACACAGTATTCCAGCTGAGGTCTGACCAAAACCGAATAGGGTGTCACTATTACTTCCCTTGATCTAGATACTATACTCCTATTGATGCAGCCCAGAATTTCATTGGCTTTTTTAGCTGCCACGTCACTCTGCTGACTCATGTTCAGCTTGTGGTCCAATAACTTAGGTGACACTATCCATGCATATACTCAGGACACACTGTTGCTTGTAATAGGCAATGGTGGATGGCTTGCAAGGAATTCTTAATTTTATCATCTAAGGATGGCACTCATGCAGCCTGTGGGCCATGAGTAAACACCTCACCTGTGCTTGGAGCCCCACTGCCTCCAAATTTGCCATAGCAGCTCCATACCACAATGATGCTCTTTTCATGAAAACAAGACATACAAAGTCTACAAGCCTAATACCACTCTCAAAAGCACCATTAGTCTAGTAAAGAAGATATGTGTACATCACATGTCTTGTTTCAAGTGAAAATATTGCTCCCGTTATTATCATGGTCTCAAGAGACAAGCCACACATACTTTGTTTACAAGGTTAACAAAACTTCCAGGACTGCTATTAAACTTGGAAATAAGTTGTGTGCATCCTACATTTCTTGCTTTCTTGGAATAACATCAATTGTTGTCATGGCACATTCAGAGGCAGCAGTGAGATACAGCTTCCAATGAATTTAGGTGAGTATAGAAGAACAAATTGGCCTGTGGACTCTCTGATGTTTCCCACTCTTGTTATTATCTCTTTCCTAACATGGCCATTTATCTGTTCTCTTGCACAGAATTTAATCACATATGAAAGCTTCCAATTATACAGGCTCTCTGAACTCAATTTCAAAAATAAAAAGATTATCAGACATGGCAAATATGGCATTATAACGATGTCAGGAAACCACAAAAGGGCTTCCCTACCACACAATGTTGCCCTCTCATGTTCTGCTGCTGTGAAGAAGGCATCCTTTTTTATTGGCAGGTGAAAGCTGCTAATTGATCTCCCATGGCATTGTTTTTGTGGTACTGCTTGTGTGCAAAATTGTGTTTCATTCTGCTAGCGTGATTTCAGCGTCAATGGGCAGTCTCTGCCAGAACACTTCGGGGTGAGAAAGCGAAAACAAGGTATGAAACACTCTTTTTATGAACCTCCCTGTTTTGCTGGTAAGTTTTAATGTGTGTTTCAGTGCTTGTGTGTTTGTTTTGTTTGTTTATGTAGGCGTTTTTAGACTTTTAAGCGCACTCACCAGAACTGCCAAAGCCTTGCCCATGTGAAAATGCAGAAATAAACAGCGTGAGCAGTCATGTTGCTGAAATTCTGGGGTGGCTCTTTCTCACGATTACAGCAGTGTGTGATAAGAAGTGTTATTATGCCAGGATACTTATGCTTTAAAATATAGTGAGGGGAAAAATTTAGATGCTCATCTGATAATCTCCTAAAAATTTTTCTTTCAAGATCAGCCAGTATCAGACAATCTCAGGGTGATGTGGCCATACACATTTTCCTGTTTATGTGACAAACCTTTACATGTGTATTCAGAAATAATTCTCTTTGAGGTCAATTAGACTTACTCTCACCTAAGCATGTAGTGTATCCACAACCTAGTTAGTAATCATGTCAGGGCAGTACACAAACATAAAAATAGTTGCACAATGCTTGTTGTTCTTTCTCAGATGTTGAATAAATACAGTTTCTAGTAGAGTCGAACATTCCGCAACAACACTGTGACTGTGTTCACAGTCTAGGGGTGCTCCTTGACTCGTCACTCCTGATGACAAATCAGGTAAATGTGACAGTCAGGAGTGCTTGCTATCAGCTTTGGCTGATACGCCAGCTGCGCCCTTTTCTGGAAGTAAGGGATCTTGAGACCATTGTGCACGCGCTGGTAACCTCTCGTCTAGATTTCTGCAATGCACTCTACATGGGGCTACCCTTGTGCTTAGTTCGGAAATTACAGCTGGTACAAAATATGGCAGCCAGGCTTGTTTCAGGAACATCTAGGAGGGACCACATTACTCCAGTTCTGAGGTCCCTCCACTGGCTGCCTATCAGCTTCCGGGCCCAGTACAAGGTGTTGGTTATCACCTTTAAAGCCCTAAATGGCTTGGGTCCAAGCTATCTCAGGGATCGCCTTCTCCCTTATAATCCTCCCCGCGCTCTCCAGTCCTCTGGGAGGATTTTGTTGCAGCCACAAAGACCTAGGCTGGCGACCACCTCCCAGAGGGCTTTCTCAGCTGTCGCCCCCAAATTGTGGAACGGCCTGCCGGATGAGATCCGCCTATTGACATCATTAGACAGCTTTAAAAAGGCTGTCAAGACGGTTCTCTTCAGGCAGGCTTTTCTGGAATAGCTAACCCCGGCCTCAGGAACCCCCTCTGGAGGTTGCTTCTGGACCTCCAAACTGATGCTGCTTGCTTGAAAGGGTTTTTAATAAATTGTATTATATATTGATTTTAATCTGTATTAATTTAATAATGTTTTAAGGGGGGGGAAGGGATTTTGAGCTGTTTTATACTGTGTACTATTTTATTGTTGTAAGCCGCCCCGATTGCTCGCAGAGGGGCGGGATATAAATAAATTTTAATATTATTATTATTAACACATAACCCTTTTTCTAGCTTTTGACTTGGTGAGTGGGAAGCTAATTGATTATTGTGAGTTCAAGTCCATGGTGTCTGTTGCACAAGTGACTGTGTGAAACCGTGGGATCCAGAATAACTGTGCCAGCAGATATTTATGCTATGCAAAAACTATACAGGACCTTGGCCCAACTTTCAAAAGGAAGAACTAAGCATTACAACAAGATCTGCTCAGATACTGCTTCTTCACGTTTATAACATCCATCAAAAGTTTGCTAATTCTGTTCATAATTAGCACTTATGTCTGATGATACGACCAAGAGCCTTACTATTTAGACAAAGAAGAGCTAGTCAGAAGAAAGATCATATTGCCACATGGGCAAGTTCTAGCTTCCTGACATACAAAGACATCTATTTACCACAGAGATTGTGATGTATCATATCTACATGTTTCTTACCAGTCAGAACACTCTGAACAAGATCTTCTGTTTTTGCTGGCACTTTCATGGAACCTAGACGCAAACAAGAATGATACGAACAGCTGTTTTGAAATGACCAACACAAGCTTCAAACAATAGGTATCCTGGTTTTCTTTTTAAAGTGAGTAAGCATCCTTTAAAATTATACTATCAAACCTTTTTAATTAATGCAGGCTGCATATCCACAGATACATTCATTTGATCTGTTAGCACAGGGGTGGGCAAGTGTGGCCCTTCAGATGCTATTGGACTGCAACTCCCATCATCCATCCCCTCTGACTATACTGATTAGGGATGTTGGGAGCTGTAGCTCCAAAATATTGGGGAGAGATACACATTCCCTATCCAACTTAGGACATACCTCAGCAGGACATTAAAAAGGATGCTTCCTCCTTTCTATACTACCTTAGCAGGACATGGCACCTACCTGTCCCACATACACACATTATGAGAATGTCAAAGTAGGCACTGGCATGACCTCCCACCTTTATAAAGCAAGGCTTCACCTTTAGCATGTGCCACACAAATTAGGACAGAGAGCCAGATGGAACAGAAATGGCTAACTAAGACAGGTAGTGTCTCATATCCCAGAAACTGCAGGGTTTCAGTTCACAATATTTGCCCCAGGGGTTGCTTAGACATTGGGGAAAAAAATCTTCAAGCAATGTGGGCAGAATACCTTTTGTCCAGATGAGCTCCTGTCGGGATTCGCCAAATTCAGAAGGAGCGGGGCTGAAAACTCCAAGCACTTCGCGATTACAGCTTTCGCTATTTCTCACAATCTTTTTAAAAAAATATATGAAAACATGCACAATAGCCCATTTGAACAACCAATTCAAATTGGGGCACATCCAGGATGTCTAAACATGATTGGTCGGACATGTGCGGGGGTGGACTTGCTGGTGACGAAGTGGCCAGACCTGTCATTGTTGTTTGTCATGGACACAATCAAGCATCGTTTTCCAGTGGCAGAGCAAAAAAAAAAAAAATGTTTTAAAGCAGAAGATTGCTCTTTTGTATCTCTCATTTAGCAAGGCAAAAACAGGTGGTGGTGGAGAATGGAGGGAGCTTTGGGGGCATAATAAGGCAGGTAATTCACCTGCGGCCACCATCTTTTCTCATGAGCATGCTCCATGTGAACTTCAAACTCAGATAGCTTTCCATGCCAGTGATCTTGTGAATGAATTGTGGGGACAAATGAACAGTGCTGCAATAGTGAGGTAATGTGATATTTTCTGCTATTAATTCTCCCGTCTGACTGAGCCCCCAGAGGGATTGTTTGGCAGCTGGTAGACACAAAAGCAACACAGTCAGATAGAAAAAAAGATGGGGAAGAGGTTATCAGGGATGTATTTGACAGTCTGTCAAAATACTCCTGCCATTCCCACCAAAGTTGCAAGAAGATTTCCATAATTTTTCTATATAGGATGTTGAATATAATGCAAGATGGGGCAAAGTGCTCAGGATGTTACTGTAGAAGTTGTTATGGTGATGGCTCTCCTGGTGGCTACCAGCCATTACTTCTTCTCCTCCATTTTCTCACCATTACTGTCTCTTCCATAGATCTCCCACATTCTATTTTTATTTATTTTTTTGCTTTGAGCTCCTGGGCCCTTTCACACAAGACAATTATAGCACTATCATTCCACTTTTAGAGAATAATTTTAGGGAAGGAGTGTTTAGAGATCTCACCCAGAGAGCTCCTCTAGTGCCTCTGAGCAAACTACACACTCCAGGATTCCAGAGGATGTAAGCCATGGTATCTAAACTGGAATCGTAGAACTATAACTGTGTAGTGTGAAAGGGATCCCTGTTTGTTGCTAGTTCCCTGTGCAAAGTGCCTGACAGATTATTTTCTCCCAGTGTTTGCTCCCCATATCAAAAGAACATTCTAAGCCCACTCATTTTTACATTGTGCATTTTTTAAAAGAATGCATTTAAATTTAATCTTCTCCCCTGTCTCAGTCACTCCCCTGTCTCAGTCAGAATTACTCTACCCTGTTCTTTTTCATTTTCTTTCCAGCAGTGGAGTTCCTACAGGTTACACTTACACTTTTGCGGCTGAGCAGCCCTGTACTTGAGGTGTGCATTGCCAAGGACAGGCTGAGCATTTTATATCCTGCCCACAAGTCATCATGTTCATTCCTTCTGCCTAAATTCTGGTCGGAATCCTTGCCATCCTCTTCCTCCATCTCTTTTCTCTCAGCTGCCAGCAACCTCTCTGGAGCAAATGTTGCAAACTGAAGCCCTGCTGAGACAGTCCCTACCTTGACTCCATTTTCTCCATCTGTCCTTTGCTGTTATTGACACATATCAAAAGTGAAGCTTTGTTTCATGAAGGCGGGGGTGGGGTCATGTCAGTGCCTACTATTTTACTGATAGCTTGGGATGTAATGAATAATCACAGACCTTCTCATCCCTGAAAGGGTGCTTTGGCATAGCAACACACCCTGTTGAGAAAATGGTAAGCTCTGGTGAGATCTTTCCAATTTGGGGACTTGTCTGAAACAAAAGTGTACAAAAAAGCCCCTTGGGTTTTACACAAAATGCTATCTTTTGTGCAAAAAGCCCAAACTTTCCCCCCAGAAAACAGCATGCTGTACACAAAATATGTTCTCTGTATTCTTTTCAACAAAAAGAAATGACGTAAGTGTATAAAATTATGAAAATATGTGCAAAACCTCTCATGATTGCAACCAGGGGAGGATTTCCATGCAGGGATGAAATAAGTGACGAATTGCATTCCTCTTGTGTACAACCTTCTAGTTTCTCTGTCCAGTTCTAACTCTATCATCATCTTTGCCTTTTTTAAAAAAGTTTTTTGATGCCAGGCCACCTTGGGGATGCTCGCTATAAGCAGAAGCCAAGTGAAAGCTGGGATACCTGTTTTCCAATTCTCCTCTGCTGTATTAGCTGCTTTTCTGCCCCCACACTGCTGCCTTTTTCAACAAAGATGAGCCTGTGGCTAAATGTTCATGCTTCTATCTGCCCCAGTGAAATTAAGAGACAGAGATTTTGCCCTGATATGCTCCCTATTTCAATAAAGGACAGAAGAATGGACCATTTTGACTTCATGCTGATGCAGCCAGCCTGAAGGAGAAAGATGGACCATTGTGACATCATGGTGATGTTGTTTCATAAAGGACTGGCTTTTGTGACATCAGGCTTCTACTTGACATTCTGAAGGTACATTTTCCTGCTCCACCTAACAAGAAAGCTGTTCCTGTGATTAGGATATTTGACCAACAACATGTACATGGACTGAAACTTGGAAACATTACTTTTATGGACTATAACTTTCAGCAGGATGGAGAAACTATTATGACCTCATGCTGATGTTTGCCTGAAAGAGAGAAACTAGCTATTGTGAACTTGAACTTATGCTGCTCACTTGAAGGAAAAAGACTAGCCAGCATGACTTCAAGATGATGCAGCCTGCCTGAAGAAGATCACACAGAGACAATGTATACCACCCCCTCCCATTATTATCCTAATACTGGACTGAAGAAAGAGAGTGCCTGGCCCATGCTGCAACCAGGTTTTCAGAGGCTTGCCATAGTTCAAGGATAAATCCAAATCTGCCTGTTGGGGGCTGGATTCAATACCAGTAAGTGTCCTCCAACTGTCTACAGTCACAAAATACCTTCTATTTCCATCATGCCCTCACTCAGCCTCAACCAACCAACTTGTGTCAACAAATGCTCTGATATACTCTACTGCTGGGGGGAGGGAATTGTGGGGTTGTCTAGATGTTGTTGGACTGCAACTTTCAGCAGTCCTAGCCAACATAACCAATAGTGAATAATGTTGGGAGTTAACATCTTGATAACATCTGGAGGAGCAGTCTGCTCTAAAGCAACAATGTAGGAGCCACAGTACCAAAGGCCAAAGAATAATGGATCAGAAGGCATCCAGGCTACAGTCTATAAAATATGAGTCAAGGTGCAGACAAATCTAAGCTAGCAATGCAGGGGATTCAGATCCACAGTTATTAGCAGAGTTGGAAACTGTTCCAAGGCAGACCCAGGCCCTCCTTGTTTCCAATGGGTTCTGGACCTGCTCTGGAAACAAAACACGGGAGTTTACTGTACTCTAAAGAAAAGAGGCAAGGGAGTAGGAATGTTCCATCTTCCGCGCTGCCTTACCACACAGTGTCATCGTTCTTCCAGTGTTCTTTCATTCTGGTCCCATGGGGGACCAAGGTAAACCTGCATCTTTTTTCTGGTAGATATACTGGTGCTCCATATTCTGATAGGTGTTGCCCTTGTAGCAACATGGAAGTAGAGACCTTGAATCATATTCTTTTGCATTGTAAATTCTATACCCAAATTGTTTAAGATATAATCTACCTTTGGTCAGTATGATGAAGGGAAGATCAGAAATCTATGTAAAATTTCTGATGGAAGACAAATGCTCAAAGGTTACCCTAGCTGTAGCCAAATTCCTCTCTGAAGCTGCTAGATTAAAACCCTTTGTGTACAAAGAAATGGCCAGAGTGCAATTTAGGATTTCATATGTTTCATATGTTTCTGTCATACACCAGTTTTATTGTTGATTGTTTTTACTGTTTGTACTTGTTAATTTTGGGTGTCTGGACTGCAATAAAAGGTTGATGATGGTTAGCAAAAAGACATAGTTTTACCTCAGTTCCCCACAGGACCAGAACAAAAGAATCATAGAATCATAGAATTGTAGAGTTGGTCTCTTCCAACTCTACAATTCTATGATTCTATGATTCTAAAAGAATGACAACAACATGTGGTAAGACAGTATGGAAGATGGAAGGTTCCTGCTCCCCACCGCTTTTCTTTGGAGTGTAGTAAGCCCCAAAACTTCCAAGGCTTGAAGAGAAAGTGCATTTTGACTCTTCTCCTTGGAGGCCCTGTGGTCTAGTTATGCCCATCTCATATGTCCACAAATTCCTTCCCACCAGAGTCCTGACTGGCACCAATGTTGGGATCAATTTGGTGCCAAGTGAAAATCTGGCTTTTCGTTAAAGCCTTTGGGCATAACTGATTTTATCTGGGCTGCGAATGTCCTATGTTTACATGATTTTAAATTGTTTTAACAGGTTTTTTATGGTCTGGATTTTAATTGATAATATATTTAATATTTTTTATCTTTTAAAATAATTGTTATCATTTACTGTTTTAAATTGATTTTATTGTAACCTCCCTGAGATGTTTGGATATAGAGAGGGATATAAGCATTTTAAAATCAATCAATTGAACAAACAGACAACTAAATAAATCTTTGAATTGAAGCCTTAGATCTAATGGGGAGTATGTCATTAAAAAAATAACCCCTCAATAGGTGAGAGGTCTTTACATGTAAGATCTAGCTTCAGGGGCAGAAGAGAACAGTTGCAGAACTTAGAAGGACAGAAGGTATCTTTTCCATCCATCCTTAGTTACATCCTTTATTCTTTTCCTAAAAGGAAGTGTTATACAGTGTTTGAGAAGATTTGCTGATACAAATTTTTAATAAATAATTGAAACAGGACTTTCTCTATAGCAGCATCACAGTTACAGAGCTCCCTCCCACAGAAAGTCAGGTTGGCTCTGTCCTTGTTTATTAAATTGTGTTTTTTTTACAGTTTTTAAAGTTCATCTGAGTCTGTTAATAAGGAATGTTTTTACCATTTTATTGTACATCATTTTAGCAGCCAAATGGCAAATAAACTGATACATAAAGTGAAAAGACAGAGGTCCATTCAGCTAGCTGGACTGCCAGCATGAAAATGGTTACCTGCAAACTTAAAAGCACAAAACCCTACTGATCAGTGATACATTCATTTTTTTAATTTATTTATTTATACCCCGCTCTTCAGCCACAAAGGCTATCAGAGTGGCTTACAAATGGTCAATAAATAAAATGATTCAAACTGATTCAAACAGTACAAGAACAAAAAACTTGACTCTGAATAAAACACCTTTCTCCCTCCTCCTCTGTGGCTGTATTATACCCTTCCTCCATATCCTTGGGTTAGTAGGCACATTTTATCTATAAAACAGTCCTGGAAAATAGATTTTAGGCTGACTGGTTGTGACTCCTTCAAGAACACCCAATGAGCTTCCCA